>OX402577.1:12968139-15468139 GCA_948098905.1 Tiliacea aurago
GGTCACAGCAACCACCTTGCAGCAACCGAGTCGTGCTATTGTAGCTCTTACATAAGTTATTACTGCTTCGAGTAATTTTATAGCTACATTTAATTTCTTCGATTTCCGCAAAGAGACTGTTGGAATGTTGGAAATAATTAGTTTAAAGTGTTTATTATTTTAGTGTTTTTAATTTTAAGATAAGTTACAGCTATTTTAGCTAGTTTACTCGAATATGATATTCATTATGGAGAAGAAGGATGGATATAATATATTAATTAGAAGATACGGGTATTTTTTTAAGATGTACTTTAGTAACGTTTTTATTTAGTAACGGCCAAAGTTGTTTCATAGATAAGTTAATTTTAAAACAAGTCTTGAGTAAATATTGGATTATAAGGAAACAAAAAGCTATGAATTCAGGCCGAATACTAAGAATATTATTTATTTAGAGCAGGCTGAGATTAGAATAGACATAAATAAACAGACGCTTCAGTTTCGCAATACTGAAGCGCGCCACACACTGCGCATATACAAATAACAACACAATTGAAACGTAAATTAACAGCAATTTTTGAGGTGACTACGTGACGCAATAATGTCTGATTCTTTAGTTTCACACACAGTTTTAGTAATTTAATTCCTCAGTAATATGTTATTTTCAGTTACCATGACAAACTGAAAATGTGATTCAAGTTTTTCAAACTCTTTCAATTCAGTTTCAGCTTTTCACGAGAAATGATTATGAATAAGTTTTCATCATACACAATCATTCTTTAAAAGTTAATTAGGCAATATATTATTGCTTGCACCAAATGTAAATACAACTGTTTCACATACCTGCCGCGGGACCGAGGGTGGCTGCGAACAGCAAGAAGCAGGTGGCCAAAACGAGCTGCATGTTGATAGGAGTCGAGCGATATCAGCGGGGAAGCGATCTGAGCACACTCAGGAGTGCACACGCGCTACACGGGACACTCGGGGCACACTGAACGCGCGCTGGCCGGGACCCCCCCTTATAACACAGACGCGTCCCGCGCGCACCACCGCATGGGACCGCGATTACGGCCGAAGCCTCTAGGCCCGCGTCCAATACCTCGCCGCCCACAAGACACTCCATCAGGAACATAGCAACTCAGCAATGGATCCAACCCGCGCATCGGGTCCACGCGGGCAGTGGTGCGGTGTCGTCAGCCGCGGACGTCCGGCGGCGGGCGGACGCTAGCTCGGCGGCGCCCGCGCTCCTCGACACGGGAGTTATCTCGGCAAATCGTACCGCACAATAGTTCGCGCTCAATTTGTTCTTGTTGCGGTCGACGCGAATTCTTCGCTTGTCCAAAGGGTTGGCGACGTTATCGTAGTTTTTTCTCCACTCACGATCCGATGCGGCGCGCTTCAAGGGTGTGCCTTTGTTGAATCTGCCATTGAGGATCGGCCACGCAACCTGCCCGCAATTATTGGGATCGTACATATTTATCTATTTTTACGTCGAAACAAAAACATTAACAAAAATTACTAAGACTCGCATCCTAGGTAATTCCCAACAAACCCAAGTAGCCAGTAATATGGTTGGAGATCTCCCCCTAAGTTGTCTCGTTAGGTCCTCAAGATACAGCGTTTTCATTTAGCTTTTAAGATATTGTGTGATTATCTCCGCAAGGTATCCTTTTTCCAATTATTATTTTCTTCTACTGATATTATAAGCACTAAACAGAAAATGCATTTTCTGTTTATATTCATTAAATGAGAGCGGCTTCGACGCGAAGGAATTCCCATAAAAGCAGACAAGTGCACAGTTAATAGATATTAATTAAGTGTATATTTGACCTTGCGGTGGACACAAACAAGCGCGCGCCGAGTGCAATATTAGATTTTTGCTGAAATAAAAGCAAATGGGGGAGACGCGGGGCACTTGAAAGCCGCCGCCGCAGCTTCACCACTTTAAACATGTTGCTTTGAAAGCCACGTTAATTGGTGGGACGCTATTTGCTTTGCACGCCATGCGTCCCTCCCAGCTTTGACATTGCCATACCATACAAATGCTATTGCTATGTGTGCATATTACAGGACACCTTAAACATTCCCTCGATTTACCTGTTTAATAAGAAATCTAGGCTAAAAAATAAACGTGAATATTTAATGTTCATCTCAATACAAGACACTGCACTTAAATGATTCTGCAAAAGTTGAAGTGCCCTAGAGCCTGCAGCTTGCAGAAACACTTTTGAAATTTCTTTTTTATCGCATTCAAGCGATACCTATCAGTATTGTTTTACATTCGAGGGCGATACCAGTCGATAAAATAAAATTCACGGTTTTATTTTTATAAAAAAATATGAAGGTATTACTTTAATAGCTGCAAACCAAAAAAAAACTTAAAGATTCGAGCGATACAATGTTTTTTGATCCGAAGATGTTACTCCGCTTCGGGGAGTATTTAATTGAACGGGAGCATGACTCCGATGTTTTGAATAATGGTAGTAATAGACCGCACATGCCGCTCAAACAAAACTATTTATGCGCCATTCACAATGCGCGACCGCCGTGCGCTGTACTAGCCGACGCGCGACGTCAGGACATTAATTGATATCATTATCATCTATGTCGGGACCAAACTGACTCTTCTTCCAAAATTAATGAATCCATAAAAGAACCAATCTTCTATACAAAAAAAGATTAGTAAAAATCACAAAGTCAGAAAATCTTTCACACTTTTATCACTTCGACTATAGCGGTGGCGGCGTCCGTCGTCGCCTGTGGTTCCTCAGCGCACGTTTTTCAGATCGTACTGAATAAGAATAACAGAAAATATAGGTATTACTGTTCTAAGAGTTGATGGTATAATTATGTAAAGTCCATAGTTCCATACTTTGCCTGTTTAGGGCATGCAAATTATTTTACATTAATACCTAATAGGTACTTATTTTACTAAGATATTTTACTATTATACGGAAACAAGAGAAAATATCTATTAGGATTTTTAAATAATGATAAATTTTAAGTTACAATAAAATACAAACAAAACACATAACAAAACTTAAATTCTTAAAATAAATATTATAACATAACAAAACTGACTGACTTCTTAAAATACTGAAATATTGAACAGTGAAACTATACAAAATTACAGCAAATATGATTACATGGGTTACTAAAACTATCTACATAAAATATATAGCTACCGTGAGTCAAACTGGAAATATGGAGCAACCCATAAACATCGGGAAAACCGTAAAATAAATAGCCACTTAGCTCGCACCATTTTGCACTATAAAAGAAGAAAGTTTAACTGTACTGAAATGATGATCAATGTTCGAAACCCGTAGATATGTCGCCGCTCCTCAATCATAACGTCCGTCAACGTTGTGATTATTCTAATGTTTTCGAGTTGCGTACGATGACTGCCCCTGCGGTGGTCTCCGCCGACTACTCTGATTACCGCGATTACGATAAAAATGCACCCGGTATCGTTTAAATGCCGTTTTAAAAATAACCGCGTAATAGTCAACCGCAAAAGCAATGAACACTAAAAATAAAATATTACGTGGACGGTCCCCTTAGCTTGACGTCCCTGAATAACATTGGGAATATTGCCCGATCATTATGCTGGGTGCACGTCGCTAGTGGTCCGGCATTTACATAGAGCCTACTATTAAATTATCCATTACGATCTGAATCTTCAGATATAAAGTTTAGTATTCTTGATGACTCATGCACGAATATGCCTGGACTACATAACTGAAACGGTTAAACTTAACATTTTATTTGGAGTGTTCCAGAATAGCTCTGTGGGCTCACCATCGAATACAGCACACTATAGCTTGCTCCGTGTAGACATTGCATCCAGCCCACGTCGTGCAGTTTTATATGTAGCTATAAACTTTGTCGTGTTCGGCTAGAACATAACGCACGATATTATTTGAAAATGTTTTACGGCACGTAAATGTCCTTTTAAGACCCCATGTCTTGGCTAAGCTTATAAACGGCTCGGTAGCAGGACTAAATTCTTTTCTAGACATTTATGAGCAGAGAAGTACGCGACCTAATAACACTACCGTATTTATTTATGTGTGATAAGATAACATTCCAAATAAGTAGTCAGGATTTACACCCCGTTTTAGAAACGCAGATAAGTAAATGTGTTTTTGTGTTATAAATAAAAATCTTTCATTATCAGGCATCGTAGGCCCATAACGTGTTAGTATTACAAGCAGGGACCATTTTGGTTACCCATTGAAAGGGTTTTTGATAGGGGTTTTCTATGCGCTTAATCAAAAACCCATACGATAACGATTTTTGAACGGCTTAATTTATAACCCATTCAAATTTGGTTACCCGGGTTTTGATTGGGTTTTTCTATGTAGTTAAGCAAAAGCCCATAAGCTAAAATTAACTCACACTCTCACATTTAGTACATGCAATAATGATCATAAATGAATTTTTAAACAAATACGAAAAAGTAGAAATTCAAATATCTCGATAACCTCCCCCCCCCCCTGTGTTACACCCGTGCAAACACCATAAAAATATAAATTTTTAGTAAAAAAAAAACAACATTAATTTAAGGAAACAGTACGTACTTACAACATTTTTTTTTGCGCTGAACTCATGAAAATATGGGTTTTTAATGGGTTTCCCTTTTACTGGGTTTCAAGCAAAACCCAATTCAAAGAGATACTTCTTGATAAAGGTAACCTCTTACACGGCTTGTCTCTTAACCGGGGTTTTGCAGTTCCTGATATACAAGTAACTAAAAAACTATGTTAGTAACAAATTAGGCACACAACAAAACCAAAACCAGAGACATCCAATTACAGGAAGGTTTATCAAGCCCCATGTCTGACATGTCCTTATCTGAGAACCAAATCAAGAAACGATGGGGATGAAATTAAATACCTACTTTCATAAAGAAAAGTACCAATTATAATAATACTAGCCTGCGCCCCGCGGTTTCACCCTGTTGATAATTTGGGTGGATATAAGTATTAGAATAAATTCAGAACTCGCAATAGCAATATAGCAATTTTCCATACAGGGAAGTGGTGGGCTGTCTTATACAACATGTCCCAGAATTAATGCACAACCTCTTAAGGGGTCATTGTACTCATCATCAAGAACAACTTTTACTATTGGAACCAACCCTGAAATCGCGAAAAAAAATCAGTTGTTCCCTACATTTATGTTTGAATAACTCGTCAAAATTTAAGGGACAGCAGATTTTTCGCGATTTCAGGTTTGGTCCCATAGTAAAAGTTGTTCTTAATGATGAGTACAATAACCCCGTTAAGAGGCAGTGCGTTAATTCTGGGACATGTTGTATATCTGAGACAAGTCACACGACCAGTTATCACCTATGCAGTCAGACATGCCCACGCGTTCCAACACTAGGTTAATATATTTCACTAATAATCATATTGGTTGCGTTCTCATATTCCAACACACCCTCTTAAGTCTCGATCCCGTGGAAATATCGGGATAAAAAGTCCTATCCTATGTCCTACCCTGACCCAGGTCATACCAGCACAGCTATTCACAACCAATCGATACGCTTCCGTGCCGAGTCCAACATTAATCAGTGGTACCGAAGAGTCTTCTCAACACTGTTGAAAAATCGAAAACCCGATAATTTTGTCAGTTTAAATCAAATATTCGACCGCTATCCTTCCTACTGCTGTTTTCTGTCGGGTGCAAGGCAAATCTAGGGGTCTACTCCGAACATAAATTCGAAGTATCGGCCGAATGTTCGGCCGTTGCTTGACTACGGCTAACTATGGCTGACTACGGCGAAAGAAAAAAAAACGACAGTCTAAGAGATAAGCCAAAGTCAAAACTGTGACTTTAAGTCGGTTAAGGATTCAAAGTCAAAAAAGGAAACTATGGAAGTTATAAAACGGCCGAACATTCGGCCGATAGTTTGGATTAACGCTTCGGAGTAGATCCCCTGGTAATCGCAATGGGTTATTTTCGACACGACAGCCTGTCGATTGGTTGCAATAGCTATGCAGGTCCCAAATCTAAACAAAAAAAAACAAACTCACCTATATTATTTAGGATGTGTTCCATAATTCCAATTGTTCTAATAATCTGTCATCTTTATGCTCTATTAATCGCAGAACTATGTTAGATTCCTTACTCATGTTCTTAGTTTCATCTAAGTTCAATCAAATCAATCAATCATTGAGAACCATTAGATATGTTTAAATAGTTTTGTGGTGGTCCGCACTGTAAGTGTATTGAACAAATCTTGTGGATAATAAATAAAAGTTGCGGTTGTAATTTTCAAATGATCATCAAGGATGCAGAAAGTGGAAATAATATAACAAAATATAAAATCCAGACCACTTGATACAAGTAAGGCCAAGTCTAAAAGAAATAAATAGTGGTACTATCCTTATAAAATATTCTTGAAAGTCCTTTTTAACGGGCACAATTAAGCCTTTATTCTCGGTGACTGCGGACCGTAGACCTATTATGTATTTTAATCCATAAGCAAGTATTTTTTCTGACCCCTAAGGGGATCTAAAAATAAATGCATCGCGTGGCTAGCTCGGAACAAAAGACCAAAAAGACTAACACTTGGGATCGCACCTATAAAGCTGTACGAGTGAATCCGTAACTAAATTGCATGATTGGCGCGCTTCGCTACTTATTTGCACAATTTCCATTACTTAATCAAATTATTACCTGCTTGCCGATCGTTCCGCGAGCTGGCCGCGGTTTTTCTTATTTCCCGTGGGATTCTCGGGTTTTCTAACGATTTAGATCGTACTTATCTATAGGAAATGAGCTTTTGAATAGTGTGATCTTATATTTTTTCAATTACTCTTAAAATGTGAAACGCAAGGATTGTTCTTTTTGCATTTCAATTCATTTGTTAATTTTTTTAGTTATCGTATATTTTAATACGATAACTAAAAAAACGAACAAAAAGTAAATAGTAGAGTAGCTATGCTTTATGCGTAGGTAGCTAGTTGTGCAGTTAGGAAAAAAAAAATAACACTTTCATGTAAACGAAAAGCTCTCGATGAAATCTAAAATCATCTGATCGTTTCCCACGATTCTAAAGTTGTTTAACTGTTAAAGTTATACATAAGCTTTTAACAAATTGAGACAGACTTTAATGACATTTCGGTCATTATAAAATCATTTTACATATTAACATGGTGTGCAAAAAATGTTACCATACGGTACGTACCAATGAAGCATCTCTTCATGAATAGCTGGATGATGAAAAAGGACTAAATAGAAAATGTAGATAAATTGAGTTTTACAAAATCTCGTTGTAATAGACGCTGAATAGATAGGTATGTCTAAAGTATCACAGTACTAAAGTCATACTTATTTAGTACCTGCCTAGTATCTACTAGATGTCCTTTTGAATAGTAACTTAATTCTCTTCTTCAACATCTTTATGATCAATATAAATATAGATCAGCGCAATAGATCTTGCTTATGCAGCGCATGCTTGAAGGGCTCCTAGCATTATAATGTCACACAATACAAGTTTTTTCCAAGGTAAGCAGCGCTGTAGATTATAATAAAATGGCCTATTATACGCCCGTCTACGGATATCCTTGGCACAATAATGTATTTATTCTATATAAGTCATTCGCGCCCGTCGATGTAACACTAGATAAATCTTGAGAAAAGTTGAACGAACTAAATCTCATTTAATCTTTTTTGTTTCCAGCAGATGTTTATTGCTCCCCTCTAGTTTGAAATAGCGTAAAATTGAAAGAACGAATCGGCATAATGTTGTCAGAACGATTTAAAGCGTGTTTTTATTATTGCAATTTTCGACTCGGTGATCCTATAGACATTGCCTAGTAGAACTAAACGTTGTAATTACGTACATATTCATCGACCGCACCGAATTTCAAGGAAATCATTTGGAAGAATTAATACTTCCTCAAGAAATAAAGTGCAGGTTTTTCCAAATTCGAAGGAAGGAAAGAAACTTAAAGCTCAAGTTATGTTCAGGAGCTTTCAGATAAAATCGAAACACGGTCATCTTTGATATTTGAATTAATATATCGGTGGAATCTGATTGATTTCGCTTGTTAGTAGTCGGAATCTTAATCACTCATGACGTCGCGGCAAAGGGCAAAGGGTCCGAGACGCAATTAGAGTTTTTTGGCCCTGGAGTGCGTCGCTCGCGGCGTAGCATTTGCATGGCCGGCTCAGCTCATAGCCCGCGCACCGTGTCTTGTACGGCGTGCCTTATGATGACACTTTGTATTTATAACTGTGAAGTATGCAACTCGCTCTCTTAGGAATTACTTTAATTAAGGGCCGTACGTAATGTTTTGTAATGCACCTATTTAAGATTTCTGTATATTCCTGAATTAACTTTTTCTTTTTTTTTCTTTTTATTTATGAAACGTTGCCCCACACTAGGAATTTCTCCTGTATTGTGGGTGCATTTATAAACATTTAAACTCACAAACACAAACGGCCAGACCCGGAACAACTACTTGTAGGTCATACAAATATTTGTTCCGTGCGGGAATCGAACCCGTGACACGCACCGCAGCAGTCAATCGCTTAACCACTGCGCCAACCGTGTCGTCAAACTAACTCTGACTTAAGAGCCTAATTTACTACCTCAAATAGCTTAGCATGATCCTCCGTTATGTCGAAAATACTGCAGCATTCATTTTGAAATAAATATAATATGGTAAAGTTGACGATTAATGTTAAGTAGGTACCATAAAATTTTCTTGATAGAAAAAAAAACCAAAGTTACCTTCAAACCGAACAATCATCATCATCATTTCAACCGAAAGACGTCCACTGCTGGACATAAGCCTCCCCCAAAAGGGGGCGCCACGCTTAGCAGGCGCGTTAGCGATCGCAGTATGGTGTTAAAATGCATAGAAAACGCTGCTGCCCATTCTCTAGTAAATCCCTTAGTCGCCTTTTACGACACCCACGGAAATAAATGGGATGGTGCTATTCTTTATGTCCGGCACCAGACGGAGCCGAACAATAAACCGCTGGTATTCAAAAAATACTTCAAATTAGATAATGAAACTTGCATATTAACTGAACTAACTGTAAAGCAGGTCTTATATTATATATTTTTTTTAAATTACCATTATTTTCACCGTAAAAGAGATAAACTAAACTATCGGTGCCTTGGAGTCTTCTCCCTGCCTGTCTCGCTTGCTCGCGTGACCGCCAGCAGCAGTGTGCGAGCGAGATAAAGAGTGAGGTGGCGCTGAGGTATTATAGACTCTTAATGGCAAACAAAAGTTGCAACATTGTTCCAGCAGCATAATCAACAAAAAATATGTTGCTGACTGAAATAATGTTATACAACTTTGGTTGCTACGAATAAGGGGCTTCACAGCTCTACCAACTGATGCTGTATTACTTGTATTGTATGTCCTATTATTTCCTTTTTGAAAGATTCAGAATCTTGCGAGACTGCTTTAGAATACAATAAAACAGTGATTCGTTTTTTGAACACTCGTCTACCAGTGCCCAGTGCAGAAATATTAAAATTTGCAAAACATGTGATAACAATTCTTCGTCCTCTATCTTCGCATGCCATCCCCAGCTGCCAGTTATCGTATTTCATTTTGTTCTTGGTTTAATACAGACACGGATAAGAAGAGGCCATCGCTTCTCTTTATGTGACTTATGTTATTATTAACTTAAGATCTAGAGATATTTAAATTCAGTAGATGCACGCGAAGTCTCGTTAGAATCTGTCGCCAGACTATAAATTCAGAGTCATAATTCATTAAGTAACATATACACACTCGTTGTTTTATCGATACGCATTTTATGTAAATATCGTCGCCTTCATTTCCCGCGTGGGAAAAGATAACTTAGCCAACGTCATAATTTAGTAAAATAATAATACAGTTATAAATATAATGTGCGTCATGTATTTTCTATTATGAAAGGTCCACGTGCAGCTAATAGATTTGATAGCCTGCGATAGCCGTAATGCTACATTGATTCGCGTCGCACCGTCGCGCGTCGCCCTGACGTCAGTGGTTATGTGTTTAAGCAATTATTCCCTAGAGATTGAAGGTACAACATCAGTCTTGGTCGGCGTAAGATCGCTTCCCGTTATAATTGACGTACACACGAGGGCTTGCCGAGGTGTCAGAAGACTGGAGGGACCGCGGAGGCACGCCTCACACCTCCACTATAATTTACCCCGGCCGTGTACACGACAACCCCTAATCACGAATGTGTTTAGTAAAATCATAATTTTCAACACATTCGAAGTTCGTATCGATAAATTACACGAAGATCCTTACTGGAATCTTAATTGGGACTATCTGTAAAATGACGGTAAACATTAAAATAATAACCACATGCGTTACCTATGTTATTTTTCGCAATTATTGTTCATTATGTCAGGGATAAGGGTATTTTATTAATATATTATTACGTTGTGCCTTGTTGTAATTAATTAAGCCCTAAGGTCGTTAGCGTTGCCTACAGCGAAGAACAACTTAGTCGTTTGCGAAAAATATGAAAGGAGATTTATTGCACTCTGCATGAAGAGTTTTTTTCAATGTGGAATAGGGCCTGCACTCTTGACATTATCGTACTGTAAGTCTGTAAATAAACGTTATTTTGTGCGACCAAAAACATACATAGAGCATATTTATGAACAAAAAAAAATTGATAATAAAAAAAAAACAACTGACTCCCAAAAAATACACCACAAAGTGAAAAATAACTTTAATTTCGGAAGTCGGGGTCTTTGGATCTGTTTTTTAGTTTTTTTGCCACCGACTTCCGAAATTAAAGTTATTTTTCACTTTGTAGTGGGTCGGTTTGTAATTTATCTAAGTTACAATAAAATAGCCTAGTGTCAACTGCTCATCACCTTTTACAAAATATTATAGATAGGAAATAATTTAATAACAAGGAAAATCATTAAACGCTCTTCCTCTCTCCTACTTAATTAAAATGTTGCTGTGTCCGACAGGGTCCATAATTGTTTCTAATAAATATTATTTACCACCTGTATTACATTATCAATCAACTCCGCCTATACTGATATAGGCTGAGTTGATTGTTGATTTTCAGTTCCTGTTCCTCTGCTGGACATAGGCTCTCCCAGGCTGCGCCACAACACCTTGTCCTCCGCCTTCCGCATCCACTCTGCTCCAGCCACCTTTTTAAGGTCGTCGGTCCATCTAGCTGGGGGGCGTCCCACACTACGCTTGCCGATACGCGATCTCCACTCCAGGACTCGTCTGCTCCACCGCCCATCGGTCCTTCGACAAACATGGCCAACCCACTGCCACTTCAGCTTGCTTACTCTGCAGGCTATGTCGGTAACTCCGGTTCTTTTCCGGATAACTTCATTTTTGATCTTATCCTTCAGAGAAACTCCGAGCATAGCCCGCTACATAGCACGCTGAGTGACCTTGAATTTGTGGATCAGCCCGACTGTCAGTGTCCACGTTTCGGCACCGTACTCGTATGTCATAACGGGCAGGACGCACTAGACATTATGGATTGCAATAAATATATTTGATTAGATTTGCTTGCTTTTCCCGATGCAGGGACGTTAATTGTTGAGGCTTCTGGTAAGAACCAGGAGAACTGGAGCTAATGGTGAGGTTACCATCAGCTTCATTTCACCATAATTATGCATTGTGATAAGCATAAATTGCTTAGCAACCATATCAAAGTACCTATTCGAATCGCAACCCGTGAAATACCTACTTATTATTATGTAGTTCCAGTGCCCATCTGTGGTCTTCATCATCAGTTCCACTTCACCAAATGTTCCTTTCCGAGAGCAAATGCACGAGTTACTATAAAACATACCCAAATCGCTATTATAAGTGTGCCTATAATATTTATTTCTTTCACACAGAGAGAATTCACAGATTTCCATGGGATCCCCCTCATCAGATTCTGACTTAATGACAATGGGACCACCTCGGCAGCATACCGTTAATTTTTTTTTTATAAAAATCGGTCCACAATTGACGGAGAAAACGGTGAACATACTTACATAAAAAAAATAAAAAATAAACATACATACAGACGAACATATTATAACCTCCTCCTTATTGGAAGTCGGTTAAAAATTAAACAAGATAATCATTACATTTTATAAAACAAGCATAGCATAGCCTAGCGTAGACGGTGCAGGTCAATTTTGAGGGGCTGAAGAAGCAGCAAGCCCTTATTCCTAAAGTATCCCTTACCTTCACGAAGTATGAAATATTCAATATACTGCAGAAAGCAGAAAATAGCTGGTGTTATCATATTATCATAGTGTTGACGTGTGATTTCCTTCCCAAAGGTTCAAGGTTATGAACGTGATTTTGAAATATCGTAAAACCAATCTCAATGGCTCATCTGCGGCGCCGATCACAGCTTTCTCACGACTGGATAGGACTACCTGACCCCAACTTTCGCCCCTACCGAAACGGGTATAAGGGCCATAATCCCTTATTGATTGGTATGGTAGTTTTTTTTCTGTATTTTGTACCCTAAGTGTTTTGTTTGAAGGTCGTATTTAGCAGCCAGTGTTCCGTTCTTTGTTATCCATGTTGACTCTCAAATTATTGACACTAGATCAACACGAACAACGAAGAAAAAAATACGAACAATGGAAACTGCTACGAATCATCAAGAAATAACTTCACACAGTCGAACTGTCATACCAAGATTTCGAGGCCTTTGATTGCCGATTTTGACATAATTCAATATTAGTTTCTAAATAAAATAAACAAATTTGACGTTATAATATTAGACCCAATACGTAATGAAAAGCATTCAATAAAAATAAATAAATAATTTGATGATTGATGGATTCTGTTCTTTTGCATCTATCTTCAAAGTGCAAAAAATAACGAATATCTTTCCAAGTGATAAATTAACCACTGTAAATGGTAGTCCATGAGAAGGCTATATACCTACTTAAATGTTTTATAACCGACCTAGGAACCCGCTCAGATTCTCGATTACTGCCAATAAAGACTTTGAATTACTTCCGTTGGAATCGTTCACAAATAGTCAATGTGGAAAATTCATGGCGTATCATGGTGTTCACATCGCTGCACCGTGCGCCGTTGCAGCCGCGCGGCGTATCTAAAGCTCAATTGCACAATTAGTGTTGCCTCCATTGTGCTTCCGGATTCCCTCGGGATTGCTCTCAGCTCTCAGGCCCAACATACATTTTCCTCACCGACACTACACTTATTATATTCTATAAACGTCGTTGCCGTCATAGCTGTTTATGCTCGTAATACACGATGACGATAAATTCCTATCGTAAAATTTTACACAACGTGATTAATAATAGCTGCGAATTGATAGCGGTCAAGTATAAAATGGACGTTTCCGCAAGTAATGCGCAAACACGTCCGTACTGCGATTTATATGCTCTACGGCGGCGGTATCACCTTGAGTTATAACCAAGGATATAGGCATCAACACCCGACAATTAAAATATAATCGAGAACCTTCCGGGAAACCGAGCGCAGGATCCGCAGACACCTCCCGCTGCTCGTCAATCCTGCCGCAATAGCCGCGAAAATACCACTCTTTAATAATCATATACCATTTTTAAGGCCCATATTTTGCAATTTTATAATATACTAGCTTTTCCCGCGGCTTCGCCCGCGTGGAAGGCGGAAAATATCTCACGGGAACGTACTACCGAGAATAAAAGGAAACGAAGCGATCGCATACCTCATAGCCGAGGAAAAGGTCATTGACTCCTAACGCTGCGCCCGCCGCCGTCAACCATAATTATTTTGTTACGCGTAATTTTGAATCTGTGATATCTTTTAAAATGATCATTTGAATGATACTCGTATGATGTCAAGGCATAGTTTAATCTAAAATAAATGCCCAATTGAAATAACTATAATACCGGTTAAAATACCTTCGGAAATGATAATGTCATTTTTATCAAATTCTGAAAGATAAAGTGATTAAAGGCTCGTACAGACTGGTGCGATATCGCGGATGCGATACGACAATTGTAGCACAATTTCTATATCGCGTGAGGAGTCTGTAAGAGCCTTAATGTGGGGGTCATCCTTAGAAGATAGAAATTATGCTATCGTGGACTATTTGTTGAACGTTTTAAAATGTACAATAATAATCAACATACATTTTATTTATTTCGTACAGTCGACGCGGCGCACGCCATCGCGCCAGTAAAGCTCCCACTCAGCATGACGTCAAATTTCAACCAATTTATACAATTTTTTAATTAATTATACACTTAAACATTCCTCATGAAGCACTCCGTCCATTGGTGAAAACTGTTTGTAAATCCGTTCAGGATTTTTTGAGTTTATCGCGTTGAGATAGACAGACGCGGCGGGGGACTTGGTTTTGTAATATGTAAGGATGCAGCATATCATTCAAAACTTCTATTAACTAAATGAAAACTCTAAAGAAAATAATAATTTATTGCTGCATATCTCAACGATCTTCATCTAGCCAAGAGATTTCGCACTATTTCAACGACTTGTAATGGCTATATGCTAACCCATAATAGTCCTATGACTTAGTCAATAAAGTAACATATTGCGACTCTCCATGTGAAAGCAGAAAAATTGTGGCTTTGAATGTGTCTGTTCAAATCGGTACTTGGAAGCATTTTATGGAGCCCAACCTGCGCACAAACACTTTCTTGACGTGTAATAAATCATGAGCATTGAGCAGTAAACCTATGAAAAAGAGCCGTGAAAAGAACATTGTATCATGCAAATCCTTGACCTCGGATATTCTATTCAGATGTCATTATTATTCCTGACTCGTATCGCCATTAAGAGGGTACAACTTTGAAAATGCCTACAAAGAAAGTATTCGCGTACAAAACGTAAGCGGTCATAAATAATACGAGGCGAGCGGAGTCAGCTAATGAATTACGAGTGCGAGGTTCATAATAGTGGGTCGCGCGCGGCGCTAAATGCTGCGCACGCGGTCGCCGCCGCCCGCCGCGGGCAATGTACGCACCGTCGCGCCCGCGCAGCCTGCGACCGCGCCACGCAACCAACCCTCAACTTACCTTCGTCGTCCGCCACAGCAAACAAAGAACGCCGATCTCGTGCGAATAGTTCACGCTCTGCCTCTTGCATCATTGTAATAGACGGATGGGCCGGAGTCAACGACACCCGTCGACGAGTCATCGCTTTCATCATTCAACTTGAACTGTCTTCCAAACGTTGCTGTGCACAGCTGTAATGAATCATTACGAGTATTACGATGCACATTCCGAGTTGATACTGATATAATGCGATAAGCTGAACAACGCGAACTGGAAGAGCAGAATTTATAGGAGGCTGCGATGCGCCAAGGCCGCCCAGTCGTTGCTATTATGTAAATAATGCACTCCGATGTCGTGCCCTCTATGGCACTCGCTTACCGACTACGACTGCTCATCATAGCGACCCCTCCACATACCACAAACTCTCATTATTTTAATGTTTGCATCTATTTAAAAAAAACGTAAAATCTTGTACACAAAAAGAGTACAACACGCTACGGGACTCTACATTATGTATCATTAAAAAATACAAGCAATCACTTCGGAAGTACAGACCTTAATTACAGCACTCTTAATGTATGCAGTCAGTGCTACATCTGAATTGATAGAACACGTATTAATTGCATACTGGTCTAGTACTTTAGATAAAACGGCGAGAAGGTAAAAGTCTCGAACAAATTGGAACACTTAACTGATGGAAATAATGAGTCACCGTGTAGTAATCACGACCTGTCACTGTTGTAACGGGATTGCAATTTAATCATTCAATATGTCATTGCTACTTACACAGACACTTACTTTTTGATTCAGCCTGAAGCTTATTTTATTTATAAAAAACCGCAGGAAATCTAGGATCCGTGAAGACCTCAATGAAAGCTCGTATAATCTATGATTTATTTTTGTAACGATGCTTTATATTGTGATTTTTAAAGACATGCATAAACAGAGTATAATTATTCAAATAAATCCCCCTGAACTTAAGTATTCATAATCGAACGACAAAATGAAAATGAAAATAGATAATTCCCAATGCTATTCTTGGTCGTTACTTCCTACAAAGAAATAACTAGCTTGATACACGAGTTGTTTGTTTTATTTGCGAATATCAGCAACAGTCGTGAGGCACGTCAAACTGATCACACTAGCGACTCCTAAATCAATAGGAGCGGATCGGCGCGGAAGCGTTGAGTGGTGCCCTTAGCCCTGGTGAGGTGCTGCCCCATGTGGGCTTATCAAGTTCATCACTGTCACCGCGCAGACACGATCCACACGTGGAAGGGTTTTATACCCATCCAGTTATTACACAAAATAAAACCAGCATGAGCTGTTCATGCATAACTTCATTATCTAAAAACCTTAGCAATTTGGAATTCACATCTTTAAACGCTACCAGTTAAAGCACCTATGGTGAGCACTTAAAACATTTTTGGCCTTAATCAGAGCTGTGAAAATAATAAATACCCTCGCAGGAGTCCTTCTTGGCTAATGGTGACTGCATTCCAACAGTGAGGATTGTCGCCGGAGAAAAGTGCAGTGTCATTGAACCGTCCTGTGGTGAATTGCTCCGCTTCCGCCAACACCCGGCATATAAAATCAATTATTGTGACGCCGTTACTCCGGTCACCTAACTTGCGACCTGTAGACTAGTAACAAAGAACCCTATACCATTGGAAAGTCATCCTCACTATCCTCATGAAGATATAATAACAAAGGTAACACCATGAATATACCTATCTACATTCTCTTCCATCTAATGGATGTACCTGTCATTCCTGGTAACTGATTCAGCAAGGCTATAAATACAAGCTAGGCACGTGTGTTAATTCCGTAGAACGCTATTTAATAAAGATAACCACGTCATGTTATTGTCGCGGTGGCACCGGATAAGCGCTGCGACCGGCCGATTGTCTCGCGACTATCGTAAATAACTCGCGCTGTGTCCGGTGTCGACCACGAATACAGAGTTGCCGACGACGGCTGGCGAATCCTAGCGTCGCCGCCGGTCGCGCCGAGCCCTCCGCGTCCCCTAACGCGGACTACTCCGCCTCACCTTCCTTTCTAACGTTACTAGCGAACAAACGTCGCGTCCTTCGATCGACATACGCCCGACGAGAACCCATGGTTGCGCGTGCTCTCGGTGCGCTCGCAGGAAACAGCCTCCGCGCTAGGAATACGGATGAGCGTGACGTGTGCCATGGGCCCGCCGACTTATCTAAACAGAACCCTAGTCTCCGCCGGTATCTACCGACGTTAAATTATTACTGTCTCTAGGTGTCCATTTACGAAGCGTAAAGTATCCCTATTTATCGACGACGTACAATTTGAGCAATACAGTGTGAGTCTTCATAATGTGCACATATCGAAAAGAGTGAAACTAAGCTTAATTTTATCGACGGAAAAAAAAAAAAAAAATATTAAACAATTTTTTTTTTTTACAAAAAAGGGTCTCTACCTGCTAAAGTAAAGTACGTAGTCGAGTGCAAGGCCTTTCTTTAACAGTTGATAGGAAACGTTGTGATTGAGTTATAAACATGGTATTTTTACTTTTGGAAAGCTGATACGATGGAAAATAATTTAAAGTAATAAAAAAGGGTAGGTAATCAGGACTTTTACTGAGAAATTTTACAATTATTATAAAAATTTATGAAAAAATATCAGATGTTTGTTATAAAATCACCCTAATACTCAATTGAGGGCGAGTTTTTCGTTAGTTTTTATTTTACGAAGACGCCCTATTATTTCCAGTCATTACTGAGTTTGTTTCATCGTGACAGATTGTTTAGTTTAAAAGTTATACCGATTTGTTTACACAGGGGTCACAGCAGCGAACAAAATTTAAAAAATGCTATAAAAATTAAATTAAATTTTTAGATTTTTTTAAACTATTTTTTCCGTCGATAAAATTAAGCTAAGTTTCCCTCATTTCGATATGTGCACATTATGAAGACTCACACTGTATAACGACGATCTCAGGCCAAGGACTGGAATTGGCCGTCGGCTATGAATTCCAGCTGAGGCAGAAACAATGGACATATGATATAAATAGGTGGAATAAATATAAAATGGTAGTGTTTATTTGGTCTATTTACTGGCTGAACGATATGCGAAGGGTGCATAGAGGGCGGGCAGGGATCGAGCGAGCCCGAAGTATTGCCGAGGTCCGATAGCATCGGTGCGCAGTGCGCTATAAATAGATGAGCAGGCGGACCCTTGAACCAGCCGCGGTCGTCACTGCGCGCCTCGAAGTGTTACTGCTTAATAATGTTGGTAATACACACAAGTATTGTAACAACACTAGCGCCCAGACAAGAGCTAATTAAATACAAGTCGCTACATATTTGATAGCACCGTATGTCAAGAACCTGCTCGATGATGTCAGGATAGGAGATTTAACATTACATAGCGATAAAGGAATTGACATTGATTTAGTAAAATTGGTACTGCTCTATATATTTTTAATGATTCGTGCAAAATGAAGCCTTTTAAATAGTCGAGGCAGTGAAATAACTTAGTTAGGGGTAATTAAGTGCTGGCATGCGACATCCCTGTTTGTTGCTCCGGTACCGCAACAATCCACCATAAAACACGGCAGACGGGGTGCAGCTTCTCGCTTGTTCGCTTTCATT
Organism: Tiliacea aurago; assembly: GCA_948098905.1. Taxonomy (NCBI): domain Eukaryota; kingdom Metazoa; phylum Arthropoda; class Insecta; order Lepidoptera; family Noctuidae; genus Tiliacea; species Tiliacea aurago. The sequence goes on from OX402577.1 coordinate 12,986,743, forward strand.
CGCGCATGCGGACGACGCTTATTTTTTTCCCTGATTAGAGTAAAAGATGCGCAACCGGTCGCGGAGCGAAGGCCGCAGCCAGGGACGGGCGTGAGTCGCGATGCGCCCGCGCCGCGCCTCGCGCCGCCTCCGCGCCCGCTAATGATGCGCCTCCACTGAACCACTCCTAATTGGACGAACGCCCGACTGCTCCAGGAAAAAATATCCATCAGCAATGCGCACTGCACAGAATAATCAGAATTGCATAAATCTCCATATTGAATCATACAAATGATTAAATTCCAGCTAAATTAACTAACGTACAATATACATACAACCGTAATATCCGAGGATAATTATAAAATTGTGTCTTTTCCGGGAACCGTTTTGTTAATAATTTGTACACACTCTTCGCTTATTATCATTTATCAAGATTATGTGAGGTGTGAATATAAAATAATTCAGTTCTGGGAACTATAAAGTTTTCGAGTTACATTACATGGACACTATAATGACATAATAATGTTTTATAAACACCATTACAGTTACTCGTATTCTTTTCTTGGTGTACCTACCTTGGCGAATGCGATTATGTCAGAGGCACGTACTCTATAAGAATTGCCCTTTAATAACGGTAGAACTATAGTGAACAGTCGTAGATTGCAGACGTTCTAAGTCTACCTAGCTGTAAGTAATGATACAATTGACGTTTGTTATTTTTCATTTAGCAGCAGCTGGAAGCCCTGTGATTCAGTGAATAGGAAGTTAAGATATACCGCCGAACAGATATTAAAATCAATTTCTATGCGTCATTGGTATTAATTCGAAACTAGTTTTGCCTGCGGCGCGCGGCGTATCGCGCGATAGATAAATTTTATCTATCACATAGTTATGCAATTTCTAAGTCACTACAACAATTTTCAGGGATTTCATTCGTAGAAAGTACACAAGAACTTACCCCTGAATTTTGGTTATCCTTTAGTACCTAATAGAATAACACAAAACTGGCTTGCCTTTTTAATTAAAACTGATATGTATAAAAAGAAAAAGAACCTGTATGGACATCTGAATCCAACGCGAGATGTAAATTTTTAACCCCTATCGCAAAAGAAAAAGGTGGATAACTTGGACGGTTGTTTGTACCTACAAGTCGGTATTGCCACGAGTATATCTGTTAATCTGTGCCTTCGGAGCTCTACATACATAGTACCTACATGTGCGAACCGATCGTGATGCTGTTCTTTGATAGGCTCGTAGAATGTAAAACAATTTTCGTCTCTTGAATCTTGGAAGAACCCCTTATCAAAAACAACATTAGAGCACGTAGCTTTCTGAAATAAGTAGGTATGTATGTGACACTATTTCATGAAACAATGTCTAAGAAACTTCAATTCCTTTGGGTGTCAAATGACCAATATGAGTCCTCTGTTTTAAAAGTTAAACAGGTACGAGAAACGATATTCTAGCGGAAACATAGGACTGCTCTAGCGATTACCAATCAGCCAGCAAGCTCTTAGAACCTCATTATTTAGTGGTTACGGGGAAAGCCCTTATACAGCACTGGACATACACGATCTGAGAAATCATGGGGTAAATTTAAGCACGCTTTTAGCTTGAGCTTATGTAGTGTTAAGGGCCTGTCCACACCATGTTTTTTAAACGCGCCGTTGACGCGCGTTTTAGAAACGTGCGTCATCGGCGCGCTTTTTTCCTACAGAATAGACAAACTCGCGTGCGTATCGCGTCTGTATCGCTACAAACGCGAGTCAACGGCGCGTTTAAAAAACGTGGTGTGGACAGGCCCTAACTCCTGTTATAGAACAAAGTTTTATTCACTTGAACCTTGAGGAGCGGCAGCGTGATACTCGTGATCTAGCGGAGATTTATAATTGATGAATTTTAGACTTTGTACTGGTATCGAAATACAAAAATGTAAGCTCTCCGGATATTATAAGAACCGTTGTTAGGATTTTCATCATCGTCAACAGTCTCAGTACAGGTTTTATCAGCCCACTGCAGAGAGTGCTCTCTTGTTTTTAGGTTGTTCTATTTTGCACAAATCTTGTCCGGATTTCTGTCACAAATCATATTCACACCAACAAGCTTAACTGGATAATCCATAGACCCATCGGTATTACTACAACACTCTGTATGCCGCTCACTCAGTCACCATTCAGTCAAGGACATTATCATCATCATCATTTCAGCCGAAAGACGTCCACTGCTGGACAATAGCCCTTCCCCAAAAATGGGGGGGTGCCATAATCGCCACGCTTGGCAGGTGGGTTGGCGATCGCAGTATGGTGTTAAAATGCATAGAGCACGCTGCTGCCCATTCGCCAGTAAGTCCTTTAGTCGCCTATTACGACACCCACGGGAAGAAATAGGAACAGTCAAGGACAGGAGTTTCAGTCAATGACTGGGCCATAAATATAATGTCTAAATCCCTCACACAGGAAGTTTTAGTTTTTATTATGCATTTCCTAGTGTATGAAGAGCATAAAATGCACAAGAACCAGACAATTTCACATTCACTGGAACCGTCGTCGCGTCGGCGTCGTAGAAATGTTTTTTGACAGCATTGCAGTGCGGAGGCGCGTGCTCTCAGCTGCGCGGACGCACCTGACTACATGTCACTACGAATTCCTACGTGGTCACCCATTTCATTTCATTTAATAGCGTGTCATATTAAATTGTCTCCGTAAAGTTTTCTTTGTCTAGTAGGAGAGCCTTAAAAGAGCCAGACTCGATTATTATTTTATACACCCGGCGTTTATAGTTTTCTTGCGTTCGTGTCCCGCATCTAATGAGAATAACCGCTACAATCGAAGCGTTTGTATGAAGTTGTAAAATAAACTGATTCGCCGCGGCCCCATGTCTGTTCGTAAAGTGACGACGCCTGACTCTCGACCCACGGTCGTGTCATTTTAATTCAATGGACATGTCCCGGCGCGTTATCGGCGCTAACTTGTCGCTTATAACATTTCCTGGTTATCTCGTCCTGTAAATTGTCTTTTCTTATTGCAGCTATCGATGCGGGTTGACTAATGAAGATTTAAATCGACGGTGGTGTAAACCGAGTCCCGTTCTACATCCTTCTATTTATCATACTAAGGTGAGATAACTTTACAAGCCAATAGATATATAATTTCCTGAATGAAATACATATTATTAATAAACTACCTTGTTGAAAGGTAGCATTGAATGCATCTGCAGATGTTATCCTGGGTTCGGTCCCCAGGTGGGCAAAGTGTAGATTTTATATATATCTGATGAGGCGTTAGATGATCTGTTAAAAATATTCTCGTTTTATTCAAAGCTCAATGGCACAGCTTTTTATCATGGTTCAACCTACTATCATGAGTGAACTTGATTGCAAAAATACTGCTTAATTTATTATATACTGCATAATTTAATACTTTTTATATTATATTTCAGGGTCTAATAGAGTACCTTGTTCGTGTCTGGAAGAAGCCGCCGTTGGTGTACTGTGACTATCACGGACACTCGCGGAAGAAGAACGTGTTCTTCTACGGCTGCGCCAGCGCAGAGAGCTGGTGCAGCAACGACCGGATAGTTCCAGATGAACCAGTCAAATATTTAGTAAGCTGACATGAACATATTTTTACTAATAAATTAATAGGTCATTATTATAGAAATACTTATAAATCTTAGCGAATAAGTCAGTTACCTACTTTTGTAAAAGCCAATCAAAAGTATTTCCTTGGGTCTACGATTATCGTTCACATTTTGACACTCCGTTCCAATTGTGTAACGGATCGAAAAAGTCTACCATTGTTCACCCGAAAATGTTCGCAATTGTAATCTCAAAGATATTGTCATATACAGCAGACTAGGAACACGGGTAAATGGCGTAAGTGGGTACAGTAATAAGATTGTTAGATGTTATCAGTGCAGCTACTGTGCTTCCTGGTATGTCTCGTCCTGTCCTGTCCAGTCCTGGTAGTCGACTTAAACGCCATTTGTGTAGGAAAGTGTATTTGTGTAGACCTCACTGACAAATAATATGAATTGGCTTGTTATTGAGTTCTTGAAAAGGTCCCTCGTTGGATTGTTGGTCTAAAGGTCGCAAACGCGACTGCTGAGCGAGGGGACCTAGCTTCGATATCCGTTTGTCGTGCAAACCGTTATTGGGATTATCTACGAGGGATTAGAAGTAGGGCCGAGTCCAGACTTTTGCGCCCAGTTAATGGCAGTAGGGTCTACTCCAATTACTGGCGCAATGTCTACAGATAACGTATGAAGGAGCCATAGTTCAACCATAGAACCATATTTTCGAACGTTCCTCATATTGGCACTGTAGTACCACTGACGTATGTCCCTAAAAAATTGTTTGGTACTACAGTACCCAACGTCGTGCAAGTAGATAAAGGAACGAGGGCTTATTTTAATATTATGACGTGTCAGATGCTGCCAGCGCTAATGCATCGGCTATCTCCTGCATTCGCGCTCGGGTCCTGTTCCTTCAGAGTGGAACGGGAACGGGAGAGCACCGCCAGAGTCACCGTGTGGAGACACCTGGGCGTCACCAGATCTTACACCATGGAAGCATCGTTTTGTGGATTTGACAGAGGCCCCTTCAAGGTTTGTTGGAGAATCTTGCCATATTTTCTGTTGAAATCGTCTGAAGTAGTCAGCACAAGAATACGTAAACAAAATGATCGACTTTCAGACTACACTATGCTAAATGCTCACGAATAATTTATAATTAAGTAGGTATCTATATGTACTCCATTGATTTAGGTAAATAAATAAAGGTAAACAAATCGTAAAAAGGGTTTTTATAGATGACACTTTCATGTTTAAAAATAAGTTGAAACTTATAACCAAATTAAATTTATTGTTGATTTTTATGATATTATTCTCTTTCATTAATGTGTGTTAAACTTTATCATTATTTTATTCTTAAACTACTCTTCGTAGTTGTAACTACTTGAGCACAATTTTTTGTTCGATTTCTATTAATTCTAATATTTTGTAATCTGTCTATTGTAAAGAGCCCAAAAAGACAGGTTCTCTAAACTTCAATGAATTATAACGTTGCCAAATTGAAGAGTACAACTGTAACGGAGCATGACAACTGAAGTGACAGGTATTACATTTAGTCGGTTACTTGACAGCTCTCTCGCCACGCGTTTTTATTTTGTTTACCTTTACTTAACTACCTAAACCCACGGAGTATAGGTTCTTTATACGTTTCCTCGATTGTATTCACACGTTCCCAACATAAAAGCAAATATTATTCTGAAGTAATATACTTAATAATGATAAGCATTCTATCACACTTATACTCCAATTAGAAATGACAGATCTTCAGATTAATGATAACGATACTTAGCTACCCGCCATGTGGGCTAATACATCTAGCGGTGTCCATCCCATACTCGATACCAGATCCCTCTGATAAGGCTTCAGTTGCTACAAATCTTCCATCTACTTTATGTGGGAAGACAGCTATTTATTCGTACGTTGTTTTATTAATGAATCATCCTTGCGAGGGCTCGGTGTGATTGCAAACGTTTCCTTACGATATGCTGATCGTAAATTGTTTTAATTAAGTATAGCTTGTGGAATTAATGTGGGTAGCAGACGAATTAGTACTAACCAGGTCATGATTTTATTGTAATCGCGGATACAATCTTGTCAATGTAAATAGTTAAATTAACTTACGTATTTTATTAGGTTTTTATACGTTTTATTTTCAGCTGTCCAGGTTTAAGAAAATGTAGAGCCTTCCAGTTTGATTAAGATACTGTCAATCCAGAGAAACATGTTTTATAAGTTAGCACGTAAATACCTTATATCACCAACCACATAAAGGTATAATAATCCCATCAATTAATTCATAGTCAGGGATGCAGCATGTCCTATGAATCAACAGAATCGGTCATAATCCATTTGCGAATTCGTGACACGAAGTGTCAATACTACATGACGTAAACATGTATGAATAATACCGGTCAAAATATTGCTATTTATAGTGTACACGTCTTGGTTAACTTGGTACAAAGTTGCTCGACTTTCAAATTGAAATTAAAAGTATTTTTATTAAAGCAACAAAACGATTTTGAAAATGTTCGCGCCGACTTAACTGCCTTATAAATACAATATTTTTTATTTTATTTTACCAATTGTATCAATTTTATGATTTTTTAATTTTTATTAGTCAATTATTATTGTCTTAATCGGTAATGAAAACTGCATCAAAATTCGTTCCGTAGTTTAGAAGAACAACGCAATCACACGTTTTTGCATTTATGATTATCTATAATTAATTTTTTAATATAGTTAATACACAGATATTGGGTATTTATTTTAGTTTTACATTAAACACAACACACACACACACATATGTATGTCACAACATTTTATTTTATTTTGTTCGAGCTTTTTTATATTATCACCTTTAATTTACTCTCTTAATTAATTAACGGACACACACTTCCCTATGTGTTTATTATTCTAGCATATGGCACTCGTGGGTTGCAGCTGAAAATCAGCGTCAGGTGGTACACCTTGTGTTGTCATCTGACATTATGCTGAGCTGAGGCCCTTTTGGCATTATAATTAATTGTTTTCTGTTATTTATAGCTGTAATGTAAATAAACGCATTTTTCTTTCTTTCTTTCTAAGCAAACTCTTTGCTGAATACCTACATCGACACGACTATAATTTAGCGATGAAGGATGCGCTCCAATAAACAAAAAAACTGGCACTATGTCATCTAAAATCTTACGACTAACCCCGGAAGCAACAAGGACGTGTGAAAGTAGCAGGTCTAAAGACTAATTTGATACAACACCGAGTTCGTCATGAAAGAAAAACTATAAGTTTATTCCACCCAGAGTAAGGCACCCAATATTAGAAAGTAACGAATGACGGAAAGAATCATATCCAAGGACCAATTCTTCAGACAAAACGATTAAAATATCTACGTGATGTAAAATAAATGTTCACATTCCCAGGGCTTCCATTTAAACACTCATCACCTCCAGAGCGTGGGCAGCGACTTCTGCGAAGCTCTCAACGGCCTCAACGACTCAGCCACCAATGTAGATATACAACTCACCAAGGATCTGAACGGGTAAGTGGACAACTTGACACCATCTGTCATTCACTTTACTTACAACGTAGAAAATATCCTACCATAAAAGTAAACTGATGTTGACAAGCGGTTTGCCAATAATTTTACACCAGTAAGGCCTAAGCCACACTTGCGTTTACTTCATTTATCGACGCCACAGAGTTAACCACAAGTGCTTTGCTTGTCCTCGAATTTTATTGTCATAAATCTTGTCGGAAGAAAATACAGATGCTGAATTTGAGGAAAACCACAGATATGTGATTTTCTTTGAACATATTCTATCGGAAGACCATTCTAGACAAAAGGCATTTATCAGACATACTTACTTACAATTTTGATACTTATCTACACACACAACATATTGACAAATAAATATTTGTTTGACAGAAATATCGTAGAGATCAATTTAATTGGTGCAGAAAAAGACAGGCAAGTTACAAACACAAGAGATAATGAAAACTAACCCAAAAGTTTGATTCCAAAATTAATCCCTCTGTTCAGTCATCGGTGTAACTTGGTCAGTCATTAACTACATCATCTTCACTCGAACACACATTTCAAATTTTTAACAAGAACTGTTTTAATGATAACAAAGTCCTACTATACGATTTCATACACGCAATGAAGGGTTCCGTAGTTGGGATGGATTTATCCCAAAAACCTTAATAACATTGTAGTTGAAAAACATGTTCTCCCATATGTACAGACGCCAGCAGGTCAAGCTACCCGAAACTGTAAAATTTTTTGACCGTGACTAAAAACTGTAAAGTTTTTAGTCACGGTCAATTCTCCAATTCCAACTGCAAAAGAAAAATGGTCGACTATTACTCGTTAACTTGTAAAGCCTAGTGATAGTTTTCCATTTAACTTAACGAAGTTAAAAGGAAAACAGCTACGGATATGTAAAAACAACCATTTAGCGGGTAGACATTGACTCAAATTTGCACTTTAAAGCTTAATACACAAACGGATCCCTGTATCTAAAAATCGTCTTCACAGATATATCCCCCCCCCCCCCCACCCACTTTACTTTTTAGGAGTTTTTCACTTTGACGGCTTTCGTGATTAATATGTATACCCATGCTAATAATTTACAGCTTTCTAGTACCCAGTCTCTGAGCTAACCCGGGGACAGAGACAGACGGACATGGCGAAATTATAAGGGTTCCTTGTTAACTACGGAACCCTAAAAATGAGCTAACTTCACAGCATTTAACAGCAGCAACAACTACGATTTTAATAATTATTAAAATCTTTTAAAAAAATTAATCGCTCGATGGCTAATTTGTAAGAATAATCAAGAAAGAGGTTATACTTCATCATCTCCATGTTCAGAATGCCATCGATATTATTACCTATCAAGAATAACCCTACGTATTGCATGAACGCATTATTTAAGCTTGTTTACACAAGCTCAAGGTATGAGAACAAGATACACAAACTCGTATACGCGAAGATAATAATCACATACAAGTTTTGCAACTATCTACCTGCTTATAAGTTAGTCATAAGTATCCCTTTCGAACTAAAGAATGTACGAAATTATGGTCTGTGTGCTAAAAAGGGCTAGGGTTAACTATGGTTAATGTCCGTAATCATGCGCAGGTTTAACACACTAATATAGGACTGACCGATTCATCTTTCGAGGTTTTTTTTTGGGAGAGGAAATTCGGACGAAATTCTTTCTTCGAAATGTCTTCGATTATAAGTGCACGAAGTCTCACTTTTGCAGACTGCAACTTTAATCCTGTCATGCTTGAAAATCATTTGTATATTTTATGATTTTATTTATTTTTAACACGCTTTTATTAGCTTCATACATATGTTAGTATGTATGTAACGGAAACTTTGAACATGATTTCGACCCCTTTCAAAATTTCGGATTAACTTGAAATTTTGAATACCGACCGATGACAATTCAATATTTTGAACAGTTACACCCATTATTATCGATTTTTCATATTCACGCTTTTTTACGATAGAATAAATTTCTTGTATTAATCACTATAATTGTTTCAAACTTATTTAAAATAATTTTCTACTTTTTAGTTTAGTTTTCTATTAAAGCGTGTTTTTTAGTTCTTTAAACTATTATTTTTAACTGTTAGTTTAATCAATTTGTTTGTGTACAGTGAGATTGAAGTGGACAGCGAGGGTGGCTCCGGTTCAGACAGCGTTTTGAAGACAGACTCTGATGAAGACTTCGACTAAATTCGATTTTATAGTAACCTTAGGCTAAGCGCTTGCTACGAAAATAATAAAGCCAGGTGCTGTCTGTGTCACGAGCTAGTGTTAAACGTTAGTTTAGTCGCCGATTACCGGTCTAAGTTGTTCGTGAAGTTCAGCAGATGTACTTGTGTGTCTAAAAATAGTAATAGTTACAAAATTAGGAGTTCATAAACAAATCAATGGTTTACTAAACATGGATTTCTTATGTTCTTTTGTGAAGTCGGTATTTCTAGAAGGAATAGGCGATAGCAATTTTAGAAGTTGACCTATTTTGTTATGAATTTACATGATCTTCGGTTATGTGAATTTAGTGTTGCCCTAAGTTATATTCTGTACAAAATTTGTCCGTGTATCGTAAGGCCGTGATCACACAGGTTGTTGAGTTTTATTTGATGTGATATAAGTTAAATTTTAAGTGGCTTGTGATCTCAATTACAAATAAATTATGAAATCACTTTATGGATTTTGTTTTTTTTATTTATGACTCCTACTTCTTTCCGCCCACCAAAATGGTTTATATAAAAATCAAAGAAACCATGAATTAAAAATTCCAAAACTATATTGTCATCATTAACAATAAATTACAATTTATTTATACTTACTAAAATTAAATAAATAATTTGCACTGCTTCGCATAAATACTTCCATTCACTGTACTGGTAAGATTACCAGTAAAATTAATGAAAATGATAATATTAAATAGAGTATAAATTGACAAATTCTATACAAATGAATACAATACTAATATGACGTCTGATTGCTAATGTGATAATAATAGTTTATAAAAATTAACAAATAATAAATTCTGGTTAGACAAGACTTCGGTTACAACATTTATAAATATTAACAAAATACTGATACAAAATGATGTTATAAAAATTATGATAATTATTATCTTAAAATAATTGTAGTGCACGAAGCTTAGTTTTGTTCTAGGATCACACATACTTTATTAACCTAACCTAAAATAAAGGTAAATTAACAAAAAAAAAATATTGTCATTGTTCAAGAAAAGTATAATTATGTTAATAAATGATGATGACATCAGCCAGTAATTATCTACATACGTCCGCTTGGCAACGTCATATCTGGAAAGGACGGGAGGAGCCAAGCTCGGAGGCTTTACCATAACGTAGAATCCTTTAAAATATTACCTCTCTAAAAGCTGCTCCACCGCAACGCCTAATTAGAACTAAGAACTATACTTTATGGTAAGTCCCCAGAGTTGAAGCGAGTAAAGCAGATACAAAATATCTCCTTTAAAAGGACTCTATTTTTGGCTATGTCCATTACATTTTTTTCCATAATTTCTAGTGAGAAGCACCGCGAGACAGAAATGTATTTCTGAATCGAAAGGCAATTTTTCTTCCATCCCTAATGCGAAATATAAGCATGTATTGATAAATTTTTACTTAAAATAAGAAAAACTGGGAAAAACAGTTATACTGACCGCACACCGATTATTGTAAGGACATTTTTCCACTACTCCAATCCGGCCCGGTAATATCATTCCGATGTAAATAAACTAAGGATTTCTACAACGGACGGATAGTGATTGGATGTCGGATAGAAGCAGTGGCGAAACTCCCAGTTTTGGTTTGGTTTGGCAAAGGCGACGCGACCTAAGGGCCTGTCCACACCCCGTTTTTTAAACGCGCCGTTGAGGCGCGTTTGTAGCAAAACAGACGCGATACGCACGCGAGTCAGTCTGTTCTGTAGGATAAAAGCGCGCCGACGACGCACGTGTCTAAAACGCGCGTCAACGGCGCGTTTAAAAAACCCGGTATGCACAGGCCCTTAGAAGAATTACTGCTGATTGTCTGACAGCTTTCAGCAGTATTTTGTGTAAAACCCTGTGTGGAGTCGACAGTAGACCAAAGAGTCAGAGAGAGAAAGAGTTCCTATTTTCAGCAGTGGAAGATATTATATTCTAAAGTGCACGTCTTGTTGCTACTGCTAGCCGCCCTAGAAAATTACAAATGCAAAATTGAACTTAGGTATTGTAGAATTAGCTTCATAAGGTTTTCATTCACACAGATAATTATTATAATAATACAGCTAAGTTAACCAGGTGGTTACATTTCGTGCTTTCAAACTTAACCTAAATTAATTAACATACATATGAGCAAAATTAGTAAAGAATGTCTTTTTCATACAAAGAGACATAATTGATTAGGAAATAATTTCAATAAAATTTCTACTTAGGTCACATAACATGTTCTTATATTACATAATGGTCTTCATACACGGTTAAATTAAATAAGCTAGCCAAACTTCATAGAGACGTTATGGGTATCGAAATCTAAACACCATCAAAGAAAAGACTGATTTTCTATACTCATATTTCAAATGAAAAATAGGGGAAGACCACAGATTTGTCATTGTGAGGACGTTGTAGGCTTAATAGACTGTAGATCTGTAGACCATTTTCTATTTTGTTAAATACCTGGTACTTTTGGCGGGCCTACGCTGTCCTCTCATACCTATTAACACTGTAATTTGAAAACATTGTAAAAGCCATTTTTTTTTTTAAGAGTGCCCGTGGAGTTTCTTGCCGGCTCTTCTCCATAGGAAACGACCAATTGGAACCGTGCACCTTCTGACGTTTCATAAGTGCCAATGTAGGCTTATGTGAAATAAAAAATATTTTTGATTGATTTTGATTTAGAGTAGGCTAGATACCGCATCTAGATGTTCATTAGATAGTATGGACACCGAGCGTGTCATCGTTTTTATACCTACGATGACGTCACCCCAGCCATTTAGTAATGTGCTCAACGTAAACAGAATCGTTTCAATCGCTAAGCGCGTCTGTGAGCTAATAGACTTCATCAGGAGTGGACAAGCGTTGTAATTTTACATGCAATAGGAAGTCGCAATAATGCCCGAAGTTTGTGAACAGCACAAACTTCGGGGCACGCTTGGTCGGACGGCTAGTGATATATAGCCTACTCTAAATCTGTGGGGAAGGCCAAAGAAACGATAGATGGAAGAAACGATTCAACACCCAAATCATGAGTTCCGACTTTGCAAGGAGATAAAAATTAAATTTCTAAAAAATTAAAGAAAAAAGTTCTTATTAGACAGTTCTAATAAGATTTTTTTTTGTTAAATTCTCAAAAGATTTTTTTTTATTTAGATAAAAAAAAATGTTTTGAGAATTTTAAATTAAAAATTGTATATTTTAGTGACTGTGTGAAAGATGATATGGCTAGAACTGTGGGGACTTCAGAGATGACGACTAATAGAGAAGTATGGAAGTGGATACAATTATGTTGCGCCGAATCCGAAAAAATTGGGATAAGGTCAAGAGAATTATGATGATATTTCAAATTATAATATTTGTTTCACTTTACCTTTATATTTATTATGTAAATAACTTTAGACTTAGCGATCCATGGTCTTTTTCATGGAATTTAAGTACCTAGTTTATAAATGATCTGTAAGTTAACCACTATATTTTTGTATGCCAACAGGCAGAATGTACTGGGAATATATCTGAAACTAACACCATTATTGTAACACCTGCATTTTATATTTGCTTTATTTTCTCATAGATTACACCGCTAATTATTTACACTAAGAAGGTACCAACTACTAAAAAAAATACAAAGATAAAAAAGAAGACACTAAAGCGTCGAAGTACTCGTCCGCATCGCTGTCATCCGGAAACGTGCCCAGAAGACTGGCAGCATTGCCACGTTGAAAGGCAATGCTAATTCTTTGGCCAAAGAACGAGCCAGCCCTCTGGTCACGTGAAGTGTCGATCAGTCGGCGAGAAATTTCGTTAAAAAGGAGACGCGCACTCGGGCTCCATGACCCCAGCGTTTCCACCCCAAACGGCTCAAAACTGTAGTTAGCCATTAGTTATGCATTTTGTACAAATAAAGATATTATTTATTTATTTCAAATTACTGCGGTCGTTGACCCCGTAGTTACTTGAAGTAAGAGTTAGAAATTGTTTTGTTTTTATCGTATCGTTTTAAAATATCAATACCCGTCTATGAAGTTTTGCCAGCTAATATATTTTGACCCTGTATGATTTTATTTATAATTTAAAATGAACGTCTAATTACTTTAGGCTCCCACGATTTTTGGGACACACATAATTATATAAAAATCATAATTATGTCATTTAGATTCCGTATTGACGCAGAAAAACTTAAATGGAAGGGAGCGCTCGGCCAGCGACCAATCACGTTAGCGTAAACACAGTAACACATAAGTATTATTTACAAAAGATACACAAATAGTCTCGTAAATCTACATAATTGTTTGTTTACTCAAACCGATGGAATGTGGAACACATTGTTTTCCCTGAACACTTAGGTATGTGTGTATGCTTGCTGAAGGCATCGATACATACAGCGTGGATCTAATTCGCTATTTACATTAGTATGTAAAAGATACTTGACTTTTTTTATAATTTGTTTAGGGGTAGACGAACATACGTACAAGTGTGCACGCACACATACGTGCAAGTACACGCACACATACGAACAAGTGTACGCACACATACGTGTAAGTACGCCCGCGTACTTACACGGCTTTAACTGTCAAATGGTGTTAGTGTTGAGTATCTCATATTATTTGTGATGCTTTTATACTTTTGACAACGATTTATAATTTTCAGTATATATGAAAGGTAACCAACAAACCCCATGTACCACCGCGAAACTTCCCGGTCGACCACTTTTCAACCTTATTACTATGGGCATAAGGGCGAAAAGTGGTCGACCGGGAACGTTCGCGGTGGTACGTGATGCTGACTGATTTCCCGTTATATGTGTGCGTGCACCGAACAACGACTGTAGAAAGACATGTATCCTGAGTACAGCACCTGTAGTCTCATTCCATCGCTAGCCTTTGCGGACGCGGCGTGTGATCGCAGGCGCAAGGCGCGTACGTCACTGGGCGGGCGCCCGTCCCTGCGCAGGCGCACGTCACTGGGCGGGCGCAGGCGGAGCCACGGCGGCTGTAGGCGCGCGCGGGCGCGGCGGCTGGCGACGCTGGCGCGCCAGGAACGAGTGTCCCGCCGACAGCAGCGTGAAGCGCGTGTCCACGGCATCACGGTGACAGCGCGCACCCAGTTGGTACCACGCAGACGTAAGAAGGCGCTGTTCGTTGGCGCCTGCGCGGGCACTGTCTTCTGTGCCACCGCTCCATCTGCAACGTAATCATAATAAGCATACAACGTTCCCACTGCTAAGACACAGGTCTGTGTTAGAGGGGGTGCCGGCAGTTCATCTGTATAGTTGACGGATTTTAGGACGTCGTTTATTAACCAGACTTGCACTACCGCTAATCCTATTATAATATTGAAAAATGGACTGTATGTTCTGTGGCATAGAGTATATTTTACAAATATTTACTCGTTAACAGATGATAAAAGACTGATGGAATGCGCGGTGACTGCGCGACATCCCCTCGAAATGAAATTATACATTAAATTTACATAGTCCAACTGCTGCTGTCTTACAATATGCGCTTTCATAATTTCTAATGTGACGATATATCGTGTACGTCCACGTCACGGCATCACGATAACGTATACGTGCACGTATTTCCATATATTTTATGGACGTGGACGTCCACGATAAAATGTCACGTTGGAAATTATAAGAGCACACATCAATCAATGCGAGCAATCTTACTGGATGTTACGGGGGGAAGTGGGCAGGAACAGATACAGACGGCGCGTTGTCCGTTCAGTATAAAAGTAAAAAGATGAATAAATGACTATGAATGATAGGCTGAAAAATGAGGTGATAAGGCAATGGTGCAGTTTAAAAGAACATGTAAATATAAAATATGACACTGCAATAGAGCGAGTTCAGCGTAAGATCCTCAGTACATTGCAGTACAAATGTCGCATCGTACGTTTACCATTTATCAACGCCTTGGATAAGTTTAGACTATTAACATTACGCTCTAGACGCTTGTTGCTCCAAGGAATGATGCTCCATGGTCTTGTACATAATAGATTTGATTGCTCTGAATTGATAAGTAAAATATGCTATATTGTACCTAGAACAGTAATGAGACGTGAGGCGCGCTCTTATCCACTATTTGCTACAACTCCCTGTCGTACAAATGCAGGAGAGAGAGCGCCGCTCCAGAGATTAGTTCAAGCTTACAATAATAATTTTAACGATTTCGATGTCTTTGCCTTAACTAAACGTAAATTTAAAAAAACAAATGATTAAGCGCCTTGCTCACAATTTTTAATTATTATGTAGTATTCACTTTTTGGTTTTAAGATTGCGAAATAATTGTATTGTTGTTATACGTATATTGATTTAATTTAATTTTCCAAAACTGTATCTTTTATAATAGTAACATGTGGAAACGTAGTGGATTGTACATTTACTTATAGCATACTCTGTATCTAGATTTAATATACAATGTACGATTGTTTGTCATCCCAAATAAAATAAAATAAAATAAATGTAGTGACAAAGATTGAAAAGAGTATGCATAGATGGTTTGGTCATGTGGAGAGGATGAGTGAAAGGCGACTAACAAAAGGTATTTATAAAGCAGAGGTGAGTGGAAACGCCGGGAAGGGGGACGCCCTAGAAGGACATATAGTGACCAAATTGATGATGTTCTTCAGAAAGGACAGGTGCGTAGTACTCGCAACCGGCGTGCGTGTATGACTAGATGTATGAACGTAGGCGAAGCAAAAAGAGTATGTAAGGAGCGTAGCAGGTGGCGTTCTATAGTTTCTGCTTACCCCCATGGAAAGAAGGCGTGAGTTTATGTATGTATGTATAAATAAAAGAAAAACTCACTCATTTCTATTGCTAGCTGCGGGCGCGATCTCGGGCCGCGATGGTCCCGCCACGTTGCCGGCTGCGCGAGAGTAACCCAGCGTTATGTCTGACAGGGATGGTTGAGCTGTAAATACCAAAAATTAAGTGCTCAAATAATCAGTTGTTTGAAAATTTAATTATGTTGCTAATTTCTGAAAGGAGTCATGAGCTTGATTTCGGAGATAACAAGAAATTCATTAGTATTCGAAAAGGCTGCATGCATGGTATGGCCAGAAATCGAACATATTTGTATGCCAAATATAAAAATAAAATAGAATAGAATGCTCTTTACTATGTACACCATGTAAAAGTTACAGATATAAATACCATACCAAAAAAAAACAAAATACTAACTTTTATTATTAAAATGTGATATTGGATTTTTCAATCTGGAATTTCTCAGTAGCAGCCCGGAGTGTGGATTTGTGCCCGGTTGATGGCAATAAGCTCGCCCCCTATTCATCATTTCAGCCGAAAGACGTCCACTGCTGGACATAGTCCTCCCCCAAAAGGAGGGCGGGGGGAGGGGGGTTTGCCATAATCGTCACGCTGGGCGGACGGGTTTGCGATCGCAGTATGGTGTTAAAATGCATAGATAACGCTGCTGCCCATTCTATAGTAAGTCCCTTAGTCGCCTTTATACAACACCCACGGGAAGAAATAGGATGGTGCTATTCTTTACGTCCGGCACCACACAGAAACCTATTACATGGGACTTAAACATAACTGGCGGTAAAAAAAAACTTCCCTCGGTACTACTGGATCGCTTGGTAGTTCTACGGGATTTTTTTTTACCCATGGTATTACTGGTAGTAATACTGGTAGCACCACGGGCAACAACCGGCGAAATGTGTGTGTACTACAGGTACACTGCCCAACCCTTCGGGGAAACCAGTCGTGATGTTATGTTAATATTACACCTAGCAATAGTTGCTGCTGGTTCGGATCAAATGCTACAAAAACATACGAAAAAACCAAGGATATTAAACGTACCAGAAGCTCTAGGATCTAGCGACTTGATGACATCCTTGGCCTTATCGAGACACTTCTTGTACTTGTCCTCGGTAGCGAGTAGTTCTGCGTCTCGTGCCGCGATCGCTTCCTGTAGCTTAGTGGCGCGCCGCCGTTCTTCTGCTAAGGCCGCTTGTAACTCTTCGACTTGCAACGCTAGGTAGATACAAGTCAGTTCAATGATTTTTGAAAATAAACGTGCATTGAATGAGTTTCCCAGTCAGTAGTCACTAGTTTAAAGATCTTTGTTGTAGACTTCGATATTCAAAGTCGCATTTATTGGCATTAAATGCGTTACAAAAGATGGTAGGTACCACCGCGAACGTTCCCGGTCGACCACTTTGCGCCCTTATGCCCATAGTAATAAGGTTGAAAAGTGGTCGAGGGGAACTTTCGCGGTAGTACATACATTGTTAGTGCAATTACACATTTCGCCATAAATTGATATGAACTTTTGCTTGCATGTGTGTGACCGAGAACAAAATCCCTTAAATGAATGTTATGGCACCCTTTGAATTTAGCGTCCGTCGAACGTACGCGCTGCGCCAACGCAACGCTAACGCCGACTCCACATAACGTTAGCGCAGCGTCTGCGTGACGTCAACCAAATCCAAATGCGAAGGGGAATGGGTCTCCGCTAGAAACCGCTAGAGAACTCAGTCGCCTCGTAACTGCCCAGTAACAATAATAATTTAGAAATTAGGCATCATAATTGCCGTGTAAAGAATTTTTTCAACACACTTTCTTATAAAGTGACTCTTATGGCAACCCGTTTAGGTTCATAATTCAGCTTTTTATACACTCATGGTTTTACTTTACATTACCACACTAGTGTTTTTTTACTTTACATTTTTTTTTTCTATCTCCGCAAGGAGTTTTTAAGACTAAAATCAATTAATATTTTTGGTTACAATGATAAATCAATCATCAAAATCATCATTATTTCATCAAATCATATATTTTTCACTATATAGTACATATTAAACCTTAATTTGCGAATTCAAAACGTTATTTTGTGTTTAATTAAATAAAACCAGCGCGCCATTTTCCATAAATATTTGTTAACGTTTTCGTTGTGTGGTTAATTATTACCAAAAATGTCGACTTCACGTAGGGAAGAAGGACAATACGTAGATTTGACCCCACCCGAAATACTAATCAGGGCGCGAAACGCGAGCGATAGCCTATTGTTAGCAAAATCTAGAGAGAAATACCTATTAGCGAACTTTCATATAGTGGAAAAGTTATTAACAATACGTCTGTTTTTTTTCCTCGCAAGTGTGTTGAAAAACGTCGTATGAAACGCGTGTGCATTGATCATTACACAGTCGGGTCCCTTATCGCATATCGAATAATACCGCCTCGCGTTTAATGACCAACATAGCACACTTGTATCATAAAGTACTATTATCAACATACAACGTAATACAGTGTTGCAATTTGTAAAAACCGGCCAAGTGCGAGTCGGACTTGCACACGAAGGGCTCCAAACCATTATCTATAAACACGGCAAAAAAAAACACGTCTGTTGTATGGGAGCCCCCTAAAATATTTATTTTATTCTGTGAAAATTTCAACTGTCTAACTATCACGGTTCATGAGATACAGCCTGGTGACAGACGGACAGACAGACAGAAAGACGGACGGACGGCGGAGCCTTAGTAATAGGGTTCCCGTTTTACCCTTTGGGTACGGAACCTTAAAAAAGAAGTATTGAATTTGGCGAGCTACATTGACGGATCCCCCGGGGGTTAAGCCCCGGTGTTGCCGATTCGGCAACAGTGTGCCCAAACCGTAAAGCCCCGGTGTTGCCGATTCGGCAACAGTGACTCATGCTACTGTAGGCTCAAATTACACTAGAAAATAAAGTTGAGTATTGTTTGTGGCGGTTTTAGTCGATTGTCTAGTAGATATTCTCGTAAACTGAACGTATCCGAACGTAAAATATGGCATGACAACATTTAAAAAAAATATTGAATGTCAGTTTACTTTTCTGTGGTCGTGTTTGTGTTGTGAAAATAAATTAATTGAAAAGTGCTTATAAAATAACTTCGTAATTTGGGAGCAGTTAATAGACTGCACATAGTTTTGCCGTTAATGAGGTACCAGGGAAGCCACATGTACAGAAGGAATTAAGAAAGTGTAATAAACATGGGTAAGTGGATACATTTTCATTTATCTGTTGTTAATACATCATTGTATATAATAATTACACGAAATTGCATCATAAAATTCGAAATTTTTGAACAAAGAAAAGTTTCGACAAAGAACCATTCTATCGTTGGAATTTGGACTTATTTTGTGTTTTATCGACTGCAAATAATCAATAATAATCATAAATAAGTGCTTGAAACATCGTTTTAGATAATATTTGCACTAAATACTTGTGAAAAGTTTCAAAATATCATATGTTAAAAATTGCATCAAAATTGTTAAACTTTGAGGTTAAATATCTTTATTTCTTCCCACAAGAATGACTAAGTGTTAAATTAATATGACAGTATAGTTCCCACTTGTGCATTTATCACTAATATTCAAAAAAAAAAAAAGGTAATTTATTTTTTAATTAATTAATAAATAAATCAATTAACCCTCCCCTTTTCTTCAAGAAAATCTTTTATTAATTAATTATGGTGGTATATTTTTACAAGATATAGGTAGCTATCAGTCAATAAAGGTTTATGTAGTATCTTAGTAACATTTTTGTATAAGAAACTACTCTATGTTACTCCGATGTGAATTTTCAAAGTTTCAAAGATATCATGAGGCCGGCCTCAAGTGCCATGAACTTTGTGATTTATTATTACAACAATGTTACATAGAACTCTCAAAGAAACGCTGTTGTTAGATTTCTTATCTATTCATAATGTAACTTGCAAAATTTTGTGTAAATTGATACAATAGTTTTATCAGAAATAGCCATAACATAAGACCAAAACAATTACAGCTATTATCTGTAATCAATGGTAATTATTAAATACAATACCCTTCCTATGTCCATTGTGTTATTTGTTTATTACAGTCAATCTATTCACAAAGCCAAATCTGCATAAACAATGGATCCTAAGTTCTTTGAAACCACTTCAAATGTTTATTGTTTACATTGGCGGCGGAAGCCATAAATCTGTCGGCCATTAAAGATAAGGGGTGGGGCCTGAGCATTTTGACGTTTATTATGCCACAGGGACTTAACGGTTAAAGATGAAACTGTAATAAGCTAAAATTATAGTAAAGACTTACATTTCCTCTGACTATCTTCTATAGCGGACGCCAGTCGTGGATGCGGTGCTTCAAGCGTGGCTTCCAACTGCATGATACGTTGGTTTGCTTCCCGGTTGATGGCTCGCTGGTTCTCTGACCGCGCCGCGTAATCCTCTAAGAGAGCCTGAATGAGTGCAGATACTTTTTGTAAATGATGTTGCGCTAAATGTACTGACAGAATCATTTTCTAATAGCCAAGAGAGATTTTTATTTTTGATTAAATTATTTTGAATGTGAGAACGTTATGTAGGCTTAATAGACTGTAGATTTGTAGACCATTTTCTATTTACCTGGTACTTGTTGACGGGCCTACACTGTCCTCCCATACCAATTAAGGCTGCCTCTCCACCGGAGCGGAGCGAGGCTGCGGAGCGGAGAAACGGAGAAATATGTCCCAATAGAATTGCAAGTGTACAGGGATTTGCAATCCTATTGGTTAATATTTCTCAGTTTCTCCGCTCCGCAGCCTCGCTCCACTCCGGTGGACAGGCAGCCTATCACTGTAATTTAAAAACATTGTAAAAGCCAAAAGAGTAACCATGTAGTTTCTTGCCGGCTCTTCTCCATAGGAAACGATCAATTGGAACCGTGCACCTAGCTTCTGACGTTTCTTATGTGCCCATGTAGGTTTATGTGAAATAAAATAATTTTATTTTGATTTCAAGACTAGAATTTTCAGCCAGTCATAACTGTCACGAATCAAAAAAAAATTGAGCCATTACGGGACGCCTGGCAGATGTGAAACATCGAAATTATTTACACAATACTACATATAGACTGTATAGTGGCGAGGCGTCGCCACGCGGCATGCGTCGCCCCGCCAGCTATCGGTTTTACGTGCGGCTATAGATATTTCACATCAATATTGCTATTCCATATTCAAATCCTTGTTCCCAATTGATTTTATTTCCACTTAGGCCAGCTCCATACGTAAGCCCCAATGTTGGACCTAGTGCCGCTCGTCCAACCTTTAAATCTAGAAAATAGCATTGGCCCCAACGTTGTTGCGAGCTTTAGGTGTTGGCCGACGCGTGTCGCCATTTATCAAAGAAAACTACGCCAACGCTCGCAATTCGTCCATACGTTGGCTGCTTGTTCAACCAAAGTTTATCGGTATCAATGTTGGTTGAACAAGCGGCCAACCATTTATTGTATTCTACACTTTAACACATTTATTTTACATTTTGATATAAACGATCACCATTACAATAAATATGACCATTTTATCACACAAAGTCACAGCTAGCACATGTCAGCAGTGAAATAATAATTCTATGTTAGAAGTTGTAGTGCAAACTGAACTTTATGTGTGGGTAGTATAGTTGTTTTTTTCAAAAACATATATTTGTTTCGCTTTTTAGCAAGGACACTACCAGGCGCACTACCAGTAGTGTCGTTTACAATTGACGACACTACCAAACCTATTTTGGATTAAATTGTACAGTCAGCACAGCAAGTATTAATTCATTCAACTTGATAATACTTCAGCACACTCGGACTGACGGGTAGTCGATTTATTGAGTGCGACGGATGCACAGATAATGAGCCTCGACCAGGTACCACTACTTTTTTGGGAATGTTGCAAACTTTGCTGTGTTGACTGAACAATTTAATCCAAAATAGGTATGGTAGTGTCGTTTATAATTAACGATACTACTGGTAGTGCGGCTGGTAGTGTCCTTGCCAAAAAACGATTTGTTTACATGTTACGAAACTTAACTGCGAACGCAGGAGTCTTATTTTTTGGTCTAGTAACCCACCTGCACAGAGGCCTGGTCCGCCTGAGGTCCTTGGTTCTGTCGTAGTAGCTTGTTCTCGTGTTCCAGCCGAATTAACTGCTCCTTTAGATCGTTAGGAATCAGCTCCCGGGACACGTTGTCTTCATTGGCACCTGGAATTATAATGATATCACGTGTCAACAATTAAACGGAAATGATACGGAATTACCGTGCAACGATAGGGCAGACTTGTTGCCAAAGGCTTTCTGTATCGGCAATGGCCAGCAGTGGACTGCACCAGCTAGCTATACCAGTCTATCTTTAAGACCCAGATATACGAGGGCGGCACTGAAAATTTCGGGAATCAAGGAAGTGACACAACATTACTATTTAAAAATGTATTTATTGCTTTTCGAAGTATTCTCCGCGAAATTTGACACATTTTTCCATACGATGGAACCAATCATTGAAGCAACCATTCCATTCGGAAGTTGGGGTCTCCAAAATGGCCGTTTTGTAGGCGTCCACAGCTTCTTCAGGTGATGAAAATCTCTATCCACGCAATTTATTCTTTATTTTAGGGAAAGTATAGAAATCATTAGGGCTTAGGTCGGGGCTGGACGGCGGATGGTCTAATAATTCAATGTTTTCTTGCTCTAAAAACTCTTTTGTTCTGTGCGCGGTGTGAGAACTCGCATTGTCGTGATGGAGGATGATGCGGCGGCGGCGGTTGCAGTTCTCTTTACGGAGTTCAGAAACGACCTGTGGCAAACAAATGCTAGCATACCATTCTGCATTAACCGTTCTTTGTCCCTCAAGAGGAATAGTCGTAACATGGCCGGTTTTGGAGACAAACGTGGCCACCATTTTTTTTGCAACACTCACAACAACACAACAATTTTTGTTGGCTTTAACTCATTTTCGAACACCCAAACTCGTGACTGGTTTTTTGTTTCGGGTTCGTACGCGTATATCCAGGATTCGTCACCTGATACAATGTTGTATACAGCATTTGAGGATCCTGCGTGGAATCTTTCGAGAGTTCTGACGCACCAAGTAACGCGAGCCGCTTTTTGCTCTTCACAGAGCGAATGCGGTGTCCATCGGGAAAACAACTTTTTTACACCTAATTGTTCATGCAAGATTATTTGTATTTGACTCATGCCAATGTCTAAAGTTGCCTGAATTTCGCGGTATGTCACATGTCGATCTTCCTCAATCAGCTTACGCACAGCATCAACGTTTTCTTGGGTGACTGCAGTTTTTGGACGACCTTGACGGGGATCATCACTGAGCTTGACACGTCCACGTTGAAATTCAGCAAACCAGCGATAAATTGTGGTTTTGGATGGGGCTTCATCACCAAATGCAGAAATCATCCGGTCAACACACTGTTTTTCTGTTAAACCACTTCGAAAGTCATAATAAATCATCGCTCTGGAATTTTCTCGAGTCAATTCCATTTTCTCAACGACTAAACAAGTTTGACAAAACCTTGTGACAAGACCGAGAATCTTTTTTTAAATAAATAAATGGTATTCGATTTTTAAAACCAAGGAGTTTTCAATTAAAAAGATTTTAATATGACAGGAACAGTGGAAATATTCCATTCCCGATACTTTTAGTGCAGCCCTCGTATGCCAGTGACCTTGAGTGGTTAGCTTGCGTGTTCTGTACTGAGCTTACGCAACGGGTCGTACGTTCAGCCAGTAATAGGACTCGCCCATCAAGGAGCGCTGTCCCCAATTTGACGCAATATTAATTTATAATACACAAAACAAAAGGTATTTTAATAAAACGCGTATACTAATAAAACGCGTATACTAAAAGATCAATAATTAAATTATCTTTAAATTGGTGAAGGTTTTAGAAAAATACGCTTGGTAGATTTTACGCCATTCTCAGGTTTTTATCCGCGTTAGACATAACTTTACAAATTAACTTCACTATGTAATATAAACATAATCTAAAATATTCACATATTAAATTATTGAAAAAATGCTCTAGTTTAACATATATTTTTTTTCAAATCATTAACACTACTCGTTTAGACGTACTCTTCAGTATAAAACCAATAAAAGTCGGTTATCGTCGCCTTAAGGCGCCGACGAAAAGCAAATAGTAGGCTTGTATTAAACAAAAAAATTGCCAAATCTATAAAGTTTGTGGTAGCGGAATGTTGTCAATGTCATGTTATTCTTGAACATATTTCTCAGAACTTGGTTGTTACCAAAACAAGTTTAGAAAAAAAAAACTCGATACATATTAACGGTAAAATAACCTTTTATTTTTAGTTCCAATCCAAAATATTTGAATTAAATATTAATTTACGGTTGGTATTTAATTAATAACAAGAACGTCTTATTTAAATGCAGAACTAGGTTGATTTTTTATTTTCGATAACTCAACTCATTTTTGAGTACTTAAATAATTCCTTCATATTTTGCAATAAATTACAAGCGTTGTCATCGTGCTTCTTTTTCTTTTGTATGCAGTCTGACAGTAGCCGCGCTTTAGCTGTCGTCAGCGTCTTAAGTTAGTCTATAAAGTCGGTCTACGCAAGCGTACACAAATCAAATCTCCTACTCGGTCCTTCTCATTCTTCTGACTTTGTTCATTCTTCCTTTCATATTCATTCCATTCTTCTCTGGAATGCGCTTCCTCTCAGGACGGCCGTCGGTATACATTTAAGCGGCAATTGCAGAGTTATTTTCAAAACAAATAGCGAAGAGTCGCCTCAATTACCTCTTTTTCTTGAATTTGCATACATACAACATGTCCCAGAATTAACGCACAACCTCCTAAGGGGTCATTGTACTCATCATTAATGGGACCAAACCTGAAATCGCGAAAAAAAAATCCACTCTTCTCTACATTTATGTTCTCATAACTCGTCAAAATGTAAAGAACAGCTGATTTTATTTTTTATTTCGCGATTTCAGGTTTGGTCCCATAGTAAAAGTTGTTCATTATGATGAGTACAATGTGGTACTGTATGTTACTGTTATGATGAGTACTGAGGTTGTGGGTTAATTCTGGGACATGTTGTATTAATGTAATATTATAGCAAATATGTATGTATGTGTACTGTAGTGTGCGGGACGTACTACACTATTGACAATGATAGTAATTTTAGGAATAAATAGATTATATTTATCTTTTAATATTCAATATATTTACGTTTTAGAGCTAACTTAAGTCTGTCTCTCTGACAACTCATCATTTCAAATCTATATTCTGATTTAAATATTTATTTTTTATTAAGCTGCCAGTGCCAACTAGCGGTTGGGTTGATGGCATTATCGTATAACCTCTACAGTACTATAAGTTTATAACCTTTTTATTTGTGTAACTATTTTATTTATAGTTCATTATGTTATATTTTGTATTATTATTAGCTTCTCTCAATCAGTTCACCTGACATCTTATTCTTCACCACCTTCGTTGACTGGTAGAAAATACCTAGGTCATTGAGTCCGCCTTTGTACCTTATTGTGTACGAGAAGTTTAAACTCAAAACTCAAACTCAAAGCATTTATTTCAATTAAACCATTGACAGGCACTTTTGAATTGTCAAGAAGTCGGTCAGTTACAAATATGAAGCTAGTTGCCCATTCCAAATAGTAGGTTCCTATGGAGAAGAACGGGCAAGAAACTCCACGGACACTCTTTTAAATTAAAATATTGGTGCAAAATATTGGTTACATCATTCATATTGAAGTTAAACATGTGAGAACGATGCAATACGTCAAAAGCGTCCGTGATAAAAAGATAACAATTCAAAACTAAAATAATTAAAAATAAGCCGTGGCAGCTAAGAGATGACCAGTCCCAACTGACAGCGCCCGTTCACGAACATGACGCATGGATCAGCACCATTCAGCTCAACCATTTTGAAGGGAGCTAAATGATCCAACACACACGCCACCATCAGCGAGACATCTGAGTGAGCATGACATATTTTCAGCCGCCAGGGCACATTTAAGTCAATGAAAGACATAATTACCCGGTAAATGGTAGCTCTATTGTACATAGTACTCACACCTGTGATATGCAATTATATAATACAAAGGAGATTCGAGTTTATACAATGAAAAGATAGTCTTCCAATCTTCATCAGCTCCAACAGTATTTTCAAATGTTAATAAATTAGTTGTGGTTGTGGAGCTGGACCAGCATTGAGCCAAGCATTTCTATCAGCGATGTAATCCCCCAACCTATAATATGCCTGCTTGCATAGTGTGCGTTTTATACAAGATTTGAATGTCGCCTCATTCAGTTGAAGTATGACGGGAGGGATTTTATTATAACATTTTAAACAGTACCCCATGAAAGATGAGTCTACTTTTGCCAGTCTGAAACCTGGTTGAGCTAATAGATCCCTACTTCTAGTACTATAATTATGTCTTTCGCCTCTTTTACTAAAAAGATGTAAATTTTTTCTTACGTTACATGATGTTTTCATAGATATATTGACAATGCACCGTCATGATGTTAATATCCTTAAACAGTTCCCTAAGAGAATCGCGCCTGCGGAGATTATATATGGCTCTGATGGCTCTTTTCTGCAGAATAAAAATAGACTCGATGTCTGCAGCCCGTCCCCAAAGTAAAATACCGTAAGACATGATACTATGAAAGTAACTAAAATAGACTAGCCTCGCGGTATCTACATCAGTAAATTGACGGATTTTTCTGACAGCATATGCTGCTGAACTTAGCTGTCCTGCAAGAGATGTTAAATGAGGACCCCATTGAAGCCTAGAGTCGAGCGTGATCCCCAGGAAAACAGTTTTATCGACGAATTCTAGTTTCTCTTGATTCAATACTATCTCATAATCACTACTTTTTACATTTTGTAAAGAAAATCGTATGCACTTCGTTTTTTTTCCATTTAATACTAAATTATTGGCAGTGAACCAATTTTGGACCTGCAGTAAGGCGTTATTTACGTCGTCAAAATTTGTAGCACGTCTATCTATCTTAAAAATCAAGGAAGTATCGTCAGCAAATAACACCATTTGTGGTTGATTATTTAATAAATGTTTAAATAAATATAAATCCAAAAAAAAGCAACTTAGTGAAGTTGCAAGATATTTTGCAGGGGAGTTTCAGTCTTAATGTGAGGGTGTACACATACATAATCAGTAGTGGTATTCTGTAAAAATGTCACAGTGAAAACTGAGGTGAAGTGAGTTTGTAGTGAGCTG
This sequence comes from Tiliacea aurago, assembly GCA_948098905.1. NCBI lineage: Eukaryota > Metazoa > Arthropoda > Insecta > Lepidoptera > Noctuidae > Tiliacea > Tiliacea aurago. Next base: position 13,014,071 of record OX402577.1, read on the forward strand.
TCAACCTCTAGATGCCGCGTAGTGTCGGGTAGGATGACAGTAGTTTCTGTAGTAGCTAGCTTAGACGTGTATGTTTTATTGTATTTATTAAACGTGCGTGACGCGCTCGAGCCTTGGGCTATTTAAGAATTAGCTCAGCTAGTAGAAAAAATGTAAAAAAACAAAATTGTGTTTCTGACTGAATTACTGTTTTACTATTTTATCCATAAACCCCTAAATTGTAATATTTAAACACTTAAATACTAGCTTTGAAATAATATAAAGTGATAAATAGAATTAGCATAAAAATATTATTAAAATATCGATTGTGATTGTAAATGTAATCCTTGGTGAATCCCTAGCATCACTGGAATGACACTGACAACTACGCATGAATTCTCAGTGAGATTTTTACAGATTCGACATGTAGTTTGCAATGTTCCCACTGCTAGGACACAGGCCTCCTGGGCCGTAATCCACCACGCGGGCTCAGTGCGAGTTGGTAGCTGTCACATGTCATCGAATTTTTGGTTCTAGGACATGCCGGTTTCCTCACGTTTTCCTTCACCGTTTTGAGAGCAGTGGTGATGAAATAATTTACACAAAGTAAAGCGTCTACCGGGGTACGAACATACGACTCGTAAGTCGCTGATAAAAAAAGTCGCGGTAAGTGAAAAAAATAAAGTAAAATCTTTTCATTTTGAGCCCAAGATGGCAGCCATAAAATGATCATAGTTACCGGCAGTGATGGTAGAGCAGCGCAGCTCGTCCACGGTGTCCCGCAGGGTGTCACGCTCGTGTAACAGCGCGTCACGCTCGCGTTGCGCGGACGCTGCGCGACTGCTCAGCTTCTTATTCTCTATTTCCAGCTTGTCTGCTTTCGTTATCTCGCCGTCTAATTTCTCGTTGAGGTCCATTACCTGGAATATATCGTAACAACACAATTAAGACGTTTATAATTTATATTGAGTCACGGCGCGGCGGCGCGGCAGTTGGGTTGAGTCATCGCTCCTTATATAGCAGATCATAACTTTTATACTATATGTCGGAGTCGGTCATTAGTACGGACAAGTAACGAATCAAGTGCGCCACCGGTGACATCGCGTGATCTACCTACACCTCTGGCGCGCTACTACAGAGTCGTGATATTTTAAGCCGATGGCGAGGAAGACATTCAAGATTCAGTGTCTAGTCTGATCGCATCCGAGTTAAGACGTCGCGAAACTGTACTCGATTCGTTATGCTCGGTTATAGTGGTGATTTTAATTTTAGTGATTGTGTCAATTTATGATATCAAATAAACGCTGTGAATCGCACCCAGTGTGTTTTCATTGCACGAAACCGAACTTCTTCCCACATGATGTCCGAATCTAACAGAGTAAATCCTGACGTTCCGACATAAATATATCCACAAACAATGGTGGCCCAGAGGGCAGTAGTGGCCCAGTGCTAGCCACGACATTCGAGTTGTAGGTCATAGGTTCAAACCTAGCCATGCACATTACTTTGTGTAAATTATTTCATCACCACTGCTCTCAAAACGGTGAAGGAAAACGTCGTGAGAAGACATGTTCTAGAACCCAAAATTCGAAGACATGTGACATCTACCAACCCGCACTGGGCCCGCGTGGTGGATTACAGCCCACTCCCTCTCACAGAGAAGAGGTCTGTGTCCCAGCAGTAGGAATATTATTGATTATGCTATATCTAAGATCCAAAAGTGATCAAAGTTTTCGTAAGTTGATTATGACTAAATCTCTAATACAGCTGGGACACAGGCCTACGCTCTGTAAAAAGTAGTTGAATGTTATCGACATGCCGGTTTCCTCACGATCTTTTTTTTCACCGTTTCTAGACCAAGTGCCGTATAAATAACCGTTACATTGCGAAAAAGTGATGGCGCTTTACATCTTATACAGGGTGTTAAAGTCACTGCGTGCCATAGCTTAGGGGTAGGTTCAGTATCGATAAAAGAACCCAGACAAAAAAAAAAGTAAAAAAAGAAAAAAAAAATAAACAAAAAAAATTAAACAAAAAAATTCAAATAAGTCTCTTCGTACTTTAACGGGCTTAGGACCGTCGAATAAAATAATTTTAATTCTAAACGATTGCTATTATTTTTAAGTTAGTAGGTACTAAACTAGGTTGATCTTGCAATATTTTTTTTTGTGTTTGCATTTTTATTTTTCCTGGGTTCCTTTATCGATATTTAACCTACTCTTAAGCTATGGCACGCAGTTACTTTATAGCTCCATCTTTCACTTACACTGGAACAATGATGGCTATAGCGCTAGTACAGCCTCTGTTGTCCACTCACCTGTTTCTTATAAATATCAAGCTGCGCTCGTATCGCGTTAGCCTTAGCAGCCGCCTGCTCGTGTTCGATGGCTCGCTGAACATGCTCGGTGTTGGCTCTCTCAAGCAGCTTTACTTGCCGCCTTAGATCTACATGCTCTTCCATCCTCTTCTTATATGAAGCCACTGTGGCTTCTAAAGCAGCCGCTTTTGCTGCTGTTTCTCGTAACGCGTCTAATTCGTCTTTTAAAGCTATGTTCTCGGAGGCTGCCATCTGAAATTAGGTAATTGTAATTTTTAATAACATAACATCACGCCTTGTTTCCCCGAAGGGTTGGGCAGATGTGTACCTGTAGTACACCCACATGTCGCCAGTTATGTTTAAAGTCCCTTGTAATAGGGGGCGAACCTATTGCCATCAACCGAGCACAAATCCGGACTCCTGATTGCTACTAAGAAATTCCAGATGGAAAAACCCAATATCACTTTGCCCGACCCGGGAATCGAACCCAGGACCTCATGTTCAGCAGTAGCGCTTGCAACCACTAGACCAACGAGGCAGTTAACATGAGGCATTTTTAATATCAATTTATTTGAATTTATATAATATATATATTTTTTTTATATAATTAAAATTATCTGTACCGTGTGGTGCCGGACGTAAAGAATAACACCATCCCATTTCTTCCCGTGGGTGTCGTAAAAGGCGACTAAGGGATTTACTAGAGAATAGGCAGCAGCGTTCTCTATGCATTTTAACACCATACTGCTATCGCCAACCCGCTTGCCAAGCGTGGCGATTATGACAAACTCCCCCATTTGGGGGAGGCCTAAGTCCAGCAGTGGACGTCTTTCGGCTGAAATGATGATGATTATGATGAATTATCTGAAATGAATTACTGCTGGATATAGAACTAACAAAGAATTCGTCTATGCTTATGACAATCGCAGACATATTGGTCGCCAGGTCACAGATACTGCAAAAAAAAACATCTTTCTGTTCTCACCGTTAACCATAGACAGAATCTTAAGAAAAAAAAAATTACTCGAATAAAAAGAGAAATTGTTTTTCTCTTTGATCACTCCTCTACGTTATCTTTTCCTCTGAGGGTATACGCCTCCTATCCTTTCTACCAGAAAACCAGCTCTGGGGTTCTGTCTCGTATATGGTGCTGAGCGATGGCCATTTTACGTGAACGTGACGCATATTTTCCCTCAACTTGTTCTTTCGTGTTAGTGGTTTTTTTTTTCTTTGCGTTATGTTTACCGCAAATAAACGTATTTTCTTTTCCTCTTTTAGTCTCCACGGTTTCGCATCGCATTTTTAACAAATTACATAAAAAATGCATCATTTTAAAGCTCCGCGTTTATGTAACAACCACGCGTGCCCATTCTTTAACGTCACACTGCATGACCATTAGCATGAATTAAATAATTAATTATGTCATTTAATTAAAGACTCATTATCAGTAGCTCTTTACGGTAGTTAGTTCGCAAAGCCTAGCCTAATGATGTTAATTTGTTAAGGCGACGATAACCGACTTTTAATGATTTTATACTGAAGATCACGTCTAAACGAGTAGTGTTAATGATTTGAAAAAAATATATGTTAAATTAGAGCATTTTCTCAATTACCTAATATGTGAATATTTTAGATTATGTTGAAATTAATTTGTAAAGTTATGTCTAACGCGGATAAAAAACAGAGAATGGCGTAAAATCTACCAAGCGTATTTTTCTGAAACCTTCACCAATTGAAAGATAATTTAATTATTGATCTTTTAGTACGCGCGTTTTGTTAAAATACCTTTTGGTTTATGCATAATAAATTTATAATGTGTCAAATTGGGGACAGCGCTCCTTGATGGGCGAGTCCTATTACTGGCTGAACGTACAACGCGTTGCGTGAGCTCAGTACAGAACACGCAAGATAACCACTCAAGGTCACTGGCATATATCTCCGTCTTAACAGCTAACTGGCAAATGGCGCAACTGTTAAAATAAAAAAATCGAAATCAAAATATCTACATGGGCACTTATGACACGTCAGAAGCTAGGTGCACGGTTCCAATTGGTCGTTTCCTATGGAGAAGAGCCGGCAAGAAACTCCACGGTTAAGAAGCATCAAACCTCCCTTAAGTAAAAGTAATTTGAAGTATAAATACTTCAAATTACTGACCCTCCCAACTACTATAATGAAAATTCAGATGACAACCAGCGCCTCATAAATCAAAAGAGAATCTTACTGCCAATTGCTCCCAGGGCACACCTGCACTAGACAACAAAAAGGTTTTAATAAAAACTTTTTATAAAAAAAAAAAAACACTACAATGTGAATAATAACTTTAATTTTGGAAGTCGGTGTCTTTGGATCTGTATTTTAGTTTTTGCCACTTCCGAATTTAAAGTAATTATTCACTTTGTAGTGTGCTTTTTTGGAAGTCGGTTGTTTTTTTTTTGTAAAAGGTTTTTTATTTTACAATTTTTAGTGGGTCACTTTGTAATTTATCTCAGTTACAATAGCCTAATGTCAAATGCTCATCACCTTTTACAAAATTTTGCTTTTCCCGATGCAGGGTCGTTAATTGTTGAGGAGTTCTCCTGGTAAGAACCAGAAGAACTGGAACTGATGGTGACGAGCATAAATTGCTTAGCAACCATATTAAAGTGCCTAATCGAATTACTTATTATTAAGTAGTTCCGAAGCCATCTGTGGTCTTCATCATCAGTTCCACTTCACCAAATGGTGCTTTCTGAGTGCAAATGCATGAGTTACTATAAAAATACCCAAATCGCTACATGTGTGCCTATAAAATTTGAGGAATTCCCTCGATTTTCATGGGATCCCCTCAATCAGAATCTGACTTGGTGACAATGGGATCACCTCATGCCCTTTCGAACAGATTTTTTTTTTAAATCCGTCTGTAAATGACGGAGTCATGCCCGAACATAAATAAAACATAAAAAAACATAGTCTCTCATTCTCTGTGTAATCTTACACACGTTGTCTACATCTCTTCGTCTACTTTCCTTGTCGCAGGTATGCTGGAAGAGATTTCTTTAGAAATAATCATCACCTTTGTAAGTATTTTTCTGTTCCTTTTTTTCTTGTTTGTAAATATGTGTGTACATAAACTGTTAAATAAATAAATAAACATCCGAATTAATAACCTCCTCCTTGTGGAAGTCGATTAAAAAAGGTTAAAGTTGTTAATAATTTTTAATTTTTAATAATTTTAATAATAAATGCTTTTTATAAGACCGTGCTATCGCATTAGGTAATGAAACCTGTAATGGTAGTTTTTATGGGGGATAAATAAATAACGTAAACAGAAAAACATGAAGTTAAGGTCTCTTCTGTCATCTATGGTTATAAAAAAATATCTATGGTTAGGTTAGGTTAGAGAAATCCGGTGTGTTTACAATGTAGGTACTGATATATTATTTTAGTGATAGCCGTTCGTCAGGGATAATCTGTAATAATGCATCAGTGTTCTGCCATTAGGTAGTATTTACAGGAACGAAGGCGTTCATTAATTCACTTATAACGAATGACTTCGCCAGCAATGGTAACTTGCAACGTTGCAAGCACTTTACAGTCACAAAACATTAAAGGTTGTGTTCTGATCATTTTATAGCTGAAGAATATAAGAATGAAGGATTTTTACAAGTCATAAACAAGGGTATAAACCTAATGTAAAAAAACACAATATTTTTTGTGCTATTTAAGTACTTGAATGTAACGTTAAAAGTATATTGAAAAGTTGTTCAATATCACAACAACAAATATTATGTTTCAAATTCTTACATGAATGCATTTTTATTAACCTTTTGGTATTATTTTAACCTAAAATTATAGTCTATACACTACATCCTTGTTGGATGAAATAAAGCTGAAATAATATTAAAAAACCCCGAAAATTTTTGCGCGCGCCTTTGACAGTTTGCTTTGTTTACCTCGTGACAAAGTGGCGCCATCTACTGTCTCAGCTTTGGGTAATATTCCCTATTGGCACTACGTCTTGATAGATATTATGATTTCCTTTTCACGTAACTCGTAAATAATACAGTTAACACGTGTAATTAACACGCACTATTACCCAAACCGTCAAGGTCTTCAACAGTGCAAACATTCTTTACATTTTCAATAATTAGCTAATGTATTAGGCTTGTTTAATAATGACTGTGAATGTGGTATTGGGGTAATGGTGTAACAGCTATGGTTATCTCGGTATATTCAGATAAAGCTTATATGCAGCAAGTATTGCTTTAATAGAGATCAAATAAATAAAATACTGTTTGAAATAGGCACGAGTATATTGCTGTTAGTGTTATAAATTGTCCGGACAAACAATGACCAATGGCGTATTATAAATAGACGCGTCATACTTGAACATTAGTGCACTCAAAAACAGCGTAAGCCATGAATGTAGCTACATACTTGCGTACAATCATACAGTGCGTGAAGAAAAGGAAAAAACCTATACCGATATCTGTCGTTAGAAAGAGATGACCATACATATTTAGTTACGTCACTAGCTGCTGCATGTTCATTAGCACGCGTGGGTCGCAACAGTCAGAGGAATTTCAAAACAAAAACCATTATAATTATTAATAAAAAAAATACAGTAGTTACGCATAATGAGACGTTTTTCTTTACTCTTACAGTAGTAATGTAATTCGTATATCGTGTATAGCCACGGGAAGGCATTTTCTTTACAAATTATTGCTGAGAATTGCGAGTGATTGTGACGTGTAGCCGCGTCACTGGATGGCGCGCGACTAATTCCAAGTCAGGCAATTGCCTTGCTTTTACTTTACCATTATTGAGCGCGGGTAACGCATCTAAAGGTAATACATCATTGACAATGGCGGATTTAATTTTGTGGTAGTGTCGTACGTACGTAAGCGAGAGGTATGGAGTCGTGTCGATGTCCCGCCGTGTCGTGTTGTGTTGATCACGTAATTTGGTTGGATTCCTAATCCCATAGAAATCTCAACTTTATCTCTATTTCGTACACTAGGAGCCCGTATTCTAGAGTGACACTATGTTATCGATCTTTTTCTAAATGAGACGATGAATAATTCTTTTTTGTCAACTCTCAAATTGACTATTGACTGAATATCATTAAAACACTCCCTAGGACACAATTTTTTCTACATAATCAGACAGTAACGAACCTGCAGCTCCTCATTCCTGAGCTTCAACAATGCCAACTCCCGTTCCAGCACATCAGCTCTTGCATGTTGATCATCACGCTGCAGCTCAACCTTGTCCAATTCATCCTTCAACACATCAAGTTGTGCGCGCATGGTGCTATAGCGCAACGTGCCCGCATGCGCAGGCCCCAGGGATGCGCCTGCGTCGTCTAATTCCGCATCTCCCGACTCCACTGCGGCTTCCCGCGCCGCTGTTAATCGAGCCACCTCACTCAGCAATGTCATCTTTTCTTCTTGGAGAATTTTCACCTGGAATTTTAACGATTCAACTTTAAAATTATAGTTTTCGATTGGCATTTCTTTCACTCGAGACATGGTTGAGTTTAAAGACACCGAGTATCGATCGAGGTTTGAGTTGGTGAGTGGTCTAAACGTAAATCTTAAAGTCGTGGATCTAATTTGGTCATCGGCATTAATATTTAACAATAACAAACTAAATAATGCCTAGTACGTGACATTAATTTAAAATGCTGTGCTTTTTCGGACAAACGGGAATTCGTATTAATAGGAGTCAGCGGGAAGATCTGACAGCGCGTGTCATGATATAAAATGTTTTGATTTAAATAATATATGCAAGCTGCAGTGCAGTAGTGTACTATAAAGTCGCGTTTCATTTCATGCTGGTTGCTTCTTCGTTAGATTAGCACTCGGCGAGCTAACAGTACCTACCTAACAAACAAGTAAATAATACCCGTACCGTACCTGTAGATAACACAGTGGGAATTGCAAAAATACACAGGTAAATGAGGTATGACTTTATGGAAAGTTGAAATTCGTGTCCCTCGCAAATGTCACGACACGACAGAGTGAATCTTTAACCCACGATCCATCCTTATAACACCCAAATTATGCGTAGGTAATTAAGGTGTTTGAAAATTATTAATTCAGTAATGTATTTATATTAATTAACAAATAGAAATCGTGGAGAAAACAGAATTCACAGCAACGTTAATAATAAAGTTTCACGTTATAATAATATTATGAATCATCAAATTACAAATAAACAAACTCAAATGCGTGAAATAAATAACAGTTTCATAACGCTCGAGCTCGGTGTAAAATGGGTCGTAAACCAACATAATTACGGTAGTTAAATAATAATAATTTATAAGTAAACAAACCTGCGTGTCTAGTTCATGGCACCTCTGCGCGAGGGCTTCTCTCATGTCCGCATCGGACTGCTCCGCCGGCGGCGCTTCCAAGTGCACACTGGCACGATTCACACCCAGCGTTAACGTCTGCAGTTCCTAACACAAAATAATAACATTCTAAACAAACCACTCATATAGTTTCACACTACTTTTACTTTCAGGCAAACATAAACGCCTCTGGAGCCAGCGGCGCCACATTCTACAACTGACAGACAGACCGTAAAGCATTGTCGTATCCACCACCAACAATATCGTGATCCAAGGACATTAAAAATGAGCGTAACTAAAATTGAGTTTCTTTGCCGCTTCAAGTAACGAGCATGCAACTTTGAAAAAGTGAAGCAAGAACACTCTTGCGACGATGTGCATTACATTATAAATGCGCTCATATAATAATGTAATACCTACTATTATAGTTCAATGCATGAAAAGGCGGTCGACTGAACTGAATTACACATTACATAAGAAATCCGTTGGACTAATTGGTTACGGATGGATAAGATGATAAAGTGTTTAAGATTTATTTGATTAGTCATAATGAGGGGAATCAGACGTTTATTTTTTTCCGTCCGTCAAAATAGTATAGAAAAAAGTGTAATTGGAGTCAAGAGAAGAGACAAAGTAAGATTAAAAGAAATTAAAAGTAAAACTAAGTTTAAAGATGCGAAAAAAGTATGTAAAACACAAAAATGGCGATGGACAGGACATATGTTAAGAGAGGATAACGAGAAATGGACCAAATTAATAACAGAGTGGTACCCAAGGGATGGAAAAGGGAGCCAAGGGCGACAAGCGAAACGTTGGGAAGATGACGTCAAAAGAGTAGCTGATCCAGGGTGGATTCAGAGGGCGAGAAATAGAGAGAGATGGAAATCTTTAGAGGAGGCCTTTATCGAAGGACAAGCGGTTTAAAAAAAAATGCACCGAACGTCGATATATAAGAAAAAATTTGTAGGATTAATATAGGAAAATAATGTTAGAAACATTGTATACCTAAAGTAAGTATGCAAGTAATAAAGGCTTATTTTATTTATTTAGTTATTAATGAGGGGAATCGGTGCTTTTCACCTTTTTTGTAACCATACAATGTTGTAAATCAATCTTACTTATATGGATTTTAAATTATTAACGGCTCACTGGGCATATCTAGATAGTAAAGATATAAGTAGATCATCTATACTTTGTAGATACACAAATTAATTTAGCCCGAAAGTCTGACAACCAGTCTTACCAAGGGGTGTCGTGTTACCCAGTAACTGGTTTGTGGAGGTCAGATAGGCAGTCGCTCCATTCAGCTGCATCCAGTTTGACTAAGCCGACCCCAACATTGTTGGGAAAATGCTAGGCAGATGATGACACCAATTAATTTTCTAAAAGTTTACGGTTAGTAAATCATTATGTATCCTTTAATTATTGACCTAGAGAAATGAATAGCATCAAGCTATGTTAGAAATAAATAAATGTGGCATTCAAAAACCACACGTGGGAGTAATTGTATTCGCGAAGTAATTGTGATCGTATAATTAGATTGCAAATGTGAGTACAAGGTCAACTGTAATGCACATTAACATTATCCATAATTTTATAGTTTTGAACCACTGAAATACTTAATACGTACAACGAATATTTTAAGCAATAGCAATACTGACAGTTATTTTACTTACATATAGGTGTGTTGCCAGACATAAAAAATATAAATAAGATTATGTGAAAATGAAAGCAGTACATTTGAGCACGACCCGTCTTATTACAAAACAAGGTTTATCTTCAGACCCAGGTTTAGAGCCATTATTGAATTTCGAACTTTTTTCCGTCTATGGTAAAGTTTACTATCAACTTAGTACCGAACTAAGTTTTCTGTTTTGTAAAAAGAACGGTATTTCAATCACATTTACGTTCTTATTACAAAAACTGGCTCAGTCAGCCAGTTTTTAAGGCGGCTAGAGACTTACTAGAAAAGCTTGCTATTACAAAGCTATCTAGTAGGTACTACTATTAAAACATTGATACAAAGATACACTATATGTTATACAACATTAGTATTTGTTTACACTAAACCCGAAAAGGGGTCATTTTGAACAATATTTTCAACGGCACCAAACTTAAAATCGCGAAAAAAAAATCAGCTGTTCCATACATTTGTGTTCACTTAAATCGACAAAATGTATGGAACAGCTGATTTTTATTTCGTGATTTCAATGTTGGTCCCATAGAAAAAGTCGTTCAAAATGAAGAGTACAATGTCCTCTTTCCGGCTTTGGTGTAAACAAAAACGAATGTTGTATAATGATCCTAAAAGCTGTGGAGAGTAAACGCAGCAGCAAATTGTAGCGTGTTGCTAAGTTTTCAAACATAAATAACGGTAACTTTCCCAGGTACACAATTTCCTACAGTTCCCAAAGGAATTATAAGTAATAAGTTTGTCATCTGAATACAAATTAATGGCTTCATATCGTACCTGTATCGCTTGCATTATCGATCTCTGACAAGACAGCTCCATTTCCATTATTCTTGTGATGTACTCCTCTTTTTTAACACAATTGACTGCACAACCTAATTCCAAAAGTGTTGGTTTAGATATGGTAATTCAAATGTTAAATTAATTCTTTTCTGGTCTTGAAAGGCGAAAAACGGAAGGAAATTTTATGGGGTAAGTAAGTAAGGTAAACTTAGGGGTGCTACACACTTGTTCGGTTCAGCATGATTCGGCGAAGTCGGGCGGCATAATCGAAAATATACAGAGTTATTATTTACAGAATAATACACAAATTAAGCGCTCCCGCCTTAGCCTTCTAACCTAACCATGTCGGATCCGCCCCAGAAGGAATTTAAAAAAACGTTCAATGGACAAAATGTCAAAAGTGAGAAAATGTTGCAAAATTTCTACGATTTTGTTTTTTTTTTCTCGTATACCATTTGTCTCCGCAACTTAAAACTTTACGTGGAGGTTTGTAATAATAATACCTATCTGTAATAAATATGGACTCCCAGCTCGTGGTATTGTAAACTAAAACTTAGCCAAAAAATCATCAAATTAATTTATTTTTTGTAACCACGTTTATCATGTTTAACTATCGATACCTATCACGTTTGCGAAGTTTCTCTAGCTAATTTACTTTGACTCTGTATATTTTGCTGCTCGGCTCTGACAAATCGTGCCAAATCCTGCCAAACCGAACAAGTGTGTTGCACGCCTAACGCAACCTGCACATAGCAGATATCTTAGTTCAGCTTATTTAAGGGTGGGCTCTCTCTCTACCTTCTTTAAAAATAGAGAAAGAACTTCTTTGCAAGAAACTGTTATTTATATTCGAACATAGCAACTACAGACTGTAATAAAAAAGTTAAAAATAAGAAATCTATTCTATCATTCAATTTCATTAGAAACAAAAACTAAATACCATGTATAAAACTTCTAATCAGAGATTTACAAAAGGACCTGTGACCTGTAATACAGGTTTTTATATAAACCTACCACCGGCTCCAGTCTCTCACAAAGTTAGTTCCTTGTTTGTGCACTACTGTCAAAGTCTAGAATTAAGTTAATTAATTTCTATTCGTCTGACTAAAAACATGCCTAAAGAATCTATTTTTAGCCAGCACCAAAATAAACTTACTCAAAACAAGTTGAAGCAGTCGCCCCAAATCTGAAGCATCGGCGGTCTCAGCTATATTTACTACATCTGGCCTTGAAAACTCTTGTAAACTTAAATTTAGAATATCCTGATGATAATCTGCAACAAGCATTGTTTTTTTTTTATAGCAATAGCAGTGGAATATGACCACAAAGTAAAAAAGTTTTCATTATAGCTATTTTACAATTATTAAATATCAATCATATTAATGTTCTTTTTTTTTTTTACTTTTCCGTGTCAGACTTTTACTGACTAAAACCCACCCGTGTTCCTTCCGTTGCCTGTGTGCCAGGGCCACGATATCCCTTTCGGACAAACTCGCAACCCTGGCAGGCATTGGCCCTAATGGACCTCGTCAGTTCGTGCTGACATCTCTTTGAGGCGCGCGTAGAACACAACGCGCCGTCGACCCGGGCCTGGTCTAGTCTCTAGTCACTCCTCAAAGAGGGCTCTTATCGCCACAATTGTGGCATGCCCAAATCATATTGATTTCCTGACCTCACAATAATTTTATTCACTCCAGATGATTACATTAAATATTATTGTAGGTAAGCAGATAAAATGCACTACTTAAAATAGATTAATCAGTCAGGAAATTTTAATGTGTTGGTACTGTGCATATTTTTATTTACGTTGAATAATGTTTCTTTTATGCTAATGTAGCATTGAAGAAGACTAATTCAAGTTAATCTGTTCAAGATTAGACATTGTTCTTGAATATTTAAACAATGAATTGGAGCATTTCAAACATTTATTTAGCTCTCTGAAAACTTAACAAAGCAACAAATCTTGTCTGTTATTGTATATGTATGCAGTATTTTGATCAGAAATATTAAATATATATGTATTTCGTTATTATATATAATTTAATAATTAATTAAGTTGTGACATACCTACAACACCCTCCAATATTTTTTTCAAGTTGCTAACTTTTAATCTCCAGTTATGTCCGACATCAGTTTTTATCTTCAAGTTCCACCCAGGACTGAAATACTCTGGTGCGATTTGTGTGAGAGCCTCGGCAATCGCCACACCATCGGATAGCTCTGAAAGTAAAGTAAATTAAGTTAGAGCACTGCCAATTTTTTAGTTTTGAAAACTATAAGTTAGGTTTAACTTTTATTGTTATTTTTTGTCATTTGGTCACATTTATTTTATTTTCATGTACATTCAATACTGATTGATAGCTGAAAAAAACCTGATTATTTTAAGTAAGTATGTAGATAATATTCTTCAATTTGTATGTATCAACACTCACTTTAGTTAGTGACATTGAATGATAAAATGTCTTTCAAAAAGTCCAAGGTAGTATTAGTCATCATCACAAGCATTAGAACTTTTACATATTAATAAACTGTTCATGAATACCAATTTGTATCACATTCACCAAAGTTACTTTTGTTTCTAACTTCCTATTTAATTAGTTACACAGTGTGTGGGCCGCTTTACAATAGCACTGCAGACTATCAGTGTTCTGTCTACTGATACACATTTCCCAGAAATGTGCACTAGAATGAATGACCATTGTGCACAGTAAACCAACTATTTGAGACTACAATGGCGAAAATTACTGCAAATTAAGCAATACCGCAAACGAAAGAGTGATGTCCCAATCAAATAAAATCAAGAACAAAGTGGCGAAATTATCCACTTACTGGTCGACTCTTAATAGGGATGTGGGCCGGGATTCACCGGATTCACAGCGTAAATTCTAATCCTAACATAACAAAATGTTAGTGTAGGCTGTAAAAACAATATTTACCTGATGGATTCCCATGTTTTGCTTTGAGATCTAAAGTCTGCAACCACTTGATCAAATTGTCACACAAAACCGCACCATTTGCCTCCATTCTGGACATAATAATAAATGTCACTCTGTAAACTGACAATAAGTGTTCTATTTCTTGATTGCAAACATTCTATTACTAGCAAAATAGGGACTAATACAGCCAAAATTCTAAAATAATAAATGTTTTTCGTAATCCGTAACGCGTGACGTCTGCTTGTGCGTTTACGAAGCAAGTCAATCTGTCAATGTCAAAACCCATTGACATATAATCAAAACCAAACCTGAATCAACAGCAATGTCATGCGAATCTGTCAAAGTAAAATAAAACTACAGAAATCTTTTGCGTTTCCATAGATCACGATCGCGATAGTATCATAACTAACTCCCTTGTAATTAACTCCCTCGATTCAATTTTACGAAACATTTTGGTTGCTGTTTATAGAAATGCAAGCAGGTAACATTTATGAAGAATGCTTACAACAAAGAGATGCAAACACAGGGCAGGCTGAATTAAATCCAGGTGAAAACCCGACTAGTGTTACTTTAGGGTGTCGCGTTGATATCGAAACGGATATCGACAGGAAAATGTTTATATGAGTGAGTTTGCGATAATCCAAAAAGTACCTAGTTGGCTCAGGGTACCAACCCACGGCCGGCAGTGAGGAGTCCTGGGACGCGGTGGTGTCCTTCTGCGAAACAGTCGTGTCGCAGAAGGAGGCTGCGGAAAGGGAGCGGGAGATCTCATACGCTCACCCGGCCCGCAGCAGGCGCACCGGGCGTCGGCGGAGGGCCGATAACGCTCTCTTCCAGCCCCCATAAATGGGTCCAGGGACGGCGGACTTGGGGACGTCCGCCGCCCCCTATCACATTGGACCTGAGGTGGCGGCGCGTAGTGTTCCACGTGCGCCCCTATCAGACGTCGCGGGGGGGGGGGGGGTCAGACACCTCACCCCCCCAGACTTGAGGTGGCCCGCAGAGGCGGGCCGGCACTAGCCGGGGATTGCGGAAGGAATAACAGATCCCAAGATCTCCGGTGCAAGTGTGGGAGGGGAACACTGGGGTGGTTTTTAGTCAGTAAGAGTCTGACAGACCCCTCCGCCCGCCCCAGGGCAGAGGACATCCATGAGGATTTTCCACCCCGTGAAAAAAAAAAAAAAAAGGGTACCAACCCACAGAGCACTATAAAATACTAATACCAGCCACTTCTTTGCTAACATCGCGCAGATCTTTAGGTACAATTGCTTGATACTGTCTAAATAAATAGAGTAGGTGCTACTTAGTCTGTGATAAATAGTTCCCGTACATTACACAGAAGGAATAACTAAATATTATTTTTTCATAATTATTACTCACTACTGGAAACACGATATTACTACTTACTTTACTTTAAGATTTGAATACCTAGATGGTAGATATTCTTAGACCATCGAGGTATTAGACGTAGGTATTACTAGATTAAGCTCTAAGATTACATCATGAGTAAGTAAGTGATATATTACCACTTATATTTTAAACTAACCCAGGCCATGGTCTACCTGCTGTATGCCGAAATTCATCGAAATCCGTTCAGCCGTTATGACCTGCGTACAATTCACCTGTTTGACAGCTGCTATTTGACATTAGACTTAGCAATTTTATTTTGTGGACCACTTTACGAAACTCCGTAGAAAACTGTCAAACAGAAAAATTGCGGGGGTCGACTTCGATAAATGCAATTTGAGATCTATTGATGTGTCATAAGACTCAAATTATATAGGTACAACAAATTACAAAGCGGGCGCGTCAGTATCGGTAACCGTTTTCCAAACACACTGTATATAAATAATATAATTTAAAGTATGGAAGTTTGGATTGATTAAGTAAATAAAAAAAAAGTAGGCAGTGAAAGATAATTTTGTATTTAAAATAATGTTTCTACTGGTAACTTAAATAAAATTAAATCAGCTGGCATCATAGCCGTAATAACCGGTTTCTAATGCAGGCTATAATTATATAACTATCTTAGGCCTCTGCCTCGAACTTTGCGGGCAGCGGGGCGGCGGTGGCGGCGGCGCGGGAGCGGCAGGATCTTATGCGTAAAATCAAATGGACCGGTTCTCGAAAACAGCGGCGTGGCAGTGGGCAACGAGCGGTGCACTCCAGTCAAGCCGCGCCGCCGCCGCGCCGCCGCCGCCCCGCTGCCCGCAAAATTCGAGGCAGAGGCCTTACTGATTGCACATCTGTGTGGTACCGGACGTAAATAATAGCACTCGCCTATTTCTTCCCGTGGGTGTCGTTTAAGGCGACTAAGGGACTTACTAGAGAATGGGCAGCAGCATTCTCTATGCATTTAACACCATACTGCGATCGCCAACCCACCTGCGTGACGATTATGGCAAACCCCCCCTTTGGGGGAGGCCTATGTCCAGCAGTGGACGTCTTTCGGCTGAAATTATGACTGATTGCTAAAGGTTAAAAACTTAAAACAAAATTGTTGGTATGGTTTACAAGTAAAATTAGTCTTCATATTTATCATTGACACGTCGACCGCTCTTGTGCTCTTCGCACCCAGCGGATTCCTGCGACCTTGTCGCCTGTCGGTTTTATTATAGGCAGGGCCGACGCGACACTTGACCGGCGAATCCTACTTTACCAGTTTCTTTCTTACATTTTCTGCTTCATTAAAAACAGCACCTGTCGTTAAAATGTGACAATAATGTCTTGTGTTGTCAAATGTTTTTTGACAAATCTGTTGCATTGTCAAATATATCGAATAGGGCCCCAGGTCGTCGGGCCAAGTCGTGGGACGGCCTACCCACACTGCGTCATCCGGTATTTGCTCGCCACTCCACTCGCAAGTATTTCATAACAAGCTTATGTCTAGTTTCTTATAATAAAACAATCCTATTCATTCTAAATCTATTTGTTCATTACTCTCATTAGTCACACGCGACAAATCACATCCCATGTATTTGTTTTCTTTGATTGCATGATTTATGACTTTGGTCCATAAGGGGTCAGTCCTTAACAAATGTGGGTCACATAACAAGATTACAGCGACTTGAGCTCGTGTTAAGGCGACATTAAAACGCTTTGAACTTCTGACGAATCCTAAGAAATGTTTTTGATCTTCAGACACTAGGGCCTCAGATGACCGCACTGTTGATATGATAACGAGAGGTCGTTCTTGGCCTTGGAACTCTTCGACGGTGCCGATTTTCGGCCGCTCCAGGTTCATGTTGTTGAATAGACGCCGTAGGTGTTTTATCTGTAAAAAAAGAAGTATGAATTCAGGTTCGATATTGATTATTGACACAATATTGTAAGTAGTGTTGTAATTTGTATCTTGAACTAAACTGAATTGGACAAGACTAGAATTTCATCAAACAGAATTTTGAGATTTCTAATACAACATTATTTTTAGTATATACGAAACCTGAATATAGTTTGTTCAGAATAATGAACTGAATCGATTTCAATAATTTTTACACCATGTTATATTTTGTCCCAAAAATATTTAAGTGTGATGGAAAAAATCACCATTTAATTACTTACAATACAATCGCCGTACGGTTGGTATCTACTGCCAAATTATTATCAATGAGCGCAAGACGACCCTGGAGGCGCGAGGGCGCCGTTAGCATGTTTTTGTACGGACAACCCGGGAACACCTCATAACTTTGTGATTTTTCATGATCTGTATCGATCTGTATTTTGAAATTTTGTACATAGATTCTTTACATAAAAATACTAGACACGTGTTTCGGGTTTCGCATACACTAAAACTAATATTGTATACTGTTGGAAAGCATATCACAATAGTTTAGTTCAGAGATATTTATTCATAGCAAGAAAATTACCTGAGCTAGATAAGGTGTAATGATACCAATTTCATCAGGTGGTATATTTCTTCTATACAATTTACAAACAGTCAAAGCAACCATAGAAGCTTCTTCAGGATTATACCAAGAAGGACTGTCCACTGCTCTCGCATTGTTGCCTTTAACACCATGCACAAATATCCCACCAGTTTTTATATCGTCAGTCATATCAAATATCTCAGAAACAACGTCAAGAATTTTCGGTATAAATGGCGTTTTTCGGTCTATTTTAGCAACTAAAGATGCATCATAAAACATTTGACTGGGCAATGTTAAAACTTCCTGCAAAGACCTGTAGTTATCAGTTAACTGTGTTACTAACTTATTATTAAATCCATTTTCAAATGCAGCAAAGTCTTTTTGGTATGGGAATGTTTCAAGCATTCTCGACAGATACGATATATCCATTCCATACTCGAGGCAATATTTCGATAACACAACTGGCCCAAGTTGCATTGGGTCACCAGCTACAATAATTTGACCACTGTCTTTATTAACAAATGTCATGGGAATCATTATCTCTGGTTCTATTGCTTGTCCAGCTTCATCTACTATTATGTGTGTATAGTGCCCTTTAGGAAGTTCTATCTGCGCCAATGACCCGAGACAATGACATGTCCCGATAGTAACTCGATATCTCCCAACATAGGATGCTGATACATTCACATTAACCCCATCTTGAACTGCATGAGTTGGTCTTGATGTGTTTTCTCTGGCTATGTTTAATGTTGCACAATAAGGTTTTATTATGTCTGGGATGTTTTCTGAGTCAACCAAATAGTTTGCAATTAGTCTGATTATGGAACTAGAAAATAGGTTCCTGTATTGTAATAGTCTTTCTGTTATTAAATTGGCTGCACTATTTGACGGCGTTGCTACTAAAATTCTGCTGTCAGGTAGAAGTGTGAGTATTTGCAACAAGGTCTCTACAATAGTGACGGTTTTACCTGTGCCAGGTGGCCCATATATGCAGTAAGGCATCGGACGGCACTCCCCAATTAAAATATTTGTTACAGCCTCTTTTTGACGATAGTTCAAACTTGGATTGAACCATTTCATAGTTTTTAATGGTTCCAACGGAATTTGCGGTGGCCGCGTTACTAGACGAGATGGGAATAAGACATCTGGCCCCAATGTAGTTATTGCCAAATTAATTGCATGATGTGACTTTCTGATTTGATTTCTGTTGAAATTGAATTCTACAGAAACATCACTTCCCTGGTAAGTTTCATGGAATCGAGGATGGAACTTTATCAGTACTAAGTCACCTCTAATAACATGAACAAAGCCCTCATATGAAGGAGCTTTATCATCCCATATGTCTTTTACAAAAACTTTGTCTCCTATGATTATAGAGGGCCTCCTTTCAGCCAACTGTTTTACTTCCAGACCAAGATACTCCTGATATTTTACTAAAAATGTTGATGCCATATCAAAAGTCTTCATATTGATTGTTGCTTGAATCTCTTCCAAGTATAACAAGGTGTGCCATTTATCTATGTAGTTGGTAATATTCAAATTTTGTAATAGACAAGGCAAACGGGACTCAATTCTGTCAAAAATTTCATGGTGATCATAAGTGTGTTTGTTGTTGTTGCCTAAAACTGCAGACCAAACTTTATCTGGTATTGAATATTGTCCCATTCTCACTGCAATAAAATGAGGAGTCTTCTTTAATCGCACTCCAGGTACATGAGATTTATCAGGACCATTTCTAATTTTTTTCATTATCTCAGCACTTTCACCAAATCCATTCTTTTTCTTGTTATTCTCACTTGGGTTAGTAGAAATAACGTCACTTAAAATGTTTATTTCAATCAATCTTTCTATTTTGAATCCTCTAAATGTTATTATCATATGTTCCTTAGACCTTCCATAAAATTTTGGATGACAAGTTACTGATAAATAAAATGGTTGATTTGGGTACAATCTTGTGGAATTGTTTAAAGTTGGGATTATACTGATTTGGGAATCTCTTTTTTTGCAAAGTAGCATCCATTTATACATTATAATTTGTTGATTACTCCTGTTTATTATAACCAGATTTATTTGGGGGTTTTCATGAAATTTGACATTTTCAAATTTCAGCGGGTATGTTATTTCAATGTTATTAAGTTTTTCTGTTTCTAAGCTTCTTCCTTCTATATTGTCCACATCGGGACTGGTTTCAATGACTTTTGCATTTTCTGTTATATCCATTTTTATCACTCTCCATGGGCAAGCACCTTGATTGCTCTCCACAGCTTCAATAAGAGCCTGTAAGAAGTGACATAAAGGTCAGCAAAAAACAAAAGATATTAATGAAAGCAAAAAAAAGGGTCATAACCGATAGGTCTGCCCGGGTCCTATGTTACTTTGGTCAGCTCAATATCTTTATCATCCTCTTCCTAATCAGCTAAAACCATTAAAAAATAAACAAAAAAAAATTAAACATTTATAATGATCTGTTAACTTTTATGGTGTACATAATAAATATTATTCTATTCTAAAACTATAGGTTTCGACTAATCATATATATTACTTTAATTTTATGGGGAAAGCAATGCTATTCCTTTGGGATTAGGCATTCAAATTTAAGTTTTATTGCCATGAAATAAGACTACATTTCTTTAATTTCTACCTGCCTTGCTAATCCAGAAACTAGTTGCGTTTGCAGGGCGTTTCTGTAGCACATCACGCGTCTATGTCACATGAAAAAAATCTTTGTGCACAAGCTCTAATGCAGTTGTTTCACCAACAATACCAGATGAATTTATTATTATACTCTTACCTTAGCTCCGACATGTGGTTCGCCGCCATTGATAACAGAATATTTGTTGAAGAATATTTGTCTGTCACATACTCCTTCTTCTCCATCCCATTTAGTTATAATAGATGATATAACTTTGCTTCTTATTGGTCGGAATGAAATTACTTCCACTACCTATATAAATAAATGTTATTATCAGTAAACATTAAACTCTTAGCACCGTCAAGACACAGGCTGTCTGTCTGACTGACTGTCATCATGATTTATAAGTATTGTAGCAACAGAAATATTTTTAAGAATGTTAAGTGTTGTGTCAGTTTCCCTAACATGATTGATAAACTGTAATAAAATTAAATGTTAAACTCACATTGTTATGAGCAATATCCATAGGATTCTCTTCATCATATTTAACTTTACACATCAATTCCAGTAAATCTCCTTGAATGGGAACAAACGTAGCAACAACATTATCCAGACTGAATTTCAGGTCACTTTCTTTGATAATGACCATACGGTCTTGTCGAAATTCAACTTCGCCGATGAAGACATGTTCTATTACTTTGTAACCACTTTCTTGAACATCAACATCAAAGTCGCCCCAATGCTCTCCTTGGTTTTGGAGGATTCGCACCACAACCAGGGACTCTTTAGAATCTTTATAGCATAGGTATACTATCTTGTCATTTAATTGCAAATTTATCGAGCAACCAGTAGTATCATAATAGAACATTCCATCAATGAGAACATAGTTGCCTTCCACATTAATGTATGTTATTACCCCTGGAAATAATAATCAGTTTGAAATAACATATAAAACATGCTTCAGTTTAATTAATGAAAAACAAGCCTAGAAATTGAAGCTCAAAAATATTATTTTTAATAGCTCAAACCACTAATATAGCTCAATTTTTTTTTTACTTGGGTTTTGTGTTATCATCAGACATATGAAAAAAAAGTTTAAATAACTTACCAGTCCTTTCAAAACAATCATTTCTAGGTGTATCTGTTACATCATCATATTTTTCGTCGTGTTCTAAATCAAGTTTCAAAAGCTCTTCAGCCAGATAGTTCTCCATGTCATTATCATATTCATTTATTGAATTATTGGAAAACAAATAACTAAAAAATGACTTTATATAAGAAACCATCTTAAAGCAGGTAATGAGCTTATTTTTCTCAAATTTTGGTTTTCTTATTGTACAAATCCTTTGTCATACTCAAACTCCCATTCAGTTGATTTCAGGTAGTCAAGCTCTTTTCTCAATGATTGTATTCTCTTTTGGTGCAATTCTTTTTGTGCATTTTTCATTGATTGTTCAATGCTGAGTCCTAGATCAACATGGTTCAGCGATTGGTCGAAATTCTGAATTCTACTTTGAGTTGTATTCTGAAATGAGAATTTGATGTTTAGTTGATTATTGCAATATCTCCATGTCTTCTTTTACAATCATAATTATTTACCTAATCAATTTATTTAAATAATTACGGGCACTATCTACTACTACAATTATAAGTCTATTCTTTCTACTCTGTGAATAATGTGCATGCCTGTAACTGAACTATTTACACAGGACGATCTTCTAACTTTTTAAATGGTTAATCTAAGTATTAATTTGGAAATAAGTTTGGCGTGCCTCAAAGTCATTTAGAAATAAATTATTATGGGCATTATGGATAATTATTGCTTTTCTTGATAGGCTCTTAATATGTATAATAATTGACAGATAATCAAATACAGCATCTGCCTTCAGCATGCAAGCCAGGTAAAATGTTCATATCACACCCAATACTGAAAATGCATCAAAAAGGAAATATCATCAACATTATCATGTAACATGCATTGTATTTCTTCTTTTTGCTGAAATATAAATTATTATTCAAAGACAGGTCCAATGTTCGACGTACGTCTCTCCGATGAACGCCTTCTAACTCGAGCCTCGGCTACTGTCTCATCCAGTAGCTACCAGCTTGCCGGCGATAATCAAAGGTATAAAATATTTTGATAAGGACTTACTTGAGGAGTCTCTGGTTCTGATGGGGAATAAGTTGACTGCGAAATGTTACTTGAAGTAGACATTATCAATAACAGAGCTGAAAATGACGACTTTGCATTGCGTTTTTTACTGGTAATATTTTATAAAAATTAAATTGAGTCCGTCAGCGTTATCCCGGTCAGAAATTAATAATTCCTGTGAGTATTATGTCTAACTCAGTCTAACGAAACACATGAAACACAAAAATCAGCAATCATTCAATTAATGAGGAAATAAGGTACGGCACAAGCAAGCACAACCAGTCGCCATATTATTATTATACTCTTTGCCAGTCGTAGTCGGCAAATAGTTGTTTGGAATTGTGGATTGGAGTGGACTTGACAGTTGAGTTGACTCAAACAATGACAAGACAACAAACAACAATCTTCTTGACGTTTCAATTTTTTTCTAAAGCTGGATCCTCACACTTCGAATTTTTAGTTCTAGAACATGCCGGTTTCCTCACGATGTTTTCCTTTACAGTTTTGAGAGCAGTGGTGCTGTGGCTTGGGACATGGCTCATAGTGTAAAAAAATGTACAACACCGTTGATGCCCGCCAGCAATCGGTTTTACGTGTGGCTGTCACGGCTTGAAACCTTCATTGCAATTTCAGACTTTTATTATTCTTATAGTATCTTGACTATAACTGTTTTTGTAAACATGTCCTATCTATGAGAGCAGGGTGATCTGTAACTCAGGACCCTCCTACCTCAGACACCTTTCTCTGTATAAGATTGTACATACATTTATTAACGGACCCCGTCAGTTGGTGCTGACATCGAAGAGAGATTATCGCCGCCGATCGCCTCCGTGAGGACACGGTGGTGCTCCTCCCAAGCTGGGCAGACCTCCACCGTATGCTCCACCGTGTCCTCCGGGCGATCCATACAGTGGTGACACCTGGGCGTTTCCTCCCGCTTTATCCTGAACAGGAATCTCCCGAAACAACCATGTTCGGTGAGGACCTGCGTCAGGTGGAAGGTGAGGACGCCGTGGCGCTTCTCTAGCCACTCCTCAAAGACGGGATTTATCGACACAATTGTGGCGTGCCCAGTGCTGGGTTGCGACAATCGCACTCTTCATGCCGCCATGAGATCTCGCTGGAGCTCTATCCGCTGTCCCGTGATTTCTCGCGGCAGCGGAGTTTCACCCCGGTGTTTCGTCTCCTCGCGCAACTCCCAGATGTGCGCGAGGAATAGTGGCCAAGTTGTGGTTCGATTATGGACACGGTGTCTGGGAGGGTGAGGGGAGGGTATTAGACCTAGTCACCCTATTCATCTTTGTGGGTACAGTCACGTACAGTGGATAGGGCGGTTAGGATTTACGCGAAGAATAAGACGGTAATTTATCCGATGGTGAAGAGCATGCATAGTTAGGTAATACCCTTTGGTCAGATTTTGGGGCTTCTGACGACCCGTAACGACTGTCAAAGATCTACGAATGCCAGCCAGGACTAACGGCTAGGCATGGGTTCGATATATCAAAACGTAACTTATATCGGATATGTGTTTATTATCATACCATATCGATATCTAAATATTCATAACCGTTTTCACAAAAACTTCATCGAGCTATGGCCATCCAAAGCGCAACAACGAGAACGAACTAGAACTACGAATAATGTCGAATAAGTAATAACGAACAAAACGCAAACTTCACATCACGAGCGATATGACATCGACGGTTTTTATTCGCTTTGTCTCTGTCTTACCATTCAATGTTTTACTGGCGTAAAAGTGATGAATCGAATATTACGTAACTTCGGCTAGTGATTGGTTATTTGGTTAATAATAGTGCGTGCGTAATATCTATATCCTAACGCGCTAGCAATAAGGTCTAGTTTCTATTTATTTAGTTACAACAAATATTCCATAAGTTAGCAACTTTCCGGCGGCTACTCGATATCAATCAAAAACGTAGAAAAAAAAAGAAAAAAAATTATAATATTCAATAATTGTAAATAAGACGATTTTTAAATGCGCCAGAAAAGTTAGCTTTTAATAAATGACATAATTATAGTATGTTTTCAAAAACTTTTCTGCTAGTCCTAAGCCTAAATTAAAGCATGAAGGGAAATCGTCGTACTTACAAGAAGCTAAACTGATAAATTTATTATTTTTAAACTTTAAAAAACGAAAGCACTTATATCAATGTATTAACGGTAAAAGTGTGAGTTTGCGTTTCGTTCGTTTCAGTTACTTGTGCAAATCGTACTACTGATATCGATATCTGAAAACGGTTTTCGATATCGATATGAAAACTGTATATCGGTTACATATCCGTTAGCAACTAAATACGAAAACGCCCATGTCTACTAACGGCATAACGTGCTTTCCGAGGCACGGAGGGGTCTCGATATGTAAATCTTTACATACCGAGACACCGTATATTGACTATCTAAGTAACTAGTCACCCATCCACGAACATCCGCAGCAAGCGCAGCATAACCTGATCGGTCAACCCGTGGGGCTGTTATTGCTAAGCTACGAATAAAAAAAATATTTCGTCACTATTTTATTTAAAACTGGCAGCTCAGCTTTCATTTCAAAACTCGTTAGTGCTATTGTCAATGTCAGCTTGCCAGTTGTCAATGTCAGCTTCCCAGTTGTCAACTTGTCATTAGAAAAGTTCTGTATCACTGAATGAATCAAGAACAGAAACAATTTTAAAACAACATTGTAGAAAGTAATTAAACATTAAGCTCTCGCGAATATACAAGCACATGTAAAAAATGACTGATAAAAAAATTGTATTTAATAAGAAAGGAAATGATGACAATGATTGTGAGTACTTCGGATCACAATGTTTTCAAATCAACCCTAATGTTAAAGAAAGGGAAATACCAACTAATGGCGAAGAGTATCTATTAAAAGTAATGAAGGAACGTGCCAAATGTGCTACAGTTACTAGGTGTAAATTAGATTTAATATCTAAATTTAATAAAAAGTGTAACACCGATATTACTGAGGTAAGAATTCAACTTTTCTTAGTTAAAAAACTTGACCTAACTTGACTCAATCTTGATTTATTGCTTAAAACATTATTTTACAGTCTGAAGCTGAAAATCCTGAAGGTATTGGTCCTTCTGGCTTAAACAAGCTTAAACCAACTATAGAATGGCAAAATATACAAATAGCTGATTTTTCGGATCTTCACATGTACGTAATTCGCATGGCTGCACGAAAGAAAGAATCACTGCCTTCAATCTTCCAAAAAATATACGAGGATTTTATGAATGATGGTTATGTACTATGGAAAAAGGTGTTTGAAAGTACGGAACCTACTTTGTCCCATGTGGTTGGATTGACGCATAATATTGTTGAAACGGGCTTGGACACAATTCTTTCACTGCTGCATAGAGTGAAACCAGGCGAGTCTATTGATCGTAGAACAGGTACAACTGCTTTTATTATGCTCCACTCACACACATATTAATATTCGTCACCAGGACATTCATATATTCATTCAATATTATTCCCTCAATAATATTGAAAGAACTGGCTATAATATACTGGCTTCTGTATTATGCCAATGACAATTTTGTAATGGAAAAAAAACCTTGTTAGTTGCTTGTTTCTTTCATAAGACAAAAACACATTTGAAATTAATGATCATTGTTATAGAAACCACTTCTGAATGAAATTCTGTATGTATTGCAGCTTATTGAGTCTTAATATTAAAAACTTGTGATTTTATTGATGCAAAGTTTGATAATTAGCATATTCTGCTCTTTACCAGGGCCTCTTGTATTATCTGCAAATATTTATAGCTTTTCCCTTCTCAATTTCAGGATTATGGCTGCATGCACTTCTCACTGTTACAAGGCATCCACCTCAATCAGATGATAGCTTTATATTAAGAAATCTGTGCAGAAGATGTGCAGAAATAAGGTATAACCCAGATTTTTGAGCTATTTTATACCTACTTTTGAAGATATTCCTGAAAAAAGCCCCTGAAATATTTAGCCTCATTAAATACCTTACCCTCTGTTTAAGTAAAAAATGGCTACGAAAATGACTTGTTATGATCCTCAATGAAAGTAGTCACTTTTCGTTTTTGTTTGAGCTAGTAAAATATATTGCCTTAAATAATTTATGCCTGTTCCAGAAGTATCATAAAAGTGAAAAAAACCATGTTCAGGTAATCACTGACCAAAGGGAATTAGTTTTCACATTCATTGTATTTAGAGCAGCAGTTTAAATTTTCTCCAACAATTATTGTTTGAATAAAATTACATAAAATACATAATGGAATAACATTGAAAAATCATCACCGAAAATAAAGGTTACAAAAAAAAAAACATTTAATTCAGGCAAAACCCATATTTCATACAATAAACAAAAAATTCACAATACCGCCACAGAATAGATCAGAATAAAATGTCAGTGTAATTAAAATAAATGAATGAGTAGGTACAAGTTAAAAAGTCACAAAATTAAAATGAAAAAAAAAAATGTTAATGCGATTTAAAAAAAACGTAGATACTTACAAATTGTCAGGGTGAAAGAATAAAAAAAGAAACAAAAAGAATAGAATACAAACAATCAGATTAAGTGCTCTGTCTATACAAATGTCTGTCACAGCATTGTCGCATGTAGGGGCAGTCAAAACGCTCTGCGATCATTACCAGGACTGTATTTGAGCTGGCCCGCAACCTACGCACTAAGGACTCGTGAAAACAGTCTGTGCGCGCTTCTGCAAGCATGCCTGAGGCACCGCGGAAGCGGGGCAGCCTTAACACCGCTCTAAACGCGTTGCTATACAGGACGTGGAGGGCGCTGTACCTCGCTTGTGTGTAGCGAGCCGACAGGTTGCACGTGTACAGTGAGGTGCAATAAATAAAAAGGGTGATCTTAACGTGCAAACCTGCGGGCCTGCATATTCGCTCTTTTCGATAAAGCCCTCAGCTCCCGTTCGATGTCAGAGCCGTGACTATATTTATTTATTTATGTACACAGTAAAATACAGAGAGATACGACATAATTATAATTTTAGTACAAAGGTACTGCTTATTTCTTAAGAAATTTCTTCCAGCAGACCTATATGCTCCAAATATTTAAAATGGTCCACTGAGAGAGTGGACATCATTGAGTGTGACTGGTGGTACATTTTCCAGGAATTTTGCACCACTGTCGCAGGCTCCAAAGACCATGCATTGACTCTTGCTAACTTCATATTTTATCCCACGCCTCCCTGCGTAGTCCTCACAGACCTGTATCAGATTCCTCAAAACACAGACCAACGCGCTCAGCAGCACCATGTCGTCAGCATAACTAAGGTTGTTGACGCAAACTCCATCACCATGGCAACCGACATACGGACAGCTGAGCGCGACGATCAGCGCGTCCACGTAGAGGTTGAAAAGGGTTGGCGAGGTCAATCCGCCCTGCCTCACTCCACACTCCAGTTGATACGGCTCCGACATTGCGGCACCCATCTGACGCCGTTGACCTGCTGCGTCTACCAATACTTGAATATAGTCACAAGTTCACGCGGCAGGTTAATACTGTTCAGCTTATCCCAAAGGATATCATACGCCACCAAGTCGAAGGCCTTAGACAAGTCGAGAAAACACGCGTGCCTAAACAGGGGTTTTAGGATCCGTGTAGTATCTGTCGGTATGCTGCACTATAAAGCACTTTCTGTAGACAATTCAGCTTTAAAACGAAACTGGTTATCATGCAGAATTACATATTTATCCAGTAATCCAACTGTGTGTTAAGCCAACCTTCAAACACTGAAATGATTATAATTCTGTAAAGCCATATTTGTTACGGCCGCGAATCATATTTAGACCAACATAAAACCTGTTACAGTGGTACCCAATTGATAAGGCGCGTCGTGAATCTTCGTTCGCACAGAAAAGAAAGTATGGCCCCGAAGATTAACGAAAGAATGCTTAAAACTTACAATCAACCTTAGGTCACTATTATAAGGTTCATAATACACTGGAGCTGCTAGCGTGCACTCGATCAGAAGTATGGCGGCTGACAAACATGCCACGCGGCGCGCGCTAACATGGCGGCAGCTGCCGACTAATAGCGGTACAGGAAAAAGAACCGCGGTGCGTGGAGCGTGCCGATTGGTCAATAGCATTTCCCGCACTTTTAAAATTCACCTTCTGCGCAGGTACATCGGTAAGCCATATCAATTGGGTACTACTGTACTGACCTGCAAGTTGCAAAATACTACAAAATTTGAATTTCGCTGGCTATCCTGACGCTTTCGCTGTCTTAAAATAAGGACGTTGGGTTAAAGTATTCAGATAATCAATCACAGCACTTAATTAGAAATGACACTACAAATTAGCACCAACAAGTAATTTTTTCTGATAAATATGTTTACTTTTGAAACTGACTTTAAATAACTACATACTACTACTAAATCGGCTGATGATTAAATACCTTTATTTTTGTATTTTCAGAGCCAGTTTAAATATGGACGATGAAAACGCACAAGAACTGGCAACACCACTGAATATTTTTATATGTATTATAGCAAAGTATTTTGGACAACAGGACTTAGGTGACTATGAACTTTATGATTCTAAAGTTGGGCAGATTTATTATGATTCAAAAGTTAAACAGATAATTTACGAATAATGCAGTAAAATCAACAAGAGAAGGTACTTAGGAAGGAAGTTTACTCACAGTTTACAATGAAGCAGTTATTATATAGCATTTGAACAAAATTGCATAAAATCGTAACATTATAAAAAGCGATAGCATTTGCCCAGAAGAGTACTATGGGGCTATTTATTATTGAAGAAATTATAGAAGTCAGTTGAAATCTAAGCTTTAGATTTTCATACTCAAGAAGCAGAGAGCGACATCTGCGTTCCACTGAGCTGGTAATAATAAATTAATTATTAAGAGCTACTTATATTCTACAGATCCCCCTATTATTATATATTTTTAATAAATAATTGGGTTTTGTCAAAAAAGTGACTTCTCTCGTTGGTTCTACTAGTAGTGTATTAATGAATGAATAGTGTATGATTGATTATGACATTTTTATGTATTTTACATTTATATAAAAACATTAAACGATTGCCATGCCTTAAATTTTGGTATTTTTTTTTGCATTTATCATTGCGGCTCCATATTTAGTCCTTGTAAATAGTTTTTATTTTATCGTAATCGCTTCACTCTGTCAATAGATATAATCAATTCAAAGTTTTCAAGAAGAACTTTACGTAATGTAGAAACACGTAACGACATTTTTGAAGCCAAATGGTAACGAATACATGTGACGCTGTGATAACCTTAAATGTTAATAATAACACTCTTCTGTGTTATTTAAAAAAGTAATGATTATAATGTTATAAAAAGGGTTACCCATATCGTATGGGTTTTTGTTTAACCGATGGGTACCCAAAATGGTCCCTGGTTCTGAGTGATAAGGAATCCAATTTAGATAACAATTTATCACTTTTAAATCATAAAACCCGGTTTGACTTCAAAATGTTAATTGTATGCAGCTATTACAAAAAATTCAATTATTTAAAAAATGTAGTCACTCTTGAATAAATATTCGAATGAGGTTAAGTCTTCTGCGGGAAAATGACGACATTTGGTCAACGCCATCTGTCGGAATACAGTGGTTAACTCGAAACTCACTCTGCAATCATTGCAGAGTGAGTTTCGGCACATAGAGAAACGGAATTCTTATAATACGCCCAGTCCCTCTGTCCATACGTATGTGATACAGCCAATTTACTTGGTAGATTATATTATTTTGTTTAAAAGAATTTTCTCCCGAGGTAGTCACATTTAATGTCGTGAAGATCTGACAATGGAACTCCTCAATAGATAACGTACAGTACACGTATTGTGATTCGGTTAATGTACAGAGATCAAAGAAATTTACAGGTTAGTTATTATCCGTGGTCAACTGATTATGGACTTCGAAGATGTCAATCCCCATGGAACTCCTCATCGACGAGCAGTTATACACATTATTGTGAATGGATAATCGTACAGAAGATGAAACACAGTAGCTGGGCATCAAGTCTGCTATTACAATAGTGTCTGAATGATCGATCATTGATTTCATAATTGTTGATTTTGACAAGTTTGGTAATCTACTATTATAATGGCGTCATTATAACTTTCCAATGGTCGGCAACTGACACTACATTGAAAGAAATTGCATTTATTGGTAATCTCTTAGAATATTAACTAAAGCAGGTAATCTCGTACATAATGACAAATGAATGACATTTCTACTAATGGGTTTTATAATAATGGCAATACTACAATGCCATTATAAGTAACACAATTCTATTACGAGAACATTGACCGACCAATGATCGACCATTATGAATTTAGCAGATTACGAACTTTTAGCAAAATGACAATGTGATCGTGTTGGAATGACTGAATTGATAAAAATAGCAGACTTGGGGCCCTGGTTAAGTACCTACCAGTAACCAGTGTTTAAATGATCATGGACTGCGAAGAAACCCTACTGTCACGGAACTCCTCAATGATGAACAGTATACCTACCTATTGTGACTGGGTTATCGTACGGTATGTGAAAAGAGTATCAATAATAGTACACGAATTTATGTGAGGTAGGTACCTACCACATTAAAAAATAAATAAAAGTACCTACTATTCCAAAAATATAACACACTAAAAGGTTGAACAAAAAATGAAAAATCCGGTTGCAACGAACCGAACATAATAATATTCGATTTTACTGCCCGTCTGTTATGATTAAAGGCTTCTACATACTGGCGCGACTTGTTGCGCGACGCGACACCGGTAGAACAATTTCTATGAAAAATTCAAGGAAATTGTTCTACCGGAGTCGCGTCGGTATGTAGAAGCCTTAATGCTGAGCCGAACAATCATGTAACACGTTTAGGAATCAGGGGCGTAGACTGTCTATGAGCCAAGCTATAGAAAATAGTCGAGGCTATTTTTATGCCTAAATGTTGTAAAAGAAATTTTTCATGAAGGGGAGAAATAAAACATACAGCTTTATTTATGATTATTATATTTAAACAATCAATTATTACAATTATACATTGATGATATGTACCTATCTATAATAAAATAATAAGCCTTTTCGAACGATTAGAAAATGACACCTACTTAATTACAATAATTGAGTTAGCTAAGAGACAGATTGATTTATCACTCGTTAAAACGCGAGCGAACATCGAAACTACATAGATTTTGTTTCAAGCATAATTTGTAAATCTTATTTGAAAAATAAAACCATAGAGCTGCGTAGGTACAGTTAACCGAACATCCGTGTAACAATTTGACTTTGGCAGCGACTTTCCGCCAGTAGCACGTAAGTCCATTAAATTAAATTTCCCATTAAAAGTAATGCTGTCACTTTCTGATACGTTCCGTTAGATAAAGACAGCATTACTTTTAATAGGGAATTAAATTTAATGGACTTACGTGCAACTGGCGGTGAATGTCGCAGCAGTAGGCAGCGTCCTATTTAAAAGCGATTGTCGTGCGAATACGCAATCGTCGCGCTCATAATGTAACTTTTTTGAACTTGTGGTCGCGCCGACAGAGGGCGTTTTCCGGTTTTCCGAACAAAAGTGACGTTGCGCGGCGATCGCTTTTAAATCGGACGAGGACGCGGGGGTAGGGTTGGTTTTCATAGTTACAGCTCGATGCAAACTTTATGGCGGCTCTGAACATGAGGCGAGTAGCTGTGCAGTAACAATTTTATGTGACTGCGGGGGTGAGGGGTAGAGAGGTAGTACGCAGCGAATAGGTACCTAGCCCACTTCAGAATCCGCCAAAAAGTTTGAAGCTCAATTTAAGTACCAGAGTTGACTGAACAACTTTACTATAAATATACTGTCGTATTCAGATAGCAAATTATTTGAGATACTAAGAGTGCAGCTGATAATGCTGGGCACTGACTAAAACAAACTAGAAAAAAATGTGCCTAGGTTTTAGCTATAACGGTTAAACATACTTTTATGCAACATTCAATTGCTGATTGTATTAATTTTGGTATAGCCTGTGCCCAACAGTGCCATGGTAATTTACCCCTTTATTTATAGCCTAAAGAGATGTGTAAACGTTAAAGGTGTATTGTAAAACAGTCGCTAATCATAACTTAATTTTAAGGAAAGTTTATAAATAAACCCCTTAGTCGCCAGTGTTATTTTTCAATCTAGATTTACTTTTTTCTACCGCAGATAATATCCTAAACAACAATCAATACTCGAATTTACCATCTACGAGTGACTATTCCAACTATCAAATATTTTAATAGAAATAGAATCACTGGAAAATGTCTTGTGCCACTTGAAAAGGTCTTGAGGTCATACAGACAATAATTAATAAAATTTAGATAATCATAATTAAACGTTTCTAAAAGATATTAGATAACATAAAAGTTATTGACAAACATTATGTAGATAACGAAAAATAATTACATAAGATTCTCAGTCAATTTTAAAGTTTAAACTATTCCGTAGAAGGTGCTTGAAACAGGTGAATACACAGTTTTCTGTTGCCGTTTTAGAAGTTTTATATTGGTATTTAGACGCTGCTTAGACCCTCTACAGTATACCCCAAAACGAATACTCAAAAATAAATTCAATTAAAAAAAAATAAACTATCACAGTAGACAGATCATAACTTCAAGAGTGCACGTTTCTACTTTCAAAATAGTCGATATAATTTTATTGCACATAATTATAAATTTATATATAATTTTTATTTAATATAATTTTCAAAGTCTAACACTATGTATTAACCAATGAGTACCGCTAGATTTTTATAAAACTAATGAATGTCTGTCGCAAAAGTTTACATCTAGATTTCTAGAGCTCTATATCTAGTGTATCTACATGATTTTCTTATCTAATACATTTTAAACGTAAGTAGGAAAATCTATTGATTCTGAAGGACCTAATTCTTATCTTTGGATTTCTCAGTTTAGGTATCCACTAGGTTTGAGCGTTGTAAAATTAAAGAAAAAATAGAGAAATTAAAGTCAGGTACAGAATTAATTTTAAACAGATTTAGTAAGTTTTTGTTAACCTAAGTGAAAGCGTTTAATGTGCGACTACTATTAAATGGCACATTTAAAGATTAGTAAGATACTCTACGATCCAAGTAATATAAGAAACGGTTCGATGAGGGCCATGCATGACATCGATTTCATGATAGAGCAGTTTGCATCTCAAAAGATTTTCGAACATGATTAGATAGTAGATACGCGGTTTTTGACACAGAGTGCAATAAAAATGGTTTATTAACCCCTTTAAATATGATTCTTTTATAGCTATTTTATAGCGACTTTATATACTATTTTTAATACGAGTATTTTTGGAACTAACAGTGCTCTCATGCAGAAAGTATATGTATAAACCGATTGATAGAAGTACTCATACAGCATGCAAAATAAAAGTACCTAGATATTCATGCGTTATGCTATGTACAGTATAGTCTTCGGCAGAAGAGGTGTTCTCTAGCTTCACTCGTCGTCATTGAGAAGGTCTGTGCACGATTTAGCTTTGGTTGATCTGAAAAAACAAAAAGAAACATTCTGTAGCACAAACTTTGCAACACCATGTTTACCTACGAGGGAATTTCGGGTTTATTCTATAGTTTACAGATACCTGATTTATAATGTAGCTACTCTAAATCGGAACTTATCTAGATGCGAGATCTTGACAGATCGCGTTTCTGAAAACTCAGTTGAGGAAGAAATTCGCTCAATTATATAACGTTGCGTAACTATTAAGAGTTCATCTGATGTCGTAAGAAATCGACCTGAGGATCCTTTTTGAAATTTCCGTTCCATTGTCCTGAACAATGTATCGGTTCTCAGTTGAATTTAAACCACTTCCAAAATCGAGGAAGCCTATTGTCCCTTTGCTTGGTGACTTCCTCACATCAACCTAGTAGTAACAAGATTGTCTAATAACTTAACTAGTCTATACAATATACATCCTGTCATTGACAAACAAGAACCCACTTCTTCAAATACAGGATGTCAATCTAGGTGATAAACAGCTTTATGCTGGGGAATTTTAGATCTACGTTATGCCTTTGTGCGATTCTATTAGGGAAATTCCAAAATAATTTCATACATGAATAATAAAATTGTGGTTAGTGGTTGCAATAACAAGTAATAGGTAAACATAATACTCACTGTGAGTTTTTGACTCGTCTGCACACCCTAAGTTCTATGGGTCCACTGCGCACTGACTTGAAGAGCGCAAGGGCTTCTACGTGTGCGAGTTCATGGCATGCGTGCCCGTTTACTGCTAGCACCTCGTCGCCTGAAAATAATTATAAGGGGCGTTAGTAATCAGAATGAAACCCTTTCTCGGTCCTGGGACATACAATAGTTTGTGGCGGTTGTTTAACTGTGGTTAGGATATGATCGGAAAAATAGATTGATATACCTAGGTACTAATCTACATTGCTTCTACGACATTAGGTGTAATATTAGAATACGGGTTTTAGAAAGATTATGATTATGGCTAAAGGTATATCATAATGCGCGGATGCAAGATACTTAGTACAAATTCGTGGGGAGGACTTTGAGTAGTTTTATTGGAAGTTAACCAAGAAATTCCCTATTGTTAGATTGAAATAGCTCCTATAAACATATAGGAGGTATTTCAATCTAACAATAGGGAATTTCTTTGTTTAGGTGCATGACCAAGACCATAGCTATTGACAAAGTGCCTATAAAGTATAAATATAAATCATGATATTATTATTACTGTGACCCAGAAACAAATTAAACTACCGTTAAGTATTTCATACCTACTTACTGACTTTTATTGTCATTTAAATGCTTTATTTATAGCGTTGCATCTATTAGCGGTAATGTTCTATTGTATTAATTAATATGACATTGGAACCAATTTGCTTTCTGTGTACCTAATTAGGATTTAAATGTCGCGTTTTGTTACAGGTTTAAAGGTCAAAGTTTAAAACTTTATTCAACGGAGTCCTCTGATAACTCTCGTCCCGATGTCAATATTGTAGGAATATCATAAATAATTATTAACATAAACACTGGTATCATGTACGCTGCCGTTCGGGTTACAATAGCCTGGCTAGTACTGTGCATTTTGTTATTATGCCATTTCGACGAACTACCACAACGCCGCTTCCTATTCTTATCATATTGCATTCCTGCTATTATATTATCGCAGTTCGTTAACTATTGTTTATCAATTATTTATCACGGATGTTTTTCACCCGACTGCCAAGGAAGGGTTATGTTTTTTGCTGAATTACAATTAAACCTATTCACTCAACATACCTGCTTTCAGTCTTCCATCATCAATTGCCTGTCCTTGTGGTAGGATGCTTTTAATGAAGATGCCCAGTGGACCCCTTGGTGAGTCGCGGCCGCCTACAATGGTGAATCCGAGAGGTTTCTTCCCGTGTCCCTTCTCGAACGTGATGGTGTGGTAGGTGTGCGTCGGCGCCCTTGGCCTCCGGGGTAACGTACAAAAGTTTGCCGCGTTCGGCGTTTGTGTTGCACTTTCACTGTCGTCTTTACATTTTGTCCGTTCAACACCGTCCGGCGTATCCACGTTGACGATGTCGCCAGCGCAACTGAGCGCGAGCGCATCCTTGTTGGCGCCGCCGTAGCTCACGACCTGCCGGCGCAGCAGCTTGTTGTTCATGCTGCTGTAGCTCGCGTTCTGACCCTTGAGGAAGTGCGAGTGCGCCGCCGCCGCGCTGTCGGCCGGCTCGTCCGCAGCTGATAGCGCAGTGTGATTACACGCCGACTCATCCTGCGACCGACGTCGGTCTAATCTGACGTCACATTTGTCAGAACGTTTTTCCTTCCCTAAAATAATGGCGTTCTCGTAGTCAACTGAGCTTTCTCTCATCAGTATAACGCTTCTTTGGGATGGTTCTCTTTGTCTGGCGTCTGTCGGTTTCTCTCGTTGCCTACAAATCACGATATCAATATCTGCTGCGCCAGATTTAAGAGCTTCTTTGGCTTCAGACATGGTAAGGTCGCGAAGTCTGCGACCGTTTACATTGAGCAACTCGTCACCTATGCGTAAGGTGCCTTCCCTGCGAATAAATAAATATAAATAAACGTTAATGGAAATAAACATTATTTTATGTTATGGGTAATAAGGTTAAAAACTTGACTCACTTTTCCGCTAACCCACCGGGAACCACGTGTGCGACCAGGTATCCCACGTGACCTTCATCAGATAGTTTGGTTTTGGCAATAAATATCCCCAGTTCATCCGAAGGATTGTTTCTCATTATCCTGACAACTTTAAATTCATTCTGTGATTTCTCTGACTTGCTTCCCCTAGTTGGTTTCCTGCATGGAGGAATCGGTGGAATGCCACAATCTTGACTCGCATCTCTCTGCCGCATTCTCTGTTTTTCGGTTAACTGTAGATATTGAGGTTCTTCGTATTCATTTTCCTTTTTTGGCATGCGCCTTAAAATCTCCTTACGATCAAGTGATAAAGCTCTTTGGGTATGTCTAGGCCTAGGTCTGGGACATTCTTTCCTTTCTCTACTCATTCTACCTGATGTCCTCGCTTTCATGTAGCTTTGATCACCGGATATACTCCTACCATGACAAGGAAGAAGAGTGTTAGCCTGAGAAGCGGAACTTTCACAGCGAGACGATATCCTGTCACTATCGAAAATAGATGAGGCTGCAGATTCATTGACAAGGATCCCTGAGTCCGCATCTTCGCAGTCTTGAATTAAAACATTTTCATCATCACATGATATTTGATAAACATCATCATGGAACACCGAATGGCCTTTTTGGAACTCTTCTAAACCGGGTAAAGCACCATACGAAAAACTGCGTAATTTTGCTTTAACACCGCCTCGTTTCTTACGACTTTTGGTGACTACACTGGTTGTTTTTAAAATATTATCGTTAGTAGCATTTACTTCCTCGTCATTTTCACCCGCTTGCCTGTAAAGCTTGGAGAGAAATCTGTTTGTTGATGACTTAAGGTATCTATCCGACATTGCTCTTAGTTTTGCCGATAGACAGGAACTGGGCCCAACAGAATCCTTTCCATCCTTAGTCTTAAGTTTATCAGTCTTTTTTTGAGGGTTGAGTGCGATGGGTGCATCATCGTATGCTTCATAATCATCGTTGAAGATTTGATCACTTGATTTAGAAAGCTTTGCACCGGCTTTGGGTATTGCATGATATCGATCACATTCTGAGCCGGAACTGTAACACCGAGTGCCTCGGTTGGTAAAAGATTTGCCTTCCCTCCATTGGCACTCAACAGGACTAGTCATACTTTTGACGAAAAAGACATCGTCATCATAATTGGGCATTTTGACCCAAGGGTTGTGATTTTCGAATTCAATGTGGCCGTCAGCGTAATTGTTGGTGAACCGACAATTAGTGACGTCCTCTACGTGTCCGAATCCACTGCAATCACTTCCAGACGTGGACGCGGCGTCATCTCCGTGCCGCAGTGGACCGTTCGATTTGAAACAAGATAGTTTAGTATTCTTTACTTTATCGAGCAACGGATTACGCCTTTCTCGGCACACCATGTACTCTTTCTCCAGCGAGCCTCCGCGGTTTTTGCGCGAAGTATTATAACTTTCCTGCGGTAAAGCGGGGCCGTTTTGTAGCGATATGCGCCGACTAACTGGAGTCTCGCCACCGCGGTGGCATCGATGTGGAGATTTTTCAACAATAATGATTTGATCGCTAAGATTGTAGAAGTTTGTTTCCACGGAGCTGTTGCTACTTTTGCGATTGGGGTGGCGCGCTGGAGATAAATCTGGAAGAGAGAAACGTATGGTCATTAATATCTGAGAAACTGAATCGGAAACTCTCTACAACTAAGTTTGTTATTTAACCCTTAATCTCGGACCAAACTTGTATATTGGAATCTATAGTTCGAACTTTCAAGTAAACAGAGACGGTAATACATATTCATGTTATCGAGTAGGCTCTAGGGAAAGTTACACTCCCTTTCCCTTAGATAGAATAGCTGGCTTTCCAGTACCAAGTTAATGTATCTGGTGACAGAGAGACAACTAGACATGTCAATTACGTAGTGATTCCGTCAGTAATGTGGGCCCGTAAATACCATCCAGCGGTCTAATGACGTCATTATCTAGTTAACTTTTCCTTAAGGTACAGCCAACATTCCTATTAAGATGAAATTCTAGCATTAATCGCATCTATTCAAGTGTCAGTATTCACTTCCTATTTTCTCCGTTTCTTTGCTATTACATAACCATGAGGCCTTTGCGTGATTACGGAATAGGCTGTTGACTATTAATTAACAATGAAAAATCGTGCTGTTCGTAAATACTTACTGGGTGCATGCAGTGACACTTATTGCGAATTTGAATACCAATGAATTGAACAAATTGTCTTATTAGTAAGCTAATTACGCTAATACCTTGAATTCACAAATGACAGATTAATGAAGGATAAAGCGAATTAAAATTAATTTAGGTACCTAATTATCATTACGCTATTGAAACTTTATCCTGTGTCGCATATTTATGCGAACATGTGTTAAATTTCGATCATTGTTACAGTAATAAATGGATTTAATAATTTAATTTTCATCGAACTAATTCTTCACGTTGACGTTTGCATTTTGGGTGGAATATTAACCTACTAAAGTGTTTATTGAGAAATCACTTGAAGTCGACTTCTAAGAGGAAAAGTCAATAAGTATCCATTCATGATACGTGTGGGTTGGAAAAACCATATTGTAAAGAGTTTAGTGCGCTGTGTGCGCGTACTCGACCATTGCGTCATCAATCTATTTTCAAGACAAAATATTTATATATTAAGCTCTGACAAAAGGCAAATGATCTAAGTAGGCTTGTGTTAAACAAAAAAATCGACAAATCTATACAGGGTCAAATTTAATTAGCTAGCGAAACTCCGTGGATGTGTTGGGTATCGATATCAAAATACGATAAAACGAAAAAAAATAATTTGATGTTTTTTTTTTCTGGTGTCAATGACCACTGGCAGTGAAGTTACTTGAAGTAGTTAAGTTTTTGTTTTATCGTGTTTTGTTATCGATACCCATCACATATGTGAAGTTTACACAGAAAAAAAAACTGATTTTGAAACTCCTATTTCAAGTAACTAATCGTGGACCCAAAAAAAATACAATGTTTTTTTTTCGTTTTATCGTGTTTAGATATCTATTTTATTTTATTGAAAGGAACAGCAAACAGTTATATTATAAGAATTTACAACTAATTTAACATAAAAAAAAATCAATACCCAACACGTATGCAGAGTTTCGCTCGCTAATTTAATTTGACCCTGTATAGTTTGTGGTATTTGATTATCATCACGCTTACCTTTAAGCAGCTAAGCAGTCAATCATTACATACACGGCTATTGTAGTCATCTTTGAACAAATCAATTATCTTAGCGGTTCGACACCTCTTTTATTTATCTGTTCGGTGGGTTCGACTACCTACAGCATCACAAACCTGTGTGGTTATAAGTTCGATCCCCAACAAATGTTTCTTTTTGTGATTTTTCTTTTATAGTTTGATAAACTATTACGCTGTTCCAAGTACGTTGTGCTTATAATAAAATATAATAAATGTTATTTATTTGTTAATTTATTGTTATTACAGTTGTTATTTTAGTTTTGTTTATAACTGTTTACCGACTGTTACCTACTATTAGCTAAATAAATACAATATACCACTTTACGACAATAGTCGAATTATTTCATTACTTCAATGGGCTGTATCTCGTATAGCAGGTAGTTACAAGTTTAACCTTTTAAATGATTGTCATCACGCTATACCTTTATGGAGCTAAGCAATTAATCATGAAAATCATTACATATAAAAGAACGGCTATTTTCGAAGGCTATTTTTGTTAAAATTTTGTTGGACGATTGCTTTGCAAACCTGTGGTCGTAAGTTCGATACCTACCTCTTGGTGTTTTTTGTGATTCTATTTATTAGGTACATTTAGTTATACTATTATGCATAATTATGATAGTTCGTAGAATTTACTAACAAAAAACATGATGTTTAGGCCTCTTCTGTCATCAATAGTCGTTTGACAGGAATAATCAGTAAGAATGCATCAGTCAATCAGTGTTATGCCATTAGATAGTATATTGTGTAGGAACGCTGGCGTTTAAAAACGAAAAACTTCGCAAGCATTGGGAAATTGCTACTGAAGGCTATCGACCTCAGGACGAGTTGCTTCTCACACGGACAACTGTACGTTCTTTGCCGCGTCACCAGTTCTCACTCTCAGGATATGTTGGCTGCTAAAACCAAAACTACAGGCGTAGTATACAGGAAAGTTTTA
Organism: Tiliacea aurago; assembly: GCA_948098905.1. Classification (NCBI taxonomy): domain Eukaryota; kingdom Metazoa; phylum Arthropoda; class Insecta; order Lepidoptera; family Noctuidae; genus Tiliacea; species Tiliacea aurago. Next base: position 13,055,080 of record OX402577.1, read on the forward strand.
TAAAAATATGGCAGTTATTTTAGTATAATGTGGTGTTTTACGACTTCCACGCGAACGAAGTCGTCACAAGCTAGTCTAAAATATTGTTGCTTATTGACTTAGTGACCTGTTAAACGGTAATATTGACCCAACAGATAGCTTACCAAACCTAGACGCCTAAACGATGCATAATAATATATTTTATGATAACGATAAGTATAATAATATCATTAAATTACGTCACTCGCTCGGTCAAGAGGAAATAAGACAATTTGTAGGACAAAGATTTTAGATATCGTGTGTGGGAACTGGGAATAAAGAGGGCAATAAAATTAGCCCACACAATGCAAGATGCAGTTCTCATAATGTGGGTGCGTTTTATGCACTTTTAAAACACTTTATATGCACTTTTATATGGGCTTTCGTGGGTAACGATTTAAATCGAATGATTCTATTAATTCGAATGGTGGCAGTGGGCAAAGACAAAGAGAGCCATGATTCAAAAACTATCGGGCATTGACGCATCTACTTACCTACTATAAATAGGTACGTACCTAATGTCCTATCTACATATTATGCGGCGGTTTATACTAAGTACAGTCTTGGTAAACACGTAGGTACAGTCAGTGGCCTGCATAACCCCTCTTCCATTTTTCTTCTTTGTAAGAGGGGTCAGGTAATGCACTAACTGTACCTATATGCTCAGTAAGATTTTATACCTACTCCATTGGTTTAGGTAGTTAAAAAAAGGTAAACAAATCGTAAAAAGGGTTTTTATAGATGACACTTTCTTGTTTTAAAAACTCGTTGTCACTTATAACCAAATCAAATGGTTTTTTACGATAGTTTCCTCTTTTATTAATGTAAGTATGTTAAACTTTATCTTTTATTCTTAAACCACTCTTCGTTGATGTAACTGCTTGAGCACATTTTTTTAATTAGATTAATAATAATATTCTGTAATATGTCTATTGTAAAGAGCCCAAAAATATAGGTTCTCAAAACGTCCACGAATTATAACGTTGCTAAATTGAAGAGCATAACTGTGAAGTAACATGACAACTGAAGTGACAGGTATTACGTTTAGTCGGTTACACACACCTGTCTCGTCACGTGGTTTTTTTTGTTTACCTTTATTTAGCTACCTAAACCAACGGAATATAGGCTTATACAGGGTCAAATTAAATTAGCTAGTGAAACTGCAGACGTGATGGGTATCAAAGTCAAATTATTTATTTCAAATAGGCACATAAAAGGCACTTTTGAACGTCAAAATTTACAACAAAAAATAGAAAAGATTCTAGTCTTGTATTTCATGAAATAGGTAGTCATTCAATAGGATTCTACGAACTTAGAGAGTTATATTGCTGATTCTAATGATAATAATTCTGTAAAGCCATATTTGTTACGTCCGCGAATCATATTTAGATCAACATACAACCTGTTATTCTATCATATAATTCATTTATTCATCATCATTCATTTATCATGGGTTCATTTTTAATTTTTTTATTACCTATTGCGATACCGTAATTTTATTCATGTACCGTGTGGTGCCGGACGTAAAGAATAGCACCATCCTATTTCTTCCCGTGGGTGTCGTAGAAGGCGAATAAGGGACTTACTAGAGAATGGGCAGCAGCGTAATTCTCTATGTATTTTAACACCATACTGCGATCGCCAACCTGCTTGTCATACGTGGCGATTATAGCAAACCCCCTCCCTTTGGGGAAGGCCTATGTCCAGCAGTGGACGTCTTTCGGCTGAAATGATGAATGATGAATTTTATTCTAGGTGCATCTCTAATTATATAATTAATGTTTATAAAATATTGTAAAACATTTTAAAAGGGTGACGGTGTTGTTTCTTGCCGATTCTTCTCGATACGAAACTATCTTTTGGAAGGGGCGACTAGAATCAATTCTATTTTTAGGGATCAGTACCTCAACAAAAGACTTATATTTCTTGTATAGATTACAGGAAAACCAATAAGATGTCTATGGTCTTAAAATAACATGGTAAATCACTCAATATTGTGCGTACAAACTTACATTTACGGTTGGAATGTATGAGGGGACATGTCTTTCAACTACAATGTTAAGTTTGTTTTTGGGATAAATTCATCCTAGCTACGGAACTCTTCATTGTGCGTCGTCTGACACGCACTTGGCCGGTTGTATTAATGAATTAGGGAAAAAATATTATTTAAAAAGTGTACAAAATTAAGAAATTGGCAGGAAAGTGTGCCTCACGTCTGCGCCAAATCAGCAAATATGCCAGACAACTAGTGCCTTTTTTTTTTTGTGGGTGGGAAATTATCAAATAACTTCTCCCACTCTGGGCGGAGCAGGAGGGCGTGTCAGACTTTTACTGACTAAAACCCACCCGTGTTCCTTCCGTTGCCTGTGTGCCTGGGCCACGATATCCCTTTCGGACAAACTCGAAACCCTGGCAGGGACAACTAGTGCCTGACGCTGGTTTTCAATTGGACCTAAGAGACAATAGGCTTATTGAATTGAGAGATGTAGTAGCTACTGCCCACAATATTCTGCTGTATCGCAGACTGTTCTCAGATAATTAAGTTCAGTAAACGCGATGAACAACTTCAACTTGATTCAACACTATAATCTCACATTCGTATGAATGAACAGAGAACTAAGTTCAGTGCACCTTTCGCTGCATCCAGTAACAGGTAAAAGATAACAATAATAAACTGCAGATAACAGCTTACTGTTATATTTCCGTTTTTTTTGTAATTTTTTACGTTAAAAACTGACTTTTAATTGTCTATTTCAAATAAATAATTTTTCAATACACTTCTTCGAAAACTGGTTCATATCGTACTACGATTAGGTTCACAATGCAATGTATTTCACACGCGTGCAATTTTTTATTTTCCAACACGTGTGCGGGAATTAAAATTGCCACAGATAACTTATACCTATACTTAGTCCAAATTGGTTCAATGCCTCTATTCACACCGTCTCGCGCCAGAGACGGTCCTCTCTATTCGGAGGTGATTTTTTTTTTAAATCTCGGTAAATATGCTTGTTTATTGTTTATAAATAGAATACCATGATTATTACAATTAAAAAAAAAAACGTAGAACAAATTAACATTTATTTGTGTTCTCTAAACTCAAAAATACATATTTGAATTTTTTATTTTTATATTAGACTGTTTATCGGCTTTATACCTTTGCTTCACCTTCAACCTGGCGAAAGCTAAGCGCGGAAAAAAAAGAAAATTAAATCATAGTTTCCTAATAATTAATGACAAAAATATTTTTCGTTATTTTATTTTACTTCTTCAAAAGTGTATTGAAAAACGTCATTTGATACACGTGGACATTTGTTATTGCAGTTCTCGGCTCAAAAACAACCTCGCCTACGGCTCGGGTGTTAATTCCGCCTCGAATGCTATAACAAACATTCTCCACTTGTATCAAAATGTAAGTAGGTACTATGACTTTGTTATTTGGGAACAGCGCATTTTTTTTTTAGTTTTCGTTTGCATGTAGGTTCTGACTGTAGCTACTGAGTAATATGTTTGTATGTTATTTTAAAATTCACATTTCATAGATACTTAAATGTCTTTGGTTTCGATATCTTCTCAGTTGACACTAAAGTGATGTAGTAGAAATAGTCGTAGGTATATAATACAAATCGCGGATATTACATAACGTCACTGACCTTGACCACATTTCTTTGCATTTCCGATAATAAAACATCTCTTTCGTAATGTTTCAAGAGAAAACGTGAAGACGTAAATTCTTATTTGCCTACTTGCCGAAGTATTGACCGTTAACACATAAGTAATACATAATCCTAGATGTCTTAAATATGCTAAATTAAGCTGTCATTTGTTCCACTTTTATGGCTTAGCTTAGTGACACTTTTGCTTTTAAATTTTGCGCATCAATCCGCCTGTTGCACCTAAGTCCATTAAATTTAATTCCCCATTAAAAATAATGCTGTCACTTTCTGATACGTTCCGTTAGATAGAGACAGCATTACTTTTAAATGGGAATCAAATGTAGGTAATGGACTTACGTGCAACTAGCGGAATGTGTATTAATCACGTAGGTAAAAATCACGCTTAAAGATCGTCAAAAAAATGAAATTACAGCAATTGACAATAAACAACAAAACATCGACAATTTGCAATTTACCGTTTCAATAAAAGATCAGTGGCCAAACGAAAAACATCGAATTCCACGATACTGACGCTGGAACCGGAAGGAAAAAGCTACTTTTCCATGAAAACGCAGTTATATTCAGAGCAATATATAGTCACGCACCTAAATACCTTGCATATAAAAAAAACTAGCAGTTCTGATTAAAAGGGCAAAGTGAACAAAGCTTGGAGACCGACATAAAGACTGAATTAGAATCTAATAACGTCGGCAAGAAAATTATATTTCAATAACTCCCAATTTAAATGAAATCCCAAGGGAAATAACATGTCAACTCACCAATTCTTGACCGACGTGCGGGCCTCGGTTCGTCAGGCGTTACGGCCAGAAGCCGCGGCGGCTCGCCCTTCTTGAACCACCGCATTTTTCACCGTCACTCCATAATGGGCACTGGAACAAGGAATAACAAAATAAGATGATGGAAGATAAGTTAGGTATTTGGGAAACGAAAGGATACCAAAATAGAGAGGTTTTAGCCACAGGTTGCAGGTTGTAGTTGAAATAGCGAGCGAAAGTCGTCAGTTTCATGACTCCTAGCATAAAAGCTATTAGGAAAAATAATAAGGTACGTGTTGCCAAATTAACCAGAACTGCTAATAGGTAAACTTTAAAAAGGTTCTCTGAAGACTTTGGGATCTACAATATGACAAACCGTATTGCGGACCACTGAGAAGTAGATTACGAATATCACTAATTCAATATTAGAATTTTGACGATAGAATCTGGCTTTTAATGGGTAGGTAGGTGTTGGAATCCTTCAGGTCCACAATCCACCTAAAGGATTACATTTCACAAAAAAATATGATGTACCTAACTCATTATAATTTTTTTTAATAATATTAAATGATGATATGTAACACTTGTTACTTCCAAAGTAAAAAACCGAAATGACCTAGATACTTTTCAGGGTTCCGTGCCACAATGGTAAAAAGGAACCCTTATGGTGAGACTGAGGCCCGTATTACAGAACGTTGCTCAATACTCAAGCATTATTTAAAACTAGATTCAAGCCATTTGATTGGTTGAAACTAGTTTTAAGTAATGCTTGAGTATTGAGTGACGTTCTGTAATATGGGACTAAGTCTGTCTGTCTGTCTGTCTGTCTGTCACACCTGGATATCTCAAGAACTACTGATGCTATCAACTTGAAATTTAGAATAGTTTTAGATGAAGTTTGCCCAACTATTTTGCAAACAAGAAATAAATTTTAAAAAATATCTCTTTTTTGCAAAAGGGACTGAAAGGTGGTCTTAAAATTTTGAAGTAGGGCTACTAAGGCATGTGGGGTATCATATGAAAGAACGCTGTTTGCACATTCTTCAAATAATTATTTTTATTTTTTTAGGCACCATAGTCTCCGACTTTTAATTAAAAATGTAAAAAAAAATACCGTTCCCCCCCCTTATCTCCGAAGTTTACATAGATAACAATCTGAAATTATTCTATGTGATAGAAGTGTATGTAAAGATTACAGGAAAAATAAAACGATGTCTCTAAATAGCACAGTTTTGCAGAAATCATCAACATCATGTATACGTACGGAACCCTCGGTGCGCGAGTCCGACTCGCTCTTGACCGGTTTTTTTTCAGTATTAAGTGACAATGAGAAATGGAGGTGTTACATAATTTGGGCTTATTTATGCAATTGGTACCTGCGTAGGATGGAACAAATTACTTTAGTTAACTAAGTTGTAGGATTAGTTAAGGAAGGTAAGTAATGGAGTTTGGAACAAAAGAATCAAATAACAAATGAACCCAATCTGCTAATGTTTTCGAATCGATGAGCCATTAGTCACAAATGACAAGACCTAATTTAAAAGAAACAAATGGTTCTTTTTTTAAATAATATATCATTGAGGAAAGAGATAAAGAGTGCTTTATAAATATTTTGGCGCCTAAATGACATTGACAGGTATGCATTGTGGGTAAATATTATTTTGTAAAATTGTATTGAAAAACAAGATTTTGCGTTAGTTCCAATTTTGGACACGCCAAAAGATCCTTGTAGCTTTGAGTTAACCTGTCCCAAGTAGTCCCAACAGACAGAAAACCTACATCTGTTATCAGTGATAACACCTTTGCTTACCTTTTGCTCTGTGATAACTTATCACAAAGCAAAAGGTAACCAAAGGTTATCGAAACTCACAGTTTGCCAATGCAGTCTTTATGGACTGGTCACTTGATAACCTGACGATGTTGCAATCAGAACTCAGAGTATATAACGTGTAACCATTGACCACTTCAAAGTCATTAAGTCCCGACAGGTTTCTTAACTTGTCCGTCTCCTTTTACGATACTATTTGCACATACCTACCTATTTCTGCATGTACCTCCTTTAAATGAAGGCTTGCGTAAGTGTAAAAAAATCGAATATTAATTAATTTACGAAGGTTAGTTCAAGTTGTCATTGATGGTTGAAGAATGAAGATATTTAGATGTGACCATTTTTTTCTAGCTGCGTTGTGCGTGTTATTTTAATAAGGCGTTTTGACTTCAAAGTTATCTTAAACGTTTTTATTTGTTTTTTTTTTATATAAAATTCTTTTAAAATTAACATATGATATCTGCATACCAGTTTTGAGTTTAAGCATTCGTAGAAGGTCGTGCAATTTTTAAGCAAGTTTGTAACCTGTTCTGTAATATTGCGATTTTATTGTATCGACGACGTCCTAAGTAATCCTCTGACCTTTTTCGTCACACAAAACATCTCAGCGGTATAATCATATTCAGCTCAAGCAGCACACTACAAGCAACCCTTTATGGGTTTATAAACATGGCTTTTTGGAAACACGGATATACGAGGCTTTAGCATTAGCAACCCTTTTTCATCCAACATCGTCCCTTAAACAAAACACAAGCTTAGACTTCGAACCTCCGTTTTTGTCGAATCCCATAGCTTGGCAACAAAAACCAATGACCGTTCAACCACGAATAGATCATACATAACTCGTCAGCATCACATTACACGTTCGAGCATTCACAGATCATTACATTATCTCACACATCCATCAGCGGAGTCATAACACAGTTACCGATTGGTAACGTCGCCGCGACATGGCATCCATCAACAAATAATATCGTAAGAATCGAAACCAAACTCGATTTAATAATCACGTAACGCCTAACCTTGCTAGTGGCAGCTGTGGCAGCATTAGTGTTGTGTAACAAATCGATTTTTTTTTGCAGCAATCGATTCTTATAGCTCACTTTAGTCGTCGGTTGTCAAGTTTCCTCAATGCCGATCAATTAGTGTACCTAATTGAAAAGATTAGGAGGAATTTAATTAGTAAATTGATATTCTATATGTATGTCAATGCTTGATTTATTTGGGGAAAAGTGGCTGTGTTCACGGATAACCTTCTGATCCTGAGCGTAGCGAGATAAACGGGTAATGATTTATTACTGGTGTAATTAGCTGGAAGTAGGTCGCGACAGTGTCAATTATGTACGTTGTAGAAATACATAAAGCGGAATTCTGATAAAGCTTTGTACCGTAAATTATAGACCACTTTTGCTTAGCCTTCCTTATAGTCGGGATCCGCAAAATTTTTTTTTTTTAGAAAATGTTTTTTCTTTACCGCCCTTAATTTTTGAAAATACTTTTGTATTTCACTCACATTTTATTCGAAAACACTAGCTTTTATTATAATAATAATAATAATAAGCTGGCAACACCAACGTCAACAAAAGTCACAAATTTCGTTTTCATATTATTTTCAGTTCTTTTAATTTTAGACGCAGTTTATTTTATTTTATTTGGAACTCTACTCTACCTTCACTCTACCTTCACCCCCAAAATAATCACAACATGAAAAAATAGCAAAATGAACCATTATCTAGACTTTCATCAAAAACTGCCGAGGTGACATCTGTCATGTCACCTCCGATAAAACAAGGATTAAGAAAACGGAAAAATGTTGACGAGATCAGCTAAACGACGAGCACGCCCACCACCTCCGGACTCTTCGCTCAGCTCCGCCTCGCCGCCGCCGGTACCTAGCCCCACCGTGAGCGCTGTGACGACACCGGCCGTGGTAGTTGCGTCGAGCTCGAGCGATGAGTATTTTTCCCCGCCGACGTCGCCAACACCTGTACGTCGGCAGGGGAGAGGCCGGCCACCAGCGAGCTTGGGACCTCGAGGCAATCAGGCCCCGAACAGGGTCCCCGCTGCCGGTGGAAATGTGTCGCGCATGCGATGGACCCAGTCCATGAATGAAAATGTGATGCGCGCATATTATGGGGCTACAGAGGGAGGAATTAATCTTACAGCGTACCGGGGTCGGATGCTCTCTCTGTTTCAGGTACTTGAACCAGCCATCAACGTCACGGCCCAACGATTGTCGGATCAAGTGCGCGTCATTCAACACAATCATAGATTGGATGACGCTACACTTGATCGGCTACGCTCGGAAATGCAGAGTAGCTCTGCTAGTAACCCTCCCCCATCCCAGAATGTCGTGCATGCGCCTGCTGAAGTTCCACTGCGGGAAAATCAGCATGCTGTGGAGGAGGACACCAGGGCTATATCTGCAGATAACCTATGCAATGTGGAATTAAGGAGCGTACTGGAGGATGCAATCCGTGAGTACCGGTTCACATTACCTGACCTTAGACCACGGCTACCACGTTTGCCCATGAATAAAAAAAACAGAGCACTGGTGTGTGCCCTGGATGCGCTGTTACCAAATTTCATTGAAAGTAGCGCAGACCTTTGCGATACACACTCAATCTTGTATTGTACGGCTGTTGCGGCATGTCGTATAGCTCGTGTCAAATTTCCAAATACTGACCAAGCTGTACAACCGAAACCCGCCGCACCAGCCTGGCAGTGCAGGATTGAGCGTCGTATTAATGAGGCCAGGGTACTCATCGGGAAGCTTATCTGCTTCAGGGAGGGCAATACACGCCCAAGGGTGATGCGCTTTGTGAGGCGGGCGTTCTCGGGAACTAGTATTAGTCCTCTAGAATATGTATCCCGTGTCACAGAGCGCATCGACTTCCTGAAGCAGAAAGTTTATGCATGGGCAAACCGTATCCGTCGGTATAAGCGAAGAGTGGATCGGTACACTCAGAACCGCATGTTCCAGAGCGATGAAAGGTGGGTATACAGAGCATGGGAGCGGCCCATTCCCACTCAAGGTGTGACTGACGTACGTCTGCCGGATAAAGAAGCCATGAGTGCTTTTTGGCGAAGCATTTGGTCGGTGCCCGTTAGTCACACTGAAGGTGATTGGATGCGAGTTGTTGAACAGACGTGTGATTCAATACCAGACATGGAGGCTATTACAATTAGTCCTCTGGATGTGGCCCGTGCAGTCCGTCCGTTGCCTAACTGGAAATCTCCAGGACCGGACGGACTGCACAATTTTTGGATTAAATGGCTACAAATGTCACACGCCTGCTTAGCCTCGCAATTCCAATCATCTTTAGAGACTGGGTCGTTTCCACTGTTCTTTACGACAGGAGTTACCCACCTGCTCCATAAATCAGGTAGTACTGCGGAACCTAAAAACTATAGACCAATCACATGTTTGCCAACGGTCTATAAAGTCCTTACATCCATTCTTAGAGCTAAAATTGCACATCACATTGATTGTAACTCAAATTATGTCTGTGTCTCAGAGTGGATGTAAGAATAGGTCCCGTGGTACTAAGGTGCTACTCCTTATAGACATGGCCATAAGCCAACAGGTTCGTAGATCCCGTAAGGATTTGTTGACATGTTGGATAGATTATAAGAAGGCCTATGACTCGGTGCCACATACATGGCTCTGGCTCATTAGGGTGCTGGAGTTGTACAAGATAGACGCAACTCTACGCACCTTCTTGATGTCGTGTATGGGGCAATGGAGGACGGTCCTTCTCTATCCAGGATGTCGATGGATCCAGGGGACCGATGAACCGATCAGGATTGAGCGGGGAATATTTCAGGGCGATAGTTTGAGTCCACTTTGGTTTTGCTTAGCCTTGAATCCTCTTAGCACATTGCTGGAGGATTCAGGTCTAGGCTATCGGTTGAAAAGAGGTGGTCAGGTGATATCTCACCTCCTTTACATGGATGACTTGAAACTCTTTGCTTGACTTGAAACAAATGTGCGGTCATGCATGTAAAGAGAGGGGGGATTACGGAATCCATGGGAATCCAACTCTCGGATTCCATACACCTTAGATCCCTCTCTTCAACCGAAACCTACAAGTATTTGGGTATGTCGGAAGCATTAGGCATCAATACTGCCGATATGAAGCAATCGTTGAGGGAGCGCTTCTTTGGCCGCCTGAATAAAGTGTTAAATAGTCTTTTATCAGGCGGAAACAAGGTGCGTGCCTTCAACGGTTGGGTCATGCCGGTTTTAATGTATTCTTTCGGCATACTCAAATGGACTCAGACGGAACTTGACGCTCTGGATAGGAAGGTCCGTACATTGCTGACGGCATATCGGATGCATCACCCACGGTCATCAGTAATGAGACTGTACCTCTCGCGGAAGTGTGGGGGTCGCGGCTTCTTAAATGCTAAAACCCTCTACAACCGCGAGATTTGCAGTCTCAGAGAATATTTTCTTCAAACTGACGTGGAGATGCATCGAGATGTGGTCGCAGTGGACAAGGGCCTTACCCCACTCTCCTTGGCGAAAGAGAACTGGCGCAAACCTGCAGTACTTGATACCAACGATCGTCAGGAAGTATGGCAAGGCAAAGAGCTTCACGGACGCTTTTTCCGGGCCCACCATGGGCCTGATGTAGACTTTTTGGCGTCTGTATCCTGGCTACGTTTCGGCGACCTCTTCGGGGAAACCGAAGGTTTTGTCTGTGCAATTATGGGTGAAGTTATTATGACGAATAATTATCGGAAATACATTGTTAAGGACGGTACGGTTGACATCTGTCGGGCATGCCACCGTCCCGGTGAATCAATCCGACGTATTGTTTCCGGTTGTTCTCGTCTTGCTAACGGCGAGTACTTGCACAGACACAATCTAGTGGCTAGGATTATCCACCAGCAACTTGCCTTGCAGTACAACCTTATGGAAATCGAAGTACCATACTACAGGTATGTGCCCGACCCAGTTCTCGAGAAAGGGCATGCCACATTGTACTGGGATCGATCTATCATCACTGACAGGACTATTGTAGCCAATAAACCTGATATTGTGGTGATAGATCGACGAGAGCGCCGTGCAATGATTTTTGATATCGCTGTCCCTCATGACGAGAATCTCGTGAAAGCTGAGAATGATAAAAAGATAAAGTATCTTGACTTAGCACACGAGGTTGTCGACATGTGGGATGTGGACTCTGCAATCATTGTACCGATAATCATTACGGTCAATGGCCTAATAGCGAAGAGCCTCGACCAACACCTCAGGAGGCTCTCATTACGCGGCTGGGTCAAGGGCTTGATTCAGAAAGCAGTACTCCTCGACACGGCACGCATAGTGAGGAGGTTCCTCTCTCTAGAGCCCTAACCACCGGCAGCTTGGACCTTGTTCCTGATGCCGATGGACTACTGTTTTTTGTATTTTTAAATGTTTTTTTTTTTAATGTTTTTTATAAAAAATATTTAAAAATATAATCAATATGTATGTTTAAGTAATAAATGAAAATAATAATATAATTTTTATTTCAGAGAATCTCCATATAAGTTAACATAATTAAAATCACACAATAACACAATCATAAAACTATTAGTGTGTTAGTTATAAAACATTATATCTAAAATTATGTTAGTATTGATAATACCTATACCTAACTGATGCCTATGGCCGTCCTTATCCACTGATAAGGACGGAGGGAATTGGTTATTCTACAATACGTCATTTCAGTTCAAAGTAAAAATGTCAATTGATAAGACCACATTTATATTTGATGGGGTACTCTTACTGGAAACGACGTCTTTGCAACGTTTCCGCATACAAATTATGCAGGAAGTAAGCAAAGGCACCGAGGAGAATATCGACGCAATACTAATACGTTCTGCAGAATTATTTGTTTCACATAATGAACACGACAATACCGGCAACGCGGTTAGTATTTACATAATTGTCACGCCTCACGGGATCTCGTAAGCGGTTTATTTTATGCTCTAATGAAAGCATCAGGTCTTATCATCTTATGTGATATAGACACATAGTAAGTAAGACACTTATAGCATTGTAACAGACAAGTGTAACTCCATTCCGACGAAACTAAATCCGAGGATGGGATCAAGAAAATAAGGTAGTAGCTGTCGTAAATAGGGAGAATCTTATAGTGACCAGCAACTCGACAAAAGATAATTTCAAACTGTAGAAGAAATCTAAGTCTAGAGAGGATTTTAGAACGAATCCTCTTGTAGGACATACTTTATCTAACTTGAAAGGTTCGAACTTAGCAGATTCGCTTGAAACTAGTTTCAATTTATAGATAACAAATTGATCTTGGAGCTAATTCTTTAGAAACTTAGACCATTGTAAAACATTTTTCATTTAAATGATCTGACAGAAATTTAACTCAAGGCAACGTTAACTTTAGTTATTGAATAACTTAGTAATAATAAAGTTGAAGAATTATTGTTTTCTGCCTATCATGGATCAAAATGAGTTCTAAAATAACAGTTATAAAAGGTAAAAAGAAAAGTGAAGATTCCGGTGTAATCATTACATTGGTTGGAGAACAATAGAATCCATACGATACTCATTATTATCGGTATTACGGAATGGTACGCCGGAGAACTTTCCCATCTTACTTTGTAACAAGGTTATGCAAGCAAGACTTATATTCCATTGCAAGTTCAATAAGACCTTTGATGAGGAAATAAGTAGTACAGCTAGTATAGAACTTGATCCTGATTTTAATAAGAATCTACATCGTTATAATCATATATAATTTACTCATGCAGCAGACACTGATAATTTAAATCATCTGTGCACATACATACCTATAATAAAAAGAAACACTTAATCAAGTGCTTCAAGTACATAATCACATAGATCATATTCATAATATACAATTTCACGCAAACGATCCGTAACGGGAAAGGTAGGGCAATATAACCAATGCCAAAGTATTTATTGGAAACTAAACTTGGCAAAAACTTACAACTTTCTTGGAATGATTAGATTTGTAATTTCCTTTGCGTTTCCCTTTGTCGCTGAAACACAAATCTCAATAACTTACTCCGGTAATACAGTGAAGGTACAAAATGTTTATGGAAAATTCTCGAACTCGCGGTAAAAGCAAATATATGTAGGTAAGATATGGAGGTATACCTAGTTCACACGAAGAGCACGTATTTACATGAGCTGTCGTAAAGCGAATATGATTCATCAATGGTTTATGTACTGTAAACCTTCGTAGTGGAGGTGATGTAAGCCACGATGACATTTTGGTTTACGAACTTTAACATGAGAATGACGTCACTGTTTGCCAACCGAGCGAAAAGTCAGGTAACTTAAGTGGAACGACAAATGTTGGTAAACTTGAACTTGAGAGATAAGCTGAAGAAATTCCTTCGGGTAGGACATACATTAGGCTTACTCACATAGGTAAACAGAACTCGGAACTACTCTGCGCTTCCACCTATGGACTATTTAATCAAATTTGTGCTTACTTGATTAAATAGTCCATAGGTAGAAGCGCGACTGCATAGGATGGGACCTTGATTCAGTTTCCAGGCCAGGAAATTAAATTGTAGTCAAACGATGGCGATTGATTTTCTCTCCCCTTGTCATTTGCAAACTCCAGAGTTTCTATTACTGAATCACGGTACGTATATATCTCTTTTCAATCCGTCTAGTATGAAAACCATGGTTATTATAGAAACGATACGTAGGTAATTTAAAAATGTCGCTAGCTTAATATAAATTGAAGTTTTTCTCCCCGTTTCTTGTGTCCCAGGATTCTTAAGCAGGGCTGAACGTGACAACAATTCAAGAAAAGGTATTAGTACAGTTTCTAAGTACGACACGTCTCAGCTCTCGAGGACACCTTCAGGATTCATTCGTGCGTGACGAACGTGTTCAGGATTTCTTTTTTACTACTAAACGCTACAAAAACTGAAAACAATTAACAGTTTACATTGTGTTTTTATCGTAGATGATCGTAAATTGAATTTAGTTCTTGTTTTCTTAGCTTAAACACTTTTCGTGATTATACTCGTAGAACTCAGTTTCAATCACTAACATTACTAAAACTGATTATTCTTTTGAAGTGATGATAAAATTGTTGTTATCAGCAGCTGACAATCAATATAACGGTAAAATCGGGGCTGTAGTCGACCTCAAATTAATTTTGTATTGGATCTATATCTCTAATCTATTTCTTTTGTCTTTTATTAACGTCCTTTCATCGTCGGTGGTCTTTAGAACAGATTTGATCAATTTGATTGTCAGTCTTGCGTCTATATTAGGCTGAATTCTAGGTCAAATAGTATTAACTTCTTTAGATATGATTTCCAACAATATGTTGTAAGCACTTGGTGTTATGGCTGCGTGTTTATTACCGTTTGCACATTGTAAGTGTTTAAGTTTATGAGTATTGACTGTCATCTTGAACGTGGCGTGGGCAGCCCGTTAATACTCGCGCATAATATAGCCCGCATGACGTTACCCTGGTTAAACCTTTGCCACACTTATTGGCGGAGTTTTAGGAACTCAACGCACGTTTAAAAATTTGCTTGCGCTTCGCTACGCCTTCGACACTGTCTATGTAGCAATGTCTTTAGGTAAAATGCAATCAATCATCAATAAAGTGCGTTCGTTTCTTTCAAATGAACATTCCTTAGAACAAAATCGTAAAACGCACGCTTTTTTGAGGATTATTTCAAACTTCGGCGTTTCACTGCTTAAAGAAGCTGGACATTATTTCAGCAGAACATTTTGAACGAGCTTCGTTTAACATACAAAGTCTTTAAGCGGCTAAAACGACGGCCATAAATGTTTTGTAAAGTTAGAATATAAAATTCTTATTTCGGAACACTTAACACGAAATCCTAGGAAATTAAGCACATTAATGAGTGATTAACGATATTAAACCGTGTTATGTCATTTGTCAGAACTATAAAAGACTTTACCGACGCCTTAGTGTGTAATAAATACGTCGAAATGTACGTTTAACTTTAAACCATTCTGGGAAATTAACATTTTATTTTATGTTCTGCATAAATTAAGTAGGACTTATTTCCGAGGCACATTCTTGATGTGAAACATTGATGTGAAATATCTATAGGCGCACGTAAAACCGATTGCTGGCGGGGCGACGCATGCCGCGTGGCGATTCACCGCTCACTCCGGCCACGGTCCCCCCGCAACGCGACCCTGACCTTTTTTAGGGTTCCGTACCCAAAAGGTAAAACGGGAACCCTATTACTAAGGCTTCGCCGTCTGTCTGTCTTTCTGTCTGTCCGTCTGTCACCAGGCTGTATCTCATGAACCGTTGAAATTTCACAGATGGTCAGCTATCTGCCGGTGAAAGTCCCGTCAAAACCGGCCGTTTCGGAGATTAGCCGGATCAAACAGACAGACCAACAATTTTTTTAAATTTTGTGTTAAGTATCGTATATACCTACTTTCATAATTATGCATTAAGTAAAAAGCTGTTATTTGGAAATTACAAACAAGACACTTTAATTTTATTTATCTGTATAGATTCCATAAAATTAGACAATTTAAAATGTCGAGAGACACTAAAAGTCAGTTTTCCTGTCAAAACTTGTTACACACACGAAACATTACTTGCAAAAATTCGTAGTGACACTTTTTCACGTAATTCACGCTGAACGAATTCCTAAGTTACACAAAAAGCAATCTCCTCGAAAAATAGCGTATCAGCAACTTTTTCGTCGAAGTAAGCGAATAGCGAATACTATTTTCCCGACAGTAAATGAGCTCGTGCGAAGACAAGCGAAACAAAAAGAATTGTGTTTAGTGAATTGTACTATAAAGGAACTTTACTTAGTAGTATACAAATGTATGTTCAATGTCTTCACATGATCAGGACCAAGATTATGTCTGGACTTGAAAAAAAGAGAGTTTGGGCCCTGAGTTTGTTTAGCCATTTCTTGGTAGTCAGATAGGACATGTCGACTCCATCTAGCTAACTTTTTGATGTGTAAAATCTTTCCTCTCGCTCAATTATTGATCGAAGAGCTTGAGCATGGATTAAGAAAGTACTTTATAATAGCAGGGAATTAGTAACTACTGTATTAAAGATTGTAAGTAGAGGGGGTCGAATTTCGACCAGTGAGCGACTACTAGTAATGAATAATTAATAATTGTCGAATAAATATTACATTATTTAGCTTTTTCTGTTTATTACCAAGGTGAGATGTCAGATGTTACACATCATATGCGACTACGGCTCCCTCGGTTTTTTATTTTAGACTTGAAGTTTCATATACATATTATCCTATTTACAGAATAGACAATTTCATTTCATTTCTTGTCCTTAACACTTTAGTTACAAGTAACTCGAGCAAAGTTAGGTATACATATGTCAATTCAGCAATGTGCGTGTCACTACTTTGCTATAAAACCTATTGCAAGAGTACAGCAGTCAGCAATATTAAATTAAGTTAGTACCTAGCTTGGGTTGGTTGGAGCTATTGCACGCCTCATAAGCGAAGCGTTGAGGTTGAGTTCTACTCTCGATATTTAAAAAAAAGCAGTTTTCTCGAATCTGAAATCGTTTTTTTTTTTATTTATGTCGCACTTACAGGTTAATGTTAATATGAGTGTACTAAGATCAAGTCAAATAATTTGTCAGACACATATAATATAATTCAATAACAATTATTTTGTTTAACATAGTAAATAATAACATTAAAAATGATCTTTCCTGGACGTCCGTGTGTCTGTGTTTATAGATTCTCAATTCTCAATTCTTTATTGCGTACCATAATGTATATAGTTGGTAAGGAAATAATTATTTTAGACACAATTATGGACCCTGTCGGGCACAGCATAGATCAAGTAGGAGAGAGGAGGAAGAACCTTGGGTATTTAATGTGATACATTTTATTATTGGTTAGGTAGATATTAAGTTAAACTGTTATAATAATACATAATTGAATTTAAGAATTATAATTATTGTTTTATAGATTATATACATTTATTTATTTATTAACATTTTAAAAACCATTTATTTTTAAATTATTCATTATTTATTTATTATTATTTTTATTTAGTACTTAATTATATTTATTATCCCTAGGGTAAGTTATTTATTGGACCCTCCATATTTATTTAAAATTTATTTTTCTTATTATTAGTAGAGTGAGTATTTGTAGTTAGAAGTAAATAGTTATGAAATTACGTATAATTTATCATTTAAGTATTCGCATAAACTATAGTAGCATTTGCTTACAAGGAAAAGCTTCAATTTATTTATAAAGATATTATACGTATTTAAATTCTTTATTATTTCGGGTAACTTATTATAATTTTTTATGGACATGACAAAGGTACTATTGGAGCGCATTTTTAGTCGCGATATTGGTAAGTTCAGTCTATTTTTATGTCTCAAAATAATTTTCGTTTGTATGTCCTCTCTTTTTGTAAAGAACTCTGGGTACTCGTACTTACACACGAACTTACAAACTTCAAATACTCGTATTTATAGACAGGGTAAGGATAAAATCTTTAGTTCCTGAAAGTGGGGTTTGCAGCTATCAGTGACTTATATTTACTAATATTCTAATTCGTTTTTTTTGTAGGGTAAATAGCGTCGGCGCGTCAGTGTTGCCCCATATGATTACACCGTATTTGAGCCATGCGTAGACATAAGTTTAGTACGTTACTAATGCAGTTTTAATGTCTGTAGTTTTTTTAATCTCACGGAGTGCGTATGAGAATTTGGATATTTTTGCTCTTACTTTCTGAATGTGTGACTTCCAATTAATATGTGTATCAATGTTTAGGCCTAGTAGTGTGAGTTTATCAACTACTTCTAATTTATTATTTTTAAAGCTAAAGTTTATATTTATTGGATGTTTCGCGTCTAAACATTCTGAAACACCCAGTCCAGTTCCCTGAAAGCACTGGCTGCCACTGACGATATACCTGGTCATTCTTTTACTGAGCAATTCTATTACAAGCGGTCTATTCGATTGGTGTATGTGGCAGGGAAATTGGTCGAAAAAATTATCGTACCGGAATTTTATTATCTAAAGTAAATACACTACGGACTTTCCCAAGTAATATGAGCGTTCAATTTACTGTCGTTTAATTATTATTTATAATAAACTAATCTACGACTGTGTATTTTTTTGTATATCTATCTATTTATTATAGTATTTTTCCTCACATTATAATTAAGGCGCCACTAAACCATAGCAGAGCTTTCTGTTTTTTTAAAATTATTATTTATCATTGTTGATTAAATCTAAAAAAAACGACGTAAACGTTATGAGGCGTGCACTTTTGGATTTTCCAAATTTTTTCAACTTATTGTGCCCATCATGTCACTTTTATTCAGCACCCTAATTGAGTAACATACTTTCGCACACAGGCATCTGAAGGAACACGGTGGGTTTTAGTCAGTAAAAGTCTGACACTCCCTCTCGCTCCGCCCAGAGCGGGAGAAGTTATTTGATGATTTCCCACCAAAAAAAAAAAAAAAAGTCACGATTCGTATGACTTTGAAGGAAATTGCTAATCCATTGCTTCATATCTTTGATAAATTCGTCGACTCGCAACGTAAATGACACAATTAATGTTGTTGAATTGTCATTGTAAGTGTGTTAGGTAATTACCCCGCTGGATAGTAACATCAAGGAGCCAGCTTATACATAAATCCATAGCAAACTGTTCATAGTGACTGTTTGCATTATCATCATAAAAAAAACACTGATAATACAAAACATTTAAGGTGAATCCGCAGCTGTAGATTGATTGTATTATATGATTCGCGACTATAACACACATGTAGTTACATCATTATTATCATTAGAATCATTAAAAATCCTACTGAATGATAATTTCTGAAATAATCTTTCAGTAGGATTTTTTGAACTTAGAGAGTTGTAATGCTGATTCCAATGATTATAATTCTGTAAAGCCATAATTGTTATGGCCGCGAATCATATTTAGATCAACATACAATCTGCTAATGACCTGCAAATTGCAAAAAAGCGTAAGAAAATTTTAATTTCGCGGGCTACCTTAGCGCGTCCTTCTTAATACATCTCTCTCTCTAAGTTAGATTTGTTCCATTTAATGACTTTTTCATGAAATCATGACTTTGGGGAACATATCTTACTTAGGGAGATGTACCTATTAATGATTCTAATAATAATCATTCTGTAACTACATGTCTGATAAAGTCACACATCATATTTTGATCAAGATACAACCTGATTCTGCCCAGCGGGCCGAGCACGGGCTGCCCAAGACGTTTGTGACAAGGCATGATAAATTATGTCATGTCAATTTGTACTAGCATTCTATGACAAAACAGTTTTATCGCTCAAACTGTGATAAAATGTGTGACTCAAGTCATATCACAGTAGGCCGTGCTCGCACCGCAGCAAATAGCAAAAAACGTATGAAAATTTGAATTTCGCGGATTACAGCTTCGGAATCACCTTAACAGCTAATCTTAAGGAAGTCACGTAATCAGGTAACGTTAAATTCAAGATCCATCAAACCGACCTACATCCAAGCTATTCGTAGAAACATACTATAAATGACTGCTAATGGAGTTCCTATTTCGGTAACCAGAACATTTAGGAACGTGTTAAAATTGTTGTATTTTCACATAAAACTTTTATTTACGTATTTTAGGAACGAAGTTTCTTATCGCACGTACTCTCTCGTATACTCAGCACGCTTGGCGAATGAGAGCTAGACCGGAAAAAGTGTAACATAAAGACATTCAAATCCCGATCTGAATGATTTTGAAGTATATTGCTAATCTATTGCTTCGTATGTTCGAAAAATTTGTGTACTCAACAACATACATAACGCAATGAATGTTGTTGAACTGTCAAAATGAAACCTATTGCTACTGATAGAGTGAGAGACACAGTTAAAGTCCACGAGGCCGTGGTGGGATATTATCAAATAACTTCTCCCGCTCTGGGCGGAGCGGGAGGGCGTGTCAGACTTTTACTGACTAAAAACCACCCGTGATCCTTCAGATGCTTGTGTGCCAGGGCCACGATATCCCTTTCAGACAAACTCGCAACCCTGGCGGGAGTCCGCGAGGCCTAAGCTGAGCTTTGCATTTGTGCGAGTGCACATAGATAGTGGAGGTGTGACGTTCGAGAACAACGTAACCTAGTATAGTATGCGACGCAACTCCGCCGCGCACATTCCACACTGCACCTCTTGTACTGTAATCACTCACACAAATACAAAGCTCAGCTTAGGCCTCGCGGACAGTACCTCGTTGGTCGGTATCTAGTGTTAATGATTCTACGCCTACAGACTTTATTGATTTCTAATTCTAGGCTAGCAATCCAAATATCTACTTATTTATATTCAAAACACTGGCTGATAATATTCAAGTAAGTAACAAACTTACATTATACATACAATAAGACTACAGACACCTTATACAAGTATCCGAAACACTGGACTAAAGAAAGGATAACATAATGAATACACATTTATCCGGAGCTAGGGTATCCAGACTTTGACAGAAGCCGGACATTTGCAAAAAAGCAACCAAGTGCGAGTCCGACTCGCACTTGGTCGCACTTGGTTCGCACACGAGTGTTCCGTAACGACGTACAATATTGAACACTACCACCAATGATATTATATTAAACAGATATGTTATACACTCACAAAACAACCTTAAAAAGTGTTCCGCGCAGCAGCGGCAGCACACATACCTACTTTTCATTAATTTTACATTTAAAAATGACAGAAAAGAGAAGGCTTGATAAAAACAAAAAGAAAAAAAGAGAAAGCTAGTGTTGTCAATTGCGCGTGAATGTAAAAAAACATTATTCTGGCCACCAATCACCGAATGTTGGCATCACAGACTAACAAAGACGTCCCAATTAGGACGTTTTCAAGTCTTCACGATTGCGCGCTCACAACATAATTATCTGTTTATTACAATATCATTGAATACCACTATTTAAGGTACCCTTTTTGATTGTTAACTTTATTTTATTGTTTGTTGTTATAGCGACCGTAGTAGACCTACACCTATGAAAATATCAAGTGTCTATCTATTACGGTTCAAAAGATACAGCCCCTGTGACAGACGGACGGACAGCGGAGCCTTAGTAATAGGGTCTCGTTGGCACACTTTGCGTACGGAACTTTAAAAAGTTATTTTACTTTTTACCCTTTCTTTTTCAATACTCATTTCGCTTTTTCTATTTTCAAAAAAAAACCTCTTAACATTTTCCGGCGAACGAGACACAATAGAACTTTTATTGTTATGACGTTGATGGGCGTTGAGTGTCCCGGAAAGAATGACAAGACCGGTCAAACTCCGGACCGGGGGCTAAAAAGCCGGTCAAATTCGGACGGATGGTATCCGGAGCAGTATCTTTCCTATCCATTTCGCTGGCTCCTCCATCCTTCCCCTTTTTGTTTCGCAGCGAATGAACGTTAGGACACAATTTCATCTATATGGAAATAACAATACATTTAATGTGGAAGGATATGAGTTCATTCATATCTATATTTGGCATGATATCAAGTGTGTTTTACAGAGGAACAATGCTCAATGACCAGACAGTATGTTTTATGGGTGAATAAAAACCTAAGCTTTCATTGTTTCGAAATATATGGTAGGCTGAATCAAAGTATTTTTATTCTAGGACATCTGTCCTGATCAGAAGACTTTCTCAAAAATAATCGTATCATTGGCTCAGTAAACTAGAACAGCTTGATTTGTTTCTATAATTCGTCCTAAATACATTATTTATCACTTGCTCTTGTTTTTAGAATTATGTAAGGCATTTGAAAATTCATAGATAATAAGAAAAGACTTTGTAGAGAAATTACCTTCCTATTCAAATACATATACCTACATATCGGATTTAGAAATTATGAGTGTTAAGTGCAAGAAGCTAATTAAATCAGAGTGCACTTCAAATCCTTTTCCAACAGTAGGTATAGCACTTACGTCATAAAATACTATTGGTATCGGTATCTATACCAGTCCCGTCCGATTGTAAGTGAGATCCTAATTAGAGGCTCGTTGGATAGCGGCCATGTTGTTGAGCCAAGATATTGCCGCCATAATGAAAGGTCCTCTTTACCCTGACACGAAATGAAGGAACTCGGCTTTCAAAGAAATTTTTCGCAGCAATTTATAAAGAGAAATTAATAAAGTTTCAGCTATGAAGACGTGATCATGTTGCGTGTTAATTAATTAGGTATGAAATTTTGTATTACTATTTAAATCGTGTAATTTGAGTATTATTGGTACTTTATTCGTGCAGTAATCCGATAGTTATTTTACAATGTAACTTTTAAAGACGATTGTCGTGATTACTTTTAACATTTCCCTTTGATTATTTACCATTATGTCTAGTTACAGTGTCGCGCTGCAAAAAAACTAAAACAAACAGGCCAACTTTGTTATGCTGGTGTGCGTGGCAGCTACATCTTACATTCACGCCACGTCTTTGCTGTCATTGTGTTATTCTAGTGTGCGTGCATTTTGCGGCCAACAGTTGGACGCAATTTTTTTCAATGAGTTCACAGCTTTGTCTGTCTATCTAGATATATTTATATCTTTGAAATTATCAATTAAACTGCAATTACCGAGACTTGCATTTAACGATTATTTTATTATAAACTAAATAAAAATCAATGATTTTATAACTAGTCTCGGCTGTCTAATGCTGATTTCTAATGCCTTCTTACAGCTTACAAATTAATTTCTGACTTTTATTTTGTCCGCTAAGAAAACTGAAAAATTGAAAATACGTTACTTTATGTACCTTATTATGTACCTAGATAAAAAGTAGGTTCACAAAGTAGGCTGTAAGAACATAATGACACTTTTGCTACTGAGCTGACCTAAGATTAAGGTCGTGTGAAAATGTTAAATTATCAGTAGGTATAATTTTGAACGCAAACTTTGTGACAATTTCGCAGCTCTAATGCTCTTGGAATTTAGTTTGTTCAAGAAAACTTCAGAAGCTATTTTGATTTAGTGTCGTTCTTAGTCAAATCGAGAGTAAAAGAAAACTTCCCAGAGGACATAGACAAAGCAACATTCAATTAGCGATAACGCTAGTAGAAAAGCCATAAAATGTAGGTATGGGGTTGACATAAGCTATCGAAATGACACGTGATCTTAGGTCAACGAATATAAATTAGCTAGACAATGTTATCATCATTCGATTTCATGAAACGAATCGACAGCGTCGAACGATAACTTCTATAGAGATCATGCGTACCCATGTGGCACTTTTTGACAAGCGTTATCGCTAGTTTTCGATTCGTATGAAGGAATTCGAATCGAAAACTAGCGATAATGCTTGTCAAAAAGTGAAATCACGATAGCGATTGTAGAAATAGAATCGCTCCGAATCGAATGCCATTTGTCTAGGCTTTCAGTCCTCATAATTATTTATAGACATGTGCGAATTGTAATACCTTATGTTAAACTATCATCAACACGTCGGGTTAATGGTAGTTTACATTCAAAGTAAACTATCGATTATTCAGAGTGTTGTACCGATGGCAATCGAAAGGTTTCGAGTGAAAACTTCTTATGGAGACGTGTATCACGTACTGATCAATATTGAGGCCGCGATCACCGAGTTAGTATTTGAATACAAACGTTTCTTTACGGATGTGAGGATTCCGGAGTGACAGACTTCTCAAAAGAACTCACAAAAATTGGAATGAATTGTTGATCAAAGTTAGAGATTAGTTTATTTATTTATTTAGTTTTAGTGTTCCGTGTGGTGCCGGACGTATTAAAGAATAGCACCAACCTATTTCTTCCCATGGGTATCGTAAAAGGCGACTAAGGGACTTACTAGAAAATGGGCAGCAGCTTTCTTGCATTTTAACACCATACTGTGATCGCCAACCCGCCTGCGAAGCGTGGCGATTATGTCAACTCCCCCTAAATGTTGGGGGGAGGGGGGGCTATGTCCAGCAGTGGACGTCTTTCGGCTGAAATTATGAATGATGATGATTTATTTAGTCGGACTTGGGATGTATTTTGTTATATTTACTTTGGGTCTTATCTTGTTTGTAGAGTAGTTTGTAGCAGAGGGGTTATTGTGTAACACACTATCAGTTATGGGTTTCATTTGGACAGCTCAACAACATTCATTGCGTTATTTACGTTGTTGACCAGACAATATTTTCGAACTTATGAAGCAATGGATTAGCAATATACTTCAAATTCATTCAGATTGTGATTGATAGTGTATTAGGCAATTAGGGTGCAGGTTTTCCGATGTTACCAAAATGTTCAGAAATAATATGAATAAGTCCAACTGTGCCTTCATCATTATCATCATCATCCATAGCTCCACTTCACCCATTGCTGACCATAGGCCTCTCTTTTCTTGTGCCAATCCCCACGCTCCTGTGCCAGCCTCATCTAGGTTTCGCCCGCGATGGCAACTATGTCATGCAACTGTGCCTTATCTACCCACAGTATAGAACTACGAAAACCAATATTCAGAGTTAATGATAAATTATTTTTTAATTTCTCATACTCGGAAAGTAGTGTTTGTTTGATCCGATTAGCACCCTGGAAGATGCTGCTGACCTTTGGGCGGGAAAGACTCATAGTAATTGCTTCCCTCCCTAGGGCGGGAATGAATTTTAAAAATAGAACTAAAGGTTAGGTAGTCGGCTACGAATTTTTTTACAAAGAAATAAATGCTGCGGTGTGTTCCATATTTAAAATTTAAAAAGACTCTAATTTGGCGGAATACTAACTCTGTAAGCTGTACCGAAATACGAAATCTCGGTTTTAAAGACTAATATTTGATAAAAAAAATGAGTTCAAGCGATTCTGAAATGTTGATCCGAGATTCGTTTAAAAACGAGGCAAATAGAGTAGGTAATCGAAAATCTTTTGCCAGAAATTTCAAAAGAATGATATTTAAATACATGCAATGATTTAATGAAGTGACAAGCAAACAAGAAAACAAAGTATTTTAGAAAAACAACAATTTTTTACTTTCTTTGTATACGAAATGAAAAGTAGAGTCTTTAACACGGGTGAAAGTCGCCAATTCCTACTCTAATCCGAGAAGGAATTGGTGACTTTCGACCCTTGTATAACAATCTAGTTTATTTCTGTAAGTCGGTTTGTACAAACACTCGTACACGTCAATAATTTTTTTTTTTTTAACTAGATGTAGGTTTCCTATCTGACTACTCTCAGAGGTCACAGAGAGGTCTCTTTTAAAGTCCAGACATAATCTTGGTCAGATCATGTGAAGACCATGTACATTGATGTCCGAAATGGTCTTTTGAGGAATTAACCACACAGATTGAGTGGACCTATTCAGTCCGTGCACGCATTTGTCAGTAATCGTGCAGCTCAACTCAGAACTTAAGGAGCTCAACGATTCAACGAACAATACCAAAAGAAAGGTAATTTGGGTAGACCGCATAGATTACTCAAACTGCCAGACCATGATTAAACCCACGGAATAGAAAAAAACAGATTAAAACTAACTAAGAGAGAAAAAAAAATCAATGACCCACATAGTCTTCGCATTCAGTTCGTTTTTTGATCCCAGACAGTAACTTGACAGTTGCAAATGTCAAACTCCAAATTGAAAAAACAAACAACATTCATTTGAAATGTCAAATTACTATCTGGAAATAGAAAACGGACTTTAGGTCAGTTATTTTTTCTACGAATCCGATGCAGATAAGACATGGACATTTCTATTAACACAAAGATAACATAGCGATAGAAATAAATCTCTAGTTAGCCCAACAATATTATCTATGACAACAGAAAACGAATGTTTGTAGTCGTACTGCACTATAGAGGGCGGTGTGTCACCGATATTATTGATAAGCCATGTTATCATTTGACCCATATTTTTTACAAGGGCACACCATGTTTATACTTTAGATAAATATTAAAAAGTTTAGGTACATCAAATATAAAATGGGGTACCTACCTATTTATATTGCACGTTCGCTTTCTGAAAACGTTAATGGCATGTAGGTAAACATCGGCAGTCGGCACGTTATTAAGGCTTCTACAGACGGGCGCGACTCCCGACGCGACACAAAGGCACTGCTCGTCGCGCGACACGCGGGGCCTATGAGTCGCGTCGCGTGTCGCGTCGGTATGTAGAAGCCTTTACCCGACTGCGGCAAGGCCAAAAAAAGGAGGGTTATTTTAAATAGGCAAACAGGGGTGATAATATTATTCCAGCAATTCATGTACCTACTTACTCCTGACTTGAATCGATCTACTTTTAAACATACCCTTTTGACGAACGCGGTGATTGATTTATTTGATAAATAATTATTATTTATTTATTTATTTAATACTTTAAGCACAGAAATGTACAGAGGCGGACTATTATATATTATTTATTAAAATAATTTATTGATTTTATAATGTGTAGTGGGTATGATTATTTTAGATAATTTAGATTCTAATGTTTTCTTTAGAATATAAAGTACTTACCTAAAATAAAATAAAAAATAAACTGGGGCAAACCAAATTAATTGTTGATTAATCTCGAATTCAGTTCGATTTGCGAAGTTGATGCATGTGCTTACTTACGGGTTAGATTCCATTCGAGACCGAAAATAAACGAGTAGTCCCGAATAATAAATGTTAATGTTAATTTCCCATGTCAGTAAAACTAAACCGACTTTTAATGATTTTATACTGAAGATCACGTCTAAACGAGTAGTGTTAATGATTTGAAAAAAATATATGTTAAATTAGGGCATTTTTTCAATAATTTAATATGTGAATATTTTATATTATGTTTATATTACATAGTGAAATTAATTTGTAAAGTTATGCCTAACGCGGATAAAAAACTGAGAATGGCGCAAAATCCTTCACCAAATTAAAGATAATTTAATTATTGATCTTTTAATAGACGCGTTTTATTAAAATACCTTTTGGTTTATGTATAATAAATTAATAATGCGTAAATTGGGGACAGTGCTCCTTGATGGGCGAGTCCTATTACTGGCTGAACGTTCGACGCGTTGCGTGATCTCAGTACAGAACACGCAACCTAACCACTCAAGGTCACTGGCATATATCTCCGTCTTAAACATGAATGTGTCTCCCGAAAGCTGTAATCTAAAATTATCATATTTCAAAAAGATCATAAACTTAAGTTTTATGCACCTAGACAATGCTAAGAGAATGCAGGTCGTACCTGCCTAAGCCCCGTTATGCTGAGAAGTCCAAGACGCTTGGAAATCAATGCTAAATGTGTACTCACACATATTAACGTATTTTTGGTGTCACATACGAGCATATTCTTTGTAATTTTTGGTAAGAATACATTCGTTTACACGCTTAAAGGTGAAATAAACAGGATCATAATAGGAAAATAATTGATAAATATTAGAAAATTAGAATATCAATCGATAAACCTTAGTAATTTGTTCTATCAACCGTGACAGGTACCTAAATGATATGAAAAAAAAAGATAGCTATATATATCAAACATTAACTTAAGACAAGGGTTTATAATTATAACTCACGGTCTTAAGATCGTCATAATATATTTAAAAAAAATATATAAAAATCCTTCAGAAAAATAAGACTGTCTTCAATTTCTAATTGAATTAAATCAATAATAGTAAAAAAAAAACATGGAATCTGATTAAAACAACGCTCGTAATTATACTTAATCAACTCGTAATTACTGTTCTAATGATTGTTTTATTGTGAGTCAGTTAGAGGTCAAGGTGCGTCATTCCGACGTGTTGGAGATCGCTAAGATTAGCAGTGACGCATTAGAGGATAGGCCCGGTCACTACCCTCAATGGAAATAGCGTATTCTTACCTTCTTAAGAATACAGCTGCTATGCGGTAAAAGGACGGGTGTGATATAAACGCGGGGTTTTAAAAGGATAAGGAAATGTATAAGGGTTTGTTTGGATGCTGAAATCCTATGCCCTGATTTTCCTTAACGTTTTTGTAAAAAAACTTGGCGTTCCACTTTTTGGGAGGAAAATAGGGCTGTTACCTGTGTAGGTAACAGCCTTATTATTCTTTCCTTAAAATCGTTATGATTTCATAGCGTATTTATGGACGTTCTCATTTTTTTCCTAAACAAAAATGATCTAATAAATCTAGCAAGACATGCCAATGACAAAGGTTTACACACCCCCATAAGATTCCAACATAAAGAATTTCAACAAAGCCGCAATCGTTCCAATCTTTAAAAGGTTCCTTCCCCACTTTATAAACGAGAAGAGCGTATATTTTTCAATGGCAGCCCCGACACATGGGCTATTCTACGTCGGCGCAGTCGGCTGTACTCTTTAGAGCTGAACCGGCTTAGGCTTTCACGCGACGGAACAGGCCTTTTCTTACTCCTACATCGCGAGGGCAATTCTATTGAGTGTCGGGACGCACATTGTGGCTTTACTTCAATGAACTGCATAGGACTGCACTCTGCCAGTCAATAAAGTTGGAGCAAGCTGGGAAACATATACGGCCTCACTATGAATACGACTTCCTATAACTGTGTTTCAACTTTGCTAAATACACATGGTTTACTAACATAAAACCTCACGACTCTGTAAACAACAAAGTCAACTTAAGGTCCATTTTAGACTGGAATAATGAACAAATATACAACATTTTCACGTTCTACGTTTACACTGAAATTTACTCCGGGAAGGGAAACCATTTTACGTGTTGTTTCCCCCTTTATGACGTGCAGAAACCCCGTTTTTTGTCGATCCCAGGAACTTGGTTGCTTTTTGCGTTTTACACAATTCCCTGTTACATCACGTACACACGTAGCCGTGAAAGCTCCTCGGCTGTACGAATGGTCTTTTGTTATTATTTAATGTTTTTACGTTGTTCTTGGCTCTCTTTGTTGGCATGGCATTGCGTAATTCTAATTAGTCGTTGTTTTTGACATCATAAAGAAAAGGATCACAATTGGGCCAAGTTTAATTACAAGTTTGTTTGTGGGGCGTACGGAGGACTCGGACATGAGCCGAGAATATACGGTGTTTAATTTACTTTCTGTACCGTTTGTATTGAATGAACAAATACAAACAAAACGACTAAAAGTTAACACAGGTATTTTGTAGGGTCATTATCGTAAACTAACCTATTTACTTGAATACTAACGAAGAGTGCCAGCACTGATGATTCTCGGAGTGTAAGTGGCTGCAAATACTAATGAATATTCATCGCACGCTCACTATGTGAAGTTTTTGTTTAGGAAATAATTCTTTGACTCCCGAGGAATATCATTTGGAACAAAAACATGAAATATTCACAAGGCTCTTTGTCTCTTAAATTGTGAAACTTGACGGCAAACTTGGAGATTTACAAGATAAAGGAGTAAAGTGTTCGTAATGAAATGAAAATTGTTTGAGGTACATCAACGGAGCAGCTTTCAGCTCTGTTGAATAGTTAAATAATAATACACACGCTTACCGAGCCTAATGCAAGTACCTGGTCTACGCTACGCCGAAATTTGTACAACGATAGCCCATTTACATTTTCTTTCCAAGAGTTGTGGGAATGTTCTTACATATTTTCACATTAGTTATTGTAGCTTCTATCTCATATGAAAGATCTTAATTTATTTTATGAGCGTTAATAACTCTACTTGGAGATTTTTCTTTATGCATTACTTAACATTCTTGTTATCTAATGTCGTTCATTATTATAGAAGCTTTGAATACCGCTTTTGGAGGAGACAGATATAAGTAAGTAATATTCCTGTCTTATCTCTGTTATTACAATGTATTACAGCGTTATCTGGCTTATTTTATGTAGGTTAATAATACATAAACTAGGTTGTTTACTGCTAACTGAACTAATTTTGGGTATAAGCTTGCGATCAACGAGCGATTCGTAATTGAGCCGGCCTTTGTTTAACTAGCCAAACTTAGCTTAACTGAGTTTCGGTTGGTCGGGTTACTGACTTAGTCCGGGACTTAACTACACCGACCTGGGTAGGCTTACCTACCTATCAAATATCTGTAGACAAACAGATTCGAGTAATCGATCCGAATCTTGTTAGGCTAGACAGCGAAGTTAATAATTACTCAGGCCTATTTTTTGTAAAGCTTGTTTATTATCCTAACTAATAATGCAAAAGTGAGTTTGTTTGACTGCTACGCTTTCACGCTAAAATGGCTTAACGGATTTGTATGAAATGCATGGCACATGGGTAGACCATGACCTGGGTTAGGACATAGGGTATTTTTAATCCCAGTAGTATGCCGCTCGCTTAGTGGTCGTAAATTACCCCACGGGAACGTAGGGTAATTTCCGACCACCAAGCGAACGGAAAAAAAACCATAAAAATGATAAAAATCTAAACTAATAAAAATTAAAAATTAACATTCGCTAAGGAGATCATTGGTTGTGGGAAATAGTACTCAATAATTATTTTATAAAATTTTGCTATGCTGCTACGAATTCATGATGTATATAGATCAGTAAGATCACTGCAACTATTTATATTTTTACACAGGCGAGTAATCGGTGACTAAGTCGGAGGGTGGGTATGTGTTTTATATGATTTTCAGTCACTTCTTCAGCTTCGCTCTTATTTTTGGGGCCAGCCTGGCTAGAGTTCTTAACCGTGCTAAAACGTAACGGTATATAATTTTGTCACAATCAAGAGGAAGCTGTTAAAGATAGCCTCGATAGTGAAAGGTCAAAAGAAGTCAATCTTAGAAAAGAGTTCAGAATGTAATCTTTTGTAGAATAAAATGTTTATTTCTTTTGTAGATTGAATGCGACAGCCATCCCTTCTGCACCAGATTTGATTGCTTAACAGTATTGGATTTGGAATCGACTACTCTCTTTGGAGTTTGAACCCAGCGGACCTTTTTTTATTGACGTGGAAAGTCACCTTTAGAAACTGCAACCCGTTTGCCCAGTTTAACTTACCGACATAATTACTTGGGGTGTGAAACATCGGACACACGTACTCTCACGTTTTCCACTAATTACAATCATATAATCATTGCAGTTAGTGGAAAACCTAACCTAACCCTCGGGCCGTGGGGTCCGAGTGCTCATGGTCTCTTTAATGAAATCTCGAAACGGCTTGTTGACACTTCCCGTGACCCAAGGGCTGGCTTTTACCTTGGCCAGAGGCTAAGCATTGCCATGCAATGATAACGCCAGTCTCTTGGGTACATTACCAGTCGACAGCGATGCGGATTAATTTTTCGATGCCATATATTAGTTTGTGTATAGTTTTAGTCAAGTCAGGATATAATTTTGTTATTAGGGTTCCGTACCAAAGTGGTAAAAAGGAAGGAGGAGACTAAGTCTGTCTGTCTGTCTGTCACACCTGGATATCTCATGAACTACTAATGCTATCAACTTGAAATTTATAATAGTTTTAGATGACGTTTGCCCAACTATTTTGCAAACAAGAAAGAAAATAAAAAAAAATATCTTTTTTGCAAAAGGGACTGACAGGGGGGATCTTAAAAATTTGAAGCGGGGCTACTAGAGCATGTGGGGTATCATATGAAAGAGCGCTGTTTGCACAATCTCAAACATTTTTTTAGGCACCATATTTTCCGACTTTTGATGAAAAATTTAAAAAAATACCGTTCACCGCCCTTATCTCCGAAGTTTGCATAGATTAAAATCTGAAATTAGTCTAGGTGATAGAAGTTCATGTAAACATTACATAAAAAATAAAACCATGTCTCTAAATACCACAGTTTTTCAGAAATCATCAACATCGTAAATACCTTCGGTTCGCGAGTCCGACTCGCTCTTGACCGGTTTTTTTATTGATAAATTAGCAGGAAAGTGTGCCTCACGGCTGCGCAAAATAGGCCCAGTTCAGCAAAAATGCCAGACAAGTATTGCCTGACGGTGGTTTTCAACTGGACCTAAGGCCTGAAACTGCGTTAAGCGGGCGCCCGCGACGGGCAACCGTCGCGTGTCTACGCGCGTGGACACGCGGCCACCCCGTGACGGATGTCCGCGCGGGTCCCCGCGCCGGAGCACTTTAAGGCCTGAAACTGCGTTAAGCGGGCATCCGCGCGGTTTCATACAAAAGTGCTCCGTCGCGGGGACCCGCGCGGGCGTCCGTCACGGGGAGGCGCGCCCCGCACCCACGCAACAGGGCCCGCCTCCGTGTGACGGAACCCGTCGCGGGGGCACGCGTGGTGCCCGCCAGCGGACCGGTAACATGATTCATGTAAAAGAGGCATTCTGAGAATACATTTTTAGCGTAGGTGATTATGTACTTAGATTGAGAGTTCAATATGGAAAAACCGGCTAAGTGCGTGTCGTACTCGCGCACGAAGGGTTCCGTACCATTAACTATAAAAATGGCAAAAAAAAATCACCTTTGTTGTATGGGTGCCCCCTTAATTATATGTTTTATTTTAATTTAATTATTTATTTTTAAAGTGAATATTATATAACTAAATATTCTGTGAATATTTCAAGCGTCTTCCTGTTGCCGTTATCAATATTATATGTAGAGCAAAAACGAGCAAAAAATCACGTTTGTTGTATGGGAGCCCCCTTAAATATTTATTTTATTCTGTTTTTTAGTATTTGTTGCTATAGCGGCAACAGAAATACATCAAGTGTGAAAATTTCAACAGTCTAACTATCACGGTTCATGAGATACAGCCTGGTGACAGGCGGACCGACAGACTGAAGTTAAATTGAACTAGCGACACAGCGTAAATAAAATAATCTGGTCTCCGAGACGGGTACCCGCGACGGGGACCGTTGCGTTCCCACGGAGCCCACCCGCGTGTCCACGCGCGTAGACACGCGACGGTTGCCCGTCGCGGGCGCCCGCTTAACGCAGTTTCAGGCCTTATATGAAACCGCGCGGGTGCCCGCTTAACGCAGTTTCAGGCCTAAGAGACAAGAGACAATGTATTTATTGAATTGAGAGATATAGTAGCTATTACTGGCCCACAATATTCTGCTGTATCCCAAACTGTTCTCACATAAGTTCAGTAAACGCGATGAACCAATAATCAACACTATAATCTCACAATCACCACGCGGAACAAATGAGGTATGAATGAACAGAGAACTATGTTCAGTGCACCTTCCGCTGCATCCAGTAACAGATTACAATAATAAACTGCAGATAACAGCTTACTGTTATATCGCAGGAAATTAATTTAGAGTTCAGACAGTTATCCTATAAAACTGTATCAATCTAGGCCGTGCTCGTAGATCGTTAAGAAAGCTGGGTTTATGACTTCGGATCTAGAATTTTCAATTAGTACCTTCCTAGTTCCGTATTTATGGTAGCTATTGGGTTGGTATTGTATTTAAATCAAGTTTCTTGTCAAACTATAATTTATTGTATTTATATCAAGCAGGATCGTATGTACAGACGGCTACACATCAAGCTATACATTTCCAGTATAAGCTGATCTCGCATTGTGTAGGATTTCCGTACAATGAGAGGTCCGCGTATCTGGGAAAATATAGCTTGATGTGTAGCCGTGTGTACCAGCAGTAGGTGTTCTGTAGTTTCTGCTTATCACCATGGGAAGAGCGCATGCGTTTATGTATGTATGTGTGAAATTCTTAAAAAGAATACGTTTTTTATAGGGTTTATTAGTTATTGAGAAATTCTCATCCCACCAAAAACATTTCATGTAAAATGTTGCCAAGACGACCACATAAGGTTTGCCCTGTGAAAAAGATATCAGATCTCATGTAGAGCCAAGCTTCTGAATCTACACGGCCTAACTCTACCGACACTAACTTCACAAATTCTACATATCAGTAAAAATGTATGGCTTGGCTGTTTCGTTACTTACTTCAGAAACGAAATATTCGCATCACCTCCACGACGGTAGCGGGGGGGGGGGTTTCAGTTCTTTTTGTAAGTTGCTAGGCAGTCTTTTTAGTGTTTATTTTTTTCTTATTTTTTTGGGGTGTATTTCTTGCACATCAACAGTGCCGGTTTTCATAGCACATTCTCTGTCTTTGCCTTTTTTCTTTGATGGTTTACTGATTACCATAAGCGATAAATCAGGGCTATATTTCGCTCTTAAGCGATTATATTCAACTATAGCTGACTGTTGTGCTTTAATACTAGCAAAGTCTATATATTTCGGCTTTCTAGCACTTCAGGAAGTACCCTAACATTTTGAAGTCTCATACAAACTTCCACCCCCCCCAGTTTAGGGGATGGGGAGCGAAAGTTATAAGTTTATGAATTTTTTTGTTGGTTGTATATAACTTAGATTACATACCAAATTTCAGCTTTCTAGCACTTCAGGAAGTAGCCAAACATTTTGATGATCATCAGTGTGTCAGTGAGTGTGTCAGTGACGAAATCGGTGTATTTTAGATATCAATAAAATCTAAAGTATTAGAGCTATTCAATTGAGACTTTGTATGTTTAATTAGTCTATTATTGACATCATATCCTGAGAATATGAACTATCTGGTACAACAGAAACCAACTCTATGAGGGTTCAAAAAAACGACGAAACACTTCGAGAAAAGGTAGGTAGTGCCCTTGCGCTTCGCTTGGCTCGATTAACTTAGCTAAAGAGAGAAAGCTACAATAGATGAGATAAAACTGCTCTGCTACAGTAAAACATAAGTAAATCAATATTTTTTTTCAATTATTTGATTTATGTGAAAAAAAATAACTTAAATTTCAGCGTAACATAAGTTAAATAATAAACTGTAGGCAATGTAGCATTCGTTTTTCTCTGTATTCAAATAAAATGCGAAGGTAATGAGTCGTTAAATTAATTTCTTAATAAACTAAGGTCAAGCACAACCTTAGTTACAACCTTATTTATTTTTCTAGATCCACTAGACCTACAAAAATAAATAAGGTTGTAACTCTTAATTAAGGTCTTATTCTTACATAGGAATTAATTTTTTGTTCGCAGTGGTTGGGTACGATACGACTTTAAAATGAAAATTCTTATTTGATTTGATTTTGTAGGCTTAGCATAAATTTTTACTTTTTTCTGAGAAAGTAGATAAATAAATGTTATCACAAAAATATCGCCGAATTAAAAACATAGGTGGGCTATAATTAGTTTTCTTTTCTATTTTGTATTTAAAGTTCATTAACCATCCTCATTTACATTAAAAATAAAAATGATTCCAAAAAAAAAAACTACCTATACATAAAAAGCAGCATTTTTAATAAATACAAACTAGTTTTAAAGCAAACACTTTTACTAACACCTGTTCACACATTGGAAATTGGAATACCGAATTTCTTTCCAAACATAGCAATAGGTAGCCTACATTATGTCAACGATCTATAAAATTAATATTGTTTTAACAAACCTGTGAAGGCAGAGGTGAGCTGTATCTATATAATAGTACACCTAGATTTCGCGGGCAAGCCTATTGCCATCAACCGGGTATACCTCTGCCTAACCCTTCGGGCATTACATTACCGTCATGTTATGTAAAACTTGTGCTGGATGAATTGTCGCCAATGACTCTTGCCTTTAACAGCCGCAGAGTTTTTCTGTTATGTCCAATATAAATTACTTTCAACTAAGTATTATGTTATTTACTAAATAGTACTTATGTCACACTATTAAAGTCCAATCTTCAGATTTCTATATATGTGTCGTTAGATTTCAAATTGATGTAAGTCCAAAATGATGAAACTCATAAAAAGCGGTTTTTTTTCTGTTCGAGTAAGGCTTTTTATGATCTCATTTTGAGGGTGGTGTGACTATCAAAAATCGGATTCTCTATCATCCTTTCTATCATTGTTCCTATGAAATGTTTCTAGATTAGGAGAAAAACGAATTTCTAATTTGGATTTAGGTTTATTTTGTCAAAATGAACCAAGTCCTTCGGGTTTTTGCTTCAGTTGCTAGCGTTTGGTTTGATTCTTTTGCACTATTCGCTTCCGTGCCTTATCAGGAGGCACGATTTGTATTTTCTCCATTGATTTTCTTCAAATATCTGAACAAATTTATTAAAAACACGACACGACTTCACATGCGTGGCGACAATCAACACACAACTGGGCGCCATTTTGAACGATCGCGTCGCTCTGATTGGCTCAATGCGACTTGCTGCGTTTTGATATAAGATGTCAAATGGACTTGGTTTAATTTGAAAAAAGAAATGTGTTTTAAACTTATTTTGCTTGAAAACTACAGGGACTTGTTTCAATTTGATAACATTTTGTAAAAGATACTTCCCCTGCCTTTTAAATAAGAATAAAAGCTAACTTCATGCCAAAAGTGGACTTGATGCGATTTGAAATCTAACGACACATATAATGAATAAAAGTTGTGTTTGGCAGCTTTTGTGATCTATAGAAAATAATGTCAAACCGCCATATTTCTTCTTCAGATAAAAGTTTTCTGACGATTGAATAAATCGGCTCTAAACAATGTACTAACTACCAGGGTGGATAATAATCATGATTTTTTTGTGTATGACAGATTTTTTTTATTAAAAGAAAAAAGAATTAAATCATGATTTTTTTTGTATATTTGTCTTTTTATTCACCGTTAATGGTTAATTTTTATTTTGGTAACTGACAACTCTCTAATAAAACACTGGTATGAATCCCCTAAAATGGTCTAACATATCTAACTCTAAGAAAAACTAGTGTATATTATGTGATTCCCCTAAATTGACAATATTTTCTTGCGATCGTTCGCCGGATGAATATTGTGTCGCGAATCGTAAAATATTGTGTTAATTGTGAATTTGTAAGTCTTATTTTGTGTCGTGAGAATGACTGGACGAAAAAGAGATCCTGCTTGGTAGCATTATACTGAAATACATGATTTAAATAAAAAGGGATCTAGGGCAGTGTGCAATAAATGCCATAAAGAGATACAGGGAGTACCGCAGCGATTAGAAGACCATTTTAAATCGCAAACATATACAATTCGAAGTAAACCGTGAACTTTTATGAAAAAAATCAAATTTGATTTAAATCATGATTTTTATAAAAAGCATCACTTGATTTAAATTATTGATTTAAATCATGATTTAACGTAACACTTAAGTCTTAAAAAATCTACAGCATAAATCGATCAAAATCCGAGAGCTTTGAAAGATATTCCTAATCCATTGCTTCGTATGTTTGAAAAAATCGTCTGCTCAAAGAATGAAGTTATTGTATTAAGGCTTCTACATACCGGGGCGACTTGTTGCGCGACGCGACGCGACACAAAGGCACCGCTCGTCCCGCGACACGCGGGGTCTTTGTGCCGTGTCGCGTCGTGCGACAAGTCGCGCTGGTATGTAGAAGCCTTTATACGTGGCTGAACTGTCAGAGTGAAATGCATTTGTTGTGATCGATTGTCATTTTATATGTGTTACACAATTACCCCGCCTGGATCGATATTTTAGTTATTACAACCCCTATTAACAGATAAGATGAAGAAAATTAGAACGTCGGTTCCTAGTAGGTAGGGTTGCCAACCCTACTAAATAATATAGTATCCTGCTATATTTGAGGCATAAATAATAAAATATATATATTAGGCGTAACTACAATATTTTCATTTCAATACAAAATGGCGAGATGACCGCAATAGGGCCAGTATTAATCTCATAAAAGCTGAATGGTATTTTGTAACTCTAATTTAGAGTGTAATAATTACTAGATATGCATATGAAACATTTATAAAGACAAAAGTCCGTTAGGGTCAAAGTAGCAAAAATATGGATTTAAAAATAAAACATTTTTGAAACCAAAATACCCTTTTGTTTTTTTTTTCCGTCTAATATACTTTTTAATGGCTTCGAAAATACTATATAAGATAGAAAAAAAAGTTGGCAACCCTATTTCCTAGTAATGGGGCTTAATTAGGATTATAGATAGAGGGAACATTTTCGCTCGTACCTATTGTACGTAAGTAGATATCCCAAAATGTTGCTGGGGAGTATATTGCGCCACTTCTTCCCAACTAAAGCATTAGGGGCGGGCGTTTATGGGGACTTGTTATTTTGACGTTCAAAAAGTGCTAATTCTCAGCCTAAATTCGTGCTAAAATGATGACAATAATCAAATTATCTCGTACTGCGCAAATTTTCCACTACCTATTAATTAGTTACATATATATTTCAGTTAATAAATACCTTATTTTATTACTCGCAATATTTTATGAAGGCGACGTTTAGCACTTAGTGCTATGTCATTAATCAAGTTGTATGAATCAATTAAAACGAGGCGAGCTTATAAACAATTGAACAATAAACTTGTTATCAAGAAAAATATCAATGCGCGCACTATTGTGTATCATGCTTTCTACGTTGATAGGAAATGATTTAGACGTAGTTTATTACTCGATATAATTAAAAGGTTTTGTTCTGTGACTACAATGAACAAAACATCTTTCCATACAAAGCTGAAAGCAATCGATCAATTTTATTTGACATGTTTATATGAAAAACAAGATCCTTTTTAGTTTTATTCCCAAGTTTTTCGAGAACAAAAGAGTAATAACGTTAAAATTATAAAATCTAATCAATCAGTCGAAATGGAGTAAGAAAATAGGTGAACTCTAGGGCTTCAGTTAATTAAACTTTGATTCGATATCGATAAACTAGGTGAATGTTAAAGATAATATCGATATATACTTATTTTAAACGTGACGATGTATCGATTACCGGCCGTGTACGTAATCATTTTCGTAACTCAAGATGAAGTTTGTATGCAGATAGTATAGTATCTCGAATGCGATTAGATTATGACACGCTGCAGTCGATATAAGTAGTTTGTCGTGACAATGTTGTGAAAGTAAGAGACGCGTAACTATCTCGGATTAAATTTCTTTGACATCTCTATTGATGGGAAGCGAGTGGATGTGAGAGTGTGGTCTTTACAAATAATAGATGGTGTTGGTTTGACAGAGAAACTAGATATAGTAGATATTACATTTTATATATGCTACTGTTAATGCTAATTAAACAAAAAGCCAGGATTAAGTTTTGAAGAATGTTATCATTCAATGTAAGGTCTATTAAACGAATGATGAAGTAGAAGCAAAGAATTTCAAAATAAAACCATGCAATTGAAAGGAGAAAGATTGTTATCAAAGGAGACTTATCTCTCAATGTGGTTACGTAGGTTGTAATCACAGTATATATCAGTTGACATTAGAAAACTATAACAGAAACTGTTAAGGGGACGATAAACGACTTTTAATGATTTTATACTGAAGATCACGTCTAAACGAGTAGTGTTAATTATTTGAAAAAAAAAATTATGATAAGTAAGAGCATTTTCTCAATAATAAAGTACGTGAATATTTTAGATTATGTTTATATTACATAGTGAAATTAATTTGTAAAGTTATGTCTAACGCGGATAAAAACTGAGAATGGCGCAAAATCTACTAAACGTATTTTTCTGAAAGCTTCACCAATTTAAAGATAATTTAATTATTGGATTTTTATTATACGCTTTTTATTAAAATACCTTTTGTTTTGTGTATAATAAATTAATAATGCGTCAAATTGGGGACAGCGCTCCTTGATGTTCGAGTCATATTACTGGCTGAACCTACGACGCGTTGCGTGAGCTCAGTACAGAACACGCAAGCTAACCACTCAAGGTCACTGGCATATATCTGCGTCTTAAGAATAACTTGTTGGAGGTAGTCATTTCTTGAAGAAAGTTATAGATGTTAGACTGGGTTCGGGTTTCGCTAATTTACTGAACGTTTTCTTTTGTATCATTGCATGTACTGCTTCTAACCTTAACTATGACGTAATCAAAGTACTGAGTAAATGCAGCCTTTGTAGGTACTTAATTTATTTGTATTTCTTAGATTATGATTAGTATGTTTTCCTTCACGAGCCGATCAAAAGACCGACTTACAGGAATCGACTGCTTTATTCAAATACAGCGACAATGACTTGTGTCCAAGTTCTAAGAGAGAAAGCATCGTAAATCCATACACACACAATATTAAGTTCCTGCGACGTCCTTTAGGAAACCGAGAATGTTCATAGTTCCATACCCGTACGACGTAAATCATGCATTTCCCGACAGTCACACCACAGAGCGAGGTCGTAAATATTAGTGAAGATATTGAAGTTATTTTAATAACAACAAAGACACAAGGTGACAAAATAATAGTTTGTCCCAGTTTACAACAATGGACTAAGGACGGAAATATTCTAAATGAAGTGTTAAAGCCGCTCGACCTCAAACGCGTAGATATTTGTGTAAAAAGTTTCGATTACCCCTCTAGGAATTTCTTTACACGAAAGCTGGAGTTTCAAAAGTAATTTGGAACGAATTATGGTTGTTTGACAGAGGGTGACTGGTTGCCAGATTCGAAAATGTTTTTATATTCTTCGTGGGTCAGTAGTAAAATGTAGTAAAGTAGTTCAGGAGTCTCTGAGGTTAACCCCTGGGGCAGATATGGAGCTGTGAAAGATGAAAGGTCTCTAAAGGTGTGAAAAGGCTTTTACAAGGTTGCCATTCCCTCAATGACTCTTCGGTCGTAAGGCGTTTCAGTGATACTCTGGGATTTCTAGAGATACTTTGAAACTTACGCGTAAGGGAAATGTATTTTAAACTTTATGTTCAAAAGCTTTTGTTTTAAAATCTGTTCCTCGCTACGGGCACTGTATTATCTTTAGCTGAAGGAAAATAGTTTTAAGATAAGCATTTTTGTAAACCGGACGACCCTTTTAGAGAACGGGGCAAGCTTTAAAACATAAATCCTTTGTAAAGTGATAGTGCAGGATACCAAATATACTTAAAAATATCAATCAGATTTTTAAGTATTTTGGAGTAGGTTACATTACAAGTTACAATACAAGTACAGAAACGTTAAATATTGTGTGGCTTTTAAATCCGGAATTGGAATATTTTAACTGTGTCCTTATTTCCACAATATTCTCGAGAATTGAGTGCCTGTTTCGAAATAACTGTTAACGTTTATGCTTGCTTGTGTATTTTTGATTTGCAGATAAAACCATATTACATAACACAAAAATTTTATATCATTTAGATATAGCAGTTTACAAAACGGTAACTGGTATTTTGATCCCAAACCAATAACCAAAGGTTCCGTTTTAAAATAAAATTGAATGACTACACGAACGAACCTTATGTACCTAAATCCGTTTGACTAAATTCCAATAACATGAGTATTGATTAAAAATTACCTGATTACTACCGATTTGTCATCGCCGTCGAACATTCTTCAGTTAACTTGTGTAGTTGTAATCTTTTTGATAGATTGGTAGTAAAACGTTTTGATGTGAGTTTTTGTAATTTTAAGGCTCTTACAGACTGACGCGATATCGCGGGCGCGACAGGCAGCGACAAAGAAATTGTGTGCTACTAGTGTCACGTCGCTCCCGTGATATCGCACCAGTCTGTACGAGTCTTTAAGTGGTAATTGAATTTAATCTGTCATTGATAATTGACTCAAGCTATCTTTGATATTATAATGATGGGCATCATTAAGGCTCGTAAAGACTGGCGCGATATCGCGGGCCCGACACTTTCCATGAAGTTTTCATAGAAATTGCGGTACTAGTGTCTCGTCGCGCCTGTCTGCAACAGGCTTAAAAAAAAACGCGTACCTAGTACACGTAACCTGCATGCGTATTTAACCTGTGAGGTAGTTGCGTACACAGTAAAACAAAATAACACACATAAAACAACAATAACACACATAAAACAACAATAACACACATAAACCAACAATAACACATATAAAATGACAATTGATCGCAATGGGTTTGATTTTGGCAGTTCATCTACGTTCATTGCGTTATTTACGTTGTTGAGCAGATGTATTTTTCAAACCTATAATGTATTAGCCTTCAAAACTCTCGGATTGTGATTGAAAGTGCAGCAAATGTATGAACATAGAAGAAGCAAATGGAGTCAAATGGAGTATGTAAGGAGCGTGGCAGGTTGCGTTCTGTAGTGGCTGCCTACCCCCATGGGACGAAGGCGTTAGTTTATGTACCTGTGTGTATGTAAAAGTAAAATAAAGGTATGGTATGTAAGTCTGACATTCAGTTTATAGAAAAAACAAAGTTAAAAGAGATGACACGATTAATTGATGTTGCTTGAAACTGTCTAATTTACTGAGAAGATACACTAACAAAAAAAAAACGTACGTTTTTTTATGAATAATAATAATTAAGTAACCCATGTAGTTTGGAAATACCCATGTTGGACCTACCTAGCAGCGTAACGAATATAACTATACTCCATTTGAAATAAGATTAGACATTTAAATAAACTTGTTTACAGTCCGTTCAACCGATTTTGACTTCTATTCCGTAGACATAAGGATGGCATTGAAAGCAAAAACGTGGTTACAATACCAACTGTTTATTACAGCTGTCATTGGTCATGCCACCAACGCAATAGAAGTCAAAATCGATTGACGAACTGTAAAAAAGTTTTTTTTGAATGTCTAATCTTATTTCAAATGGAGTATAAGTATGTACACACGGCTACACATCAAGCTATACGTTTCCAGTATCAGCTGACCTCTCATTGTACGGAAATCTTATACAATGAGAGATCAGCTTATTCTGGAAATGTATAGCTTGACGTGTAGCCGTGTGTACCTAACTAAGTTGTAAGTAAGTAAGTAACAAATATGGGTACACAAAAACGTAAGCATTATGATATCTTGCGCAAAAACTTAGCAATGCATTTTTTGCGGTTGACTTGACACGAAGATCAGCTTATGATGTAATAAAACATGTATTTATATGCAAAGCAGATACGTACAACACCGCTGATTAATTACGAAAAAATCTAATTAATGTGATTCACGCAATGGAGCTCATAATATCACAGTGTTTTACAAACTCGATTTTGCACGAAGGTTCGAATTACTGGCTAGGTACACACGGCTACACATCAAGCTATACAATTCCAATATACGCTGACCTCTCATTGTACGGAAATCCTATACAATGCGAGATCAGCTTACACTGGAAATGTATAG
This sequence comes from Tiliacea aurago, assembly GCA_948098905.1. Taxonomy (NCBI): domain Eukaryota; kingdom Metazoa; phylum Arthropoda; class Insecta; order Lepidoptera; family Noctuidae; genus Tiliacea; species Tiliacea aurago. Next base: position 13,098,289 of record OX402577.1, read on the forward strand.
CTTGATGTGTAACCGTGTGTACTATGAGTAACATAACATCACGCCTGTATTCACTGAAGGGGTTGACAGATGTGACTACACCCACACATGGCAAGTTATGTAGGTATATAACGGGATGAGCCCACTGCAATCCATTGCAGGTATAAATCCAGACTCCAAGTTAGTATACTTAAGGCGACGATAACTGACTTTTAATGATTTTATACTGAAGATCACGTCTAAACGAATAGTGTTAATGATTTGAAAAAATTATATAATAAATTAAAGCATTTTTTCAATAAGTTAATATGTGAATATTTTAGATTATGTTTATATTACATAGTGAAATGAATTTGTAAAATTATGTCTAACGTGGATAAAAAACTGAGAATGGCGCAAAATCTACCAAGCGTATTGTTCTGAAACCTTCACTAATTTAATTATTGATCTTTTAGTATACGCGTTTTATTAAAATATCTTTTGTTTTGTGTATAACAAATTATTAATGCGTCAAATTGGGGACAGCGCTCCTTGATGGGCGAGTCCTATTACTTGCTGAACGTACGACGCGTTGCGTGAGCTCAGTACAAAACACGCAAGCTAACCACTCAAGGTCACTGGCATATATCTGCGTCTATGATTTACGTGACTTTTAAATATGTTATTACGCCGTCATATAATGCAAGTAAGTTAAAAAATGTATGTTAAATTAGAATGCATACACATCAATTTTTAAGTATTGTAGTGTTAAACACTACAATACTTTATCTGATATATTTTCATGTTTTTGTAAGAACAGACTATTTTATTAGGTATCTATAATTCTATCAGAGATTTTTTATGAGTATTCATATTTTTGTTACTAAAAATAACAATTTTCCCTATGAAACCGAACAGCGCGGCACGGCGGCGGCGGCGTGGCGTGAGTGCGACGCGTATTTGTAATGCCAAGGTCAACGGCGATTACCCGACCCTTAAGTAGTAAAATCAATTAAGTAATCAGTATTTGTAACGGGATTATTGAATCATAACTTTATTAAGCGTGACTTATTAGTAATAACGACTGTATCGATCGTTATTTAATGTTTATCATACTTAGTTCTTGCTTAATTTTTCTGAGAAATCAAGCTAAGTAGGTAAGTTGAGACTCGTTTTTAAACACAATTTGATTTTGATTTCTACATAATAAATAAAGATTAATTTAATACTTAAATAAATTTATTTATTATTAGGGTTAAGTAAGTACCTGTTTTTTTTACTGAAGTAGGTAATCACTTTATTATCAGTATTTAGTAGGTCAAAAATTAAATAAATAACTACCTATGACTGAGAATAAATTAATGTAGGTAAATGACCACGCTGTACCTATATTTTAAAACAACAAATAAAAATTTAACTTAAGACCCTAGTCTTACATACCTCAAAGTATCTCCAAAGTTAGGTTCAATCGTTCAACACTTAACAAGTTTTGTAACACAAAATATGAAAGTCACGTGGTCACTTTAACACTGAACTTAAATGAATTTGCAATAACACTTTATTTAACAGTTCACTTAACAGAACTATGTGTGCAATGTCACAGTATCTTCACACGAACGGAACGTTCACTTCGATGGGAACTCTCCACGGAACTAAAGTTATTTTGTCGACACCGCGGTCGGAGCGTCCCGAACGTATCACTGATCATCTAGACATTATCGATAGACCAACCTTACATTGCTGTCTCACTACCGGTAGCCAAACTTACAACAAGACGAAAGGTTGACATGGATAACGTTCTGGGAGAGGTATCGGAGAATAAAATTTACATTAGTAAAGTAAATGTCGTCTGAGTTGAGATACGCTCGTACGTTGTCAGTCGGGATTTCTCGCACGTGAACAAATTTGATCCAAGAATGAGATTATAATATCCAGGTGATATTGAGGAGCCGTGGATTTTCGTGGAGACGGCTGTCAATAAATATAAATGGGAAAATTTTCACAATTTTCGTGTGTGATTGGAAAATGCTACACGACGACGGTAGGTAAACTAGACATGATAAAGTACAGTGTACATATCATTTTTGTAATGTGCATTTTATTTGTGTAGGTAAAATAAATTATTTTTCTTTTTCTTGTTATCTTGCTAACTCTAGGTACTAAGTAATTAAATTATACGAACGAAGCTGTTTTCTGTTCATGAAAATGAAAACTGATTTATTTTCGTATTATTCAATTACCAACATTAAACAATATAAAATGTATCTTAGAAATGTCTCCAATTCTTTTAATCTTTAAGTGTGATTAATGTTTGAAGATTACCAACAGTAATTGGAGGCAGAAAATAATGTAATGAATTAGCAAAATACATATTAATTAGCAGAAGAACAGAGCCGACAATATTAGTATTCATATCGGATAAGTTATTATGCCATTGGCTATAGAAACAGGTTGAAACATAGGATTTTAGAATATATCAACTTGCTTAACCCAGACGAGACATCTAGACTGGTTTGTAATTGTTCAACAATAATAAAGATAAATAATAATAAAGAGTAATAATAAAGATCGAAAACCGATGAATATAATTAAAAAAAAGGGTGCGGTACAAAAATCATCATCAGCCTAGCTTTTTCTTCACAATATTATAATCAGCTTTCTGTCTCATTATCTGGCTAGCCACGGAGCCAAAATCTGACAAAATACATTAATTTTTACTAAAATATTCATAAATCCGAGGACAACAAATGTCCTGTAATAATTGCATATCGATTTTTGTAAATACAGTTAGTAAATATTACATGTAACAATTTTGTAATTTTAACAGAGCCGACAATATTAGTATTCATACCGGATAAGTTATTATGCCATTGGCTATAGAAACAGGTTGAAACATAGGATTTTAGAATACATCAACTTGCTTAACCCAGACGAGACATCTAGACTGGTTTGTAATAGTTCAAAGATCGAAAACCGATGAATATAATTTAAAAAAAAGGGTGCGGTACAAAAATCATCATCAGCCTAGCTTTTTCTTCACAATATTATGATCAGCTTTCTGTCTCATTATCTGGCTAGCTGATCAAGCTGAAAAGGCTTCTTCACTATCCATATTCTAGGCACAGAGATCTACGGTGTTACCTAAGTACCTATAAAGACAAAGTTACCTATTACCAGCGATGACGCATCCAGTTCCAGTGTAACATTTGCATTACAACGTTTTGTTTACAGATTTCCATTAAAGAATCACGAAAACATTAAGGCAATGCGACACACTGTTTCGCTAACTCATTAGCCAACGTTCATCAAATCCAATTTAAGTTGGCAGCCGGCTAAACATGGAACTAATTTGAAATGTACAGATTTTGACATGCTTTTGTTTTTCGCCCTTGCAAGCAGCGCCACCTCAAACAGTCAAGTTATTTTGGTTATTGACTGGATTGTATTCTGGTTAGCACAGCAATGTCATTCCATTTCAAACGTGTCCAGTTTCGTTTCGTGAGAATATAATGTAGTCAAACATTACTAACTTCCAAGTCAAATTGTTCAAAGTACTCCGAAGAGGATTGCTTTATTGTAGTAAACAATTAACACATACCATATTTAGGACCGGTTCTATAAGAAACAATGTGTTTTCTCACCGATTTTTTTGTAATTTAACATGGTTTTAAATAACTCTGTTGGAAGTTGCAAAAAACCTGACCAAGGCTTTATTTTTATGTAATGTCCACATTTTATTGGGGCTGGACAACACGTGACGATGGTGTCATTTTTTATTTTTAAATTGTCTTCTAAGAATGACCAAAATATTTGATTAAGTAACAAAAACTTCAGGCTAATTAAGTGAAGGCCCCATCAATTAACCGGAAAACATTTCCCAATGTTTAACAGCAATCATCTTTAAAATCGATGTCAAAAGTTCAAAACGCAGCAGAGGCCCTTTCAATTCGTAACACAAAACCTACATTCCAAATTGAAAGGTTATTTAATTACCATAAACAATAATGGTAGAAAAAAAAACAATGTTCACACTTGGACACCACGTTAGGCGACGCGTTCATTTCCCTTCAGAGAAATATGGGACAAATATAAAGGGAAAATAAAGGCTTATTGAGTTCAGTCTTCCGTTGAGTGGGGTCACTTCCTGGACTGTCAGGGGAACGCCCGGCAAATCCGATTACCTGTATATCGATCGAGCTTATTCTCCCTTCTGCACTTTACACACTCATAGCTCTATTTCTAGTCAAATTTCGTAATCGTGTTACTTATACTTACGTAATAGTGCGTTGTGTAAACATTCGGTAAAACAAACGTTTCAGTAAGTACTCTAGTTTTCAGCAGGGGCAGATTTTGTAAGCGGTTATGTTTATATGAGAGAATGGGAGTTAATTTTAATGGCGTATGTTTGTGGAAATGTAGAACGTAACGTAGTGCCTACCTATGTATATGCCTACATCTACCATCATCATCATCATCATTTCGGCCGAAAGACGTCCACTGCTGGACATAGGCCTCCCCCAAGCACCGCCACTTCAACCGGTTCTGTGCTTCCCGCATCCAGCGGATACCTGCGGCCTTCACAAGGTCATCGGTCCACCTTGTAGGAGGCCTTTCAACGCTACGTCTGCCGGTACGCGGTCGCCACTCCAGAACCTTTCGGCCCCATCGGCCATCAGTTCTGCGAGCAATGTGCCCTGCCCACTGCCACTTTAGCTTGGCAATTCTTCGGGCTATGTCGGTTACCTTGGTTCGCCTGCGGATCTCTTCATTCTACATCTACCAATAAATACCAATATTATTAAGAGGTAACATTTGATTGTAAGTTTATATGTAGGGGTAATCTCTGGAACTCATCATCATCATCATTTCAGCCGAAAGACGTCCACTGCTGGACATAGGCTCCCCCAAAAGAAGGGCGGTGGTGCCATTATAGCCACGCTTGGCAGACGCGTTGGCGATCGCAGTATGGTGTTAAAATGCATAGAGAACGCTGCTGCCCAGTCTCTAGTAAGTCCCTTAGTAGCCTTTTACGACCCCCACGGGAAGAAAGAGGGTGGTGCTTTTATTTACGTCCGGCACCACACGGAACTTTACGCCTGTCTCTGGAACTACGAGTCGGATTTGAAATAATCTTTTTGCATTTAATAGCTAAATTCTTGAGGTATTATCATCACGCTACGACCCATAGGAGCTGAGTAAAAAGAATGCAACGCGACGCAGTGTGTCGGGGGAACAAGACATTTCACGAGGACAACATCGCGGGCAACAGATAGTTATTTTATAAAGTTTAAAATAAATCAAACCAAATTGGTCATGAAAACTTTTCCTGCTTTCACGACACTGATAATTACTATGGAAATTGTTTTCTTTTCAGTTCATCAAATGACTTTTCCTCTTTTATTGCTATTTTATTACTTCTGAGAAACAAACCCGATCCGCATTGTTAACTTTATACCTTTTTAATTACGTAGCGTTGACAGGTAACTCCTATTAAACATTTTTAGAATTACCCAACGTGTATAATCGTAGTCAAAATGTTTAACGCTCCTCTACGAGTTTGTGGCAATCTGCCTCTGTTTTGACACCTGTTACGCGGTTAAACGCACTTTGTAGCATGAATGTACCTATCGATACCCATTCTCATCCAATGTATGTAGCCATACAACACCATAAGCTTGAAATATTATTCCACTTACAACTTTTGGACGTGTCGTAATAACTCTGTCATGTTTACGAGGGCAGTCGTTTGTCTAGTCCAAAATAGATACTTTTTACTGCACACTATTGTTGGAGTTTACGTGATCGTAAGCTATAAAGACGAAGCCGTGACTTTATGGTAACCCTGAACCGAGGAGGTACCTACACCGAGCTGCCGAGTTAGCATTTGACTTATAAAAATGCACGAAATATACTTTTAAAGATTTAATCTTTATGGAAGATCATCTCCGTTGAATATTTTTAAAGTACTCGGGTACACATCAAGCTATATACCATTTCAGTATAAGCTGACTTCGTATTGTATAGGATTTCCTTACAATGGGAGGTCAGCGTACACTGGAATTGTACCTATAGCTTGGTAGCCGTGTGTACCTTTTTATTTTATTTTGTTTCTTTTGCAATGGAACCTCTACATTTTTGCGGTTTTTAACGATGTCAAAATATGTAGTCGATCGACCGTCTACTAATTTAAATTTATGTTTATTAACTCATTGTATAGTTATTGTTATATTAAAAACGGGTCAAGAGCGAGTCGGGTTCCGAGGGTTCCGTACGTGTACTATAATATTGATGATTTCTGAAAAACTATGCTATTTAGAGACATCGTTTTATTTTTTCTGTTATCTTTAAATACACTTCTATCACATAGAATAATTTCAGATTTTTATCTATGCAAACTTCGGAGATAAGGGGGGGATCGGTATTTTTTTTACATTTTTCATCAAAAGTCGGAAACTACACTGCCTAAAAAAAAAGAATGTCTGAGTATGTGCAAACAGCGTTCTTTCATATGATGCCCCACATGCCCTAGTAGCCCGCCCTACTTAAAATTTTTAAGACAGGGGTCTTAAAAATTTTCAGTCCCTTTTGCAAAAAAGGTTAATTTTTTTTATTTCTTTCTTGTTTGCAAAATATTATAGTTGGGGAAACGTTATCTAAAACTGTTATAAATTGCAAGTTGATAGCATTAGTAGTTCTTGAGATATTCAGGTGTGACAGACAGACAGACTTAGTCTCACCATAAGGGTTCCTTTTTACCATTTTGGTACGGAACCCTAATAACGATTTTGATTATTGTCTACTCGGGTGTTTGTCGAGGAGCAGTTGTAAACCTACAACTGATCAACTTTACTTTTTTATTTTCGATTAGCCGTTAATGATCTACAAATAGTTGTATCTAGATTGTGACATCTGCGTCTGCGATGGTTTCTGGTTACTTGACATTTAAACATCGAATAAAACGCTGTGTGCGGCCGAAATCAAGTGCGTGCCTGATATCCATTACCCATTTAGAATAATTTATGATGAAACACCTATGAAATCAGGGTTTTGTATGGAGAATAATAAAGAAGTTGCATTTTTCATACTAACATTTTCTTAATTTATATAACAACCATGAACACTAATGTTTTAAAACTTTATGCACTAATGTTTCAAAACTAAGATAACGATATACCAGTTAGATTAAGCGCTTTTGGCTAAGTTAAAACGAATAGTGGTAATTTCTGCTAACAAAATAAGGAGTCATTTTAAGGTATTTTTTATGTTTAGAAAACTACAAGTAATAAGGTTTGTTTACTACTGGTAGTTGTCTATGATGGTCATTATTCGATATAATACCAAGCAATTGATGAATATTTTAAATCATAGAAGTGACGAGGTTCTCTATTTGTGAGAAATAAACGCCAATTTCATAGATGGGGACGCAATATAATAATAATCCTAACTAATATTACACATGCGAAAGTGACTTTGTACATTAGTTTGTTACGCTAAAACGTCTGAACTGTTATGAAATTTCATGGGTAGAGAGATAAGAGGTAAGAATACTTTTTATTCTGATATTCCCATGAGATCGAGACTTATGCGGGTGAAACCGTGCGGAGTTATACAGGGTCAAATTAAATTAGCGTGGTGGGTATCGATATCTAAACATGATCATACAAAAAATAAATTAATTTGACGAGTTTTTTTTTGGGGTCTAAAATCAAAATCAAAATCTTAAGTCATTTATTCAAACTAGGCTGATAATCAGCACTTTTCGAACGTCAAAAATTACATGAGACAATCCCCCAAAAACGCCCACCCTTCACCACTTCCTAGTGCTTTAGCTGGGAAGAAGAAGTGGCGCAACAAACTCCCCAGGTCTGTAACCGCAGTTTGTGTAGTCTCTTGAATTTTTTTTTTTTTTTGTGTACCTACTTCACTGACGTGATGGGTACCGATATCTCCACATGATGAAAACAAAAGAAAACAGATTTTCTCAACTCATACTTCAAGTAACAACAATAACAGCGGTACCTTGACCCCAAAAAAAACATCAAATATTTTGTTATTTTATTTTGTCCTTTTTAGATATTTAATACCCATCACGTCTGCGGAGTTTCGCTTGCTAATTTAATTTGACCCTGTATAGTATCAGATATTTCTAGACCACCATAATCTTTTAGGTCTAGACCAATATTAATATTTCAGAATAAAATATTGCTACAAAACATGAGCAACTGGGACCTTAGTTTAATTAGTTTTTGCAATCACAAAGTCCATTTAACTTACAGATAATTATAACGATTGTAGTTAGTATGAAGAAACCACAGACCACCGTCTAGTTTGGTCCTTGACACATCAAGGCTGGCTGCCTTTGTGCCAGGACACCCGCGATATTATATTCAAATGCAATAATGCTTTATGGACCGAAGAATGGTATTGTTTTGTTTTAATCGTACTTTTGTAGACAGCCTTATGAGGTATTGGTATCATTATTAAAACTGCTTGAATATTTTTTTAAAGGTGAAGTAATTTTGCAATGAGCACCTATCACCAGTTTGAAATTAAAATGTTGAGGATCCTCCTTAAGCCTCGTCTGATTGAGAGATTTCGTTGATCACAATATTCCTTTTTAATTTTGAGTAATGTTGATGATCAAATAAGGCAACATTTTAATTTCAAAGTGGTGATATGTGCTCGCGACAGGCTAGGGTTCGCGCTGCCTGTCGCGCCCGCGATATCGCGCCAGTCTGTACGAGCCTTAATGACGTTAGGAGTGCAGTTTAATCTTCTGCCTATAATTAAAGATTACTGTTAACGACTAAGAAATAATAAGCCCAGGAAAAACGATAATATGAGCAATTACAGACAAAGCTTATAAAAATATCAGTGCCCGCAGTTAAATGATGCATTTTCCCTTCAACGATAAATGCCGCGGGAAAATGTTGCATGTTCTTTCTTTCATTTCTCAGTCTTATAAGGAAATAGGTACTAATAGCACATTGCATGTCTGTAATGCCTTATTTTCTAGTAAGTAGCTTTAAGCGAAGTGCACATTGAAAAAAATATGTTCATGAGAACGGGGGCTAATCGAGTTAAGTGAGTCTGTGAGTCGGACACAAGGGTTCCGTACCTACCGTACAATATTTAACACTACATATATTATGTTCGTTTCTTGTATTGAAATAAAGTTAAAAAATAAAGAGCAATTTTTAACTTTATTTTATTTTTTGTTGTTATAGCGGCTATCGCAGTAAACACTGAAAATTTCAAGTGTCTACTTATTACGGTTCAAGGCTTCTACAAACCGGCGCGACACACGACGCGACACAAAGGCACCGCTCGTCGCGTTACACACGGGGCCTTTGTGTCGCGTCGCTTGTCGCGCCGCCGCGCCGGTCTGTAGATACATCCCTGTGGCAGACGGACGGACAGCAGAGCCTTTGTAATAGGGTCCCGTTGGCGCCCTTTGGGTACGGAACCCAATCAAATGGCTTGAATCTAGTTTTAAGTAATGCTTGAATATTGAGTGACGTTCTGTAATACGGGCCTAAGAGTGTTATGTTGGTGCCAGAGAGCGCATGCGAGGGCACTAAATTAACACGAGTGCATTAATTACTCACTGTACTCGTAGCAAAGTGCGTAATCTACTTTTCTTTCAACTACCAATCTACCTACCGTGATAAAATATACCTACTCAAAATAAAAACTCAAGTTAATGAAAACAAAATTTTTCACGTCGGTTTTATTCAGCCGATTTTTATTTTCAGCCAGTGTTTTTTTTAATATAGGTAATGCATACATTTATATTATTAAACTTAATGGGAGAAATTTATATCTAAATAAAAAATTAAAAACAGTGCCACCATGAGATTTCATATAACATTTCTGCACTGTTTTGGTTCTAATAAAAAAATACGTCCTTTGTGATTGGTTTTGTAGTGATTAATGATGACATTACTACCTACGTAGTTGAAAGAAAAACTTATTAAAGTTCTCATTTCTTCAAGACACCTCGCTTGCATTCCAGTTATAAACTATGAGTTGCATTATACTGCACTTTGTGTTACCGCTAAGCTTTCACTGCATTATAAGTACCTAGTAACATCACCAAGATGACACAAACATCCATTCTTCTCTCGTGTCGGCACGAGTTATACGTGAATTACTCATGCTGCGAGGCAAGAAGATTATCCATTAGCCAGTCAGCTAGGTAGTGTGTCCAAACAGTCTAGGGTGCGCCGAAAGTACTGAAGAATACTCGTGGGAGCTTTTAGAATTCACAATGTCACATTTCATAATGCAATTCCATTCCTACATTTCCCCCCGGTTTCTAAAAGCCTGAGATCTCTGGATCTGCTGTAAAATTCATGTTTCCTGGTGTCTGCTATTTTTATAAATTCAGTCATTCCAACACGATCCCATTGTCATGCCATTGTCATTTTGCTAAAACTTCGTAATCTGCTAAATTCATAATGGTCGATCATTGGTCGGTCAATGTTCTCGTAATAGAATTGTGTTATTATAATGGCATTGTCGTATTGCCATTATTATAAAACCCATTAGTAGAAATGTCATTCATTTGTCATTATGTACGAGATTACCAATAAATGCAATTTCTTTCAATGTAGTGTCAGTGGCCGACCATTGGAAAGTCATAATGACGCCATTATAATAGTAGATTACCAAACTTGTCAAATTCAACAATTATGAAATCAAAGATGACCATTCTGACACTATGGTAATAGCAGACCTGGCCCTGTCCTATTGTTTGACGGGAGTAACAACTGAAAATAATAGAAGTTGACTCTGAAATTGAATATAACTAGACTTTTACGATGAACGCAGTTTTTCATAACACAAAACGTTAAAACATGACGCTAAGAGGACAGTGTTTAAAAACTTAAAAGCCTAGGAACATACTGCTAGACCGAGGACCAAGTAATTAGTGAGGAAAAACCTGTAGTTTTGAAAGGCACAAGGGTTACAAAGGCCCTTGGAGCATTCGCACGTTGGTCTGGTGGCAGTGACATAATAGCCCTTGCCTTCGGTCCTAATGACGACTATTTATTGTGAGAAGTCCCGCAATTATACTAAATATAGCTGCGAGGAATCATTTTGATAAAAAAAAGAATTGTGGAGCAGTTTTAGTCTTTTGTGTCAAGTGTAACGGACATTGTTTTGGTCCTTTTGGGTATAATCAGTTACCGGAACAATGGTTTGGACCAAATTGTAATTATAAAAAAAGGACCAAATGGTTCGGCGTTTGGTACTTTATTACCCGACTGCGGCGAAGCCAAAAAAGGAGGGTTATGTATTTGACCTGTACTTATGTATGGCCCTATATTCCCTCGTACTAAACGGCTGAACCGATTTTGATGAATGATATGTCGTTAGATTCGTATGTATTGCGCGAGTGTCACTGGGTATATTACAATTATAAAAAATCAAAATGGCGGATTTTTGGCGCCAAAAGGTGTTTTAGAAAAAAAAAATCCTCCAAGCCTATCGAGTGGGGTATCCAAATGAAGGGTTTTAAAAGGTGATTATAAAATGATATACAAATTAAATGTTTAAATGCAATGTTTTCTTTTTCGCGGTTCCTTTATTTTATCTTTGTTCAAATCTTCTGGTTCCTTCCCTAGGCTTCCATCGCTTGAAAAGTAGGCGGCATCCGTGTTATCCTTAACAATATACGGGCGGTTTGCTACAACTTATTTTATCAAATAGGATAATAGGGAACTGCGAAATTATTATAAACGAAACCTATGAATTAAAATTAAGTATTGTCATTATTGTATCGAACTGTCGACGAAACGTACGAAAAGTAATAAGTAATAACACATGTAGGTATTGTCACTAAATCACCTGTACAAACATAATGTACCCATTATAACTTCAGACTCGACAATATTTTACGTTCTCATTCATATCATAAAGACGGTTTACACAAAACCATTTCATTCTCACAGAAGTCGTGCCTGCACCATAATAGGCTTATGTTCCGTCGGTAGTACGTTTAAAGGAAAACGTCTACCACCTGCTTGCTCCATTATTACGGACAACAAGTCACCCGGTATTGGCCAACAATACCCTAGAATTATTATACCGTTAACAGGGCATAATTGCACTACATTCAGTTAGCTGGTTCTTATAAGCTATGCGGTACAACACTAGTCGTAGCAAAGACGAAATTACCTTGTTTGTATCTACGCTGTTAATATATAGCTTTGTTTTTTTTTTACGTGTTTTTGTCATGGTTGTTCATTACAAAAACTTGAAGTCGTGTATCACGATTATTAATGATAGGTAAATTAAGCACAGGTACACCAACTGACTTGATATAACAAAAAGCAACTTTGATTTTTTGGTCATTGACTGGTGAATTAATATTACTGTGTATCATTACCATTAGTTTAGAATTAAGATAGATGTCGTAGGTAAATCTCGGTTTAAATTAATTCAATAGGGGAGCTAATTTGTTAATTTTCCAGCGGCTGAAGTGAAGCGTCGTTCCGTTCCGTCACGACTATGGCGATGTCGATGCATACCGGCTTGGCATGACGGGAGCACTTAAAATAGTCACTCACTTCGCCGTAAAAGTCCACTCGCTTACCAGAAATAAATTACGTACTCACGCAACTGAACGCGTTCCCAACATCTATCAAAATTGTTCAGATAGAACAACACAATATCAATTAGACGGTTCTGATTCGAACGAAGTTACAAGTTTTTGTACACATCCGTGTGAGAAAACGCAGGCTTCGTCATTAAATAAATTACAGAAACAATTAATACCATTTTAGGTCGTGGAAATATTCGTTCCTAATTATAAACATGAACTCATTATTACGCCAATCAACCAATTGAAGTACTCGTGCCCTGTTATAATTCGTTTTCTCATCGAAAACCAATTACAACGCAATTTTTCAGCTTATTGCTTGGATGACTTGCTGGAAGCCTTTTAAATTATAAGTACTTACGTAGTACGTACGTATACAAATATTTCCTCAAATAAGTGGCTATATTTTTGTTGGCCATGACTCTGAGAAATGAGAGAGATTGCGTCATTAGCTTTTGTCGTAATAGCTTCATTATAAAGAGTATTAAACGTTTCCATCCTTTTCGTCGAGTTAATAGTCTCGTCATTAAGTTTCCTCGGCCACCAAATATGTGATAAGCACGTGATATCTATCTTGAAGCTTTAAATTGTCGGAACTAATGGCTGTGCGAGTGAACCTCAGGTGTGGAAGAGCCTCGACACTCCGCAAAGTTCACTGCTCCTTTAGTCAACGCGCTTGTGGTAACATTCCTGACAAAGTAAAACGTACTCTATCATTAAATCCTCTCGAGTTATGTTACATTGACAAGGATCAGTTTATCCTAGTAAACCTTTACATTATTCTTTATTGACGATAGGAAATGAGACCACCATCGAAGATTGAAAAGCAATAAGGAGAAGATTATGTCCATTGAATGGGAAATAATATTAGTGTGAGATCTGATGGTTGTTGAAACGTTGATGGGGACATAGTAGTGAGTATATTGGAGGAGACAAAGATGATAATAATGAAGTGATGAATGTTATATGTGATGAGGTGAATGATATAATGAAGTGTTAGAATAAAAGAGGGCGATATTTCGCTACAGTTGCGTACTCTGGAGCTGCGTTGTGTCGCAAGCTGCATAAATTTGACACGACAGAATTCCGGTCTTGCCGAATATCACGCTGGTACAGTATGCTAACGACCAGTATTGCACGTCCCACCTGTTAGGTATACTAGTATCGCGATGACTGTGTTTTACGTGATTTCACAGTATCCTTCTCGTAATAGCGTCACTGCTTTGTTTCTAACATTGGCAAGCTCATTACAGTCCGAAATTAGTAGCTGAATACGATTTACGATGAAAACTTAAGAGCGTTTACACTTTAAGGCATTTCATACAAACTTTCAAGCCCTTGTTTTTCGAAATGACAACCGATTTCAACGAAACTTCATACGCATAAGCAGGATATAAAGGTCTAAAAAGTTAGTAAAGAATATTCTCGGAATGTCTTATTTAAAAACAGATAACTGGAAATCTCTGTTTCTATGGGAAATTTATAATCATTCTAATTTGGCTGTAACACTATTTTTCGAAAATAAACGCAACTTATGGAAAGTTACACAACAATAATGTTCACTCATAGTTATTATAATTCTTATGCATACCAGCGGTATGGTTTTGTGCCGATTTCGTAGCATTGAATTTTGTATTTAATCATGCATATATAAAAAATCGAATATTAAAAGGTCATTATCACAATAGGCCTACACAGACGACCGATGAGAATACCGTAAAAAGTTTATGGTTTTGTTACTGTGCATTTTGTTGTGCGGTGAACACCCCACAAAGGAAAAATTGCTCGCCACAGAATCGAAAAATAGGTTTCCAAAAATAATAGTGCCTGTTGTAAAAATAACCTTTACAATACTCGTAGTGATGGGCTCGCAGTAAACTAGTAAATAAAGCTACAGAGTCCAAATTTTATAGAAGACACAATTTCACATCATTTTGTAATCCCATTAAATTATTTGTTTATCTCTCCCACCCACACTCAGATGTCCAAGGCTTTCAAGACTTCCGATATCTAACACCACAACTTCCACAATTTGGCGTTCATTCAACGCAGCATTATTTCGAGAACATTTCATTTGGACGTGGCAATGTACTGCAACTGTGTCGACAAAGCCGACCGGTGGAATTGGCACATTATTTATATCTGAACCACCCCCGCGTCAGGTGGGCTAGTTCTGAATGTTCTCATTGATTTTAAATAGTATTTCCGTTTCCCGGTCACTATTGATTAACATCTATTTCTGCTTTCGAAGGAAACATCTGTTGAATTTCACTGGTTAATATATATAGGGCTTTCGATTTTAGCGGTATCTTTGCTAGCGGGAACTTTGTATACACAAGAGCTTCCAACTGTTTACGGTATGTTACTAATCAGTAACCACATAACGTCTCTAAGTAGATTAAAATATTCTGAGAGCGTTCAGATTGTAAATATGATGTCTCAATCCCAATGTTCGGGGCACAGTTTCTTACATCATTAGCTATATTATATATTGTGTAACTGTTAACACTCACAACCATGTTATGTTATTATTTACCAATTAATGACATAAAAACCTTGTTACAATCGTAATATTGATTTGAATATTCAAATGATTGAATCTCAGGAAACTAGTTAACTCAAACTATTTTATAAATAATTTATTAGTTCTGATTGTGATTCGGTTGAGTGTATCGTAAATAATGTTTCTAGTGCTTCCTGGTGAAATTGTCAGTTTACCTCCATGTTATAATAACGGAAATTTAGGTTGATATTTTTTTTTTTAGTTTCGCCCCCATCTTTGCTATGCAGATGTTTTAACGGTCTTCGACTAAATCGCTGAATTTATTGAGGGGAAGATACACCTTACCGAGCAAATGATGCGGATGAATAATTTAGGGGAAGTTAATTTTTTATTGAAGCTCTCTAATGTTTCCGTTGATAAAACAGATATTATCCAAATGTTAAATTGGCTGTCTGCTAAAACATAAAACTTGTAAGGACTTACGACTTGATGTTATTGGTTCAATTAAGAAGATGTGGATAGGTACAAAATTGGACGAAGTTAAGAAAAAGAAAGAAAGTCTTGTTATTAGACCTAGCAGCAGTTATCGGTGATGTCTATGTGGGACAGTTAAAATAAACATTACAAGCATTAATGAGGAGCTTGGCATAGAATACCAAATGAAGAATTTCTGTAACTACGGACGGAATGAGGCGCTTATGACAATAAGACCGTAGATATTAAGTAGTAGTGTTCTACAAAGGAGAAACAACATTTACTTGAACTTTAAAGCACCAAGCCCAACTTATCATTACAATTTTTTACCATGCCTGGATTACATAACACTCGTTACCCAAGATTCGCAATTAAATCTGATCTTTAACACTGCCTCATAAAGTTGTAATTCCTGTGAGGCTAATGAAATGGTGAGTAATTGGGAAATTTTACTCATATTCATAAAGTTGTTATCATGTGCTGGCATACATGATCTACGCAGGGAGACATTGTCTCCGCCGGATGTCTCCAGGACATTTACCCTGCGTTATCAATGACGTCTGCAGTTAGGTCAGCGTAAGTTATGATTAGGTTCTTCGTCCTGACTCAGTGGTTGACAGGATGTAATAAGTTATGTTAACAAGAAATCGATATGATTTAGGTAGGTACCTTGTTATGTTATTGGGAATTTCTAAGTTTCCGTACTTATAATTACTAATTAGGAAAAAACGTCATCTCATCCTGTAACTGGGTAAGGATATTGAAAAAAGTCAACAGACGCCCCATCTATGGCAGTAGGAGATGGTTCATATTGCTATAAAATCCTCTGACAAAGATGAATCTTTGGCAGTGGCTGCATTAAACGGTGGCGACGTGTCGACAAGAGAAGTTCGATCTTTGTACAAGAAAACTTCCATTTCAAATTAATATGTAAGTAGTGAAAATCTAGTTACCCTAAGTGGTACGCAGCTGTTACCGAACCGCGTAAACTTAAAAGCTTCGATACAAGAACAAACTACAAATAGGTACAATGAAATTAAACAAAGCAGACGCTCATCTGGAAAGAGCTTCCCGAAGATTCATCTTGAAAATAATGTCATCAATTTAGGGATATATCTCAATCCATTATCGAGGCTCATTGATCCTTTCCCACTTTCAAAGTTTATTTATTTCTTTATACAATTTGTGATCTCGTAAGAATGAGCGATACGAATTCTATTGAATAGGTGTAAGTAGGATTTGATTTATCAAAGGCTATTGAATAGACGACGATCATCTGTGATAATAATGTGCTAGATTCGTAATTGAATAAATATCTATGTACCTAAATACGGTTGCACTAAAATATAAACGTTTATCAGATACGGTAACAGTTATTAATAAAAAAATGGCGATTAAACTTAACGATCCTATATCATTCATAAACCTGGTGCAACAGCTCACTTAAATTGCATTTGATACCTTTTGCGTATTTAAAGTAGGCCAAGCCACAATTTTCGCAATTTAGTCAAGTACCTATACTTAAATGATTTTACGGCAATTACAATGTAGCTTAGTGCACGTTCAGATTCTTCGAGCAATTATTGATTTTTAGATAAATACTGAGGTAAACATTGCATTCCGGTGGCAACGGTCATAAATAAACATAAGATTACTAACTGTTTGATAATTAAATAATGTATCTCTAGGTAAATAAATTACTGGGTAAATAACTGTGGGTGTAACACCGTAGGCTTGTTTATCAGAAATTGTAATGTCGTTAGCAGTGCAATCGTCATTAAAAGAGATAATAAATCTCAGTGAAAAGATGTAGATGCATAAGAACAGGCCGGTTTAAACTGCCTTGAAAAGATGACTGGATTAACCAACCTTTAAAACAATCCCAAAACGTGTTATGATTGTTGTTTTACCGTAATATAGTCAACAACTGGAAATCAACGATATAGCTTAACAACTATCGAATTACTTAAAACCTTGTTTCAGTATTCCATACTTAAACTTGAGTAAGGCGGGACCAGATTTGTTATCTTAAGTAAAACCAATCACTGGAGTGAAGACAGAATTTTAATGAATGCGAGAGAACCGATCGTCTTGACGCAAGATAATTAATTCATGATATCGCAGGAATCAGTTTAACTAGAAGATGCTTTAATAAAAACATAGTTCGAGAGTTACGTATAAGAATGATGAGCTGAGTGATTTTAATATTCCATCTCATAAAGTCGCCTGGCGCCGTCGATGCAAACTTAATTTTAAGTTGCTGTGGCACATACAGTATCAGTTCGATATAAAAAGATCATATACGTAATTTAATTAGTTTCTTGAAAACATGTAGGACGTCTGTGGGGATGGGATGTCAAAGTGCTATATTTATGTGAATTAAAACATAATAAGTATCTACTAAAGGCTAATGAAAGACAAAATTTCATGGACAAAATTAAGGAAAACGATAACTGAAACTTGAAATACCTAATAGAAGTTATTGATTGGAAACATTATAAACCACGATAGCTTATCTAGGAAACAAGTTATAACGTAAATATTTAGAACGTCAATCTCGTCTATCAATCTCGTCTATTACCGCTTTGGATGATGTTTATTAAAGCAAAGGAACACATTTTTTTTATAAAGTGCTAGACTCCGCTACAGAACTCAAAGCAAATAAGCTAAAATATTCACCAAAGTTTGTCAGATCTTGAAATATCAAAATAATTCTCTCATAACTTAAATTAGCTTTGTTATCAAAGTTAAACATTTCCGTCTCGAACTTGGCTTTATTCAGAGCGAATATTATGAATATGCCTCGAGCCAAATATGCCACAGGCCCTCTTCATCCTGAATTCCTGATCTATGTTCGTGTATGATAAGCTGCGTACATTCCACGTAACATATTTCACGAGGAGGCTCATTAGCGACATACCAAATTCATATTCTTATTGTGTGGACGATGGATGCGTGGCGTAAGATGGTAGTAGTTTTCTCGATACCGGACCACTGAGATACCCGCTCGGGGCAAAAAATAATAACAAACTATCATCTGGCCGAGAACTGGTTTGAGTCGGCGGATGAGCCGGCCCGATAGATATAAACACGCAAAAGGTAGCTTTTTTATAGTCCCTGGAACATGGGATGAATGATTTGTGACCAAATGAAATAAGTGTATAATGGACTGGCAGATTCAAAAGAAGAATACAACTTTAGATGTAGAATAAAAATGAAACAGGATAAAATGCACCAGGTTTTTAATAGCGATGATTACAAAGAAGACGTTGCCATTGGCGGTATACGAGTTTATTTGCCTTCGTTCGTTGTTGTTAACTCGTATTAAAGTATTAAGTAAACTTGTTCTCGCTCTGAGCAATTATTTCGAAATAATTATATAAAAGCGAACAACAAATGAAACAAAGTCCAGCTATATCCATTAACAATTACAACAAAAAATCTTGCTTACCTCCGCAACAGCAATTAGTGCACCGGCTCAAACCGCGCAAACAAAAACAAATTTCGTGGCGCGAACGTGCACCGTAATGTGTCAGAAAAATCCATTGAACAACTCCTTCTGTAAAGTAACACTAAACCGATACGTTTTATAACAATTTCTTCAGATTTTCATAAGTTTCACTCCACTTACAGTCACAAGTGTGTGACGAAGAGAATAACTTAGATTCGCGTGCGCGCGGGCGACTGAGACGTACTGATACGACGATATTTCGTTTCCGACTGGTATTCGTAGCGGCTTCGCTTGTTCGTGCCGTGGTTCGTCTGGCTTCGGGGCTTCGCTGAGGGCATCGTGGAAGTTCGGCTCACGAACCCAAAGCTCGGAAGGGCGGTCCATTGGAGCTTCTGCTTTTGCTACCCAATTTCCTTATTCTGAGACCCAAACCTACTTAAAAGTTTGATTGATCGTGTTTGATGATGCTAGGTAATGATAATAACTTCCGCGTTTGCATTTTGATTGAGAGTTAAAAGCATCTGAAAAACTTTATCGATAAGTTCTTTTACAAAATCATTATTACCAGCATGATTGCTTCTGGCAGCAGTGATGTTATATCTGGGAACCATTTCTTTCAAAGTTTTGTTTCTTATGTTAAATTTTTACTTACCGAATAGGACTCGAAATCTAACCATACATTCTAAATAACCCAAAATTGGCTTCTCTCTGGTTGCGCAACAGCACTCGGTTTCCGCTTCCGGGCTGTTCCAGATTATTCCTAATCCATAATTTGTGGACAATTATAACATTTAATATATTCTCTTTCCTGTAAGTTTCCTGGTTCCTTCTTTCTTAAATTTTTCTCTACTTAGAAAAGTTCCTTGTATTTTGGCATTCGTTCTTTATTGCTGTATCCATACTGTGTCCATATTAAAACTTGTTTCTTTTTGTCTGAAATGTGTACCAAATTAGAAATTCGCAGCAGACGCGCCACCACCGTTGTCACATACTGAGCAGTATATTTTTAAAGAATGAATGGTGTATTTTAAGTGCATACAACATGCAATGAGGGATACAAATATATGGTGGGTTCATTCAACGGCGAAACGCAGAGAACATAATTATGAGTATTTTTTTTCTAACACGTTTCTTAAGACTAGAAGAGATCGCATGCCATCTTCGCATGTGCACGAATGACGCAAATGATCTTATTCCAACGAGTTTATTGTGCAAGTTTGCACGTGTTACCCTGCCATTTTATTTTTATATTCATGTCTTATAAACATTTGGAGCCCGAAGACAATAAACAAGAAGAATAGAAAACGTCCACAGTAATTTTGTTACGTATTCAATAATATTCGTGTCAAATCTTTACTCGTGGCAAAGTAATAACAGCCGCACGGGTCGATCCATCAGGTTAAGCTATGCTTGCCGGGGTTGGTCCGTGGATGGGTGACCATCTTTACATACCGAGACGCCTCCGTGCCTCGGAAAGAAAGTTAAGGTCCGTCCCGGCTGTCATTCGCGGATCTTTGACAGTCGTTAGGGGTCGTCAGAAGCCTGAAAGTCTGACAACCAGTCTTACCAAGGGGTATCGTGTTACCCAGTTAGGTACTGGGTTGTGGAGGTCAGATAGGCAGTTGCTCCATGTAAAATACTGGTATTCTGCTGCATCCCGTTAAACTGGAAGCCGTCCCCAACATAGTTGGGAAAAGGCTGAACAGATTGATTGACAAATCTTTATTTAAGGAGATGCCTATAACATTGAATAATTTATTAAAAGCCCAAGTTAGGTATTGAGCCAAAAAATATCTTTATGCTTGCGGAAACGACGTCCAATTGGGTATATCTTAGTCTGGTCAAATTACTGATACTTACCTAATTTATTATTTAATTGACAATCAATGCCTCTGAATTGCGTTAATAAATCTTTTACGAATGTCGACAACTTTATTATATTGTATCACAAAACTACGGTACCTACTGTAGTGGGCGGGACGTGCTACACTATTAAATAATAATCCTTTTGGATAAATAAAATTATATTTTATATCTTTCAAAATTCAATACACATGTTCCTTCGTATTCGTAAGCTATCTTATGTCTGTCTCTCTGACAATCCAACATTTCAATTCTTTATTCCGATTTAAATACTTATTTATTTTTACTAAGGTGCCAGTGCCAACTAGCGGCCAGGATGATGCATCATCATATAACCTCCACAGTACCTTAGGCAAAAATTACAATAAATAGCACACTTAATAGGCCCAGTCAGTTTTGTTTATCATTAAAACTCATACAAAATAGAGCGAACATTTTTCATCTCACTAGTCCACATTTCTGTTTAATGAACGCTGAATGAAGCATCAAGCGCTTTAAAGCAGCAACAGTGAGCTGCCAGCGGAAAATAATTTTAAAATCCCGGGAAATTCCTCACTGTGAAATCCAATATGGCTGGAGTTGCGATGCCCACGACGACGCCGGCTATGAAAGCCATGAAAAGGAAATCTTTAATGGATATTTCGCCATTCATGACAGCTAAATGACTGATGGAGCTTTACTGTTAGTGCCACTTTGTGCTTTGAACTTATACTGCCTATTGTTGTGGTTGGTCCAAAATAAGTTGGAAGCAACAAACAAAAGACTGTCCAACATTCCTCGGTGATGTTATTTTTTATTTTTGTTCTTTGATTGATTCCAACAAAACGAACAACAAACTTGATCAAACATTAAATAAATGGCACTGTATTACGATTGCGAAAGCAAATAAATACGAAAGCCGCAAGTTTTAGCCATTGCTAAGATATTTCATAAAAATAAAGGAAAGTTACTCACGATTTAATATCGCAAAAACGTTATTGTGGCGAACTTAATAGTTTGGGAAACATGAAGTAAGTATTACATAGTTATTGTGAATACATGTACTTTTTATTTGAGTTACGAGGGAACTGCTTGATTCTTTACAAAGGAACTCATCAAAGAGCTCAAGAAAGAACGTTTAACCTCTGCCGCGTCTCACCAAGGACAATAGGCAATACTCTGCTCCATGAATGGCGATGCGACAAAAACGCGGATGCTACATGAGCGACTCACTGGGGTTTAATACGCAATTAGTCAACGCATTGATACACATAACGATTGATATTAGCTATAGTAGATACTGTAGCTAATATCAATCGTTATGTATATCAATGCGTTGACTAATTTCTAACTAAGTTGGATCTGGCGTTATAACTGATCTGGCGAACGCCATATATTTATTTATTGAACATAATTAATGAGGAGGAGTAATAATTTTGTATATATTATTACTGTAATACAGTTCAAACCAATTTAGTTTTGAAGAAAAAGATAATTTATGATCTACTTTGAATATTCCTTCATGCTTACATAGTTGAAGTTATTAAGACTCAGATATATGCCAGTGACCTTGAGTGGTTAGCTTGCGTGTTCTGTACTGAGCTCACGCAACGCGTCATACGTTCAGCCAGTAATAGGACTCGCCCACCAAGTAGTGTGTCTCCAATTTGACGCATTATTAATTTATTATACACAAAACAAAAGGTATTTTAAGAAAACGCGTATACTATAAGATCAATAATTAAATTATCTTTAAATTGGTGAAGGTTTCAGAACAATACGCTTGGTAGATTTTGCGCCATTCTCAGTTTTTTATCCGCGTTACACATAACTTTATAAATTAATTTCACTATGTAATATAAACATAATCTAAAATATTCACATATTAAATTATTGAGAACATGCTCTAATTTAACATATATTTTTTTCAAACCATTAACACTACTCGTTTAGACGTGATCTTCAGTATAAAATCATCAAAAGTCGGTTATCGTCGCCTTAAGCCCCGTATCCGTGAAATCTACTTCTAAGATTTCTAAGATAAGCATTACTGGACAACCAGTAATGACTGTTAACATTAACAACCAGTTACAGCAAGATGAATTAACGTCCACAGCCACCGTCTATTGTAATCCGCGATAGAAATTAAAATTAATGCTAAGATACTGAGATTTCTATTCGTGTCTACCATATGTTTACAGAATCAATGCGGCACTCGAACGAATCGAAATCGATTTAATTACTCTCCGAACTATCTCAATCAAGCAATTTGAATAGATGACTCGATGCAAATGGTATCGAATTAACTCGACCACTCGACCGCGAGAATCGAAACAGAGTCATTCACTGGTATAGTGTTACTAGACACACCACAATTTTATGGGATATTCCTGTTTTTAATTTAATAATATACGTCCCTTGGAAATACTTAGATCAAATCCTGGCTAGAATCATAGATTACTTTGCATTCAAGGAAAATGTATTTGGGTAGGAGATAACTTTAACAAATCTTGGAACACAAATTGACCCATTGAATGTGGTTCACATCAAGAGACGGAATCAATATTCGCATTCGTTTTCTATGACATATTTCCTCAATAAATTCACTTATAAACTCAAAATCTTTTATGGATCTAGCCTCTGAAACGTTAAGACTTCCTGCACCTTATACAATTTAGAATCTACATTTTATGATGTCGAAGACGTAACCGACGATGTCTGAAGCTTGAGAATTTATTTGTTTTCGAAGACAGATCAAATCGTTTCGTTCCGAAAAACATCTTGATTGGATTGTAAATATTAGTCCCACAATTAACTCAAAAAATATAGGATGGCTCAATTATCATGTTGATGGTAATTGATTTTACTATGACAAATACAAGTATTATTATGCAATAGATCTATTCTTGCTTCGTTATAAGCCATAGGCGCCATAACTCAGATTAGATTTATGCGTGTTAGTAATAAACTCCATATGTGTAATGGCTTTAAATGGGTGTAGGTGGCGCTCCTATCATGTAAGACAAATGTGTCCAACTAGGGATGGTTCCTCACTAGTCACTACATATTTGTGCACCTTTGATACAGCTTGACATTCTAGACTAGTGGTTTTCAATTAAATATCCTCTTTATATAGCATGTCTCGGGTCCCAGGATTAACAGTACAAAGTATTCTATTTAATCCACCAGTAGATCTGAAACACCGACAATTTTTTAATTAATTATAGATTAGACTTTGAAAATCCTAGGATTAGTTTAAGATAATTAGGACGGGTGAGTTCTTAAATGAAGTTAGATAAAACCTTATCAATTCCTATTAGGCTTCATGACAAGATTTATAGTGGCTTGAAAACATATTTATTTTACTTTTCTGTTAAACCATGGCTAGGCAGGGACTATAGACAAAACATAAACACCGAAATAATACGTAGGGATTAAGGGAAGTGTTTTTGCGTAGTAAAACTTCTTACTCCCTAAGCATTACTTTTTGTTTCGTTGTACGAGGAAATTTTATTTGAGGGTTCCGTGGTTTACGACGACACGTAAAACAGTCATTAATTTTGTATTGTGCTTTCAGATCGGACGAACAACAAAAATAAGATGAATACTGTTCGTGTATTCGTGATGCTGTTACGTGGATTTAACACTTTTATCATATAAATCATAATCACCGTGTTTATTATGTCTTCAGCCATAAATCTGTTCATGTTTTATAACTTTCCGAACTTTGATATTAGATTTATGTTCAGTTAAAATTACGTAAAGTTATGCTCGTATATATTTTTATAATGAATGTCGGCTTCGATATTTTTGGAAGTATAAATACCAATGTATATTTTGCCGTCGGAAATAGGGCGAACCATGGCAGGGGTTTTGTTTCTTTTAAAAAGGAATAAAAGATTCCTGGATTCCGATTTTCCTTTCAGATCGTGCCGCTCACAAAAGGCAATATGATGAAGACCTTTAAAGCAACACGTGTATCCCACAGCCGTATCTTTTACAGGATGACCTTTTTAAAGTGGATTGCTTAGTCGTGTGCTATCAGAATACATAAACCGACTCATGAGTCAAGCCGACCTAAATAAAAGCCAGATATCTACGAAGAGAAAGTGATGTATCGTAGCAGAAGCCTTTACGCAATC
Organism: Tiliacea aurago; assembly: GCA_948098905.1. NCBI lineage: Eukaryota > Metazoa > Arthropoda > Insecta > Lepidoptera > Noctuidae > Tiliacea > Tiliacea aurago. The sequence continues at coordinate 13,123,266 of OX402577.1, forward strand.
TCATGCAGCCTCTTAAGGCTAAGATATGATGTAAGAAGACAAAGCCACCCAAACATAATATAATTAGATCAGTTTACGCTTCTGTGTGCGAAATTGATGGTGTCTGAACTCTGAAGCAGTTATCGTGTTGTTGTATAACGGTTTTGTAATGGCAAATTGAAACTTTATGAACAGGCGAATATGGACCTAGATATAGGCTGTCTAGTTTGCTAAGAGTATGTAGGTTTCTGATTAATGACTTTGTGCTACTTAGAAACAATATTAGGCGCTCTAGTGTTCCCTTACTTAGTTTAAGTTTGTACGTAGTGCTTATTTCATCTGCTGTTTTGTAAATTGCTTTTGGGAGGTGTAGGCACCTAATCTGTAGAAATATTCAAAAGATGAGATGTTACGATGATAATGGTAGTGGTGTATGATGTAGGTATTAGAAAATGGACAATGCCAATGTCATTGGATATTTACAAACATCTACGTATCCATTGATTGACGTCACTATTTACTATTGCCATCTGTCGTATCGCCAATGCAAGACTACGGAAAGCAATAATTTTAGGGAGTAACCTACAAAAAAATATGCATTTTTCCATAACCTGACAAATATAACTAAGATGAAAATTTGATAAGGATGGAGCAGTCAATATTTAATCATTCGGAAACTGTTACCAAGAGAGGCTACGTCAAAGGTTCGGTCACACCTATGTCAACGTATTAGCTTATAGACATTCATAACGCCAAAGCTTTGAAGCCGCTACTACCAACCGATACACAGAAACCCCACTTGAGTAAATATTGTCCCCACAACGCGACTGGCGACCCTGTAAGGTTTCGGGCTAGTAACTCAAAACTCTTTGTTGACATTTTTCAAATACAAGACCTAAATGAGGATTATAACTACTTATGCCCGGACACTGTTACAAGTACTTAACTTAGGTGTCGTGTTGTCACAATTTAAGTGATACAAACAATATTGTTTCATAACTCCATGAAGGAGTGACTGCATAAGTACGCAGATTTGCAATACCTACCTAACTTGTTGGTGGTTACAAAATAAGTATGGTAATTTTTGTGGTTCAGTAAGTACTAGCATACATAAATAATGCTTTGTGTTTAGAGGAATAGGTTTTCTAAGGAATGGGACTATGCTTTTATGGGAAAGGACCGTCATTATCCTCACTAATGAAACGCGAGTTACAAATTAAGGACTGTAGGCAGAATCTGACATTGTTCCATCCAACTCTTAAGAATTGTTGGCACAAATACCTTAACAATCACTTATTTCGAATGACTACGCGATTTAATTACGCGAATTTAATTACGCAATAATTCTTAGCTACACGAAATTTAATATTATATATCGACCCTTCATGAGCAATGTTTTACCAAACGCGAACAATATTTAAAACACGAGACAAAATATTTAAGGTCGTGTGGCGGCTTTGTAGTATGTAATTTTCGGGGGCGTGTCTGTGATTTTTCTCCGGGCGAAATGCAATCTGATCAATTTTCGGAGGTCAAACTTTATCTTCTCGTGTACTTTTATCTGGGGTATCTTAATCGGTTGGCTTTTTGACCCGTGTAACAGGAATTTGGGTGTCCGTTACGATTGGCTACGTTGTAAAATGATGTTGTGTTGGACCGGCGGCGAAGCGTGTTGCCAGTAACCCGCCACTTACGAGCCATTACGCGCCCGTCTGGTTACGTAATGTACCTTAATGTTATTGGGTTGATATGTAACCGTACTCTGCATGGAATACGTTCACATCGATCACGTAGTTGTCATTAGCATCTTCAAATATAGATACGGATTACGTTTCAATGTCGAAGGTCGCAGACTTTTTTTTTCCTGGTTATCTTTTGACCTTCAACCATTTCTTTGCATTCGTTTTTGCGATTACTTTGTTAGGCCAGGCAGTTGTTTTTTCTTTTAGTGTTAGTCGAGAAACATCTAGATAGTCAAGAACATTTATTTTTGATGACTTTCGTAATTGTTCCTTGGAATGGTAAGTCCCTGTCGTGTTTATTTTAGTTTAATTTATGCTCTTTAATTTTCTTTGAGTCTACTTATTTTACACCACAGTTCTTAAGTTCTGTCTCCTTTTACTTTTTATGCAAATCTTGTAAATAGAAAATTAACATAAAATATATTTGTTATTCTAGGTATTTGTCGTCAGGTTTTAGTAAAGGCTAAAGGAAAACAGGTCATTGGATGTTGCTAGCAGACAGGTATTACCTCGTCACTACGCTATTGCAATCTTTAAATCCAATACATTATTGACGTACGTGGCGCAAGCGATACTGAAGCGAGGGAAGGTACTGTGAGCGAAACATAAATTTGTATTACAAGTACCTACTCTGATACTTAGGTAAAAGGCAAGGGTACTGGGCAAATACTAAAATCACAGAGAACATAGTTCCTGTTTACACATTTCGAGACGTTACGCCACTGAATGGAACTAGGAGGGGTGAAAAATCATTGAAATGTTAATCAACAAGCAAACTCATGGGGATTCTCATTAATATGCACATGGCGGGTGTAATTACGCGGGGCACAGGTTGAAAATGATGTTATAGCGTGTTATCGCGGGGGAGCGGCCGCGGTCTCGGCACCCGTATAGTGGCCGTCACGCATCGCCGCTCAACAGACGTTTGGGAGCCGTTATACGCCAGCTTGTTCGCGTGACATATGCGGTACGACCCTTTAGATGCATACGCACTCTTCAGAACCCTTTCCAAAGGGACTCGTTGACATGTGCTCTAATTTTTCTACCATTATGAAAAGCAAACTTTGTTCTACATTTTCGGCATGTGGTACTAATGCTTTGGGTACCTGTTCTTCATCCCCTTTTAGGCAAGTACCGTTTGGTTTCAGTTTTGGGTATGGTAATTCGGTATCGGAATATTTCATGCTTTCTTACCCAACGTGACCGGAACTAGATACATCGAGTGCATTTTATTTCAGTGCTGGAATATGATATTTATCACACATGAATCATGCCGTGAAATTGAATATTGAGCCGGATAACCAAGTGCCATGACCAATAACATATTTACTGGCAAAATATATGTTGTAAATAAATATGAAAGTTTAAGTAAGTAAAGGCTTTTCAGCACTTACTACTAGTATTACGATAGAAAAGTGAAACTACTTAAATGTCATAATATAATATAATTTAGGTGGTAAGTGTGGAAAATAGCGATAGTTTTTCTTTGACCATGGTATTCGTAAGATTCTTGGAAACGTCTGGGATAAGAATGCCTCCATTAAACATGCACTATCTGCGAGTAAGTGTCTACTATTTACGTGGGAATATGCGGGTCCTTTCACAATTTGATGACTCTTCCTCCTTAACGGTAAACCGACATGCCGCACACATCTAATGAATATGCATTAAAATGTTATGACTACATAACAAAACTACAATGTAAGTACGTATAAGATGTTGAATTCCTGTCGGAGTATTTCTCATTGCTGCGCCGGCGACGGTAGAGAGGGACGGCGATAGTGATCTTGATTCGCGGTATGCGGCGTGTGCGCGACAACCTTGATCAAGGCATCGCCGGCAACGCGCCGGCTACGGCCTACCATAGACAGCTGATTGTCGACAATGCAGACAAACGGAGGAAGTATGACTATGTTATTAATAATTGGGATGCTGTCCCATTTTATACATCCTCACGGAAATATAACGTCTTCCTGTCACCTTAAATTTCGTTTTCGACACAGTGCGCAGCGATATCATCTGTTGACGTCACTAATATCTCATCACGTCGTGTCCACCTTTTCCATCATTGGTTGCACATTAACCAAAGTACGGTGTTTTTTCTCGTTTATTGCAGCAGTAACAGTCCATAGAGAAATCCTGAATTTAGCAGTTTCTTCAGCAAGAAATAATATTCTTTGTTCGTTCTTTTTTGATATAGCCTAATTGATCGCAAAATTTTGCATTTCCTGGCACTAGTTTGCGACCAGCATCTTGTCTTGGAGTGACGAATTGTTTTGGTAAGTATGATTTAACAACATTATACCTATGTGTACAAATAAATAAATTTGAATTGAATTTGAATTTGAATTTGATTTGTAATCATAGATGTTGTTAGTTTTTTTACCTGAATCAGTTTGTAGCGTAGTTTTAAGCTGTTCAATGCGTTAGTAGTCTGAGGTCAACTAGTATTGTCAGAAGACGAATGATTTATTACTTCATTAAATAGATTGCGAATACCCTTCACGTCATGCAAATTTTTATAATGGTCTTCTATGGCATTTGTCTTTTTAGTAAGGTGTGATGTAATTTTTGTTATTTTGTCTAGATACTTATATTTTCTATGTCCATATTCTAGAGAATTTTATGTTTTAGAATAGAGCCTGTGTCCTTTATCAGAATCAACATTAATTTTATACTCTACAAAGTTGTGCACGATTTCAGTATCAGTTGTAAGGTTTCGTGTCTAATAACTCTAATAAGCTTCTTATCATACCGAAATAAACTTTTGTGCGGTGACAGCAATTATTTTTAAGATAAGTGTAGTTTATTTAAGGCTTCTACATACCGGGGCGACTTGTCGCGCGACGCGACGCGACACAAAGGCACCGCTCGTCCCGCGACACCACCATCCTCTATCCTCTTTCCATTTAATATTTTTTATGTAAATTGCATGTGTATAGGTTATATATTCGACACAATGTAAATTGTTTAATGAATAAATGAAATGAATGAATGAATTTGTTAAGAGCGTTTACGACGTACGGCATTTCATACAAACTTTCAAGCCCTTGTTTTTCGAAATGACTGATCCGATTTTAATGAATCTTCATAAGCATAAGCAGGATACAAAGGTAAAGTTAGTTAAAAATATTTTCAAAAAATAGTGTTACAGCCAAATTAGACCGTATGAAGTTTCATTAAAATCGGTTCAGTCTTTTCGAAAAATAAGGGGTTGAAAGTTTGTATGAAATGCCGTACGTCGTAAACGCTCTTATTAATGATTACTTGTAATAAAGGAGAATACCACGATCTCTATACAGGGTTAGATTAAATTAGCTAGCGAAACTGCGGATGTGATGGGTATCGATATCTAAACACAATAAAAAAAAAAAAAAAAATTGTGGGTCAACGTGACGTGTGATTTGCCAAAATATATTTTATTTTGTTTTATCGTGTTTAGGTATCGATACCAATCTCGTCTGTGAAGTTTACAGAAAAAAAACAAGTTTTTTTTAAATTGATATTTAACATGGCTACACTAACTGCGGTCGATGACCCCACAAAAATCATCAAATTAATTTATTTTTTGTTTTATCATGTGTTGCTGCTAGCTATTTTAATGTAACCCTGTATAAAGGCTCCTACAGACTGGTGCGACATCGCGGGCGCGACAGAAAGCGAGACCCTTGGATATCGCACCAGTCTGTAGAAGCCTTAAGTTTTACCCAACTAATAAAATCGTTTACTAATAGTGTGCTATAATTTGATTTCCTAGAATCTGGAGGTTCAAACAACGGTTGAGTTTGAACTACCCACTGATTTATCACCAACCAAAAAAAATTATAACCCATTAGCAGATGCATACCTACTTATTTTGACTTTGACAGAAGTGTGACTTCTGTCCCTTTCTTTGGTATTAAACCACAGTATCACGGATAAGTTCTCGGTATTTATCATTCATGTAACACGATATTACATACCATAAATTTTATCTTATAATTTCACACGATGACTAATAATTAGAGACATTTCTTGAGATCAAAAAATGCAATATTGAACATGAACTACGTAAGCGAAGACTTCCTAAACAAACTTGTTGTTATGTGGTTGAAATCATTCTGCTATCAAGACGATCCGACTTCATAATTATGTTGATGAGAATAATTAAACTTGAAGCACTTGAATGATGGTAGGTAACTTTTGCAAGTCTGTTGCAAACTGCAGCGAAGAATGCACAAATCAAAAAGACGTCGCTCCTTGAGATTTATCCTGACATACCCATACGTTAAACCTTATATTCCCATTTTTTATATCACTATGTAAAGTGGCTACCCCACGTACAGACCTACATTGATTTACGAGCTCAATAAAAAAGTGCAACTACGATTTATCGTTTCATTTACGACATCGACGAGTGACTGTCGCGTTTAAAATGTATGGCATCGCCTCCGTGGCACTCACATCTCATTTTTTACTCCAAGCATGCATTCACTTCAAGGAATAGCTAGCAAATGGAGTGACAATATGGAGATAAATGACCCTAGTGGGACCGATCGATGTTGACAAATTGTTACCTTTTCGCCTCACAATCGCTAACTATTGGGCCGACGTTTTTAGGGTTCTGTATGTCAGTAATGAAGCAACGGAACCCTTCTAGGATCACTGGTGTGTCGGCCTGCCTCTCCGTCTGTTATAGCCAATTTGCTCCGAATCTAATGGTCCGATTGAGTTAAATTTCGGTACACATATCAATTTCTGTGATTTTAACACGGACGTATTACGAAAATAAATACATTTTGAATATGGGGATCACTTTTGGGAGACAAATAATAAAATTAAAACAAAAAAAAAACATATTCAGTCAAGGGGACTGCCGACAGATGTGAAAACTTAGCCGCTCAACGCACCTAAAAAAGTTTTCACTTCAATAAAATAATGATTATCTAAAACTTAATTTGAATGATGTATACAAATTTAACTTTTCACGTGGTCAATTGTGGTTTCAGTGACGTGAACGCATACATTTTCAAAAATCACTCAACGTGCCTAAAAAGTTTTCTCTTCAAAAATGTTTTGCAAACTGTACCTACCGTGTGACTTAATAAAATGAAAACGTTTACTGTGAGAGTCTCAAGTATTTTTTTAAAATAATTTTAAAATACTTTTAATGAAAATTTACCATTCCCCTCCTTATCTCCGAAACTACAGAGCCTAAAATTTTGAAAAAAACCTATAAGAAGTCTGGTCTTAAAATAACATGGTAAATCTTCCAATATTGTGCGTACAAAGTACAAATTTATTTTTGCAGTTGGAACGTATTGGAGAACATATCAACCGTCGTTGAATAAAAAAAACAACTGCTGCAGTTGATTTTCTCTTGATTTGTCGTCAGATTTCTTTTACCACGTTTATGGGTAGCGAGATGGATTTTCACGGTTAAGAATTCTCTGGGAATTCTACAGCATACTTCAGGAATTCTAAACAATATAACCTTCGTAAGAGCACTCCATTTCCTTCTTTCTCCATGCTTTACTCACCGACTGTCTTGAAATAGATTCCAATTAAAATATCTTTCATGCAGGACAGAAGGAGTTTGATAAATGATAAGGCACGCTAACGTCTGCGATGCGAACTTTTTGAAGCCCACGATTGCGATCAAGCTGGTCGCTTAACTTTAATAGAAAATACCTGACGGAGCATTTAATTATAACTTTATGAAGACGTGGCTAAACGAAACGTTAGTTAGTTTGTTATTTTTAGATGCAAGCAATTATTTTTTAACCGACTTCCAAAAAGGAGGAGGTTCTCAATTCGGCGGTGTTTTTTTTTTTTTTTGAAATAGAAATAGAAATAATATTTATTTGCATAAAACATGGTGCATACGAGATACGCGTATCACTGGTCAGTTTCCCTCAGCCGTCAGTTTATTTAATTCGCCAGTTTCGTTGATTAGACATACATGTTTTGCTTATATCATAGCATGCAAATATTATTTGTTACATTACAAAATGTTTCCCGTCAGTAAATTCTTTCATGCTGTAATAAATATTGTTGTTTAACCATTTGAGTAATATTTTTTTAAACAATCTAAAGTTTATTGCTTGGAATTTTAGTATAAATTCGAACACACATGAGTAAACAGCCTTTATTATATCTAGCCAGTCTTGGTAAGTCATTTAATAGAAGCCTGTTTTGTATGTTTGTTACGCGATTACTCCATCAATTATTAACCGATTTTGAAAATTATTTTTTTGTTTGATAGGGTATACTCCCGAGGTGGTCCCATTGCTACCAAATCATAATCAGATGAGGGAATCCCATGGAAATCGAGGGAAATCCTCAAATTTTATAGGCAAACCGATTTGGATATTTTTTATAGTAACTCGTGCATTTGCTCCTGGAAAGCACCATTTGGTGAAGTGGAGCTGATGATGGAGACCACAGATGGCCACCGGAACAATACAATAATGAGTACCTATTTAACGGGTTGCGATTAAAAAAATTATGCTCGTCACTATGCATACGGTGAGTGGCAGTTCTCCTGGTTCTTACCAGGAGAACTCCTCAACACTCAACGTCCCAGCATCGGGAAAAGCAATATTTTGTAAAAGGTGATGAGCAGTTAACATTAGGCTATTGTAACTTAGATAAATTAAAAAATGACCTACTAAAAAGAAAAAAAGAAAAAACTTTTTTCAAAAAAATAACAACTGACTACCAAAAATAACACTACAAAGTGAAAAATAACTTTAATTTCGGAAGTCGGTGGCAAAAAACTCAAATACATTCCAAAGACTCCGATTTCCGAAATTAAAGTTATTTTTCACTTTGTAGTGTTATTTATGGTAGTCGGTTGTTATTTTTTTGTAAAAAGTTTTTTATTTATATTACAGTTTTAGCTGAATACATTCAACTTTTTCAACATCAACAAAAGACACTTTTCAATATCGTTACAAAGCAGTGGAGGGGTTTTCTCAGATTCGGTTCTTGGCTTAAATCCAGGAAGATTTTCGACTCCTATATTTGTAGTACCTACAGACAGCCTCTGATCATCATCCATATATCCACGACTGAATTATGTAGGTATGTCTGTAGAGTACCTACGTTCATCATAAGTACCAATAAAAAAAAATTAAAAAAAAAAATAGTAACAGACTACCAAAAATAACACTACAAAGTGAAAAATAACTTTAATTTCGGAAGTCGGTGTCTTTGGATCTGTATTTGAGTTTTTTGCCACCGACTTCCGAAATTAAAGTTATTTTTCACTTTGTAGTGTTATTTTTGGTAGTCGGTTACTGTTTTTTTGTAAAAAGTTTTTTATTTTTCACTTTTTAGTGGGTCAGTTTTGAATTTATCTAAGTTACAATAGCCTAATGTTAACGGCTCATCACCTTTTATAAAATATTGCTTTTCCCGATGCTGGGACGTTGATTGTTGAGGAGTCCTCCTGGTAAGAACCAGGAGAACTGCCACTCACCATTATGCATAGTGACGAGCATAAATTGCTTAATCGCAACCCGTTAAATAGGTACTCATTATTATATTGTTCCGGTGGCCATCTGTGGTCTCCATCATTAGTTCTACTTCACCAAATGGTGCTTTCGGAGAGTAAATGCACGAGTTTCTATAAAAAATACCCAAATCGCTATAAGTTTGCATATCAAATTTGAGGGTTTCCCTCGATTTCCATGGGATTCCCTCATCAGATTCTGATTTGGTGCCAATGGGACCACCTCGGGAGTATACCCTTTCAAACAATTTTTTTTTATCAAAATCGGTTCATAATTGACGGAGTAATCGCGTAACAACCAAACAAAAAAAAAAAAAAACATACAGCCGAATTGAGAACCTCCTCCTTTTTGGAAGTCGGTTAAAAAGATTGTTCCGATTCCTTACTAAACGAAACTGTGTATTAACATCACTACATAGTATAAAAAACTTTTTTACAAAAAAAACAACCGACTTCCAACAAAAACACTAAAAAGTGAAACATAACTTTAATTTCGGAAGCATATAACATAACATCACGCCTTGTTTCCTCGAACGGTTGGGCAGAGGTGTACCTGTAGTACACCCACATTTAATATTATATTTAATTTCATTTCGGAAGTCGGTGTCTTTGGTTTTGTAATTTCGTTTATGGCCACCGACTTCCGAAATTAAATTAAATATAATATTAAATGTGGGTGTACTCTACCAAATAAAATAATTATAAAAATTAGTTCATAAACAAATAAGTTATGCCTGAACATACACAGTATGAAACAAAAACCCTGTTGTTCCTGTTAGGGACATACCTATACATTTACCTACAAGCACAACATTGGTGGAATTATAATTTAAAAAAATTAAGCATTGGCTAGTTGAGAAGTCAAAATCAAAGAATTAAAAAGGTAAGAAATCTGTTAAACATTAATTTTTTTTTTTTTTACAGTTTCATAAGTGACTTGCTTTATTATGTATGTATACCGATTCTTAAAACGTAGGTAGAAGGAACAACAGTGTTTTTGTTACATATTGTATAATACTAGCTTTTGCCCGCGGCTTCAGCCGCGTGGATGCCAGAAAAAATCTCACGGGAACCGGGATTAAAAGTACCTACCCTACATAAAAGGAACCCTAGTGCAAAATTTCACGTCACTCCCAGTAGTTTGGGTTGTGCGTTGATACGTCAGTCAAACAGTCGGTCAGTTTCTCCATTTATTTATATAGATATATTCGTTATTTAGATCAATACAAAATAATAATAAATTAAGACTTATTATTTTCTTTTTGTTGTTCAGGTAATCAATTTCAAAATTGTTTACCTTTACGTGATCAACGTCCTGACAAACCTTGAAAATGACACCATATTGATTTATAGACTATTTACCTCTTTACACCCCCAGAAGGGGCTGTTTAAAAAAAACATGAACACGTTTTACCTATTTATTTGTTGACAGGAGTAACCCTGCGAATTGTCGAATTGATACATTTCATATGATTTCTCCATACAAGTTGTGAAACCCCGTTACACCCCTTTAGGGGTTGAACTTTCAAAAATCTGTTTTTAGCGGTTACCTACGTCATAATAACCATCTGTGTGCCAAATTTTAGACCAATCCATTCAGTGATTTGAGCTTTGTGTCGATAGATCAGTCAGTAAGTCACTGTTTCCTTTTGTATGTATTAAATCTATAGTGAAATTCGACATGTTACGATGACCCCAAATAAATTGGGTTTAGGGCAGGAGACTGATGATGAAGTATTCAGGCTAAGTTTCAAGTTATTAGATCAACGAAAGGAGATTTTTTTCATACAAACTGTATCCTTCCCCCAAAATAACCCCCAAAGAGGTTATTTTTTTTTGTGGTTTGCAACTTTTCCATTATTTGACTTTATTTATACCAATTTTCGAGTTAATCAAGCCACGTAGTGAAATCCTCTCTTGTAAAATTGACTACCCCTTTTCACCCCGTTATGGGTAGATTTTCAAAAAACCCTGATACAAGTTAGTCTTCATTTTTGGTTTTAAGTATAAATACTGAGTTTCGAGTTGATCGGACCGTGCGTTAAAATTCTTCTATACAAGCTTTGACATCCCATGCATTGAAGTTAAGATAACAAAAAAATACAAACTTTATAATTTACTTACGTAAGTATTCGTCCAAGTTTCAAGTTTATTAACTCTAGGAATAAGATTTTTCATGCAAACAAAACCCCCCGTTTTCGCCCCCTTAAAGGTCAAATTTCCAAAAACCCCTTCTTAGCGATCCGCCTACGTGCCAAATTTCAGCCCAATCTGTTCAGTGGTTTAAACTGTGTTGATAGACCAATTAGTCACGGTTTCCTTTTATATGTATATAAGGCTAGATATACATATATTGAGAACCTCTTCCTTTTTTGAAGTCGGTTAAAAATCATTTATAGCCAGGGTGCATCTCATGTCAATTCCAATAAGACCGAACACGGGTAGGATACATTGTTTTATTACGGAGTTCCAGTGCCTACCTTCCGGCTTCATCAACAGATCAGTTTGATGGTACCATTTTGATCAGAACTATTTATTTAAATTTGCTTCGCTTAACTATCTTAATCCAGATATCTCATCGCCACCCGTGAAATACGTATCATTGAGAAGTTCCGGTGGCCATCTGTGGCCTTCTTCATCAGTTCCACTTCACCAAATTATACTTTCTGAATGCAAATGATTGACTTGTTGATGAAAATATAAAAATCGCTATATGTATGCCTATAATATTTGAGGAGTTCCCTCAATTACTCATGGATCCCAACATCAGAACTAGATTTTCATAAAAATGGGATCAATCTGGAAGTATATCCTTTCAAATAAAAAAAGAATTTTCTAAATCGGTTCGTAAACGACTGAGATCTGAGGTAACAAACATTAAAAAAAAAAAAAACAAAAAAAATATACAGACGACTTGAGAACCTCCTCCTTTTTGTGAAGTCGGTTAAAAACAAAGTCGCTTCCCGCTTCCTGTCTGTCCCTATGTATGTTTACATCTTTAAAACTACGCAACGGATTTTGATGCGGGTTTTTTTAATAGATAGAGTGATTCAAGAGGAAGGTTTACATGATTAGAAAAAGCTACACGGGCGACGCCGCGGGCAGCAGCTAGTTACGAATAAAACACACTTTCTTACCATCGAGACCTGGATACATCAAACGCCAATCACTAAGGCCAAACCAGATTAAATCGAATTCCCTGTGTATTCTGCGAACGTAGCAACTGTTACTAGCTTGTTTATTCAAGAAATCCTCAATTGCATTGTTCTAGTGACAAATACCGTTAGGCATTGTACATAGATACCGAGTTGAGTTACCCAATGCCCTAGGTGAGCTACTATGCGACGCGATGCGATCAAATGTGAGACGTATTTTATCCGACTAACTTTTTGCTGTGTTATCCTCATAACCTGACCTAACCTAACCTGATTACAAACACTAGTTTAACCTACATACCAACTCACTATACAATGATAAGATTGAATTCATTTAAATTCGAACACTGATCTGTATCCCGAGTGTAAGTTTGCAAATGAGTAAACGTAACTAGCGCGTTTGCGTTAAAAAAAATATTAACACTCTTACACTCTTAGTTACGTTTACTCACTTGCAAACTTACACTCGGGGTACTGAACTATAATTTCTAGCACCTGTAATAAAAACATTTTAGTTTTAGTTTATTCTTAGGTACTAGTAAACCATTGTATGGAGAATCTTACTATTGTTGGCTAAACGAACATTTTTTGTAAACATTTTTAAATAGGTATTTTTTTACTAGATACCTTCTCTATTCCAGCAGCAGTTAGGTCTTTTTCTTGACTGCATCTCTTTTATACGGTAATAACAGTTTCGGGATAATATCCACTTTTAAACTACCAGCGACTGTTCACTGTAGCGCAAAGCCACTAGCCATATTTGTTTTGATGTAGCTTTAGTAGAGTAGGTATCTCATGCCTGAATGAAAATATCTATTTCGACAATGAAAGCATAGGTTTAAACTGCTCTGCCATCAGTTCGGTAGTTTAACCCTAAAACAAACCATGAATTTTAAGCCGTGACACCATGTCATTTTATTTCAGTATAGCTTTTGCCCTCGACTTCGTCTGCGAACCAGTATAAAAAGTAGCCTATGCCCTTCTCCAGGTCATGATCTACCGTTGTTCCAAATTTTATCCAATTCTGTTCAGCCGTTTTAGCGTGAAATCGTAACAAACACGAACTCACTTTCGCATTTATAATATTACTAGCTGCGCCCCGCGGTTTCACCCGCGCAAGTCTCGATCCCGTGGGAATATCGGGATAAAAAGTAGCCTATAATAATAGCCTATATTAATCCAGGGTGTCAGCTACCTCCATACAAAATTATATCAAAATTGGTCCAGCCGTTTGAGCGTGAAGATATAACAAACACACACACTCACAAACTTTCGCCTTTATAATATTAGTGTGATGTGATGTGATATAGTTAGGACTAGCTTTTGCCCGCGGCTTCGCCCGCGTGGAGGTTGGAAATTATCTCACGGGAACATACTACCGGGATAAAAATTATTCTTTGTAATAAGTTAATAAAAAAATAGTCTACCTATGTGCCAAATTTCGTCAAGTGCGAGTTGAACTCGCGTGGTGAGGGCTCCGTACAATGAATAAGTTATCTACAATGTTTTATCTTATTCCAAGAACCAACTTAACATTGTAGTTGAAAAACATGTCCTCCCAAACATTCCAATGTAAGTTTGTACGCACAATATTGGGAGATTTACCATGTTATTTGAACACCATAGACTTCTTATAGGTTTTCCTGAAATCTATAAGCAAATAACTATTTTCTGTATTTGTAGTAGGTCTATTTTCTTAAATAACTTTAAAACTATTTAATTTAAAAATTATGAGGGCGAGAGCGATTGTTTGAACCCAGAGCGAAGCGAAAGTTTCTAGAGTAGAATCCTAAGCGTAGCGAGGAATTCAAAGTACGTCGCTCGAGGTTAAATAATTTTGGTGTCATGTGACACACTCTGCTTTTCATCCCCCTCTATGAGAAAACTAAATAAAAGATGCTTTTAGTGGTGACGAATATTAATATTTACATAGCTAAATTACAAATTTATATTAATATTAGATACGTATTCGCAATTTCGGAAGTTTATTACAACTGTTTTGTTGGGAACAGAAAATGTCGTCAACTTATTTATCACTTGGGTATTCGTAATAACTTCAGACTCTATAAGAAGTTCTCGAGTATTTTTTTTTATTTGGTTAACCAATGCCGCGTTGGTAGGCGCTTTTTTTATTACCGGCCAGGACTTTATCGAAGCGAATTGCGTTCAATTTTTTTAATTAAATAGTGTTTCAAATTCACAAGTCATTTCGTCACTGTTAGTGCGCCGGAATGACCCAATTTGCTCGCACTTATCGAGGAAACCTTCGGCTCTTATCGAATAGATGGGATGAAAAATTAATTTTCTTACTTGATCTACCAAAATTTTTAGCTTCGAGTTACCAGGGTGGGGCAGACCTTGCCCCACCGTCCATGCTGCTGCCAATTATCTAGTACGTCCCTTAGTCGCCTTTTAAGACACCAACGGGAAGAATAGGACTTGAAAGCGTATCAAACACAAACTCACTATCGAATTAAATGCGAAATTTTGTAATATTAATTAGGATTTGTTTCGCCATTTTACCTCGTATAGGACTTAGAGCTTAGAGGTTAATAGAACAAGTAAACAAGACTAGACGCAATATAACCCGATGCATCCGTTAATAGGGGACGTGACAGCCAGCGCCCTTTATCTGCAGACAAAAGTGCACGACCAAGCTATTCAGGTTGTAGTGTAGTCTCCGATAACTTCGCGTATTATCTGCAGTTTATTACGGGAACTTTCTATAGTAAATTACTACTGCGTTGCCGCTTTGTTTTGTTACTTTGTAAAGGAGCCGAGTTCTGTATGTGAACGTTTGTTTAGAAGGTCGTGTGCAGGTTAATTAAGAGCTGAAAATGTTGCTGTACGGCAAATATTTAATTAAATAGTATGTGGTGCAAATTATATTTTGTATTTAAATTTTTTCTTTTCTGTTTTTAGCCAATTATATTTATCTTAGTCAATATTATTTAAAATCAGAGCCTTTTTTATGTTACATAACCCATAAACATAACATCACGGCTATATTCCCTGAAGTTTAGGGTTAGGCAGATGTGGACCTATAGTACACCCACATTTCGCACCCATGCATGTAATAGGGGGCGAGCCTATTGCCATCAACCGGGCACAAATCCAGAATCCGGAGCTCTGGATTTGTTGCTGCTATTGTGAATTTCCAGATGGAAAACCCAATAACATTTAGTGATAGTAATTATAATGTTTTATTTATATTTTGTGCTTTGTGATCATGTAAATAATGTACAAAATGCAGTTCATGTCCAGTGTCTCACCATTTCATTCAATGCCGCTTTTTACATCAAAGACACCGAATATAATGCATATTAAATTATGTCATACCACATCTAGTTTTGCATTGTTTTCTATTTACTTTTTCCACCAGATCCGCCGGTCGCCTACTACGCTAAAACCATTGTTTTGACTCGTTCATCGATCCATAAGTATCTGAGTGTCCCTTCTGACTCCATTGTTCCTTTATTCTGCAAAGTTCGAGGCGACATCAATGTCAATATTGTCATGAAACGATCCCTAAACACGAGATTGTACCTACCTAATAAAACTATCAGCGAAGTTTTCTTTTAATAGATCATACGAAGGTCATTTGAGGTTTACAATTTATTTAGAAAGGTAGGCAATTTAATTGTAGTTGCTTTTTGTTTGGTTTTTTGTGTTTGTTTTTTTGTTTGTCCTCTCGCTTTCTTTGGGAGTGATTTCGTGAAAAGGGACGGAAATGTGTAACAGGAAGTAACAGCTTGAGCATGGAATAAGTAAGTACTTTAAAATAGCATGGAATTAGTGTGCCTACTCATGGAATTAGTAGGTACTATAATTATACAGTATCTAACAAAAACCCTGTTGTTCCTTTTAGGGACGTATACATTAACCTACAAGCACAACATTGGTGGAATTATAATTTAAAAAAAATAAGCATGGGCTAGTCGAGAAGTCAAAATCAAAGAAGTAAAGAGGTAAGAAATCAGTTAAATTTTACAAATATTAATAATTAAATAATTATTTTAATTATTTGTGTTGAACAGTTTTTATAAATGACTTGCTTTCTAACGTAAGTACACCGATTCTTAAAACGTAGGTAGAAGGAATAAGAGGGTTTTTAGGGTTCCGTAGTCAACAAGGAACCCTTATAGTTTCGCCATGTCCGTCTGTCTGTCTGTCTGTCTGTCTATCTGTCTGTCTGTCTGTCTGTCTGTCCGTCCGTCCGTCTGTTCCCGGCTTAGCTCAGAGACGCTTAGTACTAGGAACCTGTAATTTGGCATGGGTATATACAACATTAGTTTTTGTTTATACTAAACCTCTTAAGGGGTCATTGTACTCATCATTATGAACAACTTTTACTATGGGACCAACCTTGAAATCGCGAAAAAAAACTCAGCTGTTCCCTACATTTAAGTTCGCTGAACTCGTCAAAATGTAGGGAGCAGCTGATATTTTTTTCGCGATTTCAACTTTGGTCCCATAGTAAAAGTTGTTCATAATGATGAATACAATGACCCCTTAAGAGGTTTAGTATAAACAAAAACTAATGTTGTATATTAATAATGCCGAAAAAGTCGTCAAATAAAACCATGGAAAACAATTTTTTTTAGGGTACCTAGGGTACCTAAAAAAATATCATCCCCATTTCACGTGTAAGGACACGTGAAATGGGGATGATATTGTTTTTCTCGTCTATTCCATGGTGTGGGATATTGTTGGATAGGCCGTTCAAAAATATTGTGGGTTTGTCAGAACCATTAAGCTTTAAAGTGCAATCTACAAAAAAACAAAATTATTTAACCTACAACAATTGTACACATACCATACATGCATGACTATCCGAAAGATCCTTAAGACCAACATACACACAAATATTTCATTTACACAAAAGACTTGTAGATATAATACCCGAAATCAAGACGACCTAGAAGTACCAAGAGTGAGAACCCTGTACGGCAGGAAAACTATACAGTATCAGGGGGTCCGGCTATACGATAAACTACCTAAAAAAGTTAGAGAGTGTACAAGCATACCAACATTTAAAAAAGGCCTTAGGAATTATATATTAGACACATAAGTTTAGTTTTTTATAATAGACACATAAGCTTAACTGTTTTGTATTCTATTTAGTGTACATACTTCCTTTATATTTTATCACAGAAAATATGGTGTTCTATTTCATGGACGCCTTGAACGTCGTACCTAATGTAAACTACAACCTATTGGTAATTTATTTAAGTTTCTCTATAAGTGAACTGTATTTAATTGTTCTTTGAGAAAATAAAATTTCTTTAAACCGAATTTTTTGTTAGAGTCAAGTGTCCCGCCCCCCTGCCAGCTAAATGGTTGGTTTTGGATATGTGAAAAAATTCATGGCAAAAGTATACAACCTGTTTTTTTTGATATCCCATAACTCTAGGGTTATATTCTGTAGGTAAAAATAATACTAAAACTCCTAGAATAGGTGGTCCAAAAATGCATCGTTTCGGAGACATCATCAATCATAATTAAATTAGGTCAAAAATTGTCACCAGTATGACGAATCTTTACTTTTCCGAGGTTGCCAAACTTCGCAGTAGTGTAGTAAAATAAATAGTAAAAAAAATATGTAGGTATGTTGGTATCGGGGCTTCCTGGCGGCAGCTAGTGAAGGGACGAAAGAAAATGCGACGTTGTCATATTTCACGTAAGGGTGTTTTACATTAATAATCGTGACTTTGCCGAATTATTTTGTATGAAAAATGAAAAAAAAAATAACGAAGGATTGGAACATAACTCATATGCCAGTTGATTCTTTGATATGGCCTCAATCATACCCTAGAGTTATGGGATATAAAAAAAAAACACGTTGTATAACGAAATTAAAAGGAAAACTATCACAGCTAAGTAGGCTTCACAAGTTAACTAGTAATAGTCGATCAACTTAAATTTGCAGTTGGAGAATTGACCGTAACGTATATCGATGTATGGGACAGCATGTTTTTCAACTACAATGTTAAGTTTGTTTTTGGGATAAATTCAGCCCAACTACGGAATCCTTCATTGTGCGTGGAAAGACATGCACTTGGCCGGTTTTTTGTTACAAAATGTATAGATTGTAAGTAGAGGGGGTTGAATTTCGACCAATGGGCGGGCGTCCACTAGTAATGAATAAATTATTCAAAATATTTCAGTATTTAACTTTTTTTTAATTTTGATGTTAATTTCTGTCGCTGCTTAGTTGCTTATTACCAAGGTGGTATATCAATGTTACACATCATAAGCGGCTACTGTAAGGCTCGCAATTTTTTTTTTTTTTGCTTTTTTCAGCTTTATCCGGTTAGACTGGAAGCCGACCACAGCATAGTTGGGAAAAGGCTGGGCAGATAATAATAATAATAATAATAATAACAACCACACGTCCTGATTGACCATCTAATCACGTGGGGGGCGGACACACGAATGAGAAATTACTGGCGTGGCTAACGTGGCTCTGGAAACCCACTCAAAATGGAGACTCGTTCAAAAAGAAAACGTATAGGACCGCTGCCCGGGGGCGATCGCCGGGGCACACTTGGAGCTGACGCTGAGTGTCTCAGCATGCGAACCGTCAGCGGTGAGGAGTTGAACAGGCGGGCTCCCACCGACAAAGATGTTACAGCCGAAATTATTGACGATGGTGACAGACTTACAAACAGGACAGACACCCCTGTAGAACCGTACAGTCCAAGCACACTATCGTACACACCTTCAAGAACATCATCACCATCCATACCATCGTCACCCATACCATCGTCACCCCCCATTATTAGTTTAAGTTTAGTTCCACCCACTCCGGCCTTGAATGTTGCGCGGGAGGTATCTACCTTTTTACCCGCGTCCACCAAGGCTGGAAAAGCAAGAGTTCGTATGAGATGGAGTAAAGATGTAAACCTATTTATCATGCGAACCTATTTATACATTAATAAATTAGAAACCGACATGACCACATACCGACACCAACTGCATGCAGTTTTTACACGACAATATCCAGAAATTATGGTTACAGAACAAAGAATCTCAGACCAAAGAAGAGCCATAGTAAGGAATAAACTTCTATCTCAAGAAGTAATAGATCAATTAAAAGATGAAGTACGAAAACAATTGCTACAGGAAGAATCAGAAAACTCTGCAAACACTAATACTATCACACAAAACACAAACGAAAATAGCCTGCAAGATCAACCACAATCGCTTATTCTATTACAACCTAATTTTGAATCTCAACCATACAATCAATCTCATACATCACACACATCTACACAAACCGAATCTATAACCTTAACCCTAACGTTAGAAAATGATATTGAGACAGTTGCCGCCGAGGCTCAAAACCCGATAACAGATATGTATATACAAGAAGTACATGACAAATTTAGAACGAAACTAACACAATACTCTGGAATGGATCCGGCAGCTCGACCAAAACTACCTAAACTCAAATATAGCCCTAAACTTTTCCGCTTAGTTAACTTATTTAATGAAGATATACTGAAACAGTTTTTATCTGATGACACACAACTGATTGACATACACACCCTTATTTATTGCACAGCAGTTGTTATTTCGAAAGAACTCAACTTTAAAATTACTGAACACGCAAGAAACACAATACAAAGAGACACTGTCAAACCGCCATGGCAACAGAGGCTCGAAAAAGACATTGAAAAATTAAGAGCAGACTGTGGCAGACTTACACATTACATCAACGGTTGCAGATCACATAAAGTAGTTAAAAGAGTTGAAGCAATATTTAAAAACAATTTTACACACACTAGACACGAAAATAACAATAGGAAGCCTGAAGAGTTTTTGGAGACATTGAAACAGAAATTGACACTTAAAGTCCATAGGCTTAGGCGATATTTAAAGGCACAACAGCGCAAAAAAGATAATGCCATATTTGCTACGAATGAGAAAATATTTTATAGGAATATACAGAAACCACACACCGATTCAACAACACAGAAAGACACAGACACACCCTCAAAAGAACACTTGGAAACATTTTGGTCTAATATATGGGAAGAACAGGTACATCACAATGATAAAGCAACTTGGATTACAGAAGAAGCAAGAAAATGGACAGCAATAGATGAAATGCAATTTAAAGAGATAACAGAGTCTGAAATTACATACTTAACGACTAGATTACATAATTGGAAGTCACCGGGTATAGACAAAATACAAAATTTCTGGTATAAAAAGTTAACGATACTACACAAATCCATAGCAAAAAATTTAACAGATATAGTATCAGGAGAACAGAATATACCCGAATTCATTGCCACCGGAATAACTTACATGCTACCTAAAACTGAATACACATCAGAGCCTTCCCAATACAGACCAATCACATGCCTACCGACAATTTATAAAATACTAACATCAGCAATCACTAATAAAATCAACTCACACATTGAACACCACAATATGATAGCAGAGGAGCAGAAGGGATGCAGGAGAGGCCACATGGGATGCAAAGAACAGTTGGTTATAGACTCTACTATCCATAAACATGCCACCACAAAAAATAGAAACCTACACTGTACTTATATAGATTACCAAAAAGCTTTCGATAGTATTCCACACTCTTGGCTAATACAAATCCTAGAAATATATAAAATCAATTCCAAAATAATAGAGTTTCTACACATTGTAATGACACGTTGGAAAACCACACTTCAGATAAATAACCGTCTCAGCACTCTCATAACTCGACAGATACATATTAGGAAGGGTATTTACCAGGGCGATTCCTTGAGCCCTCTTTGGTTCTGTCTCGCTCTGAACCCCTTGTCTCACTTACTCAATCGGTGTCGCGCTGGATATAATTTTAAAAACAATACCGAAGAAACTATTATCTCGCATCTCATATACATGGATGACATTAAATTATATGCTAAAACTGAAAAAGAAATGAAAACTCTTATAGAAGTGACGACCACAGTTAGTCAGGATATTAATATGCAATTTGGATTAGATAGGTGTAGGACATTGCATATTCTAAAAGGAAAAGTAAAACCCGGTAACTATGCAGTCAGCGACACCGACACAATAGCAGCTATGGAGCCAACAGATCTATACAAATATTTAGGATACAAGCAACTTAAAGGAATCGACCACACAGCAATTAAACAGATACTAAATACAGAATATAGGAGAAGAATTAACGCAGTTTGCAAAACACAGCTATCTGGAAAGCATCTTATAAAAGCCTTGAATACCTTCGCCATACCAATATTGACCTACTCATTCGGAGTAATAAAATGGTCAAAAACTGACATCGAACAATTAGAAAGAATCACACGCACAACACTCACAAAACACAACAACCTACATCCTAAATCTGCGATCGAACGACTCACAATCAAAAGACAAAATGGAGGGAGAGGCCTTATACATCACCTTTGGCAGAAACAAATCACTAGGCTAAAAACATTTTTCTATACCAAATCTCGCACTAGTAAAATATACAAAGCTATTACCTTAAATGATTTTAATTACACCCCGCTTAATTTAAATGACCAAAATATTCAAGACATAAACATAATTGACCCGCAAAACCAAAAAATTGAAAACTGGAAAAAGAAAGTCCTTCACGGTAGACACCCTCATGACCTAGAGCAGTCCCACATAAACAAATTAGCATCAAATAAGTGGCTTAAAATAGGAAGCTTGTTCCCTGAAACAGAAGGCTTTATCATAGCTATACAAGATCAAATCATCAACACCAAAAACTACAGAAAATTTATCATTAAAGACCCTACCATCACAAACGATAAATGCCGCAGATGCCATATTCAATCAGAAACTATACAACATATTACCGGAGCATGCATAACCCTCACACAGACAGACTACACTCACAGGCACAACCAGGTAGCAAACATCATCCATCAAAAACTAGCACTCAAACACAGTCTCATACAAAAAACTAACACTCCCTACTATAAGTACGCACCACAAACTATTCTAGAAAATGACACACATAAACTGTATTACGATCGCGCCATACTTACAGATAGGACCATCCACTATAATAGACCAGACATAACCTTACAGGATAAAATCAGACAAATCACTTACCTCATAGACATTGCAGTTCCCAACACCCATAATCTACAAAAAACAATCGCTGAAAAAATAAGCAAATACGCTGAGCTTAAAGAAGAAGTTAAAAGAATTTGGAGACAAGATAAAGTTTATGTTGTTCCTGTAGTTCTCTCCACCACAGGTGTTATTCCCAACCATCTCCTCCGTAGCCTAAAAATAATAGATCTAGAAGAATCCCTTTACATAAATATGCAGAAAGCAGCCATACTAAACACATGCAGAATCGTTAGGAAATTTATGCAGTTAGACGAAAGTACACTCTCACCATAAAATTCACCACACGCTGCATTTACTTGGCTCTGGCCCGTAAATGTAGCTAAAAACCAGCCTACGAGCTGAGAAAAAAAAACACTCCCAATAATAATAATAATAAAAGCTGGCAACACCAACGTCAACAGACGTCTCGAATTTAGATCTTCTAATTTTCATATATTTTAACAGTTTTAAACCATTTTCGACGCATTATTATAGTTTTGAATGTGCTTTTAAAAAACCCGCAAGAAACGTGAAACCGTTTTATCCCAAAAAGAGGAATATACACCATTATTTTAAAGATGATTCAAAAACTGCCGAATAAGTTATGACATCTGTCATGTCACATCTAAAAATCAGAAAATAGAAATGAAATAGCATGGAAGTTATTATGAGATGTTGACAAGATCAGCGGCACAAAGAACACGCCTACCACCTCCGGACTCTTCGCTTAGCTCCGCCTCACCGCCACCGGTACCCAGCCCCACTGTGACTACACCGGCCGCGGCAGTTGCGTCGAGCTCAAGCGACGAGTATTTCTCCCCGCCCACGACGCCACCACCTGCTCGTCGACGGGGAGGACGCCGGCCGCCGGATGGTTTAGGACCTCGAGGCCCACCGACCTCTGATACCCAGCTCCCGGCGGAGGTGTGCAGCGCATGAGATGGACACGAACCATCAATGAGAACGTCATGCGCTCATACTATGGGGCTACAGAGGGGAGAAACAATCTGACCGCGTACCGTGTTCGGATGCTCTCTCTTTTTCAGGTGCTTGAGCCAGCTGTCAACGTTTCGGCACAGCGACTATCGGATCAGGTGCGGGTCATCCAGCGTAATCATATGTTGGATGACACTGTACTTGATCGCCTGCGAACTGAAATGCGGAGTAGCCATGTCATCGCCCCCCTGTCGCAGACTGTTGTAGAACCACCGCAGTCCAACACAATCCAAGCTGACGAGGGGAATGATGACAGGGCTACAAACGTAAGTACCCAGTGCAATGAGAAATTGAGGAGTGCTTTGGAGGGTGCGATTCGGGAATATCGGTTTATGTCACCCGAACTTAGACCACGCTTACCTCGTTTGCCCATGCATAACAAAAATAGGGCGCTGGTGGCAGCTCTGGATTCGCAGTTGTCAAACTATTTTGATGACTGCGAAAACCTCACTGATACTCATTCGATTCTGTACTGCGCGGCTGTAGCGACATGTCGTGTAGCTCACGTAAAATTTCCAAATGTCTCTATAGCTACACGACTGAAACCAGTCGTACCAGCCTGGCAGTGCAGAATTGAGCGTCGTATTGGTGGAGCCAGAGCGCTCATCGGCAAACTAATCTGCTTCAGGGAGGGCAATACTCGCCCAAGAGTGATGCGCTTTGTGAGGCGGGCGTTCTCAGGGACTGATACCAGCCCTGAGGACTATTTGTCTCGTGTCACAGAGCGCATAGACTTCCTGAAGCAGAAAGTGTATGCTTGGGCGAACCGTATTCGTAGGTATAAGCGGCGTGTGGACCGATACACTCAGAATCGCACCTTCCAGAGCAATGAAAGGTGGGTTTATAGGGATTGGGAGCGACCGAATCAAGATGTGACTGACACGCACCTGCCGGATAATGATGCCATGTCTTCTTTCTGGCGCAGTATCTGGTCGGTGCCTGTCGGTCACACTGAAGGTGATTGGACTCGGAAAGTTGAGCGAGCCTGCGATCCAATACCAGAAATGGGGGCTATTACCATCTGCCCCCAAGATGTAGCTCGTGCGGTCCGTCCGTTACCTAACTGGAAGTCCCCAGGACCGGACGGACTGCACAACTTCTGGATCAAATGGTTTGTTGGATCGCACGCTCGCTTGGCGGCCCAGTACCAGACTGCTTTGGAGTCTGGTTCGCTACCCCAATTCCTAACGACAGGAATAACCCACCTGCTCCATAAATCAGGTAGCACCGCGGAACCCAAAAATTATAGACCGATCACGTGTTTACCGACGGTCTATAAAGTTCTTACATCCATTTTGAGAGCTAAAATTAACAAACATATAGACAACAACTCCGTCATGTCTGCCTCTCAAAATGGATGTAGGAACGGGTCTCGCGGTACTAAGGAGTTACTCCTCATTGATATGGCCATTAGCCAACAGGTTCGACGTTCCCGAAAGGATCTGTCGACATGTTGGATAGATTATAAGAAGGCCTATGACTCGGTGCCACATACATGGCTCATGAGGGTGCTGGAGTTGTATAAAGTAGATGCAACTCTGCGCACCTTCCTGATGTCATGTATGAGGCAATGGAGGACAGTCCTTCGCTATCCAGGATGTCGAAATATCCAGAGGAATAGCGAACCGATAAGGATCGAGCGAGGCATATTTCAGGGCGATAGTTTGAGTCCGCTTTGGTTCTGCTTAGCCTTGAATCCTCTAAGCACATTGCTGGAGGATTCAGGTCTAGGCTATCGGTTGAGGAGAGGTGGTCAGGTTATATCTCACCTCCTCTACATGGATGACCTAAAACTCTTTGCCCCCAACAATTTGCAACTGATGGAGCTACTGAAAGTAACTGAAACTTTCAGTAGGCACATCAGGATGGAATTTGGTGTGGACAAATGTGCGGTTATGCATGTAAAGCGAGGGAAGATTGTGGAATCCGTGGGAACCCAACTCTCAGATTCCATAAACCTCAGAGCCCTCTCCGCATCCGAAACCTATAAGTATTTGGGTATGTCGGAAGCGTTGGGCATCAATGCTACTGACATGAAGCAATCGTTGAAGGAGCGCTTCTTTGGCCGCCTGAAGAAAGTATTGAATAGTCTTCTGTCAGGCGGAAACAAGGTGCGTGCCTTCAACGGTTGGGTCATGCCGGTTTTGATGTACTCTTTCGGCATACTCAAATGGACTCAAACCGAACTCGACGCCCTGGATAGGAGGGTTCGTACGCTGCTGACTGCATATCGAATGCATCACCCACGGTCTTCGGTAATGAGACTGTATATCCCGCGAAAAGGTGGAGGTCGAGGCTTTTTAAACGCTAAGACCCTCCACAATCGCAAGATATGCAGTCTCAGGGAATATTTCCTAGAAGCCGACGTGGGGATGCATCGAGATGTGGTCGCGGTGGACAAGGGCCTCACCCCGCTCTCCTTGGCTAAAGAGAACTGGCACAAACCTGTCGTGCTTGACACTAACGATCGCAGGGAGGTATGGCAAAGTAAGGAGCTTCACGGACGCTTTTTCCGGGCCCTACATGGACCCGAAGTAGACTTTTTAGCGTCCGTAGCCTGGCTGCGTTTTGGTGACCTCTTTGGGGAAACCGAAGGTTTTGTCTGTGCAATTATGGACGAAGTTATCATGACGAACAATTACCGGAGATTTATTGTGAAGGACGGCACGGTTGACGTGTGTCGGGCATGCCACCGTCCGGGAGAATCAATCCGACACATTATTGCCGGGTGTTCTCGTCTTGCTAATGAAGAGTACTTGCATAGACACAACCTTGTAGCCAGGATTATCCATCAGCAACTTGCTTTGAAATACAGCCTTGTAGAATCTGAGGTGCCGTACTACAGGTATGTGCCCGACCCAGTTCTCGAAAATGGAAATATCACATTGTACTGGGACCGATCCATCATCACTGACAGGACTATTGTTGCCAATAAGCCTGATATAGAGGTGGTGGATCGAATAGAGCGGCGCACAATGATTGTTGACATCACGGTCCCTCATGACGGGAACCTCGTGAAAGCAGAGAAAGATAAACAAATCAAGTATCTTGACTTGGCTCGCGAGGTTGTCGACATGTGGGATGTGGACTCAGCAATCATTGTGCCGATAGTTGTATCAGCCAATGGCTTAATTGCCAAGAGCCTCGACCAACACCTAACGAGGCTCTCGTTGGGCAGCTGGATTAAGGGCCTGATTCAGAGAGCGGTACTTCTAGACACGGCTCGCATTGTTAGGAGGTTCCTCTCTCTGGAGCCCTGACCGCCGGTAGCTTGGACCCTGTTCCCGATACCGGTGGGCTACTATTTTTTATATTTCTAAATGTTTTATATATATTTTTTATATTCTAATATTTAAAAATATAATTTGTATGTACTTAAGTGAAATAAAGAGATAATAATAATAAAATTTATTTATTTCCAAAACAGGTTACAGACTTAAATAACTTGGTTAACAAAAGGGTATTATTAACAGCTAGTGGTAGGAAGTAAGTACAGAGCAAATAATAAACCATGCTGCAGAAATCTGTAGACAATATAATTCGTGAGCCCTGCCTCTTAAACTAGGGTTACCTGTATCTTAAGAGACAGTGTTCAGCTAAATGATTGATTGCGATAAGATTTATACAACTTGTGAGTTGTGTCGATCTACCTAGTGATTTAAAATGAGGTTAGTTTGTTTCGTTTATAATTATAATTAAAGAAAGGCAAAAGAGTTTAAGGAGCATGGGGGTGTGAGTGTGGGTGTTTGTATGTATGTATGTGTATGTGTGTGTGTGAGTGTATGTATGTGAGTGTATGTATGTGTGTGTGGATGTATGTGTGTGTGTGTAGGTGTAGGGGTGTGTATGTGTATGAGAAGGTGTGTTAGTGTAAGTTGTGCAATTGGGTGAGGGTAGCTTGTGAGTATACACTGATATATTAATATTAAGCGATGTATGTAAGTAGTGATTCTGTTTGTGAGTAATCCTGTTGAAGTAGCCATTCTGTCATCTTAGACTTTAGTTCATATCTATTTAGGTCGAGTATTTATTTATTTATTTATTTTATTTTTAGGAAAACTTACAGCTAAACAGATACATTTAGTAATAGTTCATAGAAGAAAATGGCCAATTACAAGTTTCCACTTATAGTCTATGAGCATTGGAACAAAGAAAATTGATAGTAGACTTTGTAAAACACAAAACAGAAAAAAAAAATACTATTTCCGCTCGAAGAAGCTATTAGATAAGATTCTCTTCAACTGAGTAACACTAGTATTGAAAATGTCGATGTCAGCTTCCTGACAGGTTGCATTGTACATACGACTCGCTCTCATCATGTACGAGTTCCGTCTGTACGTAGTGGCTACCACTGGGGTGTGCAATAAATGAGGTCTACGCAAGAACACAGACGGCACTCGCAGTCCGATTTTGTGCAACAACTCGGTGACACCAGTTGTTCCATTGACAATCTTGAAAAGAAACACAAGATCTGATATTTTTCGCCTTACGTAAAGAGGAAGGATATGAAACTTTTTGCAACGGTAGGTATAATTCGTTAAGAACGTTTTAGATCGATATTGAATGTGCCTTAAAAACCTTTTCTGTATATATACGAGTTATATAAACATTATAATTCGGGTTCCAGACCTGAGAGGCATACTCCAAATGACTACGAACAAAGGAACAGTATAATATTTTAATAGTCTTTATATTCTTGAAATCAGAGGACAGTCGGAGAATGAAACCCAGTGCTTTTGATGCTTTCTTAACTACATTGTCTATATGCGCATCAAAGAGGAGCTTAGCGTCAAAGGTAACTCCCAGGTCCCTGATAGTGCTGACCCTATTTAGTACTGTATCCAAAAGCGTGTAGTTATGGACGATCTGGATAGGTTTCCGTGTGAAGGAGCAAACATAACACTTGGAGACATTCAAATCCAGCTTATTATTAACACAATAATCCTGAAAACTATTAAGGTCTGCCTGTAATAGATGAGCATCTGCCACTGTATTAATTTGTCTCATTATCTTCATGTCATCAGCATATAGTAACAGATTTGAATACCGGAATGAAGAAGAGATATCATTGATAAAAATATTAAATAAAAGTGGCCCTAGCAAGGACCCTTGGGGAACCCCCGAAGGGAAATTCATAGGCTTAGAGCTGTATCCATTAAGAACTACAATCTGACATCTGTTCTCCACATAGGACTTGAACCACCGGTAAAGATCACCCCTGATGCCCACCGATAAAAGTTTGCGCAACAGGATCACATGATCTATCCGATCGAAACACTTACTGTAGTCGGTATATATAACATCGACTTGGGACCTCTGCGACATACACTCGGAGAGGTAGTCGCTACAGACAATGAGATTAGACGAGGTCGACCGACCCCTTACGAAGCCGTGCTGGCTTTCACTTAAACTGTGCTTGAGTGCCGAAGAAACCTGTGCGTGCACAATTTTCTCCAGCAATTTAGCAAACACACACAGCTTTGAAATAGGTCGGTAGTTCTCAACCAATGTCCTTGACCCTTTTTTATGTATCGGTGTTATATACGCCGACTTCCATATCTTAGGCATCACGCCAGTAGCAAGAGATTTTTCAAATAAGATGGAAAGAGGCACAGAAAGCTCCTTGGCGCAGTTGACGATGAATAAGGGCGAGATGTCATCTGGACCCGCAGATGTAGAGTATGTTAAGTTCTTTATGAGTTTTTTTGTAAATTTGTGTGCTTATTGTATAATATTGGTGTCTGGCAAAAGAAGTTTTGTGCCGAGTGCCTGGAGGAATATTGGTTCGCTTTTTGGGATCAGACGGGGGGACGGTAGCGTGATGTCTTCTGAGGACAGATTGAAGCACGATGAGCTGACGGACCGTTAGTACCTTGCAATCCGAGTATAGTTGCTTTGTAGGATAACGATATGGTTTTCGTAACATCACTTTCAGTATAGCCTCTGTGCTCTTTCCACTTTGATTAGACTAGTTTTATTTGCACTACCCCATACGGTAAAGCAATACCCAATAATGGATTGACACAGGGCATAGAATACCATTTTCAAGGTATCAGGGTTTGCCGAGTCTCTAAGAGACTTAAATATATGTATCAATCTCATAGTTCTAGAGGTGAGGGCGTTAAGTTGCTTATCCCATCGTAACCCTGCGTCTATTTGTACGCCCAGATATCTTACATTATCAGTTCTTGTGAGTGCTGGGCATAGACACGAAGATGACTGCTGTGGGCAAGTGGGAGCTATTATCGAGAAAGTGTGGTCTAGTGCGGTGTTAGAGCGAATAGAAAACGGAATGTAAGAAGTCTTGTGAAAATTGAGAGTAAGCAGGTTTGAGTTCAGCCATTTTATTACTTTGGTTAATGCTGCTTCTGCGCTACATTTAAC
The DNA here is from genome assembly GCA_948098905.1 of Tiliacea aurago. Lineage (NCBI taxonomy): Eukaryota > Metazoa > Arthropoda > Insecta > Lepidoptera > Noctuidae > Tiliacea > Tiliacea aurago. The sequence continues at coordinate 13,153,121 of OX402577.1, forward strand.
ACTATCCCACGTTGGTCCATCAGCTACAATCACAGTGTCATCGGCATAGGCAAATATCTTAGTATTAGGGAGGGTCATTCTGCATAGGTCGTTTACATAGATTTGGAACAAAATGGGGCCGAGAATGCTTTCCTGAGGTACTCCGTAAGACACAGATTCTTTGTCACTAAGGAGCTTATCAATTTTAATTCTTTGAGTACGGTTATTGAGATAATCTTTGAAGATTTGAAGAGCGATACCTCTAATACCAAGTAGTTCCAGTTTGGCGATTAGTATGGGGACAGAAACTGAGATAATGATGATGTTGGCAATTTGTGTCATATGCTTGCCTTGATTGCATTCTCTTAATTAATATAAATTTAAAAACCAAACAAACCCATTCATACCTTGAAGCACTTTTTATGTTGACCGTACAAGTTGAAAACAATAGAAAAAATAACAAAGAAAAAATGTTATTATATTTATCGAAATCGTGCCCCCCCGGGACGCGTGTACCTGTGGGATCGGGCCCCTCAGGGACGAACTCTGTCATTTGCTAATTTGTGTAGAATCGGGTAATATGGCACAACTTGCAGTGACGATTTTTTTGCAGAGAAGGGAAAGAAATGCAGAAAAGAATAAGAAGAACCCTATATAGATAAAATTGGATTAAAATCTGTTTTTCAACATAAAAATAATCTCTTCCTACGTCATCAAAACGCAAGTAGGCTTTTGAGGAATTTGAGGTTTCGTAGTCAACAAGGAACCCTTAGCTTCGCCATGTCTGTCTGTCTGTCTGCCCCCGGATTAGCTCAGAGACTCTTAGTACTAGAAGGCTGTAATTTGGGTATACTTATTAATTACGCCGACAAAGTGGTAAAATAAAATAAAGTGGGGATGATATTTTTTCTCGTCTTTCCCATGATGTCCGTATTGTTGGATAGGCCGTTCAAAAATATTGCGGGTCTATGAAAACTATTTTTCGATTCAGGGATCCATTGGCGTAATATTAAGCTTTAAGGCCCGTATTACAGAACGTCACTCAATACTCAAGCATTACTTAAAACTAGATTCAAGCCATTTGATTGCATGGTTGAAACTAGTTTTAAGTAAGTAATGCTTGAGTCTTGAGTAAGGTTCTGTAATACAGGCCTAAGAGCGTTTACGACTTACGGCATTTCATACAAACTTTCAAGCCCTTGTTTTTCGAAATGACTGAACCGATTTTAATGAAACTTCATACGCATAAGCAGGATACAAAGGTCTAAAAAGTTAGTTAAGAACATTTTCGAAACATAGTGTTACAGCCAAATTAGACCGATTTTAAAATTTACATAGAAACAGCTTATTAATATGCGTATGAAGTTTCATTAAAATCGGTTCAGTCATTTCGAAAAACAAGGGCTTGAAAGTATGTATGAAATGCCATACCGCCGTACGTCGTAAACGCTCTTAAAATGCTATTTTGCTAGCTATATATAGCTAGTTGAATATTTTGCTAGTTTTTGTTTGAGTCAAATGTGGGGTATGTGAAAAATTCACGGCAGTAGTATATAATTATAACGAAGTTAAAAGAAAAACTATGAAAGCTAAGTAGGCTTTATAAGTTAACGAGTGATAGTCGGCCAACTTACATTTGCAGTTGGAATGTATGGGAGAACATGTTTTTCAACTGCAATGTTAAGTTTGGTCTTGGGATAAATTTTCTTCATCCCAACTACGGAGCCCTACATTCTGCATGGTCCGACACGTACTTTACCGGTTTTTTTGTGTGCAGAAAATGCCAGGAGGCCTGCTGAACCTCTTTTGAACTTTGCTCTCATTTCTTATAGAGTTTTTTAACTGTTATAGTTAAGTATCACAAACTGAACGTGTCGTACAAGTTACTTAACTGCAATTAGGTACTAATTTATAGTGCGTAACTCCGAACTGTCTATTATAATCACAACGTGCACATTATCAAGTGAATGAAAAAGATAGTGTCTCAGTAATTTTTCATGTCTTATCCTTTTAATCAATAAATGTTAGTAGGCTGCGTAAGTCTTCACAGCAAAAAAAAATCTCAAACAATCCTAACTTCCTAAGTTCCTAACTAATATTATAAATGCGGAAGTAAGTTTGTTTGTTTGTTTGTTACCTTTTCACGCCTAAACCACTGAACCGAACCGATCATCCTGAAATTTTGCATATACGTTGTCAGATGTACAGAAAAGGAAACATACCTTTCATCCCTAAAAAGTACTGTTCCCGAGGAAAACAACAATAACATTCTTATGATAATAGATGGCGCCACGTGTCGTTCGAATCATAAATGAATTATAGTATGGGATGAGTTTAATAGCACTTTAGATTTGATGAAAACAGCTATAAAATTGTATAACAGCACTTTAAAATAAAAATGGATCTACAATTTAATATTATTACAACCCCTTTAATATAACAAGCAGAGTACAACCCAAAATAATTTCCAAATTCTAAATTAACGCGAGCGAAGCCACGGGCAAAAGCTAGTTACTGATACAACAACAAGCACAAGCTGTCATAGCAAAAACTTTAATACAACTTTTTCATAACTTTTTCGGGTAGGTTCATCACCGTAGTAAACAGTAGGCATCTTATTCGATACACCAATACATCGTGTCTGTCAGTTTTTATAAACTGCGCAACGGATTTTGATGAGGATTTCACCATTATTTATGAATGAATTAATGAATGAAATGCACCGACCCCAGCGTGGTTTGACCAGAGGGACAACTGTCAAATCGTGTTGTCATTCATTCTTAGTTCAAGCTCCCAACTAATCCTAAATCCGTAGGTGTTACGGAATAGGAAACGCCGGTTATAAGGCGGAAACCACGGATAACGTGCTTAGGGAATAGACCCCCTGACTCGATTGCTCGGTGAATTTATTACGGAAGGTGTATTCGTTATGATTAACTGGTTCAGGACCGCTAAACGCCCATAGGCGTCATAACAATATAACTTTATATTGTGTCTCGTTCACTGTCCTGGGGGGTCTACTTCGAAGATAAATCCGAAGTATCCAAAGTTTCCTGACTACGGCTAACTATGGCTGAGTAGGGCAAAGAAAAAAAAACGACTGTCAAAGAGATAAGTCAAACTCAAAAGTGTGACTTGAAGTCGGGTAAGGACTCAAAGTCAAAAAAGGAAACCTTGGAAGTCAAGAAACGGCCGAATATTCGGCCGATACTTCGGATTATCGCTTTGGAGTATCTACTCCGCTTGAGCTGGACTAACCTATTATTTTATTAAAGATACGAGTAGCTCGATGTTCTTGTTTTCTCGATGTTTTTGTTTTTGTTTTTGTTCCAATAAAATATTTGAATTTTGATGTTTTGTCAAGTCTTAAAAACCGTGCGAAGTAGGGCTGGGTCGCTAGCTTAGGTATAAACTAGAGATGCCACGAATTGTTATTTGACCGAATACCGCATATTCGGCAAGGCTCTTGGCCGAAGCGCAGAATATTCGGCTGTCGAATATTCGGCAACACTTAGTACTTTCCGCGGGAGTCAAGCCACAACTCGTCCGTCCCTTATGAGTTTAAACTTGCATCGCTAAAGTAGTACGTAGGCGCAGGTAGTTTTGTTTCATTTGTGATTAGGTCGCGATCGTGTCACAACTCACAAGTATCAAAACACGCTTTATTTGCTGATTGTTGGTGCATCATACTGTACGTACTGTATACTAAATATTACTTTTAATGTGATTGATTAATATTACCACTGCACACTGGTAGATTTTAAATATTAATATGTTAATTTGTTGGTTAAATAAACATCTTTATGAGTAATATTTTGCGTTCTTTTATTTCATGATTTGCTATTCAGTATTCGGCCGAAAAGTTTGTAATATTCGGCACAATACCGAATAGCGAAAAAAAGTGGCCGAATAGCCGAATACCGAATAGTTGCCGAATATTCGTGGCATCTCTAGTATAAACTAAAACCTTTTTGCAAGGCAACATCTTGTCTGACACATACCGTGGTACAACACCGACACGACCGGCCGACATAAGTACTACCTTAGTAACAATGCGTCCTTGTGTTTTCCCACTATACTCAGAATTAATGTTTTCCCTTTATAACCTGTGACCAGAATTAATGCACGTTATATTATAGTTAATCACGAGTTGTCATTAACCGACTCTTAATTTCCGACTTCCGCATTTGGTTCCGCATTCATTAATATCCTATTGGCTCCCGCAGACAGGCGCGATGCGACGCGACTCTGGTGGAACAATTTCTATGAAAACTACACGGAAATTGTTCTACCGGTGTCACGTCGCGCCTGTCTGCTCGAGCCTTTAGAGCTCTATGTTTCTCCGGAGACTCGTTTACTAAACGAGGACTGTATAGTAAAAGAACCCCCTTTTTTGAACAGATAACATCGCGCCTGCATTCCCCGAAGGGAGGGGCAGAGTAGTACCGATAGTACACCCACTTTCGCCAGTTATGTTTAAGTCCCATGTAATAGGGGGCGAGCCTATTGCTACCAACCGGGCATAAATCCAGACTCCGGACTGCTACTGAGAAATTCCAGATGTAAAAACTCAATAACCCTTTGCCTGATCCGGGAGTCGAACCCAGGACCTCATAATCGGTAGTAGCGTTTCCGACCACTACATCAACGAGGGAGTCATTTTTAGGCTTCCGTACCCAAAGGATAAAACGGGACCCTATTACTAAGACTCCGCTGTCCGTCCGTCTGTCTGTCTGTCCGTCTATCACCAGCCTGTATCTCATGAACCGTGACAGTATAAAATGTTCACAGATGTTGATTTTCTGTTGCCACTATAACAACAAATATTATAATAAACTAAAAACAGATTATAATAAATATTTAAAGGGGCTCCCATAATATACAACAGACATGATTTTTTTGGCGTTTTTATAGATAATGGTACGGAACCCTACGTGCGCGAGTACGACTCGCACTTGGCCGCTTTTTTAAAGTTGTTTAAAAATAAAGCGCCTCGTTCTTGGTGAAGGATTGACCATCCTTATTGTTCCCTTGGGTGTCGTGGAAGGCTAGAAATGGGATAGACAGCAGTCACTTATTTACACTAACTATCCAGACTAGATACCCGTTATAAATGGAACAGTTTTTGCATTGATGTATTAAATAGGAAGATATGGTACGCGCTCCTCGATGTGGACAGCATAAATTAGGGGAAAGGACACAATCGACCTACATTACTCTCGGTTTGCGGGGAATACCCGAATCGTAGTTTGTTTCCGAGTTGTTATGGGTACGTAACAGTGACAATGATTGCTATCTCGTTCGCACTAGCCCGCGTAATATGTCTCTATTTCGGTTGTCGAGCACATGACGCACGACATCGGGTCCATTTAATATTTACGTGATGTTAGAGAGTGGTCTATCTTCCAACTTAATACATCAATGAGTTTTTGTAAATAAAATTTCTGTAAATTTTTGTAAATAAAGTTTCCTTTCAATGTGGGTTCATTTCAGCCGAAATACGTCCACTGCTGGACATAGGCCTCCCCCAAAGGGTTTGCCATAATCGCCACACTTGGCAGGCGGGTTGGCGATCGCAGTATAATGTTAAGATGCACAGAGAACGCTGCTGCCCATTCTCTAGTAAGTCCCTTAGTCGCCTTTTACGACACCCACGGGAAGAAATAAGATGGTGCTGTTCTTGACGTCCGGCACCACTCGGTACGGCACACTGTACAGTGTGGGTTACACAAAATCAATCTTCCAATCATCAGGATAATATTCTAATGATAATAATAATCGCCAAGTAGGTATCCTTTAAAACCAGAGGGCCGAGCACGGGCGTGCCAAGACGTTTGTGACAAGACATGATAAAGTATGTCATGTCAATTTGTACTAGCATTTTATGACGAAGCAGTTTTATCGCTCAAACTGTGATAAAATGTGTGACTCAAGTCATGTCACAGTAGGCCGTGCTCGCCCCGCAGTTGAAGCTTTGCCTGTAAGAATCTACATCTAGTGAAACAATTTCTATCAATCAATCTGCCTTTTCCTAACTATGCTGGGGTCAGCTTCCAGTCTAACCGGATGCAGAAGACCATGAGTATTTAATGTGGATATAAACAACTGTATCACAAAAACCTCCTTTAAAAATAAAGTATTTAAGTACCTCTTTCATGTTTTGTGAAAGCCTCGCTGCAGAGGATACTTAAAAGGGAAAAATTAAATTGTTTTCATGTTTAGAAATTAGAATGCAAGATAGTTTTAACCTATAGCTATGTGAAAAAGTGTAATTATTTTAAAACATTACTTCCAAAAAAAAGGAGCTACGTCTGCCAACAAACTGCTGTGCAGTTTGGCAGAAGTAAATAATAATTACTTAATCTGAATAAACACTTTTTCATTTCATTTAATTTTTTTTTTTATCATGGGGCGACTGCCTATCTGACCTCCACAACCCAGTAACTGGGTAACACGATACCACTTGGTAAGACTGGTTGTCAGATTTGTTGACTTCTAACTGCCCGTAAAGACTTTAAAATATCTATTCGAATGACGAGAGGGACCAACGTCATAAAGTTTTTTCCGAGGCACGGAGGGGGTCACGACTCACGATATGTAATGGGTGGTCACCCATCCTTGAACTGACCTTGGCAACCGTAGCTTAACCGTCGATCGACCCATGCAGATGTGATCATTTAGGCACGAGCCCCTCTAAAAACAAGTCACACAAGCAAAACACAAAAAAAAACCCAGTAATAAGACTAGCTTAGCTTGTCAAGGGTTATCGTGGCCCTGGCACACATGCAATTGAAGAAACACGGGTGGGTTTTAATCATTAAAACTCGGACACACGTTGGCGAAAGAAATAAAAAACAAGGAGGTTCAACATTCGTAGAGACTTATTTTAAACATCCCCAATTTTTTACGCCAATTCGCTATCAACAGAAAGTCCAATTGCTTATCCAACTCATTGAACCTCACGAAACCATAAAACATTGACATCGAAGCGGATGCAATACCTACACTATACTTCCTAAGTACATCCGGCCCTGGTACCAACCTATGTAGGTTGGTACCAGGGCCGGATTTAGAGGTGTGGAGGCCCTGGGGCAACTACGAAGTGGAGGTCCCAAAATTATATTTAGAACAGACAAAAAAAAAAACAACTTAAAAAGGTACCTTGTGAATGTGGACATTTTTTTCTTTGATACACAATCAATCTGCCAGCCTTTCCCCAACTATGTTGGGGTCGGCTTCCAGTCTAACCGGATGCAGCTGAATACCAGTATTTACATGGAACGACCGCCTATCTGACCCCCACAATACGATACCCCTTGGTAAGATTGGTTGTCAGACTTTTGGGATTTTTTTTCTTTGATACACAAGGAGACTCGTTGAACGTCCCAGCGTCGAATATAAACAATTCAATGAATGAACTGTTTGCGATACATGTTAACTCGTTGACGAATTTAACTAGTTGATCGACTAGTTGACGAATGTAAATCAACCTTGACGTTTCGTTAACGGAAAAACCGTCAACGACCCATCCGTACGAAAGGAAATATTTTCTTTAAAAAAAAATCAAATTGTGGAGGCCCCTTTTTTGTGGAAGCCCCTTCTTTCCTATAGCCCAGGGCTATAGCCCCTGTTGCCCTGCCCTAAATCCGGCCCTGGTTGGTACCTAATTAAGTACCAGAGGAAAGGAAACAGCTGTCAGGAGTAAAAAGCGGCTGATGATCGCGAGATGTATGACGACTACCGTATAAGGATGCTTGGCATCTGGAGCTGCCATACTGCGCATAGGACGCATTTGCCGTCACTTTTTATTAAAAAATATAAAGAAAGTATTCAATTTCATTTATTAATCTAGAATAACTTTTTGTTAAAGACAAATTAAGCTTAATTCATCATTCGTACTTATTAATTTTGCAGTGAAAGTCATTATAGGTAGGTACGGTCAGCAACAAATGTCGATTAAAGACTTCGATAGACCGGTGCGACACGCGACGCGACACAAAGGCCCCACGTGTCGCGCGACGAGCGGTGCCTTTCTGTCCCATCGCAAGTCGCGCCGGTCTGTAGAAGCCTTAACACGGTAAAGTACCTACCCACTTACTTACAGATGGAATTCCTTTTCAGAGATTTTCTGTTTTTTGAATTGTTTTAAATTATTGGAAAATGACAACCATTCGCAACCCTACATAATACCTACCTATTTACTATGCAAAGTCCAAGGATATAAATATGTCTAGATTGACAGAAGCTGTGAACTTGTCGAAACCAAAGTGTGCTTTAGACCCTGTGGTCTGAAGTAAAACAGAAATCACCGCTCGTGTAACGCTAGCAAAAGAAGTTTTACTTCAAATCTGCCTCTCAACTTCCGTTCGCCTCGCCCGATCACACTTTTCTTAACGCTCTCGTCACGCATTGACCAGCTTACTCCCCAAATCAAGCGTGCGTAAAGAAGTTTTACTTCAAAAAATTACGTCCAACTGTGGACCGGAAAATGCACACTAGAATAACACAATGACGTGGCACAAGTGTATATAATACGTACCTGTCACGCACACCAGCATAACAAACTTAGCCTGCTTGTTTTAGTTCTTTTGCAGCGCGACACTCGTCTAGACATATAAATAATCAAAGGCAAAGTCTTATCATTCCCAAAACGTCTAATAATTAATTAATTATAGCTAGGTATCTTACATGGATAAAGGCTCGTCCAGACTGGTGCGATATGGCGCACGCGACAAGGGTCGCGCTGCCTGTCGCGCCTGCCATATCGCACCAGTCTGTACGAGCTTTAATGAAAATAATAATGAAAGTAGGTACAGCATTTACGATTAGGTATAGGTTGGTTAGCCAACATTTACTTAATCATTAATGACATTTGCCCCTTTTGTTTGACCTGATCTACCCGTGTTTACAAGGCACCGACATACGACCTCTGTACACTTGTCAGGCGACAGGCTGTTAGTGATTCTTAGAATATGAGCTGAGCCGTTGCTGTGTAATAAATCCCTGACGGCGTGAATTTTAATTATGGCGACGATAACCAACTTTTAATGATTTTATACTGAAGATCACGTCTACACGAGTAGTGTTAATGATTTGAAAAAAATACATGTGAAATTAGAGCATTTTCTCAATAATTTAATATGTGAATATTTTAGATTATGTTTATATTACATAGTGAAATTAATTTGTAAATTTATGTCTAACGCGGATAAAAAACTGAGAATGGTGCAAAATCTACCAAGCGTATTTTTCAGAAACCATCACTAATTTAATGATAATTTAATTATCAATCTTTTAATATACGCGTTTTATTAAAATACCTTTTTTTTGTGTATAATAAATTAATAATGCGTCAAAAGGCAAAGTCTTATCATTCCCAAAACGTCTAATAATTAATTAATTATAGCTAGGTATCTTACATGGATAAAGGCTCGTCCAGACTGGTGCGATATGGCGCACGCGACAAGGGTCGCGCTGCCTGTCGCGCCTGCCATATCGCACCAGTCTGTACGAGCTTTAATGAAAATAATAATGAAAGTAGGTACAGCATTTACGATTAGGTATAGGTTGGTTAGCCAACATTTACTTAATCATTAATGACATTTGCCCCTTTTGTTTGACCTGATCTACCCGTGTTTACAAGGCACCGACATACGACCTCTGTACACTTGTCAGGCGACAGGCTGTTAGTGATTCTTAGAATATGAGCTGAGCCGTTGCTGTGTAATAAATCCCTGACGGCGTGAATTTTAATTATGGCGACGATAACCAACTTTTAATGATTTTATACTGAAGATCACGTCTACACGAGTAGTGTTAATGATTTGAAAAAAATACATGTGAAATTAGAGCATTTTCTCAATAATTTAATATGTGAATATTTTAGATTATGTTTATATTACATAGTGAAATTAATTTGTAAATTTATGTCTAACGCGGATAAAAAACTGAGAATGGTGCAAAATCTACCAAGCGTATTTTTCAGAAACCATCACTAATTTAATGATAATTTAATTATCAATCTTTTAATATACGCGTTTTATTAAAATACCTTTTTTTTGTGTATAATAAATTAATAATGCGTCAAATTGGTGACAGCGCTCCTTGATGGGCGAGGCCTATTACTGGCTGAACGTACGACGCGTTGCGTGAGCTCAGTACAGAATACGCAAGCTGACCACTCAAGGTCACTGGCATATATCTGCGCCATAAGTAAATGGAAAGCCTTTTCTGGATAGCACTTAAGTAAGTTATCTATTTATATGTACGTAGGGTAGGTAGCCAGCATTGCCAGACATCCCGATTTTGGCGGGACGTCCCGATTTTTAGCTCAAAATTAAATGTCCCGCGTGGGACAGGCTCCGTCCCGCTTTTCGGGGATAGAAAAATAAATACTTAGAGTAGGTACCTAATGTATTACTTAGGTACTTGTTTATATTATATTCCTCTGAAGACTTCACTGCCACACAGGGTAAACCCAGACATTGTACCTAGTAAAGTAGGTAATGATGTTATCCGTTTATGTAGCAAAGTAACGTATTTTCATTAAAGTAGATTTTCAATGGCTACTTAGGTAACTACCATCATTGTAAACTTATTTTGGAACTGAAATAAAAGGATAAGTAGTAAAAAATAAAAAACTACTAATTACCTATTTTTATTAAGTTTCGCTTTCGACGAAAGATTCCCGTTTTTTTCACTCAAAAGATTTCAAAATGCCGCTGTGCCCGAAAAAAAAACTGGCTACGCTGATATGAATGAATGAATTCTTTATTTGCCAGAATATAGGTACATTGTGTATGGTAAAATTGTATTTATGGTTTCACTATAATCGACTTTCTAGTCGTGCAAATTTTTAAGTAACAATATTCGAATTTTTTAATAAAATAAAATAAATTTTCTTCTTACATTATTAACACAAAAAAGAAAATTAACATTAACAATAATATAAAATAAAAAAGTACCTACAACGTTTTTGGTCGTATAAAGGCTTCTACAGACCGACGCGACTCGCGACGCGACACAAAGGCACCGCTCGTCGCGTGACACGCGGGGCCTTTGTGTCGCGTCGCATTTCGCGCCGGTCTGTTTATGCCTTTACAGCTAAATTACCTATTTATTTTTTCATGTTCAAAAACGTTTTCGTTTACTCAACGAAGAAAATTATGGGTTAATGATGAGTTAACTCAAAAAAAAATATATAAAGTTTTAAATTGCCTTTTTTAAAGGCAATTTAATACTTTTCATCGTCATATTCGGGACTCATTGAGCTGATACCGACACCTGTAGGACATTCGTAACAACTTTGTTATCTCAGTCACAGGGTAAACTGGGTCTGAGTGCAAGTTGATTTGGAATCACATCCTCGCGTATGCGCGCCATCTATCTATTAGTAAAGTTAACTGAAGCAAAGTGTGGAGTCTTACTAGAATTTTTTTTTGATGTGTTGCGGAATATGTTAAACTAAGTTAGGAGTGTCAAGATGCCAGTTGTACGTATCAACAATTATTTAGAAAGATATTTATTAACTACTAATGAAATTCCGAAACAGCGCCATCTGTTCACAAAACTGAAAACTCAGTAGGAAGAAGCCTACTTGCATTTAGTGTAGATGGCGCTGTTTCCAGATTGATAAAAGGGAGCGTTCCCAATCTCAGCAAGGATTTGATTCCTGGCTTTGAATTTATTAGTATAATCTCCTAAGGGGACTACGGTTTACCTACATCAAGCGGTAAAGTGACTTTCTAATGAGTAGATATCTGGTGAGATACATAGCTCCTAGGCAAAGTCCTGGCCCCCAGAAATGTTAACTTTAGGCAATTTATAATCATGGCGGCATGGAGAGTGCGATTGTCGCAACCCAGCGCTGGGCACGCCATAATCCCCTCTTTGAGGAGTGGCTAGACAGGCGCCACGGCGTCCTCACCTTCCGCCTGACGCAGGTCTTCACCGGACACGGTTGTTTCGGGAGGTTACTGTTCAGGATAAAGCGGGAGGAAACGCCCGGGTGTCACTACTGTGTGGATCGCCCGGAGGACACGGTGGAGCATACGGTGGAGGTCTGCCCGGCTTGGGTGGAGCACCGCCGTGTCCTCACGGAGGCGATCTCTCGCGTCCGGCCCTGGTTTAGGCCATGGTTCGGAGCGAGAGTGCATGGGAGGCCGTCACCTCCTTCTGCGAAGCAGTAATGCTCGCGAAGGAGGAGGCGGAACGCGTGAGGGTGAGGCTGGGTTCGCGCTCTCACGCCCTTAGCAGCCGCAGGAGACGCCCCGGGCGTCGGGAGTCGCAAGCTGATTTCCAGCCACCGTAGGCGCGGGCTTGCGGACGGTGAGCGATGGGTAGCTCGCCGTCCGATAAGGACCAGGCCCGGGTCGACGGCGCGTTGTGTTTCACGCGCGCCTCAAAGAGATGTCAGCACCAACTGACGGGGTCCGTTAGGGCCAATGCCTGCCAGGGTTGCGAGTTTTTCCGAAAGGGATATCGTGGCCCTGGCACACAGGCAACGGTAGAAACACGGGTGGGTTTTAGTCAGTAAAAGTCTGACACGCCCCCCGCTCAGCTCAGAGCGGGAGAAGTTATTTCATAATAAAACACCCAAAAAAAAGGCTATTTATAATATGTACTCATTTACCTACCGATAAACATCGGAGATATAAACATAACTATTGTGGCGCTATTTACAGCATTAACGTTAAAGTTTAAATGCCTTAAACCGTTAACCTGAGGGCCTAAAATGGACGCTTTGGCAGATTCATAATATGATCTGCGTACAATACATAAATCCCGCAATTCATCTGTTTGACAGCTGCTATTTGACATTAGACTTCATTAGAGGAATTCATAATTTGTGGACCATTTTACGAAACTCCATACAAAACTGCCTAACAGATCAATTGCGGGATAGGAATTGTACGCAGATCATATTATGATTCTGCCAAAGCGTCCATTTTAGGCCCCCTGGTCACTAAAGATAAATTAAACAAAGATTTCTTGATAAACAATAAGGTTTAATAAGGTCTTTACAATTTTTAATACGTAATGAACTGGGGGCCTAAAATGGACGCTTAGGCAGAATCATATAATATGATCTGCGTACAATTCAAATCCCGCAATTCTTCTGTTTGACAGTTTTGTATGGAGTTTCGTAAAATGGTCCACAAATTATGAATTGCTTTAATTAAAATTTTTGTCGAATAGCAGCTGTCAAACAGATGAATTGCGGGATGTTTGTATTGTACGCAGATCATAATATGATCTGCGTATAACACATACATCCCGCAATTCGTCTGGACGCTTTGGCAGAATCATAATATTATTATGATTCTGCCAAAGCGTCCATTTAAGGCCCCCAGATAATTCTTGCAAGATGAATTTTGAACGAATGTAGGCATGAATAAAAGAATGAAAGTTAAATCGAATGAAGACTATTGAGTGAATGTGTCGTAGACAGTTGCCTATTGTTATTAAAACATCGGTAGAAAAAAAAACCCAGTCAAAATATAGACCCAGACATCGAAGCTGGATCCTATCTGATTTAAACATTCCCCCAAGAATGTCCACACTTACACAGATAATTGGCACGAAAGATTGATTCTCAATCAATAAACAGGGATACTGAACTAAACATTTCTAAAGTGATGAGGAAAAAGTAAGAGCAATTTTTCGCGTCATTGGCATTCGCTCCGGCCAAGTCTAGGCGGGTACCCGAGTACCCGAGACTACTGTGTTCTTGGCCATTTATCACGTCACAAAACAAGAAAAAAAAATCACGGGCTTACTGACCCGTTACTTTTCCATTTACAGAGTGTTTTCGCTTATCTCATCCGTGTAATATCCTTTAGTCTCATCCAGTTCGGAAACGCTGACTTATGCCATTTTCACTAACACTAGGAAACACTTAAATGTAATGCCTAAATATTACCTATTGCACGTTGGATTTTGCGCCGACCCCAAATAACATGACAAGGGCAAGTGATCATGATGACGTTGGATTTTCAGCTCTCAGCGCTAAACCGAGCGTACAAAATCCTACTGTGCGTTTTACTTAGGCGTTCATGTAGGTATCGCCTAGTGTTAGTGAAACGGGCATTAGTTTTTGAGGGTCAGGTCTAGTTATTAATGGTTTTTCAAGTAGTAGCTGGTCATGCTTCGGTACTTGCTCGGATAGGTTTGTTTTTGTTTCCTTTTTTTTTTGTTTTAAGCGTGAGTAGGCAATTTTTACCCGTGATTTTCCCAGTATTAGTTAGGTAGGTATCGGTGATCTTAGGAGGAACGTGCTTATCCTTATTAAAAGCTGTTGTTAACACTGTTAAACAACATTATTTTTAGTTTATGCGAAACCTGAATATAGTTTGTTCAGATAAGGAACTGAATCGATTTCAATAATTTTTACACCATGTTTTTTGTTTGATGGAAAATTTTATCACCATTTAATTACTTACAATACAATCGCCGCACGGTTAGGTCATCATCATCATCATTTCAGCCGAAAGACGTCCACTGCTGGACATAGGCCTCCCCCAAGCACCGCCACTTCGACCGGTTCTGTGCTTCCCGCATCCAGCGGATACCTGCGGCCTTCACAAGGTCATCGGTCCACCTTGTAGGAGGCCTTCCAACGCTACGTCTTCCTGTACACGGTCGCCACTCCAGAACCTTTCGGTCCCATCGGCCATCAGTTCTGCGAGCAATGTGCCCTGCCCACTGCCACTTAAGCTTGGCAATTCTTCGGGCTATGTCGGATACCTTGGTTCGCCTGCGGATCTCTTCATTTCTGATTCGATCACGTTGACTACGTGATCGAACTCCAAGCATAGCCCTCTCCATTGCCCTTTGGGTGACTTTTAGCCTTCTGATAAGGCCCATTGTGAGCGACCACGTTTCAGTGCCATAGGTCATCACTGGCAACACGCACTGGTCAAAGACTTTCGTCTTGAGACACTGCAGTATATGGGATGAGAAGATATTGCGTAGCTTCCCGAACGCTGCCCAGCCGAGTCGGATTCGACGATTGACCTTAGGTCACGGTCACGGTTAGGTACCTACTGCCAAATTATTATCAATGAGCGCAAGACGACCCTGGAGGCGCGGGGGCGCGCGCCGTTATCATGTTTTTGTACGGACTAGCTGGTAACATAACGACCTTATAACTTTGTTATTTTTCATGATACAGTTTTGAAATTTTGTACATAGATTCTTTACATAAAAATACTAGACACGTGTTTTGGGTTTCGCATAAACTTACAATATATAATGTTGTATAGCGGTCTTAGGGTTCTTTTGCTCCTGCCAGGGTAGCGAGTTTGTCCGAAAATGATATGGTGGCCTTGGCACACAGGCAACGGAAGTAACACGGGTGGGTTTTAGTCAGTAATAGTGTGACACGCCCTCCCGCTCCGTTTGGAGCGGAAGAAGTTATTTGATAATTTACCACCTACAAAAAAAAAGTAAAAAAAAAGAGTTTTGTTGCTACTTCTGTCTATAGCGTAATACAGTAGTCAGTAATGCCATTCACAATCACAGCTAAGTTAAATTATATGAACTTCCTTAACTGCAGTAATGCACGAACAATCCTTCACAATTTAGAAGCAGCCACTTTATTCTACGGAGATTACCATTTCACAATCATTTTGAAGTCTTCTAATCGCTTTTATTCGAATATTCCTAAAGACTGTCATGTCCTTCGCAGCTGCGACATGAAGATGACATTTGGATAAACCCACAAAAAGGGTCAGTCAGCAAGTTAAATATGGCTTCAGCTAAAGCTAAATTATTACAAGGGCTGAATACAATTATCGGTAGAGGAACTTGACAGATTAAACAGAGATCTGAAGACGGTAAATTAGGTCCGAATGGAGAAAATCCAGATGTTTCGACGCTAGAAGAGAATATTTTTGGAACAAAAACGAAGCGAAGAGCAAAATAAAGCATCGAAATACTTATTTAAAAGACACTATTAGCATCAGTAATCATAAATATTTACAACTCTCAACTACTATACGTATATCGTCTCGGAAACTCCCCGCCCCCCCCCTTTAATCCCCTACCCTACCCTTACCTACCCTTTAATCGCAATATTTGATTAATTTAAGTACCTAGTATTTGTAGCGGCATCAACATCGCCACATGCGAACTACGCTTCACCACTGACGTCACGCAAAATCCTGCATCGCGCAAGCAGAGTTTACCGCGCGACTAGAATTTATACAACATCCCGACATCAATCGTTGGGCAGTTGCCCACCAGACACATTGTAGCGGCATCAACTTCGCCACATGCGAACTACGCTTCACACTGACGCCACGCAAAATCCTGCATCGCGCAAGCAGAGTTTACCGCGCAACTAGCATAATAAATTCAACATCCCCACATCAATCGTTGACATCCTCTAAATATTCATAGAAAAAAAAAAAAAAATTACATAAGTGGGTGTTAATTGCCTCGAGTACTACCTTATACGGCTTAGAGAAAACGGAAGTCCCTAAATTACATCGATTAACGATTAGAATACAAATTTCATCAAGCCCATTGATTTATTTCGCAAAATGTCTCTGAATCGAGAGCCGAAGTCAAATGCGGAAATTGAAAAAAAG
Source organism: Tiliacea aurago (assembly GCA_948098905.1). Classification (NCBI taxonomy): domain Eukaryota; kingdom Metazoa; phylum Arthropoda; class Insecta; order Lepidoptera; family Noctuidae; genus Tiliacea; species Tiliacea aurago. The sequence goes on from OX402577.1 coordinate 13,169,692, forward strand.
CGTTTCGAGGGGATGTTGTGATAATTCAATTCACGGCATAGTTAACAGCTGTTTACGGGGTTTCACTTCGCACTGACAGTCTCGCTTTTAACTGTGATTCATTTTGGCGACGGCTACCTATTTAGTGGTACTGCGTTTTATATTGAGCGTAAAAATCCAAGCCATTGTGAATATTTTCCACCGAATCACATTATACTTACGGTTTCCAGTTGGGTTTGAGAAGATAAATCAATTGTGAATTTCGAAAATATGCATGATGTTTTTAGAAAATAAAGCTGTCAACGTTGTGTTTAAATTTTTTTGAAGTAGATAAATATAGGGACTAATAGATGATAATTTTTTTGTTGAAGCGTAGTACCTACTTATGTAAAAGCCCGCCTCAAATACCAACTGTAATTCACTAGATTTATTTCATCCTCTTGAAACTAGACTGAACAGTAAAAGCTGAAATTGGTCTAAATTCCTCACCGCATTTTATTTATGAAGAATTATCTATCCCCACAGCCGGCTGAAATGAGATTTGTTGAATTTTAATAAATCCATCTCATTTTAATATTTTTACGAGTCTCAGGTATTCCTGGAATGTATACTAAAAATTCTCTCGCGTTGGCAGGGCACGCTATAAGGCAGTACCTACTACGTTTACCTAGCATCTTATAAATATACGAAAATCTGAACTCAGAACGCGTAGAAATGAAATCTAATTTATAATCCGCGTGATGCCGTGAACTCTACCTCGCTGGGGTGTGGAAATACCTCACGTATTGGAAGTAATGCTGAATAAATATTTATTAAAAATTACATAGAAAAGGAATACCTTTGTAGGTGGAGCGCTAGTGAAAGTAGAGGCACTTTATTACAAAATACATTTTTGATATAGTTTGCGCAAGCACATGCCTCGGCGGTTTTATCTTCGACAATTTGCTTACGTTTTTATTTTAGCAATTTTATGCTTGCAAGTAAAATTTTGATTCTTAGCTTTTTATATGATTGGACATAATTATGTGGGCGTCCAAGCAAAAGGGATCCAGGGGGTCTACTCCGAAGCGTTAATCCAAACTATCGGCCGTTCGGTCGTTTTATAATTTCCATAGCTTCCTTTTTTGACTTTGAATCTTTACCCGACTTAAAGTCACATTTTTGACTTTGACTTATCTCTTTGACTGTCGTTTTTTTCGCCGTAGTCAGCCATAGTTAGCCGTAGTCAAGCAACGACCGAACCTTTGGCCGGTACTTAAGATTTATGTTCGGAGTAGACCCCCAGTTCTCGGCATTTAGTTTCCGAGATATACGCAGTTTTGTAAAGTAGGGTGAAAAATTGTATTTCGCGATTTTAATTGATTATTAATTAATGCTCAATTATCTACAAGTCCATAAAGTAAATGACTAATAATTATGATGTTTCTAAGTACCAGAAATTTTAAGACAAAAGTTTAGTAAGGTAGAGGTAGGTAAGGTAAAGGTAATAAATAGTGTTTAATTTGAAAATGCTTTTTCTCAAATCAAACTTTTGCAACGTTTCAAGTTTCAAGAAAAATGTGCCACATATTATGATTTATTATTACGTGTTAACACACTTTTCCCCACATTGCATTAGACATGGCTTAGCGAGGTATTCTTTGACGCTCCCCTCGGGAGGACATTCGAGCATAAAAGTGTGGTGCATACGTATAAACGTCATCTACAAGAATTTTAAACGAGCGACAAGTCTCACTTACATGGAGGCAAGTTTTGACATTCAACGATACGTCGTCTCGTCGTCATTTCTTCCCCTCTTCGTACATTCCATATTTCGAAGAAGGTTTAAAGTTTTGGAAATTCTAGCACTTGAATCACTTTACTCCGGTTCTTGAGAAGTTTCCTTTAAGAAATCAGATACGGTAGAAACAGCGGTGTGTCCGTGTTCGCTGTGGATATTAAAGTAAAGTGTATAACCCAATGATATTATAATGTTGTGAGCCCGCAATCGTGAAGACTCGAAAAGAGTGTGATGCCAAAATTCGGTGATTGGTGGCCAGAATAATGTTTGTTTACATTCACGCGCAATTGACAACACTAGCTGTCTCTTTTTTTCTTGTTGTTTTTATCAAGCCATCATTTTTACTTGTAGTGAAATGTAAAATGAATGAAAAGAGGGTATGTGTGCTGCCGCTGCTACGCAGAACACTTTTTTCGGTTGTTTTGTGAGTGTATAACATATCTGTTTAATATAATATCATTGCTAAGTATAACCATTATTAAAGCTTCGTATTTGTATTAAATTCACGAATCTGGCGACATGCGACATCATGAGATAAGTAGTTCTTTGTGAGAGGTACTAATGCGAAATCCTTCCATGCGTGCACTTTCATATAAACTTCCGAGAAATTTTGCGCTCCATGCGAGCGTAAAGGAAATATTTCTTTTGCTCTGCGATCCAGTAAAGCTTCTGATCCTTTTTATGAGCTCCTATGTTGCTTATGAGCAATGAATGTCGTACGGTGACGGGAGATTTCAACCGCATTAATTAATAGTCGGTTACCAGTTTGCTAGCAGTGCAGTGCAGTTTACCCCGACCAGGGGGCCTAAAATGGACGCTTTGGCAGAATCAAAAATATTATGAATCATATTAAAATTCGTAAAATGGCCACAAACTGACAATTCATAATATGATCTGCGTACAATTCATAACCTGCTATTCATCTGTTTGACAGCTGCTATTTGACATTAGACTTCATTATAGCAATTCATAATTTGTGGACTATTTTACGAATCTCCATACAAAACTGTCGAACAGATGAATTGTGGGATATAAATTGTACGTAGATCATATTATGAATAATTAGTTTGTGACCATTTTACGAATTTTAATATGATTGATAAATGATAAATGATTTATTTTCTGTAAGTAGGTTTGTACAAACACTTTTACACGTCAATCGTATTAAAACAAAAAAAAAAAACTAGATGAGGTCGTCGTTTCGTATCTGACTACTCTGAGAAGAAAGGCCGAAACAAACTCAGATTAATAAATTATGATCATAATATGATTCTGCCAAAGCGTCCATTTTAGGCCCCTGATCTATTTGCGTCGGCCACATATTATCTTATCTACTAAAAGTAGGTAGGCATCTAGGCGTGAAAAAGGCGTGCTATTTTTAACCAACTTCAAATGTTTTCAATTTGTTTATTAATATTTTGTTGATGTGTATAATCTTTCCTTTCACTTTCTGTGGGAGGGACGGAAGTGTGTAACAGGATGTGACAGCTTGAGCATGGAATAAGTAAGTGCATTATAAGAGCATGGAATTAGTTTACTCATAGAATTAGTACTACATAGATTTTAAGGACAGGGGTCGAATTTCGACCAGTGGGCGACCAATAGTTATGAATAATGAATTATTCGAATAGATATTTCAGTACGTCGTGTACCTTTTTTAAATTTTCAGGTAAATTTCTGTCGCTGCTCAGTTGATTATTACCAAGGTGAGATGTTAAATGTCATCATGCGACTACTGTTAAGGCTCGGTCATTTTTTAGGGTTCCGTACCTAAAGGGTAAAACGGGACCCTATTACTAAGACTCCGCTGTCCATCCGTCTGTCACCAGGCTGTATCTCATGAACCGTGACAGTTGGAATTTCCACAGATGATGTATTCCTGTTGCCGCTATAATAATAAATACTAAAAAACAGAATAAAATAAATATTTAAGGGGGCTCCCATACAACAAACGTGATTTTTTCATCTCCGAAACTACTGAGCCAAAATTTTTATTTACTTATAGATTACAAAAACGGGAAAACCTATAAGAAGTCTATGGTGTTAAAATAACATGGTAAATCTCTCAATATTGTGCGTACATACATTTGCAGTTGGAATGTATGGGACAACATGTTTTTCAACTAAACTGTTAAGTTTGTTCTTGAGATAAATTATATTGGGATAAAAATACGGTAGATAACATATTCATTGTGCAGAACCCTCACCAAGCGAGTTCAACTCGCACTTGTCCGTTTTTTTTTTGGTTTTTACCTCAGATTGTCCTGATTCATGATTTTCTATAAATTATGAAGGTAATTATTACTTGTTAGCAAAATTTCGGCATTGACGAATATACGTGATGTGGCATACCATTTTAATATTACATAACTTTGAAATATTTCAAAACATAACACAATAACACCATCAAAAATGCTAAAGGTGAGCTAATAGTTAATTTAAATCTGAGCAAGTGCGTGTCGGACCACGCACAATGAAGGGTTCCGTAGTTGGGATGAATTTATCCCAAAAACAAACTTAACATTGTAGTTGAAAAACGTGTTCTCCCATACATCGATATACGCCACGGTCAATTTTCAAACTGAAAATGTAAGTTTGTAATTGCAAAAACAATTTTTTTACGTGATAAAATTACAAATGAACAATTTTCGGACTTTTTCCTTTACTTGTGCCGTGAGACCTCGCTTCTTGCCAAATTTCATGATTCTAGGTCAACGGGAAGTAGTTTAGAAGCCACTGCAACACTGTAGGTTTTTATTTATTGGCGAGTATCAAAATATGTCGCATAAATCACCGTATTAGGGTTCCGTACCAAAATGGTAAAAAGGAACCCTTATGGTGAGACTAAGTCTGTCTGTCTGTCTGTCACACGTGGATATCTCAAGAACTACTAATGCTATCAACTTGAAATTTAGAATAGTTTTAGATGACGTTTGCCCAACTGCAAATGATATAACTAGTGTTACGGAGCCATTGACAGTCATTCAACCCACTTCTGATATAACATTGACTTCATCGTTTGTCCTCGACCCTACTGACCTTGACGAAATTACAACAGTCATTCATTCATTGCGCTCTGATGCTGCAACTGGCTGGGATGGCATATCACCCTACATCCTGAAGAGATACTCAGCGTCTCTGGCACCCATACTATGCTATATTTTTAACCTCTGTTTCGAGACTGCCGTCTTTCCCTCTTCTTTTAAAAAGGCAATCATTCACCCAGTCTTCAAGGGAGGCGACGGGAAACTGCCTAATAATTACCGTCCCATTGCAGTACTAATTGCCTTATCCAAGGTACTAGAACGTCTTATCAATAAAAGACTTGTATACTAACTAGAACATTACAAACTAATATCACCACAACAATTTGGATTTCGTAAAAACAAGTCTACCTCTGACGCAGTTCAGGAATTAACTAACACTATCATACAAAACCTGAACACTAATAAAAAGGTCCTTACAATATTCGTAGACCTTGCGAAGGCATTCGACACCGTTCCCGTCCGTTCTCTCTTACTCAAACTTGAAAGGATGAGTGTCAGGGGATTGCAACTTGATCTCTTTCAAAGCTACCTCACAAATCGCTCCCAGATTGTCAAGATTGATCGTCACAGCAGCAGTGAGCTCCCCATCTACTGCGGCGTTCCACAAGGAAGCATATTGGGTCCCACTTTATTTCTAGTTTTTATAAACGATTTATGCAATTTAAATATCCCAAATGCCAAGATGACATCCTTTGACACTGCAATAACTTTCGTCGCCAACACATGGTCTGAACTCGAGGACAAAGCACAGCATGGCTTCAATGTAGCACTTTTTTTTTTTTTTTTTGGGGTGGGAAATTATCAAATAACTTCTCCCGCTCTGGGCTGAGCGGGAGGGCGTGTCAGACTTTTACTGACTAAAACCCACCCGTGTTCCTTCCGTTGCCTGTGTGCCAGGGCCACGATATCCCTTTCGGACAAACTCGCAACCCTGGCAGGCATTGGCCCTAACAGACCCCGTCAGTTGGTGCTGACATCTCTTTGAGGCGCGCGTGAAACACAACGCGCCGTCGACCCGGGCCTGGTCCTTATCGGACGGCGAGCTACCCATCGCTCACCGTCCGCAGGCCCGCGCCTACGGTGGCCGGAAATCAGCTTGCGACTCCCGACGCCCGGGGCGTCTCCTGCGGCGGCTAAGAGCGTGAGGGCGCGAACCCTGCCTCACCCTCACGCGTTCCGCCTCCTCCTTCGCGAGCATTACTGCTTCGCAGAAGGAGGTGACGGCCTCCCATGCACTCTCGCTCCGAACCATGGCCTGAACCAGGGCTGGACGCGAGAGATCGCCGCCGCCGATCGCCTCCGTGAGGTTCAATGTAGCACTAAACTGGCTTTATTTCCATATGCTTACACTCAATACCTCGGAAACCAAGTTCATTACCTACTCGATCAGTTCTGCTACCCAACCAAACCTACCAATATCGCTTAAAGCTCACACATGCAATATTCAAACTCAAATTTCATGTCACTGTGCACCTATATCCTCTACGGATGAAATCAAATACCTAGGTGTTGTCAAAGATAAGAATCTTAAATTTAAATCACATATTAATGTCCTTACTGGCAGAGTTCGCAAACTTATATATATCTTTAAAACCTTAAGAAATATTGCTAATCCTATAATTATACGTAATGTCTATTTTGCCTTATGCCTATCTATTATTACCTACTGTATTCCCTGTTGGGGTGGTGCTGCAAAAACTATCCTTAAACCGTTGGAAGTTGCACATCGTGCCATACTTAAAGTGGCTAACTTCCGTCCACTAATTTATCCAACTAATCAGTTATACAAAAACTGCAACGTACTCGATGTGCGGCAACACTTTATTTTACAATTAATTCTGTTGCAACACCGCATAACCCCATATATTGAAATTACAAACGCCGAAAAGATAAAATATGTACTCCTCCAAAAACCCGCTTGTCGTTCACTAAAAGATTCTTTTATTATTTAGGTCCGTCTCTTTACAATACAATAAACAAAAAATGTCCAATATATAGATTGTCTTATCATAATTGTAAAAATACTGTCCGCACGTACCTTCAAAATAAAACCTACGATGATACAGAAAAATATTTAATTTAATTCAGATATGACAAGTTTGTATATTGTACCACGCACCCAAAACATAGTCCCACACTAATCCAATCCCCTTACTTACGCACGCTTACACAGCCGCACGCTCACGCACAAACAGACCCTTTTACTTAGACATAGCACACACACGCACACACACATACACGCGCACGCACACACCCATACACACGCACGCACACACACACACAAATGCGCTCGCGCACTAATATCTGTATTTAAAAATTAAAAATTTAACTTGTAAATTATAATTGTAGTAATACAATTAGAGGGATCGACACTGATACTCCTTAATACAGGCTATTTCATAGCCTAGCAAGGAGAACAGCACGTCACCCACTTGATTGTCAGAGATTCAACACTACCCACCTTTGTGAAAACTGTTACATGTACTACAATCTGTTTTTTATATAAATAAAGATTATGTTATGTTATGTTATGTTATGTTAACTATTTTGCAAGCAAGAAAAAAAAATATACCTTTTTTGCAAAAGGGACTGAAAGGTGGTCTTAAAAATTTAAAGTGGGGCTACTAGGGCATGTGGGGTATCATATGAAAGAACGCTGTTGGGACATTCTCAAAACAATTTTTTTTTAAGCAGCATAGTTTTCGTCTTAAGAGTGATACGCAAACTTCCTTATTCACCAAACGAGCATACATAAAACATGGCTCAAGATTTCGTTTCAAAATATCATTGTATCTAAAGTAAAAAGTTTGCAATTCCTTATTTTCTAAAACAAAACGTGGGAAAGAGAGCATGCGCTCTTACCATAAGAACTCAATTTCTGTATGTGTTCTATTTATCAAGTGTAACGGAGACAACAAATTGATGAGATTGATTCTGTGCGGTTGTGTCACTGAAAAACAGCAGCAATTCTGCTGATGGAATTGACCCGGGAAAATATAAGGAAGAATGCTACGGTGTTGAAAACATGTATCATACCGATACAGCGACTTTATCAATATCAGCTTGAGCCATGTGTGGGAGCATGATTCTCAGAAAGTTTTTAGGAAATTGACGATGATCGTATCTTACCTTATTAAAAATGCTTTTATTAACTCTACATCTTATACACTCGAAGTAAGTACAAGGAATGGTTTAATGAATTACTACTACGCTATTTTATTTCGTTCATCATTAGTAATGTTTTGGTCTCAGTCAATGATATTATATTAAACAGATGTTATACACTCACAAAACAACCGAAAAAAGTGTTCCGCAGCACACATACCCCCTTTTCATTCATTTTACATGTCACTACAAGTAAAAATGATAGAAAAGAGATGGCTTGATAAAAACAACAAGAAAAAAAGAGACAGCTAGTGTTGTCAATTGCGCGTGAATATAAACAAACATTATTTTGGCCACCAATCACTGGCATCACAGACTAACAAATACGTCCCAATTAGGACGTTTTCGAGTCTTCACAATTGCGCGCTCACAACATATCTGTTTAATTTAATATCATGGGTCTCAGTGTAAAATTCTTACTGATTCGTTCATCCGCAGTTGAAAAAAATCAGTTTTCTTTTCGTTTACTTATTACCCAATTCTAAATCACAAAACTCAGCCTTTGAAGTATTCCTAAACTTTTATTAATCCATAAAATAATAGTATCTATTAGAGAGAGAGGGATGTAATTTTCCGCACGAGGGGCCTCTGAACCAATAGAGAACAGGCAAAACCTACTTACGACGGATAAAGTTAGTAAACTGATGCTTTAGATCTGCTTCCATGAGCTTTAGTTAGGCTTTGAAAAAATCCTTATAATTTTCTAGATGGTTCTTTTAAACAGTTTTATATCTTTGCCAAAAGAAAGTATTTTTCCACCAAGCCATTCTTACTTTGTCTGTAAACAATTTTATCATGAATTTTAATACTCAAGTGGGAATCAGTATTACCAGCCGTCGCTACTGAATACTTAAAGGGTAATTAAGGAATAATTGAATAAATGACATTCATTGTAATTTGATTTTGATCGAGTATTTTCATGATTAATTATTAAACGTACTGTAGTAAGGTTTCTTTATGGATTCTATTCATTTCAAACATGGGCTGCATGAATGATTCTTTTATCGCCATGTTTACCTTCAATTTAGTTTTGTATTCCGGATTTATAAAATCTGCTACTTGTTTTTAAACAACATTATTATTAATTATGGTAAAAACACACTATCTCTCTCCTTAAACACAATCAATTTTTTTGTTCTTTGCACTTGTTTCATGTTTATTATTGAATATATTTATATAGATAAGTTTAATGAGTATTCTGTTCTATTCTATTATTATTTTTCCTTTGAGTATAATTTCTTTATATAATTAATTCTAAAACTCTCCAATTAACACTATCAATTCCTATTCCTTCAGCATAATTGAAAACAGTAAACTCACCGTCAGTTGGTTATAATAGAGAATTAAGATTTCTTTCACGACCGGTCCGTAAGCTCGATCTCATTCGATGCCTTTGCTTTATTACGGCCACTCAATCCCACTTTATTGCTACGTAATTAATTTCACACGTCCTCCGTGGCTCTTGATTTAGTTTCTTAACGATTACATATAAATTGTTGGGAACAATTTCGTCGGCTTATTGGCACATGCGAGCGCTATTGTCCTCATGGGTATCGTGGTTGTCTGTTTACCAGATTTAGATTTAATAACGTTTGGTTGAGATTGAATTTGGCTTGTGTGGTTTTGTTTGTGTAGTTTGCAAGGATTTGATATAATTATATGGGATTAGAAAAAGTTTTGTAGTACCGAGTTGTTGAGAGTATGTACAAGTGTTATTTTTATACTCAGGATTACTGCATACCATCGTGGCTATAGTTGCATTCCCTGTCACGAAAAGTTTTTATTTAATTAGCAAATCGATTCTCTGTTGTTTAATTTTCCTCTTAAAAAGGCATAACTTTTAGGTTCAAAGTAGAAACGGTAATTTTAACGTTACTAACTTTTTACGAAAACATTCACCAAAGCTTCACAAAAGGAAAAATGTTGTCCAAAAGTTTCCTTACCGAATTTATTATTGTATGTATAATAAAAACTTGCCAAAATTACCTATCTACGTGATTTTTACGCTTCAAATGTTGCAGAACTTTGTCAAAGTCAATTTTATCTGAAGCGGGTGTCAGTCAAACAGAACAAAAGGTGGTTAAATCTTCAAATCGCGTTGGTTTATTAAATGAAGATGAAATATAGCCTCAATAATCTCGATGGTGCTTTGAATATTTGATCCCGTGTCAGTGTTGATGAGTTCATCCCCGGAGATTGCTTTGTTGTGCAAAAGTGTCGCCATTGAGGGTTTAGCAAACATTGCCCATTTTGTCCCCATGCCCTGAACAGCCATGATTTGTAGTCAACCCCTCGGGTTTGTCGTTTTTTCGGAACCCACAAATAATAAGTTTACCCTATTTGTAATGGATGTTGTGGTATCGCGATTATATGCATCATTATGGTGTGGATCTTGTCTTGTTTTTCGTGGTATCATATTGCTAATTAAAATTGTATGGTCATAACCTTAGCACATACTTTTAACACGTTCCTTTTACGTATTCAGTAAAGGAAAAATGTTGGATTATTCTACTCTGTCCCATCAGTAGAACAAAGTGGAATGGTCACAATTTCAAAGTCCCACTAATTGATTTGGGTGAAGCAAGGGTTTGTTTTTTTTTTTTTTTTTCACTGTTGGATTTAATCAAATAATGGTGAAAATAAAAAAAGTTAAACATGAAAGTCAAATAGAAACAAGTAAAACAGAGTTGGTAATGATGGACACTGACGTCAACTGTCAAAAATTCCAAAAAAATCTTTTAAAAACAAATAATATAAATGTTTATTTCAGTTACATAATGTTTAACAGACGTGTTTTGGAGATCACCTTTTAAGCAAAGAGATGCTTGTGTTAGGTGACTCCAAATTTTATAACTATAAACTTCTCTATAAACTATAAACAAATTTTACAACTATAACTATAAACTTATGAAAAACAAAAGTCACCTTATTGTGAATATCAAAATATATATTTTGTTTTCAATAAATTTTTTTAGGAGACCGTGAAGATTCAAGGTTTTTAAGATTGCTTTGAGGTGCTCATAGCGATCAGTATATCTTTTAACTATTAAAAATAGCTATTCAAACTACTTTTTGAATCTGTACCTACGATTATTTCTTGCGAAATGTATAATCAGAAGGTATTTTTATTTGTGAATTTTCTAGTACGGTACTCTAACCTCAGATTGTCTAGAAGAGTATTTTAATCATTAAGTATAAGAAACTGCATCGATTGGCACCATCAAAATGAAACATTTTTCTAGCTGACTACCATTTTTTACAATCTGTGAATGCAGTTACTGTTACTGAAAAAGTTAAAGACTAGAAGTTACCAACGGGATCGACAACGGTTAAGGTACCTTATAAATACTGTTAATTCGAACAGTAAGTATAAAAAAAAAAAAAAAAAAAAATTTTTTTTCTTAAAAATTCCGATTTAGGTCTGATTTTGATGTCCAAAAGAGAAAAAGGGCAAAAGAGGTACAGGGCTATGAGGTATCCCTACATAAATATCAAAACCGTATTGCTTTTGATCTTTAAACCACTTTCCATACAAAATGATCCAGTCTCCTTGAAGAGTAGGTAGAGCCTTTGTAAAATTATCAACCAGTTATTCAGAATTTTATTAATATTAATAAACTTTTGCTGCACTTTTTCTCAAATAAAAATGTTTTTTTTGTGTTCAGTCTTATTGTGATAACAGGATTATTTATTAGTTTAATAAAATACTCTGATTAAAGATACCTACATAAAGTTGTACAATCCAGACTAATATCAATTTCTTTGAAAAAAATCTTAACCGTAAAATATTTTTGGCAGCTTCACATTCATAAATTCAGCCTCAGTTGGTAATAGAAAAACACAACTTTGTTTTTTTTTTTTTTTGTTTCTGGGGTGGACAATCTTCATGGATGTCCTCCGCCCTGGGGCGGGCTGAGGGGTCTGTCAGACTCTTACTGACTAAATACCACCACAGTGTTCCTTCCACACATGGGATCTTGGGATTTAGTGTGACTTCCGCGATCCCCGGCCTAGTGCCGGTCTGCCTCTGTGGGCCATCTCAGGTCTGGGGGGGGGGGGTGAGGTGTTTGACACTTTTTCGGCAATAACATTCAGGAGACTATTCGGTCTGCCCCGGACCCTCTGCAGCAGCGACGTGGCACGCTTACGTCTGATCGCTGCGAAGCCATCAGTGTGCGCATCAGCAAACATTCCCGACGCACTGCAGAAGCGTGGCAGCCCCAGCAGCATCCTGAATGCATTATTGTATTGAACGCGAAGAACATTGATGGCTTTCTGCATACAACTTGTCCAGAAGCTGCACGTGTAAAATGTCTGACAAGGAAGGAAGGCTCGATCCTTTTTTAGGGTTCCGTACCCAAAGGATAAAACGGGTACCCTATTACTAAGGCTCCGCCGTCTGTCTGTCTGTCTGTCTGTCACCAAGCTGTATCTCATTAACCGTGATAGTTAGACAGTTGAAATTTTCTCAGATAATGTATTTCTGTTGCCGCTATAACAAAAAAATACTAAAAAACAGAATAAAATAAATATTTAAGGGGGCTTACATACAACAAACGTGATTTTTTTTGCTCATTTTTGCTCGATATTGATAACGGCAGCAGGCAGACGGTTGACATAATCACAGAATCTTTAGTTATATTATATTCACTTTAAAAATAATAATTAAATTAAAATAAAACAAATATTTAAGGGGGGGGGGGGCTCCCACACAAAAAACGTGATTTTTTTGCCATTTTTATAGATAATCGTACGGAACCCTTCGTGCGCGAGTCCGACTCACAATTGACCGGTTTTTTTTAAATATCGTCGTCATCTAAAACTTTCTCCAGCAAAAAAGATTGAGAGCTTTATTAGTAAGCATAACAGGTAGCTTAGTAAATGAAAATTTGGCACACGTTCTTAAACTTGATATTTTGGCGGCAGTACTCGTATCACTAGCTGAGTTGACTTGATATGACGAAGATACTTCGCCTTACCTGAAATTTTTTGTAAGAAGCTTGTACAGAAACTGCTCATGAATTTGACATAGCCCCACATAGCCCCGTACGACGCTGCGAGCTGCGAAGCTTACTTCTAGCTACACCTCCTGAATACTTATTACAGTTAAGTAAAAATCGAAGTCATGCCGCGTACCCATCAAGGGTTTTTAGTCAAATACGGTGAAATATAGCTTTCGAAGCGGGGATGGTATACGATGTAGGAATATTTAACAATATTATGGGCCTTTTGCGTCACTTGACAAGTTATTGGTCGTGTAAGGCGATATATATTTTTTAATAAAGTTCGCTGCTGGGATAAACGATGTGGTTGGATGTTTTTTTATCCAGAGTATCAGTTTTCAGTATTTTTATGTTTGCAGTTAGTTGTAGTAACGCATTATACGCATAACAATAGTAAATTTTATGATCTCTATTGTATAAAACTTTTTGAACACACAAGAAAGCAAGGCACACAAGAAAAAATATTTCATCTCAATTTTGCTCAATATAAATATTTAAGATGTTTTTATTTATGCATTATTTACAGATAAGCTGAACTTTTATCCCTGAGGTAGTGAAATGAAATAACTTTATGAACTTTGAAAATATTATATTCTACGACTTTGCAAGACTGGCTGAAATTAAATTTTCTTTATAGAATTTTTCCTAAACACTTCACAAGTATTTCAATAAGCCAATAGAACACAAGTTTGACTGGTAATTTTTATGGTTCAGTACTAAGAAACAAAATATAATAATATTGTTTGTAATACAAATACAAAACAATTTTTTTTTTTTAGTTTACATAACATATGGCCTTGTTTCCCTTGCGTACCTGTAGTACGCCCACATTTCGCCAGTTATGTCTTTTAAGTCCCATGTAAAAGGGGGTGACTTTACAGTATTTTTATAACTTACAGATTTTTATTTATTAAAAACTGCACAGTTTTAAAATTTAACAAAAATCCAGATTTCTCTACTACATTTATTAAGAGTCTACAATACCTCAAATTGCTTAGCAGATCCTCCGTTATATCTAAAATACTGCAGCATTAATTTTGAAATAAATATAATGGTGAAGTTGAGGATTAATGTTAATTAATACTCGGCTGGGCAGCGTTCGGGAAGCTACGCAATATCTTCTCGTCCCACATACCGCAGTGTCTCAAGACGAAAGTCTTTGACCAGTGCGTGTTACTCACAATGGGCAAGGCCCATTGTGAGCAACACGCACATCAGAAGGCTAAAAGTCACCCAACGGGCAATGGAGAGGGCTCTGCTTGGAGTTTCCCTACGTGATCGAATCAGAAATGAAAAGATCCGCAGGCGAACCAAGGTATCCGACATAGCCCGAAGAATTGCCAAGCTTAAGTGGCAGTGGGCTGGGCACATTGCTCGCAGAACTGATGGCCGATGGGGCCGAAAGGTTCTGGAGTGGCGACCGCGTACCGGAAGACGTAGCGTTGGAAGGCCTCCTACAAGGTGGACCGATGACCTTGTGAAGGCCGCAGGTATCCGCTGGATGCGAGAAGCACAGAACCGGTCGAAGTGGCGGTGCTTGGGGGAGGTCTATGTCCAGCAGTGGACGTCTTTCGGCTGAAATGATGAATGATGATGTTAAGTAGTATTACTTAAACTATCGGCGCCTTGGAGACTTTGCCCCGCTTAGCACCCCACTCAGTTTTGCTTGCTCGCGTGACCGTGAGCAGTAGTGTGTGAGCGAGATAAAGAAAGAGGTGGCGCTGAGTATTATGGACTCTTACTTAAGGGTCTATACTACCTCAGCGCCACCCCACCCTTTATCTCGCTCTCACAAGTAGCTGGCTGTCACGCGAGCAAGCGAGACAGGGTGGCAGGGAAAAGACTCCAAGGCACCGATATTTTAATTTATTTCTTTATCCGGTGAAAATAATGGTAATTTAAAAAAAAACATAAGACCTGCTTTATAGTTAACTTAATAAGCAAAGTTTCATTATCTAATTTAAAGTATTTTTTTAATTCCGGGTTCTACATACTGGCGCGACTTGTCGCGCGACGCGACGTGGCACAAAGGCCCCGCGTGTCGCGGGACGAGCGGTGCCTTTGTGTCGCGTCGCGTCGCGCGACAAGTCGCGCTGGTATGTAGAAGCCTTTATTGTTCGGTTTGGAGGTAACTTTGTTTTTTTTTCTATGTAGTAAATTTTATGAAATCGTGTTTTCGTCAAACATAGTACTTAAAATTAATCCTCAACTTTACCATATATTTATTTAAAAATTAATGCTGCAGTATTTTCGACATAACGGAGGATCATGCTAAGCCATTCGAGGTAGTATATGCTCTTAAGTATTCTCTGCATCGAGGCTTTCACAACATTTTAAAGGAGAAGGAAACGGTGATAATGATACTACAATATTTGCTATACCACAATAAAAAAAAAACTTTTATTTCAGACCCATTTGATTAGTATACACACGACTTAGAAACTAGTGTTAGTACTTAAATCTACTAGAAAAACAACAAACTATTAATTACTACTACTATTATTAACGGCACGGTTGGCGCAGTTAGTTAAGCGATTGACTGCTGCGCTGCGTGTCGGGGGTTCGATTCCCGCACGGAACAAATATTTGTATGACCTACAAGTAGTTGTTCCGGGTCTGGCTGTTTGTGTATGTGAATTTAAATGTTTGTAAACGCAACAATACAGGAGAAATTCCCAGTGTGGGGCAACGTTAAAAAAAAACTATGCCACAGTGGCATGTAGGCGTATCCAATGTCCCAGTATGGGGCTGTCCCACCTATCAGCTACTGTTTTCAGGATGCTGTCAATAGACACTATTTTGTTACTAGGTGTATCGGTGTAAACATAAATCACAAAAGTATTGATGATTTTGTCAGAGAAGTAACTTGTTACCTGAAACAAATAGAGTGCTTTTAATTCCGGAAAATTAAAAGCTTCGTTCGGATGGATTTACGGTATAGCTAGTAATAACTATTTCTATACCCACGTGTGGAGGGCATGATGGTGTATGCAACATAGGGGATCGCAGGCTTTGCGTTTGATTGAATCTATTGATGTGAAAAAAATTGCGCATCGTAGCTAACGGATACACTGTATGCATTGCTAGGTATTTGTTAGGGTACAGCCACGAGCATAAATACCTTACATTTACTCAAAATTTCACGTGAAATAAAAATTGTAACTCTTTTCTAAAAGTTAAAAATTTTATTTCAAAATGTTTTGGCTAACAGTAATAAATAAAATTAAAATTAGGTTTATTTATCTCCACAAATTACATCATAAACTAGTTACTTATACATATTAAGTTGACAGATATTTTGAGAATATTTTGTGATTTGTGGGAGATATGGAGTCTAAACTAAGCCCCGGCCTGTATTTTAGAACTCCAGGCCCGCCATTATATCACATAGTAAAGGTTGTCAACGTGCTACAATTGCGAGTGATTGATGGTGTGTGTGTGTGCATGTGTGTTGTATGCCTATATTCATTGTACATACAATATTTCATAAATATATAATAAAATTATGTAGATGTGCACAGAAAATGTAATATTAAAATATTATACGTAGAAAACACTTGCAACACCATTGCCGAGTAGCTTTCTATTGGTAGAAACCACTTTACTATCTCAAGGAGTTTTTACGTTTTTTCGTTTTTTAGTTACGTTTCAGCGTAACTTCGATTTAGTAACCGTATATTCATAACAGTATTTTCGTAACACCATAAAATATCTATCAATACTTTAGGAGGAAATGGCTATTGGCTAAGTAATAATAGCTGCTCGGGTCGAACGAACAGGTTAAGGTACGCTTGCTGCGGTTGGTCCATAAATGGGTGACAATCTTTACATAACTAGACTTCTCCGTGCCTCGGAAAGCACGTTAAGCCGTTGGTCCCATCTGTCATTCGTGGATTTTTGACAGTGGTTACGGGTCGTCAGAAGCCTGAAACTCTGCGACCTGTCATACCAAGGGGTATCGTATTACGCATTATCTGGGTTGTGTTGGTCAGATAGGCAATCGCTCCATGTAAAATACTGGTAGTTAGCTGCATCCGGTTAGACTGGAAGCTGACCCCCACATAGTTGGGAAAAGGCAGGCAGATGATGGTGACTTTAGGGGAAAATCGCTTATGAATCTTGTGGAACTGTATGTAATTAGGTATATATATTATATTTATAGTTTTTAATAGGTTTATGTATACTTTTATATTTAAATATTATTGTCTTTCAACTACGTAGTAATGTTATCATTAATCACTACAAAACCGATCACAAAGCACGTATTTTTTGCTTTGAACCAAAACAGTGCAGAAATGTTGTATGAAATCTCATTGTTGCACTGTTTTTATTATTTATTTAGATATAAATTGACCACAGAGATTTAATGTCTCGCATTCAGTTTAATATAAAATGTTTGCATTAGATCAAAAAGATACTGGCTGAAAATAAAAATCGGCTGAATAAAACCGACTTGGTGAAAAACTTTGTTTTCATTAAATTGAGTTTTTGTTTTGAGTAGGTATATTTAATGTCGGTAGGTAGATTGGTAGTTGAATGAAAAGTAGATTACGCACTTTGCTAAAGTGAGTAATTAATGCACTCGTGCTAATTTAGTGCCCTCGCATGCGCTAAATTAGCACGAGTGCATTAATTACTCACTTTAGCAAAGTGCATGCGCTCGGGCACCAATATAACAACCGTGCATTGATAACTCACTTTGCGCTCGGTGCAACAAACTACTATTATTCTTCAATTTTCGCTATTGCACCTACCACTGTTTGTCTCTGCATCGCCCAAAGGTTGACTGGTAGAAAATGCCTGTGGCATTAAGTCCGCCTCTGTACATTTGTATGCCTAGTATTAAATAAATAAATATGTATGCTCGTGACTATACATCTTAGATTAGATAGGTTAGTACATTTGTGAGACTAAATATTAAAAAAAAGTTGCTTCTATACTCTTTTTTCAAACACTAAACACACTAAATATTGGCACTAAACATGCACTCACCATTCCATCCATTTCAGCCGAAAGACGTCCACTGCTGGAGATAAGCCTCCCCCAAAGGGGAGGGAATGGTAGTCATAATCATTCTTGGTGAAGGATTGACCATCCTTATTGTTCCTTTGGGTGTCGTGGAAGGCTAGAAATGCGATAGACAGCAGTCACTTATTTAAACTTACTCCACCTTATTACAAAACAAGATTTATATTCTGACATGGCTTAAACCATGCAGTCAGTTTTTGTAATAAGAACGTAACAGTGATTGAAATAACGTTCTTTATACAAAACTGAAAACTTAGTTCGGTACTAAGTTGTCAGTTTTGTGTTTAGGAATTGTAGCATAGTCGGAATAAAGTTCGAAATTCAATAATCGCTCCATGTTTTAAACCTGGGTCTGAAGATAAACCTTGTTTTGTAATAAGGGGGACTATATTTATAACGGGTATCTAGTCTAAATAGAAACAAAAACTGTTTCATTTAATGAGACAGTTTTTGTAAATAAAATAAAAGTGTCCTTTCAATGTGGGTTCTTTTCAGCCGAAAGACGTCCACTGCTGGAAATAGGCCTCCCTTGCCATAATCGCCACGCTTGGCAGGCGGGTTGGCGATCGCAGTCTGGTGTTAAAATGCATAGAGAACGCTGCTGCCCATTCTCTAGTAAGTCCCTTAGCCGCCTTTTACGACACCCACGGGAAGAAATAGGTTGGTGCTATTCTTTACGTCCGGCACCACACGGAACAAACACACTAAACATGCACATACAAACCATAGAAAAACATTAGATTTAAGAACAAGTTTTGTGACTTTTTATAGATAACCATAACCGGCAACCGGCGTGCGTGTATGACCAGCACCCTATTTGCGTAACACAGTTTGAATCACGATCGTAATCATTTTGAATCCATTGCTTCATCCCGACATCAACCTTTGGGCAGTTGCTCATCAGACACAACACCCGTCTGTTCCTCCCTTTTCTACGGAGGATGAGTGAACTTTACAGTTACACCCTGTGTCTCATGTCTCTAAACCAGGGACCGTACAATCCTGGTTAAGAGTTAAGCCTTTCGAAGGGGTAACCCATTCAATGGGTTACCTTTATCATGATGTAACCCATTCAAAGGGTTACATGATAACCAGTGAAAGGGTTACATGATAACCCATTCAATGGGTTCTATAACTACTTGAAACCCAGTAACATGGAAAAATCATAATATTATGTTATTTCGATATCCGCCTAGCACGCGTAGCATGACCAATTCTATCTCTATTCTACCCAGGGACCATTTTGGTTATCATTTTCGAAAAAGCATATCGAAAACCCTTTCAATGGGTAACCAAAATGGTCCCTGCTCTAAACTGGCATCCGATAAACTTAGAACTTTGATATTTACCTAAAAGCTTGAGGCGTGAACGTCCTTCTTACACTTAAATATAGGTAAGCCTCAAGCTATTAAGAATATATTAAAGATCAATGTATACATGTTTTATTTCGTAATTTATAGTTCACTAAAGCTTGTTTTATATGTTAGAAAAAATTGTCTGCTCGACAACGTAAATAACGTTGAATAATGTTATTGAACTGTCAAATTGAACCCACTGGTAGTGTGTTACGTAATTAACCCGCAGATTTATGAACGTAGACGAAGAAAAAAGGAATATATATAAGGAGCGTAGCAAGTAGCGGGCTATAGTTTCTGCCTACCCCCATGGGAAGAAGGCGTGAGCTGTGCTGCACGATTACTGACAAATGCTTGCACTGATTGGACAGGTCCACTCAAATTTGTGTGGTTCTTTCCTCAAAAGACCATTTCAGACACGGATCTACCTGGTCCTCACATGATCTGACCAAGACTATGTCTGAACTTTAAAAGAGACTTGGACCTTGAGTATGTTTCGCCATTTCTTCTCAGGGGTAGTCAGATAGGAAATGTCGACTATCTAGCTTATTTTTTAATATGACGTGTAAAAGTGATTCCGATATCCTATTTACAGAATAAACGATTTCATTTAATTTATTTTCAGTTTATGTAGGTATGTGCGTATGTTCATGGAGAAACAAAAATAACGCAAAATGAAGCCTAAAAAATACAAACAATATGCCTCTGTTACTCTACTGAACACGAAACAATGGACTAAGGCAAGACAATGTCAACATACTCTGATTATAATAGACATGATGAAACATCACTTTGAAAAACATCTTCAAAGGCTAAATCTCTCGTACACTGGCTTCTCCAAATTTGTTCAAAGGGATCCAAAAATGATACATGAATAACGGCCTCTTATTTCATGTTATAAATGTCACTTGAGTGAGATGGGTCACTTTAACAACACTAGGTAGGTACTCGTATATGATGGACCAATGACTTGTCATTATTTACGGATTTTATCCTGTTTCATCGTGAAGCTTGTCATATATTTAATGCGTAGCGGGGTTTTGCAAGAAAGATCTGACGATGGCACAAAATATTTATTTATTTGTTTGCTAACATGTAAAACACTGGTTAGTAGGCATGCATTAAAATTTCATGACACAATATTATCACGCACTTGTCAGGGCATTGCAAATTTTGTGTATCTGACGGCGCGTCGATGTTGAAATCAAAATGTCCACGTCAAGAGTGGCTTTACGATCACTATCAAAGCCACTCTAGCGGAGCGTCATGTCGATGGTAGCGAGGCAGCCATCTTGAAAATACACTTTTTTGACGGAATGGCGCCAGCGCACCACGTCTGCGACGAATCGCTTCCCATCGCCTCAATCAAAGTGATTTTTAATAAAGACTACAGACTATGGTTTTAATATTAGAAGATTAATTTTAGTGATATTGCAATTATTGAATTATTATATCAGTTGATTTTCATGTGAAGTATTCGATTTTATTCACCGCCTTATACGCACGCCCTGCGAGATGAGTTCTGATGATGGCCCTGCGCCGTCATATCGAATTACTATTATTAAATTAAATGAAGTTATTAAAATACGTAATATTGATTCTAATTATTGCAATTCATTACCTAGATTAGACTAAACATTAATCAATAATTTATTACATCTTATTTTAGAATAAATCATTAATAACAATTCGTTCATTAATTTTAGTTCATAATATACGTCACGTCACACATTTACGTCAAGCATATTTATTTATCATCATTATCATGACAGGAATTTCCTAATTCAATAGTGTGGCCATGATTACAGTTTTATTATTTACCATAACATATTACGTACATCGTAATTAGTCATTCTATATAATATTACAAGGTCGATCGATTCACAATTTGTCTGTTTTAAATTCCTCAACGATATAGTAGCTTTTCTTTATTGATAGCGATTTCAACTGTTTCGACAGAAAATTGTCATTTGGTATCATTTTAAATATTTCAGTAGTTTATTGAATAAGTTAGCTAATCTTGAGTATGAGCTCTTCCCGACAACTTTTAAGTTTGTGATGGGTAGTATTCTTTCTTTCTTTCTTTTTTTAAAAAAAACGTTGCCCTGCACTAGGAATTTCTCCTGCATTGTGGGTGCGTTTACAAACGTTTAAACTCACATACACAGACGGCCAGACCCGGAACAACTACTTGTAGGTCATACAAATATTTGTTCCGTACAGGAATCGAAGTATTAATCTATTCTTGTTATATCTGCCTTGTGTAGGATGGTGAGCATGCTGATTTTGTCAAGTTTTTAATTTGATCTTAGGTAAATAAAGTAATTGTGTACATAATACCTTTGTGTTCATTGGTTACCTGCTAGCATAGGCACTTAATTCTTTTGATAAAATAAACATAGACCTATTTAAATTATTTACTTCTGGTTTAAGGATGCTCTGCATCTAAATACTCACAATAGTTACGGTAAATGGGGTAATCACTTTTACACATTGTGTGTGTTTACCCTAACGTAGAGGGCAAAATACCTAGAGGCCGAAGCCCAAAACGATCTGATCAAATACGAGTATCTGAGCAACTGGACGTACCTAAAAGCGCCGCACTCCATCAGGGGCCCAAGACTGCTATTTTTATAAATTCAGTCATTCCAACACGATCCCATTGTCATGCCATTGTCATTTTGCTAAAAGTTCGTAATCTGTTACATTCATAATGGTCGATCATTGGTCGGTCAATGTTCTCGTAATAGAATGGTGTTATTATAATGGCATGGTCGTATTGCCATTATTATAGAACCATTAGTAGAAATGTCATTCATTTGTCATTATGTACGAGATTACCAATAAATGCAATTTCTTTCAATGTAGTGCCAGTGGCCGACCATTGGAAAGTCATAATGACGCCATTATAATAGTAGATTACCAAACTTGTCAAAATCAACAATTATAAAATCAATGATCGACCATTCTGACACTATTGTAATAGCAGACTTGAGGCCCAGGTCACCGATCGTAACAGATTGAAAATTGACAATTTGAAACAGAGTCACGATTCTCAGCCTGCAGTAAGAGAGCCATTGAGAGACCCTAAACTGTAATAACCAATTAAGAACCTAACTAAAATGATCCCTTCTCATAAATTACAACAAAATGAGCCATCAAATTAGTATAATTTAATAGTTTAGAACTAATAGCAAAACTTTATCCGTCTTATTCCAAAACACGATCTAAATTTAGTACTAGGATAATTACTAGGTTTACCACCATGACTAAATAAAATGTTATTATAAAATGAAGTTTATCACTAGTTCATGAACAAGCTATGGTACTAAAGTTAGTCCGCCGAGACCCCTAGTTTTTCTATGGACTAACTTCGTTACTCATTTATTTGAGGTTAGCGTTTATTGTTATTGTGTGGCCTTTTATTTACAAATCGACGTGATGGATTTGGAAGATTTGGATAATTATGCTAGAGACGTCTCGGCGATCTTACAGACATCGTCATACGTAGTACGACGTAATATTTCCTATAATAATATGAACATTCGCGTTAGGCAGTCGAAATAAGATGATACAAAGCATTGCTTACCTAATATTAATTTAAAATCCATGTTTTGGTCAGTTTTACTAAGTTTATCTTCAACGGTTTAACCAGACACAACTCACAAACAAACCACATATTATCAACAATACCTAATACTAAGATTTATTATTTATGGACGCAACATAAATATTCGTCTCAAATTACGAGTGCCGCGCCGTACATAAGTAATTCACTCCACTTCACGCTAAAGGTGTTAAAAATTTTATGTTGACTTCTTTATTTTATTTTGATTTTTTAATTATATTTTGATATTTTAATTTTAGCTATATAATTTTTGCTGTGCCCTGACAGGGTCTACAATGGATCTTAGCTGTAAGCCTTTTGTTAACACCTTTTTTACCTTGTGGAACGCAAATAAATGAATATGAATATGAAAAAATATGATAATTTGATTATAAAAAGCACGTCAAAAGTACAAGTTGTGCTTGTTCATTATATTTTAACCTAAACAAAGAACGATTTATGACATATTTTTGTATTGATTAATAATTATTTATGCATTTCAAGTGTTATTATAATATCAATATTTAGAGAAACGAAACGTTGCTTCAAATAGATGCAGAATGAACGAATGAAAGAATGCCATTTTTGTTTTTATCTGTGGAACCATGAACCTTCTTTGGTACTAACTGATCCTCGAAAAGTCTTCGTTTTGTAATAATAACATGTTTTGAGCCTGATATTAACTTGAATACCGTAACAATCCTAGACCTTGTGGTCTTGGTATAAAACAGTAC
Source organism: Tiliacea aurago (assembly GCA_948098905.1). Classification (NCBI taxonomy): domain Eukaryota; kingdom Metazoa; phylum Arthropoda; class Insecta; order Lepidoptera; family Noctuidae; genus Tiliacea; species Tiliacea aurago. The sequence goes on from OX402577.1 coordinate 13,193,390, forward strand.
TTAAGCATTTTTTTGTAATAAGACGGTATAAGACTAATGTTAGTTTAGGTAAAACTAATTGCAAACTAAGTTAGATAACTCTAAGCACTAAGCGAACCGTAGCGTTTGCCATATCTATTATAAAAAAAAATCAGCCAAGTGCGAGTCGGACTCGCGCACGAAGGGTTCCGTACCAATAACTATTAAATTGCGGTTTACGATTTATGACGTATTAAACAAAAACTACTTACTAGATTCCGTTCAAACTAATTTTCGGTGGAAGTTTACATGGTAATGTACATCATATATTTTTTTTAGTTTTATCATTCTCTTATTTTAGAAGTTACAGGGGGGGGGGGGGCACACATTTTACCACTTTGGAAGTGTCTCTCGCGCAAACAATTCAGTTTAGAAAAAAATGATATTAAAAACCTCAATATCATTTTTGAAGACCTATCCATAGATATCCCACACGTAAGGGTTTGATGAAAAAAAATTGAGTTTCAGTTCTAAGTAGCTATGGGGAACCCCCAAGATTTATTGTTTTTTCTATTTTTGTGTGGAAATCTTAATGCGGTTCACAGAATACATCTACTTACCAAGTTTCAACAGTATAGGTCTTATAGTTTCGGAAAAAAGTGGCTGTGACATACGGACGGACAGACAGACAGGTATGACCAATCCATAAGGGATCCGTTTTTTGCCATTTGGCTACGGAACCCTAAAAAAGAAGTTAAACTTTTAAACGCACACTCTGTTCAGTAAATCTCTCCTGTTAATAATTGTCGTTCTTTTCCTTACTCTCGTCCCGAAGCAGCTTAGTTAAAATACTAAAACTTTTTTGTATGCCCGAAAGAAATTCTCAAGTTGTTAGTTAAATTCAAATTGGAAAACTTTTAAAATTTATGTTCGCAGTTTTAAGGCACCTATTATGTCTCCTCTAGTCTCTACATGTGTAGGCTGGTGTTGTAGAGAGCTCCAGTTACCCTGGTTGCTCTATACTGTCGCAAAGCAGTTTCATTACGTATTTAATACGTTAGAGGTAAGGTTTTTTGGTCCTACATAACATTCGCTTACGTGAGAATTGTGCTTCTACGCTGACTACGAGGCAGTAAAATGTCCTTTAGGAGGAATCCTAAGGTCCATATAATAAATTATTTCATTATTTTTATCGAGTGTTTACGAGAAGCTGACTATGTGCTCTTGTGTTGGGAGTTAGGAGAAACCACTTCTTGAGAATATTTGTAGAAAGAATAAGAATAATTTATTTGTGAAACATAAGATAAGATAAGATAATATATTTATTTGCATAAACATGTGTAAACATACAATAGTAGAGATATGCATGCAGGATTACAAAGAAAAAAATAAGTTGAGACATGTTTGCCAATTATTAAGGCGTACAAATGTAATTAAGATTATTAATAATTGATTTCAAGTCAATATCAATAAACTAAAGTGAATTCAGCATAAAATGTCAACAGTAAATAAAAAATAATTCACAAATCATAAAATATCTAAAAAAAAAATATATGCTTCAGTCAGATTTTGCTAATATTATTCCTATTATCATAGGTAACATTATTATATTACATTATAATGCAAAAATGCATTTAATAAAAAAGCATTCTGCTTCTTTGGTCTAGTACTCGCGAGCGGTACTGATGATCTTGTGGTCCTAGGTTCGATTCTCCGGTCGAGCAAAGGCTTATTGGGGTTTTCCCTAAGCAATTTCTCAGTAGCAGCCCAGAGTCTGGATTTTTGCCCGGTTGATGGAAATATAGGCTCGCTGCCTGTTACATACGGCTTAGAAATAACTGGCGAAAAAAAAAATAGCTAGCTAACTACTCGTTTTTGATAACTCAGTTAAATCAACATGCAAGCAAAATAAAGATGGTAGTGAGATTGACCAGGGTACGCTAGAAGCACCTAGGGACTGCTATTTTACTGCGCCACAATAATAAGTAAAATAATGAGTTATTGTACATTCGCCACAAAGTAAATTCGTCACATTGTTGTACACTCCATACATTGAAAGTGTGTTCGACACTTGCATTAAAAATATGTATAAATTCGTCACAACCACAAGTTTTCATTTTAGGTACGTACATCATTTTTGCATAAAATACTGGTAGCAAGCAAAGTTATTGGTTTTTAAATAAATAAATAACGTTTTTATTCTACTTAGTATTTGGGTTGCCATAATCGCCACGCTTGGCAATAGCAGTATGGTGTTAAAAATGCATAGAGAACGCTGCTGCCCATTCCCTAGCAAGTCCCTTAGTCACCTTTTACGACACCCACGGGAAGAAATAGGATGGTGCTATTCTTTACGTCCGGCACCACACGGAACAAATGTCTGCTTTATTTTTTTTTATTAATCGTAATAGGTGGCCAGTAATTAACACACTAAGTAATAACAGTGGCACGGGCCAATCGACCTAGTTATGCTACACTTGCCGCGGTTGGTCAGTGGATGGGTGACCATCTTTATACATCAAGACCCCTGCGTGCCTCGGAAAGCACTACCTACGTTAATTCTTTGGTCCCGGCTGTCATTCGTGGATCTTCGATAGTCGTTACGGGTCGTCAGAATCAGGATAGTCTGACAATCAGTCTCCAAGGGGTATCGTATTACGCAGTAACTGGGTTGTGGAGGTCATCTTTTTACCTATTCTGGTATAGTAATTTTATTCTAGGTGCATCGTCTTCACATTTAATCATATAATTACGAGTAACTAGCTGTACCCACGCGGTTTCACTCGCGTGTTTCATACGTTGGTGTTTATGAGTTTTAGTCTGAAAGTTTAAATTAGCCAACGGAATTAAAACATCAAAATGATCTTCATTAAAGTTTCCTGAGAATCGGATTATTTTGACTCCCTGCCGTGCTTCCACAAAACCAGCAATAAAAGTACCATCCTGAAACACCTGGAACTCAAATGGGAATAGTTCTCCTGCTGCCATGAGTTCACAGGTGGTTCCATGTCTAGCCATGGCACCATGGCTAGACATTTCAGCAACGTATTTACGCTTCGAACCATAAACAGCTCCTGACCGCTCCTGGGTGAAAGGTTGAAACCTTTCCCAGTTGTAAGACACGTGGCGCACAATGCTGGCTCGAATTTGTGAAGCCATGGCCACGTTACCGTTCACCAAATATAGGATAAGGATGAAAATAAGCATGCGCCATCACCAGGTATATTTACTATTTTGCGAAGAATTTGTGCTCTGTTACAAGTGATAATTTGCGACTTCTTGGCACAATAAATGGCAGTAAATTGGGACTGGGATTGTGAATTCAATTGCACACATTCCGCTGATTCAGTGAAAGTCGGTGATTCTTCAATTTTGCCTGCATGAGAGGTCAAAAGATCATTTTGATTATTTAAATTGGCTAACAGAATTAAAACACCAAAATGACCTTCATTGGAGTTTCCTGAGAATCGGATTATTTTTACTCCCTGTTGTGCTTCCCCCAAACCAGCAATAAAAATACCATCTTGAAACACCTGGAACTCAAATGGGAATAGTTCTCTCGCTGCCATGAGTTCACAGGTGGTTCCGTAGGTGCCATTACAAGACATTTCAGCGACGTATTCACGCTTTGAACCATAAACAGCTCCTGACCCATCCTGGGTGGAAGGTTGGAATCTTTCCCAGTTTTTAGACACGTGGCGCACAATGCTGTCTCGAATTTGAGAAGCCATGGTCACGTTACTGTTCACCAAATAGGATAGAGATGAAAATAAGCATGCGCCATCGCCATATTTACTATTTGGCAAAGAATTTGCACTCCATTAGAAGTGATAATAATTTGACTATCCATTTTAATTAAACCATGCTCACGACCAGTAAGTAACGTAAAAATATTACTTGAACGTAATTTTCTTTATAGCTACCTTTTTACAACCCTTACAACACCAGCCTAAACAAAAGATACTGAACAATAAAAAAATACGAAAGTAGGTATTCAAGGACACTTTTTCTAGTAAGAACGACTAATACTAAAAACTATTATAGTAATAGCACAGTGTGAAATACCTACACAATAAGTAATTCGCAAAGAAATAGAAATAACAAAATTCCAACCCGGCAATAGGTAAGAACATAATTATTATCCTCCAATTTAAAATTAGGAAGCGAAACAAACCAAAACGAAGACATAAACCAAACCACGACAATGAAAAATATTTCAAAGCAAATTAGTAGTAATAACAAAATATCGCAAAACAGAAATTTCGGTAAAAATTGCTTGAACGTGTATCGCTTATTCTGTGATTGATACATGAGTTCGTTTTTTGAAACGATCTCCCCTTGGCATTCTCGACTTTATTGCTTTAAATGCAACGTTCAAATTACCTGAATACCAATTAGAACCTCATTTCATTATCTTTTAGCTGACGCCTGCATACAGAAAAATACTGGCCACCCAGAAATGTTAAAAACTAAAGATTCCTGAAGACCTCAAGGAACTTCCAAATTCTTATTTCAATGTAAAATATGCATTAACGCGTTGTCGTAAAATTCAATTTAGATCTTTATCGGCCTCCGAATTCTAATTTCAATGTAAAGTATGCAATAACTCGTTGCCGTAAGATTCAATTTGGATCTTAACTGGATTTGGTACATTTTTCATACAAACATTACCCTTATTTTCACCCTTAAGCGCCGAATTTCGTAAAATCCTTTCTTAGTGAGCACTTAGAAGTCGAAAGGAACAATCAGGCCAACATTCATGTCTCTAACTTTAAAAACATAGGACTTTCATACAAACTTTGACACCACTTTTCAACCGCTTAAGGTGCGAATTTATAAAAATCCTTTCTTAGTGCGCGCCTGCACCCCATAGAGAGTGCTTGTGCCAAATTTTAGACCTCACGGCCCAGTAGTTTCCGAGATTTCGTGATGAGTGGTCAGTGAGTGGACTTCTCCTTTATATATAGAATGTACATAAACAAAATATTGTGAAACATTTTTAAAAGAGTAACGGTGAAGTTTCTTGCCCATTCTTCTCCATACTAAACTACCTTTTGGAAGGGGCGACTAGAATCAATTCTATTTTTTTTTGTAATTCTTGACGTTCAAAAGTGCTTTTTAAGTGTCTATTTGAAATAAATAATTTGACTTTGACTTTGCCTTTGATAGGCAGTCGCTCCATTTAAAATACTGGTATTTAACTGCATCTGGTTAGACTGGAAGCCGACACCAATATAGTTGGGAAAAGGCGGGCAGATGAAATAGGTGGCCAGTTGAAATCTCAGAATGCGAGTGTCACTATGGCCTATACAAGATGTGACATAAATAACGTACGACCTCTCAAGGGGTCATTGTATTCATCATTATGAAGAACTTTTACTATGGGACCAAACCTGAAAACCCACCCGTGATCCTTCATTTGCCTGTTTGCCAGGGCCACGATATCCCTTTCGGACAACCTCGCAACCCTGACAGGCATTGGCCCTAATGGACCCCGTTAATTTGTGCTGACATCTCTTTGAGGCACGCGTGGGACTGGTCCTTATCTGTCCTGCGGTCCGTTCGCAGGCCCGCGCCTACGGTGGCCGGAAATCGGCTTGCGACTCCTGACGCCCAGGGCGTCTCCTGCGGTTACCAAGGGCGTGAGATCGTGAACCCTACCTCTCCCTCACGCGTTCCACCTCCTTCTTCGTGAGCATTACTGCTTCGCAGAAGGAAGTGACGGCCCCCCATGCACTCTCGCTCCGAACCAGGGCCGGAAGTGAGATATCGCCGCCGCCGATCTCCTCCGTGTGGACACGGCGATGCTCCACCGTGTCCTCCGGGCGTTTCCTCCCGCTTTATCCTCAAAAGGAACCTCCCGAAGTAACCGTGTCCGGTGAGGACCTGCGTTAGGCGGAAGGTGAGGACGCCGTGGCGCCTCTCTAGCCAATCAACTGTTCCCTACATTTATGTTCTCGTAAAGGCATCTACTCGCACAGACCGGCGCGACACGTGACGCGACACAAAGGCCCCGCGTGTCATGCGACGAACGGTGCCTTTGTGTCTTCTCGTTAAAATATAGGGAACAGCTGATTTTTTTATCGATTTCAGGTTTGTTGCTATAGTAAAAGTAGTTCATAATGATGAATACAATCGCCCCTTAAGAGGTTGTGCTTTATTTAAGTTACACCTTGTAGTTACTTAAAGTGTAGTAGTTTTGGTAGTACGGTTCCCTTGTTACGACGCGACGGTTCCATTCGCACTTAGCCGTTTTTTTAATAGCAAAGTCCGATTACGACGGAATGTGTTAAAAGCAGCAAGAAAATCCTCCAGAACAAAAATGTGCGCCGCGTCTAAACAACATTATAATCGAGTATAAAACGTCGTGCGGTAAAAGCGTTCTAGTATTAGGTATGAGAGATATTTTAAAGTGAGGAGTGCTCGCAACAGAGGGAGATAATGCGTCGTTAATGGAGTGCCGTTGCAGCCATGTTGGCTAAGCGACTTTCACCATTACTGGATTTGTAAACGTGAAAAATAAACGTGTTTATATCGAACGTGACACTTTTAGCGTTAACGAAATAGATGGGCTAGAACACTTCTAGGGTACTGTGTGTGAGACTTTGAAAGTGCATTTAGAAGTAAAGAAACGGTGGGTACTATTTGAGAACACTGGGGTGGGTCGTTTTCTTCAACATTACAATGTAATGTCTAGCGTAAGAAGGTAGAGAGCCAGTCTCATATGGGTCTCCTAATGACTGCCACCAGAATGTCGTTATCTTTGTTTTAATCAAAATGTACCGCTTGGCAGACGTTGCGTGGTAATAGAACGTGATTATTAGAAGACCAAACGAACGCTGCTCATCAACAGCTTCTTCTGGTACCTCTCCCACTATTGAAGGATGTCCATAAATGAAATGAAATGATTTTTGTTTCTGTAAGGTTTGTACAAATACTTTTACACGTCAGTCATATTTTAAAAACTAAATGAGGTCGGTGTTTCCTATCTGACTACTCTGAGAAGAAAGGCCGAAACGAACTCTGAGGTCACAGTCTCTCTTAAAGTGCAGACATAATCTTGGTCAGATCATGTGAAGACCATGTAGATTGGTGTCTGAAATGATCTTTTGAGGACAGAACCACACAGATTGAATGGGCCTACCAGTCAGCGTACGCATTTGTCAGTAATCGTCAGAACTTAAGGAGCACAACGATTCGACGAACAATACCAGAGGGCGTTTGGGTAGACCGCATAAATCACTCAAACTGCCAGACCAAGATTAAAACTATTTGAGATAGATAAAAAAAAAATTGTAAAGCAATGATCCGCATAGTCTACTACACATTCTTGGGATTGTCTTATCCTGGAAATGTTGTTGTAATGCTGATATTTAAATCGAAGAAGTTCGAATTTCAAGTCATCAGCCACTATCTTCATATATAATTTAAAAAAATCTGTACTTGTGTTTGTCACCTAATTGGACCGATTTGGTTAAAATTTTGTATTTATATTTCAATGGGTTCCTGCATGGTTTGAAAACACAATTGGACCCGGTAGGTGGCGCTGCTGTCGGTATAAGCCGGTACGAAGCTAGTGTTTAATAAATTACTTTGTTAATAAAGTATGCAGATATTTCCAACTTCACTGTGAACAATAGTTTGTGAGAAGGCTTTCTTACAATTTCAAGCACTAGAGAGTATGGCGCTATTAATTTGACCTCGCGCTACAGTCGCCAAGCCACTTAGAATTCCTCTTATCGAATTAAATATTCCAATCTTCCTCTTCCTCCTATAAATTTACGCTGTTGCAGGAAACATTGAAAGTAGTTACGCGAATATTGTTTCAGTTAAATTCCTTTAAAAGAGTATTATTGGATATTACCATACCATAGGATCCATTTACATTAATAAGCTGCAAGGCTTAACTGGACAGTTCCACTCAAAGTGTGGTTCTTTCCACAAAAGATCATCTCAGACACTAATCTAGATGGTCCTCCTATAGCGTGACCAGGACTTAAGACACTATGACCTCTGAGTTTTCTTCATTCTTTCTTCTCAGAGTAGTCGGATAGGAAACACCGAACTCTACTAATTTTAAAACATAATTTAGTTTTAACGTTTAAAAGTGTTTTATTTTTTAAACCAATTTAAAAGGAAAGTACCTTCTTACTTTTTTAATAAAAAATTAGATGAATGTATGTCATTACTGTTTTACAAATGTGCGGGGCGAAAAAGTGTATGAAAATCCATTGTTAGGGCTATACTACACGGGCGGTTCTTCCGCCGCGGGAATCCGCTTCTGAACCGCACTAGACTCAATTATATATGGACATTGCATGCTACAAACTACACTGCGCGGTTTCCCGCCGCGGTTTGCAGGCGGGAGAAATTCGACCGCCGCATGCAGCGTCAAACCGCCGCTGTTAACCGCCGTTTAACACTGGTTCCACCCAAACATTGCGGTTTACTTTATTTTTTAATAATTCTAATAATATAAGAGCTGCAAGCGCAGTTATCATTGGCGGATCCATGTTGAAATGAACACAAAACACAGCGGTAAACCGCGGTCCGTATAGTTTGCTGGTTTGCGGGAGCTTGGTCGAGCGGATTCCCGCGGCACGAGAATCGCCCGTGTAGTACCTATAGCCCTTAACGTGCTGAGCGGGCAGAAAAAGTATATGAAAATCCATTGTTAACGTGCTGCGCGTAGTTAACCTAATTAAATATCGTATAATGCTAAAAGACAAAAGTTTTTATCACCAAGCGCAAAATAATACTGGCCACATACTTTTGTTGAACATTGATTTAAAAAAAAACAAAATCCCAATAAATATCCAAATAGCAGAATCGATTACTTTGCATCAAGATTCATCTCCTCAACCATTAGCCGGATCGTCATTGGCACCTTGGGAAACAGTTGCCCCTTCGGCACCACAGCCTTCCTTTAGCGCAATGCCAATAGCACACGAACAGCAAGTAATCTCTTCTGCATTGTCTCAAAGGTCTCAAACTAATATTGATCTCCCTGGCAAAAGTATTACATTGAGTTTTAATAACTGTAACAATTTAATATAAACTTCACGTAAAAAAAATATATTTTATTTTCATCGCAGGTTTAGTATAAACCACTATTTATCACTCGGAAGAAAGTGCGATTCCCAACTCTTGTGTATTAAGGCTAAAAACTACACCCTCGTTAGTAATCGGTCACTTTCTCCCCTCGGTGAACAATGTACTATAATTACTTGGTGCACTAGACTCTCAAGATCTAGTGGTCTCTATCATGACTGCTAAAGTGCTAAATGTGAGAACCTGGCTTAAATCCCTGGATCAGGAAAAGTGTCTTTGGGGTTATCCAGTATAAAACTCTTGGTAGCAAGCAATAGCTGAATAAAACCCATATCCTTTGATTATTTATATTCCAGATAGAGACGCGCTGCAAAATAACTAAAAAAAACAGGCCAACTTTGATAGGCTGGTGTGCGTGACAGCTGTCACGTAGACCTATCCTTGAAATAAGATTAGACATTTAAATAAACTTTTTTTACAGTCTGTTCAACCGATTTTGACTTCTATTGTGTTGGTGACATGACAAATGGTAGCTGTAATAAACAGTTGGTATGGTAACCACGTTTTTACTTTTCATGCCATCTTTATGCCTACGGAATAGAAGTCAAAATCGGTTGAACGGCCTGTAATAAAGTTTATTTAAATGTCTAATCTTATTTCAAATAGAGTATAGAGTTAGAGAGCTGAGACGTAGCTACGTTTTACACTCGGGCGTCATTGTGCTGTCATTGTGATAGCCTAGTGTGTGTGTATTTTTTCGACGAGTTCACAGCTTTGACTGTCTATCTAATCTATGCCCATATCCTAACCTGCAGTTTTTAAAATCAACTTTTATTTTATAAAAGTTGACGTCGATTTACAGACTAACCTTAAATATTCTCCTTAAACACAGCTGCAGTCAATCAACCTATCCACACGAAATTAAAAACACTTTTTCGTCTGTGACCGATTGCCTAACAGTTTCAACATTTTTTGGTCGTAGTTATTAATGCTGCAGGCTTTTGACACGTCCTAACGACCCGTTCAATCAAACGACGGCTTAAAGTGCTCTTCCAATGGGAGAGAGCACATATTGAAACAGTCAACCCTTTCAGTGACGAGGCGTTACACTTGCTTAGATGCAGTTGTGTATTGGCCTTTAGAGGAAGCGTGAGCGTATTGATGGAGTATTCAATGGGTTGTGCAGAAATGATTGAAGTGGATATTCATGTTATTAATATCATCATCATCATTTCAGCCAAAAGACGTCCACTGCTGGACAAAGGCCTCCCCCATAGGGGGGGTTTGCCATAATCGCCACGCTTGGCAGGCGGGTTGGCGATCGCAGTATGATGTTAAAATGCATAGAGAACGCTGCTGCCCATTCTCTAGTAAGTCCTTAGTCGCTTTTTACGACACCCACGGGAAGAAATAGGGTGGTGCTATTCTTTACGCTGGGCACCACACAGACAAATCAATATGGCCAAATCAAATTGGATGTCAATGTGTGCTTTTTTATTTTCTAATGTGACGATATTATCGTGGACGTCCACGTCCATAAATGCCTATTGACTTTTTTGTCTGACATAAACATTTTTATTTTATTTATTATATTTTATTATACAATTTATGGAAATACGTGAACGTTATAATGTTATAGTGGACTGAAAATTAAAAGCGTCTTCATATAAAAAAATAAATAATAATAATAAATAATGTTTATTTAACCAAAAACAAAGCGTAGGTACATGTTAAAAAAATACAGTTTTACAAAATAAGTACTATATCTACAAACGGGTGGGGGAGCACTGCTCTCCTATTTAAGTTATGAAAAGGAGAAGCAGTCCGGTCCCCTAAGGTATAATGACGTACAGGTTGCATAGTGCTTCTGATGTTATACTGTTATAATTTTGAATTACTGAATGATATTTCCATGCATTTAACTTCCCTGTGTTATCGTTATGCTGTGACGTAGACGTGGACGTCCACGATAATATAATCACGATACAAATTATAAAAGCGCACATTTATGTTATAACTAGCTGACCCGTGCCCACTTCGTTGGGCGGTAAACATTTTACCGTCTTTTAATTTTTCGGATTAAATTATGGCCTTATGTTATGACACTCACAAAATAATAACGTGGCTTTCAATGGGTTAAAGATTTTTCAAAATCGGTTCAGTAGATCCAGAGATTACCCCTACAACCTCACAAACTATAGGTAAAATATTAATATAAGTAGATGAAGCAACGGTTTAGCAAGATCCTTAAAAAAAAATGACTCGTATTCCGTTTGCTCACTATAGGCAAGCGACTTCTCGACAAAATCAATAGCAGTGAATTGGGACTGGGATTGTGAATTCAACTGCACATTTACCGCTGAGTCGGTGACGGTCGGTGATTCTTCAATTTTGCCGGCGTGAGGGGGGGTCAAAAGATATTTTTAAAGTTCCGTACCCAAAAGGTAAAACGGGAACCCTATTACTAAGGCTCCGCTGTTTGTCCGTCTGTCACCAGGCTGTATCTCATGAACCGTGATAGTTAGACAGTTGAAATTCACAGATGATGTATTTCTGTTGCCGGTAATCAACTAATACTAAAAAACAGAATAAAGTAAATATTTAAGGGGGCTCCCATACAACAAACGTGATTTTTTTGCTCGTTTTTGCTAGATATTGATAACGGCAACAGGTAGACGCTTGAAATATTCACAGAATATTAAGTTATAAATTCACTTTAAAAATAAATAATTAAATTAAAATAAACCAAATATTTAAGGGGGGCTCCCATGCAACATACGTGATTTTTTTGCCATTTTTATAGATAATGGTACGGAACCCTTCGTGGGCGAGTCCGACTCGCACTTGGCCGGTTTTTTTATTATTTAAATTAGCCAACGGAATTAAAACATCAAAATGACCTTCATTAAAGTTTCCTGAGAATCGGATTATTTTGACTCCCTGCCGTGCTTCCCCAAAACCTGCAATAAAAATACCATCCTGAAACACCTGGAACTCAAATGAGAATAGTTCTGCCGCTGCCATTTTTGTTTGGGTGGTAAATTATCAAATAACTTCTCCCGCTCTAGCCGGAGCGGGGACGGCGTGTCAGACTGTTACTGACTAAAACCCACCCGTGTTCCTTCAAATGCCTGTGTGCCAGGGCCACGATATCCCTTTCGGACAGGCTCGTAATCCTGGCAGGCATTAGCCCTTTCGGACCCCGTCAATTGGTGCTGACACCTCTTTGAGGCGCGCGTGGAACACAACGCGCCGTCGACCCGGGCCTGGTCCTTATCGGACGGCGAGCTACCCATCGCGCACCGTCCGCAAGCCCGCGCCCACGGTGGCCGGGACTCGGCCTGCGATTCTCGACGCCCGGGGCGTCTCCTGTGGTGACTAAGGGCGTGAGGGTGCGAACCCTGCCTCACCCTCACGCGTTCCGCCTCCGTGAGGACATGGCGGTCCTCCCGTGCACTCTCGCTCCGAACCATGGCCTGAACCAGGGCCAGATGCGAGAGATCGCCGCCGCCGATCACCTCCGTGAGGACATGGCGGTGCTCCGCCCAAGCAGGGCAGACCTCAACCGTATGTTCCACCGTGTCCTCCGGGCGATCCATACAGTGGTGACACCCGGGCGTTTCCTCCCGCTTTATTCTGAATAGGAACCTCCCGAAACAACCGTGTCCGGTGAGGACGTGCGTCAGGCGGAAGGTTAGGAAGCCGTGGCGCCTCTCTAGCAGTGGCTAGTCCCCTCTATGAGTAGTGCCTCATAGAGGGGACTTATCGCCACAATTGTGGCATGCAAATTCTTTGCCAAATATTAAATATCCCTGGCGATGGCGCATGCTTATTTTCATCTCTCTCCTATTTGGTGAACAGTAACGTGGCCATGTCATTGTCTACTCAAATTCGAGACAGCATTGTGCGCCACGTGTCTAAAAACTGGGAAATATTCCAACCTTTCACCCAGGATCGGTCAGGAGGAGCTGTTTATGGTTCAAAGCGTGAATACGTCGCTGAAATGTCTTGTAATGGCACCTACGGAACCACCTGTGAACTCATGGCAGCGGGAGAACTATTCCCATTTGAGTTCCAGGTTTTTCAAGATGGTATTTTTATTGCTGGTTTTGGGGACGCACAACAGGGAGTAAAAATAATCTGATTCTCAGGAAATTTCAATGAAGGTCATTTTGATGCGTGTCAGACTTTTACTGACTAAAACCCACCCGTGTTCCTTCAAATGCCTGTGTGTGCCAGGGCCACGATATCCCTTTCGGACAGGCTCATAACCCTGGCAGGCATTGGCCCTTTCGGACCCCGTCAGTTGGTACTGACATCCATTTAAAATGGGAATAGTTCTCCCGCCTTTTTCCAACCCATACAACACCAGCCTAAACCAAAGATACTAAGCAATAAAATTAAAATACGAACGTAGGTATTCAAGGACACTTGTTCTAGTAAGAACGACTAATACTAAAAACTATTATAGTAATACCACAGTGTGAAATACCTACACAATAAGTAATTCGCAAAGAAATAGAAATAACAAAATTCCAACCCGGCAATAGGTAAAAACACATTTATTATCCTCCAATTTAAAATTAGGAAGCGAAACAAACCAAAACGAAAACCAAACAACAACGATGAAAAATATTTCAAAGCAGTAGTAAGTAATAACAAAATATCGCAGAACAGAAATTTCGGTAACTACTCGTATAGCTTGAACTATAGGTTTGTATTCTATGATTGATACATGACTTCGTTTTTTGATACGATCGGCTTGCAAGCCGCGATTAAGGTTAAACATTGTGAAGTTTTCCCCTTGGCATTCTCGACTTTAATGCTATAATTGCAACGTTCAAATTACCTGAATACCAATTAGAACCTCATTTCATTATCTTTTAGCAGATGCCTGCATACTGAAAAATACTGGCCACCTAGAACTGGCATAAAAACTTTAGAACGTTATCACGCCTGCACTGAAACATACTGGCCACCTAGAAAAAAAACTAAATATAAACCTCAAGAAACTTCCGAAAATTCTTATTTTAATGTAAAATATGCATTAACGCGTTGTCATAAAATTCAATTTAGATCTTTATCGGCCTCCGAATTCTAATTTCAATGTAAAGTATGCAATAACTCGTTGCCGTAACATTCAATTTAGATCTTAACTGCATTTGGTACATTTTTCATACAAACATTAAAAACCCTTATTTTCACCCTTAAGCGCCGAATTTCGTAAAATCCTTTCTTAGTGAGCACCTAGAAGTCGAAAGGAACAATCAGGCCAACATTCATGTCTCTAACTTTAAAAACATAGGAGTTTCATACAAACTTTGACACCCCTTTTCAACCGCTTAAGGTGCGAATTTATAAAAATCCTTTCTTAGTGCGCGCCTGCACCCCATAGAGAGTGCTTGTGTCAAATTTTAGACTTCACGGCTCAGTAGTTTCCAAGATTTCGTGATGAGTGGTCAGTGAGTGGACTTCTCTTTTATATATATAGATACCTATTGCAGTGTAACCCTCTGCGGTTTATAACTTTTTGCTCGCAAGCTGGCCAACTTATTGAACGTCGTCATATTGTCTTTGAAAAAACATTTTTGGTCGCCTTCAATGAGTAAGAAATAGACGTTATAAAAATAATTTTGTATCCATATTGTGAAAATGTATCTACATCGAAAGATATAGTACATTAATTACTGCAGCGGCCTGCAACAGGGGCATTGATGGACGAACGTGAAAATGTGGACCGAGGCAAAACCGAGGCACTCATACGTGAGTCTATCAATGCCTGGTTGCGGCTAAGCCTTGTATAGTGCTTTTCTCAAATAATGCGCGGAAATTCAAACAAAGTAAATTATTTATAAATTCCAGTTTCAATGACGAACAACGATAATTTTTCACGCGCCAATGTGTTCATTTGTTTTTTTTTTTAATAAACAGCTTTCTATTTGCCAGCGAGTTTGAAATTTAAATAAAACCTTTGTTATGTTACTTCACTGACCTCTATTAAACAAGTACGCTGGACTAAATAAACTATGAGAAATGACAGTTGATTTTTGTGTCGATTCAAAGCGCTCCGTTCGACCGTCTCAGGAACCAAAATTGACCCATTGACGTGTTGTTTTGGTACGTCTCTGATATTTTAGGTATAAATCGTGAAATAAGATTTGTTTTGTGAATTTTGTGCTTATTAAGTGTTAATTAGAACATTTTTATCATGAGAGTATGCGCATTTTGTAAAATTCGCTACCTTAAAGGCAGCGGAATAACCTTCCACCAGTAAGTGAATTTCATGACTAAATGTTTCGATTCCTTGTGTGAACCTTTTTATTAATATTTGTTATTTAGAATAAACTTTTTTACCCACATCTCATCATATAGGTAGTGTTATTACAGCTCAGTTTTTATTATATATTTAATACAATAATTTGAATAGGGTTGTGAATGTTCCATATCGATAATGTGTCGATAGTTTTCTTCCGTTATGGAGTCATTTTAAATGCCAAATATGCAATTTGATTATTTAAAACAAATTAGCAAAAACTAGTTTCTAATTTTAAAAGATACTTAATATTTATTTTACTTATTTCCTTGTTTCCGAATAAAATAACTAACAACGAAATAAAACTTACCATCTTCAATGTCTTTAATAAAATACTTAATTTCAGGTTTCCCACCGACTCAATTAAGCAACTAGTATGGCTGAAAAAAATTTAATAGGAAAATTGGAGTCCTAAGTCTAATGATCATCTTTGTAGTAAACATTTTACTGAGGACTGTTTCGTTAAACACGCTACACGTACTGTACGCTGCTACCAAAAATGACTCGCTTTATATAACTGGTGATAAAGTACGGAATTTTTTATCACGTCAAATTATTTGGGCTCGCCAATGATTAAAAATATCATTTTATTGTGTTATTGTGTTTTTTTTCCTTCAGTAGCTCAAGTGCTTGGTTAGATCCAAATTTCAATTTAATAGCTCATTCGTTTTTGGTTCACATTGCGAACTATTGAGACTCCAGCTCAGCTCGTAAAACTAGTGTTGTTGAGCGAGGAGATACTTGCTCAAATACGTACACTATAAGTGTTTAGGATAAGTTGTTAGCCTATCCCCATATTGAAAGCTCACTGATTTGCCAACCTTGCACTATAACTTTACTAAAACACTATCCACTAATTTATAGCTTGCCATCTCACCGCGCCCTAATGTAAATATTTTTCAATTAACCTTTACAGCAATTATGAATAAAAATAACTGGGGGTGATTATTTTTTTTCTCTTACGTAATAAATTACTCTCACGGTCGATAAAGTCCTTAGCAGTATTTTTTATCGCAGGCTGTATCCCATCTCTAAAATTAGTTCCATGGACGGTCACGTTGTTATCAGCGCCAGAATGGCGCATATCAAATGTCTTCATTTCTACATCGATATTATGAAGTCCAGCGTACTTGTATATTAGAGGTTAGTGTGTTACCTCCTTGGTTGCCATGTATCGGAGTAAAAGATCGTTCCATTTTTAAATTACACGATGGATAAGAGTTTAGTATGTAATTTAAGTGGCCGCTAAACCACGACACGGATCATCATACAACTTTTGGTGGCCGCTGCTCGCATGTATTTGGCCAGTACAGCAATTTCGATTTATCTGGAAGAAGGTTGTCAAAATAATGCTCGAATCCAAGCATGTTTGAGAAAATTATATGTATTCATAAGGAGAGGATATTCTGCGTAGGTTCCAATTGTTGAGATCAATTGTGTGATTTTCGTCTAATGGTTCGTTAGTTTCTTACTTTTTTCCCCTTAATTGAAATTTCGGTTCTTTTACTAGTGTGTAGAGTGTTTAGTGTGTAGTTGACTGCATGTGCAAAGTGAAATTGATTATTTGCAAATATTCACTTACGCCAATTCCTGTATAAACTTCCTAGGAACCATAGAGGTATCCATAGATATAGTGTCGGTTAACATTATCATAAGTCTGATAACTCCACTGATGGTACTGTGAGAGGAAGTTGATTTTTAGGGTTCCGTACCAAAGGGTGGTGATGGGTGCCAAACGGAACCCTATTACTAAGCCTCCGCTGCCCGTCAGTCCGTCCGCCTGTCAGCGGGTTGTATCTCATGAACAAATAATACGTAGACATGAAATTTTCACAAATTGTGTATTTCTATGGCCGCTATAACAACAAATAATAAAAATTAAATTAAGTTAATAATTAAAGGGGGGGGACCCCGTTTAATTATTAACTTCATTTAATTTAATTTCAAAATCATACAAGAAACGTGTTTTTATCAGCGTTTTTTGCTCGATCTTAATACAATACGGAACCCTTCGTGTGTGAGTCCGACTTTTCGGCGTCGTCCGGTTTTTATTTACAACAGCTCTATTTGCAAGTCAGTTCGAAATTTCAATAAAATCTTTGATAAATTACCACCTTGGTCGCCATGTTTCGAAGTAAAAAGTTCGTTCCATTTTTTTATTACACAATAGTTACTGAGTTTTCATAGTAATTTATTCGGCCGCTAAACATGGCAGATATGGATTTTCATACTAACTTTGCCGGCTGCTGCTCGCATGTATTTGACCAGTACAGTATTTTCGTTTTGTCTCGAAGCAGGTTGTTGAAATAATGGTCGAATTTTCAAGCATTTTTGAGAAACATTAATTATTAGGATCAACCCTTAATGTAACACCCCCATTTTATTTGGTTGGAAATTTACAAATAAATTCTCCCACTTCGGGCGGAGCGGGAGTCAGACTTTTACTAACTAAAACCCACCCGTGTTCCTTCAGTTGCCTGTGTGCCAGGGCCACGGTATCCCTTTCAGACAAACTCGCAACCCTGGCAGATAACCCCTGACATACGATTAATAAAAACTCCATGGGGAGCCCGAAATGTGGTGTTGAAACCTCGTTCTTTCTCTGTTTGAGAAGAGTTCTTTGTCCTGCGGTCAGTCAATTTACAGTGTAAATTATAATCAATAAAAGTCTTTGTGTAATGTGTATAGTGTTTTTTGTTGATTTTGTAGCTACATATTATTCCGTTAGAGAAGGTAGAAAACTCTTTTTGAAGTCGATTTTGTTATTAGCCAATTATTAACATATCCAAAAATGGAACAGGAAAATAAACGATCGAGTTACGTCATAGCTTATCTTTCTGAGCCATCATGAAAAGTTAACAAAGTTAAAAGAGATATTTTCTTCCCGTCGATTGTATTTTATTTTTATTTTGTTACACCGGGAAGATTTGGAGCATCGCGTCGTGGCAGCTGAGACGTGTATCTAGGTAATATCTAGACGCCTTGAGCGCAAGTTCTAAAAATGTTACTTAATTTAACTGACATTATAAGAAGCTGGAAAAATAAAGCTGGTAAAATAAATAATTTTAACCCAAACTGGGTGATGATTATAAATTTTTTGTAGTTGTGGTTGATATGTTATTTTAAGTTTATATTTGGACTATCATATAATATCAATATCATATAGTCCGTAAACGTCCATGTTTAAAGGTGTCATCATTACATAAGATGAGAATGAAAATTTAATAATCTATCTTCTATCTTTTATCTAATATAATCATCAAGTCAAAAGTGTTTGTACAAACCTACTTACAGAAAATAAATCATTTATCATTTATCATCATCACACTAATATTATTAAGGCGAAAGTTTGTGTGTGTGTGTGTGTATGTTTGTTACTTCTTCACGCTCTAACGACTCTACCAATTTTGGTAAAATTTTGTATGGAGGTAGCTGACACCCTGGATTAAGACATAGGCTACTTTTTATTCCGATATTCCCACGGGATCGAGACTTACGCGGGTGTAACCACGGGGTTCAGCTAGTACATACATAAAAATGAATGGCTAAATGTGTTGCTAAAGTGCAAAACTCGAGAACGGGTGGACCAATTCGGCAATATTTTTTTCAAATTTTCTTTGAAGTCCGAGGAAGGTTTTTATGAAGAGAAAAATTTGAATAAATTTCGGGAATTTTGTAAAATTCGGGAAAACTGAAACTGCATTTTCTATGGGAATTTTGTATGAATTATTGAAATATGGACAGGACGACGGGGTCAGCTAGAGTATAATAAAGAAATGAAATGCTGTTCTTTGATAAGCGCATCACTTCAGAACGGCTGGATCGGTTTAGCAAATTTTTGTTTTAAAATGTAAGTAATAAATAAACGTACGTAAAAAAAAAGTTCTAACGGAAACACAAATTAGAAAAGTTGCTGGGAAAATCGGATAATCCGGGAAAGCTGAAACTGCTGAACGTGCATTTTCTATAAAAAAAATGTATGAATTATCGAAATTCTGACAGAACAACCTTTCCTAGCCTTTTTTACTTTCTTTCTAATAACGTTTGTCGGATCAGCTAGTATCTACAATATAAATATTAATTAATAAAGTATTTGTTTTTGTTTTTCTAAAAGTTTTAGACAACAGATATCTCGATAATTTACAAAGTCAGGACAGCTTAACAACTTTATATATATATATACTACACGTCTGTTTAATGTGATACCCTTTGAGTAACAGGAACGGCGTTCATTTATCAGATACACAACAAACAAGCTTATTACCGATTGCCAAGAAGTTACAAACATTAATTAAGTTATTATAGGAAGATATTATTTTGTCTATAATTCTGAGTGGTCACTGCAATCTTGGGGGCTTTAAAACCATTAAGTTTGAAAAAGAGAGATGTGGAATGACTTGCACACATAGCTCGCTAACGACCCATATACGGTCAGATGTTTATGTAATAATACATATCTAAATATTATGTATCTATACATATAGGCGGTCTTTGCTCTCTTTCGTCGAACCCTCTTATTTTATCTTAGTTTCTTTCCTATACGATAAGAGGCCGGCGATGGATGCGTAGGTCATACAAACGTACCTAATACCAAAATAATTTGATAATCAAACATATTCTTAAGGTAGTGTGTCTTTATTCCGATTGGAATACAGAATATCTAGGTTCCCAAATATATATTTTGAATGGACACTGATTTCAACAAGTTATGAGAAAAATAAGTTTTCTATAGAAACTTTAAATTCCTCATATCTCGTCTTTATATCATTTTCCTTTCAAAATATATATTTGGGAACATAGATATTCTGTAATCCAATCGAAATAAATACACACTTAAGAATATGTTTGATTTAAAAATTATTTTGGTATTACGTTTGTATGAACTACGCATGCTACGTCGGCCCCTTAAATGGGTCGTTTTTTAACTTCCAGGAATATTCATATCATCCACTTTTTGAAAATATATTTTAGTCGTTTAGTAGGCTCTATGTACCGAAAAGTCCCCAGAAGGTCTGAAAATCATTAAGTACCTTCTTTCCTCGTAACAGGAGCTAATGTTCTGTATATTTTTAACAGTTATTTGCCAGTAGTTTGCGATAATGTTACACACGATGTTCAATGCGTATTTAATGGGCATTTCTAATGTAGCGTGAGGTAAAATTGTCTTTGTAAGGGTCATAAGGAAAGCGGGAGCGTCGAAGGCCCAGTTTTGCCCACATGAGCTGTTATTTACGATTGGCGAACAGACTTTCTTGGTCCTGTTTCGCTTTTATGGTCCCTTTTCGCTTTTATCCATTCCGTTAATAGATTACGGCAAAGTCAAAAGAAACGGTAATGGATTTATTTTCCCATGTCCCGATTTTGGTCCTTCCTCGGATGATGTAATTCACATATAGTGCTCACTGATTTCTAAGCTTCTTATAATACGCTACTTTGGAAACATGTGTACCTGAAACCTTGTAAGAGGATACCTACTTATATTCTATTGCAAAAATCTTTATTTCTTTGTAATTTTTTTGATTTAATTGAACATAAACCGCCTTATTACAAAACAAGGTTTATCTTCAGACCCAGGTTGAATGGAGCCATTATTGAATTTCGAACTTTATTCCGACTATACTCGTAGTAAATTTCCTAAACACAAAACTGACAACTTAGTACCGAACTAAGTTTTCAGTTTTGTATAAAGTACGGTATTTCAATCACTGTTACGTTCTTATTACAAAAACTGGCTCCATGGTTCCAGCCATGTCAAAATATAAATCTTGTTTTGTTATAAGGCGGAAAGTGTTCAATTAAATCAAAAAGATTACAGATAAATTTTACTTTGGGAGGCAGTTTGATAAATAATAAATTATGTTATTTCCGAAACTAGGTTTGTACTAAAACTTTTACAATGAACTAGCTTTAGTTAATTGCTTTTTAATACCTAACATCGATTTTCATCACACAAATTAAATGCATATACACCGTCCAAAGCCAGGCAGCAATTAACTCGATTAACAGTGTTATAGTATTACATAATATTAATTAATATCAACAACTACTCATCTCGGATTGGCAATTAGTAATATCAGGGACTGAGCACAGCTTAATCTTATAATCTCATTACGTATTCTAGAAGATTCCCATACATCGGCCTACAATGGTTTTGATGATTGCGGGCTCAGGAGGTACGTTCCTCCTAAACTTCTTTGAATGGTTTATTTGACAGAAGGTGGAATGGGGTCAAAGTTACATAATATGCCATTACATCACTCCCGAAGGGTGAAGGAAAGGTTGCAGAGGTGTATACATTTTCAAGTCACATTCATACCTATTATTGTCTTTGTGTAAACTCCATGTTACAGAAGGCATTAACCGGGAAAAAATCCGGACTCCGAGCTTTTGCCGAAAAATTATATTACACTTCGTTCAACCCAGGGATCGAATACATACTCCTACACGTACACGATCCTCAGGTTTAGAAGTGCGACTGCTGAGCCATAAAAGGCAGTCAGGGTCAATGTATACAAGTCAAATAAACAATTTTTTTTTTTTTTTTTTTTTTGTTGTTTCTCTACTCTACTCCACCTTACACTTACACAAAATCATACGCACATACACACACGTTTTCTTAGTTAAGATCATTCAATGATGCATCTTTTTGCATGTCTTTTGGGCTAATATGTAGGTATTATTGTCTGTTTTGAGGGGTCTGGCGCTGTATGCCGAGATACAGGACTCGTCTTAGTTTGGCTACAGATGCTCCCATGTTATACTCCCTGATACTAGCAAAAAAAAAAACAACGGATTACTCAAAACTTATAGAAGTTTGTGTAATCCGTTGTATTATTTTTAGTGAAATAAACATTAATTATTATATTAACATTTTTAATTATTAATACTACTAAAGAAACCCGGTAACCTTATCCACATCATCCTCACTTCATGTACATTGTCCTTTAGATATTGTAATTGGATATTTTGATGTTAGTTCATAGCTGTGGTTTATACACCCGGATTGAGAATTTCAAAGCAATTTTGAGTGTGTAGAGAATTTGAATGGCTTCCATTCAGGGCCATGTGTTGTGATGCCGGTTATTTCATACTATGATTTCAGATGAATGGAGGAATTAAAGTTTGTGAGCAAAGGAAGGGCAGAATATCAGGAAATGATTTCAAGTTTTAAATATTACAGTCGTGCTTGTTTTCGATAACTGATTTAAAACTTTTAACATAATATACAAGGTTTAACATAAATAACGCACAACCTGTTAAGGAGTCGTTGTACTCATCATTAGCAACTCGGCATCATGAACAACTTTTACTACTGGACCAAACCTGAAATGGGAAAAAAACTGCTGTTCCATACATACATTTATGTTCTCATAACACGTCAAAATATAGGGAACAGCTGATTTTTTTTTTCCCAAAAGTTGATTTAATTGCGAGTATAAAAATATGTCGCATAAATCACGGTATCTTTTTATTACGTGTTCCTGAGAAAAAGGGGCTTGATAGACTGACAGACTGACAGACAGACAGACAAACAGACAGACAGACGGACGGACACCGAAGTGATCCTATAAGGGTTCGGTTTTTTCCTTTTCAAGTTTTTTTTTTTTTTTTTTGATAATGACCTATTGCAGATGGCTCCGGAGTGCCTTTTCTGCGTAACGGATCTTTGGCGGGGCCAGAAGGGCCTCTCGCCGTGTTAGAAAAATAATTTAAGTAGCACAGCTAAAGGCGTCCCATAGTGGGACTCGAACCTAGGCTTAGGGCGCTACTGATTACTGAACCATTGGGGGTATGCAGTATCTGAGTATTATTATTGTGGACGTTTGTTGTAATTACTTGCTCCGCATGGGCGGGCGGGGGCAAGGGACGGGGGGGGGGGGTGACATACTATTCTAGCTCGCGGTGGTACTCGCCGGCGAGTACGGAATGTATGTGTAGTGTTGAAAGTTTTGCGGAGTAATTTGACATTCTCTTGGTACAGAGTGATGTCGTCGTCGCTGTCTGTTAGGGCGTGTTTTGGTCGCCGTATGCGTGATATGCATGAGGGCGTGTATCGGGCGGCTGATGCCACTAGTGGGTTGGTGTGTGTGGTAGCTTTATCGAAGAAGCGTTTACTAGCTTTTCTGAAAAATTGCCTGATGGTCGGCAAATTTAAATCGACATGTAATTGGTCATTATGTACGAACCAGGGGCTTCCCGTGGCTCGTCGCATGAAGCGATTTTGGAGGGTTTGCATTTTAGCTAGTCTTGATCGCTTAACGTGTGCGAACACAACGCTGGCATATGTCATAATAGGGCGTATACACGTAGTATAGATTCGCACCTTTGACTTAAGGTCCTTTTCAAGTACAGAACCCTAAAGATTAATAGTGCTTTGAATAAGATCAATAAAAAATACCTAAGGCTTTGTTGATACCTACTGTTTTCATAAGATACTCAAAAAGCTTTTAGCTATAATATGACTTAACGTATGCATACATAGTTGACTTAATTAAGCTAGCACTTAACGTGATTGCTCGTAATTTCAGATTTACGAGTAAATATTATGTTAAACTGGTTCAAAAAGAAAATTCAAATTCATCAAGATTATTATGTTTTGATTTCATTTATTGGCTGTTGCGAATTAAAGTCATTTTCGTCGAAGACAGCTAGTGAGTCAAAGGCATAGGGATGATTTTGTACAATTCGATAAATTATGTTCACAAAACGAAAGTAATGTTAGTATATTACCTACGTTAATTATGTAAGTACAGACGAATACAGATAATATTATCGGATGTTTCTCATTCAATAATATTCGATCTAAGTATTCTGGCTGACTGTCTACAGGAATCCTATTTGATGTCGAGAGCAATAAAAATATTACTCTATTACCTAAAATATGTATAGGTAACTTTAGGGCTCTTTCCATGATTGAGTATTTGAAGATTGTTTGGTACCCTACTTACTGAAAATATTATTAAAATAATTCATATCATAGAGGTACTGTGATGAAAGAAATTTATGACGCAATGTGGTAGGAAAAATAATAATATGAAATACGTATGTTCAAGAGAGTTCTCTTCGAGAAGAGTAAGCAACGCACCTGCAGTGCCGTTGCATAGTATTGCAAATGCAGTTCATAGGAAGTGATAACCAAGCGGCGGTAACCAGGCGGCGTGGCGGTAACCAGGCGCGGCGGTAACCAGGCGGCGGTAACCAGGCGGCGTGGCGGTAACCAGGCGTCGTGGCGATAACCAGGTGGCGGTAACCAGGGGGCGGTAACCATGCGGTGGTAACCACTGACTATCAGAAGGGCCGCCTGCTTGTTTTCCACAGCTTAAAAAACTTAAAAACCGACTAGGTATTGGTTTCAAAGGTATGCTGGGTAAGTATGGTTATCTATTGTAATTGTTTATACTTCAAAAGGAAAAACGGAACCCTTATGGTATCACTCGTGTGCCTGTCTGTCTGTCCGTCTGTCACAGCCGATTTGCTCCGAATCTACTGGACCAGTTATGTTGAAAGGTACACATATTTAATTTTTGTGACCCAAACTCGAAAGTGTAACGTAAACAAATGAATTTTGAATATGGGGTTCACAATTAAAATAAAAAGATTTGCTAAATGTACCGTGTGACGTAGGTATTACAAATGAAAGTAGTTGGAGGATGAAGATTTCAAATATAATTTTAAAATAAAGTTTTAAAGTTATTAAAGAAAATATATGAAAATTGACCATCCCCTTATCTCCGAAACTGCTGTGCCTAAAATTTTGAAAAAATACAGATAAGTACCTAATAGTTCTATACTTAAAGATTACAGGAAAACCTATAAGAAGTCTATTGCCTTAAAATAACATGGTAAACTCAATATGGTGCGTACAAACTTACATTTGCAGTTGGAATGTATGGGGGAACATGTTTTTTTCAACTGCAATGTTAAATTTGTTCTTGGCATAAATTCATCCCAACTACGGAACCCTTCATTGTGCGTGTCACTTGGCCGGGGTTTTTATGTTAAAGCAAAGACATTAAATTATTTACTTAACAATAGACGGGACATAGCGAACAAAATCGTAATCCGATACATTTGTCCTAGTGGCCAAAAGTCGCTCAGTCTAGTGAGGTAGTCCTGCAAGTCAAGTCGCATTTGTGTCCACAAAAGAAAAATATTTTCTAATAAAATATTATAATAATATATGTTGAAAGAAAGAAAAAGAAAGAAAAAACATTTATTGGGACTCGCACAGATCACAAATTAAATAAAACACACTCATAGAAACCAAAAAAAGAACAAAACCAAAAATAAAACAAAGTAAACAGAAAGAAAATAAAAACAAAGCCTGTACGAGGCCAAAAGGCCCGTATCTCAGCATGATGCTGCGGCACTTAAAAATAAGTGTCACAGCGCTGGTATTCTGATAGGGCCCGATGTGATGTCACGGATAGATTAGCAAATAAATTAAATGAAATAAAATAGATGAATGAAATAACATAATAAAAATAAATATATGATAATTATAAATAAATAATAATATTTTTTTTTTTATAAATATTATAATTATGTTATGTTGCGCATTACGATATTGCAAATCTCTTTACGGTAAAACGAAGCTGGACCTAACTTCGGTTTATTTGGATGGCGTCACTGAGAAATGGCATCACAATTTTGCTATGACATTTTCTTCGCATAGCCTCTCTTTATCAAGTATATCTTAAATCTCTTTGTGTTAAAATGACGAGGACTGAAAACTCGACCCTGGTTATTCAATATTTTTTAATTTGTACAATTACCTATGCATTTCCAAACACAATCAAAGCCATGATTTTCAAGGATGATATTTTAGACCATTCTTTATTTTATACCACCAGTATATACTATAACAAATTGGGTATTTCCGTAACACACAGGTAGGGCATTTTGACAGTATAACAACATTCTTAGCTGAGCTGCATGACTACTGAAAAATGCGTGCACTGACTGGACAGGTCCCCTCAATCTGTGTGGTTCATCAAGAGATAATTTCAGGCACCAATCTACATGGTCTTCACATGATCTGACCAAGATTATGTCTGGACTTTAAAAGAGTCAGTGACCTGTGAGTTTGTTTCGGCCTTTCTCTCAGAGTAGTCGGATACGAAACGCCGACCTCATCTAGTTTTTTTTTTAAATATGATTGACGTGTAAAAGTGTTTCTAAAAACCTACTTACAGAAATAAATAATTTATCATTTATCGTTCATTGCGTTATTTACGTTGTTGAGCAGACAAATTTTTCGAACGTATGAAGCAATGGATTAGCAATATCCTTCAAAATCATTTATATAGCGATTGATAGTGTGTTACGCAAGGTGCTGTAACACCTGCGGGCCAAGCACGGGCGTGCCAAGACGTTTGTGATAAGTTATGATAAATTAGGTCATGTCAATTTGTACTAGCATTTTATGACAAAACAGTTTTATCGCTCAAACTGTGATAAAATGTGTGACTCAAGTCATGTCACAGTAGGCCGTGCTCGCCCCGCAGAATTCACTAAAACGCGATACATACACGCCTATTGTTGCAGATATGAAAAACAATAGTCAACCCGCTTTTTGCTGCCGGCTGTATGTGGAAAACAAATGTTTGTTTAAGTCGTGAAATACTGAGCGAGGCCCTGTGCCTATTAAGTGGAGAGGTGAACAAATAAACGAGTTAGCAATCGAATAAAGATTTTCGTTTTGTTGAAAATAATAGCGCGCCGCTTGGGGGGATAGTCGATAATACTCAGCGCGAAAACGGATTCAGTGTCAATTTGTAGACATTGTTCACTATCCTGTTTTTTTCTTTGAACATGTGTTTTTTATGTTGTAGTTTTGTAAACTGGTCCAATGACTCGTCTATTTAATATAAATGCATTGTTGATAGGGTAAGGTTTGACATCTTGACCACCATAAGATGACAATATGAAACATTTTCTTGCATAGATAAATAAAAAATAAAAAAATAGAAATAGATAGAAAAAATAAATAGATATAAAATGGTATATAAATAGATATTCAACAGCACATGACAATAACATAATTTAAAAGCTGACAGTCCTAAAATAATAATAGTAATAAATGTATATTTATATAAAAAGTAAGGAGAAAAAATTATACAGCACATTAACCTAAAGAAAATCTAGGATATTCCGAACAGGGCAGTTTGTTTATAAATTGTGATAAACAGACAAACTTACATAAGTTTTAAATTA
Organism: Tiliacea aurago; assembly: GCA_948098905.1. Taxonomy (NCBI): domain Eukaryota; kingdom Metazoa; phylum Arthropoda; class Insecta; order Lepidoptera; family Noctuidae; genus Tiliacea; species Tiliacea aurago. Next base: position 13,220,928 of record OX402577.1, read on the forward strand.
TAAAGTGTGATTAAATATGTACTATAAATAAATGGAATTACATTTCCCCAAAATTATGGGCACGACGTAAAACCGCCCAAGCTGTTCAAATAATAATATCACGAATAATTAAATGTAAAACAAATTTGAGCCCAATAAAGTATCGGTGGATGCTTTTATATTTAAACTAATTACTCCCCTCCTTAATACCCTCTTTATTTACATAAAATAATGACGGAGAGGTAATTACGCAGAAGTACAATAAGTTATTTTATACTCTCATCTCACATTTTCTCGAATTACCAGCGTATGGCGCCAAGTTTGTTAAACAAAGTACTTAGGTAACAACGAGTTTATGAAAGATATAAGAGAAATAATACTTTGAGCACAAAAGAAGACTTGTACAACATTTTATGACGTAGACGGTGTGACGTCCCATTTGATGTGCGGCCGACTTACAGTATGGTGATCATATTTCGGCGAGCGCTAGTTTCAAAGCGAGCTGCCTGTTGGGACAGATAACGTAGTAAATGTCAATCTCTGTAGGTCTGCTCCATTTTGAGGGGATCAAAGTTCCGGGTACGGATTATAAGGGTCTAAGATAAGCTTATTTTCTGAAGCCTAATTTTCTACCCACCTACTTCCTTTGTTGAAACGTTGATGAGTCCAGTTCTTGTGAGAGTATCTGGGTCGGAGTTCGGCCTCGTTTCTTAATATGAAATTTTACAAATTAGACAATTCCTTTGTTTCCATTATATTTTCTTTTACTGGACTGCTAAATACTTGTGATTACAAAGCATATTTTTTATTTGAAGGCTTTTTTCAGAGAGAAACTACACAAAAAGTAAACTAATAAAATATATTAGTTTAAGCAAATAGTAATTGTCCTTTATACAGCTAACGACTTGTACTTATTCTAGATTTTTGTGTTGCAAAATAGTCGAGGGAAATGGAAAATGTGGATTTTCTAATGACCGAATACACACTAATAAAAACAATTACAACTCTAGCAGGGTCAGAATTATCTTTAAAAATATAGTATTATACGCAAAATAATCAGATAAACTTGCATTGTTCGCTACACAGAAAATTGTGTTATTGTAGGAAAAGAATGAAAACTGGAAAAAAACATACTTTTCCTGTTGCAATTTTTTCCTCGTGAAATCCTGTTGTATGAGATAAACTATGTAAACTATTTTTCCTATTTATAAAAGGTTATAAAGGAATTAAGTGGGATCATGTAAAATAATTTCAAACTGGACTTGCAAACACTGTTCCACACAACACAGGCAATTGGCCATTTATATAGGAATCAACATAATAATAAAACAGTATCCAGCACCTGGCTTGCATTGCCGTTTGTGCCGAAAAATACGGCGACATAGTTCCAAAACAATGCGCTGTTATGAAGGTGTCCCCGTTTGAACAAGGCCTTACTTTGTGCCTCCAAAAAATACAGGATGTAAGGGACAGCCCTCCGCAAATTAACAGGGTGCCTTCAGCTCCTTATTTTGAATCATATTCCACTGAAAATGTTCTCAGGAAAATTGTATTTTTTTTATCGTAATTTCAGTTAATATTCCTTTATTTCAATGTAAAATCGCATTCTCTGTACGCAGTACTCCATTAATGTAAATAACACAGCTAAAATAAAAAAATCAGCATTGGATGTTGAAATTCTCTAACGAACGACGCCTGAAATCAGCGAACGCGGCCGTCCACCCCGCCGCGACAAATCAGGTTCATTGGATTCCCATAACGTTCCTGAAATAATTTCATGTACCGGTCATCTTAGTACGATATACTGAATTCACCCCATCAGTCTGCGGAGGGCTGTCCCTTACACCCTGTATATAAGTAATGTAGTTGTGACGTAAAAAGCACGCCTTGCCGCGGGACAAGCGGCTAGTGAAAATATAAATTAATTAGTTGGTAACAAAATTACCCGTGACGAGGGTCACAAAAAAACAATGTCCTCATACCAAAAACCTTTTAACGAGAACGTTAATGGTAAGCTTCTGTGATATAATTTGTGACACGTTATGAAGGGCGTGTAAAAGCTGTTTACTAATGAAAAAATGTGTGACTTACTTACCTCTAAGTGCCAGTGGTTCAGTTGTTTCTAACCTGAAAATTGAGCAACAGTAACTACGGCTAAACAAGATCATCTTCCATCACCATCTCCAAGTTAGATTTCTTCCATATGAGATTTGTTCATACGGAACGAAGCTAACAAACCGCCAGTTGCACGTAAGTCCATTTTTAATTCCCCATTAAAAGTAATGTTGTCACTTTCTGATACGTTTCGTTAGATAAAGATAGCATTACTTTTAATGGGGAATTGAATTTAATGGACTTACGTGCAACTAGCGGTAAGAAACTTGTATTAATGATTTTAATGATTATAATTCTGTAAATACATATTTGTTATGGTCGCGAATCATATTTTGATCAAGATATAACCTGACACTGACCTGCAAATTGAAGAAAAAAGGTAAGAAATTGAAATTCGCGGGCTACAGCTGCGGATCCACCTTAAGTCAAGGTTTATAGTTAAGCAAAGCTAATACCAATTTCAATTGTCCGTATATTTAAAACACAATTACTGTCATGTCATTGTTTGACAGTTGTATGAAATGGCTATAAGACGGCAAATTGGCTTATCCGCAGTTACACGTAAGTCCATTAAATTTAATTCCCCATGGAACGTATCAGAAAGTGACAGCATTACTTTTAACGTTAGATTTCTTCCATATGAGATTTGTTCATACGGAACGAAGCTAACAAACCGCCAGTTGCACGTAAGTCCATTTTTAATTCCCCATTAAAAGTAATGTTGTCACTTTCTGATACGTTTCGTTAGATAAAGATAGCATTACTTTTAATGGGGAATTGAATTTAATGGACTTACGTGCAACTAGCGGTAAGAAACTTGTATTAATGATTTTAATGATTATAATTCTGTAAATACATATTTGTTATGGTCGCGAATCATATTTTGATCAAGATATAACCTGACACTGACCTGCAAATTGAAGAAAAAAGGTAAGAAATTGAAATTCGCGGGCTACAGCTGCGGATCCACCTTAAGTCAAGGTTTATAGTTAAGCAAAGCTAATACCAATTTCAATTGTCCGTATATTTAAAACACAATTACTGTCATGTCATTGTTTGACAGTTGTATGAAATGGCTATAAGACGGCAAATTGGCTTATCCGCAGTTACACGTAAGTCCATTAAATTTAATTCCCCATGGAACGTATCAGAAAGTGACAGCATTACTTTTAACGGGTAATTAAATTTAATGGACTTACGTGGAACTGGCGGTTAGTATGTCAATTTGCTTAACACTTAACTTCCCTGACTGTATGTAAAGTAATAACCAACTTCAAACTAATAACACTAATAATAGGTCTTCAGCAACTTTAGGAAATACAGCATGAATTATTTCCCAGTTCGCTCGAGCTAATAAGTTCTTGTGTAACTAAAACCAGCTAAGTGCGTGTCGGTGACCGCAATTCCTAATTTCAATGTATGGTTTCGTTAAGTTACGGAGGAGCTCGTAGCTAAGTAATAACAGCTGCACGGGTCGATCCATCAGGTAAAGCTACACTTGCCGGGGTTGGTCCGTAGATGGGTAACCATCTTTACATATCGAGACTCCTCCATGCCCTGGAAAGCACGTTAAGCCGTTGGTCCCGACTGTCAGTCGTGGATCTTTGACAGTCGTTACGGGTCGTCAGAAGTCCGAAAGTCTGACAACCAGTCTTACTAAGTGGTATCGTATTACCCAGTTACAGGTTTGTGGAGGTCAGATAGGCAGTCGCTCCTTGTACGAGTAAAATACTGGTACGAGTATTCAGCTGCATCCGGTTACAATATCGGTTCTTACTTCATTATCTAAAATCTTTGAAAAAGCATTAAATTCACGGCTAGCTAATTACCTAGAAAATAATAATATACTTGCGAAAAAGTTGTATGTTATTGTTAATACAGATTTTGAATTAAAAAAAAAACAATATGGGTTCAGAAAACATAAATGTACTGAAGAAGCAGTTCTAGATCTGACCAATAGCACAATTAATGGATGGATAATAAAAACAAAACACTAGGCATATTTCTAGATTTGTCCAAAGCATTTGACACTGTCTCTGTCACCATCCTCTTGAAGAAAATGGAACGCATGGGAATAAGGGGCATGGCTCTGAATATTTTCAAAGACTACCTTACAGCACGAAGCTAATGTGTGAAAATACAAATCTCGCAAAGTCATAACATTGATCTCAGTGGCTTTGGGGTGCTCCAGGGTAGTGTACTTGGTCCTAAACTCTTTTTAATCTACGCAAACGAGCTCTGTCAATTAAACATACAAAATTGTGAAATATTCACCTATGCGAAAAAGTTGTATGTTATTGTTAATACAGATTTTGAATTAAAAAAAAAACAATATGGGTTCAGAAAACATAAATGTACTGAAGAAGCAGTTCTATATCTGACCAATAGCACAATTAATGGATGGATAATAAAAACAAAACACTAGGCATATTTCTAGATTTGTCCAAAGCATTTGACACTGTCTCTGTCACCATCCTCCTGAAGAAAATGGAACGCATGGGAATAAGGGGCATGGCTCTGAATATTTTCAAAGACTACCTTACAGCACGAAGCTAATGTGTGAAAATACAAATCTCGCAAAGTCATAACATTGATCTCAGTGGCTTTGGGGTGCTCCAGGGTAGTGTACTTGGTCCTAAACTCTTTTTAATCTACGCAAACGAGCTCTGTCAATTAAACATACAAAATTGTGAAATATTCACCTATGCAGACGACACCGCTGTACTCGTATACGTAGCAAAACCTGGGAAGATGCTCAAACTGATGCATAAAATGCTCTCAGAATGATTGTGGCATGGTTTAATAATAACTTACTCACTCTCAATGTCGCTAAAACAAATTATGTCGCTTTCTCATCATCCACTCAATCCCAAACTTCAAGTAGTTTGCTGTCCCTTAAGGCTCATAGTTGTCTTCGCACAAATAGACAGCCTGCAATTGCCAATGCATAGTGAGGGCAAATAACGTCAAGTACTTGGTGTCTTCCTCGACTCCACCATGAATTGGCATACACATCTAAAGCTACTGAAAGGACGTGTCCGTAAACTCATATTTACCTTCAAAAGGCTTAGAGATCGACTGTGCAGAGTGGTTCGCTGACAGCTGTGTATTATGTTTGGCACAGTCCCTTCTCTCATACTGTATCTCAGCGTAGGGTGGTGCTTATGCCACGGCGTTCCTAAAAGTTGAAAGAGCACAAAGAGCTGTTTTAAAGGTTATGCATAAGAAACCACGCATGTACCCTACATCTCTGTTATATAGCGAGTGTAACTTCTATCCATGAGACAGCTCTTTGTCCTTCGATCAATATTGCACCAACATTCCTCTCTCACCTATGTCCCAGGGCTCATGAGTGAGAAACGACGCAAAAGCTGTGTATGTCCCACCGTACGCCATAGGACCACTCTTGCTAGTCAACATTTCTGTCCTCGGTCCTCGTCTTTATAACAAAACAAACAAACAACTAAACATTTACGAACATTCTTTCTTAAAGTGCAAATTGCTGCTGCGTGACTGGCTGTTAAAACTTTCTTATAGTGATACTGAAAGTCTTCTTGTACAACCGGTCTAGTTCTACAGTGTAATCTGTTTACTTATACGCAATCACACACACTCACTACACCAACTTTGTCACACCACACAACACACCTACACAACATACCTACACACCCCTCTTACACCTACAGTTACTTTTGTTTTAATTACCAACTTGGTCCTACTTTTTTATGAATCCATATATTACCTATTAGCTTTTTTCCAACAAACACCGGCTTACATAATAATAATTATTATATTATCAATACGCTGACTCATTTTAAACGGAAAGCCCTTTCTCCTGTGATACAGTTTTATTTAACTAGTACAAGATACAGGTTATCTTTTCCACTAAAGTTAAGTACTGTATTGTATTGCATATTTTTTGATTTTCAATAATTAGTGGAAAAATAATCTGTAACACTGTTTTTGGAACAATAAAAAATATTATTAAAATTATTAAAGAAATGCTGGTGATGGTGAAGCTCAATTTCTTTGTCGGTGCCTGTCGCGCCCGCGATATCGCACCAGTCTGTACGAGCCTTAATCCAACCGTGAGCGTGTTCATGAGCGTTCGGATTTGTTGACAGCTCTCAGCTGTCATAATGGTGATATCTAAATTGGAACGCAAATTATTGATTTGAGTGCTGTGAGCAATTATGTTATTGTTCGGAATATGCCCTTGGACGGCCGTTATTGTGTGGCCGTTCACCGCTTTCTTACGAAGCGAAAGCTTTAATTGAACGTGTCATGACTAACATAGTTTTAAGATATTATTGTAATACTAACAAAATATGGACCAAAATTAGGTCTGAATTAAATGTATTTTATTTTATTTAAGCCGGGTCTGCTGCGCCCATAGTTGCGTGTTTCGAACAGATACAAACATGTTTCAAACACGATTTGAATGATTTTGATTTAGGCCACGCCTCCAAATCGTGTTTGTAACTGTTTGAAACACGCAACTATGGGCGCAGCAGACCCGGCTTTAGTTGTTTAAATTTGTTTTATAGTATAAGTAGTCAATAAAATCAATCTCTAGTTGAAAAAGTAAACCGGGGTGAGGCACATTTTCTTTCATAGTCGGGAACTAGTAACTAGTAATTAATAGGGGTTTCGATATTTTACAAAAGAACCCTAAGCAGCCTGCACTTTTTTAATTAACAGACCTTATTATTTTAAGTAATTTTAATAGGAATAAAATATAAACATTTTCTAAATGGCTACATAAAGGAGCTGTAGAAAGTTTTAATGGAAAAGTTTTTAGTTCAAAACAACACGGTTGGAGTGCACTGTTAAATTGTTAAAGTACGTTTTTTGTGGCGGTTAAAGTGCTGGTTTTTCTTTAAAGAATTCGAGTAAACAAGGCGACGCCATCATTTGGAATTTCTCACGTAACGTTGGTATTAGAACGTCAGTTGTCTTTTCGGAAGTCATCTGTCATTCTGTAAAATTGATGCATTGCTACTGAAGTGTTTTCGTGCACGTTTGTGTTTATTTGAAGAAGTTAAATGTCTCAAAAGGTTATTTATTTTTAAATAAATTCTCGTTATTCGCGTCTACTTTAAAAATGATTATTTATTATGTTTTTGTAGTTTATAATTAAGGTTTTTTGCAATTTGCAGGTCTGTTTCAGGTTGTATTTTAATAAATATATGATTAGCGACCATTTATTTACAAAATTATAATTATTAATATCATTAATACATCTCTCTAAGTTAGATTTGTTCCATAAGAACTTTTCCGTAAGAGATTTGTTCATACGGAACCAATCTAACTTAGAAACTTGTATTAATGATTATTACACTGAAAAAAAAAAATGCAGACTAACTAAGATACCTACATGTTTGTTAGTTGGCATTAAAAATTTTGAAATCATTATTTATATATTTACTATAAACAAGATAGCGTATTATTTAACCAGAACAAATTAATTTTATTTATATCGACAATGTGACATGTACAGAATAATCACCGGTCTTTCATACATGCTTTGTTTGATTTTACTTCTTCACTTTTGTATAATATCGACTACATCTAGCTTATTTTTTATATGACGTGTAAAAGTGATTCTAATATCCTATTTACAGAATAAACGATTTCATTTCATTTACCAAATAATAATAATTAAAGTTCATGGTAACAAGCAACTTGTTAGCATTATATCATTTCTAAACTGGCCAAAATTTGAGCTAAATTAAATAACTACCCATACTTAGTAGACGGAACTATGATAATTTAACAAAGTTCTCCTAGCTCCAGAAGTCAAGATCTTGTTAGGCTCGTATGGAGTCAAAATGCGTGATCATAATAAACAAGATTTTTGTTAAAGGAAAACTTTATTTTTTAGTTTATGATTATAATTCTCATTTAGGGGGGGGGGGGGATTGCCCGCGGGGATTCCGCTGGATGCGGGAAGCACAGAACCGGTCGAAGTGGCGGTGCTTGGGGGAGGCCTATGTCCAGCAGTGGACGTCTTTCGGCTGAAATGATGATGATGATGATGATGATTATAATTCTGTAAATACATATTTGTTATGGTCGCGAATCATATTTTGATCAAGATACAATCTGACCCTGACCTGAATATTGCAAAAAACGTAAGAAAATTTGAATTTCGCGGGCTACCACTTCGGATTCATCTTAAGACAGTTTTTCTTGAATTTGAGCGTTTTACTCGAGTTTTGATGTGTGATTATGGTTTCGATATAGCCATAAAATTAAAAAAAAAATGCCAGAGCAAGTTTGATTATTTTTCTTGGGAGTGTTTTAAATAAATATTTCAATTTATTTACATAAATCAGTAAAAATCTTGTCCCTGCAAAGGATGTTTCATAAAATTTTACTTTTGGGTATCTTTTGATGCTTTGTTACACCGAAGATAACATAATTTAAAAATTTATAAAATGTACATGGTACCTACTACTGTATCTTATACTTGGGAGCGCTTTAATAAATTTATTATATTTCATACAGTAATACACCAAAAATAATTCTGTAAACTGTTACTGATCATTTTTCATCCGAAATTTTATTTTTTATCTACGAATATAATATAATCCAAATTCAAACAAAAACTGTTTAATAAGTGAGACCTACGTTACGTAGCTCGAAAAAAAAAGTAGTCGATTTAATAGTAAAATAACGGCGTAAATCAACGGCGAAATAACCTATATTTTCGAGAGCACAAAAGTGATGAAACTATTAACGGGTGCTGAGACGCGAATGGTTTATCACCACGAAAACTGTACTTTTACACAGACATAGTGTTTCGATTATTTCACGCTTTCTCACAATTAGATCAGAAATTGACGAAAAACGTTTTTTTTTGTGATAGCACCCTTAATTCATAAGTGATACAAATTGAAGTCTGGATTGCCCCGCAAAAATCTGCAGAAATCGATTTTTCAATTGAAACGGCGATTTCATAATCGGTCGTTAATCAAGAGTTTTGATATTGTAAACAAGCAAAATATTGTAAGGAATATCCTGTCTTATCCCAACACAAAAGAAACGCGGATTGTCTACACTGTCCAACCAAGTGAAGCAGAATGTTTTTACTTCCCCCTTCCTCGGTTAAACTTTTTCTAATGAAAGCCAAATGCAAATGACGGTCAATAAGTGTGGCTTTAAGCTTTGGTTTCACTACAGTATTAAAAAAATACATTTTGTTTTGAGTCGAGACTGTAGTAAGTACTTGATATAGATTTTAAATGTTTATATAAAACTAAGTTAGGTTTACATAGTTCGTCCCTGTAGTCGAAAGTCCGCAACTATTTAGCAATTATTCCCTTAGGTAAATAGACACATGTAAAGCTTCCTCAAATAAAATACAAGGGTAATAAACCTTACCCTGACTCCTGAGTCCTGACGGAATGACATTACGTAACGCTTGTAGGACAGTAAGGTAGTGTGGAGGCACCTTTAAATAAATCCGACCACAAGATAATAAAATGTAAATTACTGCGCCGTAACCTTTTTTTACCGAAAAATCCTTGTTACGTCGTGAACTTAACATAGATCGTTAGGAGTTTTCAATCTGCTATTTAAATGCTCTCGCTTCTTTTATTACGAGGAACAAAAATTTACTCTTCACGCCACCCCGACGTCCCTTCGCTTCTTAATTGTCTCATAAAACAAAGGGAATGAACCGTTTTGCGTCCCCAGTACTCCCATTTTGCAAGAGAGTTTCGTAACCAGTTCAGTCTCCGAATAATGTTTCAAGAATTTTTTATTTGAATAGAGCTCGGAATATCGTAGAGTTTTACTATCGCAGTCGCTAAGAAAAGTACAAGTTGCTTCGGATTGTTTTGGCTTTACTTTTTGCTTTGTCATATTAGAATGAAAGAAGCTGACTGAAACTACAGTTTTATCTGTATTCTTAATATTATATTCAGACACTTGTGTGTGCTTTATTATAACTTGAGTTTAGTCGTAGTTTTTAGGGTTCCGTATCCAAAGGGTAAAATGGGAACCCTATTACTAAGGCTCCGCCGTCTGTCTCTGTCTGTCCGTCTGTCACCAGGCTGTATCTCATGAACCGTGATAATTAGACAGTTCAAATTTTCACAGATGATGTATTTCTGTTGCCGCTGTAACAAAAAATACAAAAAAACAGAGAATAAAATAAATATTTAAGGGGGCTTCCATACAACAAACGTGATTTTTTTCCATTTTTATAGATAAAGAAATAAAAGAAAAAAAGAAAGAAAAATGCGTTTATTGGCATTACAGTAAAAAATACACCACCAGATGTGGGTACGGAACCCTTCGTGCGCGAGTCTGACTCGCACTTTTCTCGTTTTTTTTAAATTATTAATCTAATTGTGGGTGCAAAGCAAGTTTGCGAAACGGGAGTGTGAACTGTGTCCATAGAAGAGGTTCTGATGTCGAGGCTCTTTTGGTAGATTCTCTCTCATTCCGTCAGCTTAATCCCTGACATAAATTATTTCACCCTGGATTTGAACAGCTTCCCTTTAAACTCTCGAAAATATGGAATTTTGTCGGAATTCGAGGTTACAAACTACTTAAGGATTCTTTTTTGTATATTTTTTAAATCTCCAATATTCAGAGTCGCATTCGCAGTGGCACTAAGCCCATCGTAAACATTCTCCTGGAATAGAATACGCTTCAAGTAAGACTTTTATACCATTTCAACTCAGTTATTCAGTTGACTTTTAACATTCCTTGTGCCATTTTTGTGATGATAAATGCTGGCGGCATCTTTTTTTATCAAGACAGTTTATTGAAAAACAGCAAATCGTAAAACTACAGTGTTTTATTGAAATATCTTGTTGACGAATGAGACAAAATTTATTATATTTTTTTGCGTAACCCCGCGTAACGCGAGGTACACACGGGCAGCTAAAGTTTACCGATACATTATTTTACCCTTAAACTGTTATCTTCAGAGAATCAATTTATGCGTTTATACATACAATGTTAGGAAATTACTTAGTCCCTGAAATAATTAGTTCCATAGGTAGTGAAGGTAATAAACTAGTAATACCTACTATGTATGCTCTCAGTAAGTTAGTACGTTGAGCTCCGGAGCTCTCTACACAAGTAGCCATCAAGCTGATGTTGTTCAAGTGTGTCTGTATATTATAGTTACAGCTAAGTGCCACGCTGTATCATTACCACTGAATGGGAAATTCTCCCTGAATTTCGGGAGTAGTAAGTCGTCGGGGCTTAGGTACCTTCTGATATGATGTATAATTTATTGGGCTAACTTTATTTAAAATTAAATTTTAGTGTGTATCCGCCTTATTACAAAACAATATTTATATTTTGACATGGCTTAAACCATGGAGCCAGTTTTTGTAATTAGAACGTAACTGTGCTTGAAATACCGTTCTTTATACAAAACTGAAAACTTAGTTTGGTACTAAGTGGTCAGTTTTGTGTTTAAGAACATTACCATAGTCGGAATAAATTTCGAAATTCCATAATGTCTCCATGTTTTAAACCTGGTTCTGAAGATAAACCTTGTTATGTTTAGGTTTAATCATATACTTAATTTGACAAGGAATGGAATTTGACTAGTGTGACGTATAGAAATAAAATCCACTTTAACGTAATCTTAGCGAAATTAATTTATTCTTTTTATTCAGAACTATGAATTTTGGGGAAGTGGGAATTAAATTGTAAAATGCTTTATTTGAACAGAAAGTCTTTTAGATGTAATGTAGGTACCAAGCTCAACTTCTGAGAGTGGGGTCTTGGGATGAATTCCCTGATCGGGCTTTAGAGGAACAGGGTGTAAAGTTCACTCATCCTCTATAGAAAAGGGAGGATCCTCCCACCATACGGGTGATGTGTCTGGTGGGCAACTGCCCAACGATTGATGTCGGGATGTTGTATAATATATATGCTAGTCGCGCGGTAAACTCTGCTTGCGTGATGCAGGATTTTGCATGACGTCAGTGTGACGCGTAGTTCACATGTGGCGATGTTGATGCCGCTACAGGGCAAAGTGTTATTGGGTTTGTCTATTAGAAATTTCTCAGTAATGAGAAGAGTAAGAGTTTGGAAGTTGGCGGTGTGATACTCCCTTGCCTCGGAAAGTACGTTAAGCCGTTGGTCCTGCGCCTGATCTATCTCCGGCCGATTCGGATTGCCGTCCCATCGGATTATGAGAGTGAAGGAAGAATGTGTACATCTGCGTCTGCGCACACACTTATTCACTACCTTATCTCCCACGCGTATCGCTAGTCTCCGCTGAGATTGGTCGCAATGGCCGAAATTCGGTATAGAGGACTATTATTAGGTACCACAACCAGGGACCATTTTGGTTACCCATTGAAAGGGTTTTCGATAGAGTTTTTCTAAGCGGTTAAACAAAAACCCATACGATAAAGGTAACCCATATGAACGGCTAAAATTAAATATTGGTAACCCATTGAAAGGGTTTTCTATAAAAACCCATACGGTGTGGGTAAGCCTTTTGAACGGCTTAATTGAAGCCATTCAAAATTACCCACACCGTATGGGTTTTTGATTAACTGCTTAGAAAAACCCTATCGGGTTTTTCTATAATATAATAAAAAAAGAGATAGAATTGATCATGCTACGCGTGCTGGGCGGATATTGAAATAACATAGGTAATATTATGATTTTTTCATGTTACTGGGTTTCAAGTAGGTATAGAACCCATTGAATGGGTTATCATGTAACCCTGTCACTGGGTTTCAAGTAAAAAACCCATTCAATGGGTTAACATGTAATCCTTTCAATGGGTTTGTAGTATAAAACCCTTTCAGTGGGTTACATCATGATAAAGGTAACCCATTGAATGGGTTACCCCTTCGAAAGGCTTAACTCTTAACCGGGGTTGTACGGTCCCTGACCACAACCAGGTTATTTAAAAATAGGCATAATATTTTATGGATTATTACATAGCCATTGGGCTGACAGAACCGTTGAACAATAGTGTTTCTTTCAAATAAGAATAAGCCAACCCTTCTGCATTTATGAGCACCTACCTACCTTGTAACGAAAGGGTCCAAAATTTAGAGCAGTGTGTAAAAATAGTTTATCTATTGTTACTCGTATTGAATTTCCCGAATTTAAACTCTTATTAGGGTGCTCGAAATAGCTTGACTGGTAACTTACCTGGCTTTCGTAGGTTGGTGTGGGTGCGTCGCCTGTCGGACAGATTGACATTATCCTGGCTCGAGCCGTGGCATTCTGCTCGAAATGCCGCACTGTAAACATGCAAACTAGTATTCAGTATACCGTACTTTGTTACTTTAACAAAACTGGTTTTACTTTACCTTGGTACATTATTTCATTATTACGTATTTTTTTCTTTTCAAAAGGCAAAGAGGGGCTCGTAGTTCATAATAACATCCTTACGGGTCGATTGCTCCACAACTACAACTAATTGAGTAACATTTGAAAATACTGTAGGAGCTGCTGAAGACTAAGACTATCTTTGCGTTGTATAAACTCAATCTCCTTTGTATTATATAATAATTGCATAGCACAGGTGTGAGTACTATGTACAATAGAGCTACTATTTACCGGGTAATATGTCTTTCATTGACTTGAATATGCGCTGGCGGCTGAGTGTATGTCATGCTCACTCAGATGTCTCGCTGATGGTGGCGAGTTTGTTGGATCATTTAGCTCCCTTCAAAATGGTTGAATTGAATGGTGCTGATCCATGCGTCATGTTCGTGAACGGGCGCTGTCAGTTGGGACTGGTCATCTGCCACGGCTTATTTTAATTACTTTAGTTTTTAATTGTTTTATTTTGTTGTTGTTTCTATTTGCTGTACTATGGACGCGTTTTTAAGTTATATCGTCCTCACATTTAGTTATAAATTCAATACTAAAGATGTACCAATATATTTGTAAGATTATAATTTAAAAGAGTGTCGATGGAGTTTCTTGCCCATTCTTCTCCATATATACCTACTACGCTTTGGAATGGGCAACTGGCTTCATATTTCTAACCAACCGACTCCTTGACAATTCAAAAGTACCTGTAAATGGTTTAATTGAAATAAATGCTTTGAGTTTGAGTTGAGTTTTAGTTTATTGAAGGTATGACAGACTACGCTTGCAGAGGTCGCTCCATATCATCCGGAGGACGCGGTGGAGCATACAGTGGAGGTCTGCCCAGCTTGGGTGGAGCACCGCCGTGTCCTCACGGAGGAGATTGGCGGCGGCGATCTCTCGCGTCCGGCCCTGGTTCAGGCCATGGTTCGGAGCGAGAGTGCATGGGAGGCCGTCCCCTCGTTCTGCGAAGCAGTAATGCTCGCGAAGGAGGAGGTGGAACGCGTGAGGGTGAGGCAGGGTTTGCGACCTTCCGCCCCTAGTCGCCGCAAGCTGATTTCCGGCCACCGTAGGCGCGGCCTGGTCCTTATCGGACGGTGAGCTACCAACCGCTCACCGTCCGATAAGGACCAGGCCCGGGTCGATGGCGCGTTGTGTTCCACGCGCGCCTCAAAGAGATCTCAGCACGAATTGACGGGGTCCATTAGGGCCAATGCCTGCCAGGGTTGCAAGTTTGTCCGAAAGGGATATCGTGGCCTTGGCACACAGGCAAATGAAGGAACACGGGTGGGTTCTTGTCAGTAAAAGTAATTTCAAGATTTTTGACAGTCGTTTCGTGCAGTCAAAACCCCGAAAGTCTGAGAAGCAGTCTTACCAAGGCGAAGCGTATTACTCAGTAGGTTATTGGGTTGTGGAGGTGAGGCAGTCGCTCCATGTAAAATACGGTATTCAGGTGCATCCAGTTAAACTGGAAGCCGACACCAACATAGAAGGAAAATAGTTACGCAAATGATGATGATGATATGGCAAAGACAATTATGTTTTTTTTTGTTTTTCTCTAGCCTACGCTGTCCCATTGCCGGGCAAAGGCCTCCCGATCCACTCCTTATTATAAAATTAGAATTTCAGTGTGGAACCGTGCAACGTATCTTTAGATACGCTTATTCCTGCAATGAAAAATAACTTTTCGCCTCGATGCAGTGGTTGAGTTATCTAAACCCATTGAAAGGATTACATGATAACCCATTGAAAAGTGAAAGGGTTACATGATAACCCATTTCAATGGGTTCTATACCTACTTGAAACTAAGTAACATGAAAAAATCATAATATTATGTTATTTCGATATCCGCCCAGCACGCGTAGCATGACCAATTCTATCTCTATTCTACCCAGGGACCATTTTAGAAAAACCTTATCGAAAATCCTTTGAATGGAAAGGGTTTTCGATAGGGTTTTTCTAAGCAGTTGATCAAAAACCCGTATGGTGTGGGTAATTTTGAATGGCTTAAATTAAGCCGTTCTAAAAAAATAAAAAATCCCAGGTTTAATTATCTAACCAAAACCAAACAAAACAGTATAACTACACTAATCTTAAACTTACAGCTTCCTTTTGCTAGTACACGGATGAAACTCCATAGGCGATTTGGAAAATTCATCATCATCAAGCCGAAAGACGTCTACTGCTGGACATAGGCCTCCCTCAAAGGGGGGGTTTGCTATAATCGTCACCCTTGGCAGGTGGGTTGGCGATCGCAGTATGGTGTTAAAATGCATAGAGAACCCTGCTGCACATTCTCTAGTTAGTGCTATTCTTTACGTCCGGCACCACATTGAATCGGAAAGGGAATCGTTTGGAAAAATAATTCGCTTTAAATAGTAGAAAGTAGGGGGACACTACCTACCTTTTCTTGAAGCATTTCGTCGTATTTTCAAAACCTCATATAAGCTTCGTCCTGGATAATGCTAGAAAGATCAAAAGAAAAAGATTTTAGGTTTACGTAGTTTTAAACTGATTCTAGAAATATATAAACCGAAATTAAATAATCATGTTTCCATTAGTTTACTTTACACCTCATGTCAGATCCGCTTCAAAGGATTCTCGTACCTAAAAGGTTTACCAGATATCTAAATAATTAAGGTAATAAAATTGGTTTGACAAGACACTTTATATCTTTCAAAAAAAACCGCTAGTTGCACGTAAGTCCATTAAATTTAATTCCCCATTAAAAGTAATGCTGTCACTCTCTGATACGTTCCGTTAGAAAGAGACAGCATTCCTTTTAGTCGGGAAATAAATGTAATGGCCTTATGTGCTTATAAAATCACCTTGGATGATTCTGTAAACTTGTTATAATTCTGATTTAAATAATTAATAATAATAACTAGCGGTAAGAGTTATAAATTATTTTTTTATGGGTGTCGTAAAAGGCGACTAAGGGACTTACTAGAGAATGGGCAGCAGTGTTCTCTTTGCATTTTAACATCATACTGCGATCGCCAACCCGCCTGCCAAGCGTGGCGATTATGGCAACCCCCCGACCCCTTTGGAGGAGGCCTATGCCCAGCAGTGGACGTCTTTCGGTTGAAATGATGATGATGAAATTAAGCGTAGGTTAAAGCATTTCTTAATATTTGTTCCTAATTTAAAAGGGCTTGTAAAATACTTTCACGTAAATAAACTAACTATTAATTTTGCTAAGTCATATTTGTATTTAAACGAAGCTGTACTTTATGACTTAAATACAGAGAATCTTTTTACTTAACTTGATAAAAAAGGTACATTTTATAAACGAATTGTGGCATTTACAGGAAATGAAAATACCACATTTTCCTTTTTCACTAAAAAGGTCCTATTTGTTTTTACTTTGAGATATTTTCTCTGGCACTTGTCCTTTTGGTCTGACCGTCTTTAAGTGTGGTGGAGAGCTTTATGTAATTTGCTTTTAATAAAACATTCCGTAGAGTCACACTTCAAGTCTTTCTGTTTCACTAATCTGTTAGAATACACGTGGTTACTCGTTCTTCGTACGTGGATAGCTAGGTGTTGATCAAAGCCTCCACAAAAAAATAAAAGATCATTTTGCGAATGGAAAATCAGAAATTCGAATTTGCGATTCCGCGAATAAAAATGTTCTATAGCTTTTTTAAGGAAGCGCTCATTTGAATATTCTTGATTCAAAAGTTAGACAGACGTGTTAACGAATCACGAGTCACCGGTTGCGTTTAAAAATGGCGCCGAATATTTTTGTCGCTCGATTGAAAATTTGTTTCAATCTAACGAACGCCACCGCAGTCAACAAGAAATTAAATTTGACGTGGAAATTTGAACGTTATTTTTATTTAATTGGAAGCAATTGGTGTTATTATTACTTTCTTATTGACTTGTAGGATTAATCGAGTATGTAATATTTCATTTTCTATCGAACCCACTCCTATATTGACATTGAAAACAGATTTTGAGCACTGGTCATGCAGGTAAAAAGCTGAGATGGTGTGAGTTTAATTTTACAGAAAAGTTATCAGCTATATGTAGATAGTCGCAATTAAGGACGCATTCACTAAATTTTACATTTTTTTTTTTAGTTTTCGGTACATTTTGCGGCAAAATTAAACTAAACCAAATGTAACTAATAATTGCCACAGATACACTACACCTTCATCTCAAATAGTAGCAATTTTTTATTCGAAAATGTTGGTTCTTAATATAGTAAAAAATCATTTCCGTTGTCTCTTCACACAAAGTTGACGATATCGTGTTGAATTTACGAACATTTTTCTTCAATATAATAACATAATTTTAGTTTTTTTTAAATATTTTATGTAAGCAGACATGTCCAAATCAAAAAGGTAGCAAAAAGAAGTATCAAAATGTTGCAAATAGTCTCAGAAAATAATGTTGATAATGTTTTTTTTTTTTAAACTGTTGGTAATGTTTTTTTCCTATTAATTAACAAACCTTATCAAGAAATTTAAAAATCACACACTGGACTTCAGCTATACTTGTGATAAAATGAAAATTTATTTTATGATTATATAATATCTTCATTAAGTAAACCAACGGCGAAATAAGCTATATTTTCGAGAGCGCGGTAGAATTACCCAAAAGTGATGAAACTATTAACAGGTGCTGACACTGACACGAATGGTTTATCACAACGAAAACTGTACTTTTATAGTGACACAGACTTAATGTTTCAATTATTTCCAAGCTTTCTTACAATTAGATAAGAAATTGACGAAAATCGTTTTTTTTTTGTGATAGCACCCTTAACAATATTTCCAAAGTGAATGCTCATTTTCGGATCCATTTTCAATATTTTATACTTATCTATCTATTTTTATTAGAAATATACATAAGCGTGTAGTTAAAACTTGCGAGGCTTACAATCCTACATACTCTAAACTAGTCTAAGCGCTGCAGACAGTCACCCTGTATCTGCAACTAAACAAATGTTTTCACAACGTCTGCTGTATTCTGAGTCGTCTGCAGCGACACTAATTTGTGTTTCAAACTCCTGTTTTTGAATGGTTTATACGTTGTTTTTGAAATGTTATAGATGGTACATGTGTAAGTTGACTTTAACCAAAATGAGGAGAAAAAGAAGAACTGCATTAAATAATAATTAATAAATTTAATTGAATAAATTTAATTTATCGAAAATATTTTACACACTTAAATTCACGCGATTTTCCCATGGGAAAAAAATCATCAAACAATAAATATTTTATCGGCAAAATACTCTGTTACCTCCAAAGCCTTTTCTCCAAAACTAATCTTCTTATAAAATTAATCAAATAGTATATAAATCTTATTCAATTAATACCTAAAGTGACATAAAGCATGCATACCTCCCGGCTCCGATCATACCTCAGTACACACAGGTATACAAGAGAACAGCTTAGTTACACGTGCCACCGATACGTGTGCAGAAAGCGATACACTGCCATTTGACAAGTGTTCATAGGTAGGGGGAGTGGTGGGGCTATAGGGTCACTGGGTTACCACGATAAACATCATTTACGATGTTGAAATTGCCTCAGATATCTGCTTTCTCGGCGAAATGCTATAAGGTCAATATCGTACCCAAGATATTCGCCTCGAGCGGTTTTATGGCAATGAACCCCGATATTGCATCCAGGGAATATTAGTGCCTACTAGCCTTGATCCGGCAACTGCCATCTTTTACCATCTTTTTCCAATATCCGTTAATATTGGGTGGCTGGTAACAACTTTTAGTTTGTTGGAATCACTTTCCTCAATGTTTTCTTGCGGCGTTACGAACTTGCCCGAGTATTTTGGGTGGGCAATTGGGCAATATTTAGAATATTTCGTACCTACATTAGTTTGTGACATCGTTCCGTGTAATGGCTGGGACGTTTACGTATATTTTGATAATAGTTATTAAATTTCTCTACGATATAGGCAGGAGGAAAGTGGGACGGTTGGGTGTTTTCCATACTATTATGCTGGTTCAGTGCTTTGATACGTATAGAGATAAATGAACCGAGAGTTTCCCAGGTTTATTTTGCAAAAAGAGGTAGTAATAGAATAAAATAGAATGTACTTTTTGACTGATGAAATATTTCCAGAGTTTGTCGTTGTCATCAATTGTCATAGTGATTAATGATATCAGTAATTCTTACAATATTGTTGAAAACAAAAAAAAAATATTATTACTATGTCTTTATTTAAACGTAACATTTTGAATTTTAAAACCAGTCTGCCAAATGTAAGTATTAACTGTAATGTAACTGCTGTACAACATGAATATTTTCAATAGTACACTATGAGAGGTACCATGGTTAGTGGTTGCATCCATGGCAGCCGAGCTTGAAGTCCTAAATTTGAAAAGCAATCCAGACAAACGGTAATACGATAAGAGGAGAACTATCCTTAATAGAGAGATCCGTTTGGTGCCGGAATATCCCGTTTGGTGCCGGATGTAAAGAATAGCACCACCCCATTTCTTCCCGTGGGTGTCATAAAAGACGACTAAGGGACTTACTAGAGAATGGGCAGCAGCGCACTCTATGCATTTTAACACTATACTGCGATCGCCAACCCACCTGCCAAGCGTGACGATTATGACAAACGCCCCTTTTGGGGAAGGCCTATATCCAGCAGTGGACGTCATTCGGCTGAAATGATGAATGATGATTGATCCTTAATAGATAATTCTTACGTTTGTGGCTATCTAAATCGCCACTTGCGAACTACGTATGACACTGACGTCACGCAAAATCCTGCATCGCGCAAGCAGAGTTAACCGCGCAACTAGCATAACATCCCGACATCAACTGTCGGGCAGTTGCCCATCAGACACAATGCCCGTCTGTTCGAAGGGTCCTCTCTTTTCTATGGAGGATGAGTGAACTTTACACCCTGTTACTCATACCTCTAAACGTTCTTGAATTTGGAACGGTTCTCAGTGTATGTCAAGATGTGCCTCATTGGAAAGAGTAAAAGACCTAGCATATCTTGCACAGCACAATACAACTCAATGGCTTTGTAACAGCTAGGATATTCCTCCATTAAATCTAGCTAGATGTATTAATTATAATAATCACTTTACTTTATTCTTTTAGTAGATAGCTCTTATTAATTGCTCTGCGTGAATTATTCCACGACTTAATTATTAGACGAAGCGCTGAACGCCTTTTTATAAACTATGCAAAGTATAAGATTGGAATTGAAACTATTTTTCATAGAGACAGCTTTATTTTATCTTTGCTCAACAGGTTATCTGCTGTAGAAATCTTTTTACGTCCCTGCAACGTTTTTCGGATTTGCTATTGGTACACAGAGATTCTGAGGATAATAATCCCGAAACCCCTTTTCAGTTTACTGATGCCAATATGAAGGTAAAGTATGATTTGTAATGTTCCTTTAAGGCTGCTCTCTCGAAAAAAGCATGCAGATGAAGGAACTTTTCGTCGACATTTACCGAGAAATAACATCTGAAAAAAAAATGTTAGTAATCTACATGATATGATACATAATTTGGTTTACCCATAATTTTTCAATCGGTATCACATAATAAGAAAAAAACCACCAATTCACTTCCATATCGTCGAGATGGAACCATTTTACTCCTTCAAAGAACTCCTCAGATGGAGTCATTTTACTACTATCAAAAGATTATAAAAAAAAATATCTACTGCTTTACAATACAAAGGAAAATGAGTTGGTTTTGTTACTTTTTATAAATATGTATTATTTTTATTAAAATAAATTAAAATGCGTCCGATGCGGGTAGAGGACTGGCGCGGAGATAGGTCGTTAGCTCCGCCCAAACGCTCAAGGACATTATTGGTGTGATTACAAGCCTTAAGCTAAATGCAAACTAGCACGATGTTCCTGCAAAATGATTTGTGCAATGCGATGCGGCCTGCCCTTATCTGCATCTTTATAATTTGGTTTGTGATTTAGAACTTCTAGGAGGTTCTTAATTCGGTGATTGCTTTATAATATAGCATAAAATAGTTTTTAATCGTTGTTACTAATGC
The DNA here is from genome assembly GCA_948098905.1 of Tiliacea aurago. Taxonomy (NCBI): domain Eukaryota; kingdom Metazoa; phylum Arthropoda; class Insecta; order Lepidoptera; family Noctuidae; genus Tiliacea; species Tiliacea aurago. The sequence continues at coordinate 13,242,347 of OX402577.1, forward strand.
TATACGGATTGTGTAATCCGAATTAAAGAATATATATGTCGGATCGTCAGGATTTTACTCAGTTAGATTCGGTCATCATGTGGGCAGAAGTTGGGTTTCGTGCAAAAAAAAACACATTGGGTGCGATACACAGCGTTTATTGAAATCACAAATTGACACAATCACTACAAATTATAATCACCACAATAACTAAGCATAACGAATCGAGTACAGTTCCGCAACGTCTTAACTCCGATGCGATCAGACACTGAATCTTGATCACGTCTCTGTAGAAGCGCGCCAGAGGTTTGGGTAGATCACGCGATGTCATCAGTGGTGGCCCGCTTGATTCGTTACGAGTCCGTACTAATGACCGGATCCGACATATAAATATAAGTACCTTTATACTTATAGAATTCTGGGCCAACTTAGGCGAAATCGGTTACAAAAAATCCCATAAAATCCAAGTCATTGACTTCCAAAAAAATCTATGGATAGAAACGTTTTGAGCAAAGCATAGGTCCATATTATTATGTAGCAGATATTTTAATGAAGTTCGATTTAAAATATTCTAATAGGTTATTGTTTAATGTAAATAATAATTAAACACATAATTTGTATGCGCAACAATTGTTATTCATTATTCATATTGCTTTTGTCAGTGAATAATTTAGTTTATGGCTAACAAGACAGTCAACTAAATTCTAGTTAAATCACAATGTTGACAGATTTGTTCACACCATAATTTAAAACATTTAACGGTGTAGGTTGAGCTGGGCTACACAAAATTCGATGCAATTTTTTGCTGCAAAGTGTTTTTGTTGCAATCGAATTATTATTCTAGTTATTAGCTGTAGTTACTGTATTACAGACGCACAGGATTTAATATGACACCTTGTGTAAGTAACAAGTGTAACCTCTTCCGTGAGAGTCGGCTAACAGCAACAACAACAACAACAACAGTAACAACAACAAAAATAGGATAGATAATGAGACTATATCTTGCATATTGTCACAATGAAAATGGCCTATCATGTTTATTATGGCCATGTCCCGCTCGGCCAATCATTTTGCTGCAAAGTTTTTTTGTTACAACTGAATTATTATTCTAGTAAATATCTGTAGTTACTGTATTTTAGACGCACACGCTTTAATATGACGCCTTGTGTAAGTAACAAGTGTAACCTCTTCCGTGATGTCGGTTAACAGCAACAAACTGCAAACATAGGATAGGTAACGAGACTATGTCTTGCATATTATCACAATGAAAATGGCCTAGCGTGTTTATTATGGCCATTTCCCGCTTGGCCAAACATTTTGCTGCAATTTTTTTTTGTTACAACCGATTTTTTATTCTAGTAAATATCTGTAGTTACTGTATTTCAGACGCACACGCTTTAATATGACGCCTTGTGTAAGTAACAAGTGTAACCTCTTCCGTGATAGTCGGCTAACAGCAACAAATTGCAAACATACGATAGGTAACGAGACTATGTCTTGCATATTGTCACAATGAAAATGGCCTAGCTTGTTTATTATGGCCTCTTCCCGTTTGGCCAATCATTTTGCTACAAAGTTTTTTTGTTACAACTAAGTTATTATTCTAGTAAATATCTGTAGTTACTGTATTTCAGACGAACACGCTTTAATATGACGCCTTGTGTAAGTAACAAGTGTAACCTCTTCCGTGATAGTCTGCTAACAGCAACAAACTGCAAAACTATTTTTGCAGTTAGTAGGTAACTATGTCTTGCATATTGTCACAGTGAAACTGGCCTAGCGTGTGTATTATGGCCATGTCCCGCTTGGCCATTAATTTTAGGGTACTATTCAGTTCAGAGGCCCAAATCATTGGCAGACGTGAAATTGATACGAGGATGTACGCGGTACTTAAAACATGATGATTAATACTGACACTCACTGAGATTGAAATGATCAATGCTTAATTAAATTATAATGAGCTGTCGACATGATGGTGGTACCATTAACATGACGTGTTATTTGACGTTAATGTTGAGTGGCAATTTATAAAATTGAGTCGCCATTTTATAAAGATATGTGAGGAGGGAATCTACCGATGAGTTTGTCGTTCCAATTATTTTAATTACGTTTGGCTGGGGACTTTCTCGTTTGCTGATCGTATCGGTTGATTATATTTACTGGATGCTAAAAATGTGATGTTATTAAAAGTATTTTTACTACCAAATATGTCAAGTATATTCAATTCAATATTTACATCGTCGTGTGTCAACAGTTTATCACTCATCAACCAAAGTGGTCGCACATTTGATAGGTAATATGAATTCATCATGCTTAATGTAAGAAAGGCAAAGGATTTTTTGTAAATCAAACCTTAATTTTCTACGACATCATAAGGTATTTTTGTATCCTCCAATATCGACACTTTTCACATTCTCTTTTTCGCTTAGTTATGATTTTCTAATGCCAACTCAACCCTCACTCTACTTTTTTATCTGTTCTAAATTAAGCGGTGCCCTAAGCGACACCAGCGTATTCAAGTTGTGTAGGATAGCGAAACGAGCTAAGTTCCAAGTTTTGATAGTCTATTAAATAGTGCCGAGTTCACGGAGTCAGGTCTTAGGAGTTCGAAGGCAGCAGCTGCTATGTTCTGTATTTTCTTATTCAGTTTTGAGGTACTCGTATCTTGTATTCTTTTTTGTCAATTTAAATGTTTGGAGAACATTCTTTTAAGGTAATTTAGGAGTCCGCTACCGTGTCCTCGAAATATGCTACGCCGAATAACGCAGCGCCGAAGGTTTGCAATTACGAATAATCTATTGACGAAAGAACGAAGCAATGAATAAGCAATGAATATGCAAGACATAGTCTCGTTACCTATCCTATTTTTGCAGTTTGTTGCTGACTGTTAGCCGAGTATCACGGAAGAGGTTACACTTGTTACTGGAGGCCGAGGGTGCAGTTACTGGAGTCGCACCGCAACGTCAACTTCAAGGCGTTCGTGGTGCGAGTACCGAATGGTTTTCTATCCGTCGTCATGGAGGAAGACTTTTGGCCGCAGGACGTGGTGTTTCGTCGCTTCCGCGGACAAGTGCCACAGGACAGCACTAGGACAAGCTAATGAAGTGAAGTGCTACTAACATAGTTTTAAGCTATATTTATTAACACGAGTTTTTGTTTTACACTTTATATATGTTAGTTTGTAAGGTATATTTCTATGGGCCATTGTAGCCTGCAATAAATGTTTTATTATATTATTTATTATTACTAGTTACATAAACAAGGCGTCATATTAAAGCGTGTGCGTCTGAACAATGAAAACATTTGATAACGAATCACGGAACAACGAATGCACGTTACAACCAAAAACTTCACACCTTACTAAGCGGCTTTGAAATAATGTAACAACGAACGTACCAACGACAGCAAAACAGTGAAACAAAACAAAAAATTAGTACTACTAATAATTTGGACATATACCGCCTTATTACAAAACAAAATTTATATTTTAACATGGCTTAAACCATGGAGCCAGTTTTGAAATAAGAACGTAACAGTGATTGAAATACCGTTCTTTATACAAAACTGAATACTTAGTTCGGTACTAAGTTGTCAGTTTTGTGTTTAGGAAATTTACCGTAGTCGGAATAAAGTTCGAAATTCAATAATGGTTCCATGTTTTAAACCTGTGTCTGAAGATAAACCTTGTTTTGTAATAAGGGGGATTAGGTTTTAATTTAAGCCTTAGACAAATCTGATAATTTGAAGTAGTAAAAATATTGATCAGTTTATAGAGCAGGATTGATTGAATGTCTCGCTTTTGCCTTCACTGGCAAATGTAACAAAACTTGTTATAACATGGTTTTTTTCAGCTAAATTACGTTACTACGAAGACAAATTGACCAATTAACTATTTTTGTAGAGAATCCAGGCGATTATCATGAATTATCCCGAAGGCTCGCAAAGGTCTGCGATATCTATGGTCATGGACATTGTCCAGAGACAAATTGGCTGGATTCCCATATCAGCCCAGCACAAGGTTGCAGAGCTTCTTTGTATGCCGCGAATGAGAGTCTATGAATGGGTCACTTTTTATACTATGTGTAAAAGGTGAGTATTTAAAAAAACTGAAATGGTTAATAGTGAACTGACAAAAAAAGTATGATATTGTTTGGCAGTTTGTGGTAATTTCATGTGCATTATAATTATAAACTGTTCATTATACCATATGAAATTAAGTAAAATGAAATTATATCAATAATCTTCTATATATATAAAATTCAAAGTCCTGACTGACTGACTGACTGATTGATATATCAACGCACAGCCTAAACCGCTGGTCCTAGAGACATGAAATTTAGAGGGTGTGTTCTTTGTAAAAAGAAGGTATCCATTAAGAAAGGGTTTTTTGAAATTCCACCCCTAAGAGGGTGAAATAGGAGATGGAAGTTTATATGAAAGTCCGTCAGTTTTGAAGTTAGGATCTTCAAATTTGGTCTGATGATTGAAAATTAGTTTATAGGTGTTTCAGCGTTTTTGATAATTCTACCCCCGAAGGGTTAAAAAGGGGGATGATGTTGTGTATGTAAATTCTTTAATTTTCGAAGAAAAATCACTAAATTTATTATCTAGGCTTATGGTTGGAAGCTAACGCAACGTTGTTGTTCGAATTTCAACCCCTAAGGGGTGAAAAGGGGGATTTTTTAAATTTATAATGAAAGTTCTTTTTAAGTTAAAATCACTAATAATTCGGCTTATGGTTGGAAACTATGCATCCGCTAAGAAGGGATTTTTCGAAATTCGACCTTTAAGGGATGAAAAAGGGGGATAAATTTTATTTCTTGAGTAAATAAACCTGAAATTTGGCACTAATACAAAACCTAAGTAAATTATAAAGTGTGTCATTTTTTGTTTTTTTTTAAACTACTACTAAGGGGGATTTGCGGATGTCAAAGTTTGTATGGAAGAGTTTTAACACGCGGTCCGATTAGCTCGAAACTCAGTATTTATACTGTAAACTAAAATAAAGAATAAAATTTATCAGAGTTTTTCGAAAATTTACCCCTAACAGGGTGAAAAGGGGTAGTCAATTTTACAAGGGAGGATTCTACTGTGTGGCTTGATTAACTCCAAATTATGACGTGGGCATCAGCTAAGAAGGGGTTTTTGGGAATTTGACCTTTAAGGGGGTGAAAAGGGGGATTTTGTTTGTATGAAAAATCTTATTCCTTGAGTTAATAAACCTGAAACTTGGCACGAATACTAACCTAAATAAAATATAAAGATTGCCATTTTTTGTTTTTTTAAGCTACCCCCTAAAGGGGGATTGGGGGATATCAACGTTTTTATGGAATAATTTTAACGCGCAGTCCGATTAACTTGAAACTCAGTATTTTTACTGAAAACAAAAAATAAAGAATAACTTGTATCAGGTTTTTTTTTAAATCTGCCCCTAATAATGGGGTGAAAAGGGATAGTCAATATATAAGGGAGAATTTTACTGCTTGGCTTGATTAACTTGAAAATTGGTATAAATAACCTATAAATCCAATAATAGAAACGTCAAAAAAATTTTTGAACAATTTACCCTTTTGAGTGCGTAAAAAGGGGCGATATAGTTTGTATGAACAGAATCTTATTACTTTTGATATATAAACTTGAAATTTGGCCCGAGTTCTTATTTACATAACATCACGCCTGCAATCCCCAAAGGGTTAGGTAGAGGTGTTCCTTTAGTACACCCACATTTCGCCAGTTTTGTTTACGTCCCATGTAATAGGGGCGAGTCTATTGCCATCACCCGGGTATAAATCCAGACTTTGGGCTGCTACTGAGAAATCCCTAATGGAAAATCCAATAACACTTTTACCGACCAGGGAATCAAACCCACCCCTCATGCTCAGCAGTCGCACTTGTGACCACTCGACTAACGATGCAGTCATTACTTAAATAACAAAGTTTGTCATAATTTTTGCGTTTTTCAAAACTACCCCTCAAAAGAATTTTAGGGAGTCCGAGTTTTTTTGGGTTTTTGGGGATTTCAGTTTGTATTTAAGAATCTTAACGCGCGGTTCGATTAACTCGAACCTCAGTGTACTTTAGGCAGAAAAAAAAAATAAGAAAATAAATTGAGTTTTCGAGAATCGGGAAAAGGGGTAATTAAGTTTTCGTGAGAATTTTACTGCGTACTTTGAATAACTCAATAGTTGGTATACATCAATTATTATTTAAGAACAAAAACGTAGCAAAAATTAACAATACAAAATTTCCTTCAAATAGACTTAGACATGAAATGGAGGACACGTTTATTTAACAAGTATGTACAAAACGAAGTTGGTATTTATACGCTATCTATATCCTCCGTAAAGTTGTAAATCAAACTGCACTCCTATCTGCTTACCACGCTCACGTTGCAGTTGGTTCCAACTAAGATATGGTATAATGTTTTGGGGGATTGCTGCTGATAGAGAAACTGTTTTTTTTCGACATCCACGCGGGCGAAGCCGCGGGCGAAAGCTAGTTCATTATAGCATTTGATCGTTATATTATAAAAAATATACATTAAATGAAATTAGGTCTTATGATCATTAGAACTTTTGTTATTATATCAAACGTTACACACCCACTTTAGTAGGCGTTCAAAGATTTTGCTTACCTGTAACTTGTTTGAATGATTGCTGAAAAGGAAGTTACAGTAAGTGTGCTACAGGGATATCTTGGAGCCTGAATGACATTGACATTGTTGGTAAATATTTATATGACAAAATATGAAATGGGGAATGCAACTGTCAAAATGGCGCTGTCGTAGCTAGTTTCCAAAACAAGCTCTAATTAAAAAGCGTAAGGTGATTTTATTTTATTTTTAGGAAAATTACTCGTTGTTGTGTTCCTAAATACTTCGAAATTTGAGTCTACCATTTTCCGAAAGACCCTATAGTTAGTTATTTATGGCATAAAGCTACTCGTAGAGATTAAAAAAAAATTGCCGAGTTCGAGGTTATATTGAAAACATTTTGAAGAAAGTGATTATCGGGAAATAAGCAACATTGCAGGTTTTTAATTCTGACCCTTTCCATGTCGAATAAATATTGATTCGTAATCGTAATATTGAAATCACCGAAGATAACGAAATAGTGGAATAAAACTAAACTCATGAATGAACACGAAATTAAATGAATGAACGAAATGTCAAATGTGTTGCAGGTAGTAGGGACCTAGCTATGGCCACGCCATCTACAATTAGTTTTGACTGACCTTCCCCAATGTATTGAAAAATGACAAGATGGCAGCGTTAGTTCCGACTTTGGCCACGCATCAAAACAACCTTGTAGCGTTGTACTTAAGTCCATCGAAGTTCTACTGAAAAACTTACCTCTTGTGTATCAATATTTTCAGGATCTACAGAGGCAAGTTCCACGTCAAGATCTGTAAGACCCTGCCGTGTATGCTGCGAGGTTCTGACATACTTATTAAAGCTGTGGAAGACGCTACTGGCTGCCCTGTCGGCGGTATATCTGCCGACAAAATGTTTGCAGTGGACCTCGTTGAGTGCCAGGGCGCTTGCGCGAACGCACCTGTCATCGCTATTGATGATGATTACTACGTAAGTTAAGTCGTCTGGTGTGGTGCCGGACGTAAAGAATAGCACCATCCCATTACTTCCCGTGGGTGTTGAAAAAGGCGACTAAGGGACTTACTAGAAAATGGGCAGCAGCGTTCTCTATGTATCTAGGCAAATCCCCCCTTTGGGGGACGCTTATGTCCAGCAGTGGACGTCTTTCGGCTGAAAAGAAGATGTAAGTTGGTTCGAAGCAAGAGGCGTAAAAAGACGTAAGTTTTTGTATGTTGGTTTAAGGCTCCGTGCACGAAAATAACCCTATTTCGTCAATTTCTTATCTAATTGTGAGAAAGCTTGAATTAAATAAAACATTAAGTCTGTGTAACTATAAAAGTACAGTTTTCGTGGAGCTAAATCATGTACCGATTAATAGTTTCATCACTTTTGCGCACTCGAAAATATAGTTCACTTTGCCTTTTATTTACGAAATGAAGTTATTGTTTATTTATAAAATAAATTATAGATTCTAATAAATGGTTAACGAGTAATGTATATTTTTTTTAATTTCTTAAAAATGTTTATAAATAATAGAAAAAAATACTTATTTGTCTAGTACTTTTCCAAAAATTACGTTATTTCAAAAAAAAAATCTGCTTTATTACGGAAGATGAGAAAAGTGGTCCCGCCACGTGCAAGTAGACCATAATTATAATTATTTTTAAGATAATTTTAAATATTCAAATTCAAATGTAGTTTCTTGTAAAAAAATGATCAAACGTCACTCACGCGTCATTTTTTGGAAAACCTGTTGCGAAGTTTTCTAATTTTCCAGGAATTAATTTGAAAATTGAAAACAATTTATTTGAAAAAATCCTTTCCGCCACATGCAAAACAAAGAAGTCGACTTTAAAATCACAAATAAATTTGTTTAAATTCTTTTTCCCTTTCTCACAAACAATGAACAAAATTGATGAAAATCAGTCGATGTCGTGAACGGCCCCTGGCTGTGCTAAATGTGCGTGACATTGAGTAGCATTGCAACGTTGATGCGCATGGGCTGCGCGCTGCTGTCCGGTAGGTGTATTCCTTACAGCTAAAATAAATCTGTTTACGTACATTGATCAGTAAAAGGTCACCCCTCTCTACAACGGGAATCGTCAATGCAACTAAGGTATTTTGTTAAAGAAGCAGCAGTCTTTGCTACTAACCAAACTACTCCAACATGGCAAAACCAAAAGAAAGTAAGAAAGCTCAAGAGTTTTCTTACGTTAATCAGTATTTAAATAATCGAACTGTTAATACATGAATAGGATTTTAAAGTAACCATGAAGTTCATTTTTCCATTTATTTTTAGGAAGACCTGACTGTCTGTGATGTGTACAACATTATACAAATGTTGAAATGTGGATCTATACCGCCGTGTGGCCCGCAGTAAGTGAGAAATTAAATGTATATTTTCTCAAACATGCTTGGAAACTTGAACATTATTTTGGCGGTATCAACATCGCCACGTGCGAACTACGCGTCACACTGACGTCATACAAAATCCTGCATCGCGCAAGCAGAGTTTACCGCATGACTAGAATATATAGAACGTCCCGACATCAATCGCCCACCAGACACGACACCCGTCTGGTCGGAGGATCCTCCCTTTTCTATGGAGGATGAGTAAACTTTACACCGTGTTCCTCATACCTCTATACTATCAGTAGCAATGGGTTAAATTTTGACAGTTCAACAACTGAATGATGTTGAACTGTCAAAATGAAACCCATTTGCCCATTGCGTTATTTACGTTCTTGTGTAGACATATTTTTCAAACCTAAGAAGCAATGGATTAGCAATAGGTATACTTACTTCAAAATCATTCAGATTATGGTTGATAGTGTTTCCAGTTAGGGTGCCCTGCCAGGGTTGCGAGTTTGTCCGAAAGGGATATCGTGGCCCTGGCACACTGGCAAATGAAGGAATACGGGTGAGTATTAGTCAGTAAAAGTCGGACACGCCCTCCCGCTCCGCCAAGAGCGGGAGAAGTTATTTGATAAACATACATTTTTCCCACCCTGAAAAAAAAAGGGTGTCGGGTTTGATCTCCGGACCTGCGGCGTAATTGCGTAACAAACTTACAATGGCCATGCCAATCATTCTGTCCGTTTCTACACAGTAAGACAATGGTCAGGGGTAGGGCTGTTTTAATTCTATCCCTGGTGTTGAAGCAATATGCTATGAACGGAAAGCTATTGTGGATAATGTAGTGCAGCCGAGGCTTCATCTCTGTCTCGACGGTCAGTCGAGTAGTTAGCCCGTGGAATATGGTGCACGGTTTAGCCTATTTTGGTGAAATGTGCCTCGAATACGGCATGGCACCGTCCGGTTAAGGCTCCGGCCTAATGAAAGGTCCTTGTGACCAATTGGAAGAGTTTATTCTAAGAAGCTACTCATTTTGACGTTTCAAAAACATTCATCGCGTTATTTACGTTGTCGAGCAGACGAATTTTTCAAAACATGTTCAAAGCCTTGGATTAGCAATTTCCTCAAAATCCTTGGGATTGTGATTGAAAGTGTTTTACATAATTGGGGTGCTATTCTAGTAGATGGAATGCCCAATAACACTAGTTTTAATATTGAGTTTTTCCGGTATGAAATGAAATGATTTTTTTTTTTTTATAACGTTGCCCCACACTAGGAATTCCTCCTGTATTGTGGGTGCGTTCACAAACATTTAAACTCACATACTTAAACAGCCAGACCCGGAACAACTACTTGTAGGTCATACAAATATTTGTTCCGTGTGGGAATCGAACCCGTGACACGTAGCGCAGCAGTCAATCGCTTAACCACTGCGCCAACCGTGCCGTTTGCCGGAATATAGGTGCTTACATAGTAACATGGTTAAATAATTTTAGCCTCACTATATTCGACTTTTCAGGCGTGCAAATATTTCTAGGGCATTATAATATCATGAAGTTACATCAATGTCATTAGTCATTCAAAACTCTCGGTAGCAGCCCGCAGTCTGGATTTGTGCTATGTTTGTGGCAAAATGTACCTGGTATAACTAGCTCCATGGAGAATATAGACATGATGATATGTTTTAACCTTATTTTTATGATTATGTACTTACAGCCGATTTTTATATTTAAATTTTTTAAACAGATCCCAATATTTATTTAAAATCAGGTATTTTTTTTAAATCTAGTTTTTCTACCCCCTTTGCTAGGTGTCCGCTCTTAGATTGGGTTTACACACTTCCCGTTGACCTGGAATCATGTTTGGCAAGAAGCAAGGTCTCACAGCACAAGTACCTAAAGGAAAAAGTCCGAAAATAATTAATTTGTAGTTTTATCACATGAAAAAATAAAAATTGCGATTACAAACTTATATTTGCAGAGAATTGACCGTGATCGATGTATGGGAGAACATTTTTTCAACTACAATGTTCAGTTTATTCTTGGGATAAATTCATCCAAATTACGGAACCCTTCATTGTGCGTGGTCCGACACGCAAATGGCTGGGTTTTTTTATGATTGATTCCTTTTTCGGCACATTCCTTTTTGGACATATTCCGTTTTCGGCATATTCTTGTTTTGGCACATTCCGTTTTCGGCATAAATCATTATATACAGTCATTATATACATACATAAATCATTAATTTTTGTAATGAGGATCTTATTAATTGAAGAGCATATTAGGCTTTGCCAACTTTTATAAAAGACGGCAAGCATAAGCATATATTATGAATTTAGATACCTAGTTGGTTATCATCATCATTAGTTAGTTGCCCAATTATTTTAAGGTGTAGGTACTGTTTCATTTTTGTCTTTTATTTCTATTGATTTAAATATAATATTTTACTAATAAATATTATTTTATGTTATTACGCAAGCAAAGTCACAAGTATTTCATAGTATAATTTATTTACTAAAATGTGCCGAAACAAGAATATGCCGAAAACGGAATATGTCCAAAAAGGAATGTGCCGAAAAAGGAATCAATCTTTTTTATAATATACGTTCATAAACTCACGCATATTTCCCACTGTAGTAGGCAGAAACAAAAGGCCACCTCGTGAATCCTCGAAACTTTTAAATTTTTCAGGATGTAAGTAGTAGAAAATAAGGCACATGCAACGACAGTTAGGTAACCAACCACGTTCAGGGGATCAAAATAACAATCACTTTTATTTTGTACTTTATTTGTATTAATACAATAAATATTTATATGTTCAATAATTAATCATTACATTGAATCTATAAAAATAATAATTACATATGTCAAGATTCAGTGTGTCCGATTTTTACAATAAGCTGTTTGCAGTTGAACAATATACCTACGTTATCGTTACCATAATATCCACAGAGTAGAGAGCAGACAGAGAACTAATACGCTGATAACAAAATACACACATTGATCCAATATTACGGAAAAAGATTCCAGACAGTTAAATGCATTCTTATCGATGTCAAAAAATTTAAATATATTATTTCACTTATACAACGTCGGAAGCTAAGTGCACGGTTCCAATTCCTATGGAGAAACTACAAGGTTACTCTATAAAAAATAATCGGCTTCTACAATATTTTCAAATTAAATTATAATTATAATAGAGTGCAGGCCTGTCAATAAGTAACAGGTTATTAAAATAGAAAATGGTCAACAAATCGAATCATCTGCGAGTACAAGGCATACGAATTTCACACATTCACAAAATAGAAAATATCTGTAGAAAGATGAATAAATACCTATTTATTTGGTTTAAATGCATTGTATTAACACTAGAATTGATTTACATGAATTTAACTCAAATAATAATATAAATCATAATGAAATGTGTAAATAATAAAAATATGTGTAGCGTGTGTGAAAATAATTATTATGCTCAAATTGTTCTTTCTAAATTATGGTAGAATAAAGGCTTTTTTATTTTTATTTTATTTTATTTATTTATTAACACTAGAATTGTACGTATCTAGTGTATCAACCTACAATTCTAGTGTTAATACACTGGATACCTACAATTCTATCTTCAACTCTTTGGTAGTGGCTTTTGTGGACATGATATTCATTTAGAATTATATATTCTTCTAAAAAATCATCTTCCCATAATTATTTATGGGAAGATTATGTTTTAGAAGAATGTAAACAAATATTAAAGAAAACTTCGTAATTTGGGAGCAGTTAATAGACATTTACATAATTATGTCGTTAATGAAGGGTCGCTTCTCGAAGTTGTGAAGGAGTATCTACCTTGGACAAGTCATCCAGCTCAGTAGACACAATTTTGAGAAAGAAGCTGACAGAAGGATCCAATTGGGTTGGGCGGCATTTAGGAAACTGCGTCAAGTCTTCTCGTCGCCTACCCCGAAATGTCTGAAGACTAAGGTTTTTTAACCAGTGCGTCCTGTCCGTCATGACATACGGTGCCGAAACGTAGACACTGACAGTCGGGCTGGTCCACAAATTCAAGGTCGCCCAGCGCGCTATGGAGCGGGCTATGCTTGAAGTCTCTTTAAAGGATAAAATCAGGAATAAAATTATCTGGAAAAGAACCAGAGTTACCGACATAGCTTGCAGAGTAAGCAAACTGAAGTGGTAGTGGGCTGGCCATGTTTGTCGAAGGACTGATGGCCGATGGAGCAGACGATTCATGGAGTGGAGACCACGTATCGGCAAGCGTAGTGTGGGACGCCCGCCAGCTAGATGGACCGACGACCTTAAGAAGGTGGCTGGGTCAGACTGGATGCGAAAGGCGGAGGACAGGGTATTGTGGCGCAGCCTGGGAGAGGCCTATGTCCAGCAGTGGACTGGGATAAGCTGAGTTGATGATGTTGTTAATGAGGTACCAGAGAAGACACATGTGCAGAAGGAATTATTGCCAAATATCCTTGTCTTCAACGTAGTCTTAGATTTTTGAAACTGAACCATTCCCAAAAAGCGATAGTCGCAGTGATCAGTATTTCTGCACACTCCATACTCTGTGGTGTTTATTACACCTATAACTTATTGCAGGGTGTGATTCCAGGAACGGAAGATTCGCCGCTGAGCCTATATGCGGCTTGACAAGTTTGTTGAGCAACCCCCCGCAGCCGGGAGATGGAATTCAAGAATGTTTCGCTGGAGGTTGTACGAAGTGAGAATAAAATAGAATGTACTGAAAAATTTTAAGTACCTTTAGCGAGGTTTCGAAGATTTTAATTTTTATCCAAACAACAAACGATATTCCTTAAAACTAGTTAGTTTTAGTCATCTTAATTAAAATTCCTCACTATTTTAACTACGTACCTACCTTAAGGCTTGTTTGTCCAATATTACTAATTATGTACTTGTGGATTTTTTTAAATGAATTAATTGCATTGGCAGATTTCTATTTTTATTTAAACGGCATTACCTATAGTGATAATTTGCTTGTTAAGAATACTATGAGGGTTCAAGTCAAAGTGTATTTTTACCTAGAAATATTATCAAGGACGCAGGTCAGAAACCGTATCAATAAAACACGGTATACGGCGTTGAAAATTTAATTTTTGAAAGGATTTGTTCACATTTTAATATCCTGTCACAAAAACGACAGTATAAAATTCCAATTTTCCAGTGGAGGCACTCGAGACGTGGAGACGACGAACGAATGTATAATTAGTTTAGAAAGTCGACGAAATTACCGACGAACAAACGCTATGACAAACATTAGGGGTGTATTACTTCTGTGCCCATTAAAATGAGGGTCATCAATTGTGAAAGTCGTAAAGCGACAAACATTATAGCTTTATTAAACTTGGTAATTGTTACTGTGATTGTAATCGATGTTATAATTACAAGTTGTTAGGCGAGACTTAGATCAAGTGAGGTCAAAAGCAGTAAATCTTGGAAGGCGTTCGTGATCTGATCGCCTCCCTCGGGATTGCCCCTTTCCGTAATTAAGTAGTTGCCTGCAATCACAACCAATATAATCCGCGCCGCAAACTTGTAATTACAGGTGAAAACTATCTGTTGCAAGAACAATAGGAAGTGTTCCGAGTGTGGCCGCCTTTGTTTTACAATTGCTTTGCAAGAAGTGGTAAATAATTATAAGTTTGTTTTAACAGCTGTGTTGTTCTACGTGTGTACCAAGTTTGTAACAAGATACTGCTAATCCGGTTAATTGTTGTCTGTAGTTTGTATAATTGAGAAAATTTTCGCTCCTGTTTTGTAACAGCTTTTTCCGGTTTTTAAAAGAAAAGGCTGAACATGAGTCATTTCAACCATTTAGTTGGTAGGTTTTGGTCATAGCCAGAAGCCACGATGAAGTTTAATTGTTTTTTTCATATATATTCTTTGAAGTATTTTTATAACTCGTTTTTAGACGGTCAAACCTCTTGTGGATAAAACGACCCATCTCATTATCCGTAGCCAAATATTTTCATTCAATATGATTGAATGTAGGTAATACTGTTTCATTCCTTCCCTATTGTCTCAATCCTTATCTTTATATAGCCTCGTGGTGAGTGTGTGTTTTTTAAACAAAGTCATATTTACTCAATTTAAAATCCTATGAGGAACTGCGTGTTACGGACGGGGCTCGTTATTCGCCATAATTGGATTCTTTTACATGTTAAAAGGTTTTCAGAATTATATACTTCAGCCTATTTGTTTATGCATGTTATGTTGTAAAGGCGTTCATTATGTTTCAGATTTTTTCTCCATAAAATTACCTAATATTGAAATTAACGTTATTACGTAATTTTCCTTGATTTACGCCTTTTTTTTGGGTGGAAATTTATCAAACTTTTACTTATTAAAACCCACCCGTGTTCCTTCAGTTGCCTGTGTGCCAGGGCCACGAAATCCATTTCGGACAAACTCGCAACCCTGGCAGGCATTGGCCCTAACGGACCCCGTCAGTTGGTGCTGACACAGTTGGTCTATGAGGCGCGCGTGGAACACAACGCGCCGTCGACCTAGGCCTGGTCCTTATCGGACGGCGAACTGCCCATCGCTCACCGTCCACAAGCCCGCGCCAATGGTGGCCGGGAATCTGCCTGCGACTTCCGATGCCCGGGGCGTCTCTCGCGGCGACTAGGGGCTTGAGGGCGCGAATTTTGCATCTCCCTCACGCGTTCCGCCTCCTCCTTCGCAAGCATTACTGCTTCGCAAAAAGAGGTGACGGCTTCCCATGCGCTCTTGCTCCGAACCATGGCCTGAACCAGGGCCGGACGCGAGAGATCGCCGCCGCCGATCGCCTCCGTGAGTACCTACGCGGCGGTGCTCCGTCCAAGCCGGGCAGATCTCCACTTTATTTACGCCCTAGGAGGATAATTATGTCCTCCTATACCTTCACTATGTAGTGACCTAATTGGTAATATTCATCAGAAAGGTCAGGTGCGTAGTACTCGCAACCAGCGTGCGTGTATGACCAGAGGGTCTACTCCGAAGCGTTAATCCAATGTATCGGCCGAATGTTCGGCCGTTTTATAACTTCCATAGTTTCGTTTTTTGACTTTGAATCCTTACCCGACTTAAAGTCACATTTTTGCCTTTGGCCTATCTCTTTGACTGTCGTCTTTTTTTCTTTTGCCGTAGTCAACCATAGTTAGCCGTAGTCAAGCAACGGCCGAACATTCGGCCGATACTTCGGATTTATGTTCGGAGTAGACCCCCAGATGTATGTACGAAGCAAAATGAGTATATAAGGAGCGTAGTAGTTGGCGTTTTATAGTTTCTGCTTCCCTCTATGGGAAGAAGGCGTGAGTTTATGGATGTGTGTGTGTTTTCCTGAATATTGGATTGTAGGTCACCGACTAACAGTTTGAATTGTATATTTATTAATATTATATATTCACAGGCTTCTTACTAGGCAGATATTTGTGATGCAACAAAAAGGTGTGACTTTATGTATGTAAAAAAGTAACGTAGCAAACAGTTAGAAAATTACGAACTATGTCGTTCGCAATGTTCTTACTTTATCTACTTCGGCATGAACAGAATAGAAGATAAACATGTTCCTTTTTAAGTAATCAGATAAAGCAACAGCTAACACAGAAGTACACAAGCTTCCGAGTATCGAGTGACGTGTTTATCAAATTGAATCGTGTCGCGGCGAAATGACACAATTTTATCATTTTATCTTTTACGAAACAGGGCAGCGGGCTGCCGGCGGCGAAATAAAATGTCCAAATATTTGAAAAGAGCTGCAACGAGATAATGCTGTAGTTAATGGTCCTGCCGGATGTCATGGTCGAGTTGTTATTGCTTTAGGAAACTGCCCCACACACCGCCCCGTAATATCGGACAAACTCATATTTGTATGTGTACTTAAAGAAAATTAAAAGGGGTCGGGCTCTTGCTCCTAACTTTTTATACAATCCTGGTACCTAACGGGTCGATATAGATACGCAATTACGCATGCTGAAATCGTTTATTCTGTAAATAGGATATTAGAATCACTTTTACACGTCATATAAAAAATAAAAAAAATAATCTAGATGTAGTCGACATTTCCTATCTAACTACCCCTGAGAAGAAATGGCGAAACAAACTCAGGGGTCAAAGTCTCTTTTAAAGTCCAGACATAATCTTGGTCAGGTGTGAGGACCATGTAGATCCATGTCTAAAATGGTCTTTTGAGGAAAGAACCACACAAAGAGTGGACCTGTCCAATCAGTGCAAGCATTTGTCAGTAATCGTGCAGCTTAACTCAAGACTTTAGGAGCTCAACGAATCGACGAACAATACCAAAGAAAGGACATTTGCCCTCAAAATGCCAGACCATCATTAAAACTGAGAAAAAGAAAAAAAAAAATTAAAGTAAAAAAAATACCCACATAGTGCTCACATTCACAATAAATTAAAGCAGTAAATATAAAACTTTTCAAAGTAAATATTCATGTAATATTGTACATAATCTGCAATGTCAATATGTATATAAAATCATGCATAATAATTAAGATGTCAAGTTTTCCAGCTTTATCGCAAGGCTAGCAGAGCGAGCAGCTGAATCCCAAGCTTTTTGGTCTTCTAAATAATCAAAAATTTTATAGTACCCTTTTTTACAAAGTTTGGTTTTAATTCAACTCAACCCCTGTCCTACCTGCATACAACGAAATATTAAATAGCTATTAACGATCCTATTGATAACACATTTGACCTTTTGTATACCAATTTTAAAGCAATTTGTCGAAACCGATTTTGATAAATGATATTAATTATTTTCGCATTGAACACAAATTCATATTAACTTGTGTAACGATTCCAAAAGGTTTAAGGCAAAAGTGCGATGCAATTATACCAGCATTAATGTCCCAAAGTTAATAGCATAAAAAAGATTACAAGTAAAACCAACCTTTATTATGTTTTAAAGATTTTAAATATCCCCATAATCTTTACTGCCCTCTTTAAAAATTCATAAAAGACATTCAAGCGGGCCTTAAGTACCATTCAGAGACAAATCGCCTCAAAACATTGCTTTAGCCATAAGAGTTGTTTTCTCAACCAAGACATGTTTTTGGGATTTTAATGGAAATAATAAAAGGAGACCATACAAACAAATTACCTGAAATTGAGTTTTTTCGGGTCTGGGATTTTGTGTATGTGAGAATATATCTATAAAACAACATACCATTACAAACATAACATTTTAAAGCGAGTATTTTTTTTCTATACGTCGTAGCACCGTAAGCCCTTTTTGACGCCCGCGGCAAGCGTTAGAGCAGCTGTAACCGTAAAACGTACAAAATGGAAAACAAAAACGCAATAATATTTCCAAGTTGTGATCCCACTGCCCTGATGGAAAATGATTCCAGTATCCAGTAGATTTTTTAAATGTTTGGTGTACCTATTGACAAATAGCTAGCCTATTTTGACTGTCAACCCTGAATGTGTTGTGTTTGCGGATGAATGGAGTAAAATTATGCGATAATTTTTCACCCAAAAAAATACTATATACAGCGTGTTACGGAAAGGGTATATACATATCAAAGGCACGGATTCTTTTGGTGATAACAAACTACATGGAAATATTTTTTGTATACCTATACCTACATAATTATAAAGTTAGAAAAATTTAACTAATTTAAATCAAAAGTTTCCAATTGAATTCTACACATCACTAGACCAAGACAGCTGATCGGTGTCAATAAACTACACACAAAGAAACAAGTCTGAAAAAGATTTGTGTCTCCTGGTACTATTTGCAAAATGGGTTCCGCATGTTAGTTTTATTCCACAAAATATCAAACACTTGAACACAATAATGAGTTAAGTACTACAAAAACCTTATTGTAACTTAGGAAATTGTTTTTGTTTTTTAGTAAAAAAACGTACCGCCGAGTATGTAACTAATAGTACAGTAGGAGTACCATCAAATCATACTTTAAATATCAGATAATAGGCACTACTAAAACGCTATAGCCTAAATTTTCTATGAATTAAATGACTACACTCAACAGTTATCCAAGTTCAGTTTTTGTGTTTTTGACACTGTAACTAAATGGCTGACAAAACTGCGAATTGCAATAATAGGAAACTACAAAAGTACTCAATACAAATAAAAAGGTTTCATTTATTTGAAAATGAACCCTAGAAAACTTTCTTACGTAACTTATGTTTGTCCTGGTACAAATAATGCCAGAGGGTTCAGTACTTAATTTTGTTTTAGTAATGTTCATTGATTACCTACTTATTCAATGAAAATTTACTAGCGGTGTAAATAAAATAACATAAAAAAAGAAATTAATCCAAACACGTCACTTTGTTTAGTTTGTTTACAGTAGTCCCGATGTCCGTCCGTCGATGATAAAATTTTCCGTAATCAGCGAATGTCTCAAATATGCAAGAGAAGTTATTTAAAGTACTAGGACTTCATGAGTAACGGAAATTATTGCACATTAATAATACGCAACCCTAATTTCTGTACTTTTACAATCATGTAGGATAACAAAGGTTACCCACACATTGATGTTTAGGGTCTATGAGGCAATTCTCGGCACTTCACTTATTTTTCTGATTTTTATTAAATTATTTTTTCGTTTTGATATCCGGCCTAAACAAAGTGCTTATGTTTTATGCTCAATTTTTTTTGTTTATTTCCTGATTATCCCCAATTTCCAAGTACCTAAGCAAATTTTAGCAACTAAGACTGTTAATATTCATCTCAAAATAAACTAATTAATTTTCAAATGGATTTATCAATTTCGTGTAATGCATGAAAGATGCTTCATACGACGTGTTTGGCGTCGTAAAGTCGGTAAATTTACTTAATTTAAAAGAAAAAAATTACGAAAGCAATAATTAGGACAGTTACCCTAGTACTAGGACAGTAGGCTAGGATAACAGACTTTTTGCGTGTGTTTTTAGTCGCTCTCTGTCCGTATCGGTGCGAAGTTGTGTATCAGATATTTCAGTGATCGTTGTGGAATTGTCGTGAAAATGTCGTCACGCGCCGTAATAGCGAATACTATGAGGTGATGTTGTGTTATGTGTGTTGGAGGATCGGATGGTAATCTGCGAGCTGCCCGAGAGCTGTATCGTCAGCGATTCATCGACGGAAGAACAGTTGCTGGGCGGCCGCTGCCGAGGGCACGTTTCAGCCGGATGGTAGAACGTCTGTACTCTATCCTGGGGTTCATTCCATGAGCCTGCATCGGAAGGTCGGCCAAGCAGGAGGGATTTGAAAACGCTGTGCTGGAATATTTTGAACGTACTCCACGGACTAGCACAAGGCGAGCTAGATTAGTGCTCGGCGCTGTGAACCTTGTTTATCAAACTTATTCTTCTTAATTTTTACGTAATTATTACGTTTTCCTTAAAATCGTAGGTAAAGGGGCCGCGCCACTTGCGGGGCGCGGCGGCGCGGCGGCGCGTCAGCTTCTTACGATTCGCAGATCAAGGGAAAGCCGCCGTTTTTACGAAAAACGTATTATTTTCTTCAATGATTGTATGATGGTGATTTAGGTGTAATTTAATTTAAGAAATTCGTCTACGTTGCTGTACCTATCACGACAAAGTTTAATTTATGTTTCATACCTACACAAAAAGCGGTCAGAACTGCGGCATGCGTGTACCAGGCGCACAGACTTTCCGAAGAGATAGGTACCTACTGAGTTCTTTTGACGTTCAAAAGTGCCTTTTATGTGCTTATTTGAAATAAACAATTTGACTTTGACTTTGACTTTGACTTTTTGATCCCGCCGCCCACGCCGCGTGGCGTTCGGCGCAGAGCTGTGTGTGTTACAGAGCTGTTCGCAAGTGTGTGTACGTGTGTACTATTGACCCTCGTAGTGCGGTGACACGTTTGTTATGATTTAAATTTAAAATATCTATGGAAAAAACAAAATATTAAGCATTTTCAAAGTTATTACTTTTGAGCTGAAATTTTGTACAGAGCTTCTAAACCAGATGCACTCTTCACCCCGTTTGTATGGCTATACCCTTTCCGTAACACGCTGTATACAACATTAGTTTTTGTTTATACTAAACCTCTTAAGGGGTCATTGTATTCATCATTATGAACAACTTTTACTATGGGACCAAAGTTGAAATCGCGAAAAAAATATCAGCTGTTCCCTACATTTTGACGAGTTCAGCGAACTTAAAAGGGAACAGCTGATTTTTTTTTCTATTTCAAGGTACCCTACCTACCTACCCAACCTACCTACCCTACCTACCTGCCCTACCTACCTACCCTACCCTACCTACCCTAGTAAAAAGTATGAAAAGTATGAACTATGTCTGTCTGCTGGTTCTAAGCTACCTCCCCACCAATTTTTAGCCAAATCGGTCCTGCCGTTCTTAAGTTATAAATGGTGTAACTAAAAACTTTCTTTTATATATGTATAGACTAGCTGACCCGACAGACGTTGTACTGTCATTCAATTCGAACTGGAATACTATATATTATGATTATTTCTATTGTTGTATATTTCCCTACCTACCTACCCTACCTACCTACCTACCTACCCTACCTACCCTACCTACCTTCCCTACCTACCTACACTACCTACCTTACCCACCTACCTACCCTACCTACCTACCTACCCTCCCTACCTACCTACCCTTCCTACCCTACCTACCTACCTACCCTACCTACCCTACCTACCTACCCACCTACCCTACCCTACCTACCTACCTACCGTCCTATCCAACGTACCTACCCACCTACCCTACCTACCTACCCACCTACCCTACCTACAACCTACCTACCTACCTTTTTTTTTTCTTTTTTCATACCTTTTAAACCTTCCCTGAACTTCCACTTTATTTTCTTTTTTCGACAGCCAAATGACACTTTTACACTTTTTTATTTCTGAAACAGAACTGTTTTGTATTCCAACAAAACAGACCAAAGAGATCGGACCTCATACTACGGAACAGACAAATTTTTGAACGCACCTTGAAATATTTGACAACTAAGTGACAGTTAAAAAGACAAAATACAGTTATCAAATGTTTCACAGCTAGGAACAGTTTGTATTGGAAAATTAAATTGTCGTTTTTAGTATTTTCCTTTACTTCTTATTTATGTTTCCCACCGTTTAAACCTTCCCTGTACTTCCACAAATAATTCAAGACCAAAATTATCCAAATCGGCCCAGCCGTTCTCGAGTGTTAGCGAGACTAACGAACAGAAATAATTCATTTTTATATATATAGACGAGACTAACGAACAGCAATTCATTTTTATATATATAGAAAGATGAATCACATGTTATACAAAAATATGTTAATAACAATCTTTTTTTATGCTTCTGTGTTAATTAATGTCATTGGTGTTGTACCGTTATAATTAACTATAAATTCATATATAATTTGAAAAGTCGCATCGACATCTCGTCCGTGCTGCGTCTGCGTCCCGTCCTCGCCTCACGTCCCTTCTGTCTGATCCGCGCCTCAGAATCCTGAAAGTCTAATCACCACGCTCGACGTTCAGCCACTGGTTAAACAATGCATGTTCCTGCTCAAATATGCTCTTGAACGCAGGATTGCCTTCATTATTCAATCCATGGTGACCGATTCTCTGTAAGCTAAGGCTACACTTAAGGGAGTAACTATATTTTATAATGTAATACTTCTTAAATACAGATTCTCGCCAGTTTCTTTTTATTGCTTTATGAATCAAAATTGTAGGCAATATTAATTACACCAGTATTTTAGTCGGTGTAGTCACGCAAGCGTTCTTTTCGACAATGTGAAGGAATATGAAGGACTGTTTTTACATACCTAACGAAGAAAGGTAGTAGGTATATCATAAAAGATTACAACTTAGTTTTTCTCTTCATTGCTCTTCATTCCTAAAAGAAAGAGCGTCTAATCACTATGGTCTTTTACATCATGGGCATAAAATAGTAATAAAAAAAACCGGTCAAGAGCGAGTCGGACTCGCGCACTGAGGGTACCGTACGTATATATGATGTTGATGATTTCCGAAAAACTGTGCTATTTAGAGACATCGTTTTATTTTTCCTGTAATCTTTGCTTAAACTTCTATCACATAGAATAATTTCAGATTTTTATCTATGAAAACTTTGGAAATAAGGCCCCGGAACGGTATTTTTTTTTAATTTTTCATCAAAAGACGGAAACTATGCTGCCTACAAAAAAAAAAGGTTTGAGAATATGCAAACAGCGTTCTTTCATATGATACCCGACATGCCCTAGTAGCCCCACTTCAAAATTTTAAGACCCCTCTAGCAAAAAATAAATATTTTTTATTTCTTTCTTGTTTGTAAAATAGTTGGGCAAACGTTATCTAAAACTATTCTTGTTCTAGTTCTTGTGATATCCAGGGGTGACAGACATACAGATAGACTTAATCTCACCATAAGGCTTCCTTTTTACCATTTTGGTACAGAACCCTAAAAACGAGCGAGCCTTACAGTATCTGACATCTCACCTTGGTATTAAGCATTATTATTCATTACAACTGGTCGATATTCAACCCCCTCCACTTACAATGTATTAAGTATGGGTAGTTAACTCCGAACATTGTTTTGTCGTGAACGTTTGTAAGTTCAGAGAAAATGTTCCACTAAGATGCACCAAGTAGTTGGTTTATTTAAGTTAAGAGTAAGTAATAGTACTAGAGTGGAAGGCGATTATTTCTCTGTTGTTGATAGCTACACAGTTATAAGTTCACTATATTTAAATTTATTAGTCATGTTATTTTATTATGCTAAATAAAATTATGACGTGCATCGTTGACCTAAAGTAGGTTACAGAGTAAGCAGAAAAATGTACGGCGATGAGACTGTACATTATAGTACTTACTAATACCATGTTTTATAAAGTACTTACTAATTCCATGCAATTAAAAAGTAGTTACCCGCCTGCCAAGCGTGGCGATTATGGCAAACCCGCCCTTTTTGGGGCTGGCCTATGTCCAGCAGTGGATGTCTTTCGGCTGAAATGATGATGATGATGATGAAAAAGTAGTTACCTACTTATTCCATGCCCAAGCTGTCACTTCTTGTTACACACTTCCGTCCCTTTTCACGAATCACTCCAATAGAAAGCTATAGGAAAGATGTTACACATCAAAACAATCGGGTGGTGTCGTGAGACACCTGCGGGGCGAGCACGGCCTACTGTGACATGACTTGAGTCACACATTTTATCACAGTTTGAGCGATAAAACTGTTTTGTCATAAAATGTTAGTACAAATTGACATGACATAATTTATCATGTCTTGTCACAAAGTTCTTGGCACGCCCGTGCTCGGCACGCTGCGCGCCGCTGGTTGGAACGAATTTCCTTTTGCTATATATTATGAATATTGTATTAATATTCAGAGCCATTTAAGTTTGTAGCAAGCTAAAAATCTGCCTCTATTAAAAAAACAAAACTTTTTGACACTTGAAACTGACTTTTTTGGGCATAACGCTTTTTCCTTACGTGACGATTTCTGTCAGTTTACTCCTACGGCAAGCCGCGGTAAAGAACTTCGTTCGAAAAATAACGCCTCCTTGGTGTCCTAGGTTCGATTCCCAGGTCAGGCTAAGTGTTGTTGGGGTTTTCTACTAGGAATTGCTCAGTAGCAGCCCTGAGTCTGAATATGTGCCCATTTGATTTCTAGGCTCGCCCCCTATTACATGGAACTTAAACATAACTGGCGAAATGTGGGTGTACCTACCTAGTACTCTGCCTACCCTCACTTTCTGCAAATAGTATTAAATTCACTATTTATGTTATTTTTTTTAATAATAATAATATTATTTCTTTTATTTATTAACGATATACATATAAATTATATTTTTAAATATTAGAATATAAAATAGTATATAAAAAGATTTAAAAATATAAAAAATAGTTGTCCGCTGGTAGCGGGAGCAGGGTCCAAGCTACCGGTGGTTAGAGCTCCAGAGATAGGAACCTTCTCACGATGCGAGCCGTATCGAAGAGTACTGCCTTCTGAATCAGGCCCTTGATCCAACCACCTAACGAGAGCCTCGAGAGATGTTGATCGAGGCTCTCGGTCATCAGGCCATTAGCCGATACGACAATCGGCACAATGATAGCTGAGCTCACATTCCACATGTCAACAACCTCGTGTGTTAAGTCGAGATATTTAATTTGTTTCTCTTTCTCAGCTTTCACGAGGTTCTCGTCATGTGGAATGGTTATTATTGTTATTTGTTGTCATTATTATTGTTATTATAACTACATAATCAAATTTTTATTCATACAACCCACAGTATTTGTCTCTTTTTGTAAAACTAAATAACTGGTGGTGGATTGCCCGCCGCGTTCAGCGGTCTGTAGCGCTTTGTGAGTGCACCGTGTCCGGATCAATCTAGCTGATCGCTAAGAACAGGTTTTTCTGGGACAGTTCGTTTTGTTTTGTAATCATTTTAGTTTATTTGTTTATCTAGAAGTATACAAATATGTTTTAGGGAAATAGAGCATTTATTAGGTATGTTGAAACTGTTTGTACTTCCCGTCACTTCTCCCTAAGGGTTCATTAGAAAACCAGCGTCAGACAGCATCTGTCTGGCATTAATGCTGAAATTAACCTTTTTGGCGAGTACACACCATTGTTGTTAGGTAAATAGTTATTTGTGCAACAAGAGAGCAAAGTTGGTCTTTGCTGCGAGTGTTGATTTTGAATCCCGAGTAAGCAAAGGATTCTATAATTGAATCACAAGCGTAGTGAGTGGTTCTAGGTTAGAATCCTGAGCGCAGCGAGGGATTCAAAGACACGAGATGCAAATAAGTTTGGTCTCGTGTAACACATAGAACTTTTCACCTCAGCAGCAAGAATGTATTACTTAAACTTAAAAAGATACAACATGGTAAAAATTAAACCACATGTATACTTATTTGATATTATTATTCATACAATATCATAAAAAAATTAAAGTTAAAATGTAATAATTACATTTAAAACCTTAACACATGATTTGCATTTTTACGGTTGGATGTGTATCCGAACATTTTATTGTTTGTTTTTTTTTGGGCCTACTGGACAATACCTTATCTACTTATTAACTACATAATTCCATACCTACTAGGTATGGAATTTGAAAATCGAACTTCGAATCGACTCGTTTTTTCGTATCGAAGTGAAAGTGTCACAACAAAGTGAAGTTCAAATCTTTCGAAATTTGTGTGCAGAACTGCAGACTCTAGTTACTTTGTGTCACGCTTGCAGCAAAATCGAATTTTGCTCTCAGTCTTTAAACAGCAAAACCTACTTGTTTAAGGTGCTGAGGTGAAATAGTTATTTGTGCAACAAGCGAGCAAAGTTGCTTTTTGCTGCGAGTGCGACTAACAAACTAATTGATGGCAAACTATAATTAAATATTTTCTAGCACATACCCCGGTGGTATAACGATATTGATTACGAATTAAGTCCTTTACTTCCAGATGTGTATTAAGTATCGCAATTAGTGGGAGAAAGCCGCTTTGTTAGCATCCCTGGGGTGATGCGACCCTTGTTAGTGCGTCAAGATATTATTATTAGGAAAAACAGGAGTAGGAAAAATGATTGTGTTTTGTTTATGTTGGGGCAGATTTTTAAATAGTCATATAGGTTTTTATCTGAGGAATTAATGTCACATTTATTCTTTACTGACTATTTAAAAATCCGCCCTTAAGTAGTGTGTTTATGTTTCTTATGCTATGTTAAAATGTCGTTTATGTATGTAACGTTTCACTGAGGAATGAGTTTGTAGCGGCATCAACATCGCCACATGCGAACTACGCGTCACACTGACGTCACAAAAAATCCTGCATCGCGCAAGCAGAATTTACCGCGCAACTAGCTTATATACAACGTCCCGACGTCAACCGTTGGGCAGTTGCCCACCAGACAACACCCGTCTGGTCGGAGGATCTAATAGGGGGACGATAACCGACTTTTAATGATTTTAGACTGAAGCTCACGTCTAAAGGAGTAGTGTTAATGATTTGAAAAAATATATGATAAATTAGAGCGTTTGCTCAATAATTTAACATGTGATGAGTGAACTTTACAACCTGTTCCTCATACCTCTAAAAGTTTCAAGTCACTGAATTAAGAGTGACTGCCGGAGAATTAAATTACAGCCATGAAAAGGGCTTTCTAATGTCTTAATAATAATATGGTCGGTGATGAACTTATGATATTACTCAATACCTAACCTAAATTGCGATTTTATTCAATCAAATCAAATCCAGAACTGATACTGATACTCTTCCAGATCTTTGATTTGCCAGAATGTAGGTTTACACTGTATGATCTTAAAACTGTAATGGCCCCTTTACATTCTACCATTTTATATGGTGTGCAAATATTTAATTTTATCCTACACAATGATATTATTCTAATTAAATAAAAACACAGGAAATATAAATATAATATCAAATATCTATCTTCTTATACAACAAAATGTATGACGTATTGCTGTTGTATGCTCATATATAAATTTCTAATCTAATTCTATACGCGAAGACTTGTAATTGGCTTCCTGTTGACAATTGTGTCCTTTTTGTTACGTTTTTAAGCTGTAAGTCTTCCATGATTTAATAAATAAATAAATAAATAAAAACAAATTAGAGCTTATGCATTAGGATTTTGGAACAAATGAATTAATTGATGTCAAAATGCATTAGGATTTTATGGAACAAATTAATTAAATGATGTCAAAATTATACCTACCTATGTCAGTTCAAAGCATAAAGTTTAATATAATGTCAAATTATGAATATATAAATAATTGTAAATTGTAATTGATAATGTATTAACTATTATAATTTGAAAGTGTTGATTCAGTAAAATTCGAATTTCTAACAATCCCAAAAAATACTACGAGTATATTACAAATAAACACACCCAGTGAGATTTATAACCCCTTCTAAGCCGTAGTCTGGCAAAAAACACCAAAAGTTACCCATAAAAACATTCAACCAGCAAAAATATATTTATTTCATAAATAGGTCAGAATTCACGTGAAGGAATAAACACAATAAAATTATAACGCTGTTCCCGGGATCTCCTTAGTCAGCTTTACTTGCCCGGAAAGATAAGCGGCATACACATTTCACATTTTTTTCCATTCTCCGCAATGAATAGAGACAACTATTATTTAAGTTTCGAAGTACACGAATGAAAGCTCGCTTGAAGTGCGAGTTGATAATAATTATGATGTATCAAGCAACATAGCTCGAAACGGTGAAGGAAACCATCGTGAGGAAACCGGCATGTCCTAGAACCAAAAAAACGAAGATATGTGACATCTACCAACCCGCACTGGGCCGGCGTGGTGGATCACGGCCCGCTCCCTCTCACATAGAGGAGGCCTGTGTACCAGCAGTGGGAACATTATAGGCTGATTAATATGTAAGCAACATAGTATAAAACAAGTTTTTAATAGGTAAATATCTGTCTGTATATCCTTCTATTTAAATAAATATTGTTTTAACAATTTTTGTTATTGCACCTACCACTGTTTGTCTCTGCATCGCCCAAACGTTGACTGGTAGTAAAAGCCTATAACATTAAGTCCGCCTCTGTACATTTGTGTGCTTAAAATATTAAATAAATAAAACAAATTTGATGTTCGTGTCTGTCCATGTAACAGCTTAAAATATTCTAAACTTTCAAATGGATTTTGAATCGGTTTTTACCATCATTAACATACATACTTTAATATTTAACTTATGAGCGTTTACGACTTACGGCATTTCATACAAACTTTCAAGCCCTTGTTTTTCGAAATGACTGAACCGACTTTAATTAAACTTCATACGCACGCCAGATACAAAGGTCTAAAAAGTTAGTTAAGAACATTTTTGAAAAATAGTGTTACAGCCAAATTAGACCGATTTTAAATTTTCCATAAAAAGAGAGATTTACAGTTATCTGTTTTAAAATAAGACATATCGAAAATGTTCTTAACTAACTTTTTAGACCTTTGTATCCTGCTTATGCGTATGAAGTTCTATAAAATCGGTCCAGTCATTTTGAAAAACAAGGGCTTGAAAGTTTGTATGAAATGCCGTACGTCGTAAACGCTCAAATATAGCACGCGTAAATATAGCACAGAAATCTTGTTGCTTTGACATGTCGCCATTGCACCCGTAGGGAGCATGCTGCTTTATAGCAATCAAGCACCTGCTTATAAGTAGCATGTAGGTATGCACGAAGAGCCAAAAAGTATCGATATTTATCGTATCAATATTTAAAAAAATACATCGATTTAACTGAGAAATTCTCAAATAAATATTTGAGAATTTGAGAGAGTGTTTGTTTTTTAATCATATACTTACATAGCAAACGAAAAACATAATTTTTGATATAAAATCTTAAAACATTGATAAAAGTTAGATATGTGTTGTCTAATTGTTTATGGCTCTGAATTCCAGTGCTTATAATCAGTGGCGACAACGGTGTTGCTGTTAAAAATCACCATATATGAATATTATATAAATATCGTATTTGATACATTTTCGATACTTACTGATATTTTATATCGATATATCGACAAAACATTTCGATGTATCGATACATTGAGATTTTTCTACAATCCTAATAGCATGTGTATAGTTTCCTACAGTTTCCAATTCTTCCAAGCCATGATTATTCCAAACCGGAAATAATAAATGATTCTGTTTGATCATATGCAAAGTTTTGAATCCTTATAGCCTTGCTTGTGGTTTAAAGTACTTCAAATATTAATGAAACTTCGGGCCCTTTGAAATAGTATGTTTGCGTTACTTCACTAACTTGTATTAGGGCTAAGTTTCTTGATAATGCTGACCCGTAATATCAGATGTTTACCAAAGTTCGTTGATATTATAATCTATCCAATGATTAGATGAGACTGCTTGCTTGGTGTAGTGGTCGCAAGCGCTACAGCAGTGGTATTCTGCAAATATCACACCGTGAATACTTTAATGAAGTGACCTTGAAGTGAGCTGTCAGCAGTGTCACTACTCCCTGGGATATTTGGTGAAATGACAGCTCACTTCACCTAACATATCACGGTGAGATTTTTAACAGAATAGACCGTCTGGTTCGATTTCTGGAGGTCCTGGGTTCGATTCCCGGGTCGGAAAAAGGGTTATTGGGTTTTTCCATCTGGAATTTCTCAGTAGCTGCCTGGAGTCTGGATTAGTGCCCGGTTGATGGCAATAGGCTCGCCCCCTATTACATGGGACTTAAACATAACTGGCGAAAAGTGGGTGTAATAGAGGTACACGTCTGCCTAATCCTTCGGGGAATACAGGCGTAATATTATGTGTGTGATTAGACTGTGTTCACGTCTAAGAAAGTCTGCAGTACCAGTAGACCGCAGGCCAGTGGTAACATTTTGACATTAGCTGGCCTAGCATAGTTACCATCATCATTTCAACCGAAAGACGTCCACTGCTGGACATAGGCCTCCCCCAAAAAAGGGAGCGATTTGCCATAATCGCCACGCTTAGCAGGCGGGTTGGCGATCACAGTATGGTTTTAAAAATGCATAGAGAACGCTGCTGCCCATTCTATTGTAAGTCCCTTAGTCGCCTTTTACGACACCCATGGGAAAAAATTGGATGGAGCTATTCTTTACGTCCGGAACTAAACGGAACCAGGGCCGGACCGGGCCTAGCATAGTACGGAATTCCAATAGAATACGCGGTCAGCTTATACTGGTTTTGTTATTGACGCGGCCTACTGTACTTATGAAAGTACTGACTGCGCCCTGCGGTATTTCAACCCCATAAGTCTCGATGCCGTGGGAATATCGGGATAAAAAGTATTGTATGTTCTAATCCAGGTTATGGACTACCCATGTGCTAAACTTCATCTAATTCCGTTTAGCCATTTTATAATATTAGTCAGGATACTCTAACAGTAGGCCTACAATGGACGCTTTGGCAGAATCAAGAAGATCTGCGTACAATTCATACATCCGCAATTCATCTGTTTGACAGCTGCTATTTTGACATTAGTCTTCATTAAAGCAATTCATAGCTTGTGGAGCATTTTACGAAACTCCATACAAAACTGTCAAACAGATGAATTGCGGGATACGAATTGTACGCAGATCATATTATGATTCTGCCAAAGCGTCCGTTTTAGGCCCACTGTACCACTGTCTAATTTTGAATAGAAATAGTGACATAAATAAGGTAATAAACAAAGACATTAAACTATTTACTTTTTTTTTTTTTTTAAACGTTGCCACACTAGGAATTGCTCCTGTATCGTGGGTGCGTTTACGAACATTTAAACTCACATACACAAACAGCCAGACCCGAAACAACTACATTTAGGTCATACAAATATTTGTTCCGTGCGGGAATCGAACCCACGACACGCAGCGCAGCAGTCAATTGCTTAACCACTGCGCCAACCGTGCCGTCACTTAACAATAGATGGGACATAGCGAACAAAATCGTAATCCGATACATTTGTTCTAGTGGGCAAAAGTCGCTCAGTCTAGTGTGGAACGCCTGCATGTCAAGTCGCATTCGTCTCCACCAAAAGAAAATTATTTTCGAAGTATATGCCTAATTATGCATTATGGTTTGGTGGTATGAGGAACAGGGTGTAAAGTTCACTCATACACCATAGAAAAGGAAGGATCCTCCGACCAGACGGGTGTTGTTTCTGGTGGGCAACTGCCCGACGGTTGATGTCGGGACGTTGTATATATGCTAGTTGCGTGGTAAACTCTAATTGCGCGATGCAGGATTTTGCGTGACGTCAGTGTGACGCGTAGTTCGTATGTATGTGGCGATGTTGATGCCGCTACATCACTCCCCTCCGGAGACCGGAGGTCGCTAGTGGGCTGAGTCGTGTATCTTGCTATACTTGCCAGTGCCAGTAGAGGGTTCCAGTGAGTCGGAACCTGGTGCCGCATAGTTCTCGGTGAGTCGGAACTGTCTGCGGTGATTCCCCAGTAAATCGGGGTGGCGCTGCGTTATGCTCCAGTGCGTCGGATGTAGTACAGCGCCGGGTTGTGGCTGGCTGCTGGCGTCGACCAGGAGAGGCATGTTCTCTGCTTGTGGACCGGCCGAAAGTGCAGTGTGCTGTGCCAAGGTTGCTGATAAGGCTGTGGGTGATATCCAGGAATGCGCGTCCGCTGCATGCTGGTGGTCAGGATACCCGTTGAAGCCGTGGGTGCTGTCTGGCTGTGTGACTCGCCGCTCGAAAGCCTGAGGAAGTGATGATGATGATGACGTCACGCTGAAGTAGTTGCACGAAGGCTGCGCTGACGTTCATACTCGGGGTCACCTGTTTGGTGGCATGAGGAACAGGGTGTAAAGTTCACTCATCCACCATAGAAAAGGGAGGATCCTCCGACCAGACGGGTGTTGTGTCTGGTGGGCAACTGCCCGACTGTTGATGTCGGGACATTGTATATATGCTAGTTGCGTGGTAAACTCTAATTGCGCGATGCAGGATTTTGCGTGACGTCAGTGTGACGCGTAGTTGGTATGTGCCGATGTTGATGCCGCTACAATGGTATTGCAAATCTCGTAGTGATAAAACGACTAGACTTATCCACGGTTTATTTTCGTTAATATTTTGTTATTTTCCTAGAATTTAGACAATATAAATAATTTTCTTAGATGTTACAAACTATTTGACGGTGCGTTATTAAAGGTTGGTGTCGGTAAAAGTGTAACGTGTCAAACTTAGCTTTTATTGAATTTAGCTATATTACGCTAGATGGCGTCACTGAGACATGGAATCACAATTTTTCTATAACATTACTTCTGATGGCCTCTATATAGTATCTATCTTAAATCTCTTTGGTAATAAACTAAATGGTGAGTTTTATAACATAATATCACGTCTGTAATCCCGAAGGGTTAGGCAGAGTTGTACACTATAGTACACCCACGTTTCGCCAGTTATGTTTTTAAGTCTCATGTCATAGGGGGCGAGCCTACTGCCATCAACCGGGCACACATTCAGACTCCAGGCTGCTTCTGAGAAGTTACTGGTGGAAAAACCCAATAACACTTTGCCCGACCTGGGAATCGAACCCCGCACCTCGTGCTCGGCAGTAGCGCTTGCGATCACTAGACCAACGAAGCAGTGACATTAATTAACTCATTGAATATGTCTTTACTTATTCATCTCCAACTAAATAGGTAATATAGCTTCGATGAAATGAGAAGACATGCAGACTTTATGATTATATTATTCTGCTACTGGAAAAGCATAATTAATTAATATCTAGGGGCCTAAAATGGACGCTTTGGCAGAATCTTATTAAGATCTCCGTACAATTCATATCTCGCAATTCATCTGTTTGACAGTTTTGTATGGAGTTTCGTAAAATGGTCCACAAATTATGAATTGCTTTAATGAAGTCTAATGTCAAATAGCAGCTGTCAAACAGATGAATTGCGGGATGTATGAATTGTACGTAGATGTTATCATGATTCTGCCAAAGCATCCATTTTAGGCTTCGTCATCATAAGTAAGAAGTGCTCGTGATTCTGTGAAGGAATGAACTAGAGTTAAATCTCGGGTAAGTATGAACATTATCTGGACGAACTTCTTTAATTTGCTTATGATAATTTATATAACGGCGCAGGATAGCCTTTACCCAAAGAGATTTAAGATACATAGAGGGGCTATGCGAAGAAAAGTCATAGAAAAACTGTGATGCCATTTCACAGTGACGCCATCTAACATAATATCGAAAATAAACCGAAGTTAGGTCCAGTCGTTTTACCATAACGAGATTTGCAATATCGTAATGGCAAATAAAAAAAAAAAAAAAAAAAATATATATATATATATTCTTACGCAACTCGGCATATATTCTTATAAAATATTTTTCTTTTGTGGACACGAATGCGACTTGACATGCAGGCGTACCACACCACACTAGATTGAGCGAATTTTGCCCACTAGGACAAATCTATCCGATTACGATTTTGTTCGAGTAAATAATTTAATCTCTTTGCCCTTACCAGAAGTGGTCATCGTATTAGTGGTTCAGCAGCTTCAATATAATCAGGATTGTACCGGAATATAGCAGTTCGTCGTGGACGTGGTACGACAGCTGCTCCCCTGACATTTCTGTCATCAGAAGACAGCCTCCACGCAACCACCGATGCGAACTTAGAATAAAGCCTTCTACAGACCAGCGCGACTCGCGACGTGACGCAAAGGCACCGCTCATCACACGATACGCGGGGCCTTTGTGTCGCACCGCGTGTCGCACCAGTACGTAGAAGCCTTAATGCTAGTCATTATTCTAAGGATGCGACGCTCTGCTAGAGTGACTGTCACCAGCCAGTGTCACTCATATCCGACCTTTTCGGTGATTCCAATAACTTCATAACAAAAATAGACGGCGCCACTTGCTGCGCCGCCATATACTAAAATGCTTGTAATTTCTGTGTTACAATTAATTTATCAGTCAACTCAGCCTATCGCAGTCCACTGCTGGACATATGCCTCTCCCAGGCTGCGCCGCAACACCCTGTCCTCCGCCTTCTGCATCCAGTCTGACCCAGCCATCTTCTTAAGGTCGTCGGCCCATCTAGCTGGGGGGCCCATCTGCTCTATCGGCCATTGGTCAATCGGAATCGGGAATTTATCAGTAGTTTTATTACTAAATCAAAATTAGTATGCAAATAGCAAAAGGAGTATGTAAGGAGCGTAGTAGGTGGCGTTATATAGTTTCTGCCTACCTCCGTGGGAAGAAGGCGTGAGTTTAACCATGTATGTGTATTTATGTGCCGTGTGGTGCCGGACGTAAATAATAACATCATCCTACTTCTTCCCGTGGTTGTTATAAAATGCGACTAAGGGACTTTACTATAGAGAATGAGCAGCAGCGTTCGCTATGCATTTTAACACCATACTGCGATTGCCAACCCGCCTGCCAAGCGTGGCGATTATGGCAACCGCCCCTTTGGGGAGGCCTATGTCCAGCAGTGGACGTCTTTGGGCTGAAATGATGAAAATGAAAATGATGATGTATGTATGGGTATGTCTATTAATATTAATTTCAGTAAAATAATCAGTTTAAATTAAGTAGGTACCTTACTAAATTATATTTATAGGTCGTCATAGTAATACGTCTACATTTTCGTAAAACGAATTTTCAAGTTCTATTATATTTGTTCGTAAACATATTTTATTATGTCGTAAACTTCCATATTTTAAGCTAAGAAGGGGCTTAAATGGGACGAAAAGTTGTGTGTAAATATTTCATTTTAACACTACCACTTACTGTGTCGGGACCTGTGCAGTAAAACAGAGGTCTGAAGGTCTGACCTAAAGAAAGGTAAAGTGGTATAGGCATTCTCACTGACACTACGTACCGTGTCCCGACCGTTTGCAATTTATACCTTCTTGGTTTATCTCAACATTTATAGGCAAAAATGGATAAGGGATTATTGTTTTTCTTCCCAAGATTGTCCTGATTTCGCTTACATAGCTTTTTAGGGTTCCGTACGTTTGAATGAAAAAACGAAACCCTTATATGATCACTTGTGTGTCTGTCCGACTGTCACAGTCAATTTGCTCCGAATCGAATGGACCGATTTAGTTGAAATTTGGTACACATAATGAATTTCTGTGAAAATAAATAAATTTTGAATTAGAGGTCACTTTTGGGAGGCAACCAAAAAAAATATAAAAAAAGTTTTGCAATCATTTTGACAGTTTAAGCAAATTGAAGGCCAGCTTTTACAAGCAACTCCTCGAACATTGAGTTTCTTAGCCCCGCGTTATCCCACTGGGTGGGGGTGAATTTAGGCTACTTATTTTTTGTATTACCTAGTTTTGTTGACTGTAGTTTGTTTTGATTTTGTTTTAATTTTGTCTAATTAATTTATTAAGTTCTATTCAGTGCAACTTTATAAATATAGTCTTTATTTTTAGTTTTTTGTGCATGCAGTGTTTACCTATAGTGATTGTTACACTTTATTCTAATTTGTTGCTTCTTTTTCATTTTCATATACCAGTGTATACAATTGTTGGTGAACAAATAAAAAAAAAATATATATAAACTGTACCGTGTGTCAAATCAAATTAAAGGGTTTTTTTTAAATAGGCAGTTTTAAAGCTATTCAAGAAAATATCTGATACTATACCATTCTCCCCCCTATCTTCGATACTACCAAGCCTAAAATTTTGAAAAAAATACAGGAAATAGTTCTATACATATAGATTACAGGAAAACCTATAAGTCTTCTTATTATATAATTCTTATATATCGGGATAAATTCATCACAATTACGGAACCCTTCATTGTGCGTGGTCCGACATGCACTTGGCCGGGTTTTGCCAGTAAAAGCGGAGCAACAATACAATTGTTTTGATTGTATCGGAAAACTACGTTACCGTCTCGAAAGCTAGTGTTTTTCTTTTATTTGTTCGAAGCTTTGATGACATTAAATTCAAAGCCGGCAAACTTCTGCAAATTATTTATATACTACGTCAAAAGCGCCAGATTAAATTCAACTCCTTTTATAACATGCTAATCTAAAGTGCTTTTTTATTGCCGCAGTTTCCCATCCCATCTTATTTATTGCAGATTGAACCCACAAGTAGTTAATAAACATCAAGGGAAGAAAACGAAACTCATAAAAGGGCTGTATCATTATTTACATAAACGCTATAAAACTGAACAACGAAAATGTATGCGGCAAACTTTTGGGCAATATCCGTTTTCTGTGACACGTTTTTTCGAGGGCCGTTGTTCATCGTTAATCTTGGAAACAAAAACGGCAAGTTTGGCCGCGGCGCGTCTGCGCCACCCATAATTTACGTGAAACAAGTGCGCGCGACATGCGGTGTTGTACCTACGTCCTACGCTATCTACCTATAAAATAGCTATACAAAAATTACCTTCCGAATACTTGGCCAGGGTCTCTTCCATGCCAGCTTATTATACGTGGCGACTAACTGCTATTAGTTGGCAAAGTTCCGCTCACTTTCAACATGTACGACGTCGGATTTCAGGGTGCTGAAATTACAAGCAGTTTTGGGTTCTGCTTGGCGTTCGCGTTCCGTGTTATGTACGTATCACAGCAATATTATAAATATTTTGCGAAAATAGCTCGACAAATTGCAGTGGGAATTTGTATTCCTTGACTTTTTGCCGTTCGTGTGTTCCGTAATTTTCATAGGTAGGACTAACAGTTTTAAGCTTGTAGCTTTGCTAGAGAAGGGACTTGTGGTTAAGTAAAAACATCACCACGGGTCTTTAGATCAGTTTAAGCTACGCTTGCCGCGGTTAGTCCGTGGATGGGTGACTATATATACCAAGAAGGGTTCTTAGTATGTAAAGCCTTTGTTTTTGTGCCTCGGAAAGCACGTTAAGCCGTTGGTCCCGGCAGTAATTTGTAGATCTTTGACAGTGGTTACGGGTCGTCAGAAGCCCGAAAGTCTGACAACCAGTCTTACCAAGGGATATCGTTCTGTTAACCAGTAACTGGATTGTGGAGGTCAGATAGCTAGTCGCTCCATGTAAACTACTGGTATTCAGCTGCATCCGGTTAGACTGGAAGCTGACCCTAACATGGGAAAAGGATAGGGTGGATGATGAAGCAGATGATGAAGCTTGTAGCTTTGCTTGATGCAACTCATCAAATACCAAATTGAAGGATGCACACTTGCATGCTTTCAATACGATGTGTAATGTCAATGTGTTTCCCACAATAGGCAAAGCCAAAACCGCTACATAATACGCCCCTTTTAAATCAAGTCATAAAGTATTTATTTGGCAGAATGTAAGTTTACACTGTATGATCTTAAAACTATAACGGCCCCTTTACAATCTATAATTTTATATGGTGTGCAAATATTTAATTTTACCCTGCACAATGTCATTAGTTTAACTAAAAAAAAAGATAGCAACAACAAATAAGAGCGCATGCATTAGAAACAAATGAATTAATTTATGCTAAAGTTATACCTATGTCAATTAAGAGATAAAGGAGACAAAGTTTATCATAATGTCAGATTAATTACTAGATTAAGAGTAATATTTATATATTGAACAAATAATGGTTGAACAATCAAACACTTACAAACAACACCATGCCTATACCTACATTCTCTAGTAGCGTATTACATTTTTTTTGTTTTTTTTTTTGTTTAACCATTCATTTTCCATCCACCATTTACCATTCCCCGTCACCACCACCGCGCCACGTTGCCACGTCGCCATTCACCGTTTTCCATTTACCATTTTTATATAATTATATAACCATTAGTGCTATATGCAGTATATATGTATTATATAAATACTTGTAAATTGTTATTGATAATGTCATAACTTTTATAATTTCAAAGTGTCAATTCAGTAAAATTCGGACATTCATTAATTATTATAAAGTAGATGTATGTATACCAATATTATTATTATTTTTAATATTATTATTAAATTTTCTTACGTTTTTTTGCAATTTGCAGGTTAGTGTGGTTCTTGATCAAAATAAGATTCGGGACCTTAATAAATATGTCTGAATTATAATCATTAAAATCATTAATACATCTCTCTAATTATAGATTTCATAAGAACTTTTCCTTAACAGATTGGTTCATAGGGAACCAATCTAACTAAGAGAGATATATATAAATGATTTTAATGATTATAATTATGTACTTAAATACATATTTGTTTTAGTCGCGTATCGTATTTCGGAGTACCATTGCGGATCCACCATATCCCAATAGTTCTGTCAGCAAATTAAAGAAAAACACAGCGACAGCTGTCAGTTTTCCCGCGCAATTAGTTAAAGTCAACCTACCACGGGTTCCTATTTACCCGCGGTTACTAATCTACAAGTTACAACTACCGTCAAATTACGCCGTTTAAGAACGATGACGGTAATTGGTTTTCGGTAGTGAATGTAAATTTATTGTTTAGGCTGTCTTGAGTTGTTAATGGTTTTCTCGAAATGGATGTATTGTGCTTCAATCTTCTTCAATTAATAAATTAGCTGACGTTAGCTAGGTCTTCGATGTTTGTGTTCGATGAGAGGTTGATTTCCATAGGTGAGTACTTACATAAAAACATATTTAAAACTTGAGACTAGAGATGCCGATGCATTCCACTAGCTTTTATGACAAGTCTTTTACAGTTCAAGCAGTGCGGAATGCCTTGCCCGTGTCGGTAAGGCGTGCTCAATCTTTGTCCACTTTTGAGATTCAGGTAATAAAACACTTCCTCTCTCCTTAAACATCATCATTACATTATACAGTTCCCTGCTCTTGTTTCATGTGTATTATTGTATATATGTATATATTTATTAGATCAGTGTATGCTTTGTGTATGTATGTATTTATTGTATATGTTAATGGTACACCACTGACTACCTGCAGTATTGTCACTCCTGCTCCCTTTAATCCATCCAAAGGTTGTCTGTAAAAGATCGCTTTTAGCGATAAGACCGTCCATTGTGTCACCCTATGTTAAATTTTAACATTTATAATATATCTGTAACTTTTATGGTGTACATAATAAAGTGTATTTTATTCTATTCTATATTTTTAAGGTTTACAAGATTCATTTCGAACCTGAGTAGGTACCTAATTGGTAGTTATGTAAATTGAAGAATCCCAGCTTAATCTTACGAATGTGGTTGTTTCGTTATAATTGCAAACTAAACGTAAACTCAAATCATTTTTATTCAATTGGTGAAATAAATAATTTATAAAAACAATTTTATTCATAATCTTAGTTGTCGCACGTCACTTAGATTTTATACTTGTCCTCA
This sequence comes from Tiliacea aurago, assembly GCA_948098905.1. Lineage (NCBI taxonomy): Eukaryota > Metazoa > Arthropoda > Insecta > Lepidoptera > Noctuidae > Tiliacea > Tiliacea aurago. The sequence continues at coordinate 13,282,002 of OX402577.1, forward strand.
TATCCTTCAGTGATAAGTAAAAAATGTAGAGGTTCGTTTCGTATTTTTTTTTCCTTTTTCCAACATTTTATTTTAACCATCTTAAAGAAGCCATCATCTGATTGGGCTGATGCGTACCTATGCTAAAATGTTATAGGGCTTCAATTTTTGAAATGGTAATGTAGACATTTAAAACAGACATCAGTCTAGTCTAAATATGTTTATATTTATATCTTTCGCTTAATAGTCACAGATATAAATATGTCTAGATAGACAGCCAAAGTTGTGAACTTTCATTCGAAGGGTATACTAAAATTTCAAGTTTAATTTCTATTTCATGTCCTACTGCGTGTGTGTCATTTTCAATCGTCCTACTAAGGACTTCAAAGCACTTTCGCATTTTAATCTCAGTCTTTCTGTCAAAAATATCTTTACTACATTTTTGACAAGTTTTTGACATTAATTGTCCTTGGGATGAGATTGCGACTAGATTTGATCGTTTTTAATTACGAGCATTGGCTTTCAAATTAATGTGCCGTAAAGGAAAGTAAAACGTTTCCAGTAGAAATCTGTAAGGATCCTATGGGATTTGATCCACATGCGTAAATGTAGTGTAAACTCATTCATTCAGAGTAGGCATACTTACCTTGTTTATTAGGATGTGCGTGTGTTGTGTCTGTGGGATTTTACTTATTCTACCCACGTTTTAAGATCGCTAGTAATCTGCCAATGTTACTTAGACACCTCCGCATGTAGTTCATATTTAATGAGAGGGAAGGGTTGCCTGTCTCCAGGAACGTGGAACAAACGACGTCAAATGGCATTGTTTAGTCTCCTAGTATTAGCCTACTCAGCCTTGCGACAGAATTCCTAATTAACTCTGAATTAACTCGAGGCTTTTCTTCGACCTCGTAAGGCAGCGACGGAATAATGAATATTTAAGTTGTCTTTTAAATAATATTAATGATACGCATTACCAAGAATAAAATGAAAGGTATTATTAGCACAGAACAAATGTATTCGAGCTATATGTAAAATGGAACGAACTTATTCATGCAAGCCTCATTTCCTAAATTAAACAAACATGTGTATGTCTATGAATAAATATTAAATATGATGGCCTAGTGGCTTTGTTATTAGAAGTTTTGTGCATTTAATGTACCAAATGAAACCCCAGGAGCCTAAAGCTAAAGTTAATTAACAATTAATTTCATGGGTACTAAAATTATTAACAATTGTCTTAAAGTTAGTTTTAAATGTAAGTCTGCTAAACGATCCGTGGATAATATTAGGGATTTATGTGGGTGGTCTGATTTGGTGGCCCTACATGAGACCTGGCTACTTTCCCATGATATTCCAATGTAGGAAACAATAATCCCTGACTTCGAATATACCAGTAAGTCGGCTGTAGACACCTCTGAGGGCCTATTGAGAGGAAGACCTCATGGGTAGCCATTCTCTGGAGGAAGGGCATCTTGTAAGCCGGTATCTGTTGCTAATTGTAGTAGTCCTCGCTTAGTGGCCATCACAGCCTCGTCTAATGGTCGTACTATTCTTGTTTTCTCTGTGTAGGTATATAGGCCTACAAATTGTCCAGACAACTTTCCTATTTTTACAGATGTGTTAAGTGAGATAAGTGCTCTCATAACAAGCTGTGATATAGAAAATGTTTTTATGCTGGGTGATTTCAATGCTCACCCGCATGAGTTGGTCTATGAGGGTTAAATAACTTTTGCACTGACCAAAGTGACCAATCCTGGATTTGTGCTGATACAGAGAAACTGGGAGTTGATAGTGATACATAAACTTTAGAACTGATGTTTACGGGAGCAGGAGGTGTTTACATACAATGACACAACAACATACAATTCTAAATGTTGATGTATCCGAGGATGTTTACGTGTCGGATCATCTACCCATACGTGTAGGGTGGAAATTAGAAGTGGTGCGGCCTAAACTGTTGACTCGGAGCACCTGCCGCAATTCTGTTATATGTCGTGAAAGTGTTTCGGGAAAGTGCCTGTGTGGGTGGACGAGAGACACTCATTGCGACGCCAGATGTAGTTTTCAGTTCAGGCCTGGATAGTTAACAAACGTCCCTCTTCAGGTCCTGTCTATATTATAAAATGCGGGAGAAGCGATGCGTTTTTAAAAGCCAGCTGAAATTCTGTTAAAACATTGCTGAGCAAATTATTATGAATAGGTGAGCCGAACAACGAGATACAAAAAAATCGGTGAATTCTGGAAACCCGATCTCTCTGCGAGTTTGGGAAGGATAAGTAATCCCCGGGGAATTACGAATATGTTCAAAGAGCATTTTCAAGTTCTGTCTCCTCTCGGCCCCTCAATCGTGAAGGATGATTCTGAGCCCAGCAGTGAAGCCTCTGATGCGTTTCTTAGCTAATCAAGTAAATGCAATCATAAACGGTATGAGACGAGGCAAATCTCCAGGACACGATGGGCTCAGTACTGAGCACTTGAAGCACGCAGGTGCATATCTGCCGCGAGATCTGTTTATGTTTTTCACATTGTGTATTAAGGCTTCTACATACTGGCGCGACATGCGACGCGACACAAAGGCCCCGCATGTCGCGCGACAAAGCGGTGCCTTTGTGTCGCGCGACAAGTCGCGCCTGTATGTAGCCTTTAGTCACGCGTACTTACCTGCAAATCTGATGAAGACCATCGTGACTCCCATTGTGAAGAACAAGACGGGTGATATGTCGGACATGGGTAATTACCGTCCCATTTCCCTTGCAACAGGTGAAAAGGTGAAAGGTGAAAGCAGGCCTTGGGAAAGGTGTTGGACGGTATGCTTGATACTTGTCTAAATGATTATATAAATCTTCATGATGCGCAGTCCGGGTTTCGTCTCGGACTTTTTAGCGCTATTTTAGGTCTCAAGCATACAGTTCAATAATATATAGATCGCAAGACGCCGCCCGGTGTATATAATTTAACATCTCACTCACACACCTGTGTAACCTATGTTTACAAATAAATAATCTGAATCTGAATCTGTACGCATGTTTCCTTGACCTCTCCAAGGGTATACTCGCGGAACTATGAGGACTATATTTTCAGCATTGTTATGGTAATGAATAATTTGAAATGGGACGGTACGCTCTCTGAACCGTATGGATTGAAGTGTGGGGTGAGGCAAGGAGGTCTGACGTCTCCAAGGCTCTTTAACCTCTACGTAGATGACCTCATAGAGGGACTCAGCATGGGTGTCGGATGCAGTGTTGATGGGGTTAGCATTAACAACATCAGCTAAGCTGACGACATGGTCTGGACATGACTGGGTACGTCTGCGGGTGCAATCAGAGAGTTGCTTAAGACTTGTGAGGACTACGCTGCCGCACATGGAATAATTTAAAATGTGAATGTATGGTATTTAAGGTCGGCGGCAAATGCCGTCAAGTGGGACTCGAGCTATTTATAAACGGGTCAGTAATTAAAAGGGTATCTACTTCCAAATACCTAGGTCAATTTTTTTCCGTAGATATAGAGAGGGAGCGCAGGGCACTCGCCGTCCGGTGCAACATGTTGGCCCGTGGATTTGCTCGGTGTACAGACCTAGTAAAAATTACAATTTGCAAGGCTTACTGCCAGAGTCTGTACACGAGTAATCTATGGGTCAATTACGCCAAAAGATTGCTGGATGTTCTGCGTGTTCAGTATAATAATGGTTTCAGGATGTTGTTGAGACTTCCGCGCTTCTGCGCTTCTTGCGCGACGGAAATGTTTTCGCAAGCTCATTCGGACGGGTTTCACGCGATTGTGCGCAAGAAAACAGCTTCACTACTGAGGAGAGTTAGAGGCAGTCCCAACAGCATCCTGAGAACTGTAGCGGAGAGTTTCAGCTCTCCAATTGTCAAGTAGTTTGTGTGGAGGTTTATAGGTACTAACACTAGATAATAATTTGTTTTAATGTTATTATTATTATGATGCCTCTCGCGGCTTTTCCCGCGTGGATGTCGAAAAAAAACAACTTCTCTATCAGCAGCATTCCCCCAAAACATTATACCATATCTTAGTTGGAACCAACTGCAACGTACCTAAGCGTAGTAATCAGATAGGAGTGCAGTTTGATTTACAACTTTACGGAGGATATATAATAGATGTACATACAAGTTTTGTACATACTTGTTCAATAAACGTGTCCTCCATTTCATGTCTAAGTCTATTTGAAAGAAATTTTGTATTGTTTATTTTTTCTACGTTTTTGTTCTTAAATAATAATTGATGTATACCAACTATTGAGTTATTCAAGGTAAGCAGTAAAATTCTCCCGAAAACTTAATTACCCCTTTTTCAGATTCTCGAAAACTTATTTTTTTTTTTGTCGAAATTATGAGCACTGAAGTTCGAGTTAATCGAACCGCGCGTTATGATTCTTGAATACAAACTGAAATCCCCAAAAACCCAAAAAACTCCTTAAAATCCTTTTGAAGGGTAGTTTTGAAAAACGCAAAAATTATGACAAACTTTGTTAGTTAAGTAATGACTGCATCGTTAGTCTAGTGGTCACAAGTGCGACTGCTGAGCATGAGGGGTGGGTTTGATGCCCAGGTCGGGAAAAGTGTTATTGGATTTTTCACTATGAATTTCTCAGTAGCAGCAGCCAGTATCAAGCCAAGCAGTAAAATCCTCCCTTATATATTGACTATCCCTTTTCACCCCATTATTAACGGCAGATTTTCAAAAAAACCTGATACAAGTTATTCTTTATTTTCAGTAAAAATACTGAGTTTCAAGTTAATCGGACCGCGCGTTAAAATTATTACACAAAAACTTTGATATCCCCCAATCCCCCTTTAGGGGGTAGTTTAAAAAAACAAAAAATTACAAATTATATATTTTACTTAGGTTAGTATTCATGAAAAGTTTTAGGTTTATTAACTCAAGGAATAAGATTTTTCATACAAACAAATCCTCCTTTTCACCCCCTTAAAAGTCGAATTCCCAAAAACCCCTTCTTAGCTGATGCCCACGTCATAATTTTAAGTTAATCAAGCCACATAGTAGAATCCTCCCTTGTAAAATTGACTACCCCTTTTCACCCTGTTAGGGCTTTCTTAGTGGATACCTACTCTTTACAAAGAACACACCCTCCAAATTTCATGTCTCTAGGACCAGCGGTTTAGGCTGTGCGTTAATACTCGTATATCAGTCAGTCAGTCAGTCAGGACTTTGAATTTTATATATATAGATGTCAAAAAACAACGACGCTTTAAAAAATTTGCACCCGTTACGCACTAAAACCAAATAACAATGGCGTTCTCCCAAAACGGATGGAAGCTTGTAATTAACAAATTAATTACATACGAATATTTTTTTAATCGTGTTATTAGTCTGTAAGCTTTGTGTAAAAAAAAAATATATGTTTTGCGTCTGCTGATGAAAAATAATAATAATATATAATAATAATAATGTACAGAGTTTGAATTCCTGAACAGTTCTTTTTTTATGTATGGCATCTCGTAGTTGGCCTTGAGAGGCTGTGACTATTTAACCGAGCTTTCCTGTGGCCTGCCTTAAGGTATGAGCTTAAAGCCTCCAGCCAGGGATGAACAGTTCTGTCTTCAGTTAAACTTATATAGGAAGTAAGGAATTAAAGATATTCCAGTTTGAAGTTCTAGACTCTAGTCTAGAGGTTATGTCTTGTCAACAACAGACCTTAACCGAAAAAGAAATATATAAATAGTTACTTACCATGCACTTAAAATATCATTGATAGAAATGCATTTTTACAGAAAAATACACTACGGACTACGTATTCAGAATTATAAATGTAGCTGACCGCGACGTGCATAAAGAATACAATAGTATACCTGCAATGGCTCCAAAACTTTATATTTAATTACCTGATTAAATTATAACAAGCAACAACATGAATGAGTTTAATCGTAAGCTTTTTACATGATTGAATGACAAGGCTTATTATTCAGTTAATGAATAACTTAATGACGAATACAATTATATTTGTTTAATTTTATACCTATCTGTATAATTAAAATATAATATTTCTCCCATGTGATAATGATATTCTTTATTGACATTTTGATTTAATTTATTATTGTATAAGAAATTGTGACTATATACTACCTTTTTGTATATGTGCCTTCTTAAGCCAAGATACAGGCTGTGCCTACTTTGAGGCCCACGGCTACTTCTACTGATGCATTCTTTCAATTAACATTGTTTTTGTTTTTATGTTTCCTAACTTGTGTGTTAATAAATTGTATATTTTTAATTTATTGACATAATTATTATTAACTATAAGTGTTTGGCATGAAATCGTAACCTCATTTTTTTTGTTTTTTTCATTTTTTAATGTGACGTTTGATTACCTAATCAATGTTGTATGCATTCTGGCGGGACTTAGCGTGGACCAACATTTGTTTGTAAAACATCTGTATAATTTTTACGCTATGTTCACAAAATGAATAACCAAATTGAATTGAATTAAAAGATCCTTAAAAACTCTATTTCTATTCACAACAAATGTCTGTTTTCAAATTCGCTGAAAGCAGTTCAGACTGAATTACAGAAGAGTGATACACAAAGCCGTGGCTTATGTTTCATTTACAGCTTATCAGCCAATTCTCACCGCACCACATCACATATAATCCGTCTTAATTAAGCGGATTAAGTAAATATAACGGAGATAATAAACAATTAATCTTTTGTATCAACGCGTGTGCGGATCGAAATCCCTAACTCAAGCTCTGTACGGCTGATAAGACGTAAGACCCTTCTAAATCAGGTAAAAGCCTACGGTGTAATGTAACGCGTATATTTTAACCTTGGTATTAGCTAAGAGTTGCTACCTTCCATACAAAAAGACTGAAATGAAGATGGGCTGGTCATATGCTACGCGATAGGAACAGTAAGTAGTCTAAAGCTGTGACGGAATGGCAAATTAGAGATGGATCGAAAAGAAGTAGAGGATAACAACATAGTGGAGTCAGCTGGTGTCCTGTGGGCTAGAGAGACACGAGACCGTGACAAATAGAGGAGCCTGGGGGAGGCCTATGCGTCAAAGGACGCGATGATTGACGAAGACACCAAGTGCAATAGTCTTGTTTTGCTTAATTTATTTTATATTGTAATTAGTTTTAATTTATCATTAAATAGAGGGTTATATTTACAATATATCTAAAACGTTGCAGTTTAAAAGAAGATGTAGTGACAAAGATTGAAAAGAGTATGCTTAGATGGTTTGGTCATGTGGAGAGGATGAGTGAAAGGCGACTAAAAAAAGGTATTTATAAAGCAGAGGTGAGTGGAAACGCCGGGAGGGGACGCCCTAGAACGACATCAATCAATCAACTCAGCGTATAGTAGTCCACTGCTAGACATAGGCCTCTCCCAGGCTGCGCCACAACACCCTGTCCTCCGCCTTCCGCATCCAGAATGTCCCAGCCACCTTTTTAAGGTCGTCGGTCCATCTAGCTGGGGTACGTCCCACACTACGCTTGCCGATACGCGGTCTCCACTCCAGGACTAGTCTGCTCCACCGGCCATTGGTCCTTCGACAAACATGGCTAGCCCACTGCCACTTCACCTTGCTTACTTTGCAGCCTATGTCGGTAACTCCGGTTCTCTTCCGGTTTTTTACATATAGTGACCAAATTGGTGATGTTTTTCAGAAAGGTCAGGTGCGTAGTACTCGCAACCGGCGTGCGTGTATGACTAGATGTATGAACGTAGGCAAAGCAAAAGCAGTATGTAAGGAGCGTAGCAAGTGGCGTTCTATTGTTTCTGCCTACCCCCATGGGAAGAAGGCGTGAGTTTATGTATGTATGTATGTATGTATGTATATCTACACAACATTATTTTAAGTATATGCGAAACCTGTATACATACATATAGTTTGTTAAGAATAAGGAACTGAATCGATTTCAATAATTTTTACACCATGTTATATTTTGTCCCAAAAATATTTAAGTGTGATGGAAAATGTTATCACCATTTAATTACTTACAATACAATCACCATACGGTTAGGTACCTACTGCCAAATTATTATCAATGAGAGCAAGAGGACCCTGGAGGCACGGGGGCGCGGTTAGCATGTTTTTGTACGGACAACCCGGTAACACAAAAACCTTATAACTTTGTGATTATTCATGATACAGTTTTGAAATTTTGTACATAGATTTTTAGATAAAAATACTAGACACGTGTTTCGGGTTTCGCATATAATAAAACTAATATTGTATATTAGCTAAGAGTGCATATTGATTCATAATTTAAAGGCTCGTATCTATCTACTAACAACATTGAGGGACTGGTAGCTAAATAATAACAACCGCACGGGTTGTTGGAAGGTTAAGCTACGCTTGCCGCGGTTGGTTCGTGGATGATTGACCATCCATTACATATCGAGACCCCTCCGTGCCTCGGAAAGCACGTTAAACCGTTGGTCCCGGCTGGCAATCGTAGATCTTTGACAGTCGTTACGAGTAGCCCAAAAGTCTGACAACCAGTCTTACGTAGGGGTATCGTATTATCCAGTACTTCACTGGGGTGTGGAGGTCATATACAGACTGACTTTGAAAACATGCGACAAAATTTAAGGGAGTTTTCTACCCATCAATATGAACAACTTTTACTATGGGACCAAATTAGAATTCGCAAATAAAAGTCGACCTTCCTATAAAGGTACTTATCCAATTGGACCATTTTGTATATGAAGGTCGATGATTTTTTTGCGAATTTGAAAGTGATTCGATAGTTTAAGTTGTTCATACTGATGGGTAGAACACCCCCTTAAATTTAGTCGCATGTTTTCACAGTCAGCCTGTAGGTAGTAGCTTCATGTAAAATACTGGTATTCAGCTAAATCCGGTTAGACTGGAAGCCGACCCCAATATATAGTTCGGAAAAGGCTGGGCAGATTTGATACCTACCTACTTGTACCCATTAAAGTACAAATGCGGCTTTCGGCTGAAAATTGATGGGCTCTCGTACTAGCTATCAATCAAGATTTGCAACCGAAACTCCCTTTAAAGTTGAATAAGCCCAGTAAATTTAATAAAAATAATCGTTACGGGACTTAGTGCGGAGTTGACAAATGATACGTACCTAAAGGATATTGATGACTGACGAGAGTTTCACTGTACTAATTGTGATCGATATTCCCCGTATTTTGCTACGTACCTATACAGTTAGTTAGTTAGCAGCAAAGGTTGACAAAGTTTTCTAATATATTAGTACTAAGTCAAAAATATGTTCGGATACAACGCTAAACTTACATTGTACTTTAGATATTATTTTTCTTTTTGACAGATTTTATTGACTTGTTCTGCAAGTACTTTTGAAAGCTCGGCACGGGTACCATTTGTAACGAATGGATTGTGTCCCTACTCGTTCGTAGTTTTATACACAGTCTATTTGAAATTTCAAATATCTCCGTCGTAGGTCAGCTTTACAATGTTACGCTTGTGTAATCTTGCAATATTTATAGCCATCAATTTGTTTGATGCTTACTTTTGAAACTTTGCAACATCTGAAAAGTTTCCTTAAGTGCGGGTCTCTTGTGCCAATAATGGTGCTCAGCAAAAATTTCAGTCAATTTCGTAAAGTGATATAGGCGCTGGAGACGTTGGCGGCTCAGGCCGTGATTGATCGTGGTAAATGGTTTGTGATGCTCGAGGCCTGAGCTCCTCGCCTGACAGCCGGAGGCGGCGTGCCGTGAAACTTTACGAGCTCCACCATTCGTTCGTTTAAATGGAACGAAGGGATGTTGCGACCAAAAAAAGCAGCTGTCCGTGTAATAGTCACTCTTCTTTTACGTTATGAGTGCAAATATTGATGTAACGCGCTCGAGCTGAATGTAAACAGGGGCACGCCGATAAACTTTGATGTATTCTGCTCAAGTATGATGGACGGAGTTAGAATGACGGGCAATATTATGTGATAGTTTATAGATAGATTGTATTTCTATTACGGCGCATGGTGGCACATATTTTACTTGAGAATTGGTAGGGGTAAGGATCGATATACATACAGACCTACAGCTGTTGATACCACAATAAGTCAATCGAAGTGAATGTTTATTAGGTTACACATTAGTATCGCTACATCTGCATACACCGAAAAAAAAAAGTGTTTGCTATAACAAAAATCTTGTTGAATATAATCACGCATCTTGACTCCATACGAGCCTAACAAGATCTTGACTTCTGAAGCTAGGAGAACTTTGTTAAATTATCATAGTTACGTCTACTATGTAATGAATTAGTTTAATTACGGGTAGTTATTTAATTTAACTCAAACGTTGGCCAGTTTATGAATGATATAATACTAACAAGTTGCTTGTTACCATCAACTGAAATTATTATTTGATATACAAAACTGAAAAGTAAAATCAAACATAGCATGTATAATGTAACATAGACCGGTGATTATTCTGTACATGTTAAATTGTCGATATAAATACAATTTAATTATTCTGGCAAATATGCTATCTTGTTTATAGTAAATAAATAAATAATGATTAACTAAGAGAAAATGTATCTTAGTTAGCTCGCATTTTCTTTCAGTGTAACCAAAGTTGTAGGCAAACTGCGAAGGTGTTTACATAATTAAAAATTTTAACTGTATTTTTGGACGTTTCCTCCAAAGTTACCATTATTACTTTATGGACTTGCTCCCATACATTTTGTTACTATATTTTATGTCAGTAAAATAGGTGGTCATAAATATAATGCAGCTATACTTAGTCATAGATACAATTTTATAGCTTTATCAATGTCCAAATTGTGCTTCATACACAGATGTCTTTAATTCAAACTATCATTTTTATGATGAAAACGTTCGGTTTCACTGGGCCATCGTAAAACACGTACTTATGATCGTTAAAGCCGTAAAAATGGTTTCAGTACCTATAGAATAAGCTCAATATATGAGTCTATAAAAACCACGGAAACATAAAGTTTTCCATGTAAATATACTAGCAATTTCCGATATGGTAGCTTACAGCACTTGGTGTTATGGCGCTGACAATTTTTTCAACAGTTTAATGTAGTTAAAAGTTTGTACTAAATAACTGGTAACTATTTTCGCTCGAGCTGATAAAAAATTCATTGGCGCTGAAGTGCTACAGAGCGAACGCAATGAAAAAAACCGGTCAAGAGCGAGTCAGACTCGCGCACGAAGTGTTCCGTACCATTATCTATAAAATAATTACGTTTTTTGTATGGGACCCTTAAATATTTGTTTTATTTTAACTTAATTATTTATTTTTAAAGTGAATAAACAACTAAATAATCTGTGATTATTTCAAGCGTTGCCATTATCAATGTAGAGCCAAAACGAGCAAAAAAATCACGTTTGTTGTATGTGAGCCCCCTTAAATATTTATTTTATTACTGATTTTTAGTATTTGTTGTTATAGCGGGAACAGAAATATTAAGGTTCATGAGATACAGCCTGGTGACAGACGGACAGACAGACAGACAGACGGCGGAGCCTTAGTAATAGGGTTCCCGTTTTACTCTTTGGGTAGGGCATTAGATAGCAAACATTTTCACTGATCGACTGCCTAAATAAAGTGTTAAAACAAATCTTATTTAAAGAATGTTATTAAATATGAAAGTACTAAAACCGCGTCTCCTGTTATGATGGTATGACGAGCTCGCATGTTACGAGATGCAACCCATCAACATGTTTTCATTTGCAATAAAATTCGGGAATGCCCCCGGGTGTGCCGATGAAATTTCTGAAATATACATTCCAATAAAAAGAAAAGTGTTCTGGGAGACGTCGAAAATGTGTCCGCATTTGGACAAATTTGGGTCGAATATAACCTCGAATGGAGAGACTGAACGATTCCTTACAACCGTAATATAAAATCCGGTGAATACCTCTTTACATTATTGAATGTACATGAAATAAGTGAACGAAATGTATTATGATGCACATATATGCAGTCAATGTGCTGTAGATATATTTTATTGTTGTGGTGGATTTTCATACAACTTTTGATGGCCGCTGCTCGCATGTATTTGGCCAGTACAGCAATTTCGATTTATCTCGAAGAAGGTTGTCAAAATAATGCTTCAAATTTCCAAGCATGTTTGAGAAAAAGTATATAATAACCCCAGCACGCCGTTTCATACAACATTGCTGGAGCGTCGTAATATTCCAAATTCAAAAAACGCTCCTGCAATGGATTTGATTTTCTTTGACTGTAAATTCGATACTTCACGTGTTCTTTTTTCGAAAATAATGACAATATTTCCATGCATGTTTCAGAAAAATAAATATTATCTTATCTTATCTAATGTAAAAAGTATTCCAAACAGTTTAAGTACTATTAGTCAGGCTCTACATGACGCTCACTTCTTTACTTTGACACACAGATAAATGGTAGAGAACTACTAGAGAACCTTGGAGCAATTTAATTCTGTAGCAAAGTACACATTTTAACAGAGTTTTCATTTTTATATGAACAATAATGATCTTGGATTTATAACCAACTTGTCTAATGCTTTTAGCAGATTTTTGGTTAAAGTAAAACGTCTTCGGTCAATTTAATCCGGTAATTTAAATCTGTCGCCTCACACAGTTACCAGTAACGACTCGCCGAGCATTGGCGACTTTTTGTTCGCAAGATTAACGACAAAGTATGGGTCACAAAAAAAGCGATGCCAAGTACGGAAATTGCCAAAACTTCGTGTCGAAGCCTGAAATTTTCTTGTTCTAAATGTCGTCGTAAATGAAAGATGGCTCTTTTAAAATCGGAAAAGAAATTAGGAACAGACGTTTTTAGGATTACGAGTTTTATAACAACTCAAAAGTTGCTTTTTATTTTTCAAGTATATTAGAATGGGTTCCTTTCGGTGTTCTATAGATAAATATCGTCGTAACAAGACCGCGAGGAGTTGTATCCTTAGTAATAAAGATAGCTATCCAAATGACACTTAAAACAAATAATCGTCTGAACCATTTCGTTTAGATTAACTTCTGCATTTTAACTGGAGTTCTTTGTTCATCGGCTTATAGCGTTTTAATGTGATAATAACATCAGATACTTACTTCATGAATATTTAGCATCACTGTGCATTGTAGAATATTTGGTTTTATAGTCTACAATGCTGTAGTTACTCATACCTTAATTAAGTTGTTTATTTTGTTATGTATAAATTCAACAAAAAAAAATAAAAATATACGCCATAAATGGCAAAACATGTAAATCCTGTCCCCAAATATTATTTTAACACCATGCAATTCTATTGTATATGTACTCATGTTTTTACAAAAAATAAATATCTTATATTATCTTACTTTTATGCTGGAACACGCAAACCTTGTGTTTTTCGTGTATTAGAGTAAATTTAAAGCCAATTTATTACCATAAATCAGTATTTTTGCAGGCCTAAAGGGTGAGGTAAGAGACCCAGAAAAAAAATGGGGGCGTTGTGTACTACCTACTGCGCTCAGGTATCAAGTTAACTCTTGCAGGTTATAGTAAAAGTCTCGTTTTTTTTTTTTTTTGAAAACGTTGCCCCACACTAGGAATTTCTCCTGTATTGTGGGTACGTTTACAAAAATTTAAATTCACATACACAAACAGCCAGACCCGGAACAACTACTTGTAGGTCATGCAAATATTTGTTCCGTGCGGGAATCGAACCCGCGACACGCAGCGCAGCAGTCAATCGCTTAACTAACTGCGCCAACCGTACCGTTTAGAATGAATGTTTAATCTCCGCTAATATAGCTCACAATAATTCATTTAATTTGAAGTTATATTGGTTTTTAAGTAGGTGAAAAAATGGGGGCGCTAAAAATAATTTATTCTCAAAGTGGGCAGTAGACAAAATAAGTTTGGGAACCCTTGCCATAAATGATTGCAAAACTGCATTATAAACTAAACAGTTTATAATGTTGTGGTCATGAGTAGGCAGCATCTCTTTCAATTCATCCGGCACGCGCCGGTTACGTGCCGAGCCTGACAACCGTACAGACTTTACTGCTCCTATAAATATGTATATAACACGTCCTTGCTCATACCGTAACGACGACATTATAATATGAGCGGAACTGTTACAGCATTCGATATGATAAACGCTTATCATTATTCGATGGCGAAATATTTAAAACGACAATCACACAATGAAACACTACTGCCGCTCACTATGCTGTATTCAAATAGAACGAACGAAGTACAAAAAGCCCGAGAAGGATTTAATTGAATTTTCACTGAAGAGTGACAAAAGGAACAAAAGTGGGCTATATTGATTTAAATTTTTCTCTGAAGAGAAATAAAACTGCCCTAGGCCGTGTTAATTAAACAGTGCGCCCATTTAACAAAGATCAGGGCAGTTGGTCCTTATTTTCGATATAAACAAGTGGAAAAAATGCGGAGGGGAGTGATGTCGGACGTTAAATCAGGCTTACATATGAAAAGTTACGCAGAGGTTATTTGGTGGAATTTCCTCGCTGTGTGGGCAATGCGGCGGTTCGCGGCTAATGACGAGTCCCGGCCCACAATATATCTCTCGTAGTTAGGCGCAGAAATCACGGCGACTCGTGCGCTTGATTGAGTTTTCTTTTCCATTGTACTTCCATTAACAGAATAGCTTTCTCCTATATTATGCTCCCCGGGGGACGCCATGTGTTCGGGGAAAATTATATCGGCAATTTTTCTTGCGTCTTGAGATAGACAGCTGACAGAGATTTTCGGCTTTTATTTTTTGTTATTGATTGCTCTCTACCTGCGCTAATAGCCTTGAAATAATAGATTGCTATCATACCATTTGAAGGGTATTATTTTAGTATTTCTGAGAGCAAGTTGTCAGACGATATCAACTTCGTAATAACAATAGTATTTGAGCAGTCTTTGTCTTATTATTGGGTCGTAAAATAAGCTGATATCATGTTGGATAGTAAGTTCTATTGTCTGTTTTTGAAGTGTCTACAAGTAAAGTGATTTAATTTTAGCCGTTGGCAAAGAAGGGGTCGGTGCCTAGTTCTTGTAGGAAAGTAAACGAAAGCGGCCCCTGAGTGCTCTTGTGGAGCTACCGTCTAATTAACGACGTATCTAATTATACCATCGTGGAGCTCACAGCGAAGAGAATTTCCCAAATTACGTATTACGAAACGCAATTACACTTAGGGGAAATGCTATGAGACAAATTGAGTTATATTGTAATTGAAATAAAAAATGGGTTAATAGACATGCAGTTAAGTAATTGCTGTTGGGGGTGCTGATTACGTTTTGATGATGAGGAAGGGTTTTTTGTTTATTTTGGGTGGTTTACGCCATATAGTCGAGTATTTTAGCGTCTTCTTAGTGTTCTCAGTTCTCAATTATTGTTGTTACTAAGTTTATGTAATTACAAATAAAAAAAACGAGTGTGCTTTAGACCACACGACTGAAGTAAAACAGAAATGTATAAACAGCCAGTGTGAATTTAACAAAAATACCTATTAAGCGGGACGGCCCGCGGCGGGGACGTGGTGTGTTCCATGTTTAAAATTTTAACAACTTCCGTTTTCCTCACCCAATCAGTTTCCATAACGCTCTCGTCACGCATTCACCAGCTTACTCCCCAAATCAAGCGTGCGTAAAGAT
This sequence comes from Tiliacea aurago, assembly GCA_948098905.1. Lineage (NCBI taxonomy): Eukaryota > Metazoa > Arthropoda > Insecta > Lepidoptera > Noctuidae > Tiliacea > Tiliacea aurago. Next base: position 13,297,575 of record OX402577.1, read on the forward strand.
GTTTTACTTCAAAAAATTGAAAACTCTACTTGCTTGAAAATATTTTCAGCAGCTACTGTAATTAATCAAGGTTATTCTATACCTCTATATCTTCAGCAAAACAGTAAAACACATGAACATAAAGAGCAGTAGATTTTTCAAATAATGTCTCATTGAAGCGCTAGGCGGCGGCTGTGAGGCGGGAGGCGACGATTTGTCTCACAATTGGTTCTACACCTTGCCTTTATGTAGATGTATGGATGTAAGTTATGGTTGGCACACAATTTATGTCGTCCAGACGGTTTTATCTGCATTTTCATGCAGAATATAAAACGCCTTTGATTCAGAAGCCCTTGTACGAACGCACGACGTAAACGTTACGTACATTTGAACGATATTTTTTAATCGAAATTTTCAACTGTTTTAATAGCATTTTGTTTTAAATAATTGTGACAAGCACAACTTCTTTCAAACTTAGTAAATATTGTGTGTAAACGCGTATTTTTCATTTTTAAAACGTACGTAATTACATTACGTTTACTCCATGCGTTCGGCTCACTGAACGCAGTTAGGCAGGCCATTAGTAGAGGAGTATTACGTACTCGAAAATCCAAAAAGCAGGTTGATGTTGTTTCTCGCTCTCAATGATTTTTTTTTTCAGAAAATACCATGAATATTCAACATTTGTATTCATAATTATAATTATCTCATCTAAAACAAGAACTTCTTGGTTTATATAGCTGCAGTCATTTTTGATAACATATTATTCTTTCTTCTTCTTCTTGTTCGTCGTTCCCTCAATGCTGAGGATCGCGACCACATATTATACGACGCGTCTCCAAATTATGCGGTCTTCTGCAGTGTGGGTGGACCGCTCGGTAAATGCTACCTCCAACAGCGTTCTTGATCGCGTCTGACCATCTTGCCGGTGCTCTGCCTTAAGCGCGTTTTGCTACCACCCAGCCCAGTATCATAAGCCTTTGCAGACCATGCTTAGGTTAACGCATAATTTATGTCCGAAAAAGCTGAGGGCACGCTCCTGGCATATTGTAGAAACTAGCTTGGTGATACTGAGTTTCTCCAGTATAGATTCATTCGTTCTCTTGGCGGTCCATGGTCTAACATATTCTTAGTAGGTACAAAATCAACACTTTTTTCATGTCGGTGAATGACTGTTGCGCAAGAATATTTCCCTATAGGGTTTTTGTTATTTTTCTTTTCTTCGTTTTAAAATGTCGTTGACTTGGCTAAATATCCTTCCACAGGCAGCATTTAAGTGGGGTAAGGATAAAATATAATATTTAACATAAAAGTGGGAAAGAACCGAAATTTTTACTACAGTTTAAGGCGCAGATATACGATTTTAGTGACTTTTAAATCTGTTATTACGCCTTCATATAATGCAAGTAAGTTATGATGTATGTTAAACTAGAACGCATACACATCAATTCTATATGTGAATATTTAAGTATTGTAGTAAGATACGTTACGAAATAAATTCAGGAAGCAATGTCTACCCAAAGCATAAACAATTATATTACTTTCAAACTACTTAAGCTATTTTCATGATTTTTTTTAATGAACAAACTATTTTATTATCTATAATTCTATCTGTGTTATTTTTCAAATATTCATATTTTTTTTACTAAAAATAAAATATATTCCATATGAAAGAGACGGTGCGTGGCGGCGCGGCGTGAGAGACGGGCATTAGTACGGCCAAGGTCAACGGCAATTACCCGACCCTTAACACGGTAGTTAATATCTAAAATGATTGTAGAAAATTACACGGTAGTGAATCACTACCGTAGACCGCATATTGTTCAAAAATACCGTGCCCGTACGGTAATTACCGTTTACCTGGTAACATTGCTGGTATCCCTTGATTGCACCGATACCAAAAGCACGAAAGACATTATTATTTAATTATATACCTAGTAATATTAAGACAGTTTAAGAATCACATAGCCTTAATTAAGTTAATTTCCTAAAGATTGATAGGAATAGTTCCAGTCTATCTCCCATATAACATATCATGGCTCAAGGATTTCTCTCTTGGTTTAAAGCCATTGTTTAATATCACAAACAATAGACTCAAACAGACTACAGTTAAACCATGTTTTGTAATAGGAAGGTTAACGTTTTGCAAGCAAACAGTTTAATTTTCATTTAGGGTACCCCGTACCTACCTAACCGTATTATTACTTAGTTTGTCTCTGGGTCAGAATCAAAATTCACTAGTCGGCAACTGGACGGGCTTAGATGCTTGACTTCTGTGTTTGGGAGAGCACATTAAGCCGGGCACCCGTCCGTAGTTATGGACGTAACTAGAAACGGCTAGCTAGGTGTCAGTTAACTTAATCGTTTATTAGGTTATACAACATGTTCCAGAATTAACCAACAACCTCTTAAGGGGTCATTGTACTCATCATAAACGTTCATCTCATCATTGTTCTATAGTAAATGATGTTCATAATGATGAGTAAAATTACCCCTTAAGAGGTTGTGCGTTAATTCTGGGACATGTTGTACATATTTTTTACTTTAGACAAAAGCAAACTGGTTATTATTTTAAATGAATAATAATTATACAACATTAGTTTTTGTTTATATTAAACCCGAAAAGGAGTCATTGTACTCATCATTTTGAAAAATTTTGTCTATGGGACAAACCTTGAAATCGCGAAAAAAAAATCAGCTGTTCCCTACATTTGTGTTCACTTAAATCGACAAAATGTATTGAACAGCTGATTTTTATTTCGCGATTTCAAGGTTGGTCCCACAGATTTTTTTTTTCAAAATGATGAGTACCTACAATGACCCCTTTTCGGGTTTAGTAAAAACAAAAACGAATGTTGTATAATTAATGTATTTACCTATATAAAATATTGTGAATTTGTGACTGCCTTGTTGGTCTAGTGGTCGCAAGCGCTACTGCTGAGCATGAGGTCCTGGGTTCGATTCCCAGGTCAGGCGAAGTGTTATTGGGTTTTTCCATTCGGATTTTCTCAGCAGCAGTCCGGATTTGGGCCGGGTTGATGGCAATAGGCTCGCCCCCTATCACATGGGGGCTTGACTTAAACATAACATGTGGGTGTACTACACCTCTGCCACCCTTCCACCCTTTGGGGATTACAGGCTTGATGTTATTTTATGTACAAAATATTCTAAAACATTTTAAAAGAGTTGGAGTATCTTGCCCATTCTTCTCCATACGAAACTACCTTTTGGAAGGGGCGACTAGAATCAATTCAATTTTTTTGTAAATTTTGACGTTAAAAAGTTCCTTTTCCCTTGCGTGAGATTTTGGGTTTGATTTTGATGTCTGGGATGTAGTTTTTGGAATTGGATGTTTTGTGTGGTTATCAGTAGTAAGACTTCTTACGACCCGTAACGATTGACTACTACTAGAGTAGTCGATCGTTACGTAAGAATTCTGAAAGTCTGAAAAACTGGTCTTACCAAAGCGTATCATATTACCCAGTAACTGGGTTGTGGAGGTCAGTTATGCAGTCGCTTCTTTTAAAATACTGGTAAGTATTATGCTGTATCTGGTTAGACTGGAAGCCTTTCGGAAGTTTCTTGCCCATTCTTCTCCATACGAAACTACCTTTTGGAAGGGGCGACTAGAATCAATTCTACTTATTTTTTTGTAAATATTGACGTTCAAAAGTGCCTTTTAAGTGCCTATTTGAAATAAACAATTTGACTTCGAGTTTGACTTTGCCGACCCCAACATAGTTGGATCAGGTCTAGGATTTTAACAGCTCCCGTCCAGAGAAATCTTGCTCAGCCCTCGAAAATATTTTGCGTTACATTAACACAGCACACATTTTTTAACTTTTAAAGCAATGAATTCAAAATGACATGTAAGGCATTCACCTTACTTATCATTTTGATTCATAATTGTAAAGTTTACGTTGAAAATACACAATATTTGATTACTTTCCTCCTTTAATAATTGGATGTGAAAACAAGAGCCAGGCACGATAGGGTGTTTCATTTTATACTTGCACCCATCTCCCCAACGTCCTCATACGAGGTTCTTTAATATAACAAGCAATGCGCTGTAATCAGGGAGAGCTATGATTGTTATACTCTCCCCTCATCCTTTATTTTTTTTTTCATGTAAGCTCGAGCTTGAAAATTGCGCCTTCTAATAGAACATGTTTTTTCCCATCATCCTAATCTCTTCGTTCGTTTAGTACCATTATATTTCATTTCATTCTTTCCGCTGGTGTTGTTTTGACATGTCCCAAACATCAAAGCTTGTCATGTACAGATATTATCATTTAATTTTGTTTGATGCCTTACATGTTTCTCCTTATTTGAGCTCATATAATAATATAATTAGGGTTCCGTACCAAAATGGTAAAAAGGAACCCTTATGGTGAGACTAAGTCTGTCTGTTTGTCGGTCACACCTGGATATCTCAAGAACTACTAATGCTATCAACTTGAAATTTAGAATAGTTTTAGATGACGTTTGCCCAACTATTTTGGAAGAATCAAATAAATAAAAATAAAATGCAAAAGGGACTGAAAGGGGTTCTTATAAATTTGAGGTGGGGCTACTAGGGCATGTGGGGTATCATATGAAAGAACGTTGTTTGCACATACTCAAACATTTTTTTTTAGGCAGCGTAGTCTCCGACTTGTGATGAAAAATGTAAAAAAAAATACCGTTCCCCCTCCCTTATCTCCGAAGTTTGCAGAGATAAAAATCTGAAATTATTCTATATGATAGAAGCCTAAGTAAATATTACAGGAAAAATAAAAGAATGTCTCTAAATAGCACAGTTTTTCAGAAATTATCAACATCATGTATTAGTACGGAACCCTCGGTGTGCGAGTCCGACTCGCTCTTGACCGGTTTTTTTTAACTTGGTACGAGTATCCGGTGTTTATTATATATATTATTATATATTTATATCTCGAAACAGTTAATCTGCCCTGCACTCAAATACCTACTTATGTATCATGTAATCTGCAGATTTACTGATCAAAGATTGTAATGGTCTTCTGGAAACAGGAAGTCCATGTGCCCGTCTATGCAGCGTAAGCCTGTGACATTATCATCAATGTCAGAGTGTACAACCAAAATGTCCCCTCTTTTGCATGGGAATAAGACCCTTTGAGACATGAATGTACCTAAGTATATTAATATTTACAGACTGTTTCGTATCTTTTAACACTCTCATAAAATATCTCCTCAAAATGCTAACAGCTCTTAAATTTTAAGCAGTTATGACTACGTGTCCTGTACGCTTGATGATATAATTCCTAACTTTTTGAAGCCATTATTTACATATTCCTTCATCTTTATTTATCACGACATGTCGTTTGCATCTGACCATTTCAGATTTCAGCTGTCGTATACAGCTGCATGGAAACATGTGACTTATATTAAAGGCTGGCAGTCTAAAATTGAATAACCGTGTCACGTCAGCCGTATGTACGTATTATTACTACGGCTGGGCAAGACTCTCCATGCAATTAGTGCCTGGAGATAGATAACGCCACTAAGCACAGAAGATAGTGGCGAGATGACTAGGGGCCTAGACAAATGTTATTCGCATCGGAGCGATTCTATTTCTACAATCGCTATCGCTTCAATGATAACGAAGTTCGATTGGCAGGCGATAACGCTTGTCAAAAAGTGCCACTTGGCTATGCCTCTCTATGGAAGTTATCGGTCGACGCTGTCAATTCGTTTCATGGAATCGAATGATGACACTGTCTAGCTAATTTGTATTCGTTGACCTATCAGCACGTGACATTTCGATAGATTATGTCAACCTCATACATTTTTTGGCTTTTCTTCTAGCGTCATCGCTAATCCATTGTTACTTTGTCAAAGCCCTCTGGAAGCGCACCGCGAAAGGTGGTATCAAGGTAGTGAATTAAAAGAGTCATCAGCATTATCATTAAACCATAAATAAAAAAACATTTAAACCTTGAAGTAAAAAAAATATGTATTGGCCCTTTAAGTTTAATATAAGTTGTAGGTAATATTTTGATCCAAGCGTCATCGCGGCAGAGGACGGCGGAAAAAAAAAAAAGTCAGTTCATCCCTTCAGGAGCTATGATGAAACAGACAGACACACAGATACACACTATAAACTCATAACACCCCTCTTTTTCGTTGGGAGTTAAAAAGTCGACCGGACATATATGCTTCCTTCAAGCGTCGCCACATTGGCAGATCTTGTGCTTCCCGCATCCGTCTAATAGAATTTGGGGGAGTTATACACAGCAGTGATAAAGGCATTTAAAGTTGTCAAAAAATAATAGGCCCGTTTTGACATTTAACTTGAATCGATTTATCGTGAGTATCGATAATCGAGTCGTATGGTTACTTCACTAGTTACGTCGCGATTGACCATCGCGACGTAACTAGTGAAGTACCCATACGACTGGATACTCACGATAAATCGATTCAAGTTAAATGTTAAAACGGGCCTATTATTTTTTGACAAGTTTATAATAATAATTAAAAGGTCTAGTCATGTCAAAGCTATAATAATACTTTGTAAATGTTGTCCTGTCACTGAGGTAAAGTGAGTTTTGCTTATAGTTGTCTATCTGATTGATACTTTAAGCCTCTTGTGGATTGCCAACTTTGTTGAAGCTGGTTGAGTTTGGGACACAAAGATTGTTAGAAGGTGATATTTGGTATGGTCTTATCTGTTCTGGGTAGATTAGGTTATTGATTGTCTCACATCTTTGTTAGGGTTCCGTACCAAAATGGTAAAATTATGGTGAGATTAAGTCTGTCTGTCACACCTGGATATCTCAAGAACTACTAATGCTATCAACTTGAAATTTAGAATAATTTTAGATGACGTTGCCCAACTATTTTGCAATTTATTTGCAAACAAGAAAGAAATTTAAAAAAATATAACTTTTTTGTAAAAAGGTCTTAAAAATTTCAAGTAGGGCTACTAGGCCATGTCGGGTATCATATGAAATAAAGCTTTTTACACAATCTCAAAAAACTATTTTTTTTTGGATGCTGTTTCCGACTTTTGATGAAAAATGTAAAAAAAAACACCGTCCCCCTTACCTCCGAAGTTTGCAAAGATTAAAATCTGAAATTATTCTATGTGATAGAAGTTTATAAAAACTACTGGAAAAATAAAACGATGTCTCTAAATAGCACAGTTTTTCAGAAATCATTAACATCATAATATATATACGTACGGAGCCCTCGGTGCGCGAGTCCGACTCGCTCTTGACCGGTTTTTTTTTATTTAAGGACTGTTTATTTCAGTACATGAGGTCCTGGGTTCAATTACCAGGTCAGGCAAAGTGTTATTGGGTTTTTCCAGCTGGAATTTCTCAGTAGAAGCCCGGAGTATGGATTTGTGGTTGATGGTAATAGATTCTCCCCCTGTTATACATGGGACTTAGAAAACCAGACGAAATGAGGGTGTACTTTAGGTGCACCTCTGCCTAACCCTTAGGGGAATACAGGCGTGATACGTTATGTTTACGAGTATTTCAATCTATAAATAAGTTTTAATGCGTCAATTTTTTTTTATCGTCCATGGTACTTACTAAGTTTGAAATATAAACTTGGCAAAAGTTTGTAAAATTTAGAGCTAATTAGTGGTCTCAGGATCCTTTCTGGTATAAAATATTAAAAGGATTTAATATAAAAGCTAAATAGCTCTGTCGTTACCGACTAAGAAAAGAAGAACAGTCCAGTACATTTTAGCAGTGGTTTTTAAAAGGGTTACAAAGGATTATTATTTTATTATAAGCTCGTAAAATAATTTGCTACAGTAATACAGCATAGTAGTGCCACAGACAAGAGTCGAGCGGACCGGAGCCAGCCTGGCGGCGATGCCATTAAAAGATGCCCCTCCCATGGATAAATATCACCCGTCTCTCCACTATTCCAATGCTTGCTCAAGGTTGCATAACCGGTAGGCTCTTATAATCCCTCCATATCCCAAGGGCACGTCTTCCCTACCATTGTCGCGCCCCCCGGTCTAATATTTGATATGCAATGGTCTCTGAGGTCCCATGAAACATGAGGTTCCAGGGGCTAGTGGCGAGTCTGGTCAAACCACGCTGGGGTCGGTGCATTTCATTCATTCATTTATGCTCGTAAAATAATTTGCTACTAATTATAGTATTATGATATTATCTATTCATACCTACTCCAGACAAAAAAAAACAAAAGTAGGTCATCATTACCACCCACCTGGCCTTTTCCCAACTATGTTGGGGCCAGCTTCCAGTCTAACCGGATTCAGATGATACCTACCCCCTGAAAACCTATCCTGTCCTGAGTACCTATTTTAAATGGACCGACTGCCTATCTGACCTCCATAACCTAGTTACTGGGTAATTTGATACCACTTGGTAAGACTGGTTGTCAGACTTGCAGGATTCTGACGACCCGTAACGACTGTCAGAGATCCACGTATGACAGCCGGAACCAACGGCGCAACGTGCTTTCCGAGGCAGGGAAGGTTGGTATGTAAAGATGGTCACCCATCCACGGACCAACCGCGGCAAGCGTAACTTAACCCGATCGATCGACCCTTGCCATTGTTATTACTTAGCCACAAGACCCTTAAAAGTATTTATGGGTAGGTAATACTGTCTTGAGCTAACTATTTTGCGAACTTGATGGATATGGGAAAATTCCTACAACAGGCGACCAATAAAAATCCAGATATAATTTCTAGGTTAATAAATAAATATAAAATAAATAAATTTTATTGTAACTCTTACTCAGTGTACACAAACTCTGTGTTCGATAACAACTGAACTGAACATTTTAGTATAATACTGTATTCTACCTGTGTTACTAGCTAGTTTTTAAATACTTTCCATTGTAATCTGTGGAGAACGTAGTGGGTAGCATAATTGTTTAAAATGTAATATTTAAGATAAATATAATGACTGTTTCTTTTTAATACTGTTTGTTTTTCCTTAAATAAATATATTAAATAAAATCAACTACACTCTGCAGTAGGTACCTTAACGTTTAAGAAGAAAAATATACTGTGACTAATAAAGCCTAGTTCAGACGTAAGAATACAGTGTACCCCGCCGATTTACAACATAAAAAACCAAAGACATTAGATTATTTACTTAACAATAGACGGGATATAGCGAACACCGAGTCATTTGTCCTAGTGGGCAAAAGTCGCTCAGTCTAGTGTGGTACGCCTGCTTGTCAAGTCGCATTCGTGTCCACAAAATAAAAATATTTTCTAAGAAAATATGCCGAGTTGCGCATTACGATATTGCAAATCTCGTTATGGTAAAACGACTGGACCTAACTTCGGTTTATTTAGATGGCGTCCGACCTTTATTCGCATAGCCTCTCTATAGTAAGTATCTTAAATCTCTTTGTAACAAACGCAACATCTTTGTCGCCACGCAACATTAATCAAACATAAGGGAACATTTCCAATCGTCTCCGTGCAACAGTGCGAACTATGCATTATTGATTAGAACACGTATAAAGTCAGTAGAATCTCTTTTGTTCAAGAATACAACATTCTGTCGATTAAAGTTTACAATTCTTGGTACCTATATGTGGGCGTCCAAGCTAAAAGGGTCCAGTTCTCGGCATTTAGTTTCCGAGATAAAGCAGTTTTGTAACATGAAAAAATAGCATTTCGCGATTTAAATTGATTATTAATGAATGCTCAATTATCTACAAGTTCATAATTTATAGTAAATGACTTTATATGATGTTTCTAAGTTCCAGTAATTTTAAGAGAAAAATTGTAAAAAGGTACTAGTGGTTAAATTCATGTCAAATTTGAAAATGCTTTTTCTCAAATCCAGCTTATTCAGTTTCAACTACCAAAACTGAAAAAAAAAAAATGTGCCAGATTTGAATATTTTTTAATCGTTATTATATTAAAAAAAATATACATTTAATTCAGACCTAATTTTGGTCCATATTTTGTTAGTATTACAATAATATCTTAAAACTATGTTAGTCATGACAAGTTCAATTAATGCGCTATTAACATAAAATCCAAATAAATAATCTAAAACAAATTAAAATGAAAATACAATTAAAATAAATAATCAATTGACTATTCTAGATACCGAATCTAGTCTTAATTAACTCAATACCCAACTACAGGACCCTTTTTGCTTGGACGCCCACAATACATAATTATGTTTTGATCAATTCGATTTAAAGTTACTTTTCTAAGAAGATTTTTAATATAGCCTCATGATTGAATGAAAACTTTCTAACATAAAATAACTATGATTAATAATTGTACCTACCTAAACGCATGTTTCCAACAATCCTTTTGTAACAGGTTCTAACAGAAGTTAAGCAAACTCTATACTGATTATTCCGATCCACGATAAAGAGTTGACCACCTGGCCAAAAACAAATTAAAACGCAGGAAGCGAACACTTTCGTAAACACTGCAGTCAATTAAAAGAACTGAATAACAATTCGAGTTCTATAGAAAGTTTCAAAAACTAATTTTCCTAGTTGACCAAACATTGGCAAAATTAAACAAAAATGTTCGACGAGTGACGCGACGTACCGAATGAAGCTTAATTTCGGGAACCGAAATGGCAAACAGTACGGAGTGTGCGGAACCCCTTCCTGCTATTTGCCTCTCTTAATTGTTACATAAACCAAATAAAACGAGCAATTGGAGGTCGCTCGGCCGAATATAGGCATCATCAAACGGAGCTACTGGACTCGTGTTTAAAAAAAACATTGTGATTGCAGCTTTTTATAAATAGGTAGGCGCTATATTTATATACTTATGCATTTTTTACTTCCTGAGGGCTTGTGTTACCCTAACTTAAAAACTTATTTAATTAAACATACAAACAAAACAAAAAAGTATTGTAAAATTATAATCAACGCAGGAAAGAAATGAATGCAATTATTTTTATGAAATAAATATTGTAATATGATAAGTTAATAACACGGTACATTAAATTCTGCGAAATATTGTTTTCAGTTTGCGATCCAAACTGCGCTTGATAGATATTCATTTCAGTAAGATAATCCATATGTCTGTTTTTTTTTTATAAAGCAGGAACCCGCTTTTAATATCGGGAACATCTATCTACCAAAGCAACTGAAACCGAGAGGTTTTAAATATTTTGTAAAATGCTATGTGAAATTAGTAGAAGATCCTTCATCTTACCAAAGCGAAAGTATGCACTTCGTGAACCATCGTCTATCTTCGGAAATACGAACGCGCGATGATAAGATCTAATATAGAGCTGTTACAAGTTACAACCATGGAAGTACTTGCCCAAACATGCAATTCCAAACATATTTTCAAAATTTTTGGGTGACAAATGACGATCTGAGACCGGAGTTGACAGTTGTAGTGAATGCATCCTTCATCTCCCATGACTTTACTAGTAGAATGAGAATTTTAACCGATATCTTGCTGGAAGGCGGCTAAAACTGAACTGAATTATGAACTTTTTGGAAAAAATTGGAATGTTTGAAGTGCGGTACATCAGGATTTATTCGACCTATAGAGTTACGGCTGCGCTCATAATTTGCTGTAATAAAAATGTACTGGGTGACTTATACGTAGGAACTCCTAGAAGTCAAAAACTAGCTCCTTCAAGAAGTAAAAAACTGAAAAAAGTCTGAAAATTCGGAGGTTTTTCGAGCACCACGCAGTTAGCACAGATCTTTCGAAGTTGCAAACATGGTTTTACGCTATTGGTATCTATCCTTAAAACATCCCAAAAAATCGGTACAGTACAATTTCTTGCGACCGTACGTGATTTTTGTGTTTACGCCGCTACGGTGACTGGCCTAGTTGATATTTAATGCAAATGATGCTCGAATATACAAAAGCGCCCACCGCAACTATGATATATTATCATAGGTTAATCCTATCCTTTAAAGTTAAAGTTTGCGAGCATATAATTATTCGTTTTTCTGTGACACATAAAATTATTTTTCTTTCTAAAAAACTGGCAGTATCATCACAACGGTAATGTTTTCCATTTGTTTGTCTTATCTGTTTTCGTACATTCGTGTCATCAATTCAGCCGAAAGACGTCCACTGCTGGACATAGGCCTCCCCCAGGTTTGCCATAATCGCCACGCTTGGCAGGCGGGTTGGCGATCGCAGTATAGTGTTAAAATGCGTAGAGAACGGTGCTGCCCATTCAGTAAGTCCCTTAGTCGCCTTTTACGACACGGAAAGAAATAGGGTGGCGCTATTCTTTACGTTCGACACCACACAGACAGATATTCGTGTATTTATGTGTATTTATTTGTTCTTATATTTATATAATTAATTAGGTATATATTGTTATTAATAGGTATGTCGTGGATAACGATATTGTTTTAATAAAAGTTGCTCAATTGATTAATGTAGTAGTGGGGCAAACGCCGTGACATTATTTTGTAATGGCGGCACGTGGACAGAGTCGTTTTGGAAGGTGGGGATTGTCGAACGGACACTTCGCATCGAGACGCGGACCAAGTCACTTCTCCAAATCGAAACTGTTGGTTTGCCTAGTTAAATTATTATTACTTGTTATTATCTATCTAGTTTTCTGATTAAAAGTGAGGTAATATTACACTTCGTGTTATAATTCAACGACACCAATGAAATGGACCCTTTACCACTGAATCAACATGGTGACGACCCTATCGCTCCGCCGTCGCTGACGTCGTCATCAGAAGTGGGATCTGAATCTCACTGGCGCACAATGTTCGAGATCCAGCAGCGGAATATGATGCAGTTGATCGAGGCCATCACCAGCCTCATCAAAGAAGATCGCTCTGCCAGAAATCAACCCAGAGTACCCAGATTCTGATCCACGTGCCTGGTGCGCAACGGTTGACGTCTGCCTGGATGAACATCCACTGGAGGGGGCATCGCTCATCATAGCTCTCAGCAAGGGCGGCGCGTCCTCTGGGGACCATGCGGTCTGTAGCAGCGGAAGGGGCACCGTAGCTGAACGGCGCGTCGACAACTGCCAAGTGGCAGGTGTTTGCGAGCAATTGCAACAATCTGGTGAGTCGTATTATTTTTATTCCGGTGCCGAATGCTCTCTTGTCAAGCAATCTGTCAGTCGTAATTTCATTGGTGAACGTACATTTGCGATGGTACGCATAGATACAGGGTATACGAACATTATTGGTTCGAGCATATGGCCAAATAGTTCGTAAATTTGTCGATGGATGCTGACGGATGTATAACTTGTAAACTGTCAAAATCACATTCAGGTCGTGTGCAAGCCAAGCCCAATCTGGGATTAAAAAATAATTAAAGCCGGTAGCAAAAATAATAGGTTGGCAGCTACAGCGAAGTATAATTTTAAGTGGAAAGTAGCAGCTTAATAATCAGTTGATAGCTTTGTTTTAATTTAAACTGGCATCGATTTTTTGTTTTGCTAACTGAATTTACCAACAATAGAGGCGAATGGTCACTGTTCTAACCTAACCTAACCCAAATGATTCAATAACAGTGTATGGGTAATTACTATATTGATTGTGTGAACTAAATAAAACATTACTTACATAACTTTTGTTGATATAAATTTAAAAATAATATTTAATCGCTGCCAAATTATTTTTAGTAGCAAATAGTTAGTCGCCCTTTAAGTTGTTAGTCGCCTGAAAAACAATTAGCCTTTAATTAATATAACTAAATATATTTTTGTACATAATATTTAGTTAGTTTTAAGACTTTATTCATAATTATTGGTGATACTAATTGTCCTTGTCGCAACCATTTAAATCAAAACTATTTGTAAAAAAAAATAACCGACTTCTAAAAAAAAACTACAAAGTGAAAAACGACACGGTTGGCGGAGTGGTTAAGCGATTCAAGCTTATGTTTAAAGTTGGCAAAACATTGGTAAACGCCTTGGATTTGGTGATATTTTTCTTAGTTGGTCCATCTCAAACTTTTTGCCAAAAAAGTCATCTTTTCTGGAAAACCTCTATGAATAAATAAACCTCACCAATATAACAAAAACAAATTTGTCATTCCAACAAATAAAAGACAATTATTATGCAGTTTACTGAAAATAAACACCACAATGTAATAAAGTAAGGGGCCATAGAAATTCAATCAATTAAAATTATGAAAAATTTAATAATAATAAAGTAATAGTATTATCTTTCCTCGCGATGCATTTCAAACGAACTGTTTACAGACAAGCATTTGTAATAAAAGCTTACGAAACCTGCAGGTATTTATAGTATTGAATATCGGTATTTCACTGCAGAACATGACTTCCCAATTATTGCCACAATAATCGCAGATTTTTATTTTATTTTAATAATTTTTCATATAGTTTTTTTTTTTAATATTTTGTGAATGTGACAACGTTGTAAGCTTAATAGACTAGATTTGTAGACCATTTTCTATTTTGTTAAGTACCTGGTACTTGTTGACGGGCCTACACTGTCCTCCCATACCTATATACTGTAATTTGAAAACATTGTAAAAGCCAATTATTTTGTAAAAGAGTAACCGTGGAGTTTCTTGCCGGCTCTTCTCCATACGAAACGGCTAATTGAAACTGTGCACCTAGCTTCTGACGTTTCATAAGTCCCATGTAGGTTATATTATGTCGGATCCAGTCATTAGTACGGACACGTAAAGAATCAAGCCCGTCACCGGTGACATCGCGTGATCTACCTACACCGAAAGCGCGCTTCTAGAGAGTCGTGATGTTTTGAGCCGATGGTGAGGAGGACATTCAAGATTGTCTGGTCTGATCGCATCGGAGTTAAGACGTCGTGGAACTGTACTCGATTCGTTATGCTCGGTTTTTGTGGTGATTATAATTTGTAGTCATGGTGTCAATTTGTGATTTCAATAAACGCTGTGTATCTCACCCAGTGTGTTTTCATTGCACGAAACCCAACTTCTGGCCACATGATGACCGAATCTAATGGAGTAAAATCTTGACGATCCGACATACATGTGAAATATTTTTTTTTTTTTTAACAGCAGCGTCCTCATACTAAAGTATGAGGACGCTGCTGTTCATTTTCATGAAACATTTTCTTAACTTGAATATCTGACGGTTCATATTTATTTCATTCCACCTTTACACGACACCGACAAAATTACATAGGAATGAAACGTTCATCTATTCAGTTTGTTTAATTTTTCGATCATTTGGTAGGCGTGTGAAAGATTCCGAATGCCGAAATCCATCATCATTGGATAATTTGGCCAAAACAATAGGCAAGCCCTCTGGTCACATGAAGAGTCGACCAAGCTCTTGGCGATATCAGTGAAAAATTTAGTGGGCACTCGGACCCCATGGCCCTGGTACCCTCCGAAACACTGGTGTTCCAATCCTAAACAGTTCGAACATATAAGTCCCAAGAAATAAGATTGAAGTACTTATTTGCGCTGTTTGAGGTTTTCCACACCTGCAGCAGGCGCCGCAGGACAGCCCGCCTTACTAGGAAGATGGTCTGGCGCAAGTGTGATAAATGATTTTATTTCTGAAGTTGGTTTGTAGACTTTTACACGTCAATCAATTTTTTTTTAAACTAGATGAGGTCGGTATTTCATATCTGACTACTCTGAGAAGGAAGGCCGAAACAAACTCAGAGATCACTGTTCCTTTTAAACTCCAGACATAATCTTGGTCAGATCATGTGTCCACAGATGTTGAATCCCACACCCAACGCTGACCTAACTTCCAAGGCATTATGGTCATGCCATCTGGTCTCTTCCCATCGTCACGTGCCAAGCCATTGCGTTCTAAAACAGCTGGCACCCCGGTACAAAACAAGCCCCAGTGACAAGAGCACGAAGGCTGATGTGATGTGATGTCATTGATGCTGGTGTTATGGCCCCGGGCGGGCGTGTGTTAGACTTTTACTGACTAAAACCCACCCGTATTCCTTTATTTGCCTGTGTTTCAGGGCCACGATATCCCTTTCGGACAAACTCGCAATCCTGGCAGGCATTGGCCCTAATGGACCCCGTCAATTCATGCTTACATCTCTTTGAGGCGCGCGTGGAACACAATGCGCCGTCGACCCGGACCTGGTCCGCAGGCCCACGCCTATGGTGGCCGGAAATCGGCTTGTGACTTCCGACGCCCGGGGCATCTCCTGCGGCGACTAGGGGCGCGAGGGCGCAAACCCTGCCTCTCCCTCATGCGTTCGGCCTCTTCCTTCGTGAATGCTCAGCAGCTTGCCCAGCTGCTTCGCAGGTCGAGGTGACGGCCTCCCATGCACTCTCGCTCCAAACCATGGCCTGAACCAGGGCCGGACGCGAGAGATCGCCTCCGTGAGGACACGGCGGTGCTCCAACCAAGCCGGGCAGACCTCCACCGTATGCTTCACCTTGTCCTCCGGGCGATCCACACAGTGGTGACACCCGGGCGTTTCCTCCCGCTTTATCCTGAACAGGAACCTCCCGAAACAACCGTGTCCAATGAGCACCTGCATCAGGCGGAAGGTGAGGACGCCGTGGCGCCTCTCTAGCCACTTCTCAAAGAGGGGACTTATCGCCACAATTGTAGCGTGCCCAGCACTGGGTTGCGACAATCGCACTCTCCATGCCGCCATGAGATCCCGTCAGAGCTCTGTCCGCTGTGCCGTGATTTCTCGCGGCATGCACACGGCCGGTTTTTACTTTGTGTTCAGATGTTTCACTTCGAGTGAAAGACAAGATTGAACATGCATGCAGCTGAATACCATTATTTATTCCCTTTTACGAAACCCTTAAATGAAAAGGGGCATACGATGCCGATGCAAGAAATACCTTTACCTATGATAGTGTGTCTCGCACCTTGAATTTTTATAAGTCTTTTGAAGACCTTTAAAGATAGTAACTTGCTGCTTGACGTAATCCTTCAGGGTGACTTAATATCCGCAATATGATTAAATTTTATGATTGCAGGTGGATGTTAGGACTTTTCACTTTGATATCAAAAAGCATCTTTATAGCTTCCGTACACATGCTGCTTGCGTTTTATGCACACCTAAATTAAGACTATGATTACGATCTGAAGGGTAAATTGCGATCTCCTTAATTGATGCTCAATTGATTTTCTGAAGCAAATCAAATACACCATAAAGTCTTTCATATAAAACATGGCGTGGCTAATATGTGAAAGTTATTTAATAGAAAATGCCACAAACTAAATTAATGATATCATGAGTTTCCTAGGTACTTAATAAGTGGGTTCACTACGCCTACGTATTTGTGTTTTCCACATAGCAGGCTCATACTCCTGTTGGATTTAGTGATTGATGACACTTTATAATGGGATTTGTTCTGATTCCTATTTAATTTCCTGTACGGATATTTAGCTGTCGTTTTATTATAAATTCAACGGAATCGTTTACTTTCGTGTATAACCTTCGTTTCGGTATTCGTTGTGGTGGATTAATGTTCCAATTTTCTTGGAAGTTTTCAATACAATTATAGCGTAGTAGCACTAAAAGTTAGCTGCTTTTATTTTGTTAACAGCAAATTTAATGGCCCTACTTACATAAAGAAATTTATCCAATTAAGAAAATGTTTAGAAAGTATTTTTTAATTTTTATTACAATATTTATGACTCTGTCGTCATCATATCTTTTACATAGAGTTTAGTATTAATAACATGACTGTTATATGTATAAATTATTCTGTTGTATTTATCATTATCTCATTGTAGGCGATATTTTTTTTTGGAAATTAGGAATATCATAAGAATAATAATAGAGTAATTTTATGTTGCATTCAAATATCAAATTAACAACCTACCTATAATAGGTATCTTTTTGCTTAAATAATTTTTTTTCTTTTTTTTTAATTAAATAAAAATATCAACAAAGTTAACAAAAAACATGTTTTCATTTAACTGTCACGAAAATTGATTTAAAGAAAGGATTGATTTTAATTAACAGATATCGAAACACGGGGCATTGTGTTTTTCGGTGGCTTGATTAGATTTTCGTGAAACAATGTGTAAAGGGACAGATAACAAATTGAATCGCGAGTTTATTAAAATTTGTTCGTGTTTACGGGAACATAATTCTTTTGGTCCCTATTGGAGCACAATGAACAGAAATGTCAACATACCAGCGAGTCACAATAACGAATGTAATGAAAAACAATAACGATGGAATGGAATCACAACATCGCGTCGGTAGCAAAATATGTGCCGCCCTCTTCAAACATGCTATATTGACATAATGTCTCTCAGGTATCACAACCAGTGTTTTGTCAGAAGTTTTCATTATCTCTTGCTGCCCAACATTAATTAAACTTTGAACAATGACCATTTTTCAGAAAACAAAATAATATTAATTACCTAGATGAGTTTTCGTATGAAATGAAAACATAAACAAACGCATAATTACACAAACTCGTACCTGTTTTAAGCACAAAAGTTTACGAGTACTTTTAAAATTAAAACGCAAAAAATCCGTTTCATGAATTCATGATACGGAACAAAACAGAGGCAGGTATGCAAAAACTCCCACATTCTAAAAAAAAGTTTATAATAAAACAATCTGAAGCTCCGAGTGTAATACGGTGAAAAATGAGACGAAAGAATTTAAAATGGCCAACATTTACGGAATATTTCGTGCAGTAAAAATAAGATAAAAGAGTCAGATATGTTACGAGAGTGTTGTTCATAATTATTCCATTATAATATGTGGGAGATTTGAAACGAGGAATAAATGCAAACAATGACTTTGTTGTATGTCTCGCTTCTGAATGGACGGTGTTCGGTAAAAATACTGCAGTTGAATTTTCTTAATATTTACGTGCCATGTTCACAGCAACAGGCGAGTTACAGCGAAAACATAGTGTTGCCAGCGCAAGCCGCAAACCCCTGGAGATTCAGACGACTCGCTTGGAATAGCTTTGTGTCGTATTCCTTTGTCTTTAACTGAGCATCCTACTATCTCCCTAGACCTGCTTATATATTCACAACTTAGCCCCGAGCCCCTCTACACCACTTCTCGCATATGTTCTCCCAGTTGATTGTTTCGATAAACACGCTTGGAAATGCTTCCCTCATGCAAAAAAAAAACTTTGCAACAATATTTCAAAAGTTATTAGAAATAAAGAAAATACATTTAGCACAGACTAAAATAAATAAAAAAATAATTTCTCTTCCACAAAGGCGCCTCAAAAATATGAATATCATAACCTCCAATAAATCTTTTGCGGGAGACTGGTATTTGCACTAGGAAACCCTGTCATACAGATTACAATTAACCTTTGGTAGAAGAACAGGGCTCAGAAAAGATGCCTTAGATCAATGTTTAGACTGCAAACAACAGATAGCTGTAAATCTTATTTTAAAGAGCATAACGTATTGACATTACCCTCATTATATATTTTGGAAACAATAATGTTCATTAAAACTCATCCTAATTTATTTCAGCGTTTGTCTGATATTGTTCCAAGGAATAGACGTGATAATTTCAAACTTTGTGTTCACGGCGCTAAAACAACTCTTGTGCGCAAGAGCATCTTTTACATGGCTCCATATTTAATAAGTTACCCAAATCATGGAGAACTTTGAGTTTATCTGCTCTTAAATGCAAATTACGGACATTATTGATTGAAAGGACATATTATAGTATTTCTGAATTTAAGAATGAGGACAATTTTCTTAGTTTTTTGAAATGATGATGTTGTCTTTTATTTAATGTTGTTTTGTCAAGTGTTATATATAGATTACTCCATATTATATAGTGTATTGTTTTTATTGTTGATGAAATTAAAATTTGCAATGACTTAATTAATAATATGTATGGACATTGAATTGTATAATAAATTAATAACGTATAAGTAATTATGATTTAATAAGTAATTTTATAATGTGATTTTGATAAATATAGTCGCGGTTTGTGCGCCATCTCTGCTTACCAATTTGTACGCCACGATAAGCGGCTGAACATGATCGAACATTTCTTTCTGTATTTAATATCTTGCATGCAATGTATGTACACCATGTTTACACAAATAAATAAACTTACTTACTTACTTAACACATGAATGAAACAAAATTAACTATCTCTCTATATAAATATAAATATTAAAAAGACAAGTCCTGACTGACTGACTCATCAACGCCTAGCCTAAAAAATTAGACCCAGAAAGCTGAAATTTTGCACAGAGGTTTCCTTTATAATGTAGACAAGGAATAAGAAAGGGTTTTTCGAAATTCAACCCCTAAGGGAGTTAAATAGGGGATGGAAGTTTATATGAAACTCCGTCAGTTTTGAAGTAAGGATCTTCAAATTTTGTGTTTAGGCTGACGATTGAAAATTTTAATTTACACGTGTCTCAGCGTTTTTGATAATTTTACCCCCGAAGGGTTAAAAAGGGAGATGAAGTTGAGTATGGAAATTCCTTAATTTTCGAAGTAAAAATCACAAAATTTATTATTTAGGCTTATGGTTGGTAGCTAACGCAACGATGTTGTTAGAATTTCAACCCATAATGGGTGAAAAGGGGGGTAAAATATAGTTTCTTTTTAATTAAATTCTTTATTTTTTAAGTTAAAATCACGAATATTTCGGCTTATTTGTTTGCAAACTTTAGCCATCTGCTAAGAAGGGATTTTTCGAAATTAGACCTTTAAGTGGGTGAAAAAGGGGGAGTTTGTTTGTATAAACAATCTTATTCCTTGAGTTAATAGACCTGAAACTTGGCAGGAATACTAACATAAGTAAATAATAAAGTTTGTCATTTTTTGTTTTTTTAAACTACCCCTAAAGGGGGACTTGGGGATATCAATGCGCGGTTCGATCAACTCGAAACTCAGTATTTTTACTGAAAAACAAAACTACAAATAAATTTATCGGGATTTTTCGAAAATTGACCAATAACGGAGTGAAAAGGGGTAGTCAATTTTACAAGGGAGGATTTTACTCTGTGGCTTGATTAACTCCAAATCATGACGTATGCATAAGCTAAGAAGGGGTTTTTGGAAATTCAGTGCTTATACTTTTGACAGAAAAAAAAAAATTACGATATAAGGGGATTTCGAGAATCGGAAAAAGGGGTAATTCAGGTTTCGGGAGAATTTTACTGCGTAGGTACAGACGCCAGCACATCAAGCTACTACAATCTGTCAAATTTATTTAATAGATTTTCAATTTTATCGCTACAGTTTAAGATTCAAGGTTGATTGGGAAAATTTGACAGTTTCGGGTAGTTTGACCTGCTGGCGTCTGTACCTTGAATAACTCAAAAGTTGGTATAGATAAATTATTATTTAAGAACAAAAACGTAGAAAAAATAAACAGTACAAAATTTCTTTCAAATAGACTAAGACATGAAATGGAGAGGACACGTATATTGAACATGTATGTACAAAACGAAGTCGGTATTTAAATGCTATCTATAACCTCCGTAAAGTTGTAAATCAAAGTGCACTCCTATCTGCTTACCACGCTTACGTTGGTTCAACACTAAGATTTGAATGCTGCTGAGAGACAAGCTGTTTTTTTTCCGACATCCACGTGGGCGAAGCCGCGGGCAAAAGCTAGTAGGAAATAAAAAAAGATACAAAATTAAAAGTTATTGTTGAAATGAAATGAAGTGAAATTTGAAATTAAATTAAATTAAATTTATTTATTGCAAGAATTGTAGTACATTACAGATGGTCGGGTTTTTTATGTTTCTAAAACAATTCGCTAAAAGTAGCATGCAAAATAATTGATTACATAATAATTGATACAAATATAATTATATCAATGATAATAAAATTGGAACATAAATCCTACATAATAAATTAACAATAGAAATGTCAAACATTTGTCAAATTATAATAGTTAAATGTCAGTGTAAATATTTAAAGTTTAGGTACTCATTCACAGAATAGAATGATTTTTCTATAAGCCATTTGAATAGCACTGTTTTAAACCGATTGGTTGAAGATTGTGAATGAAGTGTGGTGCGGCGTGCGGTGCAGTGTGGTGTAGTGTAGTGCAATGTGGTGTGGTGTGATGTGATGTGATGTTACGTGATGTGATGTGGTGTAGTGTGGTGTGATGACACATGGCTGAAAACACATTTATTTTAAAACAATTAGGAGGTTTCAGCGCTATCTTATTCAAGGTTCAGTAAATACACACATAAAAGGCACACAATAAAATATACAGCAGATAAAAAACAAGTAAAAAGTGTAAAGTGCGATGTAAGAAATTAGCAGGAATGTGTGCCAGTTACTGGGTAATACGATACCCTTTGGTAAGACTGGTTGTCAGACTTTCGGGCTTCTGACGACCTATCACGACGACTAACGACTATCAAAGATCCACACATGACAGCCGGGACCAACGGCTTAACGTGCTTTCTGAGGCACGGCCCTCTTGGTACGTAAAGATGGTCACCCATCCACGTATAAACCGCGGCAAGCGTAGCTTAACCTGGTAGATCGACCCGTGCGGCTGTTAATACTTAGCCATAAGCCCCACCACTTCACCTCACTATGCTTATACTGCGCCGTGTGTATGCATACTTAAATAAAATAAATTTATGTCAGATATGTTATTATTTTATGTCATTACTGTTATGTAGCGGCCTGCAAAAGGGGCATTAATGGACGAACGTGAAAATGTGGGCGAGGCGAAGTCGAGGCACTCATACGTGAGTCCATCAATGCCTGGTTGCGGCCAAGGCTTGTATAGTGCTTTTCTCCAATAATGCGCGGAAATTCAAACTAAGTAAATTATTTATAAATTCACGCGCCATTATGCTCATTTGTTTCTTTTTTACTTACAACTCTATTTGCAAGCCAGTTCGAAATTTAAATAAAATCTTTGATAAGTTATACCTCCTTGGTTGCCACGTGCCGACGTAAAAAGTTCGTTCCATTTTTAAATTATACGACAGATATTATATTAATGTTTCATAGTAATTTATTCGGCCGCTAAACACCACAGATATGGATTTTCATACTAACATTGCTGGCCGCCTGCTCGCTCGCATGTTTTTGACCAGTACAGCATTTTTGATTCACCTCGTAGAAGGTTGTCAAAATAATGCTCGAATTTCCAAGCATGTTTGAGAAAATAATAATAATGTAGTTTATGTACATTGATAGTGTGTCTTTTAGTAAAATTGCAAAAACAAAACAAAAAAGACTGATAATAAATGAGAAGGACGCATGAAATTAAGGAGATTCCATTTTTCAGATGGCATTTTAATCTTCATAATATGATGTACTTTATTACTAGAAATATGAATGCTATAAAATACGTCCATTTAACGTTATCGGTGGATCATAAAGAAGTCGGGGACATTTTTCATCGTAGGTACCAACTTTCTGAAAATTAAATTCTTTTACGCAAAATATTTAAATATATAACCATCAAAATTTATTGAATAAAATGTCCCAAAATTGAATACCTATTTTGGAATTGGGAAAGTTTGAAGCAAGCAAACAATTCGTTAGGAAAGATTTGCTTGAATAATTTCACGTAAATACAATCTTTCGCTCGATTTGCAATTCACATAACGACCGTCGGCCTAAATTATTCATTTTATTTTTAGCGTTCCGTATTCAGGTTGCGGTTTTAACTCAATTTCCCCGCAAACAATGTTTCAATTAAATTGATTGATGTTTGACTGCACTTAATAATGTGTGGAAAAGATAAAATGAATGGGATCGAGGATGTTTATCAATGCATGTACGATTTTAGCATGTTTTGTTCGAGTTAAGTGATGTTAAATAAAGCTAGCGTACAATTATTATGCTCATTTTAGCCTTAAGCTCGTATTATTCGTACGATAGTTTTCCCTTTGTGCGGTAACGATTCATATTGATGCAAAAATATATTTTTTATTTTAAAATGAGTGCATATTTCCACATGAGTTGGGTTAATTATCCGGTGGCCAGTTGCATTGTAGCGTAAGTATTTCATACGTTTGTAGCGATTTCAACAAGAGATTAATGCCGCAGTATGATTTGGCGAGGCTTTGCCAACTTTGTAAATGGCCGTTATTATTGTATTATTTTCATAATAATATTATTTCAGAAACTGAACACTTTTCTTTTTTTTGGGTGGGAAATTATCAAATAACTTCTCCCGCTCTGGGCGGAGCGGGAGGGCGTGTCAGACTTTTACTGACTAAAACCCACCGTGTTCCTTCAAATGCCTGTGTGCCAGGGCCACGATATCCCTTTCGGACAGGCTTGTAACCCTGGCAGGCATTGGCCCTTTCGGATCCCGTCAATTGGTGCAGACGTCTCGAAACTGGATACTGAATTTCGTATCGAATCTTGTTTAGGGTTTTTATAATGAGACCTAACGTAACTGTGGCAGTCTTTATAAATAGAAGAAATTAATGTCATCTACAAAAAACATATTTTGTACTACAAAAGCTTGCAAGTCCATTATTCTAACCCTCGAAGAGTCGTTTCTTGCCAAAAAACAACCTTGCGTGTAAGTGAGGCCTTTTTTCCTCGTTGTCAAGGAAAACCTGTACAAAACCTCGGATTTTCTGTGGCCGACTATAGCCCGTATCGCAGTGACTCTACACAATCAACGCTAATTAATTAAGGTAGTTGAAAGAAAATATTATCTTGAGGGAAATCTCAACACAAAAAGGCATACTCATTTTTGTCTTCTTGTTTCTCATCATTTCATCCGAAAGACGTCCACTGTTGGACATAGGCCTGACCAAAGGGAGGAGTTTGCCATAATCGCCACGCTTGGCAGGTGGGTTGGCGATCGCAGTATGGTGTTAAAATGCATAGAGAACGGTGCTGGCCATTCTCTAGTAAGTCCCTTAGTAGCTTTTTACGACACCCACGGGAAGAAATCATGTTTTCAATGTAAGGTACATATAGACGTTTTGTTATCCTGTGGTCTGTAGTTCATGCATATGCGGGATTATCCCATTAATGTTTATTAGCCTGCTCTGGACAATAATTAGGTATTAATTGGTTTATATCCACTTAGCAAGTTAGTTGGTGTAATTTCGAAATAGTAAATTTACTCACTAACACATCATTTCAGCCGAAAGACGTCCACTGCTGAACATAGGCCTCCCCCTAAGGGAGGGCTTGCCATAATCGCCACGCTTGGCAGGCGGGTTGGCGATCGCGGTACGGTGCAAATGCATAGAGTACGCTGCTGCCCATTCTCTACTAAGTCCCTTAGTCGCCTTTTACCATCCCATTTCTTCCCGTGAACAACAAATCATAGAATAATAAACTCTTTATTATGTACTTATACACCATAAAAGTTACAGATAAAAGAAAATAATAATAATAGAATCATGATAATTATGTCGCAGGTTCTACATCAGATTGACGGAAAATATATAATTCCGCAATGAATTAGGTTCCTAAGCCTTAATGAGCCATACTACCTACATTTTTAGCCTTCACAGTGATGTCCATCCATGGTTTTTTCGTACCGAAGATATATATCCACGTGGTGTTTGTGTAAGTCTTCCTTATCCATCGTTTCATATTGATATCGCCAATAAACACTGTGGAAATACACATTTACCTATGAACTACAAAAACAAAGGTTGCAAAGTCCATAATCCTTTACAAAAGCCCTTAATACACTTGCAAAATGAACCTGTAATTGAATATTAAATAAAAGTAAATTAAAGCCATCATCCGTGGCCCTGAATATTAGTAATCCTGCTGCCTCCCTGAATCGGACCCTTATAATCCAACCCTTCAGTTTCATCCTTGGTTCAACCCTCGTGTGATTGACGTTTTGCTAGCGATTATTACGGGGGTCTCTCAAACCCCTCTTTGCGGACCCCAGATTACGACCACAGAGATTTTTGACTGTATATCTGTGACAAGGCAGCGGTCATAAGATTTTGTGCAGTATTATTTTAAATTCTTCTTTGGACAGTGGTCGCAGGATCTACGTCCTTAATCTCTTTGTTAACTGTTTTGGGTATTTTATTTTAAATGAAATAATCTCTATACGTTTTTGTATTGTTAATGTACAAGTAATTTAATTTTATACAATATACCTAAGTAGGAATGCGGTAATATGGTGACCCAAGCAAGCAAGATACTGTGTTGTAGTCGGCATTTGATTAAAACAGTACAGTATGGACATACATCACAGTTTTTTTTTTTTTTTTTTGATATAACTAACATAAACTAACACACTAGGAATTACTCCTGTATTGTGGGTGCGTTTACAAATATTTAAACAACTACTTGCAGGTCATACAAATATTTGTTCCGTGCGGGAATCGAACCCGCGACACGCAGCGCAGCAGTCAATCACTTAACAACTGCGCCAACTGTACCGTCAAAAATAAAGCGTTATCGAAATGGGTGGCGTAAAATGTAACTAGGGTCACTAGGTAGGGTCTGCCAAGATTCTGTGGCCTTGGACAAGGGTTTTGTCTATAAAAAGTTTCTTTCTCCCTGATAACTTAACTAGTTTTGCATCCGGTAAGCCAACGGCTCAGAATCCAGAACATTTACTGCCAATATCAATGCGATCTTACTTTCAAAGTACCAGGGTCCCATAACGCTAACGTAGTCTATACCAAGTACAGTAGTGTGTACAATGTGACCTCCCGTTGGGTCGTTAAAGGAGCGCGGAATAAGCAAACATGCGTAGTCTGCAAACCTACGGAGGATCACACCGCGGCGAAGTTAGTTTTGCATTCGAAGCGCTGTAAAACGTGGGGTTAGAGATACAGGACGTGCCTTGTTCTTCTTTTTTACTCAATATGACTAGCCTATCTTTTCACATTTAAAAGTGCCTTCCAATGGTCTTGTGTAAAATTCACAAGACCATTGGAAGGCACGCAAACGATTTGACTTTTACTTTGACCTTTTTAGGGTTCTGTATCCAAAGGGTAAAACGGGAATCCTATTACTAAGGCTTCGCTGTCTTTCTGTCAGTCCGTCTGTCACCGGGCTGTATCTCATGAACCGTGACGGTTGAAATTTTCACAGATGATGTATTTCTGTTGCCGCTATAACAACAAATACTAAAAAACAGAATAAAATAAATATTTAAGGGGGCTCCCATACAACAAACGTAATTTTTTTGCTCGATATTGATAACGGCAACAGGTAGACGCTTGAAATATTCACAAAATATTTAGTTATATATCCACTTTAAAAATAAATAATTAAAACAAACAACAAACGTGATTTTTTTGCTATTTTTATAGATAATGGTACGGAACCCTTCGTGCGCTTTTTTAGTATTTAGGCTTTATCTAATAGAAGACACTAACAACGTTTCAAAAGTTAGTTGAAATTCATACTACGGATATGATAATACGCCGTCACAAACTTTTACTAACAGTGCTGGTACATTCCGAACTGAATTGGAAAACTCTGCCTTGCCCTTCTTTAAACACGAATGCGCTGCTAATTAAAAACAAAATTGTTCCATTTCCGAAGCTGTTCACTAATAATAATAATATGATAATATTACTTACCATTATCGATTATTTAAAACCACTACAATGTATTACAGTCAAAGTTGGTTTATTTAGTGACGTATACGAAATGAATTAATTACAACTAATTAATTTAATGGAAGCTACACGTTTTTGTACTCAGAAATGACTGGCGTAGCTTTAAATACAAACGAGTACGTCTGCTGCCTACAAACTTCCGAAATAGCTGGTTTGATAGATATAAAAGTAAATTATATATTAAATGAAAACGTACGGTCTAACAATGTGAGCATTTAGTTGAGCAAATGTGGAATCTGAAATCATACGTTTGTAAACATTTCTCATAAATTAGAAATTTGGCATCTTCGGCATGTTAGTGTTAAACACTATCCCCCTTATTACAAAACAAGGTTTATCTTCAGACCCAGGTTTAAAACATGGAGCCATTATTGAATTTCGAACTTTATTCCGACTATGGTAAAGTTCCTAAACACAAAAATGTCTACTTAGTACCGAACTAAGTTTTCAGTTTTGTATAAAGAACGGTATTTCAATCACTGTTACGTTATTATTACAAAAAACTGGCGCCATGGTTTAAGTCATGTCAAAATATAAATCTTGTTTTGTAATAAGACGGTTTAGGTTCGCGCCCTCACGCCCCTAGTCGCCGCAGGAGACGCCCCGGGCGTCGGCAGTCGCAAGCCGACTTCCGGCCACCGTAGGCGCGGGCCTGCGGACGGTAAGCGATGGGCAGCTCGCCGTCCGATAATGACCAGGCCTGGGTCGACGGCGCGTTTTGTTTCACGCGCACCTCAAAGAGATGTCAGTACCAACTGACGGGGTCCGTTAGGACCTATGCCTGCCAGGGTTGCCAGTTTGTCCGAAAGGGATATCGTGGCCCTGGCACTCAGGCAACGGATGGAATACGGGTGGGTTTTAGTCAGTAAAGGTCTGACACGCCCTCCGGAGAAGTTACTTGATAATTACCCACCCAAAAAAAAAAAACCGGCCAAATGCGAGTCGGACTCGCGAATGAAGTGTTCCGTACCATTATCAATAAAAACGGGCTAAAAAATCACGTTTGTTGTATGGGAGCCCCCTTAAATATTTATTTTATTCTGTTTTTTGTATTTGTTGTTATAGCGGCAACAAATACATCATCTGTGAAAATTTCACCTGTCTAACTATAACGGTTCATGAGATACAGCCTGGTGACAGACGGGCAGACAGACAGACAGACTGACAGACGGCGGAACCTTAGTAATAGGGTTCCCGTTTTACCCTTTGGATACGGAACCCTAAAAAGTGTTAAACACTTTGTAGAACATTCAAAGATCGGTTCATACTACAATGCAAGGAAGCAAGTTATCCAATACTCATCATAACAAAAGCGGTAGACATAATGTTCAGAACTAAATCTGCGGCGAGGCAGTAATATCAGTTCATGTCGCTTCACGGAAGCCGCAGAACAGTAATCTCTAATCGCACATTGTCAAGAAAGAGCAAAATATTCATAAGACTACATATTCTTATTACGTGCGGATGAGGGCGTTAGGTCGGCGGCGCGTCGGCGCATAATGTGTTACAATGTGTTCCGAGGTAACAACCTGGGCTTATGAGGCTCTTGTGGTACCACAGATAAGGCACGCCGGAGGCTTTGTAAAGGTACTTGTACAATGTAATAAGGCGGCCACGGTAATACGGCGACGCCCGTCTATTTCGCACCTTTTATAAACAATGTTTACGTTGAACTAGCGGGCTCGTTGTATCAAGGACGCAATTAGTTTTCAGGTTCATTGTTGTTTTTCTAGGAACGTATGAATTCAACGTGCTAACAAAATGCCCTCGTCGACAGACTCACGCGCCACCGCGCTCGCTCGTGAAGTCGTGACGCATCACACCGCGACTATCACAATGTTTGCTGTTGAAAATGCCGTACATTTTTTACGCTTTGTGTTTTTTGCATCACACGTCTGGGCCACTAAGATAATATGAATTATTCATGAAAACGCTCTGCAGAATTTCCTTTATACTATTTGAAGCCCTAAGTTCTCTTTTGCGTGTTCCAGCAACGCTGTAATGTATGATGCTATTGTACTTTTGAAGTGGCTTTCATGTGTTATTGGTAGTCTGTAACGAAACGTAACCTGGGGACCCCCAGGTTACGTTACGTTACAGACTACTCCGAATATAAATCTAAAATATCGGCCGAATGTGCGGCCGTTGCTTGACTACGGCTAACTATGGCTGGCTACAGCGAAAGAAAAAAAAAAACCGGCCAGGTGCGAGTCGGACATGCGCACGAAGGGTTCCGTACCAGTATCTCAAAAAAAACACGTTTGTTGTATCAGTTGTATGGGAGCGGCCCTTAAATATTTATTTTATTTTAATTTATTTATTTATTTTTAAAGTCAATATACAATATGTAACAAAAACCCTGTTGTTCCTTCTACCTACGTTTTAAGAATCGGTATACATACGTAATAAAGCAAGTCATTTATAAAAACTGTTCAACAAAAATAATTAAAATAAATATTTAATTATTAATATTTGTAATGTTTACTTGATTTCTAACCTTTTTAATTCTTTGATTTTGACTTCTCGACTAGCCAATACTTAATTTTTTTAAATTATAATTCCACCAATGTTGTGCTTGCATACGTCCCTAAAAGGAACAATAGGGTTTTTGTTACATACTGTATATCTACATATTCTGTAAATATTTCAAGCGTCTACCTGTTGCCGTTATCAATATAGAGCAAAAACGAGCAAAAAAATCACGATTGTTGTATGGGAGCCCCCTTAAATATTTATTTTATTCCACTTTTTAGTATTTGTTGTTATAGCGGCAACAGAAATACGTCATCATCTGTGAAAATTTCAACCGTCTAACTATCACGGTTCATGAGATACAGCCAGGTGACAGACGGACAGACAGACAGACGGTGGAGTCTTAGTAATAGGGTTCCTGTTTTACCCTTCGGGTACGGAACCCTAAAAAGGAAAGTATAGAAGTTATAAAACGGCAGAACATTCGGCCGATACTTCAGATTAACGCTTCGGAGAAGAAGAAAGTTCAGCGAAGACTCGTGCGTGATGGAACGACGTACACACGTGTAGACTAACGAGGTCGTTTGAGTTCTTCAGATATAATAAAAGTAGCCTAAAAAGTTTGCCAGTCCAAACTAGAAACGTAAAACTAGTGCTTGAGCTGGAAAATTCCGGGAGATAAAATCTCAAGGCCTCTCCATTTTTCACTGTTTTTTATAAACGAAATTATTTCAAGTCTATTCGAGATGCGCGATTCATTATGCTCGCAGTTGCAAGAGTGGAGCGCGGTGGAGTAAGAGGCAAGTTTTAATAATGTAGGGCGGTTGGCAAGGCTGGTGCCGTTTCCTTCCATTCATCTCTCCCCTTTCCGGTTGGCGCAATTAAAACGGCGGCTTGTTCCGGCACTTAAAAAACTTTTAAAGTATAGGCACAGACAATTTGAACAGTACCTACCGCCACATTGTTGCAAATTACACAATAAATTTCATTTAGGGGATTGTATTAATTTCAGCTTGTTAAGGTGATAATTGTGTTGTTTTAACTTGTTCTTGGTTTAATTTGTGTTGTCTGGGGAGGACTATACACCGACGTCGATACGTACAATACAATGACAAATATTTTTTATTTCTGTAAGTAGGTTTGTACAAACACATTTACATGTCAATCATATTTAAACAAAACTGGCCAGGTGCGAGTCGGGCTCGCGCACGAAGGGTTCCGTACCAATATCTATAAAAATGGCAAAAAAATCACGCTTGTTGTATGGGGGCCCCCCTTAAATATAAGTTTTATTTTAATATAATTATTTGTTTTTAAAGTGAATAAATAACTAAATATTCTGTGAATATTTCAAGCGTCTATCTGTTGCCGTTATCAATATAGAGCAAAAACGAGCAAAAAAAAATCACGTTTGTTGTATGGGAGCCCCCTTAAATATTTATTTTATTCTGTATTTTAGTATTTGTTGTTATAGCGGCAACAGAAATACATCTGTGAAAATTTCAACTGTCTAACTATCACGGTTCATGAGATACAGCCTGGTGACAGACGGACAGACAGACAGACAGACGGCGGAGCCTTAAAATAGGGTTCTACCCTTTGGGTATGGAACCCTAAAAATCAACTAGATGAGGTCGGCGTTTCCTATCTACCAGACTACTCTGAGAAGAAAAGCCGAAACAAACTCAGAGGTCACAGTCTCTTTTAAAGTCTAGACATAAACTTGGTCAGATCATGTGAATACCATGTAGATTGGTGTCTGAAATGGTATTTTGAGGAAAGAACCACACAGATTGAGTGGACTGGTTCAGTCAGAGCACGCATCTGTCAGTAATCGAGCAGCTCAACTCAGAACTTAAGGAGCTCAACGATGCGATGAACAATAACAAAGAAAAGGACATTTAGGTAGGCCGCATAAATTACTCACACTGCCAGACCATGAGTAATTAGTCGCGTCGCGTGTCGCGCCCGTCTGTAGTAGCCTTAAAGCTAACTGACACAATGTTGCTAAGCAATATAATTTTATCATTACGTCGTTTGATCATCATAGGGGCGCGTTAAAATGAAAGTTTGATTCTAAG
The DNA here is from genome assembly GCA_948098905.1 of Tiliacea aurago. Classification (NCBI taxonomy): domain Eukaryota; kingdom Metazoa; phylum Arthropoda; class Insecta; order Lepidoptera; family Noctuidae; genus Tiliacea; species Tiliacea aurago. Next base: position 13,329,528 of record OX402577.1, read on the forward strand.
ACGTCCCCTGCCGAGGTCGACCCTCGCACAGTTTGGTATTAATGCAATACATGACGTCATGGTGGTACATAATCAGTGGGGAGGCCGGTGTCGCGACGGCGGCGGCGATTCGCCCTTCGATCGGGCAGCAAAACGTCTGAATCATTCGCGTGTGGTTGAAGCTATTCACCGCTGTGCTGAAGTTCCGCTACGCGTGATTAATGGTCTCGCGTTCCCTCGACATTGTGTTTTTGTGATGCAAATAACTCGAGCCGTCGGAACAAGGAAAATTGAGTGGGAGGACCGAGCACCACCGCAGTTTCAATTGCTTCGCCGCTGAATACTGATGAACCGTTTCGGTTAAAGGCATTATCTCTGTTGCAATGTTTAAGGTGAAAAGCGGTTGACATAAGCGATGCGATTTGTAACAGGACTCCGTTCACTTTCAATCAATTTAAGCTGGGATTCTGAGACGTTGTTATGCTGATGCTGCTTTATCCGATTACGATTAATGCGACATCGGGGCCTTGCAATCTGGGGGCGTCTTGTGCGCAAAAAGAAAGATCAAATTAAATTCGAAACAAAGACAGCTTAAAGGTACAGCCAAGGTAAATGTTATTATACTCGTACATTCTAGGACCCACATTGTCTGTGGAAGTAGAATAGGATAGAATAAAATACTCTTTATTATGCACACCACAAAAATTACAGATATAAATGTAGAAATTTTACATAATTATGGTGACACAATGGGCGGTCTAATCGCTAAAAGCGATCTTTTAAAGACATCCTTTGGATGGATTAAGGGGGAAGGAGAGACAATTCTGCAAATAGTCTGTGGTGTACTATTTACATATAATTATACAAAAAATCCATACATTTAAAACACAACTAGAATACTAAAAACAAAACATTGACTTTTAACTTCTCAGAAAATTCTCATCATTATAGCATTCTCAGTCTAAACAGCAGAATTTTGGTAAAGTTAATTTTCTACTGTATCTGTACTGAACTTTATTATTATTAGACTAAAACTTAGCGCGCCACTGAAACCGTATTTAGGAGTCAGCGTCCGCCTCAACTTATGTTACGTACAGAAGTCAGATGAAACACATTATGTAAAGTTACTGTTAAGTGCTTCTCATCACAATGGAGGTCGGTGTATCATGTCCGACATTCTACATAATAATATTTACAATTTTAGTAATAGAAGTTTATGTTACATCACTTTGTATATCTGAGTAGTAACCCAAGAATTTCCAATTGATTTTTTTTTGTGTACTGTGAATTTCGTAGACTGGTGGACTGTCAAAGAAGAAGTTTATACTTAAAAAAATAGGGTAAATTGATTAAAAGGGTAAAATTGACAAATATCTGGGACATTATTTGTGGGAATTGGGAAAACTATGGATTTCCGATTCCCAAATTAGAAGAATCAAATTCGTTATAAATGAAATGACAATTACAAGAAATAAAATAATATTATGAATGGCATATTTGAGCAAACAGTAAATAATTAAAATAATATATGTGTAATTTTGCTAGAAATATTCCATTGTAGTGGATAATTATGCTTTGAACCACTTTATTGTGAGTGTATACTGTAATATAGTTATTCATGAAGCAGAGATTCAAAGCTGCAGGGATGTGGTTTATTAAACTTATTTACTATTCAGCTATTTTAATCTTACAAGCTTATCAAGACAATGCCGAGTGCGATATTCGCTTTGTGTATTGTTTTTATTCTTTACTGTATTGTGTTGGTCACTTTTGCACTTGTGTATCTGTTTCTATGGTAATTTTGATCCGTGTTTATTCTGATGATTTGTGTTTTTTTTGTTTTTTTAGAGCAGTGGTGGCCTAGTGGAAATGACTCCGACTTTGCGAGTTGCAGGGCGTGGATTCAAACCCAGGCAAGTGCTTTATATTGTGTAAATAATTTCATCACCACTGCTCTCAAAACGGTGAAGGAAAACATCGTGAGGAAACCGGCACGTCCTAAAACCTAAAAATTTTATCATCACGGGACGACTGGCAGATGTGAAACATCGCACTAAACACACATTTACACAATACTACATATAGACTGTATAGTGGCCGATAGCCACGCGGCATACGTCGCCCCGCCAGCAACCCGCACTCTCTCGAAGAGAGGAGGGCTGTGCCGCAGCAGTGGGAAACTTATAGATTGATTATGTTTTATTGCTAGTGTTGTCTTATTTAAGCTTAAATAAGCTTTCTTCCTAGCTTAAAGTGAAGGCACGTAAACATATTCGTCAGAAGTTGGCCGAAACATCACAACGGTGATTTGCTGGAGTCGTTTTCTTCGCTACCGGTCGTTATTTCTCCTGACAAAGTTTATTTTGGTATATTATGTATACAATATGTATATATATATCTATCTATGCATTTGTATTTATTTATGCTTGTATTTTATAGTTATTTCCGAGCTATCTATCCCATACGTTGCACCTGCCATGTTTTGTCTCTGCATCACCCTAAGGTTGACTGGTAGAAAATGCCTCAGGCATTAAGCCCGCCTTTGTACTGTGTATTTTTTTTACTTGTGCATAAAGTTTTAATAAATAAATAAAGTCTAGGTAGTTGTGAAGAGTGAATTAAGTTGCTTATATGATATTTAGTTTTATCTTATTTCATAGGAGTGTAACCTAACATATTTTCATAAAAGTGTAACTTTATCCCATCACAAAGTCAATCAATCTGCCTATCCTTTTCCCAATTATACTGGGGTCAGCTTCCAGTCTAACCGGATGCAGCTAAATATCAGTATTTTTCATGAAGCGAATGTCTATCTGACCTCCACAACGCAGTTACTGGGTAATACAATACCCTTTGGTAAGACTGGTTGTCAGACTTTTGGGCTTCTCACGACCCTTATCGACTGCCAAAGATCCACGAATGACAGCCGGGACCAACGCAGGCACGAAGGGGTCTCGATATGTAAATGGCTGTTCCTCAAACTCAAAGCATTTATTTCAATTAAAACAATTACAGGCACTTTTGAATTGTCAAGAAGTCGGTCAGTTACAAATATGAAGCTAGTTCCCCATTCCAAATAGTAGGTTCCTATGGAGAAGAACGGACAAGAAACTACACGGAAACTCTTTTAAATTAAAATATTAATACAAAGTATTGGTTACATCATTCAGAGATTCAGAGACACACAAAGCACAGACAAAACTAAAATAATTAAAAATAAGCCGTGGCAGCTAAGAGATGACCGTCCGAACTGACAGCGCCCGTTCACGAACATGACACATGGATCAGCACAATTCAGCTCAACCATTTTGAAGGGAGCTAAATGACCCAACACACACGCCACCATCAGCGAGACATCTGAGAGAGCATGACATACTCTCAGCCGCCAGGGTACATTCAAATCAATGAAAGACATATTACCCGGTAAATGGTAGCGCTATTGTACATAGTACTCACACCACGTCATCCACGGATGAACCCCGGGAAGCGTAGCTTAACCTGATAGATCGGATTGTGGGGCTGTTATTACTTAGCCACGAGCTCCTCCCATACCATCAAGTACTAACTTTATAGGTCATAAGTTTTACAATAAGAGAGTCAGGAATCTAAAAATAGCATCAAGGTCGTTCGCAGATAATACTGACACGCGGCACTCAAAGTTAGTCGTTACCATATGTAGGTTATAGTTACACGGCACAACACCTCCGCTGATACGAATTAGTTCAAACAAGATTACATAAGTTTCAACGAGATAATAATATCATTCTCCAGCGAAAACATCTCCACAAACTTTCATGTTAAAGTTTTTGCAGCGAACGTTAACTATGCAAACTTCTCCTGTCGCTCTCCCACTTTGAAATGTGAAAACAATTCGTGTCTACCCTGGTAAGGCGGTCGCTACAAAAAACCCTTCGTAAGTAATTAAGAAGTTTCAGAACACCGGCTCATTGGCATACTTTCGGCTTGTAATACGCAGTTAATCTCGGCGCAAAAACTTGGCGTTCTATGTTATAATTCACGAGGGCCCGCCCTACGCCATTCGCTACCGACAAGGGTGAATTTCTTATGAGCACGACGTGTATTTGTCACAAAAACCTATACGTAGAATATGTCGGAACGTCAGGATTTACTCCGTTAAATTCGGTCATCATGTGGGCAGAAGTTAGGGGTTTCGTGCAATGAAAACACACTGGGTGCGATACACAGCGTTTATTAAAATCACAAATTGACACATTCACTACAAATTACAATTACCACAATAACTGAGCACAATGAATCGAGTACAGTTCCGTGAAGTCTTAACTCCGATGCGATCAGACACTGAATCTTGAATGTCCTCCTCGCTGTTGGCTCAAAACATCACGACTGTGTAGAAGCCCGCCAGAGGTGTGGCTAGATCACGTGATGTCGCCAGTAGTGGCGCGCTTGCGATCCGTGTCTTGTCCGTAATGACCGAATCCGACATATATTAGACGTGGAACTACGTGCTAGCGATCTTACCGGGGTAACGCGAAACTGGCGTAGGTAGTGCTTTATTGCTCATCGTCCGACTATATTACCATTCGTTATTTCTTTCAACATACACTTTCGGTGGCTACAGAGTAATTTAGGCTCACTTACAGCCCTTAAAATGTAATAAAGTTGGTTATATTGTCTGCCACGCTCGTCGCAGCTGGGTCACGGAGAACATTTCATTACGATTATTGCCGAGTTAATGATGTCTTACTAACTTCACTGGAGCCGGGCGAGTATACTGTGAATTTGAATAATATAATAATATATCATTCATCATTTCAGCCGAAAGACGTCCACTGCTGGCCATAAGCCTCCCCCGAAGGGGGTTTGCCATAATCGCCACGCTTGGCAGACGAGTTGGCCGATCGCAGTATGGTTTTAAAATGCATAGAGAACGCTGCTGCCCATTCTCTAGTAAGTCCCTTAGTCGCCTTTTACGACACCCACGGGAAGAAATAACGAGGTACCATTCTTTACGACCGGCACCACACAAACAATATACTTAATAATCTTATATATAAAATTCTCGTGTCACAATGTTAGTTACCATACTCCTCCGAAACCGCTTGACCGATTTTGATGAAATTTTATATATATATTCAGTAGGTCTGAGAATCGGCTACTATCTATTTTTAAGGGTGGCTTTCCCACGGGATCGAGACTTACGCGGGTGAAACCGCGGGTCGCAGCTAGTATAATGTAAATTTTAATTTCGCTCTCAAAATATAACAAAACCTTAATTATTTATTTCAAATAGGCACTTATAAGGCACTTTTAAACGTAAAAATTAAAAAAAAAATTGAATTGATTCTAGTCCCCCCTTCCAAAAGGTAGCTTCGTATGGAGAAGAATGCGCAAGAAACTCCACCGTTACTCTTTTAAATATATAATATAATATTTAAATCATCATCATAATCATCATTTCAGCCGAAAGTCGTCCACTGCTGGACATAGGCGTCCCCCAAAATGGCATAATCGCCACGCTTGGCCCTTTCTCTAGTAAGTCCCTTAGTCTCCTCTTACGACACCCACACGGGAAGAAATAGGGTGGTGCTATTCTTTACGTCTGACACCACACGGAACATATATATATATAATATAAACAAATTCGTGTTCACACACGGCAAGTCATTCTCCACAGCGTCAAACGAAGTCGGGCCGATGACGCACAAAGTAACGTCGGCGGTAATTCACCAGCTTAGCGCGATCCATTCTTATCTCTTTCAGTTGTGCGAAGCTCGTCGAAGCTCTTAAATCTTACCGAGGCTCGAATACTACTCAAGAATACTTACAAGCCTTTAATTCGAGACAAATTATTGCATAATTTAGGAGCGCCTATTTAAATCCCTGGCTGTGCGCTTCGACTGTGACAGTTGTCACGGCTTAGCTTTGTGTCGGATTCAATTACTTTTTTAGAAAAAGGATTTAAGAGTACAAAAGGGTAAAGTGTTTAAGAGTGCAAAGTAAGAGATTCTGCTATTAATATTCTGAAAGCGAAAATTTCACTGTTTATCTTACTGAATCACTGCTCAACAAATTTGAGTAATCACTATCACTACGTTTTAGCTATCCTTATTTCCTTATTATTTAATATTGACGGCACGGTTGGCGCAGTGGTTAATCGATTGACTGCTGCGCTGCGTGTCGCGGGTTTGATTCCCACACGGAACAAATATTTGTATGACCTACAAGTAGTTGTTCCGGGGTCCGGCTGTTTTTGTATGTGAGTTTAAATGTTTGTAAACGCACCCACAATACAGGAGAAATTCGTAGTGTGGGGCAACGTTAAAAAAAAATATTTATATAAATAATAGAAATGCAAAACTGAATTTGTTTGTTTGTTACGCTTTCACGTTAAATCGGCTGAGCGTATTTGGATGCAATTTAGCACACGGGTAGACCATGACATTAAGAGAAATTATACCTTTTTATACTGGTAGTACGTTTCGGTGGGATAATTTCCAACATGCAATCGGGCGAAGTCGCTGTTAAAAGCTAGTATGTCATTATAAAACAATGTCGGCGCCGCGCCGCATCTGTCTGTCTGTCTGTGTGAACCCGATAAACTCAAAAACTACCGAACAAATTTTCAAATGGTTTTAACCAATGGATGGAGTGATTCAAGAGGAAGGTTTAGGTGTATAATTAATTATGGTTTTGTAAATATGATGGAGATTGTTGAAGATATTCATAGAGCTTTACTAGCGTACGCCGCGTAAACCAGTGGAGTTATATGAAAACAATATATATATATTTTTTTAAGCCCCCCTCTAGAAATGGCTCTAATATATTGTGGGTGCGTTTACAAACATTTCAATTCACATACACAAACAGCCAGACCCGGAACCACTACTTGTAGGTCATAAAAATATTTGCTCCGTGCGGGAATCGAACCCGCAACACGCAACGCAGCAGTCAATCGCTTAACCACTGCGCCAACCGTGCCGTCGAATTATTACTCTTAAAAAAATCTATTAAACTGTGACAACGTCTATCTGCATTTATCATTTATCTCTGGACCCAATTCTAAAGTCCACCCAGACGAACTCGCGGGCAGAAGCTAGTAAAATGAAAAGGGGTGGATATGTATTAAGTTTAAGAAATTCCTTGTAATAGCCAGCAGATAAGTCAGAATATTTGGAATACAAACTATGTTCAAACTCAACTATTTGCAATTTGCATCAAACCAAGCTTAAAGTTCTCGATAACACTCGTATGATCAAAACTATTGGAAAATTGTAATACCGACCGCTGTAGATCGACTACACCCAAATCCCCGATAGCTAATTGTGTTGTTGGTTTGTCCTAATGGTTTAATACTGTGCTTTATCTTATACTAGCTGATCCGATAGACGTTGTCTTGCCCAAATTTCAATATTTCATATAAAAATCCCGTAGAAAAACGACGTTCAGGTCATCCCAAAATTGAATATTTTCTCGGAAACCTTTCCGAATTTTTCGTTCTCAAGTAATAGGTACGCTTACGAACGAACAGCATTTCATTTTTATTTATACAACATTAGTTTTTGTTTATACTAAACCTCTTAAGGGGTCATTGTACTCATCATTATGAACAACTTTTAATATGGGACCAACCTTGAAATCGCGAAAAAAAAATCAGCTGTTCCCTACATTTAAGTTCGCTGAACTCGTCAAAATGTAGGGAACAGCTGATATTTTTTACGCGATTTCAACTTTGGTCCCATAGTAAAAGTTGTTCATAATGATGAATACAATGACCCCTTAAGAGGTTTAGTATAAACAAAAACTAATGTTGTATAGATTTTCGTAATTTTTAGGGTTCCGTGTTCTCAAAGGAGAAAAACAGATCCCTTATAGGATCACTTCGTTGTCCGCCTGTCTGTCTGTCAAGACAATTTTTCTCAGGAACGCGTGAACGGATTTAGTTGAAATTAGGTCGTATTAACGTAGGTCTACGGTCTCTTAGAGCTTTAAATGAAATAGCTAAAAAATACGGCGATTTACGCGACATAACGCAAATAAATCAAAACTACTTCCCGTACTTTCCGTTGACGTAGAATCATGAAATTTGGCAAGAAGCAACGTCTCACAGCATAAGTAAAGGATAAAGTCCGAAAATCGTTGATTTGTAGTTTCATAACATATTTTTTTTTTTGTTATGTAACTACAAATCAACGATTTGCGAATATAAACTTACATTTGCAGTTGGAGAATTGACCGTGACGTAGGTATATCGATTTAAGGGAGAACATGTTTTTCAACTACAATGTTGTGTTTGTTCTTGGGATAAATTATTAATCCCAACAAAGTCAAAGTAAATATGTTTATTTCAAATAGGCCCAAATAAGGAACTTTTGAACGTCAATATTTACAAAAAAAATAGAATTGATTGTAGTCGCGCCCCTTCCAAAATGTAGAAGGAGAAGAATGGGCAAGAAACTCCACCGTTACTCTTTTAAAATCTTGTACAATATTTTTTATAGGTACATTAATTATATTATTATATGTGAAGACGATGCACCTAGAATAAAATTACTATACCACAATAGGTAATAAAAAGAGTTAAGAATGAAGCAATGACAGATAAACTAATTATGTGATAGATACATGGTGCTCACATATTTACAAAAATCATAAAAAACAAAATGAGGGGTCATTGTGCGTGGTCCGACACGCACTTGGCCAGCTTTTCATTATCTCTCAGCATTGATTGGCAAGCATCAAATTGTTGAAATAGAATTAAAATTACATATTTGACTCTGTTTGTCTTAAACCACACAGCACAAAATCGCCACGTTGGGCATCTAGAGCCGGCAGCACTTAAAAAGTTCGTTGCGCCAAAAGTGCGTTGCGCGCACAACTTCTGTCACGGACGGCCTTTAAAGCCGTCAGTTTCTTTACGTCATAAGCGAATAAACTGAGTCATGCTTTGGTTTGTATGGAAAGTGTTAACAATGCCGCATGTCTAACAGCAGCCGTCGAGGGGTCTGCGTGCCTGTTTACGAAGAAAACTTTGGCCGCAGGAGACTGAGTGTGCAATCGGCTTAGATAATAATATTGGGAACACGATGGAGTTTTTGTTTGACATAACCCTTCGTCTTCCCAATACAGAGTTTTCACGAAGATCTCCTCCACACGTAAAAAAAAAATTCGCCATATTTTTTTTTTTTTAAACGTTGCCCCACACTAGGAATTTCTCCTGTATCGTGCGTGCGTTTACAAACATTTAAACTCACATACACAAACAGCCAGACCCGGAACAACTACTTGTAGGTCATACAAATATTAGTTCTGTGCGGGAATCGAACCCGCGACACGCAGCGCAGCAGTCAATCGCTTCACCACTGCGCCAACCGTGCAGTCAGTTATGGATGTTATGTAAATAAGCCGCAAGGAGCTCTTGGCTTAGTTATAACAGCCGCGTGTGTCGATCCATCAGGTTAAGCTACTCTCGCTGGGGTTGGTCCGTGGATGGGAGCCCATTTTTACATACCGAGACTCGTCCGTGCCTCGGAAAGCATGTTAAGCCGTTGGTCCCGGTTGTCATTTGTGGATCTTTGACACTCGTTACGGGTCGTCAGAAGTCCGAAATTCTGAAAACCAGTATTACCAAGGGGTATCGTATTGCCCAGTTACTGGGTTGTGGAGGTCAAATATAGGCAGTCGTTCCATGTAAAATACTGGTATTCAGTTGCATCCGTTTAGACTAGAAACCGACCCCAATAAGTCAGGAAAAGGCGGGCAGATTGATTGATGTAGGTTAATAAGGCGTCACGTGGAGGCCCAAAATAGGTAGTTTACCTTGACTTCAGTTTCATTGATAGACTTCTTATAAATGTGACTGGAATAGATCGACAAGCTCACGTGTTTGTATTGAAGACCGGATAAAAACACATAGGTAATTAATCTATCAACAATCAACTCAGCCTATCGCAGGCCACAGCTGGACATAGGCCTCTCCCAGGCTGCGCCACAACACCCTGTCCTCAGCCTTCCACATCCAGTCTGACCCAGCCACCTTCTTAAGGTCGTCGGTCCATCCAGCTGGGGGGCGTCCCACACTACGCTTGCCGATACGCGGTCTCCACTCCAGGTCTCCTCTGCTCCATCGGCCATCGGTCCTTCGACAAACATGGCCAGCTCACTGCCACATCAGTTTGCTTACTCTGCAAGCTATGTTTGTAACTCCGATTCTTTTCCGGATAATTTCATTCCTGATTTTATCCTTCAAAGAGACTCCAAACATAGCCCGCTCCATAGCGGGCTTTATTTCAAATAAACCAATTACAGGAACTTTGAATGGTTAAGGGTTCGGCCAGTCAGAAAAATTAAGCTAGTTGCTCATTCCAAAGCGTAGTAGGTTCCTGGGGAAATGAACGGTCAAGAAACTCCACGGACACTCTTTTAAATCAAAACATTGTTACTAAATATTGGTTACATACAATAATAATGTCCTAACATAATCACAAAAAAAAACTAATTATCACCCGTATATTAAATTGGACATGTTTTGGTTTCACATTTAATTTCAGCGACAATTATTCGGGTTCGTTACAAAGGCAGGTTTTGCGCGAGTAACCTGAGTTGTAAAAAGGGTCTCGACTCGACCCAACTAATACCCTTGTCATGTCGAGATGAAATTAGTTCAACTCTTGCAGCTGCGCCGAAACCCGCTGTTTGTTCAAAATTTATGTAATCTATATAAATAGTATAAAATGAAGTTCCCTTTCGGGTCTGTCTGTGTGTGCGCTTAGTTCTTCTAAACTACACAATAAGTTGTTTATTAATAATAAACAATGTATGCGGTGTTCACCATTATCATGAGAATGAATTCCGGAAAGTTTATGGGTTATACGTATATATTAATATTTCACATAAATACAGCGCTGAATCTCGTTGTGATGAAATATCGCCAAATCAGTAAGTAGATCGCCGATCCGTGTGAAGCAGAGGCGGGTCGTTAGTCTGATAATAAAACGTGAATGTAGGTACAGGCAATCAGGCATTGCTGCATTGCCTCAAAAACCACAATGTTGCGTTTCCTCTATGTTGAGTTAATTTATGGCTATTAAGGCGATGGGTCGAGAGTGGTGGATGTATTGAAATTAAAAATTAAGTGTTCGTAGCTTTTGTTATTGTCTTCATTTGGTTTCCAGGAATTTTTTATGACATATTATTGGATAATAATGTTTTCCCATAGTTATTTAGTTGCTCAACAGCTTATTTTCCTTCTGGAGTACAATGTAGAATTTGCAAATGTTGAATTCGCTAAATGATGAATCCCTAAATGTTGAATTTGGAAAGTTGAAAGAAAATAAAGAAATATAATTTTATTCTTAATTAAAAATTCTAATTTTATAATTCTTTAAAAAGAAAGAAATATAATTTAATCTAAATACCAAGTAACTGCGACCAACTTGGATGTTGCGCTCGCTGAACGCTGCCGCGGCACCGCTCGTTACGCTCGCTCGGCTCGCGCGCGATTGGTCACAGTTCTAGCCTCTCTTTTTTTTTTTTTTGTTCATGGGGTGGAAAATCCTCATGGATGTCCTCCGCCCTGGGGCGGGCAGAGGGGTCTGTCAGACTCTTACTGACTAAAAACCACCCAGTGTTCCCCTCCCACACTTGCACCGGGAATCATGGGATCTTTTATTACTTCCGCAATCCTCGGCTGTCACAGTTCTAACCTGTATAGTCAACATTTTGGGATTCAACATTTTGCAAATTCATAATTGTGGCCCAGGTGGCTTGTTTTTGGGGCTAAATTGAAGACGATACAAAATACATACCATCCAGAAATACATCTGATCTGATCTGCTCGACTTTTTATGCTTTTTTACAACCACTTTTCGAAATCTAACAATAACATTAAATTATGCAAACGAACGTCACAGAACAGTCGTATTTAAAAAAAAAAAAACCAATTCCGGCGGCAATCAGAAAAATATTAATGTCGCAGTCCTTGTAAATTATTACTGAAACAGATGTTACAAGCAAACAAGAGGTATTCGTAACAAAGATTAACGGGGACAGAAAACTTGTATAAAAAAAAACGTACAGTGAACGCGAAGCGGCAATAAACTTATTTTATGACAAATATACCACCATTTACAATAACGACTACGAGTACTTAAATGTACATAGATTGTGACGTAAACAGGCGTAGTTAAGTGTATATCGTTAATCAAGGGAACGTAAAACGGTCACGTACAACGTTTACTTGCGCTGAAAACCGCGATTCAATTGAAACTCGCGGTCTATGAGCGATTTGAAATTGTTCTCGATTGTTCTATCGAAAACAACGCCGTTGTATACAGGTGGATATATGACTGCTTTGTTGAGGAAAAGTGTTTTTGGTATGGCACCGGCTATTTTTAACCACATTCCTAATTTCATAAAAGAGGAACTAGTAATAAATTTCAAAAAGAAACTAACTATACTTCTTCTTCTCTTCTTCTTGTGTCTTCTTCTGTTCTTCACAGCGGGCCCTATGAGAATACCAGCGCTGTGACACTTATTTTAAGTGCCACAGCACCATGCTGAGATAGGAGCCTTTTGGCCTCGTACAGGACTTTCTATTTTTATTTTCTTTTATACTTTGTTTTTTTTTGGTTTGATTTTTATGTTTCAATGAGTTTGTTTTATTTTAAGTTGTGATCTGTGCGAGTCCCAATAAATGGTTTTTCTTTCCTTCTATTACATAAATGTTACGACTCCGTATCGGATTTTCTAGCTGATAAATTTTAGTTGTGTATCAATGTTTGCATGCCAAAATGGTAGAATGTGCAAGGATCCTTTAATATGATTGTAACCATCTTATTGTAAATACCTACATTCTGAGCTCCGTGTGGTGCCGGACGTAAAGAATAGCATTATCCCATTTCTTGACTTACTAGAGAATGGGCAGCAGCGTTCTCTATGCATTTTAACACCATACTGCGATTGCCAACCCACCTGCCAAGCGTGGCGATTATGGCAACCCCCCACCCCCTTTTAGGGGAGGCATATGTCCAGCAGTGGACGTCTTTCGGCTGGAATGATGATGACATTCTGAGCAAAAAAATGCATATTCTATTCTATTCTAAAATTTTGATGGCATTCTAGATTCATGTGCTTGCTTTGGAAGATTTTGGTTTATTACATGTATATTATGTTCATGATTGAGTAGGTATGTAGAATTTGACTGAGTCAATCTGCCCAGCCTCTTCCCAACCATGTTAGGGTCTTCTTCCAGTCTAACGGGATGCAGCTGAATACCAGTATTTTACATGGAGCGACTGCCTATCTGACCTCCACAACCCAGAAACTGAGTAATATGATACCCCTTGGTAAGACTGGTTGTCAGACTTTTGGGCTTCTGACGACCCCTAACGACTGTCAAAGATCCACAAATGACAGCCGCGACCACCGGATTAACGTGCTTTCCGAGGCACAGAGGGCTCTTAGTATGTACTTACTTACTCTCATGCACAACTTTTACAATTACACACATACAGGTCACACACACACACACATCTTACACAAACATACATCCCATAACACAGATCACATAATTATGCCCACCTCACCTCACATTACATACACAAAACGCACACTAAGTTATATTAATTTAATCTAATCTAATCTAATTTTTAAAATTGTGTTTAATTATAAATAGTAAACAGTGGCATTTCTTGTGTACAGTATGTAAATTTCAGTTACGGAAGAGGGGAGTGTCCTAATACAGGCATTTACTTGCTTAAAGGGACACTTCTATCACTAGTATGTAGTACAAGCTTGTGAAAGAAAATAAACTATTTGTATTTGTATGTAAAGATGTTCTCCCATCCATGGACCAATCCCGGCAAGCGGAGCTTAACCTGATGGAGCGACCCGTGTGGCTGTTAATACTTAGCCACGAGCTCTTCTCCGTAACTGGATTGAGTGTATAGTATAAAGGCATGGCCGATTTCTTCAGTTTACAATACAATTTTTTTTACTATACAAGATTATTTTTAGTATAAGCGAAACCTGAATATAGTTCGTTCAGAATAAGGAACTAAATCGATTTCAATAATTTTTACACCATGTTATATTTTGTGCCAAAAATATTTAAGTGTGATGGAAAATGTACAAATGTCCCGTGGGTGTCGTAAAAGGCGACTAAGGGACTTACGAGAGAATGGGCAGCAGCGTTCTCTATGTATTTTAAGACCATACTGCGATCGCCAACCCGCCTGCCAAGCGTGGCGATTATGGCAAGCCTATGTCCAGCAGTGGACGTCTTACGGCTGAAATGATGATGGAAAATATTATCATCATTTAATTACTTACAATACAATCGCCGTACGATTAGGTATCTACTGCCAAATTATTATCAATGAGCGCAAGACGACCCTGGAGGCGCGGGGGCGCTGTTAGCATGTTTTTGTACGGAAAACCCGGTAACATAACAGCCTTATAACTTTGTGATTTTTAATGATAGATATTGTGTCATCAATAGTTGTTCATATTGATGAGAACAATGACCCCTTAAGAGATTGTGTGTTAATTCTGGGACATGTTGTTTATGTTTTTACTATATATAATAAATATAATAGATAGCTAATACCAATCGTAGCATGCTACGATTTGTATGTTTTGCTATCTACCGTCATTCCAACTACCCTAATTAGTAAATTACTGAATAACAACAACATGTATTTGGTTTTAATCGATACAGAAACCAACATCATTAGACCCGAGAAACAAAAGCCAAACGATAAATGTTACCAAATAACTGAATTCGAAATCGTCACCGACCGCAAATCGAACAAATTATTCGCAATCAAACAAGTTGCAATAGCGTGGCACTTGTATGTGTACCGCTGTATAATTTTGCATTTAAAATCGTGTTCGGTTGACGTGACGTGAATTTATTATAAAACTTGCTGACTGTGTTCCGTACTCCGCAGCTCCGGTTGGCTGAGAATAAGCATTTCCACTTTACATATTAAAATTTTAAACACGACAAGCACATTAGAGGTCTTATCACCACACAACCACCTACACTTTCCTCACTTCACCACTACATAATTCACACACATTCTTCTATTTCACCACTCATATTATCACACCATACCGTATCGATCTTCAAAGTCACCAACAAATCCTAGTACTCTCTAATGGTACTTACGAAGACGAATTTTAAATAGTAGTGACTACATATTAGAATGTCAATAGCTGAACACTATCACCTGATATACAGGTTCCCACCTAGTTCAGGGGTTAGGGTCAATACTCTTATTATGATCACCATAGAAATGTAAAATACTTACTTGTCATGTACCTATTTTTATAATTGTAACTTTTATTGGTGAGAAATAAACTATTTCTATTAATTTTATATTATTAATTATCACAAAAACTTACACACTGATGCGTAAAACGTATTTATTTATTTATGTAAAGATACGACATAATTAAAATTTATAAATTATATATAATTTACTCAATTAATACTTATTCACCAATAAAAGTTAAAAAAATATATATATAATATATTATATTATATATTTTTTTTCGTATTTTATGTTAGTCAAAGTCTATATATAAATGACTAGCTTTTGCTTGCTGCTTCGCCCGCGTGGGGTTCGGATATTATGTTTTAATATCGTATATAAATCGTATCCAAGGAATTGCAATCAATTGTCATTAATTTTATATGTGTTACGTGACACATGATCTACCTGTGCTGTGTGCCAAATTTCATTGAAATCTGTTCAGCCGTTAAGGCGTGAAAGGTATCAGATAGACAGAGTATGGATGTTACAGTTGTTTAGCCTAAACTAGCTGCGCCCCGCGGTTTCATTCGCATAAGTCTCGATCCCGAAGGAATATCGGGATAAAAAGTATCCTATGACTTGGTTTCCGTACGTATTTTTCGGGTGCCGATTGAAAATCCGCTGAAAATCATGCTGAGTCGAAGCCATCTTATCACATCATGACGTCCCAGCAGCTGCCGATTATTTCTGTGTCGTGATTTTATGTAAATTTATTTTATTTTTCTGTTAATGTTACTCGAGTTAATTAATTATCATTTTGTATGCACATCTTTCTATGAGAAATAAACTTATTTTTCTTTTCTTTCTTTCTATGTCTTAACCCAGGTCAAATCCGTTCAGCCGTTTAAGCATGAAAGCGTAACAAACAAACATATATTTTTTTAACTAATTTCTCTTTATAATATTAGTTTACATTAGACAGCCGATACACAAAGTATTTGGCTAAAAAAGGTAGATTTTTATAGACGTCAAGGCCAGAGGCCAATTTACAAAAGTCTGGAAGAAATGGGAAGGGCTTTTATCTAGCTATGGGATAATTTATAGGCTGAAAGTAACATTAGGTCACTGTAGTAAACCACTGATGACTTTTACTGCTTCATCGGACCACGGAAAGAGTAGAAAGCTTTTATCAGATTGAAACTAGGTAAAAGAGAATTCAAGAATTAGTAATCAGTTCAGAATTCTTGATACTATTATGAATATCGATTTTATGTAGGTAATACTAATAGGCTTCTCTAGAACGCTACAAAATTATTATGAACGCCTCGTTAAATTCAGTTTGGAATCTTTGCATGTTCGTCGCAAACAGCAAGACTTAATAAACCTGCATACGATCCTACATACCACGCTGAACATTTCAGCTCTGCTGTCCCTCATAATCTAGGTACTAGGTATAACACCCGAATGCCGAAAACTTTTGTACTTCTGGTCTTTACAAATAACACCTCATATTACAACCTGTCGTTAGAATGTGTCGACTTTAAAATGAAATTTCAAAATACAAATAACAGTATTGATATCTTCGATTGTCGTGCCGCTCTGCTTTCAAAAGACATGTATGTTCTCTTTCCTTTTAGCTTTGAATTGTGTTTTCTTTAAATAATGTAATTTTGTGTCAAGTATGTATGTATATTACCTGGCGTATTTGGTCTCCTACACATTCCCTGCCTACATAAGCGGGCAGTGGGTCAGAGGGCAGACGCACAGAATATGTAGCTGTAATTTTGTGAACTGTGTAATTTTCTTTTTACTAATTTTAGTCGTCATCAATAATATTGTTGTTGCTGGTCATGTTCTGCGATTACGATTTGGGTGAAAATCAGGTCATAACCTATAATGTGATCCCACTGACATACTGTCACTGTGTTTGTTACCTGTTGTAGTTGCCTTGAAAATAAATAATAACAACGAGGTAAACGGTATTATAGACGAAATAATTGGACTTTTATTCCTGGATCAGACTATTACGAAGCACAGAAGAATCAACTTAATAAAAATCTTAAATTCAGTCACTCAAAGACAACGCCGAGGCTAAACCGCTTTGTCTAAAAGCATGGCAGAGTTCCTTTTATAATGAGAGCAAGCACTAAGGAAGGATTTTTGAAAATTCTTCTCCTTGAGATAGTTATCCCCGTAGTTGGATACGGCATTGTGCTATGGGGAATTCTGTTCCAAAAACAGTGTATCCGTGCTCTTTGTGATGTGCCACCGTTGACTTCATGTAAACCTCTTTTTAAAGATTTCAATATATTATCTGTTCCCGGTATGTACATATTTGTAAGCTGTTGTTAAAATGCACTTCGAATTAGTACAACGTCTTGGACACACTGCTACGTTTAACACAAGATATTCTGATAGGCTAATTGTTCCTCCAATGAAAAGCCACTTATATCACAGAAGTTGCTTTCCAATGGTTATATGGTTATTCATTAAATTACCAAAATCATATAGGGAACTACCAATCAATCGTTTTAAAACAGTGTTATTCAAATGGATTGAATAAGAATGAGTACCTAAACTTTAAAGATTCACACTGACATTTAACTAAGTATTATAATTTGACAAATGATTGCCATTTCTATTCTTAATATTATCTAGGATTTATGTTCCAATTTTATTATCATTTATTTAATTTATGTAGTCAATTATTTTGCATACTAGTTTTAGAAACTGTTACAAAACCCGACCATTGTACTACAATTCTTGCAAATAAATTTAATTTCATTAAGATGTTATAGGGGATGAAAATTCATATGGAAGTTCGTCATTAGGTAAACGTCAATGCGCGTATTTTGCGTACGGGGGGGAAAAACGGTTCTTCTATCCACCCCAGCTCCTCAAGTAAGGCCAACCTTTTTTTTTTACGTTGCCCCACACTAGGAATTTCTCCTGTATTGTGGGTGCGTTTACAAACATTTAAACTCACATACACAAACAGCAAGACCCGGAACAACTACTTGTAGGTCATAAAAGTATATAATATATGGGATTCGAACCCGCGACACGCAGCGCAGCAGTCAATTGCTTAACCACTGCGCCAACCGTGTCGTCAAAAATAAAACAATGCCTTGGTGTTACTGACAATCTCACGTAGGATATCTGGGTTACCGAAATACTTTGCTCTATATGTGGCGATCACCGGGTAGTTTAGTCTCCATGCAGGCCCTGCACAGCGGACTGTCTGTGACTCCTATGACAAAGAAGTGTTTATTAAATGACCCATGGCCAGTTATAGCTGCTGAAGTTCGTCATTATTGCTGATAGGAGATCCCATTGAATGCACGGCTTGTAGATTAAAGAAATCGATAAAGGACGCTTTGTACAGTCAGTGACCTGCATAATCCGACCCCTTTTCCCCTGTGCTTCTTTGTAAAAGGGGTAATGCAGAACACTGACCGTACCCAACAGTGAATTAAACGAAGAGGCTGTGGGTGATGATGATAATCAAAGAAATAAAGCAGTAGTTATTACTGATTATACAAACACATATAACACCAAGCCTGTTTCTCCGAAGGATTCAGCCGAGGTGTGCCTACTAGCACACCAAAATTTTCCCCATGTAGTAAGGGGCAGCCTTTTGCCATCACCGATCACAAACTCAGACTACGGGTTGCTACTGAAAAAATACTTCTCGAAAAACCCAATAACACTTTTTGTCCTACTAGGGAATCAAACCCAGAAACCAGAATTTATTGAGGCACCCACAAGAGAGTCTGGTTTAAGCAGCCGATAAACTCCTAGTTTGACCTGCGAGATGCCATTTAATTAAATTCATTTATTCACAAAAAATTTTTACATTGTGTCTAAATTTCTATAACTAAATAATATAAGAAACATCATGCATGCAATCTATATTTAAATAATTACAAATTACATTAAAATCAAAATAATAATAAAAAAGTATAAAATAAAAATATGCTCTAAACTATAATAAGGCGTAATTGGCGTATTGTCAGTTGTTTTACACGTGCAACCTGTGGACAAACTTTACACAGCGGGTGTACAACAATGCTTTCAGGAAAATGAATGTGATCACTAAACCAACGAAGGAGTCAGACTGATATTATAGGTTTCTAATAATGTGATTGTAACAGACTTATTACCCCTAGCTACATTCATTTCGTCCCCTTAAGAGGAAAAGGGGAAGCTCTTGCTGAGAACCACATACCTATTTCCAATACATATATGTACGTAACTCTTAGAAGATTTATGTGTTACTTTGAGTAACAAACGACAACTATTTAGCTCTCCCAATAAATACGCCAACGAACGAGCTGAGATGTAAATTGCATCTTCCTAACGACGCTGATATATCGTTGTAGAGACATTCGAACTGAATTATAGATCCGCGGTCTGGCCTTATATGTCTTCCTGATATTTATTGAGTGACTCGGAACGATTTTCGGGGATTAACTTCTATTAACTTCTTCTTCTATCTCGCAGAAAGGTCTTACAATTTGGGAAGATTATGGCAAAGAAATTTATGGGAGTTGGGACAATTTATCAAAATTTAATATTTATCAAAGTTAAATCATTTATTTTAAGTAGGCCACGGCCACGGCCCACTCTTTTTTGTCTTTTTTTATGTTGTAACTTTTTTTTGTAGTTTACGTAGTACCTTCTTAGTGTAAATAATTAGCTGTGTAATCTATGAGAAAATAAATAAACTTAGTGGGCCATTAAAAGGCATCGCCTGGTTTTCTTTCAGAATACATTCACGTAAAGCAAATCCTTAAAAAAAACATAAACTGTAAACGATCTTTACACCATTCCGTTTATTAAACTCGTGTATAAGAAAAGAGAGGTTTCTGAAAATAAAATCGCTTCTCCAAATAACTGTGACGCAAGAACACGGAAGGATTTAAAACCTTCAGTAAAAATTCTGTAGGGAAATGGCAGCGTTCGCTTCAGTCGTTATTAATATCATCTGAGAAGTATGCCTCCCCAGGGAAACATTACAGTAACGGCCATATAAAAGACAAATGAGCCAAGAATACGATCGTGAAAAGCCTGTAATTTTTAAAATATATTTTCTTAAAGCCGCTTACTTCCATTTTTTATCCATTATTATACTCTTTAACTGTAATATCTTTTGTTTAAAACATAATAAAAACGTTTTACTCCATCTTATCTTAATCGCAGTGTCTACAGCCGCGTCGCCCTATATCTTTGCTATTCAAAAACAGTCTTATTCAAAAAAGTGTGCTTATCTCCCGCCCCAAATGATTTGAAAGTATGATTGATGATACATAGAAATGAGATAGCTCCTTATACTTTACTGATATTTTAAAGTATGATACTCAGCGGCAGTTTTTAAGGATAATTTAGATTTTAATACTGCTATCAAAATGAACTGTTCTACGTTTTATTTTCTGAAGAGCTATTTAATGCGGATCTAGATAATGTTTATCGCGTCATTATTGTAGAGACAAGCCAGTCTTTGTTAGGTTTCAACCATTAAACTTTGAAGATATAAAATCTGATTAATGAATGTCATTAATCATAATTAAGAACTTTTCGTGATGCTTGTTAAGTTTGTATTATGATATGTTTTACATTTTCATAGGTACGTGTTGACTAAAGTTATTAAAGAATAATCTTATTTTAAGTTTTCAGAACTTAAAATAAGATTATTTGCTCTGTCACAGAGCAATAAGATAAAAAACTAAGGCAGCACAGCGAGCCGTGCTAGGAACATGAGATGGCGCAAGGGTGTCGACCCAAGTTGCGTCCCACACCAGAGGCCTACCCACTTTCCAAGGCAATTAGTTAACCTATCATAATAAATGTGACAGACATTTGAAATGGTAAAATCAAAATGTATCTATAGTAACATCAAAATACCTAAGAATTGAAACCCTTAACCGAGTATATCGGTAGCCCCACTAAGATTCACATTTCTTTCATATTATAAATCAATTCGTGGACGACAAAGGTTGGGTATGAATAACTAGTCTCGAGATTTGGGATCTCTACGTTGCTTGGTGCTCTAAGGGAAAAAGAAAATATTAGGTACAAAAACTTAACTTGAAGTTTTTGTATCTAATATTTTGTAGGATATCTACAGCAAAAGCAGGATATGTATTTTTTTTGTTGTACTTTCTCCCAGCGCATGGAAAACCTATCATATCTTTGCTACTAAATTATCTTTTTTTACATTTGAAAAAAAAAAATCCTTTTTCATTCGTTACTAATATTTTTTACAAAGAGGGGCTTATAACAGCCGCACGAAATGAAATGGAATCGTTTATTCTGTAAATAGTGTTCAGTACAACCTACATGAACATAATTATAATTATTTGATTATTCCTGGCCACTTGTTTGTCTTTGGCCTAAATTAGTTTTTTTGTATTTTTTGTTGTTCAAGATTTTTCCTTGTAATGAGTACCTACGTTGTGCTCCCATTATACTAGTTTAATAAATTAGTTATTTTTAAATTTTCAACAGCATTTTATTTACAACAGCTGTTTGTGGTCCTTCGAGCCGGATACATATATATCGCTTTATGTCAAGGCGAGGCATGCCCACAAAGGTATTTTGCGATAACGCAAAAACGTTTAAAAGAGCACAAAATCAACTGAATCAGTTGTACAAACTTATCAGCTCCAAGGCTCATAAAGAGTCAGTGTATAAATTTTGCAAAGATAAATATATCCAATTTATGTTTATACCTAGTTACGCACCTCAATTTGGAGGTCTATGGGAAGCGGGTGTCAAGAGCGTTAAACACCACCTAAAAAGAGTTGTGGGTATCATTTGCTTGACTTACGAGGAATTTAATACGGTAGCTGTACAGATGAAGAGGGTGTCTTGAACTCGCGGCCCCTGCTTTCTCTAGGCCCTAAGGAAGGTAAATATTTGACACCTTCACATTTCCTCATTGGCATGGCTTTGTGTTGTTATCCCGAGATAAATTTGTTGGGAATTCCCACAAATCGGTTAAAGTTCTGGAAACTGGTAACTAAACTAAAACAAGATATTTGCAAGACCTGGTCTTCAGATCATTTAACACAATTGCAAAGCCGTCCTAAATGGAGATACAATGTTCCGAATTTAAAGGAACGGACCTTGTCCTTGTAAAAAAATATAAATACATCACCATTGTAGTGGCCACTGGCCCGCATTGTGAAGGTTTTTCCTGGAACCGATAATAATGTAAGAGTCGCTGAACTTAAATATAATAACAACATTTATGTAAGGTCCATCACAAAGCTGTGTCCTTTACCTGTTTTGTAGATACTTACAGGTTAAGCAAGCCTAGAATAAAAGTCTTTAGTTTGCGTTAAAATATTGTTTGTAGTTTTAAGTATTTTATAATATGGATGGAGTTTAGTAAGTTTAATTCATTTGTAACTCCTTCCCCGCGGAACTATGTTCAGCACAATCTACATGAACATATAATTATTTGATTATTCCTGGCCACTTGTTTGTCTTTGGCCTAAATTAGTTTTTTTTATATTTTTTGTTGTTCAAGTTTTTTTCATTCCTTGTAATTTTCATTGTGCTCCCATTATACTAGTTTAATAAATTAGTTATTTTTACATTTTCAACAGCATTTTATTTCCTTTTTTCCCTTTCCAGATCAGGTTAAGCTACGCTTGCCGCGGTTGATCCGTGGATGGGTGACCATCTTTACATACCAAGACCCCTCCGTACCTCGGAAAGTACTTTAAGCCGCTGGTGCCGGCTACTATTTGTATATCTTTGGTAATTGTTACGGGACGTCAGAAGCTCGAAAGTCTGACAACCAGTCTTACCAAGGGGTTTCATGTTACCCAGTACTTAACTGAATTGTGAAAGTCAGATAGGCAGTCGCTCCATGTAACATACTGGTATTCAGCTTTAGCCGGTTAGACTGGTAGCTGACCCCAACGTGTTGGGAAAAGGCTAGACAGATGACTAATTTTCACGATTGACCGAACCTTATTTGTAAATTACATTTTTTATGTACTAGCCGTTCCGTTTTGTGCCGGACGTTAAGAATAGCACCATCCCATTTCTTCCCGTGGGTGTCGTAAGAGGCGACTAAGGGACTTACTAGAGAATGGGCAGCAGCGTTCTCTATGCATTTTTTAAACCATACTGCGATTGCCAAACCGCTTGCCAGGCGTGGCGATTATGGCAAAACTCCCGTGTTGGGAGAGGCGTAAGTCCAGCAGTGGACGTCTTTCGGCTGAAATGATGTTGTACTGGCAGTATTATTATCGATTTATTTTATTTTATTTTACATTTTTTGGAAAACTTACAGCTAAACACTTTGACACGATTGAGAGTAACAAAAATAAGGCCAATTAAAAGTTTTCACAGATTAAAATATTTGAGAAGGTAGACAGTGTTTTGCGTAAAAACAGTTAGGTATCATTAGTAAAAATGTGTTTCAAAGAGCGTAAATAGTAAAAAAAAATATTTAACGTGATCAAAAAAGAAATCACAAAGAGTCCTTTTTAATTATGAAATGCCAGTATTGAAAATATCGATGTCAAAGTCCCGGCAGACCGCATTATACGTATTACTCGTTCTGATGAAGTATGACAGGAGTATGCAACAGATTAGGATTGCGCAGAAAAGCAGAAAGAACCCGCAGTACGATTTTGTTCAGCAATTCGGGAAGCTCGGTCGAACCGTTAGCAATTCTAAATAAAAACGCCAAGTCTACAATTCTTCTACGTTCAGAAAGAGGAAGTAGATGCAATCTTTTACAGCGTAGGGGATGAGTGGGAGAATATAAAACATAATAGTATAGGTACCTACTCCTCTGCCTAACCCTTCGGTGAATACAGGCGTGATGTTATGGTATGTTTTTTTTTTCTCTTTATTTATTAGGTACTTGGAACCTATAACAAGTCATGTCAGCCCCATCATTTCCTTAACAAGTTACTTACAAATATAAACTTATAAATTAGCTTAGCTTTATCGCTTGCAGCGTAAGCCAGAATACATTGAAATTTACCTAAATGTAATGCATTCAATTTAATTTTTTTACATAAATGTTGTCTTTCAAAATAATTGCGAATAAAATATATATGGAGGTGTTGGACATCTTCTGGTTTATCACAAGCAGTACAGTTAGGTGAAAGGGATTTCTTCATTAAAAAGGTATTTTTTTTAAGTGGTATATGTCCAGATCGTATTTTAAAAGCTATTTTAAGTAATCGCCTTAATTAAAAAGTTTTATAACACAATAGTGGATTTCAAATAGTACAAGTACGCTTTATTTTATCATTTTTGTACTCATTTTTTTTCAGCGAGTCCATCATTACTGATTTAAACAAATGAAGATCATGCAAAAGGGGTCCCGTTCTACCCACCAACGAGGACTATTTGGAGAGTAGTAACTAAAAACCACATGGGGTGGAGCAACAATGGTAGTTGTAGTGCCTATCAACATAGATACCGGTACAAAGTAAGCCTGTAAATTGAAGCTTCGTACTTGGGTTCATTGTAGTATTTGTATTGAACGTTAGTGAAACAAATGAATCGAAATATAGAACCTATGCTGGCTTCGTCCCGCGACTTCGTCCTTGTGAAATATCTTGTTTTAAGATTAAATATATCCTCTGACACTCGGCAATATACTGCAGCTTACGATTAGTGAAAAAAAAAAATCTGAATCGGATCAGTACTTCCTATATACAAACTCACAAATGTTACCTTTCTTTATTAGCTCAGAAAAACCAGGTAAAAGATTGATCAAATATTTAATTAAAATACACTTAGGTAGTACAAGAAATGTTAGGTAGACAAGAAGCAAATGATAAAAGTAGGCTTCTCTTATACAACAAAAATGCCAAATCTATATAGTTTGCGGTAGCGGAAAAAATATATGTTATTCTTGAACATATTTCTCAGAACTTAGTTGCTACCAAAACACGTTTAGAAAAAAAAAATCTCGATACAAATTAACGGTAAATTAACCCTTTACTTTGAGTTTCAATCCAAAATATCTGTATTAAATATCAACGTACGGTTGGTATTTAATTAATCAAGAACGTCTTATTTGTATGCAAAACTTGGTTGTTTTTTATTGTCGATTACTCAACTCATTTTTGATTATATAGATAATTGCTTCATATTTTGCAATAAATACAAGCGTTGTGTCATCGCGCTTCTCTTTCTTTTGTATGCAGTCTGACAGTGACCGCGGTTTAGCTGTTGTCACATATATTTGATTCGCTGCCACAAACTATATAGATTTTGCATTTTTTTTTGTTTAAGACAAGCCAATTTTTTATCATTTACCTCGTGTCAGCGCCTTAAATACTAACTGGTACCCGGCGCGTTGCTCTAGCAGAAGAAATAATTGTGGAAATGTCGAATTGTACTATGTATTCCTTCGTTCAAGTGCAAGCAATAAGTTGACGAATGGCAGCGCATAAAATACGAGCAAACAAACATTGATTTTTATATAATAGATATATGTTTCATATTCAATGGACCATTTGACTTACTTCAAGGCACATTCTACTTAATTAAACAAAAGATCCCGGGGATTCGATAAATAATATTTTAAGCTGCAGTAATTTTCGTTAAAACAAAGCTCAAAACTTCAGTCAGAATATAAATTACATATAATAAAGTCTATGTTTACATAAGTAAGTACATATGTCGGAAGATACTTACGTTGCCCTGAGACGGCTGTACCCAAGTGTCTCGTGATGCCGCTGTACGGAACCCGTCGGGACCAACGTTTTTTAATGGAAACTTTTGGCACAACGAGGCCATCCCAGAGCACTATCTCTGTTAAATTGGAATATATTTTTCTTAGCGAGACTTTACAGTGGCGTGCAAATAGAAAGAACATTCACCGACTTTCTGAGATTTGAGACATTCTCCCCACAGCTATTTGTACAGTGTCACAAAATCAGAAAAATGGTACAAACTTGCATTTTTCATGCACGAAATACTCGTTGAACGGCTTTGTGTCATCGAATCCGTACACACTCATGTGTAAATGCCCATCTCGGCACTTTTATGCACGTGTGGTTATTTATTCTTTACCTTTTGTGACGTCATCAGAAATTTTACATTCGATAAAATTTTATTTGCAGCCCGTGTAATGTAATTTGGAAATGCCGAAAATAGGAACATTTTTTATACACAGTGTTTGTGAATCTTATAAATAGCGAACGAATTTTTTAATTAAAAAGTTTCGAAAGCGAAAATAAATAAAAATGGGCTCGGGAAATGAACGGCTTCGCCCTGTAAAAACATTAAGCCTATTTTATCTAATTCAGACCGAACTATTTCATTTTGTTGTATTCGTTTTTACACTAATAAGTAAATGTTTTACAGTTGTTCAATAGATCATGTTGGATACAATGAATGCTGGTGTGTATACATACCTACTACCTCAGATTATAGAAAAGAAGCAGATAGACCGCGCGGAACACCGAGAGTGCGGCCAACAAAGCAAATACAAATTCAAAAGCGAATACACTCTCGATTCAGTACAGCACGAAGCGTCGCATCGTTAGTACAGTACGTCACGGCCTCTAACAGATAATTTCAGAATGATGCCGTCTTGTATTTTTAAGCATTGTAAAAACTGTTCCCAAAAACAAAAGAAATAAGATGGAGTATCTTTCATAAGTAAAATATTGATTATTTGTCTATTTGGATTTATTTTACGTGTTTATTGTTAGTGACATCTTGAAATACAAAACCTTAACAAAAATCATTCGGTGTTGCTAGTTTATATTGAAACATTTACCCCTAAGTTAGGAAATAAGTATAGGGGATACAGGAGTATCGATTTACAAAAATATTTATGTCATAATAGTGTTTTATTTATCGCCTTTTCTGGTTAGTATGTTTATAAATAAATAAGTATGTATGTGTCTTCGTAAGGATAACTAGTTAATGAATTTTATAATACTTATTACATCAGTCGATTTGCTATATCATGGGTTATATGACGTCACCATAAAGTTAATATAGCTACCAAAAACAATAAAATGTTGGTGTCTCAAAATAAAAATATATCGCAAATGTATCGTTTATATGGGTATTGTTAATTTGACGTATACAGTTAATAAAAACAACTGATTTAAGAAAAAAAAAACTTTTTTTTTTGTTGTAATGAAATATTATGGCTAATTTTTTCATTTTCCTGGCAAGCGTTTATTATGGAGGAGCCGTTTATTATGATAAGATGTATGTTGACTTAAAAAGCGTGGCAGTTGAGAGTATGTCATGCTCACTTAAATGGCTCGCTGATGGTGGCGCGTGTGTTGGATCATTTGGTTCCCTACAAAATGGTTGAGTTGGATGGTGCTGATCCACGCGTCATGTTCGTGAACGGGCGCCGTCAGTTGAGACTGGTCATCTCTTAACTGCCAGGGCTTATTTGTAATCTTTTAATTTATATTTTGAATTGTTTTTTAAATAACAATTTTTTTTTTTACATTGTTCTCACATATAGAAGCAACAAGAATAATGTACCCAGGATTTTGTAATATCTTGCTTTAAAAGAGTGTCCTTGGAGTTTCTTGCCTATTCTTCTCCATAGAGATCTACGTTTTGGAATGGGCAAATAGCTTCAACTTTCTGACTAACTGACCGACTCTTTGACAATTCAAAAGTGCCTGTAATAGGTTTAATTGAAATAAATGTTTTGAGTTGAGTTTGAGTTTGAACAAACATATTATTTACGTACTTATTAACACAACATAGGTATTATCATATAAGATACACGTTTATAATTTCACATTACTTATTAGGTATCTACTATTAAGAGAAGACATGTGACATCTACCACCCCGCACTGGGCCCGCGTGGTGGATTACGGCTCACTCCCTCTCACAGAGAGGAGGCCTGTGTCTCAGCAGTGGGAACATTATAGGCTGATTACGTAGGTACTATTTATTTAATAAATTTGCGATAACATAACACATTTAGACATATTCATATTTTGTGTAGAATCTTCAGCTACTGTGACTCCGTGTAAATCGCGAGTATAAAAAACCTGGGGTCTACTCCGAAGGGATAATCCGATGTATCGGCCGAATGTTCGGCCGTTTTATATCTTCCAAAGTTTCCCGACTTAAAGGTTCCCGACGAAAAGTTTTGACTTTGGCTTATCTCTTTGACTAACGTTTTTTTTTTCGCTCTTGTCAGCCATAGTTAGCCGTAGTCAAGAAACAGCCGAACATTCGGCCGATACTTTGGATTTATGTTCAAATTAAATCAAATCAAACATATTTTTATTTCACATAAGCCTACATGGGCACTTATGAAACGTCAGAAGCTAGGTGCACGGTTCCAATTGGTCGTTTCCTATGGAGAAGAGCCGGCAAGAAACTCGGTCACTCTTTAAACAGAAATAAAGTTGGCTTTTACAATGTTTTCAAATTACAGTGTTAATAAGTATGAGAGGACAGCGTAGGCCCGTCAAAAGTACCAGGTACTTAACAAAATAGAAAATGGTCTACAGATCTACAGTCTATTAAGCCTACAACGTCCTCACATTGACAAAAAATGTTCGGAGTGGGTGCACACGGGAGCACACGGGTGCTTGTGGCTGTGCACCAGCCACAAGCACCCGCGCACTGCTTAACAGTCTTGATCTACACTTGACTCGTAACGCATGGCGCTCAACTTCCTACTTTTCTGCCAATACCCGCTTATTGTTTACAATATTATTCCGCTAGTGTGATTTTTATTTTTTCTCTTTCGGCTTTTATGCTTATGAACTTTATAAACTACTAGCTGGTGCCCGCGACTTCGTCTGCAATCCAGGATAAAAAGTAGTCTATGTCCTTCCCCAGGACATGGTCTACTCATGTGCTAAATTTCATCTAAATCCGTTTAGCCGTTTTAGTGTGAAAGCGTAACAAACAAACTCACCTTCGCATTTATAATAGCGACAATAGGATAGGATAGTAAGCCGTTATTGCCGATCCGTGCTGTAACATCCTTCTTACTTTCTGTATTTATTTATGTGTAACTGCTTTGGAACTTATTATAAGCTAGCCACAATATTTGCTTGAAGACATCGCCCCGTATCACACCTGCAAGGAAGTATTAACGACAAGGAGGTAAGATTTACCGATATTAGTCCTACACATTTGTTCTATATTGTAATTACATGTACAAAAAACCGGCCAAGTGCGTGTCAGACTCCGCACAATGAAGGGTTCCGTAGTTGGGATGAATTTATCCCTAAAACAAACTTAACATTGTAGTTGAGAAAAATGTTCTCCCATACATCGATATACGTCACGGTCACTTCTCCAACTGAAACTGTAAGTTTGTAATTGCATTTTCTTCTTTAAAAAGAAAAAATAAATAAAAAAATACAAATATAAATTATAAATTTTCGGACTTTTTCCTGAACATGTGCTGTGAGACCTTGCTTCTTGTCAAATTTCATGATTCTAGGTCAACGGGAAGTACCCTATAGGTTTTGATTTGTGTGCGAGTATCAAAATATGTCGCATAAATCTCCATATTTTTTTATCGCGTTGACTTGGAAGCTTACTTTTTTTTAGAACTTCAAGGGACCATAGATTTACGTAATCGATATTAATTTCAACTTGATAACTCCACACGTTCCTGAGAAAAAGGGTATTGACAGACTGACAGACAGACGGACAATGAAATGATCCTATAAGGGTTCCGTTTTTTCCTCTTGAGGTACGGAACCCTAAAAAAGAACCTTTATTTACATAAATAGTTTCAAATTCTAGTTACCTACGCACTGTTATACTATCTAGGTATAAAACCTGTCTAAACTACGGATAAAGGTTCCCGCAGATAGGCGCGACGCGACTCTAGCCTAGTAGAACAATTCTATGAAAACTTAATGGAAATTGTTCTACCTACCAAAATTGCGTCGCACTGTCGTGTCGCGCGGTCGGCGCGTATTATTAGGTACTAAAAGGTTCTTATCGTGTAACTGTTTGCGATCCTTTCAATAAAACATAAAAATAAAATAAAAACATTATATAAAACTAAACCAATGTTTAAAGCAGCGCTACTAACAAAGTGTTGTTCAGATTTTCATTCAGGAAATTCTCAGGGGTTCGCAACATTATGGGCAAAAATTCCCGGTAAATGGAAATAGTGTGCAGATTTGTTCCGTTTATTCCTCGGGAAAAGCTTTATAGGGTTAAGTTTTATACCTCCTTGACAATCCAACAGTGCCTGTAAATAGCTTAGCTTAGTAGAAATAAATGTGACGGCGCAGCAAGTGGCGCCATTTATTTTTTGTTAAAATAAGTTAATCGCAAATCATGTGTTTGCATATCTGTCAACTGTTTTATAATCTATGGTCAATATACTCAGTCATTTTGATGTCATTGACAACCGGTGTTTTAATTTTTTCTTAATTCTAAAACTAGCTAAATACATCAGTAATTAAATAAATGATAGAAACATTAACCGTCTTTTTACAAAACAAGATTTATATTTTGATATTGGCTTAAACCTTGGAGCTAGTTTTTGTAATAAGAACGTGACTGTGGTTTAAATACCGTTCTTTATACAAAACTGAAAACTAAGTTGTCAGTTTTGTATTAGGAACTTTTCCATAGCCCGAATATAGTTCGAAATTCAATAATAGCTCCATGGCTTAAGCCTGGGTCAGAAGATAAACCTTGTTTTGTAATAAGACGGTAACGGCCTTATTACAAAACAAGGGTTATCTTTAGAATCAGGTTTAAAACATCGTGTCATTTTTGAATTTCAAACCAGATTCCGCCTGAGATAAAGTTCTTAATACAAAAACTGATTTTAAACCTGAGTCTAAATTGTCAACTTTGTATTAAGAACTTTATCTCTGACGAAACAACGTTCGAAAATAAAAAATGACACGATGGTTTAAACCTGGGTCTAAAGATAAACCCTGTTTATAATAAGGCCGTAAGAGTTTTGTTACGAAGTGACTGGAATCACCGAAAAGGTCGGATAAAAGTGATGCTGGCTGCTGACACTCTAGCAGAGCGTCGCATCGATAGTTGCGTGGCGGCTGTCTTCTGATGACAGGAGATGATGTCAACGGAGCCCTTGTTGTTGCACGTCCACGATGAACTGGTATATTCCGGTCCTGATGATATTGAAGCTGCTGAACTACTAATACGATGATCACTTCTGGTAAATAATGTCTATCCTGCGCCGTTAAATGTTTTAAGTTTAAACTTTAAACTAATACAAAAACATAAACCTCAGTCATGTTTTCCGCTCGAAAGCTTAGAACGAAAATTAGCCTTGTTTTTGTGCCATCAACCTTAAAATCAGCACGCCATCCAAACATTTCAGCCCGCCATCACAAATCACGTGATCTACATAAAAGCATGGAGGAATCCATTTAACGAGCGAAGTAACATTAACTTCTAATTTAGTTCTCATCGCGGCCCGAACAGAAGGTATTACACCTTGTTTTTGTGTAAATATCAATTTAGATTACACACAGAACAAGCGGGAATGCTCACAATGGCCGGTGGCTACCAACGGCGAGTATTAAGAAGAAATATGTAGTACGTGACTACGTGAACTGAAACACAAATGTTAACTAGTGAAAGTTACTGTTGACGCTTGTACTCACGGCTACACATCAAGCTATACATTTCTAGTATAAGCGGATCTTGCTTTGTATAGGAATTCCGTACGATGAGAGATCAGCTTATACTGGAAATGTATACCTTGATGTGTAGCCGTGTGTACCTTGTACCATTATACGAGTATTGTTTGGCTTCCCGAATGTACAGTCGCGGACTGAAAATGTTTACCTCGCTAATTATAATTGCTTGCACATTTTACTTCATAAACTCATAAGGTCGCCTGCAAAAAATTGTCCAGGCTTAAATCAGTTCATTGAGTTGAAATGGTTTATAGCAAAAGCTTGACAAATTAATCAATATATTTAGAGACAAAGAAAGTTTAAATCTCCATAAAGTCATTATCAGCCTTCATAGTTCATAATATTTTAATAGTACTGTAATGTACGTAGCCTGATAATCATTTTGGTACACTTTGTGAGATGAAATCAAATTTGAAAGCTGGTTAACAATTTTAGTCCGCGACCGTACTTACGTGTACCTTGTGTTCTTGTTGGGATTTTATTCTCAAGTTATAGTTTGTTCCGGTATTTCCGGGGGCAAGAGGCGGTCTAATGGGTGTTAAGGAAGTTTTGTAGCCTTTGGAAGATTTGAAAGGAAACTCTTGTTTATTTCACTAAAAGAAATTGATTACTTCCATTTCCCCGAAAAAGGTTATTCGGTCTGCAAACTTCAGAAAATATTTCAAATGATGAGCTTAAGGCGCTACCCCGAGCAAAACCTTGTTTTTCTTCGTTAATCTGAGGCTATTAACTAGTAAATTAAGAGATATAACTACATTTATAAGATCATTATTTAATGTTCGATATCCTGTCATCAAATTGCACGTTCTTATTTGTTTTTATGTGTTATAAATATATTTAAAATCTCGCCGTAAAAATAATAAAATTATTGATTACATGCATCTTTTGCTAAATGTGAAGTTCTATTAACTGGAGGATTACACTAATGAATAGATAATTTATAAATCAAAATAACTCACGTTTTATTTTATTTCAAAAGATCGCTTTTATTTTATGATTAAAATAATTCCTAAAATTGTGTGAATTTGGCGTGCGCAGGGAGTGGGACAGAGTGTGGCAAAGCAGCGGGACAGAAAAGGACCGAACGTTCAAGGTCGTTTGCTAGGGGAAGCGCCTTAACGGCAATCTGTCGTACGTTTTGTAAGGCAAATACTGCACACTGTTCATTCTAAAAAAAATAGGGCAGGATACATAACAAAAATACAACTCAAACTAAGCATAGTACATACATGGGTATGTGTTACGCACGCATACGCATGGATATTGTCAGGAAATCTATATTTCGCTATCAAGGGCTCTATTGTTAATAGCAGAATATTGACAATAGAGACACACTCCACAGCCTATGAATCAATCAGTATTAGGACTACACCCCTCTCAGCCAACCCCACCTCGGCTTGTTTGATTAGCATACAACAGTGCAGGCTGGTAATCTTACGAGTCGGCTTAGGGTCAGCGCAGATAGAGCAGCAAGATGTTTGAGCAGTTTTCATTGATAAATTGATAATGAATTTAAAAACAACTTATACAGGGTCAAATTAAATTAGCTAGCGAAACTCAGCAGACGTGATAGGTATCGATATCTAAACAAAACCGAACAAAAAATAAATTAATTTGATGTAAATTTTTTTGAACCCCTGATATTGTTGTTAATTGAAGGATGAGTTAGAAAGTATGTTTTCTTTTTTTATTTTGTTTAGGTATCGCTACCCATCCCATGTGTGAAGTATTCACAAAAAATGGTTTTTTTTAAGTGTCTGCACTGGTCTGCACTAACTGTGGTTGATGACCCCATAAAAATATCATTAAATTAATTTATTTTTTGTTTGATCATGTTTAGATATCGATACTCATCACGTCTGCTGAGTTTCGCTAGCTAATTTAATTTGACCCTGTATAGAGTTGATAATATCGTGCAAGATGCTGTGTATGCGCGCGGCTTCCGCACGTATGTTCCTTGCAGCCATGCACGTCGTCGTCGCGAGCACGCTCGAGCATACAAGAGTGTGCGCGCGTCGACACTTTCAAACAGTCGCCGCTGCACACGAGTAAATATCCCACTGAGACAAAGCATCTAAGGTGGGTTTTTAAAGTGTACATAATTGAGCAGTCTGTATGTTATGATTCTTGGGATGATTCACTCGCGCGGATTCTAGAACATCGCCGCGTCCGCCGAGTTTACACGTAAGGTCTTGTACGAGAATGCTCGAGCAGTTGCAGCTCTGTCTGTGCTAACCTTAAAACAGTTACTACGGTTTTAATGGACCATTCGACCGCTCAGATACTTGGTTTAATCAGGCTTCTTAAATACATGACTTGTAATGCAATTAAACGAGAGCTTCTTTTGTTTTTAACACAATTGCGTTTAATTTTCATTAAATATACGAGCGTGGATGAAAGAGATTAAGGCAATCGTTTTGTTTTTATGTTCGTGTTTTGTTTTATTTATTTATTTTATAAATAAAGTGTGGGTAATTTAATTATCCTACACGTTTAATATAACTTATGCAAACATAAGCTGTGTACTATTTTATATACTTTGGTACGTCCTTTATTAGGCAGTTATGTTTTACATATAGATCGTACTATTATTTTTTTGTGCATGAATAAACATTTTTTAGTTTGTTAGTGATAGCAAGCGTAACATTGCAGTTAGGTACAATCATAACTTGCGATGAAATAGAAATCAATACTTTCAGTTGCCATTAATATAAGGATTTAAAATTTTCTTTTTAAATTAAATTAAAAGATAAATTTGAAATATGTCGATACGTTGTAGCCAAGTATTTTGGTTTCAAATTAGTTTTTAGGGTTCCGTACTTCTAAAGGAAAAAAAATGGAACCCTTAAGGCTTCTACATACCGGGGCGACTTGTCACGCGACGCGACGCGACACAAAGGCACCGCTCGTCCCGCGACACGCGGGGCCTTTGTGCCGTGTCGCGTCGCGCGACAAGTCGCGCTGGTATGTAGAAGCCTTTATAGGATCCTCTCTAGCTATTTCTATATTTTTTATTTGATATTTTTATATAATTAAAACTCATGCTGACATTTGACCGCTTATGGCAAAGCATAGAGAACTTACGAAAATTTAACATCTCACACATCTGTTTATCTGTAACCTATGTTTACAAATAAATAATCTGAATCTGATCACTCGCGTCTGTCACAGCCGATTTGTCCGAATCTACTTGATCGATTAAGTTGAAATTTGGTACACCTAAGAAATTCTTTGACCCAAACACGGATGTGTAGCGTAAATAAATAAATTTTGAATATGGGCGTCACTTTTGGGGCGCAAATTAGAAATTTTGTATAACATTTTTGCAAAGTGTACCGTGTGATAAATCAAATGAATGGGCTTGTTGTAAGGATTTCAGATAATCATCAATAATTTTAAAAGTATTTAATAAAAAAGCATTGTATTCATTTATATAAATTATTTTAAAATTATTTAAGAAAATTAAAATTTTCTATTCTCATCTCCGAAAGTACTGAGCCTAAAATTTTGAAATAAAATACAGAAATTAGTTATTTTTTTTTAGATTACAGTAAAACCTATAAGAAATTTATGATCTTAAAATAACATGTTAATTCTCTCAATATTCTGCGTAGAAACTTATATTTGCAGTTATTTGTATGAGGGAACATAGTTTCAACTACAATGTTAAGTTTGTTCTTAAGAAAAAATAATCCCCACTACGGAACCTTTCATTGTGGCCGATTTTTATTCAATATTTGACTAACATAACTAAAAACTTAACATTAATTTGATTTGACATAACTATAAAATCCACTTTGAGTTTGAAATTGGTTTTAAATTATAAAATTACAGCTTTCACTTGCCGGGGATAAAAGTGTTCGATTTTTTTTTTTCTAAAAGACCGCAGAAATTTTTATCCCTAGCGTTGGCAACCTCTGCTTACAGGGAAGCCGACAAAAATGCCCAACGCAATTTTTCAATAAATTCAGTTAAAGATTAAAATCATTTTCACTGAGGCCACCTTTGTTACAAAGGCATTTTTGTGGGAATATACTCGGGGACTCGGCGATTTAATTTTTACTTCATACAATTTTGCATTTTCATGTAATTTTAAGTATTCAGAAATCCAGTTTAATTTACAATAGGTGATTTAATTTATTTTTAAAAAGGTGCATGGACTATTAGCATATAATCAGCCTTTAGTGTTCCCGCAGCTGGGACACAGGCCTCCTCTCTTCGAGAGGGAGTGGGCTTATAAACTACCGCGCGGGCCTAGTTCGGGTTGGTAGATGTCACATGTCTTCGAATTTTTGTTTCTATAGGACATGCCGGTTTCCTCACGATTTTTTTCTTCACCGTCTCAAAATAAAGCACCTGGCTGGGTTCGAACCCACGACCGTAAGTCGTAAGTCGGGGCCGGTAGCACTGGGCCACCACAGCTCCCACTGGCCCACCACTGCCGCTCATGGTCAATTACGTTATGTTATATTCAGGTGGGTCTGTTGGCGGTAGCTTTAAGCCTAGCACTGCTTTGCGGTGGAACGCGGTGCATTTATTCTACCGTACCGCATGCATTTCATCATCATCATTTCAGCCGAAAGACGTCCACTGCTGGTCATAGGCCTCCCCTAAAGTGGGGGGTTTGCCATAATCGCCACTCTTGGCAGGCGGGTTGGCGATCGCAGTATCAGTGTTAAAATGCATAGAGAACGCGCTGCTGCCCATGCTCTATCAAGTCCCTTAGTCGCCTTTTACGGCACCCACGGGAAGAAATGGGATGATGCATTTATTTCATCGCAATGTGCGCAATTCTATGACATTCCATACTTCACAGATTATGCGGTAAAGAAACGCACGGCAGTGCGCGCTAAGCTTAAGTAACGTCAAATTTTTTGGCAACGTCAAGTGCAATTTGTACCGTAAGTAATTACCATCGCTCTCCTACGGACAATAGGTACAGAAAAGGATGCAACATTACTTATGTTTTTATTTTTAACCGAATTCCAAAAAAGAGGAGGTTATAATTATGTTTGTCCGTAGGTTTTTTTTATGCACGAGTATGTTCACCGATTTCTCCGTCAATCGTGGACCGATTTTGAATTTTTTTTTTTTGGTTTAATGCTTTCGAGGTGGCCCCATTGTCATCAAGTCAGAATCTGATGAGGGGATCCCATGCAAATCGAGGAAAATCCTCAAACTTTTTAGGTACACAACACAACACAAACAAAACACACAAATAGTACTCGTGCAATAATTGCTCTCGAAGTCAACAGTCGTGTTGTTATTGAAGTCGGTGGCATAAAACTAAAATTCTGATCCAAAGACACCGGCTTCCGAAATTTAAATTATTATTCCCTTGGAAAAGTTTTTTTTTTTAAAGTCGGTTGTTTATTTTTTGTAAAAAGTTTTTTTTTCATTTTTAAATCATTTTTGGTGAAGATTGTAGATATTTGATGTAAATTCCAAACTATATGATCAGTCCGGGCGTTTTAGTTGCCTGATCGTTTTCTATGACAGCCAATTATGATCCTATTTAATTCAACGTCATTCAGATCAAGATATTATTTCAATTTCGTGTTAATAGGTATTCTGTTACTGCAGATGAGTTTGACAAGCAGACGTAGTTTGTTATTAGTATCGATATTTGACTTTCCATTTTGGATGGTGAACTAGCGACGGCACTTCACCACACAAAATGGAAAGTAAAAGAAAGCGCCTGTCTATGCTCTTGCTCACAGCCCAAAGCAAAATACGGGCTTGTACCCCCGTGGGTACACACTGCGTCATTATGTGCTAACCCTTCAAGTTTTAAAATATTACACTGCTACAACATTGAATTCGTTACGAGTAATCTAAAGAATACTTTAAAAAGAGTTCGTAGTTTCGACTTGGAATAGAACCATCGCATCACCGAACGTCTTCATACTCATACTTTGACGAACTAGCCAGCGAGCCCATGTGATTTGCGATGAAATTGTTATGTAGTATCGTCCGAGTCACTTTATCTTTAAGTCTTTGTCTAATCGAAAGATGTTATAATTTGAGGGTTAAATACCCTCAAATTATAACATCTTTCTCTTCTTATGTTTTCTTAAAAAAAAGCAATATTTATTAAAAACAGACTTTAAAAAAAATACTATTTAAACTTATTCACTAAAGCAATACATTAATTATAATAAAATGTTTTTGCAAAATACAAAAAATAACTTGGGCCTATCTCGGATTTGAACGCGCATGTCTTTTGGAGGGTAACCACTTAATGGAGCAGTGTTTACAAGCCCGTATTTTTTTTGTGCACATGTTTCATCACTCTTGCTTTAAAAATCGTTAGGAATGGTGATGGTAAATATCGTTAGGAACCAAACGGCTTGGGACGTGACGATGGGATAAGACCATGACGTTATTTCCTTGGAAGGTGGGCAGGCCCTCTGGTGTGGGACGCAACCTGTGTCGACACCCTTGCGCCATCTCATGTTCCAAGCAAGGCTGACTGTGCTGGCGCCGCTACTGCGGCTGCTGTGACACTCAAGCGGCGCAAATACTCAAA
This sequence comes from Tiliacea aurago, assembly GCA_948098905.1. NCBI lineage: Eukaryota > Metazoa > Arthropoda > Insecta > Lepidoptera > Noctuidae > Tiliacea > Tiliacea aurago. Next base: position 13,367,914 of record OX402577.1, read on the forward strand.
TCTTATACCCTAACTACAGTTTTGAACTTACACTAACTACGGTCATGGGGCCCGAGTGCGCATCTCCTTTTTAAGGAAATTTCTCGCCGACTGATCGACACTTCACGTGACCAGAGGGCTGGCTCGTTCTTTGGCCAAAGAATTATCATTGCCATTGAACGTGGCGAACGTGACAGCGATGCGGACGAGTATTTCGACGCCTTAGTGTCCATTGTTTTTTTGTATTTATTTGTTTATTTTGTTAATTAAGTAGTCATTTAATTTGTTCCCAAACCAACAACTCCCACGAGTATTGAGTCTGCATGGTGAATTCACGGTCTCTTTGGCCTGAATCCCAATATTTTGGGACAATTTATTATTATTAAGAGTTTATCAGCTTACGATTTATTTTTCTGAGAAAATCACAGTCGATCAATCGCATAACATTTTTGATCATAGAGAAGACTAAATGGTCGTAACATTTGTGGGATCACAGACTATTATCGAAGAAGCAATAGCCCAAGGGTTAAGGCTTCGCTGACGGGCAGAGGTCATGAGTCCTAACCTCGCCCTTTGTACTATTATATTTTTCTTCACATATTATGGCATCTTACACTGAAACTGACATCTTTTCACGAAATAATCTGCACTCCAAGTTTAATTTTGACTTCAAAAGCTGCTACAAATATGAAATTAACAAAGAACTTTTATACAAAATATTTTTTCTTTGCGTTTCAATTTCAATAACCTGCTAATGAGTGCTAATGAAAGCGAGTGAAGCTAATTAAAAGAAATCCCTATAAAGAATACTTAGTTATATATTTTTATTAATAATTTTCTGGTGGATTTGTTTCTGTAGATATCTTGACATCATACTGAAATAAGTAATGAATTATAAGGGACTTACTTTACATAACATCACGTTTGTATTCTCCGAAGGGTTATGAATTAACGATAGGTATTTATTTGCAAGAATATAGGTAGCTAACATAAGTTCTTAATATCTATGGGTTTCACTATATTCGGCATTTCAGCCGTGCAAATACCTATTTATATTTTACATCTTGGTTATACTTATATAGCATGCAGTACACATTTAGTAATTACAATAAAATATAATAATATAAATAAAAAAAAAATATAATTAATAGCAATAACATTAAAATATTTACTAATAATAATTTCTTAATTTAAATTTAGATTACAATGCAATTCATAAAAATAAAATTAAATACAATTCTATTCATTTAAAATAACAATTTAATTAAAAATAGCGATCAGTAATAATGATGTGAGGCAGAGGTGGACCTGTAATACACCCACATTTCGCCAGTTATGTTTATGTCACATGTAATAGGGGGCGAGCCTATTGCTACCTACCGGGCCAGGTTGCTATTTATTCTATTATTAAGAATAAGTCTGATAAAGAAACTGCCGAGATGATTTTAGGTGCTGGATTAGCACATGCAAGATTTTTCTTTGTAAAGGATACATTATACAGGATGGATTTAACCTTAACCGTTGCAGGTACAGGAAAATGGTCTTAAGAGACTGTCCTTAACTTTTTGAGAAATATTGATCTGTATTCACAGATTTTGAAAATAATGTACAGTCAGCAGGAAAATGGGCAAAATTCACCTTTTTTTTTTCATGCCAATCGATCCTGTTTCTTACTCGTATAAGGATCGAAAACCTCTATTCAACCAACTGAGGTTTGAGTACTAGAAAAGTCATAAATCGCAAAAAAAAAATTCCATACATTTCGTAAGAAATTAGACTTCAACATAGTTTTTATGATGGATAGACCGCTACGATGAACACTGGCCAAAAAAAAAACAAAAAAAAACTATGTTAAAACGAATACGCTTCATAATTTAATTTGCTTTGAAAACAGAATCTAGATAATTTGTTGCTTGCCCTTATCCCCATATACCCATCTAAAAAATCCACCCTGTATACGTCAAACAAATCCTGGGCTGTCAACCCCATATTGTTGCTGGCATTGCCATAGTTCATGCAGACACTCTCGTGTCGAAGAAGATTGCTTCTATACGATTGTATATAAGACTATCTTTTCATTATATAAACCTAATCTCCTTTGTATTATATTATAATTGCATATCACAGGTGTGTACTATGTACAATAGAGCTACCATTTACCGGGTAATATGTCTTTCATTGACTTGAATGTGCCCTGGCGGCTGAGAGTATGTCATGCTCACTCAGATGTCTCGCTGATGGTGGCGTGTGTGTTGGATCATTAAGCTCCCTTCAAAATGGTTGAGCTGAATAGTGCTGATCCATGCGTCATGTTCGTGAACAGGCGCTGTCAGTTGGGACTGGTCATCTCTTGGCTGCCACGGCTTATTTTTAATTATTTTAGTTTTGAATTGTTTTTTTTTATAGTTTTATCAGGGACGCTTCTGACGTTTTGCATCGTTCTCACATGTATTATTTCAATATGAGTGACTAATACTTTGTTTCAATATTTTAATTTAAAAGAGTGTCCGTGGAGTTTTTCTGCCCGTTTTTCTCCATAGAAACCTACTATTCTTTGGAATAGGAAACTAGCTTCATATTTCTAACTGATCGAATTCAAAATTCCCTGTAAATGGTTTAATTGAAATAAATGTTTTGAGTTTGAGTTTGAGTCAGTGTGACCACGTTGGTCTCCTAAACTTTGCTACGGACTTTGATGCAATTGTCACTAGCATTTATAGAATTTATTCCGGAAGATATATGTGTACATTACATTAATATAAGTCGTAAAAACTGTGCAAAGCAGGGGCGGATTGCTAGTTGTGAATAATAAAATAATATTAATTACTAGCTGCGCCCCGCGGTTTCACCCGCGTAAGTCTCGATCCCGTGGGAAAGCCATCCTTAACACTTAGGGGTATAACAAAATAGATAGTAGCCGATTCTCAGACCTACTGAATATGCATATAAAATTTCATAAAAATCGGTCAAACCGTTTCGGAGGAGTATGGTAACTAGCATTGTGACACGAGAATTTTATATATAAGATCTACTTTCTATTTTGGGATGTGCTCAAATAACGATAACTACCCTTGGAACCCCGGCTAATTTCAAGTAGCCCTCCATAGCTGATATACGTACGTATCCATGGAGACAGATCTAATCCTCTATCTACCTACGCATAATATGATAACCCGCTTAACCTAGATTGTTCGGTCAAATTGGACGGGGCTCACACAGCATTTTGTTTGTTTGAGTGAGGTCAGAAAACAATATCCTTCATGTGGGTGGTAAAGTCGGTTGCTAATCGACTGCAAAAACCCTTGACTTTATCTAGTAACTGGGTACTATGTCCCCTATTTGGCGAAGCTTATCAATGGTGTGCGATCAGCTGCGTGGGAGTAGCCCTAATAATAAAACAGTTTTTATGATCTTAGGTATATGTAAAAGTTAGTGCTCATTCACACTAATCCGTCAAAGACGATTCGTGTTTTTTGACGAATCGTCTTTTTTCACGAATCGTTATTTTGATTTGTATGGGCGGCTATACATTTTAATTGCCCGTGTTCACACTAATATTACGGAATCGTGAAAAATTACGGATACGTCTTAAATGACGTTTCATCTTTTTTCAAAAACCTTCAGTTTTAAATCAAGAATCGTTATGACGGATCGGTCGGGATGTCTATGTTGGATAGTTCGTCCAAGACTGAAGTCTGAATCACGAATTCAGTGTGAATATCTATTCGGATATTTAGATGAATCGTGAAAATCTCGATTCCGTATGCAATGTGATCGTTAATCCGTCATTACGTATCGTCTTTTTTGACGAATCGTCTTTGACGGACCCAGTGTGAATGAGCCCTTACATCGCTATTAGATATAGCGATGTTACTTACCTATAAAATGAACTAGCAATCATGTGAGTTTTGAGGTGTTAGAGAGTGATCATGTCTCATGAGTCTTTGCCACGCCCAATAAACCTTGAGGCTTATAATTAGGTACGTTCTGTTTACGTTATTTCTGCTTGAGTATAGTTTTCGACGATTTTTATATTTTATTTTTTTGGTATAGTGGCGTGTGCTAGCTAACATAATTATGGCAAATAATTTAATTTAATGTTCTGTGTTGCGTAATGCAAATTATTTTACAATTATTTTCATTGTAAATCAAGTTTTCTAACTGAACAGACAACTGTGCTGCTGGGGAGTTTGTTGATCCACTTCTTCTTCCCAGCTTAAGCACTAGGAAGTGGTGAAGGGTGCCGTTTTTGGAGGACTGTCTTATGTGATTTTTGACGTTCGGAAAGTGCTGATTCTCAGTCTAGTTTGAATAATTTTGATTTTCTACCAACTTCGTTGACTAGCTAATGTAGCAATGTTTTCACCACGACTAAACAATATCAGCTATCTGACGATAAACAATATCATACAAATCACGTCGTCGTTTCAGCCGGAAGACGTCTACTGCTGGACATGTCATGTCATGTCTTGTGCCATAATCGCCTCGCTTGGTAGGCGGGTTGGAGATCGCAGTATGGTGATAAAATGCATAGAGAACGCTGCTGCCCATTCTCTAGTAAGTCCCTTAGTCGCCTTTTACGACACCCACGGGAAGAAATGGGAATCACGTCGTGTATCAATAAAACTATTTACTGATTATAAAAATTCTTTCACCTATAAAAAGCTAACTTATCAGCAAGTAACATGGGCCGTATATTATTTTCAGTAAACTTAGAGATCCCTACGAAAATTACAATTATGTAACCTTGTACCTTGGGTTGTCAGAAATTGATTAATCCAGTATCATACAAATCGTTAAAATAAGCTCTTTTAAACCTTAACAGTGTACATAGTTGTATACTCTAATTAGTTAAAGGAAACCTCGGAGGGTAAATAGCGTGTCTCGATCACAGGCCGGGCGTTGGGCAAACAATGGTTTAGCCAGCAAAGCTTTTGCGTCTGAAACGCCTCATCAGGTACTCGCCTCTGTGACGGTGAAAGCCCAGCGCTACGTCCAATCATTGTGAGGTTTGGGGCCGTCTGTCACACCGTTTGTGTAGGCTGGAGAAATTAAACCACGATTTATCTGTGAAAATCATGACATAAACATGTTTACTTATAAAAAAAGCATATTCTACGTTTCGTCGTAGGTTCACGCATGCATCCTTAACAGATTTTATAATAACTTTCGGCAATTCTGGTAGTTATTTTAATTGGTAAACTAAAATAGTCTGTCATAACAGTCTGTGTGGTGCCGGACGTAAAGAATAGCAGGGGTATTTCTTCCCGTAAGTATCGTAAAAGGCGACTAAGGGATTTACTAGAGAATGGGCAGCAGCGTCCTCTATGCATTTTATCACCATACTGCGATCGCCAACCCGCCTGCCAGGCGTGGCGATTATGGCACCCCCCCCCTGTACAAATGAAGGTGAATTAATATGAACCCCCCCCCCTTTGGGGGAGGCCTAGCAGTGGACGTCTTTCGGCTGAAATTATGAAACTTAAATAAAACATAAACTGCATTTTAATTCTTTATTTTTTTTTTAATTTCGTTTGTTCAGATAAGTTGGTACCTACCTAATATTAGAAAGAATAGTGAATAGGTTGTAGTATCTACTAAATTTGTCGTTTTTGTTTGTTTTATATCTATATTTTTTATTATTTGTAATTAAATATTTCAAGCACTAGGCTACTGGAATTGCTTTATAATCCTTGTAATTCAGAAACTCATTCTGATATTTCTATTGAAACTTCTATTTTCTAAGTAAAGGCTTTCGTTTTGTTGTTCAATGAGAAACACTGCCAGCCAGGTGGACTAATTGAATTTAAAAAATAAATGTACTTTGTTTTATTTTGTGAAACATAAATATCTGCAGGTACTTTGCCGACAAAAGTAAATACACAAGATTACCTTTTTCGGGCATTTTTTTCTGGATTCATAAATAATACTCTTAAAAGTATTTATTTTTTGGTAAATGAGTAAAAGAAACCCCAAGCGAATCATCAAATTATAATACATATTATTACTTGAAACTATTTTTTTAAATTGTTAAATTATTCAAACATTTTACTGTTCTATTATCACTTAATGCTTAGGTACTAAAGTACAAATGTTTAGAACAGGAAAAGGACAAATAAATTTTAGGTATCTCCAAATTGTAACTTAAGTAAATAATAATGGCGGAAGCAACTGTTTGTTAAGGAAAGATAAATAATTCTGATGTCTTCCGAGAAGGATGCTTTAACAATCCATGTTTATTTAGTAACATCAGGAGGAATATTTTCAAGAAAATCTTATCACAAGTGCGTTAGAACTGGTTTTCATACTAAAAAGTGTCTAGTCAATATTAACCAGCTGGGTTACTCGTATATCGTGGAAGGCAGTGTCAAATGTATATGTCACCGTAAGATTGTGATAACCGTTAGTTTATAATATATCGGTATCATTTCCGTTACATTAAAAACTGTCGAAAATTTTTGAACTGGGTGAAATGGGTTAGGTTAGGCTAAAACTGTGATCCTTCTGCGGGACGATGACCCTGCCGCTGCGCCGCTCCGAAGGCGGAGGAGGGGTCGAAGAAGACGTCACTTTGAACGTCATCTCCGACTCCTCCCAGGTGGAGGCCAGCAGGCAACGGGTGCGGGGCCACCCTTGCCTGTATTGCACAGGCCTCCACCACTGTCGGACCCAGTAACGGGGGGGCATGCGGGGCCCGCCAGCTAGGCGGGCATGCGCCGGGAGGGTTGTGGAAGAAAAGGTTCAACCGTTATCCCATGGCCCTCCCAACACGGCGATGCGGGAACACCGCTGACTTTTAGTGGGTATACTGTCGTCATTACCGACAGGAGTCCCACATACCCCGACTCGTCCCCCACGAGCGGGGATGCGTAATTGCATTTCTCAGCGAAAAAAAAAAAAAAAAGGGTAAAACTGTGAAAGACCGCGCGCGAGTCGAGCGAGCGAAGCGAGCGGTGCCGCGTATAGATAGATTACAAACTATAGAAACAAAATACGTTCAATTGTAAATGGTTAGTTGCAGTTAACAATTTTCGACAGTTTATAATATAAGGGAAATAATACCGATAGATTATAAACTAACGCCGTCTTATTACAAAACAAGATTTATATTTTGACATGGCTTAGCCATGGAGCTAGTTTTTGTAATGAGAACGTAACTGTGATTGAAATACCGTGCTTTATACAAAACTGAATACTCAGTTCGGTACTAAGTTGTCAGTTTTGTATTAGGAACTTTACCGTAGACGGAATAAAGTTTGAAATTCATTAATGTTAGGAATAGATTCGAATACACATACTTTTCATAGTGACGCTCATGGTTGTGAGAGGTGGTTAGATCACTGCATAGTCACTCAGTCCGCACAGGCGACGATTAAAAAAGTATGGGTAAAGCATGACGTGTATTGGTCCGACCACTTTCCTCTGGTTTTGAATGTAACTTAAATAAACTTAATGCATTTGAGCCCATAACGGTAGCGGATGTTTCAAATAATACCATTTGGGGTGATAGAAAAATGGAACAAATTAAGAATTATCACTCATTGTGTCACTCTAAACTTCGAAATATTGATTTTCCTTTAGAGTTAGGACAATGTTGTGATTCTGTATGTCGTAATAGTGATCATTTTGTAATTCTTGATAAAATGTATAATGATGTTATAAGTATCTTTACTGACGCGGCTAAAGAGTCTTATAATTACAAAATATGTCACAGAAAGAAAGAATATGTAACAGGCTGGAACAAGCACGTCGCTGGCGCACATGGGGAGGCTAGGCTTAGATTTGGGATGTGGATTTTGGCGGGAAAACCAAAAAATGGGATTGCCTATAATGAGATGTTAGAATCGCGCAAAAAATTCAAGGCTAAATTAAAATGGTGTCAAGACAGACAAGAACAAATAAAAATGGACTTACTCGCATCCAATCACTCAGCCAAAAATTTTAAATCTTTCTGGAAAAATACCAACAAACTAAATGTGAGGCCTAGCCTCCCCGTGAACGTTGAAGGCGTTCATGACCATAAAATGATTGCCAACATGTTTAGGGAACATTTTACAGTGCAGTCGACGTTGAACTCCTCGTCGCGTGTTGTTGCCGAGACGTTGGTGGCTGAGCGTAGTATGTATTTCTCAGCTAAAAGCGTTTCAAACACTATTACACACATGCAAAGAGGGAAATCGCCTGGTCACGACGGTCTCAGTATAGAACACTTTTAGTATGCGGGGTTCACTTACCAAGAGTGCTTAGTATGTTGTATAATTTGTTTCTGTGCCACTCTTATTTACCTGAGCCATTGATGCGTACAATTGTGGTACCCATAATAAAGAACAAGACGGGTGACGCGTCCGACAGAGTTAACTATCGACCCATCTCACTTGCTACTATAACAGCCAAAGTGCTTGACAGTCTGCTGAATGGTAATCTCATGAGGCACGTCGACTTGCAGGACGCGCAATTCGGTTTTAGAGCCGGTCTGTCGACGGAGAGCGCCATACTCTGCCTGAAACATACTGTCAAGTACTACACAGAGAGAAGGACGCCGGTATACGCGTGTTTCCTCGACCTATCAAAAGCGTTTGATCTCGTAGCATATGACGTGCTATGGGAGAAGCTCGGAACCGCGGGTGTACCGGTGGAATGTACCTCTCTTCTTAAGTACTGGTACTCCAATCAGAGAAATCAGGTGAGATGGGCCGGTACTCTGTCGGACGACTATAAATTGGAATGTGGTGTGAGACAAGGGGGGTTGAGCTCGCCCTTATTGTTTAATTGTTATGTAAATGAGCTGATTGAGCGGCTCAGTAGCACTCATGTCGGCTGTTTCATCGATGACAAGTGTGTTAACAATATTAGCTATGCAGACGATATGGTGTTGCTGAGCCCCACAATCAGCGGACTAAGGAATCTGGTGTCTCAGTGTGAGGCTTTTGCGATGTCACACGGGCTTAGATACAACTCCAAAAAGAGTGAACTCCTAGTATTTAGAGCAGGTACATACTATCCCTTGTATGTTCCTCCTGTCATCCTTAACGGTGCAGCCTTAAGAGTAGTGGACAGGTTTAAGTATCTGGGTCATATCGTAACAAGTGACCTTAAGGATGACGAGGACATAGAGAGGGAGCGCAGGGCTTTGGCGGTGAGAGGCAATATGCTCGCTCGCAGGTTCGCACGTTGCACCAACGAGGTGAAAATAACGCTTTTTAAGGCATTTTGCCAATCGTTCTACTCGAGTGGCCTGTGGGTGAAACATACGCAGCGAAGCTACGGAGCCCTGCGCACCCAGTATAATAACGCTTTTAGGATGCTTTTGGGGCTGCCGTGGCGCTGCAGCGCGTCTGGTATGTTTGCTGAAGCGCGTACGAATGGCTTTCAAGCTATCATGCGCAAGAAAGCAAACTCCTTGCTGCATCGTCTACGAAGCAGCGGCAACAGCATCCTAATTGCTATTGCTGCCCGTTTTGACTGTCCCTTCCAAAATCAGTGGATGAGGACGGCCATGGGCCTCAGTTAGGTATAGGTATTAACAATACTAACATAATTTTAGATACAATGTTTTATTACTAACACACTAATAGTTTTATGATTGTGTTGTTGTGTGATTTTAAATATGTTAACTAATATGGAGATTCTCTGAAATAAAAATTATATTATTATTATTTCTTTTATTTCATTAAATATACATATAAATTATATTTTTAAATATTAGAATATAAAAAAATGTAAAAACATTTAAAAATATAAAAAATAGTAGCCCACCGGTATCGGGAACAAGGTCCAAGCTACCGGCGGTCAGAGCTCCAGAGAGAGGAACCTCCTAACAATGCGAGCCGTGTCCAGAAGTACCGCTCTCTGAATCAGGCCCTTAATCCAGCTGCCCAACGAGAGCCTCCTTAGGTGTTGGTCAAGGCTCTTGGCAATTAAGCCATTGGCTGATACAACTATCGGCACAATAATTGCTGAATCCACATCCCACATGTCGACAACTTCGCGAGCCAAGTCAAGATACTTGATTTGTTTATCTTTCTCAGCTTTCACGAGGTTCCCGTCATGAGGGACCGTTATGTCAATAATCATTGTGCGCCGCTCTATTCGATCCACTACCACTATATCAGGCTTATTGGCAACAATAGTCCTGTCAGTGATGATGGACCGGTCCCAGTACAATGTGATATTTCCACTTTCGAGAACTGGGTCGGGCACATACCTGTAGTACGGCACCTCCGATTCCACAAGGCTGTATTTCAGAGCAAGTTGCTGATGGATAATCCTGGCTACAAGGTTGTGTCTATGCAAGTACTCTTCGTTAGCTAGACGAGAACACCCGGAGATAATGTGTCGGATTGATTCTCCCAGACGGTGACATGCCCGACACACGTCAACCGTGCCGTCCTTCACAATAAATCTCCGATAATTCTTCGTCATGATAACTTCGTCCATAATTGCACAGAAAAAACCTTCGGTTTCCCCAAAGAGGTCACCGAAACGCAGCCAGGCTACGGACGCTAAAAAGTCTACATCGGGTTCATGTAGGGCCCGGAAAAAGCGTCCGTGAAGCTCCTTACTTTGCCATACCTCCCTGCGATCATTAGTGTCAAGCACTACAGGTTTGCGCCAGTTCTCTGTAGCCAAGGAGAACGGGGTGAGGCCTTTGTCCACCACGACCACATCTCGATGCATCCCCACGTCGGCTTCTAGAAAATATTCCCTGAGACTGCATATCTCGCGATTGTGGAGGGTCTTAGCGTTTAACACGTTGGCTGCCATACGAGTATACTCGTAGTAACTTTTTTTTATGCCCATTGCCACCATACAAAATGGTAGGTACGAGTATACTCGTAGTTGGCAGTGGAACCTAGTTCAAACTACGAGTTAACTCGTAGTATGGCAATGAGATAGGATTTTACCCTAAAACTCTGTTGAGCACCAAACTGAAAAAAGGTCAAATGATTACAAAGAGAACTGATAAGGTTTATGTGTGTAACTGGAAGGATAAGAGGGAAGTTTTGTGTATTTCTAATATGCATAAACCTATTCTGGTTCCTGTGTCAAACAAAAACGGTAAGGTTTCGATGAAACCTAATGTGGTTAGAGATTACAACATGGGAATGTCCGGGATCGATCTTTCAGACCAAATGCTGTCATATTACTCAGCTCTTAGAAAGACGTTGTTTTGGTACAAAAAACTAGCGATACACATTTTTGAAATCTACATTCACAACGCCTGCATGATCTTCAACCAACAAGCCAACCTTCCTCCGGAAAAGAAATTGGATGCCCTTTCGTTCAAAGATGAAGTCATAAAACATCTTTTAGGCGAAAAATTTGGAAAGTATAGTCATTACGAGCAGAAAAATCGAGAAGGATTACAAGTACTACATTATTTAGAGCGTCTACCACCCACACAAAAAAAACAGAAACCAACGAAACCGTGTCGTGTCTGCAAAAAAGAAAAAAAACGCAAAGAAACAATTTATTACTGTCCGGTATGTCCTGAAAAACCTGCCTTATGCGTAGAAAATTGTTTTAAAATGTATCACTCCTTTTTGATTTCACAGTGATGTACCCAAAAAAATTCTATTAAACTTTTTTTTCTGATTAAATAATGTTTTATTTGAAATGCCAAAAAATGTAACCCCGCCCTCCTTTCACTGCCACTTGTCTAGAATTCGTTTGAAATCGCATACAATCAACTACGAGAATACTCGTAGTTGGCAATGGGGCCCAGATCTTGTACTACGAGTATACTCGTAGGTTGGCAGTCAACGTGTTAAAAAGCCTCGACCTCCACACTTTCGCGGGATATACAGTCTCATTACCGAGGACCGTGGGTGATGCATTCGATATGCAGTCAGCAACGTACGAACCCTCCTATCCAGGGCGTCAAGTTCGGTTTGAGTCCATTTGAGTATGCCGAAAGAGTACATCAAAACCGGCATGACCCAACCGTTGAAGGCGCGCACCTTGTTCCCGCCTGATAGAAGACTATTAAATACTTTCTTCAGGCGGGCAAAGAAGCGTTTCTTCAACGATTGCTTCATGTCAGTAACATTGATGCCCAACGCTTCCGACATACCCAAATACTTATAGGTTTCGGATGCGGAGAGGGCTCTAAGGTTTATGGAATCCGAAAGTTGGGTTCCCACGGATTCCACAATCTTCCCTCGCTTTACATGCATGACTGCACATTTGTCCACACCAAATTCCATCCTGATGGCACTACTGAAAGTTTCAGTTACTTTCAGTAGCTCCATCAGGTGCAAATTGTTGGGGGCAAAGAGTTTTAGGTCATCCATGTAGAGGAGGTGAGATATAACCTGACCACCTCTCCTCAACCGATAGCCTAGACCTGAATCCTCCAGCAGTGTGCTTAGAGGATTCAAGGCTAAGCAGAACCAAAGCGGACTCAAACTATCGCCCTGAAATATACCTCGCTCGATCCTTATCGGTTCGCTATTCCTCTGGATATTTCGACATCCTGGATAGCGAAGGACTGTCCTCCATTGCCTCATACATGACATCAGGAAGGTGCGCAGAGTTGCATCTACTTTATACAACTCCAGCACCCTCATGAGCCATGTATGTGGCACCGAGTCATAGGCCTTCTTATAATCTATCCAACATGTCGACAGATCCTTTCGGGAACGTCGAACCTGTTGGCTAATGGCCATATCAATGAGGAGTAACTCCTTAGTACCGCGAGACCCGTTCCTACATCCATTTTGAGAGGCAGACATGATGGAGTTCGTGTCTATATGTATGTTAATTTTAGCTCTCAAAATGGATGTAAGAACTTTATAGACCGTCGGTAAACACGTGATCGGTCTATAATTTTTGGGTTCCGCGGTGCTACCTGATTTATGAAGCAGGTGGGTTATTCCTGTCATTAGGAACTGGGGTAGCGAACCAGACTCCAAAGCAGTCTGGTACTGAGCCGCCAAGCGAGCGTGCGACCCAACAAACCATTTGATCCAGAAGTTGTGCAGTCCGTCCGGTCCTGGAGACTTCCAGTTAGGCAACGTACGGACCGCACGAGCTACATCTTGGGGGCAGATGGTAATAGCCCCCATTTCTGGTATTGGATCGCAGGCTCGCTCAACTTTCCGAGTTCAATCACCTTCAGTGTGACCGACAGGCACCGACCAGATACTGCGCCAGAAAGAAGACATGGCATCATTACAAGAAGGCAGGTGCGTGTCAGTCACACCTTGATTCGGTCGCTCCCAAGCCCTATAAACCCACCTTTCATTGCTCTGGAAGGTGCGATTCTGAGTGTATCGGTCCACACGCCGCTTATACCTACGAATACGGTTTGCCCAAGCATACACTTTCTGCTTCAGGAAGTCTATGCGCTCCGTGACACGAGACAAATAGTCCTCAGGGCTGGTATCAGTCCGTGAGAACGCCCGCCTCACAAAGCGCATCACTCTTGGGCGAGTATTGCCCTCCCTGAAGCAGATTAGTTTGCCGATGAGCGCTCTGGCCCCACTAATACGACGCTCAACTCTGCACTGCCAGGCTGGTACGACTGATTTCGGTCGTGTAGCTATAGAGACATTTGGAAATTTTACGTCAGCTACACGACATGCCGCTACAGCCGCGCAGTACAGAATCGAATGAGTATCAGTGAGGCATTATTATTAATGGCTCCATGGTTTAAACTTGGGTCTGAAGATAAACCTCGTAATAAGGCCCTTTAAGTTCATAATTATACGGTGACATATACAAATATAAGAAACTAGCTTCTGGCCGCGACATCGTTCGCATGGATGTCATAAGACACCACAATTTGTCTACTAATATAACATTTTTATAAAACTCCTTTTGATTGGTGATGTCGCATCGCATCGCCCGCCCGTGATATTACTTCGTTTTCTCGTTCTTTCCGATTTTTTTTCTTTTTGCTCGGCTCCTAAGGGTTGCAGTGTGATGTTACATAGCCTTCCTAAAAAAAAAGAGCTATCAAAAGCAAAAATAATTTCTCAAATCCGACTGGAAGTTCCAAAGATATAGAGATATAGCGCGTTTAAATAAACACTTCAGCTTTATTATATTATAATAGTATACAAGGTGTTACAGGATGATTGACATTCCTATAAACCACGTAAAGAGTATCTTGTTTTTTACCGGTATACAAAAAATAAATCAAATCCAATGAATACTTAAGCCACAGGAAATTATTTTCCATTTTGTTATTTTTCAACATGATGTAGATCTGAGTCCGTAATTATTGGTAAACATTGTAAGGCGCGCCTAACGCACCGCGCAAGGTCAGTAACTTTTCGTAGATATAGAGTGTTTACTTTTTATGCAGTTGATTCTGCTATTTATTTTGTTTGAAAATTGCAATTTTTAAATTTTCCATTAACTACTAATCTTCATGTTTTAAAATGTTTCGATAGACTAGTACCGTGCTCGTTTTAATTGAATGTCGTACATCCAGAGCCAGATTGTATATGACGGCCGCGGCGTGCGATTTATTGGATTTATTGTAAAACTTTTTTAAAGTTGTAATCGATTATTTTTACTCTGTGGTTTAGAATATTTTTTTTTGGTGGTATTTTTATTTAAAGCGGGTAATACCGAATGAGGTACTCATCATTATGAACAACTTTTACCCAAACCTGAAATAGACAAAAAAAAAACCGGCTCTTCCCTACATTTATGTTCGAATAACTCGTCAAAATTTGCGATTTCAGGTTTGGTCCTATAGTAAAATTTGTTCATAATGATGAGTACAATGACCCCTTAAGGTTGTGCGTTAATTCTGGGACGTGTTGTATATTAGGTGTTAAAAAAAAGTTTTAAGATTCTAAGAAGCAAGGGTGATAAAAAATTACTGAAAATTTTACGATATTGGAAGGAGTAAGTACAAAATATTCAAGCTCAGTTGATTTAGACCTTTTTGCTTATTACGTAATACAATAATAATAAAGTTCATATCATGACGTAAAATATTGACGATCTAATTTACGCCCCAACTGAGAAACGTTCCTGACGACGTGTCTGTTCATGTTTTTTGGGACTTAGCAATTCTGATGGTGAAGTTTTGGAAATTAATTTTGTTAAGTACCCACTGAGTACCTACATTGTAGCTAGGTAGGTGATTCTTTAGCGGCGTATTTATATTCATATATTTATTTGCATTCCATAATGTATAGGTACAGGTGTTACAATGGCTTAAAGCTAAGGTACAATTACGGACCCTGAAGGGCACAACAAATGGTATAATGAAATTAATTCTTAAAATAAAATAAAAATAAAATTAGGGAACAATAAGCAATCAACAATTTTATAGATTACATATAATTAGAAACTTTATTTTATTGAGATTATTCATATGTTCTGCAATCATCATCATCATAATTCCAGCCGAAAAACGTCCACTGCTGGACATGTTGGCTGCTTGGTTGTACAATAATTATTTCAAAGGGTCAATTTTAAACATTTAATATAATATAATATTTATCTATGTATTATATGTAGGCATGTATCTGACGACTAACTGTTTGTGTTGTCAGTTTGTATTATAACAATGCATGTAGACCAGGTGCACACGGGCGACTTTTTACCGTGACGATTTTTAATCGCTCACTGGTTTTCAGCTCTCGGTTTTGAGCCAAGCATTGAGAATCCATTAGAGTGCATCTCAACACGTCAAAAAAATATACTGTTGTATTTTCAACTCTAGGCAGTGCGTTGAAAATTCAGTGCGCAGTAACAAATAACCGCGTTAAAAAATATGTCCGTGGATATGAGGGCTTAGTAACCAAGTTTTTAGGGTTTCATACCTCAAAAGGAAAAAAAAACGGAATCCTTATAGGATCACTCGTGTGTCTGTCTGTCTGTCTGTCACAGCCGATTTGCTCCGAATCTATTGGACCGATTAAGTTGAAATTTGGTACACTTAAGAATTTATGTGACCCAAACACGGACGTGTAATTTTTTTTTTTTTTTAATAAGAATTATGTGGGCCACTTTTGGGGGGCAAGTTAGAAATTTAAAAAGAAAAGTTTCGGAAACTGTACAGTGTAACATCATTATCATCATTTCAGCCAAAAACGCCCACTGCTGGACATAGGCCTCCCCCATAGTTTTCATAATCACCACGATTGGCGGGTTGGCGATCGCAGTATTTAAAATGCATAGAGAACGCTGCTCTAGTAAGTCCCTTAGTCGCCTTTTAAGACACTACCGGGAAGAAATAGGGTGGTGCATTCTTTACTTCCGGCACCACACAGACCCGTGTGACATATCAAAGGGAGATTTTTTTTTTAAATATTAAAAATTATTAAAAAAAAAAAAAAACTTTTAAAGTTATTTAAGAAAATATATAAACATTGACCATTCCTTTATCTCCGTAACTCTCGATCCTCAAATTTAAAAAAAATACGGGTATTCTTTACATATAGATTAGAAGTATATAGTCTTAAAGTAACATGGTAAATCTCTCAATAATGTGCGTACAAACATACATTTTCAGTTAGAATATAGGGGAGAATATGTTTTTCAACTACAATGTTAACTTTGTTCTTGGGATAAAAAACATGCGGAGCAGTCTTTGGGGACTGCCGATAGAAGTGAAACCAGTATACGTATAACTCATGGAAAGAGTTCGGTGACGATGACGCGAGTTCCATGATTTTTGTTCCAAAAAAGTGCTCAACGCGCTTGTAGAAGTTTTCACTTAATACAATATTCTTTATACGGAACTCTCACCACGCGAGTTCAACTCGCAATTGTTCGGTTTTTAGGGTTCCGTACACAGAGGGTAAAACGGGAACCCTATTACTAAGGCTCCGCCGTCTGTCTGTCTGTCTGTCCCGCCGTCTGTCTGTCCGTCTGTCATCAGGCTGTATCTCATGAAACGTGATAGTTAGACAGTTGAAATGTTCACAGATGATGTATTTCTGTTGCCGTTATAACAACAAATACTAAAAAACAAAATAAAATAAATATTTAAGGGGGCTCCCATACAACAAACGTGATTTTTTTTGCTCGGTTTTGCTCTATATTGATAACGGCAACAGGTAGGTAGGCGCTTGAAATATTTACAGAATATTTAGTTATACATTCACTTTAAAAATAAATAATTAAATTAAAATAAAACAAATATTTAAGGAGGGCTCCCATACAACAAACGTATTTTTTGCAATTTTTATAGATAATGGTACGGCCGGTTTTTTCATACTACTGTTAAAACAAAACTATACATTTGCTACGATGGCCACGCCTACAACTAAGCCGGTCACGTAGCTGCTACGCCAGCTACGCTTTCGTAGCATACAAACGGTACGCTACGCGTTCTGTTTCTCTTCACCAGCATTTTTATGCGTTCCTAGTCCGTACGTGTACTCCGTCTGTTGTTTTTTAATTGGAATACTAACAGTTATTTTGTTTGTAGTGGGTACTGGCATTCCGTATCATGATTCTCATCCAAAAATAATCATTTATCATTTCAGCCGAAAGACGTCCACTGCTGGACATAGGCCTCCCCCAAGCACCGCCACTTCGAGCGGTTCTGTGCATCCCGCATCCAGCGGATACCTGCGGCCTTCACAAGGTCATCGGTCCACCTTGTGGGAGGCCTTCCAACGCTACGTCTTCCGGTACGCGGTCGCCACTCCAGAACCTTTCGGCCCCATCGGCCATCAGTTCTGCGAGCAATGTGCCCTGCCCACTGCCACTTAAGCTTGGCAATTCTTCGGGCTATGTCGGTTACCTTGGTTCGCCTGCGGATCTCTTCATTTCTGATTCGATCACGTAGGGAAACTCCAAGCATAGCCCTCTCCATTGCCCATTGGGTGACTTTTAGCCTTCTGATAAGGCCCATTGTAAGTGACCACGTTTCAGTGCCATAGATCATCACTGGCAACACGCACTGGTCAAAGACTTTCGTCTTGAGACACTGCGGTATGTGGGACGAGAAGATATTGCGAAGCTTCCCGAACGCTGTGCAGCCGAGTCGGATTCGACGATTGACCTCTTTCTCGAAGTTGGACCTACCTAACTGGACAGTTTGTCCGAGGTAAACATACTCGTCCACAACTTCGAGTGTAGCGCCTCCGATCTTCATGAGAGTGGGTATTACATGGGCATTTGACATGACCTTTGTCTTATCCATGTTCATTTTCAGATCCACTCTTTCGGAAGCTCTACTGAGGTCATCGAGCATTGCACTGAGGTCCTCCATAGTCTTAGCCATGACAACTATATCGTCGGCAAACCGAAGGTGAGTGATGTACTCGCCATTGATGTTGATGCCTAGCCCTTTCCAGTCCAGAACATTGAAGACATCTTCCAGTGCAGCGGTGAACAGTTTCGGAGAGATAACATCTCCCTGCCTCACACCTCGCTGCAGAAGGATAGGTTTCGAGGTCTGGTGCTGGAGTCGGACCGACATAGTGGCGTTTTTGTATAGATACTTCAGCACCTCGATGTACCGATAGTCGATCTGGCACCGTTGAAGAGATTGCAGTACAGCCCATGTCTCGATCGAATCAAAGGCTTTCTCGTAGTCCACAAACGCTAAGCAGAGAGGCAGGTTATACTCTTCGGTCTTCTATATAACCTGCCGCAGCGTATGTATGTGGTCTACTGTGCTAAAGCCTTTACGGAATCCGGCTTGTTCGGGAGGCTGGAAGTCGTCAAACCTGCGCGCGAGACGGTTCGTAATGACTCTTGAAAACAGCTTGTAGACATGGCTCAGAAGTGAGATGGGCCTATAATTCTTAAGGAGGGTATTGTCACCCTTCTTAAAGAAAAGGATCACAACACCTCTGTTCCATGCCTGTGGCATTTTGCCCTCGAGTATGACGGAATCAAACAGCTTCTGGAGGACCTTGAGACCAAAAATAATATGTATTAAAAAATAATTATTCATTTTTAACAATACAGTCTGATGATTTAATAACCTGCATCCTTCAAGGGGGTTATTCTGGCCACTTCCACAATTCTAACTCATGTACTACGTATACGTGTAAAACAAATTCAGACAATTTTGATGCAATTATCAAAAGTTGTTATTTTTACACGAATCAGATATGGGAAAAGTTGATCAGTACCTATGACGGGTAAATCGCCAGCTTTTATACAACGGTGTAACAGAATCCTGACGTCAGCAATATGTAGGCTAGTCATCACAGGGTTTGACTCAAGTCATTTGCATCACAACACCACATCAAGGCTGCATTAATTAATCACGTGATGCAGATGTTCGCTTGTTTACAGCTGAACACCCTCAACTTGTCCAGAACTATTCAGTAGGCCTCTGTTGAATGGTCATCAGCGTTATGACAGGGACAGGAGGTATTGGATGGACTTTAAAAATAAAATTACCTAAAAGTTAAGGATGGAGTTAAGATTTGAGGATATAATCCTGAGAGTGTAATGTTTTTGGTAGGATTTTATAGAGGTACTTTTTTCAAAGAAGTAATGGACGTGTTTATAGTATGGGATTTTTATAATCGCTAACTTATCAAATAAGAAATATTTACCAACGTATAATATTAAGTAGTAGTTCTTATTCCACTCGACCATAACATGTACGATTTAAGAGCCACACTGAAGGTAATACATTACAGCCTTTAGTGAGTCTGAGTAAAATTCGAAGGTCGATCACATAAGGGTGTATAATGTATATTTATAAGAGGATCTCACCGACCGTAACCTGTGGACCGGTGTGACTAATTTTGGGTAAGTGCCCACGTAGGCACGACTTACGACGTTAGGGTACACGTAAGAGGCTTAAGTGAAAATCATAGTACAATTTCCAACCGAGGTTTGTACATAAAACTCTGAGTTTATCTCTCAAAAAATACCACTGTAAACTTATAACTATTGGAGGTATATAATTTTTAACTTTTCCCACAAAAAAGTCCTCCCTAAAATTTCTCGTTGCCGGGTGGAAATTGAATGTGTCTATTAGTATATTTTTCTTTTACCATGAGCTTGTTCGCCCTTCGGCAAAATTCTGCTAATTAAGCCTTTGTTTCTTCGGAACTTTTTATTTCCTCTTTTTGATAATTAAGCAACAATGCGCGTCATGACAATTCCCGGGCGGGCGGAAAAACAATTTGCTTTTACGTTAACCAAACCGGACCTTAGAGAAAAATATATTCCTGTTAATATTTTGTGCTGGTATAATGGGAGTAAGGCGAAGAGATATGTTACGTTATGTAACATTGTTATTAGGGTACTGTAATATAGTTGCGTAATTTTCCCTTATTAAGACGTCATTCACATTTCAGTGCAAAACACTATAAATCACAGAATTAAACGTTTTCGCTTTCAAACGTTCTGGCCATTTATTTGCCATATTCAAACGTGCAATCTGTCAGGAATTCCTTTGTGGTAATATTTAACATTATTTTCGCGCGGTATATTGATGAATTATTGCTTTTCGCCAAAAAAGTTCGTAAACGTTTTTCAATAAAAATATTTTAATAGCCCTTTGAAAACGTCAATAATGGCTTCCGAGTATAACAATAGGTTCCATCCACCGACAGACAGCATTGTCATCGGCTCTCAATAGGTGCCATGCCAGTGGAAAATGGCTCCTCGAATCATTTCCCTTTATGCATTGAAGAGTGACAAGTCTCTTTTTAAATATACGAAGTAATTGAAATCTCATCTGCGGATGTTTGAGCAATTACAATACTGTTAAGTGACTCGGGATTAAAATATTACAATGGTGTGACGTCGGCATTATATTCGATTTTTCGTATTGTACGCTCCTGCTTTATACTTTTGACATAATTATTATCAGCCTATAGACATGTCACTGCTGGAGATGTCAAAAAGAGCTTTTATTTACACTTGGGAATTAAATTATTCAAAATGCTACTGGTCATATTTTTTACACAATCTTTTAGCAGTTTTACAATATCCACTAGATTCATTAGAAGCAAACGCTTCTAATGAATGGTTAAAGGTTTCTTTATTCTATTTTAGAATCCGCAGTAGATGAGGCCTAGAATATGCAGATAAATGTAGAAAACTTTCGATTCCAAGTGATTTACTGATTGTATTTCCGCTGGTAAGGCCGTAGCATGGCCGTAGCTAAGTAAAATTTAAACACATCGAAGCGTAAATTTCCCCTGAAGGCAGGTAGGTACACTTTTTAGCTCTACTAGTTTTAAAATGCCAATGGACGACTGTGACTCGTAACCTACTAAAGCTTCCAATTACTTCATCAATACTTAATGCATTTACCATTTTAAGGAACCGTCTTGTTTAAAGTGAATATTTCGAAATCTCTGCACCATTTTTTTGTGAAGAATTTTATTATCGTGTAGGAATTTTTGAGTGCAAAAAATAAGGCGTCAAACTATCCTCGTAGGATTTGCATGCATTCTGAAGCGTAATTTCAAATGCTTTGCTCACTGAAAACATCCCCCGTAGACAACAATAAACTCACACAGCCGGTGCATCTGTGCCAGATAAAAGTTTTAATGACTCTGAGCATTCGAGTATAAAGGATGCGATTTCAACAGTTCCCCTCTCCTTCATCTAGATGACAGTAACGTCGCCGACGAGCTAATCGATAAAATTTCTCGATTGAAAAACTTTTAAGGACCTCACCTATTAATCGATTAAACATCGAAATGTCCGTGAGCTCTATCAATTACTAAGTTTCAACTGTTTTGATCGTAGATTGTCATAATTAGAGTTACGATCGTCCATTTGATGATAAATGGAAAATTACTGTTTTTTTCTGTTTGTGGAACATAATGGACCTGCAATTTTCTAGTGGATAATTTTGTATGCAGTGCAGTCAGTGTTTGCTTTTTGTAATTAGTGAAAATGTATAATTTAAATGTGCCAGGTATTTATTTATATTCTCCTGTTGTTTGAAGAAATCTCGTATTTCATTTGCTACAGTGTTAAAATCATGAAAACGATAATTCTACCGCTTAAGAGCATTAATATAGTCATACGTTCCCCTCAATTGATTGTCACAACCAGCATGGAACGTTAAGTAAACGAAATAACGCACGTTTTTAATCCTGTCATGACAATAACTAAAAAGGAAATTTTACTCTAGAAATAAAAGAGAAAGTCTTTGTAAAGTTTTCTTACTTCTTTATTTCTAAGTATAAAATCTTGGGTTAGGCGCCTCCAAAAAAACTATAGAGAGCCCACCGACGCGCACGAGCCAAATCTTTCTCAGCAAAAGATTTCCCAAAGTTAACAGGAAGCAAACAATATCGGACTCCACCTTCTAAACTTTTGGGGAGTTTATATCAGTTCTATGTTCAAATAAAAAGAATGAACGATTTATCCTTACCTGTTAAATTGAAAAAGTTGCCGGGACCACTGTAAGGGCAGATTTACGTGCAACGGCTGCTGAGTAATATCAAAAAAGTTTATAGCGAACGGTTAGCGTTGCTACCGTGCGACAGCGGCGAGCTCACTGGCAGATTTTAATAATTTGAAACGAATTGAAAAATATAGGTAGCTCTGTAGCTCTGGTAGATCGAACGGACATATACCGGGAATTATGTTGTGGAGATCAAAATCTTTTCGATGATCGGATATGAAAAGGACTTGTTACACTGGTGGAAGAATAGTGAAATCATTTGAAATGTGAAAGTTAAGTTTCTTTGTCATTGTCAGGCCTGGCATGCCTGGCACTGGCAGGCCTTACATGCAACCGTATATCGGGCTTGGGGCAGGTAGAAATTTGAAGGAATTGCAATAGACTTTTTTAAATATTTTTATTTTGAATGGCGTGATTTTTTATAACGTTTTTACAGTTTACTTTTACTTTTTATGTTTGACATTTGAATTTTTGTAGATTCTGACATATTTTATTATGGTAATTTTTTATTGATTGTTTATTTTTATTTAATTTTATTTAATGAGTTGTTTAATGTTAAATTTATTTGGTTGCAATTTTCTTTTGGGTTTTTGTCTGTTTGGATAGTTTGTATGATCTATTTCTATTAATTTTTGTTTGGCAATGGGTGTAATTTACCTGAAATAAATGAATTTATTATTATTATTTCGGTCAGTGGACTTTCCCGTGAAGAGAGCCTACGACAGCTGAATACATGTCAAGCTTCATCGTTTAATCATTATGTCTAAAAAATAGAACACAAATAATAAATAAAGGCCGCCCAGATTTCCAAGAACTCAAGAAAACGCAAAGCAACACTACAAATATATTTTAAATAAAAAACGAAGAACTACAAGAATCCCAGCTCAGTGACGAAACTAAGTAATAGAATTCTAGCGAACCCAAGCAAACAGATCGTACCTTACACACACACACACACACACACCACTACACAAACATATACTTACATACCTACACTGTTTACATGTATGAATGCCTTACGGGCAAATCCGAGCACGCTACGTCAGCGGTGACGTTAGTGACTGGTCAGCACAACTTTGGGGGCACAGTCCATTAAACCATATCGTCATAGACACGGAGATACTTGGTAGATACATATTTATTGGTTTTATCTATACGGTGTAAGGGAAATCGACGCGCAAACTGTTACGATGAATTAAGTACCTGATCCTAGACCCACCCGTGTGAAAATTGTACGTAGGTAAGTAAAAACAAATCAACTGTGTCATACAAAAATGCCATAATGTAGGTATTGCATTTTTGTATGAAACAGTAGATTTTTGTTCAGTTGTTGTTTGACGAAAAGTTTCTACGCGGTGGGTCTGTAATCATATTATACTGAATTCATGGCAATAGTTTGCTTGCGAAGTTGATCGAAGTTACTTAGGTACATTTTAAAAGCAACGTGGTAATGTAATTTTTTGGAAGAACTCTGTACCTTGCAATAGTCATTAATCTACTCCATAAAGCCAGCACTACACTACTCGCGAAGTTAATCGAAGTTAAGAGCGTTTACGACTTATGGCATTTCATACAAATTTCCAAGCCCTTGTTTTTTGAAATGACAAAACTGATTTTAATGAAACTTCATACGCATATACGAGTATGCAAGATAGGTACAAAGTCTAAAAACTTAGTTAAGAACATTTTCGAAAAATAGTGTTACAGCTAAATTATTACCGATTTTAAATTTTGCACAGAAACAGAGATTTCCAGTTAGGATCTGTTTTTAAATAAGACATTTTGAAAATAACTAAACTATCGGTGCCTTGGAGTCTTCTCCCTGCCACCCTGTCTCGCTTGCTCGCGTGAGCCACCAGCAGTAGTGTGCGAGCGAGATAAAGAGTGAGGTGGTGCTGAGGTATTATAGACTCTTAACGCAAAAGCTGTTACAATAAGACATGTGTCGACAATCAATCAAATCAAAATCAAAAATATTTTTATTTCACATAAGCCTACATGGGCACTTATGAAACGTCAGAAGCTAGGTGCACGGTTCCAATTGGTCGTTTCCTATGGAGAAGAGCCGGCAAGAAACTACACGGTTATTCTTTTAAAAAAAAAAATTGGCTTTTACAATATTTTCAAAGTATGAGAGGACAGCGTAGGCCCGTCAAAATTACCAGGTACTTAACAAAATAGAAAATGGTCTACAGATCTACAGTATATTAAGCCTACAACGTCCTCATATTAACAAAAAAAAAACTATATAAAATATAATATAAAATATAATGACTCGATATACCTAAGAATTATATTAAAAGCTTGGCTAAAAGTCACGAACCTCTTTATTTGGCGACTAGTACTCAGTATGGGGCTTCATCATTCATAATTTCAGCCGAAAGACGTCCACTTCTGGACATCGGCTTCCCCCAAAGGAGGGTTGGTTTGCCATAATCGCCACGCTTGGCAGGCGGGTTGGCGATCGCAGTATGGTGTTAAAATGCATAGAGAACGCTGCTGCCCATTCTCTAGTAAGTCCCTTAGTCGCCTTTTACGACACCCACAGGAAGAAATGGGTTAGTGCTATTCTTTACGTCCGGCACCACACGGACGGCTCACTAATTCACTACCTAAAAAACGAGTGTGCCACACGATTGAAGTAAAACTTACAAATAGTAATACTAATTATACTTACAATAGGCCTGCACAGTGTCTTAGATATACGAAACGCAACTGGCTATGAGAGAAAAAGAGAAAGAAAATGTGTGCTCGCACCTCTCTCTCTTGCCCCTACAGTAATATACCAAACGTAACTCTCTCTCTTTCTATCTTCACTAACTTATGTCCTCCCTCTCAACTTTCGTTCGCTCGCTTCCGTAACGCTCTCGTCACGCATACACCAGCTTACTCCCCAAGTCAAGCGCGCGTAAAGAAGTTTCACTTCAATAAGATTGTTTTTTTTTTCATCTTTAACTTGACATGTACCTAACATTAAACGATTATGCCGGGTACTATCTTATCCTAATTAATATAATAAATGTGAAAGTAAGTTTGTTTGTTTGTTTGTTACCTTTTCACGCCTAAACCACTGAACCGATCATCCTGAAATTTTGCATATACGTTGTCAGGTGTACAGAAACGGACATAGGGTACCTTTCATCCTGAAAAAAGTACTGTTCCCGGGGAAAACAACAATGTCGTTCTTAAGAGAATAGATGGCACCACGTTTCTTTCGAATCGTGATTGAATTATATTATGGGATGTTATTAATAGCACTTTAAATTTGATGAAAACAGCTATCAAATTGTATATCAGCACTATAAAATAGTAATACGTCTATAATTTAATATTATCACTTTAATAAACATGAACCACGCAGAGTACAACCCGAAATTATTGTCAAATTCAAATTTAACGCAAGCGAAGCCGCGGGCAAAAGCTAGTAAATGAATAAATATTATAAATGCGAAAGTAAGTTTGTTTGTTTGTTGGTTACCCGCCTAAACCACTGAACCGATCATCCTAAAATTTAGCAAACGTTGGCAGGTGTACAGGAACAGATTTAGGGTACCTTAAATCCCAAAAAAAAAGTACTCAAGCAGAGTACAAATTCAAAATTAACGCGAGCAAAGCCGTGGGCAAAAACTAGTTAGTAATAAAGCAAGATCATTTACGGAACAGATTATAATCACATTCAATAATTTTTAATCCAATAAATGGTTTAACCAAAGCCTGTTGTCGGGTGTCCAGTTATTTGATAATCTCAATTTATAGCTACAAAATTCCAATTCCGGATAATTTCCATACGGTAACCTTAATCACCTAACGGTGACATTAATTTTGGCTTTGTGTTGCCACGTAATTGGTGTGCAATCATTAAAATAAAACGCGATTGACAATTATTGTGGTCAACTTAATGTTTTAATATCAAACTGTTTAAGTGAAGGCAAAAAAGATCATTTAAAGGAGATGTTTCATTTTCGGCCATAAAGTATACGGTGATGAAAAAATTCCAGGAATTGAGGAAAAATATTCATTCCTGAATATTCCCCTGATTACTTCGGAACAAAAAATAATAGTATTCCAAATTATTGCCATACTCTAATGACCGCGTCTTGGCGTTGTCTTACGAATGGCGTCATCTTACTGGCTACTGCTTTCGTCCAGAAATCATGTTACATTAAAACGTAATAATATCACGTAGACGTTATCCCCCTTATTACAAAACAAGGTTTATTTTCAGACCCAGGTTTAAAACATGGAGCCATTATCGAATTTCGAACTTTATTCCGACTATGGTAAAGTTCCTAAACACAAAACTGACAGCTTAGTACCTAACCAAGTTTTCAGTTTTGTATAAAGAACGGTATTTCAATCACTGTTACGTTCTTATTACAAAAACTGGCTCCATGGTTTATGCCATGTCAAAATATAAATCTTGTTTTGTAATAAGGCATAGAGTGTATAAATATGACAGGCATGTATTTTTGTGCTATTATGCCATGATAATAATATTGCTATCTGAGACAATTTTGTTGACTAATTACAAGAAAGTGATTGTTACAAAATATATTATATTTTACTT
Source organism: Tiliacea aurago (assembly GCA_948098905.1). Classification (NCBI taxonomy): domain Eukaryota; kingdom Metazoa; phylum Arthropoda; class Insecta; order Lepidoptera; family Noctuidae; genus Tiliacea; species Tiliacea aurago. The sequence goes on from OX402577.1 coordinate 13,394,778, forward strand.
TTGCGGATTGTAGATTTGTAGGTACTTCTGGACGAAAAATGTCATCTCTCCAATCTATCATGGCTGGCTGTCGATAGTCGTAACTCTCATGACAAACGTCAAACAGTTTCAGTATTTATTTAGTGCCTAAAAAATATTAGTTATTTTAGAAAAATAACATTCTTTATTGTATTCAGGGGTTAGTTTCCCAGGTCTTCTAAAGCGTACATGTTATGGCCGGAGTCTTATACAAAAAAAATGAAACATCTTCTTTAAACGAATCTGTTGAGAAGTTCGATTACCGTAACAAGCTAACGTAACCTATAACATATTTCCATTGCAACTACCAAACTTATGTAGCTGGAGAGCTACGTAAATGTTTGTTCAAGTCTGAACGTAGCGCTACGTATCCGCTGCTACGGCGGCAGAGCTACGCTCGTAGCAGCTCTACGCGACGTGTCCAAGCCATTGGTTTGGAAACATTTACTCGATTAGACGGAAGGCATACGCTTTAGTGGTGACGGAATTCTCTTGCTCGGCCAGCGTGCGCTTGATTTGTGTACCTACTTCATTTATGGAGGGGATTTTCACACTACTGAATTGTTTTATTGGAAGCTCTTTATCGATGTAGCGTTCGAAAGGGGTATTTACCCCTTGGTTGAGTAACTTTGTTAAATTTAGGTTAAACTTTATCTTTAGTCGATTAGTAGTGCAATGTTTTATAAAGTACTAGCACTTACCACGACAGTTGGAAATAAAATAAGTGTTTTTTTGTTTTCCGTTAAATAAATAACAAAACTAACGATAAACAAAAATAATATGCGAAATTTTAGTTTAATGTTGAGATTAAAGTTTATAATAACATGAAACGTGTATGCAGCTAAGGAATTTGTTCCCTAGAACCACTACAAATATAATCACAAGCTAACTCTGTACTTTAATGAAACATCGTGCGTTACGCGGTGTCAGGTATGAAACATACACCCTGCAGGTGGTATTTACAAAAGCATACCTTTTTGATACAAAATATTTATGAAAAATAAAACATTTTATCATCTTTATATAGTAGCTATATCTTTGGTCATAACACAGGTAACAAAGAAACAAAGTCTCAGAGGAAACAATGACGGACACTCGCGAACAGAAGATATTACATTAAGTATTCCAAACTCATACAGAGGGCATATTGAGGTTAGTTTCCTGACTTATTTCAGCTCTTATCTCGCATTCGGTCCAAATAGAGACGTGTCGCATTGAACACTTATCAACGTCGGTTTACGGTCGCCCGGGCTAAAACGAAAAGTAACAGTTGGACCGCCCCTAACATTAGTCACTGGCCCAACTTAAGTGGAAGAATTTGCGGCAGCGCTTGAACAATGGACACATTTAGAGCCCTAATTTTTATTATTGTTTAGCTTGATTTTTTTTTAATTTAACATCGTCACTGCTTTTGTGTTTACAAATGATTTGAGTTGTAGGGTAGATACTATCTATGGAATTGTAGATAGCGATAAAACCTCCTCTTTAACTGATTTCACAAAAAGGAGGAGGTTCTCAAGTCAGCTGTATTTTTTTTTTTCGTATATCCTTCTTCTTGGATATTGACTGCCTCGCTGGACTAGTGGTCACAAGCGCTACTGTGAGCACGAGATTCGGGGTTCGATTCCCAGGTCGGGCAAAGTGTTATTGGGTTTTTCACCAGGAATTTCTCAGTAGCAGCCCGGAGTCTGGATTTGTGCCAGGTTGATGGCAATAGGCTCGCCCCCTATTACATGGGACTTAAACATAACTAGCGAAATGTGAGTGTACTATAGGGACACCTCTGCCAACTGTTCAGGGATGTTATGTATTATGTTATGGTTGTATATTTAAAAGATACAATAAAGTACTAAAATATGACTCATTCAAGTTAAGAGAGTTTACACCTTACAGCATTTCATACAAACTTTCAAGCCCTTGTTTTTCGAAATAACTGAACCGATTTTATTGAAACTTCATACGCATACGCAGGATACAAAGGTCTAAAAAGTTAGTAAAGAACATTTTCGAAAAATAGTGCTACAGCCAAATTAGACTTCCATAGAAACAGATATTTCCAATTATCCGTTTTAAAATAACACATTTCGTACGCACGTGTGTACGTATACGTGTGTATTTTTTTATATTTAGTTATGGTACAGTTTAGGTATATTTAACATTTTAGTTTAAGACTTCGCATATTCATATTTTCTCTTCTTGTTCTCACACACTATTGTCTACATTTCTTTTTCATTTCTCCTTTCGCAGGTCTGCTGGAAGAAATTTCTTAAGAAATAAGCAGTACCTTTGTACTAAATTTTTGTTATGTCATATCTCTTTGTATTTTTCTGTGTGTACATAAATAATAAAATAAATAAATTTCGAAAATGTTCTTTACTAACTTTTTAGACCTTTGTATCCTGCTTATGCATATGAAGTTTCATTGAAATCGGTTCCGTCGTTTCGAAAAACAAGGGCTTGAAAGTTTGTATGAAATGCCGTAAGGTGTAAACGCTCTTAAGTTCAAAGATATTTTTCCGTCAGTATTTCTGTGAAAGGCTCAAATTTAAGAGGTCAATTAATTTATTAACAATACATAACATCACACCGGTGTTCTCCGAAGGGATAGGCAGAAGTGTACCTATAGTCCGTGTGGTGCCGGACGTAAAGAATAGCACCACCCTATTTCTGTGGGTGTCGTCAAAAGCGACTAAGAAATTTACTAGAGAATGGGCAGCAGCATTCTCTACGCATTTTAACACCATACTGCGATCGCCAACCCTCTTGCCAAGCGTGGCGATTATGGCAAACCCCCCGTTTAGAGGAGGCCTATGTCCACCAGTGGACGTCTTTCGGCTAAAATGATGATGATGTACAAGCATATTTCGTCAGTTATGTTTAGGTCCATGTAATATGGGGCGAGCCTATTATAAAGTATGTGATAAAATGTTAATTTAAAAAATACCATCACTAACAAAGCTATGTACGTAACTATACGTGTTACACATAGTAGCTTTTATATTTAACAAATTGCATACAATTCTTTAACTTCTTAGCTTCTGGATCCGGATCCGAGAATACGTTCCTTGAGTCCTTTGTGAGCCAATATAAAATAGATCTTTGTTCCTCTCCTTACACAGGATCGCGGGCGATCAAAAGAATATGTCAAGTTGACTGCCTCTCGAGCTATTGAAGAATTACCTGCTACTACCTACAGTTACACATTCATTGACTTCAACTTTGTTTTCTATAGGTTTTGTCTATATGTAAAGTGCATTAATTGTTAAGCAAATTGACATCTTACGTCAATTTAACGACTTCTAGCCATTTCATACAACTATTAAAGAAAGACAGATGTGATTTGAATATACGGACAATTTAAGTTGGTAGAAGATTTGGGAATAAATAAACATCATAACATCTATCTGAGTAACTGCCTATCTGACTTCCACAACCCAGTCACTTGGTACCACGATACTCCTTGGTAAGACTGGTTGTCAGACGTTCGGGCTTCTGATGACCCGTAACAACTGTCAAAGATCTGCAAATAACAGCCGGGACCAACGGCTAAACGTGCTTTACGAGTCACGGAGGGGTCTTGGTATGTAAAGATGGTCACCCATCCACGGATTAACCGCGGCAAGCGTAATTTAACCTGATCGATCGACCGACTTAGCCACAAGGCCCTTACCTTAGCCCAACACCGGCAAAGTATATCTACATATTTGAATGAATTAACTAGCGACCTGCCCGTGCTTCTCAAGGTTTTACGACTTGGCAGAACATCTAGATTATTTTCTTTCAACTACGTAGTATTATTATCATTAATCACTACAAAACCGATCACAAAGCATGTATTTTTTGCTTAGAACCAAATCAGTACAGAAATGTTGTACGAAATCTCATTGTTGCACTGTTTTTCAGTGCAACAATGAGGTTTCATTAAACATTTCTGCACTGTTTTTATTTTTGATTAAGATTTAAATTTACCACAGAGGTTTAATGTCTCCCATTAAGTTTAATATAAAATGTATGCATTAGATCAAAAATATATTGGCTGAAAATAAAAATCGACTGAAATAACCGACTTGGTGAAAAACTTAGTTTTCATTAACTTGAGTTTTTATTTTGAGTAGGTATATTTTATCAAGGTAGGTAGATAGGTAGTTGAAAGAAAAGTAGATTACGCACCTTGCTAAAGTGAGTAATTAATGCATTCGTGCTAATTTACCAACATAACACTCGTGCATTAATACCAGCGCAAAGTACACTCGGTGTAACAATCTATTATTAAGTTTAGTATTTTTTTTTTGTTATACACATATTAAATGTATTATAATTTTCAGAATAAATTATCTAATTATTGGTGAAATGGTGAAATCCGCATCAAAATCCGTAGTTTAGAAGATCAATAGACGAGCAAGAGGAGATCGTGGCTACAGCCGCACGGGTCGATCCATCACGTTAAGCTGCACTTGCCGGGGTTGGTCTGTGGATGGGTAACCATCTTTACATACCGAGACTCATCCATGCCTCGGAAAGCATACGTTAAACCGTTGGTCCCGGCTGTCATTCGTGGATCTTTGACAATCATTACGGGTCGTCAGAAACCCGAAAGTCTGACGACTAGTCTTACCAAGGGGTATCGTATTACCCAGATACTGGGTAGTGGAGGTCGGATAGGCAGTCGCTATATGTAAAATACTGGTATTCAGCTGCATCCGGTTAGACTGGAAGCCGACCCCAATATAATTGGGAAAAGGCGGGCAGATTGATTGAGTTTAGAAGGACAATGCGGCCATACAGACGGACACAAAAAGCGAGTTTGTTATTTAAAACTACATAAAGAATAGATATTCAGTAAATTATTAGGTGGTTCTATTTATATTTTTTATTGAAGAAAAAAAAAAGTTTTCTTTTAGCTAGAAGGACGTATAAATATTTCACAGAAATAATTATACTTTTTGTGCCTAAGTGATAGGTGTATTTAGTTTCTAAGTTTCGAAATGTTGCCACTACATAAAGCGTAAAACGTTTAAGGAGAATGATAATTATTTACACAGCATGTATGTCTATTTTTATTAATATTTCTGTTTAGTTTATTCTACCACGTATTTAAATTATATTATTTTTCTTTATCTATGATGTACCGGCACAGCGTCCTATTTAATTGTTTGCTGCACCGTACGAAGTCATTACGTCAGCGCCGGCTGTCGCTGAAAACCAGCGCTGGGGCTCTGTCTTGCATAGGGTCGCAGTCAAAGGTCGCAGTATAATGCTGAGCGATAGCCGTTTTGCGTAGGTGACGCATGTTTCCCCCAACCTTTTCTTATTTTTGTGTTTATGTTCCTTTTTGCGTCATGTTTACCGTAAATAAACGTATTTTCTTTCTTTCTATTTAACCGGCTTGAAAAAGGAGGAGGTTATATTATTCAGCTGCATGTTTTTTTTTAATTTTTTTTTGTGTAGATCTTTTCATCGATTTCTCCGTCAATTGTAGACCGATTTTGAAAAATATTTTTTTTGATTGAAAGGGTAAGCTTTCAATTTAATCCCACTGTCACCAAGTCAGAATCCGATGAGGGAATCTCATGGAATTCGAGGGAAATCCTCAAATTTTACAGGCACACCCAGCGATTTGGGTATTTTTTATTGTAACTCGTGCATATGCTCTCGGAAAACACCATTTGGTGCAGTGGAACTGATGATGAAGACCACAGATGGCCACCGGAACTACTCAAATAATAAGTATTTCACGGGTTACGATTCGATTACTTTATGATTGCTAAGCAATTCATGCTCGTCACAATGCATTATGGTAAAGGGAGCTGATGGTGGGATCCCTGCATCGGGAAAAGCAATATTTTGTAAAAGATGAAGTTTGTCCGAAAGGGATATCGTGGCCCTGGCACACAGGCAAATGACGGAACATGGGTGGGTTTTAGTCAGTAAAAGTCTGAATAGAACTATAAATAAATAAAGAAATTTCGGATTAGCAATAACAATTCCTATATACTTGTGCTGTAAGACCTTGCTTCTTGCCAAATTTTATGATTTTAGGTCAACAGGAAGATCCGGTAGGTTTTTATTTATTTGCGAATTTCAAAACATGTCGCTTATATGGCCGTAATTTTTTTTTTTGAGTTCTTGATATTTCCAGAGCTCCAAGGGACTGTAGACCCTTGCTGTAGACTTACGTTACTGATATTAATTTTAACTTGATACCTCCATGCGCTCCTGAGCAAAGGGTTTTGACAGACTGACAGACAGACGGACAACGAAGTGAGTCTATATGAGTTCCGTTTTTTCCTTTTGTGGTACGGAACCCTAAATACTGTACTTAAAATATAGTTTATTGTTTGTATTCCTACGTAGAGATATTAGGGAAAGGGCAATGACCGCTATTGCCATGCTACAACGCGACCAGTATACAAATAAGTATTCTGTAACTTCCACGCTCGTTGCTCAGTCCGACAGATGCTCCAAAGGTCAGACCGCAAATGTTCCCCAATGTAAGGGAAAGACTTTATAATTACCTATTTGTAATTCTCATCGATGACCTACAATTTAATTTCAACAATTCACTTTTATTATTTTAATAATTTTTTATTTCTTTTTTTTATATTTTGTGAATGTGAGTACGTTTTAGTCTTAATAGATTGTAGATTTGTAGACCATTTTTTATTTTGTTAAGTACCTGGTACATGTTGACGGGCCCATACCTATTAAGTACAGAGTACTTAATTTGTGAACATTGTAAAAGCTATACATATTTTTAAAAGAGTAACCGTGGAGTTTCTTGCCGGCTCTTCTCCATAGGAAACAACCAATTGGTACCATGCACCTAGCTTCTGTTGTTTCATAAGTGCCCATGTAGGTTTAGGTATGTGAAATAAAATAATTTGATTTTGATTTAGTTGTTATGTAAAGCTGCGTCTACGCTAGGCGAGCCGAGCATGAACCGAGCTTGAGCAGAGCCGTTCCCGGCTTTGTCGTTTGCGGCGTCAAGTGAAGACGTACAGACGGCAGCAGGTCAAGCTACCCGAAACTGTAATTTTTTCCCAAACAACCTTGAACCTTATGCTTTAACGATAAAGTTGAAAATCTTTTAAAGAAATTTGACGGATTGTAGTAGCTTGATTTGCTGACGTCTGTACAACGAACCTATCACGATTACTGTCCTCGAACGCGAAGCAAATCCCTTTGTGTTCGTAAAAAAACCGAAAATTGGCGGAGCACAGCCGAGTACGAACGAAATGCTCGCAGCGCGCTCGTTCGAGGCTTGTAAGTCGGTCCACACTAGACGAATTGTGTTCGGCTCGTGCTTCGCTCGTGCTCGGCTCGTGATGGACTCGCCTAGCGTAGACGCAGCTATAGATATACATGACCAGCCCTTCTGCAAAACATTATAATATAGGTAAACATACTAGTCAATCTGAAATAAAATTTAATTATGCGAATTAAATACAAATGATTTTACAGAATTGACAGTTGATACTTAAGATAACATCACGCCTATAATCCCCGAAAGATTAGGCAGAGGAGTACATTTAATAACTAATATTTGATACTAAACTTGCTGCAGTTATAATAGGTTTTTGTGTTGGGAGACTTTAACGCGCACCCAGGGACACGATTCTCACGTGAGTTACTTTTAACCTGTACTGATCAATCTTGGTCTTGCATTGATACAGAACTTTTGCCGCAAGACTCGCATACTTTTACTAGCTCCGCCAACGGTTCCCTTCGCTGGCTAGATCATTGTGTTGTCACTGAGGCCGCCAGACATTTAGTGATTAGTGCGTATATTTTGTACGGCGTTTATGTGTCGGACCATATTCCGTTATTCATAGAGTGTAACGTTAATCTAATTAAACCTAAAATTACTGGATCTAACATTTCTTGTAACAAAGTTGTATGGGGTGAGAGGGATTCAGAACACAAATAAGTATTATGATTACTGTAATAGCAACTTAAAACAAATAGATTTTGCTCCAGAATTTTGTAAATGTGCTGATAATATGTGTAACAAACCTGAGCATCGGTTGGTGATAGATAGGTTGTATAATAAATTAATTTGTATTTTGAAAAAGGGAGCCGAACTCACTCATGCAGGTCCTGTTAAAAAGCGTCATAAAGGAAATTATGTAGTAGGGTGGAACAAACACGTTCGCGAAGCTCACCGAGATGCCCGACTGTGTTATCAAATGTGGCTGTTATACAACAAACCAACTTCTGGATTTATTTATGAAAATATGTGTACATCGCGCAATCTTTTTAAATCTAAATTAAAATACTGTCAAAACAATCAAGAGCAAATTAAAATGGATATGCTAGCATCTTGTCATGAAAGTAAACAATTTAATAAGTTTTGGAAATTAACGAATAAATTAAAACATAGGTCGGGTACGCCGGTGAGCGTCGCGGGCGTGAGCGACCCCACTGATATTGCTAATGCTTTTCAAAAACATTTTATTGTAAACTCGCGGTCGTGTAGCTATAGCAGGCCGTCAAATGGTGGCGCTGGGGTGGCTGTGACCGGGACTCTCCCTGTCAGGTTCTCCGCTAAAGAAGTCGCGAGAATTATACAGAACTTGGTGAGGGGAAAGTCCCCAGGTCACGATGGCCTCAGCGTGGAACATCTTAAATACGCTGGGGTACACTTACCGCGAGTACTTGCTATGATTTTTAACCTATGTCTAAGTCATAGTTACTTACCTATGGAACTTAGTAATACGATCGTTGTGCCAGTAATAAAGAATAAGACTGGTGATGCCTCCGATATCTCCAATTATAGGCCGATATCGCTAGCTACTGTCTGTGCTAAGGTATTGGATAGTCTGCTTGATAAGATTCTAGCTAAACATATTGTTCTCGAGGATAGTCAGTTTGGTTTTAGACCGAACTTGTCAACGGATAGTGCTATTTTATGCCTTAAGCAGACTGTCCAATATTATACAGACAGAAAGACTCCTGTAATAGCATGTTTCTTGGATTTATCGAAGGCTTTCGACCTGGTAAATTATGACCTGCTCTGGCATAAGCTCACTCACGACACTACTGTCCCGGCTGATGTGATATCACTGTTTAGATATTGGTACAGTAGTCAAAAGAATACAGTTAAGTGGACAGGCTCATATTCTGATATGTATGGGCTGGATTGTGGGGTAAGGCAGGGGGGTCTGAGCTCCCCCCATCTTTTTAACCTATACATAAACAAACTGATGGGTGAGCTCGGGAGCACTAAAATTGGTTGTCACGTGGACGGTGTTTGCTTAAACAACATCAGCTACGCTGATGACATGGTGCTGCTGAGCCCATCCATCGGTGCTATGAGAAGGCTTCTTATAATTTGTGAAAGTTATGCAGTGGCTCACGGGCTCAAATACAATACCGATAAGAGTGAATGGTTGGTTTTCAAATCGGGTACTTTAAGTTATAAACAGCTGCCTGAACTCACACTCTCTGGGTCGGGTTTCGAAATTTAAGTATTTGGGTCACTGGGTCACTGATGACTTAAAAGACAATGCAGACATAGAGAGGGAGCGCAGGTCGCTGGCTGTCCGTGGTAACATGCTGGCCCGCAGGTTTGCACGCTGTACTGATTCTGTAAAGATGACGCTTTTTAAGGCCTTCTGCCAGTCGTTTTACACGTGCACCCTGTGGACCAAGTATACCCAGCGGGCATACAGCGACCTGCGCGTTCAGTACAATAACGCGTTCAGGGTGCTTTTGGGGTTGCCGTGGCGGTGTAGCGCGTCAGGGATGTTCGCGGAAGCGTGCGTCGACGGGTTCGCCGCGATTATGCGGAAGCGATGCGCTTCCATGGTGGCGCGCTTGCGCTCCTCCTCCAATGGCATCCTGAATGTGTTTTCAGACCGGTGGGACTCTCCTCTCTTACGAAGGTGGGTAAGTGTTCAGACACTAACATTACAACTACACTAATACTAACATTAGGCTAAGACTACTACTAACATTATATGGATTTTATCTGAAATAAAATATTTGAATTTGAATTTGAATAATTATGGGTACCAAAACTTTTATTGAATTCAGTCATATGCCGCAAAGATATGAGTCTAATTGAAATGGGAGATTCGAGATTTTGTATTAAAAATTTACAAAACTCAACCACTTTCGGGATGAAGACACAGTTTATATGAAAAATATTTTTCCATTGATCAATAAACTTGAAAATTGACCCGAATACTTTTCTTAATAAATAAAAATATCATAAGATAATCATACATTTTAGAAAACTACCTATAAAAAGAGATGGAGAGGGTGTTCGTTCTGAGAAAATACGAAATCTACGCGGACGAAGACGCGGGCAAAGTGCTAGTTTATAATAAAACTCTTTAAATACTCATATAATTATGATTTTAATTTTAGCTGCTTTTCCTATTTCAGATAGGTTACATTTTATTACGAGTACATTTAAATTTCGAACGAAGAACAGAAAGTTGTTTCCTTTCAAGATCCAACTTGCACTATGACGTAAATGTAATGCATAAATACTGAAATATACATTTCTCGACGTGAAGTATAAAATTGGCTTATCAAACTGTGTAAAAGCCTGAGTCTGGAAAAAATCTGTGCGCATCATTCTCTTCTGGTTCATTGAGTTTTGTGTTTAGGCGGGTCGTTTACGATAGTGTGGTTTCAAGCATGTTTTAGATTTGAATTCAGCTTGTTTTGTTCGACAATTGCTTGGTTTTTCGTTCATTTTTAGAGTTCCATAGTCAACAAGGAACCTGGTGTATAAGTTGAAACGACTTCGAAGGACCAATAGGCGGGGATGTATTTTTTATTTCTTTTTGCGGGCTTGGTAATATTGGACGACACACAGAATTGAGCAAAAGGGAATATGAGGTGTATTAGGTTATGAGTAAGAGAATAGGGATGGATGGACTTACTTGAGAACCTTCTGGACGAAACACGTTGACTCAAGGACAGCTTTCGCAGACGTCCCACGTGTTCAGTGACTTTCTTCTAGCTCAAAACTGCGGTCGGAAACATTACATTAAAAATTCTATTAAAACCCGTATAAATAGTTTCACCATGTCCATCTGGCTGCATGTTCGCAGCTTAGCACTTTACTCTTAGTACTCATAATTTCAGCCGAAATACGTCCACTGCTGGGCATAGGCCTCCCCCAAGCACCGCCACTTCGACCGGTTCTGTGCTTCTCGCATCCAGCGGATACCTGCGGCCTTCACACGGTCATCGGTCCACCTTGTAAGAGGCCTTCCAACACTACGTTTTCCGATACGCGGTCGCCACTCCAGAACCTTTCGGCCCCATCGGCCATCAGTTCTGCGAGCAATGTGCCCTGCCCACCGCACGCTTAGTACAAAAAAAACTGTAATTAGGCATTAGGATTTAATCACACCGACAAAGTACTAAAATAAAATCTTCATCATCATCATCATTTCAGCCTAAAGACGTCCACTGCTGGACATAGGCCTCCCCCAAAAAGGGGGAGGGATTTGCCATAATCGCCACGCTTGGCAGGCCGGTTGGCCATCGCAGTATGGTTTTAAAAATGCATAGCGAACGCTGCTGCCCATTCTCTAGTAAGTCCCTTAGTCGCCTTTTACGACACCCACGGGAAGAAATGGGATGGTGCTATTCTTTATGTCCGGCACCAAACGGAACGTCAAATCTGGTAAAACATTATTTTTTTGGGTGATAAGTGGGGATGTAAAAACATTTTTAGATTCAAGGATCCGTTTGCGTAATATTAAGTTTTACAAAGTACATTTTTGTAAGAGTCAAGTGTCCCCCATACCAGCTAAGCGCTTGTTTTTGGATACGTAAAAAAAATCATGACAGTAGTAATATATAACGAAGTAAAAAGCAAAACTATCACAGCTAAGTAGGCTTTACAAGTTAACGAGTAATTGTCGACCTATTTACATTTGCAGTTAGAGAATTGACCGTGACGTATTATCGATGTTATCGGAAAACATGTTTTGCTACTACGATGTTAAGTTTGTTTTTGGGATAAATTCATCCCAACTACGGGAAACCTTCATTGTGTGTGGTCCGCACACGCACTTGGCCTGTTTTTATTTCATTTATAGTTTTATAGAACGTAACTGTATCTACTGTAAGTCAACAGATGTTGTTTTAGTATAATGACAGTCAAATTACTTAATAAGTAGGTTTCCAATATTTTTGTCATTGAAATGTTGAAATCATCCAGTTCTTAGAAAGACATTAAACGCCTGCATGTCAAGTCGCAATTCCCATTCGTGACCACCAAAGGAAAATTATTTTCGAAAAATAATGTCTAATTGTGCAATATGGTATTAAAAGTGTAACGTGTCAAACATAGCTTTTATTGAATTTTGCTATAATTACGCTAAATGGCGCCACTGAGACATGGGATCACATTTTTCTACGACATTACTTCTGATGGCCTCTTTATAGTATCTATCTTAAATCTCAATCCCCTTATTACAAAACAAGGTTTATATTCAGACCCAGGTTTAAAACATGGAGCCATTATTGAATTTCGAACTTTTTTCCGACTATGGGAAAGTTCCTAAACACAAAACTGACAACTTAGTACCGAACTAAGTTTTCTTTTAGTTTTGTATAAAGAACGGTATTTCAATCACTGTTACGTTCATATTACAAAAACTGGCTGCATGGTTTAAGCCATGTCAAAATTAAATCTTGTTTTGTACATACTACTTTCTAAGAAATAAAGTCACGTACAACGGTTGATACGTTTTGTTGTTTGAGTAACGTATGAGCATTTGCAAATATCAAGCGGTGAGATACGATAAAAAGCTGTTACCGCAATTGAAGCCAGATGCCGAGGCATTTAATAAAAAATAAACGAGAGCGGCGGGCGGTCGGCAATCTATCACGCTCTCAGTCATAAGCTGACTTTAATGCTGGGTCACTTCAGGCCTTTTTGTTGACGTTAATATTACTTTAAAAATTACAAAGTCATCGGGCGCTCTTTAAATGAAACGTCAACGTCGGGATAAACGTCTGAATATTCATAGCGACCCATGGGTTGACGTCACTCGCTTTTAATCAACGCGTTGAAATATTACAACACACCTATTTTTGTTGCTTTTCATCCACGTTAATTAGCTTTCGTTCTAAAAATTGGTGGCTCGTGGCGCGATCGGACCAAAGCTATTGTTTTTGTACCGGGTTTTACAGTTACTGCTTGCGCTAAAATAAGGCGTCGAGGTGTTCTGAAAACTGGAGCTCACCCGTACACGCTCAATATCGTCCCAACTGTTTGAGTATTTTATGTTAATATGAAAGCATAAAGTCGTGTTTGTGACTAACATCACTGTGAAAAAACCCTTTTAGCGAAACGGCAAAAAGTTTCTTTAGCGACATATTATGTAACGTGTACCCACAGTGCCCTCGACTGCGGTCAACGGACAAGAGAGGACGATTGTAGAATGCATGCTACCGCGGGCAATTTCACCCTTTGTTTTAAATGACGAGGAGTCGTCTTCGCCAGTCGAGAACGCTAAGTGGGGAAGATGTCACTGTTCCGTTGCTCCCCTACATACTCTAAAAGTCGAGCATTCTTCACGACTCGTGATGCAGGCAGAGTGCAGATTTCAACAGCCTTTTGTTATTACGCAGCTGTGTGTAAAGATGGTTTCAAGAGATAGCAGTGCACGGCAGATGTAATATTTTATACTTTGTTATTTTATGTGCATGAAGAATGTGAGACTTTAACTTGAGCTTGCTCTGTTGTATAAATAGCGACCGTACTCTTAATGGGATGGTCCTCATTAGAAATAATGGCATGTTTGCTTTACCACTCGATAAGCAACAATGTAAGTAACCAGCACGTTCCAGTTCCACTACAAACGCAAATGAGGATCGTTCTCCGGAGGCTCCGCGCAAATGAGTTTCTCAAATGAATCGTTACCAAGTGTCGGCAAACGAGAAATCATTCTGCGGAACTCGTTTGAACGCTTTCCAATTTCGTACATTGAGTTTTTCCAGTTACACGCGTCGATATGACCCTTGACCCGAATTTCGACTATGCGTAATTCAGAGACGGCGTTACTAATCATAATATTTTAATATTTATTATCAAAGTGCCGAGGATCGAGCGTCTCTAGCGGAATTGTCACTAGTCTTTAAATTCTTCTCATCAGTGTCAAGGTGCACTTCATGACGCCGGCAACCCTTCATAACTTTTACACAATGTGGAAGGCAGGACAAGCAAGGGATTTGAATGGAGGGACATCAGCAAAGGCGCGGGGCGCACATGCAGAAACACACATGCCCATCCGCTGTGGACTTACAACTAGTCCAGGGGAACCCATTGGTCTTATAGGCATATTTGCCTGATTTTTGTATACCTTTATTTCGCTGATTTTGGCATTGCACTGATTTGACTTATCGACTACACTTACAACAAGAAATAAAACTATTAATTCAACAAATCGAACCCAATTTAAACGGTTCCATACCATAAAAAACTATCAGTTACGGAATGAAACAAATAAAGAAAATATACTGTGAAAGCTGTAAAGATAGTGAAAAATGTATTTTCTTTCACAAAGCGCATAACGTAGAGAACATGAAATATGGTACGGATTCCGTTTGGCTCAGCGTGCGTTGGGGAGTCTACCTATCGGTTTTCGCGACTCGGAAAGCATCGAACTTATTTCGTATTTGTTTCCTATTCGAAACTGGACCATAATATTTTATTTATATCACAATATTTGTGTTTAACCGTTGAATTTATTGGCGTATGTTTTACTAAAATATTTACCGTTGAATTGGTATGAAATTTAACCTGCCAGGGTTACGAGCCTGTCCGAAAGGGATATCGTGGCCCTGGCACACAGGCATTTGAAGGAACACGGGTGGGTTTTAGTCAGTAAAAGTCTGACACGCCCTTCCGCTCCGCCCAGAGCGGGAGAACTTATTTGATAATTTCCCAACCAAAAAAAATAAAATAAAAGGGTAGAGGTTTACGGTTTGTGTATATCAATAGTGCGTAGTAAAGTTAAGTTGAAATCGCGAAAAAAATATCAGCTGTTCCCTACATTTTGACGAGCTCAGCGAACTTAAATGTAGGGAACAGCTGATTTTTTTTTAGCGATTTCAAGGTTGATCCCATAGTAAAAGTTGTTCATAATGATGAGTACAATGACCCCTTAAGAGGTTTAGTATAAACAAAAACTAATGTTGTATACAACGTCCCGACATCAACCGTCAGGCAGTTGCCCACCAGACACAACAACCGTCGGTCGGAGGATCCTCCCTTTTCTATAGAGGATTAGTGAACTTTACACCCTGTTCCTCATATCTCTAAATGCCTAATCAATATGTCTGCATGGAAACATCACACGTTCCTCGAGATATCAACACTAAATGAACGTTAGGTGATTACAGTAACGAGATACATGCCTCAGACAGGCGCGCAGTAGAAATTACAACCACCGTTGACAAGCTTCGAATTAATTAAACTCAAACAACGCAAGCATTCTGCAAAATTATCTCCTTCGCAAACGGAATTAATAATTTCATTTAGCGTATGCGCGCGTGCAAGTTTCGAATTAGCATTTCGCCATAATTCTATAACATCAGAGACGCCGTTTTATTGATCGTTAAATGACATGAGTTTCATAGAGGAAACCGAGAAAAAATTTACACATGCATGCGATCACTCACTCATTTGTCCGTCTGTCCCAATCGATTTTCTCTGCGATGTGTAAAGGTATCGAGCTGACGCGACGCCACGGTATGAAGACTGTTACCATCCTTATTACGTTTCGATCAAAATTTGAAAAGTATCTCGGTGCAGGTGTATACAGGGTGTTAAAGTAACTGCGTGCCATAGCTTAAGGAATTGCAAGAACAACCTACCTACTAACTTAAAATAGCAATCGTTTAGAATTAAAATGATTTTATTTGACGGTCCTAAGCCCGTTAAAGTACGAAGAGAATTTTTATTTATTTTTTATGTCAAATTAAATTTTTTGTTAGTTTTTTTTTTTTGTCTGGGTTCCTTTATCGATACTGAATCTACCCTTAAGCTATGACACGCAGTCTCTTTAACACTCTGTATAGTTAAGTTTATTGAAATTTGGGGCTATTAAAATTCACTCAAAATAAATGATGAGGATGATAATAAGAAGCTGAGGAAGCAAGAAGCTGGCAGTATCATCACAACGGTAATGTTTTCCCATTGTTTGACTTATTTGTTTTAGTATATATAAATGTATTTATTTATGCTTATATTTATACAACATTATTTTTAGTTTAGGCGAAACCTGAATATAGTTTGTTCAGAATAATGAACTGAATCGATTTCAATAATCTTTAAACCATGTTATATTATGACCCAAAAATATTTAAGTGTGATGGAAAATGTTATCACCCATTAATTACTTACAATGCAATCGCCGTACGGTTAGGTACCTACTGCCAAATTATTATCAATGAGCGCAAGACGTCCCTGGAGGCACGGGGGCGCTGTTAGCATGTTTTTGTACGGACAACCCGGTAACATAACAACCTTATAGCTTTGTGATTTTCCATGACACAGTTTAGAAATTTGGACATAGATTCTTTACATAAAAATACTAGGACATGTGTTTCGGGTTTCGCATATACTAAAACTAATGTTTTATATAATTAGGTGTAGGTAGGTATATATTATATTTAAAATTTTTAATAGTTATATGACTGTACTAGCTGACCCGTGCCCACTTCGTTGGGCGGTAAACATTTTACCGTCTTTTCATTTTTCGGATTAAATTATGGCCTTATGTTATGTATGACACTCACAAAATAATAACGTGGCTTTCAATGGGTAAAAGATTTTTCAAAATCGGTTCAGTAGATCCAGAGATTACCCCTACAACCTCACAAACTATAAAATATTAATATAAGTAGATGAAGAAACGGTTTAGCAATATCCTTAAAAAAAAATGACTCGCATTCCGTTTGCTCACTATAAGCAAGCGACTTCTCGACAAAATCAATAGCAGTGAATTGGGACTGGGATTGTGAATTCAACTGCACATTTACCGCTGAGTCGGTGACGGTCGGTGATTCTTCAATTTTGCCGGCGTGAGGGGTCAAAAGATATTTTTAGAGTTCCGTACCCAAAGGGTAAAACGGGAACCCTATTACTAAGGCTCCGCCGTTTGTCCGTCTGTCACCAGGCAGGTCTATCTCATGAACCGTGATAGTTAGACAGTTGAAATTTTCACAGATGATGTATTTCTGTTGCCGGTATAACAACTAATACTAAAAAACAGAATAAAAAAAATATTTAAGGGGGCTCTCATACAACAAACGTGATTTTTTTGCTCGTTTTTGCTAGATATTGATAACGGCAACAGGTAGACGCTTGAAATATTCACAGAATATTTGAGTTATATATTCACTTTAAAAATAAATAATTAAATTAAAATAAACCAAATATTTAAGGGGGGCTCTCATACAACATACGTGTTTTTTTTTTTTTTTAGATAATGGTACGGAACCCTTCGTGGGCGAGTCCGACTCGCACTCGGCCGGTTTTTTTATTATTTAAATTAGCCAACGGAATTAAAACATCAAAATGACCTTCAATAAAGTTTCCTGAGAATCGGATTATTTTGACTCCCTGCCGTGCTTCCCCAAAACCAGCAATAAAAATACCATCCTGAAACACCTGGAACTCAAATGAGAATAGTTCTGCCGCTACCATTTTTTTTTTGTGGTGGTGGGGTGGAAAATTATCAAATAACTTCTCCCGCTCTGGCCGGAGCGGGGAGGGCGTGTCAGACTTTTACTGACTAAAACCCACCCGTGTTCCTTCAAATGCCTGTGTGTGCCAGGGCCACGATATCCCTTTCGGACAGACTCATAACCCTGGCAGGCATTGGCCCTTTCGGACCCCGTCAGTTGGTGCTGACATCCATTTAAAATAGGAATAGTTCTCCCGCCTATTTCCAACCCTTACAACACCAGCCTAAACCAAAGATACTAAGCAATAAAATTAAAATACGAACGTAGGTATTCAAGGACACTTTTTTCTAGTAAGAACTACTAATACTAAAAACTATTATAGTAATACCACAGTGTGAAATACCTACACAATAAGTAATTCGCAAAGAAATAGAAATAACAAAATTCCAACCCGGCAATAGGTAAAAACACAATTATTATCCTCCAATTTAAAATTAGGAAGCGAAACAAACCAAAACGTAAACCAAACAACGACGATGAAAAATATTTCAAAGCAAATTAGTAGTAAGTAATAACAAAATATCGCAGAACAGAAATTTCGGTAACTATAGCTTGAACGTGTATCGCTTAGGTTTGTATTCTGTGATTGATACATGACTTCGTTTTTTGATACGATCGGCTTGCAAGCCGCGATTAAGGTTAAACATTGTGAAGTTTTCCCCTTGGCATTCTCGACTTTAATGCTATATAAGCAACGTTCAAATTACCTGAATACCAATTAGAACCTCATTTCATTATCTTTTAGCAGATGAGGCGCATACTGAAAAATACTGGCCACCTAGAACTGGCATAAAAACTTTAGAACGTTATCACGCCTGCACTGAAACACACTGGCCACCTAGAAAAAAAACTAAATATAAACCTCAAGAAACTTCCAAAAATTCTTATTTCAATGTAAAATATGCATTAACGCGTTGTCGTAAAATTCAATTTAGATCTTTATCGGCCTCCGAATTCTAATTTCAATGTAAAGTATGCAATAACTCGTTGCCGTAAGATTCAATTTGGATCTTAACTGGATTTGGTACATTTTTCATACAAACATTAAAAACCCTTATTTTCACTCTTAAGCGCCGAATTTCGTAAAATCCTTTCTTAGTGAGCACCTAGAAGTCGAAAGGAATAATCAGGCCAACATTCATGTCTCTAACTTTAAAAACATAGGAGTTTCATACAAACTTTGACACCCCTTTTCAACCGCTTAAGGTGCGAATTTATAAAAATCCTTTCTTAGTGCGCGCCTGCACCCCATAGAGAGTGCTTGTGCCAAATTTTAGACCTCACGGCCCAGTAGTTTCCGAGATTTCGTGATGAGTGGTCAGTGAGTGGACTTCTCTTTTATATATATAGATTTATATTTACATAAATAGTTATTCCTCAATTTTCGTTATTGCACCTACCACTGTTTGTATCTGCATCACCCATAGGTTGACTCGTAGAAATGCCTGTGGCATTAAGACGGAGATATATGTGAGTGACCTTGAGTAGTTAGCTTGCGTGTTATGTACTGAGCTCACGCAACGCGTCGTACGTTCAGCCAGTAATAGGACTCACCCGTCAAAGAGCGCTGTCCCCAATTTGATGCATTATTAATTTATTACAGACAAAACAAAAGGTATTTTAATAAAACGCGTATATTAAAAGATCAATAATTAAATTATCTTTAAATTTGTGAAGTTTCAGAGAAAAATACGCTGGGTAGATTTTGCGCTATTCTCAATGTTTTATCCGCGTTAGATATAACTTTACAAATTAATTTCACTATGTAATATAAACATAATCTGAAATATTCACTTATTAAATTAAAAAAAATACATGTTAAATTAGAGCGTCTTCTCATGCTCTAATTTAACATGTATTTTTTTCAAATCATTAACACTAGGTACTCGTTTAGACGTGATCTTCAGTATAAAATCATTAAAAGTCGGTTATCGTCGCCTTAAGTCCGCCTTGGTACATTTGTGTGCTTAAAATATTAAACAAATAAATAATATCTCCGTTTTGAATGTATGTACCTAACTAATTAATGAGACATTTCTCCTTCGCACACCATCACACGTTATGTTTTGGCTTTCCGAAGT
This sequence comes from Tiliacea aurago, assembly GCA_948098905.1. Classification (NCBI taxonomy): domain Eukaryota; kingdom Metazoa; phylum Arthropoda; class Insecta; order Lepidoptera; family Noctuidae; genus Tiliacea; species Tiliacea aurago. The sequence continues at coordinate 13,414,604 of OX402577.1, forward strand.
TTGTTTCCTTTAACAAATAAATATTGGTACGGGGGCGTGATGTTGATCCCAAGAAAGTATTTCTTTATTGGATATGCTTTTTATTTCTATGAGTGCACCGCTGCGGTACGGATATTACGATCATACTACGTAGGTACTGACGTATATGATTTTCCTCTTACCGTTTATGAGGTACATTTCAAGGGGGTCAATATCTCTACTCTGGCTCAAAGTTCCAGATGGAGCTATTTCAATGTAATGTTATTACGTAACTCACCAAAAATTCACTATATACCTCATATTTTTTTTCTGTGGGAAATTATCAAATAACTTCTCACGCTCTGGGCGGAGCGGGAGGGCGTGTCAGACTTTTACTGACTAAAACCCACCCGTGTTCCTTCCGTTGCCTGTGTGCCAGGGCCACGATATCCCTTCCGGACAAACTCGCAACCCTGGCAGGTTTGTTAAGTACCTGGTACCTACTTTTGACGTGCCTACACTGTCCTATCATACCTATTAACGCTGTGGTTTGAAAACATTGTAAAAGCCAATTGTTTTTAAAAGGGTAACCGTGGAGTTTCTTGCCGACTCTTCTCCTTAGGAAACGACCAATTGGAATCGTGCACCTAGCTTCTGACGTTTCATAAGTACCTATCCATGTAGGCTTATGTGAACTCATCTAGGCTACGTACATAAACTCACGATTTTTAATGCTTTTTTTATGCCATTACTTTATTCATAAAGAAGCGGTCAAGTGCGAGCATGACTCACACACGAAGGGTTCCGAATCTTCCGTACCACCGTACAATATTTAACAGGCATTATTTTTTTAAATACGGCAATATGGCGTTTTTTTTTTTATTTTTGTAAAAAAAAACGCTACGTTTCTTGTATCCCTTTCATTTTTAACTTTATTTTGTTTTTATTAATTATTATTATAGCGGCCATATTAGTATCTTATAGACCCTGTGAACATTTCAAGTTCTTATCTACCTATTACCATTCAAAAGATACAGACCTGTGACAGACTTGCACACAGCGGAGCGTTAGTAATAGGATCCCGTCGGCAAAGGGGTACGGAACCTTAAAAAGATTATATAGATATTATATCTTATTATATAAGATATTCAATTCGAATACAAAAAAAATCTTATTATGTATAAAATAGTAATAACGGTAGGTCTAATTCAGTCATTACATAAAGGTTTCTACAGACCGGCGCGACTCGCGACGCTACACAAAGGTCCCGCATGTCGTGCGACGAGCGGTGTTTTTTAGTCGCGTCGCGAGTCGCGCCGGTGTGTAGATGCCTTAAAACCTCAAATTTTGCTGTAGCTGTAGGTAATGTAAGCAATAGAATTGTAGACAGGATTTGGTTTCAATAGGTTTTTATTTTTATTATGTACTAGCTGCGCCCCGCGGTTTCACCCGCGTAAGTCTCGATTCCGTAGGAATATCGGGATAAAAAGTAGTCTATATGTTAATCCAGGGCGTCAGCTGCCTCCATACAAAATTTTATCTAAATTGGTCCAGCCGCTTGAGCGTGAAGAAGTAACGTTTTTATTGTTTTTTTTTTTTTTGTTTTTGCTAACTTTATTATTTTATAAACAGTGACATTTAATTATTATTTTATACACAATGACAGGAATATTTACTTGTAAAGTATTATATTATTTTAATTATTGTGAATGTGAAGACTATGTGGGTTATTGCATAATATTTTTTTTTCCCTTTCTTTTATTCTCAGTTAGTGTTAATCATGGTCTGGCAGTTTGAGTCATATAAGTGGCCTACCCAAATGGCCTTTCTTTGGTATTGATAGTCGCATCGTTGAGCTCCTTATATTCTGAGTAGAGCTGCACGATTACTGACAAATGCGTGCACTGACTGGTCAGGTCCACTCAACCTGTGTGGTTCTTTCCTCAAAAGACCATTTCAGACACCAATCTACATGGTCTTCACATGATCTGACCAAGATTATGTCTGGACTTTAAAAGAGACTATGACCTCTGAGTTTGTTTCGGCCTTTCTTCTCAGAGTAGTCAGATAGGAAACGCCGACCTCATCTAGTTTTTAAAATATGATTGACGTGTAAAAGTGTTTGTACAAACCTACTTACAGAAATAAAATCATTTATCATTTAACAAACACACACAAACACACACACACTCACAAATTTTCACCTTTATAATATTAGTGTGATTTTATATACATGTCGGATAGTCAGGATTTTACTCTGTTATATTCGGTCATCATGTGGACAGATGTTGGGTTTCGTGCAATGAAAACACACTGGGTGCGATACACAGCGTTTATTGAAATCACAAATTGACACAATCACTACAAATTATAATCGCCACCATATCTAAGCATAACAAATCGAGTACAGTTCCGCGACGTCTTAACTCCGATGCGATCAGGCCAGACACTGAATCTTGAATGTCCTGCTCGCCATTGGCTCAAAACATCACGACTCTGTAGAAGCGCGCTAGAGGTGTGGGTAGATCACGCGATGTCACCGGTGTGGCTGGCTTGTTACGTGTCCGTAGTAATCACCGCAACCGACATACAGTTTATTTAATATTTTTTGAATGTGAGAACGTTGTAGGCATAATAGACTGTAGATTTGTAGATCATTTTCTATTTTATTTAGTACTTGCTGATAGCCTGCACTGTCCTTCCATACCTATCAACGTGTAAGATGAAAAAATAGTAAAAAAAAAAAAATTTAAGAGTAACCGTGGAGTTTCTTACTGGCTCTTCTCCATAGGAAACGACCAATTGGGACCGTGCACCACCACATAAGTGCCCATGTAGATTTAAGGCTTCTACATACTGGCGCGACACGCGACGCGACACAAAGGCCCCGCGTTTCGCACGACAAGCGGTGCCTTTGTGTCGCGTCGCGAGTTGCGCTGATCTGTAGAAGCCTATAACTGAAATAAAATAATTTGATTTTAAATCAAGACTAATGAGGCAGCCTAATAAAAGACTAAAATATGGCTGGTGATATTAGCGAAAAGGACATAAAAAGTCCTTTAAATTTTTTATTCGAATATTGCATCGATAACTTAGGAAATAGAATCACTATTCGTTTTTCACGTACAGTTGTAAAGGCTTCGAAATCCGCTGAAAGCTTTTCAATGTTTGATTGAAACAAACGCTTTTCCTCCTGAAATATGACGCTTGTAAAACCAATACCTATACCTATCCTTTTTTTCACGGTTTAAGTGCACAATGAAGTGTGTTTGAGTATGTAGATAGGTAGGTAGGTAGAGATCATCTAATATAAAATTGCATGCCCCTCCACTAAAGAACAATATTGAACTCCAAAAGAAACTGTTGACATTTTTTTTTGCGTCTGCTGATGAATATTCTTAGCACAAACAATTATTTTTATTTTCTCATTTAAATTAAATTAAATTAAATTCTGATGCATAAATGTATTTCCTAAGTATATTAATGCAATACCTAAAGCAAAGCATTGTATGTATTGCATTAACATACTTAGCCGGCTGTCGCTGAAAACCAGTGCTGGGGCTCTGTCTTGCATAGGGTCGCAGTATAATGCTGAGCGATAGCCGTTTTGCGTGGATGCGACGCATGTTTCCCCCAAACATTTCTTATTTTTGTGTTTATGTTTTTTTTGCGTCATGTTTACCGCAAGTAAACGTATTTTCTTTCTTTCTTTCATATGTAACTTGACCAAGATTTTTATTACATGGCAACAACAAGTCATGAAGTCAAGCCAAAAAAGAAAACTACTTACTCCATGATTATTTTTTATCATCACTAAACCTAGTCAATTAAGTTTTCAATTATGACGACTTTTTGCCAGACTTCGATAGGCCATAATTAAGGTTGTTTTCATAAAACATAGTTAATTATATCGTCGGTACCTATCACGGTGACATAAATAAGTAGACGCTTAATAATTCCTTCAACTATTTTGTCGCCATTGTTCTTTCTATACAAACATTTGAAATGTATAAATGCAACAAACAGTGGAGCGGCATGCAATTTTAATTTAGACGATCTCTACGTAACAGTTTGACAAAATGGAAAATAAATGTCATGTTGAATAACTGGATGAAAAACAAAACTATTCATAACTACTATGAAATAGCAAGGTGCTATACAATTTAAATACTCGTAATAATGTGCTCAACTGGATTATAGTCTGCAGTACCTAGGTAATCATAATCATTTATTTGTCAGATTATGGTACATTATGGTATTATTATTAGTCAATGGTAAATGGTAAAAAAAAACGAGTGTGCTTTAGACCACACGACTGAAGTAAAACTTACAAATATGTAGTAATACTAATTATACTTACTTACTTACTTACAACAATAGGCCTGCACGTGTCTTAGATATACGAAACGCAACTGGCTATGAGAGAAAGAGAGAACGAAAATGTGTGCTCGCACCTCTCTCTCTTGCCCCTACAGTAATATACGAAACGTAACTCTCTCTCTTTCTATCTTCACTAACTTATATCTCCCTCTCAAATTTCGTTCGCTCGGTTCCGTAACGCTCTCGTCACGCATTCACCAGCTTACTCCTCAAGTCAAGCGTGCGTAAAGAAGTTTTACTTCAAAAATGGTGGTAGGTAGGTATTCAATTGTTGTAAAGGACGCCAAATCATAGCTACTCGTATTCTTATATTTAATCAAAATGAAGTAATTTATTTAACATTAATCTTGTAAAAAAAATTACGTCACTTTATCGCAGTGATAAAAAAGTTATTCGATCTGAAAACTGTCAACAATAATCATCGAGTCGGCAGCACAACTATCGGAAGAAACCGTATAGTTTAAAAAAAGTTTCCCTTCCTTAGTTGCAGCTTGGTCTGTAGTTCAAATGGCAAAGTTTTGGTTTCAGACAAGCCGACCTAAGTGCACTTTGTCACTTAAATTGGAAAATATTGTTCTCCAAGAAGAAACGGGAAGTAACGGTTTTCAACTAAAAGAATGTCATTGTTATTTTATACAACTTAAAAAGCGCGGAGTTGAGCGGGCATAATTTATTGCCACGATCTTTAGGAGAACAATGTTGTATTTGTTTTGTTGAGTTGCGAAAACGGTTCGGGAATCGGTTCTGGGAAGGTCGTGCATTTTGTAAATATTGTCTTTATCGGTATTCATAGATATTTAAACTATTTGCGTAATACACTGAACCAATTGTATTAACAGCTGTACATATTATTGAAGTAAAACTTATTTACGCAAGCTTGACTTGGGGAGTAAGCTGGTGAATGCGTGACGAGAGCGTTACGGAAGCGAGCGAACGGAAGTTGAGAGGGAGATATAAGTTAGTGAAGATAGAAAGAAAGAGAGTTACGTTTCGTATATTACTGTAGGGGCAAGAGAAGAATTCAAGAACTAGACTACAATAAGAACTATTCAAGAACTTCATGACCTCATTCCTCCGGCCCCCTTCTATTATCGGACATCTAGACGCACTGCAGGTTACCATCCCTTCCTGGTTGCTATTCCACCAATTCGCACTAAGCGTTTCCAAATGTCTTTTATAATGCGCACAGCAAAGAGTGGAACTCTCTACCTGCGTCTGTGTTTCCGAACACATACAACCCTAATCTCTTCAAATTTAGAGTAAACAGTCATCTTCTGTGTAAGCTCACTCCATCGTCGACTTTGTCTCTGTCACCTCTGCCCTAGACTAAGGTCAAGAGCAAACCCATCCTAAATAAAAAAATAAAAAAAAAGATGAGAGAGGTGCGAGCACACATTTTCTTTCTCTCTTTCTCTCATTATAAATTAACGTAGTTTTTCGTGTCTTGCAGGCAATGGGTTTTGATGATTTTGATTGAAAAGTGTTAACAAAATACTCTTCCCTGTGTGCTGCCTTAACCGGCTAATCTCCCATAAACGTCTCTAAGGCTAAGCACGCACTGCGATTAAACGATAGCGGTTCTAAACTTTAATAATCCGATGAAAAATTTAACGTTTATCTTTCTATACAAGTGCACACTATAGCAATTATTTTCAGTGACTGATTTTAAAAACGTAATTTGCTACCTTTGGCTATCGATTAGAAAACGCGCGCTTTCTGTATTCCATAGTAATAGTATGGTCGTGCACGCACAGAGGTTAACGCATTCGGTTTTCGATTCAAATTTCGATTTCAAATGTCTTTGAAAAGAGTTTCTTGCCCGTTCTTCTCCATAGGAATCTACTGCGCTTTGAAGTACTAGCTTCATCGTTCTGACTGACCGACCCCTTGACAATTCAAAAGTGCCTGTAATTGGTTTATTTGAATTATATGCTTGGAGTTGAGTTTTGAGTTTTTTGATCAGTTATTGGATGCACACAGTAGGTACTGGGTATCATAGTTATGGAAGCGGCGGCGTTGTTTATGTTTTCAAAAACATTTTAAAATTTTTCGTCATGGGTGTGGTTTTCATGGTTTTCGAGGGCTCTACAATGATTATGGGATCCAAAACAAAATTCAAGATGGCGCCTACCAAAAGGGTATAGTTTTTAAAACGAAGTTCATTAACGTGACTTGCGGTAGGAGTTGAATGGTAGAAATCGTGACGTGGCGAACAAAAATGCGTTATGCAACTTTCTCTCTCTCTCTCTGTCTCATTCTGTAATATACGAGTGTGCATGCGCGTGCGATTATCGAGATTCGAGCATATGCACGGCCGGTTGTCTAAACTCCATACTGAACTAAACTTCATTCCTGACTTGAGGATCCCGTTTGGGGGGCACAAGTTTTTATCTAATTTAAATAGGTTAAAAAATCTTAAAAATATCCACACCGAATAAAGTAACACTTTATTAAAGATCATAAAATCCGAGCTATTGTTTGTTCGTAATTTACAAGACTAACAACCAAACTTAATAGAGGAGATAAGGGTCAAATTCCAATATTGGATTTAGTTTACCGATGAGACCGCGACTGCAACAATTTAGTGAACGGGGGCAGAAGCAACTGAACGGGAGCAGAAGCAAAGTTTAGCATTATTAAAGTTTTATCAACGTTAGCAGCACTTACATAGTGTTACACTTTGTAAAGGTAATGTATTTAGTGTGCTTGCATCAGTAATCTATGCTGTATTCTTGCAGATTTTTTTTCCTTTATTTATTTAGGTATTTAAACTCCTCACACACAATATGGTACAAAGACGGACTTAGTGCCTTAGGCATTCTCTACCAGTCAACCAAGGGTGTTCAAGAGATGGCGGGTGCTCTGATTGAGAGAAAATAATAATATTAAAAAATATTAAAACATAACATAAATAAAATAGGTGCACAAGTACATAACTAGGTTATAAGCTTATAATACACATCATCATCATCATCATTTCAGCAGAAAGACGTCCACTGCTGGACATAGGCCTCCATATCATCACCTCCTTGCCATAATCGCCACGCTTGGCAGGCGGGTTGGCGATCGCAGTATGGTGTTAAAATGAATAGACAACGCTGCTGCCCATTCTCTAGTAAGTCCCTTAGTCGTCTTTTACGACACCCACGGGAAGAAATGGGGTGGTGCTATTCTTTACGTCCGGCACCACACGGATTATACACATACATACACTATTTACTATAATATATATCCCTAGAATATATACCCTTCCCTTTCCTTTATATTTTTACTAGCTGTTGCCCGCGACTTCGTCTGCGATCCAGGCTGACAAGTAGCCTATGTCCTTTACAAGTCATGTTCTACCCATGTGCCAAATTTCATCCGAATCCGTTCAGCCGTTTTAGCGTGACACAAAGTCAGTTTCGCATTTATAAATATAATAATATTAGTTAGGATAGTTCCGTGTGTTGCCGGACGTAAGAATAGCACCATCCTATTTCTTCCCGTGGGTGTTGTAAAAGGCGACTAAGGGACTTATTAGAGAATGGGCAGCAGCGTTCTACATGCATTTATACACCATATTGCGATCACCAACTAATATTTTGCCAGTATTTTTCAGCTGTTTACCCGACTGCCGCAGAAGGGAGGGTTATGTTTTTTTTACCAAGTTCGTATCTTAATTATTAACAGATAATACGATGATAGATAGGTACTTAGTAATTAAATAAATAACCTGCTTTTACTTCTTCTAGGGTTCCCTGTATCATGAGTGAAATCCCAGTCACACAAACAATGAAGATAATGTAAAAAAACTGTTTCGATTGTCCTTGTCCCGGGGCCTTCAGAAAAAAAAACGTTTTGGTAGCGAACCTTTTTTGAATTCAAAAGTCATATTCAAACGTAAAAAAAAAGATATAAATGCCTTTAAGAAGATTAAACGCAATCTAAAAGCCAATTAGATTACATATAGCATTACACACAGACCGTATAATAGCTGTTTCATATTACGCGCAAATAATCAAAAAGACCTAAAATAATATTTTCTCTGAGGCTGTGATATGTTAGTTCAAAAGTAATATAGAAGCAACACATAATATTTGCACTGAAATACGTAATAAAGTCGCATTTTCGTGCCATAGGTACACGTTATGAATACATCTATCATAAACTTTTGTTCACACATAATGTTAACACAGCACGAACGAGCTATCTCGTGTAAACTTTGAAATTCTTGATAAATAAAATAGAAAAAGACATCAGCAAAACGAATTCATTTTGTCTTTAAACATTTCTTTAACCGTACGGAACCAATTTGATCAACTCGAAACCATTCCGTTTCGGGAATTGCTGGCAGCAAGAAATGAGAGAGGCATTTTAAAAAAGGTCCGAGCCATTGTCCCCGCTGCGCCACGACGCTTAACCCGCCAGTCTGCGAGCACAAAGCCACTACAAAAGGTAAATGGGCTTTCTGCTTCTGAAACTACGTTCACATTATGCTTTGCAGACGCTGTAGGTACGCCGTGAGCATTGTTGCTACGCCTTATTACAGTATGCATAATAACATAACATTCATAACTGACACAGCTAGCGCTGCTCGGTTTATTAAAACCAAGCTGCGTGGGCTCTTTTGAATGTCTAATCGAGCCGCTTACTCGTTTTGTGGACGTTATTCATTTTGTTAAATTAAATGTAGGTGTTATTTTCTTTAGTTTCACTGAAAATGTTATCTTTTATTTTTTTCTACTTATTATAATATTATTTTGCTTACTGAAATCAATCTGCCTAGCCTTTTCCCAACTATATTGTTGTCTGCTTCCAGTCTAACCAGATGCACTGAATTTTGCTTACTGAAATATTTAGTATCTGTAGTAGTATTTTTATTGTGTTTTCTGTATTTATGTGTACCTACACCACATAATATGTGATAAGGTTGCTCGAAATAAATGTTCTTTTTTAATTTATTTTTTACGTTTATTTTCAAAATACAGGTTTAACAACATTTGTTTGTTCCCTTACACATACCACACAAACCATCGTGGGTTTAACAGGGGTATGGCCAGACACGGCAACTCGGTGCCACTGCATATTAATTAATTTTATTATTTAAATATATCTATGACCTAATTAATGAACAATTAGGTCATAGGTATATTTTTTCTAGATCTTTCTTCTTTTTTTTTTTCTAGTACTTCCTACATGGTAAACAGAAAAATAATATAAGTATGCATATAAAAGCTGCAGAAAAACATAATGTAGTCTACGCGGTGCTTCTTCTTTTATGCTACCTACTAGGTATACAAACGGTCATAAATATTATGATTTTGTTAGGTATTCTTAAATCTCAACTTCAATTCTATAAATCTTCGTCTTCAACCAAAAACACATTTAGGTGTCACTACCGCAAAATGCTTTATAACGGTCCAAATCTCGAATTGTGAATAACAAAATCCTAGCTTATCCGGAAACTCGATATTCTGATACCCCACTATGGCAAGGTTTTTAGTCGTACGCGTGTTTCTGTCTATTTTGTAACATGTTGTTCATTGAAAATGTATGAATAATGAGCAACATTTGAAACCATCACTGCACGTCACTAGTTTACAACAGCCACTATATTCAACTATTAGAGCGATTATTTTGATAAATATTTTTGGGAAAATTCAAATTATGTTCATGTTATCAAAATTGAAAAATTACGGTTTTATACCAACTCGCGTTTTGCGAAACAGATTATATCAATCATCTAATTTGCATCAAGCACTTGTTAAGTAAATACAACCGAGACTGTTAATCAATTTAATTTATTAATAACTAGCTGCGCTCCGCGGTTTCACCCGCATAAGTCTCGATCCCGTGGGAAAATCGGAATAAAAAGTATCCTATTTCCTAATTCAGGTGATGGTCTACCCATTTGCCAAATTTCATCTAAATCCATTTAGCCGTTTTTGTGTGAAAGCGTAACAAAAAAACAAAATCACTTTAGCATTTGGATCGTAAGGATTACGTGCAACTCGAAAATGCAAATTATATGCTAGAATTATTTAGAAGAGCAGTTTCGCCGAAGCCCAAATAGATATAGCTTGTTTGTACTGAGACTTGATATTTATTTAGATCATGGAGCATTTATGACGTCACAAAATGTTTATCCGGGACACTCATGTGTAAGTTGTGGGCGTATAAAACAAAACGAGCCGAACCGTAGTACCGCTATTATTTGGACGATAACTACTGTTTTCTGTATCAGTATCCCTCTCCCCCTTCTATGGGGGATGGGGGTTGGTAAATGTTGGTCAACACGGTGTCAGTGAGAGGAATAAGTAACACGATACGTCTTCGCGCCGCGTGTTTCTGAGACTGATGGATGGCGCACGCCCAGCGAATTCATCAGCGGAAACTAATAGAATTAGTTTATTTAATTGCTTACATAGACTGATAGATAAATTGGTTTTTGTTTGGTTGGGGGTGGTATTGTCAATGTTTGTATTCGATTTTACGTTCGACGATTGAGAATTTCTGCAAACATATCTGATTAGGTTAAAAAATAGGTACTTGTAGGTTTTATGGCTGAAAGACGTCCACTTCTGGACTTAGGCCACTCCCCCAAGGGGGGGAGTTTTCCATAATCGCCACGCTTGGCAGGCGGGTTGGCAATCGCAGTATGGTGTTGAAATGCATAGAGAACGCTGCTGCCGATTCCCTAGTAAGTCCCTTAGTCGTCTTTTACGACACCCCCGGGAAGAAATAGGATAGTGCTATTCTTTACGTCCGGTACCACACGGAGGTTTTATAGATTCGCAAAAGTGATTTCTTCGTAAGTTTTTTTTTTTTTTTATTGGCTTCCGATTTTAATCGTCAGTATGCATTTTTACAAGTTAAAACATCGTGCAGACTGGGGCGATATAGCGGGCGCGATAAAGGGTACGCTGCCTGTCGCACCCGCGATATCGCGCTAGTCTGCACGAGCCTTAAGACACGTAAGTGTATATAAAAAAATAAAGTAACACGCAGTCACTATGTATATATAACTTCGTAGTATGGATTATAAAAGAAAGATACCAAAGTCACCTAGCTAGGTATATTTCCGCTACTCCCTAAGTATATGCCTCCCTTGAGCCCTCAGTAAAGAGAAGACGAGCTCTAATCGCTAAGTATACGCTCCCCAAGAGAACAGCGAGAACATCAAAACTTATTTAGTACTAAGTTTTCACTAAGTTTAACACATTTAGAGGCCTTTACAACCGAGAGGCTAAACTATGTTTGAAAATTCAAAACCCACATCAAACGTGTCCTTATCAATAAAGCATATTATAAGATTAAAGACTACGTTGAAGACAAGGAAGTTTGGCATGAATTCCTTCTGCACATGTGGCTTCCCTGCAATGGTATCTCATTAACAGCAAAAATATGTAAATGTCTATTAACTGCTCCCAAATTACGATGTTTTTTTTTACATGCTTCCTTGACTTACTTTTTTATTTTACATTATATACCTACAATTTTAATTTAAACAAGGTTATAACTTTTATTATTTGATATTGTTTTGTTTAAATGTTTTGACCCACTTATAACGACCCATCGTTATAAAGATCAAAAAAATACTGGGGAATACCCTCAATTTAAAAATAATAACGAGCGGATAACTTTTGCTTATTGTATACCAATCGCTGCAGTGATCGTTTGACAGTGTTTCGGTGCATAGAAAATTATCTTATGATCATAATTTTGAAGTGCGTTTGTATTTTAGTCCGTATTGGCGTAATTAACTTTCACTATGTCGTCAAAACGGTAAGTTTACAAATTAGCTTGTGATTGAAATTTATTTTATGCACGTTTTTTTTATAAATTTATAACCTGTCTAACAAAACTGTGAATTAAAATTTGATCTTGTTATATCTTTTATAAAAAACAAATGATATTATATTTGATTATCGTTTTAACGATCGGTCGTAATTTGGGGATGTATTTTTGACTTTCAGACCCAGGAATACCGATAAACCATTGTCTCTCAATGAAATCGTTGACGAATTGGAACAATTAGATGATGATGCCCCATTTCCAAGAAATTTAACTATTTTACCACCAGATAACGCGAATGCTGATGTTACAGATGAAGATTCTAGTGATGAGGAGTTTGTAACTCTGAATAATCTTCCAGGTTTGATATAGATGTCATATAAATCCTTACGTTATTTTCTCATGACAGTTGTTATATATATTTTTTTCTATCTAGGTTCTCAGCTAAGAGCTCCTACTGAGATAAAATACATGTGTTCCGAAAGTGACGAGGACAGTGAACCCTTGTCATCTTTAGCAAAAAGAAGTCGAACCACCGAAGAACCCCTAATTGTGGAAGGTCGGCAACTTGAGCTATCTACATCTAATTCAGCTCCAGTTATTAGCAGCACGTCAGCCATTCCTTTTGTTGATCCAACCGTACCAAAAAATCAAACATATACTTGGAGAAATCGCCATAATCCTCGCGACCGACCACAATGGCAAGAAAACCATGGGCCAAGATACCTTCAAACACCCATGTATTACTTTGACTGTATGTTTGATGACTCTGTTATCGAATTATTGGTCAAATATACAAATATTTACGCGATTCAAAAGAACAAAGTGGGCAATGTGACAACGAGTGAAATGAAGTGTTTCTTTGCTATACTTCTTTACAGTGGATATATCGAAGTTCCCCGAAGATACATTTACTGGGAGAAATCATCAGACACTGATTTTAGTATTATATATAACGCCATGTCGAGGGATAGATTCACATTTATCATGACTCACCTCCACTGTTGTGACAACGCTCAGATAACTACTGGAAATGACAAATTTGCAAAGTTGAGACCGCTTTTCAATGTCCTGAACGAAATATTCCTGAATATGGCTCCTTTAGAAGAAATGTACAGCATAGACGAGGCTATGGTACCATATTATGGAGGTCACAGCTGTAAACAATTTATACGTGGAAAACCGATTAGATGGGGATATAAGTTCTGGGTTGGAGCGACTAGATTGGGATACGTACTATGGTTTGATCCGTACCAAGGCCATGCAGCAATTATTCCACCGGCTTATAGGCAGTTAGGTATGAGAGCTGGTGTGATTTTGCGTTTTGCTGATCATTTACAATTTCATCACCCAGGTGTGCCTTGTCACTTATTCTTTGACTATTTCTTTTCTTCTATTCCACTCTTCCACGAATTGAGTAACAGAGGGCTCAAAGCCACTGGAACAATTCGCGAGGACCGTACAAAAAAGTGTCCTTTGCCGTCCAATAAAGAATTCAAGAAGACAGAAAGAGGCACATTCAAGTACAAGTCTAGCCAACCAGAGCATATTTTGGTTTGCAAATGGAATGATAATAGTGTGGTGTCGGTTGCATCCAATTCAGAAAACATCGAGCCCTTACATAAAGCTAAACGGTTCTCGCATCAGCAGAAAAAATATGTATACATCGATCAGCCTGCAATTATAAAAAGCTACAATGAAAATATGGGGGGAGTCGATAGGTCCGACCAAACCATTGGTCTTTATCGTACATCTATCCGTGGCAAGAAATGGTATTTCTCATTGTTTTGTCACTGCTTGGACATGGCGACTCACAATGCGTGGCAAGTTTACAAAACGAATGGAGGAGAGTACGATCATCTCAAATTCCGGAGAACTATCGCCAGAGGTATCTTGGAAACATATAAAAAAAATGAGAAACGCGGTCCTTGTCCCACTCCTAGAACATACAGGGAAACTTCACGCTATGATAGAGTTGATCATCTAGTAGAGTACAATGACTCTCAGCTTCGATGTTCGCTTTGCAAAAAAAATACAAACTTCACCTGTCAAAAATGTAAAATCCATTTGCACCCTAAAACATGTTTTGTTACTTACCATACTCCTACATAGACTTGTTTGTTAATTAACGTTTTATATTTAGATAATAAAGCCTTTTTCATAATTATAACTGTTTCTTTAATTTAAAATAGGATACAATCGATAAAGTGGTAGTTATATGAGCGTTAACCTACCTGCCTATTACTACTGATCGTTAAAACGATCCGCATTTTCCGAGCTTTCCTGAAAACTCAGATTTTTTTTGGTATTTTTCCATGTTTACTATATGCATCAAGGTAACAATACTAAAAAATTACTGTGATTCGAGATAAAAAAAGTTTCAGTAACAACTGGGTTGTGAGAACGTTGTAGGTTTAATAGACTGTAGATTTGTAGACCATTTTCTATTTTGTTAAGTACCTGGTACTTTTGACGGGCCTACACTGTCCTCTCATACCTATTAACGCTGTGGTTTGAAAACATTATAAAAGCCAATAATTTTTAAAAGAGTAACCGTGTAGTTTCTTGCCGGCTCTTCTCCATAGGAAACGACCAAGTGGAATCGTGCACCTAGCTTCTGACGTTTCATATGTGCCCATGTATGGTAGTTATTGTTTTTTTTTTTTTTTTCATTTTGTTTTATGTGTATGAATGAGAATCACGACGAAAATCCATACATTTTGTTTTAGAGGTTACACGAGGGTGTGTTTTAGGGCCCTACGCCTGTAATTTTGTGTCGGGGTATGAAGTCTTGTGTTTGTTTCGTTCAGGGTACGCCTGTGACAGTATTATGTATGTGCATACTAGAGCGATTAATGATCCGATTGTATAATCAGCCTATAATGTTCACACAGGCCTCCTCTCGGTGAGATCCTTGGGCCGTAAGTTGGTACATGTCACATGTCTTCGAATTTTCGGTTCTAGGACACGCCGGTTTCCTCACGATGTTTTCCTTCAGCGATTTCAGAGCAGTGGTGATGAAATTATGTACATAAAGTAGAGCGCCTGCCTGGGTTCAAACCCATGAAAATAAACCAAAAAAAAAATGATCCATTTACTTCCAATTATCTTGAAGAGTAGTGCTATTGTATAAAGTTCACTTATAGTTCAAATCTCACTCAAGTGAATGCACAGACAATTTTCTTTCAATAAGATAAGATAAGAAAACATAATGTTTATTCAAAGAAAACTTAGACATAAATTACAAAATATTTTAACAGGCTAATTTAGGTCAGTATAGGTGGTATGCTCTACTAGGCAGAGCCTGTATTTCGGCTATCAGCGCCAGACCCCTCGACTATTACACATATATAATAGCCATTAACATTTCTTTAGTATCTTGTACTTACATAATTATTTTAACAATTTATAATGTATAAACTTTACTTTGGTATTTGCGATAGAAAAAAGTATAAAAAGAAAAAATAAATAAGTTTGTGTAGTGTTTGCATGCAGGTCCTCTTATTTGTGTGAGATGGGAATGTACGCCAAACGGTCGGTGTACGGTCAATAGATAGTTTCCGTACTAAGCTACGCTTGCCGGGGTTGGTCCGTGGATGGGAGACCATCTTTACATACAGAAACTCCTCCGAGCCTCGGAAAGCACGTTAAGTCGTCATCCGATATCCGAAAGTCTGACAACCAGTCTTACCAAGGGGTATCTTATTGCCTATTTACTGGGTCGTGGAGGTCAGATAGGCAGTCGCTCCATGTAAAATACTAGTATTCAGCTGCATCCGGTTAGACTGGCAGCTGACTTCAATATAGTTGGGAAAAGGCGGGCAGATTGATTGAGTTAGTTTTCCTACTGTAAAAGAATAAAACTTGGTACTTAATCAGAAAACACATCTTATTTTAACCAGGGACCGTACAACGACGCTTAAGAGTTAAGCCTTTCGAAGGGGTAACCCAGTCAATGAGTTACCTTTATCATGATGTAACCCATTGAAAGGGTTTTATACTAGAAACCCATTGAAAGGGTTACATGATAACCCATTCAATGGGTTTTATACTTGAACCCCAGTGAAAGGGTTACATGATAACCCATTCAATGGGTTCTATACCTACTTGAAACCCAGTAACATGAAAAAATCATAATATTATGTTATTTCGATATCCGCCCAGCACGCGTAGCAAGACCAGTGCCCATTTTGGTTACAATTTTAGAAAAACCCTATCGAAAACCCTTTCAATCGAAGGGGTTTTCGATAGGGTTTTTCTAAGTACGGGTTTTTATCGAAAACTCTTTCAATGGGTTACCAAAATATAATTTAAGCCGTTCATAAGGGTTACCCATATCGCATGTGGATAGACAGACCGAAAGTTGTGAACCAATAAACAAATTGTATAAAATAGAATGTTTTGAAATTTGTGGCGCTAAAGATACTACTACTGGTCTTTATATGTATCTGTTGTTGCTATCGAAGTCCTGTTGATAAATATTTCGAACAGTTCTTAGAAAGATTGGAGAAGTTGTTGGACTATTTATTCAATAGGAAATGCATAATATGCGGTGATTTTAATGTTGATCTGTTAGTGGACAATAAAAAATGTGAGGAATTCCTTAGTTTGTTAAAATGTTATAATTTTAGGCATATAATCACTTCTGCTACTTTCATCCGTAATAATAGTACTTCATGTATCGACAATATCATAACGAATCTACCTGATGCATCTGTTTTGGGTGGTGAGGTAGATCACAATGGTTTGGCCGACGGGCATGCAGGTATTTTTGCTGAGGTTCATTTGAAAAATCGATCGAATCCATATTTGAATGAGCACCGGTATATTGTAATAGATAAAAGAGTATTCAACATTAAAAATAATGCAGCATTCGTACAGGGTATTCTTAAAGAATCTTGGACTGGTTTGGGTATTAATACTTTTCTTAAAAGTTTTTATAAAGTGTTTAGCAATAGCTACAGGAAGAGAGAATGTAAAACTAACCTTAAGAATAAATCACAATTAAAGTGGATCACTAAAGGGATACGTACCTCCAGCAAAATGAAACGTTTCTTATGTGCACGCAATGGAAATAACCTTGAACCAAGTGTTTTAAAATATAAGAACATGTACGTTAGGCTATACAGAAAGATTGTTTCTAAAGCTAAAAAGTTTGCTATAATGACACAAATAAATACATAAAAAAATATGGATAAGGAAATTTGGAAAGTTGTAAATAAATGCACTAATAAAGAGAACGTGATTCAGCGGGATTTTAGGCTTAAGGTTGATGGACGAATTGTAGTTGATCCAGAGGAAATACCTAACTTACTAGTGAATCAATTTGACTATAAAGGCGCTACTGACGTAAATGAAGGAGACCATGCTACGGAATTCATCCATCTGTACACGGAGAAGGTTAGCAGTGACATGCACATTTCTCCTACCACTCCAAACGAGATTTGTACCATAGTTAAAAGGATGGAAAACAAACATTCCTGTGGGTATGACGAAGTGCCGATTTGTCTGTTCAAGGAGCACATTGAAGTATTAGCTGAGCCTCTATCTGACTTCTTCAATAATTGTATAAAAGAGGCGGTCTTCCCAGAACAGCTAAAATTGGCGAAAGTAATACCTGTGTACAAAAAAGGAAGTAAGTCTGATCCTAAAAACTATAGGCTCATATCTCTATTACCAGTTCTCTCAAAATTATTTGAAAAGATACTTAAAATTCGACTTTTGGCACACTTGAGAGTAAATAAAGTTTTAAATAAAAGACAATTTGGGTATCAAAAGGGTGTTGGCACTACTGACGCCATATATACGTTATTGGATGATGTGATAGGTAAAATTAATAATAAAATGAGAGTTGCAGGGATTTTCCTAGATTTAAGCTCTGCATTTGACACAATTGACCATGAATTACTTCTGACTAAAATGAGTCATTACGGAATAAGAGGAAATGCTTTGCGACTATTCTCTTCCTATTTAAAAAACAGGCGGATGTACGTTGAAATTGACAAAACTCAGAATAGTTATAAGAAAAGGTATAAATCCAAAATTGTAAGCGGTGTCGGGTGTCCCACAGGGATCTATTTTAGGACCTATTTTATTTTTATTATTTATTAATGACTTGATTAATTATCTAAATACAATTTTCCCGGACATTAAATTAGTAATTTTCGCAGACGACACCAACGCCATAGTGGCAGCTAATGACATGGTAGAGTTGACAGAAACGGTAAATGCTACGTTACAAGCATTTCATGTGTGGTTCACGGCAAATAAATTATTTATTAATAACAAAAAGACTCAAATAATGTTATTTAAAACTACAGCCCGTAACAAAGATAATTTAAATGTTGCCTTAAATGAAGTCGAAATTGAGCTTGTTGCCGAAGTAAAATTTTTAGGTTTACATATTGACCAACTGTTAAACTGGAAATCAGAATTAAAAGCAATTGATGCATCGGTATCGTCTGCATGTTACGCTCTGAGAGCCCTGAGAAATGAAATCAACATAGAACAGCTAAAAATGGTATATTTTGCGCTAGTGGAGTCAAAAATTAGATATAGCATACTTTTTTGGGGAAATAGCTATGAATATAATAGTAGAAGAGCTTTCGTACTACAAAAACGTGCAATTCGTACCATGGTCCGCATCTCACAAAGAGAAAGTTGCCGTCAACACTTTAACAATTTAGGCATACTTACAGTACCAAGTCTTTATGTACTGGTAGTTTTAAGTAATATGGCCAAATACATACAAGACTATGAAACATTAGAAGAACGGCAGATAAGGGAAGGTACCCGTATACTGGACTTGAAGAATAAACATTTTAATAAACATAACTTAAGAATTGTTATACATAGTCCACGATACCAGTCTGTAAAATTATTTAACAGGTTGCCTTTAAATATAAAAAGTGCTGTCTACAGTAGCGCTTTCAAAATAAAACTTAAAAAATTCCTATTGAATAAGTGTCTATATGCTGTAGAAGAACTGTAATTTTATTGAATTGTAATTTTTATTGAATTGTAATTTTATTGATATTTTTTTTATTTCATGGGTTGTGAAATTGTATTGGATTTTGTTCATTCGGATTTATTGATCTAACTATTGTCTTATTATTAATTAATTATATCAATCATTGCAAATTTATCTTTAATTCATTATTTTTATTGTTACTATTTTAAATTTTAATGTATTGGCCATCATATTGTTTAGTTTAGGTACTATTAAGAAATGTAAATTTATTGTGTGTATTTTTTGTTGTGTGTATAAATTCTGTAATTGTGTAATTTTGTGTGTAAATTCAGATACAAGTTACTTTGTTTATGAATAAATGACTATGATTATGACTATGACTATGGGTTTTTGTTTTACCGCTTAGAAAACCCTATCGAAAACCCTTTCAATGGGTAACCAAAATGGTCCCTGATTTTAACACAGCAATTTCACTTAGGTTAGTCAAAGACCCATAACGGCTAGAAGGTAACTATTTAGTTCAGAAATCTCTTAGCTATAAAGCCAATGAGTTATCGTGAAAACGTTTGAATAAATTAGCGAGTTTAGAAACTTTACATATAGACTGCTTGATAAGGCTGTAAACAGTTGTAGTTCCCGAAGGAACGCGGAAAATTTACGCTCCACGCAGATGGAGCCGGCGGCGAAAGCTAGTGAATTATTTAAACTCTTGTCTGTGGGTAAATGCTTCCGACTTGTCTATTTAAATACATACTCTTTGTTAACCTAGTGTGGTGACACAGTACCTATATGGTCTTAAAAACATTTTTGCATGATTTCGTTCGTGGGTATGCGTAGTAATGTAGGAACGTCCGAAACTTCGTAAAATTGTGGTATGACTTACAGTTAGATACTAAATAAATAAATAAGTAAGCCATGTATTTACTGACGGGTCCGTTAGGACCAATGCCTGCCAGGGTTGCGAGTTTGTCCGAAAGGGATATCCCTACCCTAACCTAACCTAACCCGTTTAGACCTAAATAATAATAGATATAATTAAATGTTAAAAAAAAAATTTAATAGAAATGAGATTAAATTTTAAAATAAATAAAATTACGGAAATATAAAATAGCAACTAAGGTCTCAGACAATTATGATAGAAAAGAACTCTGATCACGTCAGAGGTACACTTGGCAAGGCAGGAGTGTGGTTTTAGCCGGTAAGAGTCCGGCACTGCCCAGACTGGCTCATTAGTGAGACAGTCTGGGCGTCCATGAGGATCTCCCACCCCTGCCAATTAATAAAAAAAAAAACCTAACCCGTTTATCGGAAGTTAGCGTCGAACATCAAGGTGTCCATTCCGAAAACTTCTGGCCATTTATTCAGAGCAAGAAGTGTCTGCAGTTTGGGCACATCAAGATAAAATGCATCGTGAAACAATCTCCTTGCGCCTACTGCTCTGAAGAAGGACACAACATCGAAAGCTACCCGCTTCGAGAAAAGAAAGGCACGCCAAAATGCTTAAACTGCCAACCAATATTATCCAAAATTCAGCACCACGTCGCCACGCCACATCGGGCACAAGGCCACCGCAAATAATTGCTCTAGAGTGCAATCACTTAAACTCAAAATTACCAGCCGCATTGATTATGGATAAGTCACTTATTTAAATGTCACAATACCATAAAAGTCTCGACGATTGGGATTTCCCCAGATTCGCCATGGATCGCATGCAATATGAGGAAATTTCTGAGAGATTTGGTATATATAGGAAAATTCCATATTAGAAGCGCAAAAAAATTTAGAATTAATAATTTTAAAAAGTGTCACTCAATAAGTTTTTAAGAGGATCGGTTAAATATTTCCCATTCAATCTTCCCCTAAATAAAACTGTATTTCTGTAAATTGTTTTAAGTTGAATTGAATATTTAGCTGCCTCCATTTAGTGAATCGTTATATGTCAGCAATTAAAGACAAAAGGAAAATTTACAACATATTTATTCTACCGTGCTTGACCTATGGTTGCCAAACATGGGCATTAACAGAACAACTAATTCAGAAAATAAACGTTTGACAAAATAGTATAGAATGAAGTGTACCTAACTAGAGTCAAGAGAAGAGACAAACTAAAATTAGAAGAAAAAAGTATAACTAAGTTTAAAGATGCGAAAAAAGTATGTAAAACACAAAAATGCCGATGGACCGCACATAATTATGTTAAGAGAGGAAAAGAGAAATGGACCAAATTAATAACAGAGTGGTACCCAAGGGATGGAAAAAGGAGCAAAGGACGACATCCAAAACGTTGGGAAGATGACATCAAAAGAGTAAAGCTGGTACCTACAGAGTAGATTCAGAGGGCGAGAAACAGAGAGAGATGGAAATCTTTAGAGGCGGCCTCTGTCGAAGGACAAGAGGTTTAAAAAAAAAGTTCGTGAACGTTGATAGGTATTTAAGAAAAAGGTATAATAAAGAAAAATAATTTTAGAGACATTAAAGCCAGCAATAAAGGCTTATTTTATTTTATGTCACCCACCCTAAATCACCTAAAAATAAATAAAACCCCCAAACTCTCAGACAAAATCTCGTGTTAAACAATGTTTGTAACTGAAGTGTATTCCGAAGATATTTTCTTTATTTTCGTAGATCAAACAAAATACGTTTGTAATGCGATAGTAATGTATTCAGCATTCAGATCACGTCTATATGATATGCAAAGTTCTTCGTACATATTTTCATACGTTTTCTGTGGGATTTTAATAAAATCTATGGGTACGTTGGGCACACAGTGTGATCTCGCTTTTAGTTTGGTAAATATTGCTGGTTTGTTGTGTAGGTGATGCTTGCGTTTATGAACGATATCAGTAGGATACGTCAATGGTTCCGGGGATTCTGGAGATTGGGGTCGTTTCTTTTATTTCGATAAACTTGAGGAGCTGCACCCCAAATGCGTAACACAATTTCAAACACAATCCGAAGGATTTTAAAGGAAATTGCTAATGCACTTATTTTTTTGAGACATGCCAAGCGGTTGGTCAACTCTTCACGTGGCCAGAGGGCTTGCCTATTTTTTTGGCAAGGAATCAGCATTGCCATACAAGTGGCAATGCTTCCAGCTTTTTGGGCCCTTTTCCTAATGAAAGCGATGCGGACGATATCTTTACATATTCCTATGATTCTTTCCCCCCTTTTTAGGGTCCCGTACCTCAAACGAACAAAACCGGAACCCTTATAGGATCACTCCGTTGTCCGTCCGTATGTCTGTCTAGACCCTTTTTCTCAGGAACGCGTGGCGGTATCAAGTTGAAATTAATGTAAAATACGTAAGTCTACGGTCCCTTGGAGCTCTAAAACTTCAAGCTTCTAAATCAACATAATAAAAAAATCGGTCAAGAGCGAGTCGGACACTCGCGCCGAGGGTTCCGTACGTATGTTGATGATTGCTGAAAAACTGTTCTATTTAGAGACATCATTTTATTTTTCCTGTACCTAATCTTTACATAAACTTCAATCACATAGAATAATTTCAGATTTTTATCTATGCAAACTTCGGAGATAAGGGGGCGGGAGTTTTTTACATACAATCGTCACGCTTGGCAGGCGGGTTGGTCCCGATGATATTGATGATATTTTGAAACGACAATGATATAAAGACGAGATATGAGGAATTTAAAATTTCTATACAAATTTATGTTTCTCATAACTATTGTTTAAATCAGTGTCCATTCAAAATTTATATTAGGGAACCTAGATATTCTGTATTCCAATCGGAATAAAGACACACTACCTTAAGAATATGTTTGATTTACAAATTATTTTGGTATTACGTTTGTATGAACTACGCATCCATCGCCGCCGCCGTCTTTAGTATGAAATCTTTGACAATTTGTGAGGAGATTCATGATTGTTGTTTTAGGATAAATAGGAATGGGTTTAAACTCTTACTTAACAAACAGTTTTTCGGTCCCAGTAAACATTCTTATAAGGAAATCTTTCCTCGAACCGAAAACTAAACTTTCCCTAACGAGAGGGTTGTCAATATTTAGGTACCTACCCACTTATAGCTCCTAATTTCAGCATTATGTCGAAGCTGCCAGTTCATAGATTCCAAATAAACAAATTAAGTGATTTTATACTGTAGCCTAAATTCAAATTAGCATTCAGCGAGCTTAATACGCAAATTCCAAATATCCAGCGCGAACAAAACCATCACGCGCCAATCTAATATGTTATAAATAGGTCAGCCATTAAATCGTTTATTAACTGTAATAATGCTCACTGGCGCAGAGTTAATTTGTTTGGAACGCGGAAAATTACGGACACCCCTACCTGTGGCTTATTAGTCGTCATTCATTCTGTAAAAAATCGTCATAGTAACATCAGTGCCGCAGGAAATTGAGTTTCGTGAAACGGATTTGAATGTGCCCTCACAAATTGCATGTTTATCGCCCTTTTACGAGTAGTTGACTGCTAAAGTCCGGTCGCGAAACAGAAACAATTTTGTACAATGACCCCTCATTACTTATCTCTATCGCTCGCGCACAATTGTATTGCCATCGCGCTCGCGCATTTTTAACCAATTTCACAAAAAGGAGAAGGTTCTCAAGTCGTCTGTATTTTTTTTTTTTTTTTATGTTTTTAACTCAGAACTCCGTCGCTTATGAACCGATTTTAAGGTCCTAATGTGCGAGTGCGACGGCAATACAATTGTGCGCGAGCGATAGAGATAAGTAATGAGCCCGCTCATTGTACAAAATTCTTTCTGCTTCGCAACCGGACTTTAACACGGAAGGTGCCTTTTTATACAGGGCCAAATTAAATCAGCTAGAGAAACTCCGCAGACTTGATGGGTATCGATATTTAAACATGATAAAGAAAAAAAAAATTGATTATTTTGTTTTGGGGTCATCAACCGCAATGTAGTTGAAATATCTGTCTTTTTTGTGTAAACTTCACAGACGTGATAGGTATAGATATCTAAACACGATAAAACGAAAAAATAAACAGATTTCTCCACTTATAGTTGAAGTAGAAGTAGGTACAAGCAACATGAGCGGAACCAAAACAAAAATCATCTTTCTTTTAAATTTTTATTTTGTCATTAACATGACAAAATAAAAATTTAAAAGAAAGATGATTATGAAAAATGATGAGGTCTCATCATTTTTCATAATTTTTTTCATCATCATTTTCTTAAGTTTTTTTGCTATTTGGAAGTCACTGTCAGGTTGTATCTTGATCAAAATATGATTCGTGACTTTATCATACGTATTGACAGAATTATAATCATTAGAATCGTTAATACATCTATCTCTCTTAGTTAGATTTGTTCTTTTGAATGACTTTTTCATGAAATCATGACATTGGGGAACACATCTAACTTAGAGAGATGTATTAACGATCCTAATGATTATAATTGTGTAAATACATCTCTGTTACAGTCGCGAATCATATTTTGATCAAGATACTACCTGGCACTAACCTGCAAATAGCAAAAAACGTAGGAAAATTTGAATTTCACGGGCTACAGCTATGGATCCACCAATATAAGACGACAGGAAAAAAAATATATACCGGATCCGATACCATAAAGGCTTCCACAGACCGGTGCGAATCGCGACGCGACACAAAGACACCGCTCGTCGCGTGTCACGCGGGGCCTTTGTGTCGCGTCGCGTGTCGCGCCAGTGTGTAGAAGCCTTAATTCACAAGCGCGCGTCAGCTTTTAAAAAGTAAACGTTGACATCAACGCCTCAATTGTTATGCCACTTTATTTGCCCGTCGATATCAAATAAAGTATCATTTTTTTAAATAGAAATAAATTAAAATTAACAAATTAAAATAGTAAAAAAAAGTAATAAATAAAATAATAATTTCATTCATTCATTCATTCATTATTAAAATACCGTCACGGTTTCGGAGTCCGAACTTATATCATATTATATTTTATACAATGCGCAGCGGGACGGCAAACCAAAGCAAATTAAGTACATTTTAGTATTAGTGCACCGAATATTTCACGTATAAATTATGAACACAGCTCCCGAAGTTTAGTGCGGCAAAGGACGGCTACTCCATAAGGTATAAAAGTTAGTGTTTCGCTGCACTTTAACCTTTGCGGAGTACGTGTCACCCCGAAACTGAACCCGCACCGCCATACATACTGCATTATTAATACGTAAACAGGAAATGTTTGGAGAACACAAAAGTAAACATAACATTACGGCTGTAATCCCCGAAGGGTTAGGCAGAGGTGTACCTGTATGCGCTGCTGAATGGGTCGCAAACACCTTGGGTGTTAGCTTGAATGATAAGTCACGGATAGCCAAAGATGATGGTTTATTGAATATATTTAACTACCACGTAACTAATGCTATATGAACGTTGTATGAATGAGTACAGCTGACTATGAACGGTGTTTGTGTACTGTCGCGTTACACTATATTTTGTGCAAGGTGACGGAAAAGTGCTGATTTATCAATGCGCGCGTGCCATGTACGATACATGACTCTTACAGTACCTATAGTACACCCACGTTTCGGCAGTTATTTTGAAGTCCCATGTAATAGGGGGCGAGCCTATTGCCATCAACCTGGCACAAATCCAGACTACCGAGAAATTCTTGGTGGAAAAACCCAATAACACTTTGCCCGATCTGGGAATCGAATCCCGGACCTCGTGAGGTAGTCAAAAGTAATGTTAATAAAACAAAGCATCTCATCCGACATAACTTACGTAGAATGAGGGGACGTGTATATTTATACTGCTTATCGATAAAGTGTCTATAATGGAAACCGGCTGGGATTGTGGGCTGAGCTCTAAACAAATGACAATCGGGCGCGGCGACTCGGCACCGTCATCCAATCCGATCGGAGGCAATTTCCTCAGACAAGGATTTTCTATCCCTTGAGCAAATATGCACTCATGAGTCTGCGAACTACGATGAAAGTCGTACAGAAAATTGAATTGTACCTACGGAAAGGGTCTTGTTTATTTTGATATAGCGTCGAATGGCGTAGGTATGTCTGTATTGCCGTTTGCCGGCCACTTTATGTGTTTAAACGTTTCTGTTTATGTTTCCCGATAAAATAGTGAAGTGCCTCCATTACTGGAATACGGCTCATGTAACATGTCAGAATCGTGACATCGCAGATTGTTGGATACGATAAGTAATGTTCCGGTCATTGCGGAACCGATATTTGTCCCAATCTATGTTTATGCTGACCGATACGAACGATACGCAACGCTAATTTATATGGTCGTAGAGACCTGAACTGAGACTGCTTTATGTATTTAAAATTATTCGATACGGGATATCTATGGGTATAAGAACCCTAATATTTTGGGTGCCGCTGCACCGGTGAATTTCACAGCGATATTTATTGAAGCTCCGATAAAAAAATAACCGATGATATAATATTGTAGGTTCGGTGAAATAGACCGAAGCAAAGATAGGGGCAGCCGGATCCGATACCATAATTCACTAGCGCGCGTCAGCTTTTAAAAAGTAAACGTTGACATCGACGCCTCAATTGATATGCCACTTTATTTCCCCGTCGAAATCAGATAAAGAACATTTTTTTTTAAATAGTAATAAATTAAAATAGTAAAAATAAATAATAAATAAAATAATAGTTTCATATTTATAGTCACTCTGAAAGTTCATCTAACTTTTGTTAAATCATGTTACATCATGAATTCATGATTTAAGAAAGTTTCGCTATGTAGTCTGACTGAAAATCTTTCAGAACACTATAATCAAAACTGAGTTCTAATAATTATGTTTTTAGGGTTCCGTACCTCAAAAGGAAAACAAGAAACGCTTTTACACTGTACCTTTACACTTCTTTGTTAGTCTGTCTGTCTGTCAAGACCCTTTTTCTCAGGAACGTGTGGAGATATCAAGATGAAATTGCTATCAAATACTTAGATCTACGGTCCCTTGGAGCTGTACAAAACTTAAGCTTCTAAGTCCACGAAATAAAAAAATACGGCCATTTATGTCACATATTTTGACACTCTCAAACTAATCAAAACTTTCCCGTTGACCTAGAATTATGAAAGGATAATGCCAAAAAAACTCCCGGGGTATATTACACATGGTGGATATCAAATGTCAAATTAGTTTCTCTCAAAATAATCACCATAATAACTTGCACAAATCGGCAACATTGCAAACGATAAACGGTTTCATGTGGTAAAAAAGAGATATGTAGTGCACCATGTGGTTATACTTCACATATTCCACCATTCAAACAATGTAACTAAAGTCAGTTAAGCAGTGAGAGTGCTAACTCATTAATGCATATCGAGAACCATACCCAGACAGAGAACCAGAGAACCATACTCAGCCTCATGCACTATAAAAAATACAAATCAAAAATAAATCGTCTTTCGCCCTATGTTGGGAAGTTGTAATCAGAATGTTGTAATATTTCGCCTATGCTAGACATGAAGACACTATGCAACAACTAGCTAGTTTTCTAGATTTTTAGTTGATCACGGTAACAGCGATGTATTTTTTTAAATAAATATCTTCCTACGGTTTTTCACATGGTGTCTTTTATATACTTTATACTGCTAACTAACTTTATTTACATGAATAAAGCTAGAAAATCATTACCTATTATTAAAAATAAAACAATACATTGCCAATCATGGGGATAACTTTTAGAGAAAGTAGTTTCACATTTGATATCCACAATTAATGCCCTTCTACCCCACATAAGTTTTTTTTAATCAACCTTGGGTTATTTGCCCATACATTTTCGGGCATTCTCCTTTTGCAAGAAGCAAGGTCTCCCAGCACAAGTAAAGGAAAAGTCCTAAGATCTTTGTCGTCTGTTTATTAATAATAATATCTTATTATACCATAAGCTCAGAAATAAATTATATTATTATTTATTTATTTTATTTGTATTTAAATCCTATTTAAAAAAATGCAGAAATAATTTTGATTATCATAGTTGTTTCGAGAAATACGCACTTTGCCGGGTTTCATTTTTCTCTTATTACTTACGGATGAAGTATTCGGTAGCAAATACATATTTTATTACACATATTTATTCTACATAGGTATTTTATTATATAGATACCTACTAGTTATATAAATAAAATACGTTGAAATTACTGCGAAACACCTGACGTTTTTAGCTCTGTTTATCTTTACTACATCAGTAAATCCCAAAAAGGGACACAGACCGGTTCTCAGCTTTCCTCATTCTCCTAATTTTGTCAGGTACAGTCCTACAAGGGATTCTATTGTACTCAGATAAATGATAAACTCCTTTATTCATGTGTACTTACGTATTTTTATAAGCTAGATCGATAGCGCCACATGTGTTGGGAACATCGTCGGTCAATATTTTCTCACTAAGCCGAGATTCGCTAACGACATGAAAAAGTTTTGATGGATTTTTCATAGCCCTAGTAAAAAATACAACAGTGTGTGGTCAGCCAATAACGAAAGTTTGGACTGTCCTTTTCGCGTTAGATTTGGAAAAAGTTGAAACCTTGTTTTGAAGACCATCGAATTCAATCCCCGGTTTTTCTAGGTAAAGTGGTTCGGGGAAAACAGTAATCTGAACCGAGGTCCATTAAAGCACGACGTAGTTTTATTTAATGAAAATAGTAAAATAAAAAAGCGGCCAAGTGCGAGTCTGACTCGCCCATGAAGGGTTCCGTAGCAGCAACTAACATAATATAAAACTTCTTGTAGTTCGTTGTAACTTTGATCATCATTACAGCAGTTTTTTAAGTTACAAAAAACTACTTACTAGATCTCGTTCAAACCAATTTTCGATGGAATTTTACATGGTAATGTACATCATATATTTTTTTTAGTTTTATCATTCTCTTATTTTAGAAGTTACAGGGGGGGGGGACACAGTTTACCACTTTGGAAGTGTCTTTCGCGCAAACTGTTCAGTTTAGAAAAAAATGATATTAGAAACCTCAATATCATTTTTGAAGACCTATCCATAGATACCCCACACGTATGGGTTTGATGAAAAAAAAATGTTGAGTTTCAGTTCTAAGTATGGGGAACCCATAAAAATTTACTGTTTTTTTCTATTTTTGTGTGAAAATCTTAATGCGGTTCACAGAATACATCTACTTAACAAGTTTCAACAGTATAGTTCTTATAGTTTCGGAAAAAAGTGGCTGTGACATACGGACGGACAGACAGACATGACGAATCCATAAGGGTTCCGTTTTCAAAACATCCAAAATCCAAGCAGTAGCTAGATCACGCCGAAACATATTTAGTACATTTCGAGGAATTAGTCAAAGTATAATTGAACGAACTGTTTTACTTAGTGGCATAATTAAAAAATATTGTTATAGCCCAAATTCAACAGAGCATTAGAAACAAATTACTGCGACTAACAAAGTTCGGGCCGCATAAATAACTTGGTAGTCCATTTTAGAACGCTCCACCTCCACATTATAACTCAATTGCTTCACATTAAACATTTGCGCTGTTCAATCTCCCGTGTGTTATTATTTTTCATTGTAGTCCGTTATTGCGGACGCGAGTTGGAAACAGAACAAAATAAAAAAATCAATTTATTTCCCTTGTGAGCGAACATGTCCCGAGCTAATCCAGTTTGTTCGACCGCGCAAGGGTTGAATTGTCAATGAGGAACGCAGGCCAAATGTAAAAGTGTGCCACTCGGGAAAAAGTATCGAATATTGGCTCTTTGCGATGAAAACCCGCCCCTGAATGAGATCAGTATCTATTTGTAATTCTCCTTACTCCCAGAAACGACCCGACAACTTAGTCTTAGATAGTTGCTTAAGTGAGTTGTAACGGTCAGTATGTCTGATGTTGTAACAATATTTATTTGTTTCTTACATACCAATGAGTGTTACATTTTTAGGGTTCCGTCGTCAACAAGCTGCCCATATACCTACTTAGTTTCGCCATGTCCGTCTGTCTGTCTGTCCGCGGCTTAGCTCAGCGACTTTTAGTACTAGAAAGATGTAATTTGGCATGGGTATACATATTAACCACGGCCACAATGTGGTAAAATAAAATCTTAAAAAAAAATGTAGGGTGCAAGGTAAATAAACAGACGACAACGATCTTCGGTCTTTTTGCTTGCATAAAAACTGGGGATGGTATTTTTTAACTCGTCTATCCCATGGTGTGGGGTATCGTTGGATAGACCGTTCAAAAATACTGCGGGTCTGTGAGATTTATTCGATTCAGGGATCCGTGCCAGCTAAATGGTTGTTTTTGGGTATGTGAAAAACGTCATGGCAGTAGTATACAACATGTCCCGGAATTAACGCACAACCTCTTAAGGGGTCATTGTACTCATCATTATGAACAACTTTTACTATGGGACCAAACCAGAAATCACGAAATAAAAATCAGCTGTTTCGTACATTTTGACGAGTTAAACGAACATAAATGTATGGAACAGCAGATTTTTTTTCGCGATTATGTATGTAGATTCGGGGTTTTATAACTGTAACCCGGCTCCGTCGTAGTTTACAGAAATGATGAGATGAAAAATCAAATAGCGCGAAAACATATGAATCACTAAATTCGAAACACAAATACACAAGCCTTAATTTAAAATAAATTTGAATTTGTAATTCCTAACCAAACGCCAGATATTGATGTAGGTATTTGAGATCAAAGTGGCCAGGTCGACAAAAGCCAATTTCATTTGTAAGGACCGATTATTAGGGTCCTGTTGGCACCCTTTGGGTACGGAACCCTAAAAACGATACATATAAACATTTAAGAGGCATTAATTCAGTCTTGTAAGATCGGAGGTTCAGATTGCTGCATGAAGTGGATGTGATTGCAGATTCAATTCTTCTTCTTACTTTATTTTGCAATATTTATTACAAATATTCACAAAAAAATATTAGTAAATAGAACAGCATTAATAATATTTTCTATTTATTGCTACATAATATCACAAACTTAACGTTTGTTGTACCTAACTAACTAACAAATGGATCATTGTTGTCTAAGTTAATAAATTAATTTATAAAAAATAACATTTTGTTTAGCAGAACAACAATTTTAGTTCTTAGAATTAAATTAAAATGAATACAATAACTTGATGGGAATCTTGAAGAAAGGTTTTACTAATGTTTATTTTATTATTTACTCAGTTAATAAAATGAATACATATCCTCAAATTTGAATAACCATTAATTGGACAAGGACCTATTGATAAAGTAGAACTGATGAGACAAAATAAAAATAAGATTAGTAAGTAAGAGTAGTAGTAAGAGTAGTACTAATACAATAGAATTGCATGGTCTTATAATAATATTCGAGAACAGGATCTACTGTTTTGCCATTTGTGGCGTACAGAATTTTATTTTTATTTTTAATTAAGTTATCCATTTGAATTTCAGGTCAAGTTATAAATAACAAAATAAACAACTTAATTTAACCTACTGTCGCGCAGTACGGTTAAAAACATAATCTATAAAAACTTTAATACTAAAAAGTGTTTTAAGATCATAAAAATGTCATAATGGTAGGAACTAAGTACGATCATTTAAAAAAGATATTAGGCTAGAATCATATTTGGCTATCTGGTATTTTTTTAGATGTAGTTTAAATAGCCCGATACGGTGTAAAACGGAACGCGGCACGGGCGGGATGGTGTAACGGACGATGATAAATTGCAAGTCCATCGCAATCGCAACGAACTTACTTGGTCAAAACTGCTGGTATTGAAAGACGACGTTGGGCGATGCGTCATGCGTCAGTTGGTTCGAATCCACGTCAATACGTGGTCTTTTTTTTAAAGTATTCTTCAAGATAGTCAAAACGAAATTAATGTTATTGCAGTGACGCTGCTGTACCTACCTAATAGTTTTTTAACGCCACAATTTTTAACAGAAAAATATGGTGCACAAAAGAATATATTTTAAAATTTTATGAAAAATATTTACAAGTTTTGTTATCCGCTCACTTTCAAAGGCATGTTGCATACACAGTATGAAGTAGACAGTAACGTCACCAACCAAAAACCCATCATATAATTTTGTTCATGAAAAATATTTATTCCGCAGCGGTTAATAAAATATCAAAGTTTTTTTTTTAATCGTTCCTCTACAAAGGCATTCACTTCGTACACTCGTATATTACATTAATTTGTTTTGCAAACATTCTCTGGAAACTCCTTTATTTGTTGCGTTCTTTTAATTTCAACTTTGAAAGCAATTAAAAGAAGTTGGAATGGTTTACAGTTACACTCTACCGAGTAATAAGAATCTTTGTTAATTAATTATATTTTGTTATGTTAGCGGTACCTACTTAGGTTTTGTTAAAGAATATTTATTTTATTTAAGACCTCTGCAATATTTTAACTACGCCAGTGTAACTGAAAAGTAACAAGGTGAGTTTTTATCATTTTACAAACGGGATAATACAGGATGCTCTCGCTTGTTAAGTTCTAACGACAATATTTTATTACCCTGCTCAATGCAATTATAGATCGTCTAATAAAAAAAATTCTAATAAAACAACAGACTTCAAAAAAAAAAAAACTTAAAAGTGAAAAAAAAATCATTAATTAAAACTCTCTCTCAATTCTCTTTTCTTTTATTATACAAATATTTTTAAATATTTTTATAGTAATTTTAGTGGAGGGGCGTGCAGTTTTAAATAAAACGATCTCTACTTATAGCCCGAAGGTATATTTATGAGAGAAATAACGCAATATTGATACGTACCTCGTTAATAACTAAATAGAATCTGTACAGAACTTAACTAGAATGTGTTTCATGTCAGAGATGAGAGATAAATCATTACATTTACCTAAGTACTATTATACTAATATGGCCGTATCTAAAGCATGTGTGTTATAAATCTATACTAATAATAAAAACAGGTCAAATTAGTGAGTTTGTATGTAGGGGGGGGGGGGTAATCTTCGGAACTACTGATCCGATTCCATAGATTCTTTCACTAATGAGAAGCTACGGTATTGCCAAATGTCACAGGATCAACGGACTTTTGTAAAAGTTTTTTAATATTCACTTTTTAGTTGTGATATGTCAGCATCATCATAATTTCAGCCAAAAGACGTCCACTGCTGGACATAGGCCTCTACCAAGCACCGCCACTTCGACCGGTTCTGTGCTTCCCGCATCAAGCGTATTCCTGCGGCCTTCACTAGGTCATCGGTCCACCTTGTAGGAGGCCTTTCAACGCTACGTCTTCCGGTACGCGGTCACCACTCCAGAACATTTTCGCCCCATCGGCCATCCGTTCTGCGAGCAATGTGCCCTACCCCACACAAGTACTTAAAACATGACTTGCTAGGTAGTACGAGTAGTTAACATGACATAAAGTTATTATAACATCATCAACATACACTAAGTGGACAAAATACGTATAATTGATGCTAACTCAAAAACCACGCACACAGAACATGAACAAATTTACATGGGACTACTTCAAGAGTACCTATATCCATTCAAACATAAAATAATTATTAAAATCGGTTGATAAAATGACGGAGTTCTGAGGTAACAAACTTAAAAAAAATACAATCTAATTGAAAACCTCTTCATTTTATTGAAGTCGGTAAAAAACAAGAAATGTCACGCGGATGAAGTCGCGGCCAGAAGCTAGTTAAGTATACGAAATAATGTCTATGTTCATAGCGCGAAACGAGACAACTTTTTCAGTTTCAGTTAGTAAAATTAGTTTTATATTTGACTTTCAGAGTTCATACGATTCAGTAGTAAATGTAAGTGTTTTTCTAGGTGTATTTTTCATTATCTACTCACTAGGCTGTTCATTTATTCATGGTTTTAGCTTTACCTTTAAAGTTTTCTACGCATTTGGATAAATTGATTACGACATTATTACAAGATGAAAATTATTAAAATTTTCGAAAATCTAGTAGGTACTTTATCATTATTTAAAATCCATGAATACTTCGACTTTTTTGTAACGTGCACGTTTTAGAGTTTACTTTTTGCAGATATACCTAAAATTCCTTATTGATAAAGGCTTCTACATACTGGCGCGACACTCGACGCGACACAAAGGCCCCGCGTGTCGATGAGCGGTGCCTTTGTGTCGCGTCACGAGTCGCGCTGGCCTGTAGAAGCCTTACCATGCTTCAGAATATGTTTGAGACTGCGTGACGTCTGTGTGGTGCCGGACGTAAAGAATAGCACCGTCCTATTTCTTCTCGTGGGTGTCGTAAAAGACGACTAAGAGAGTAACTAGAGAATGGGCAGCAGTGTTCTCTATGCAGTTTAGAACTATACTGCGATCGCCAACCCGCCTGCCAAGCGTGGCGATTATGGCAAACGCCTATGGTAGGCCTATGTACAGCAGTAGACGTCTTTCGGCTGAAATGATGAATGATGTGTGACGTCATTGTGTATTGATTAAATAAATATTGCACTGCCAAATGTCTTCATGTTACAACTTTAAACTATTAAATAAAAATTCAATTTAATTATTACAAAGAAAAATATCGAATGTGTCAATGCCTTGTTGGCGATGAAAAGCTGCCTGAGTTTTTGTACAAATTGTTGCCATTTTTCATATTGACTTACTCTGCTTACCTATGATCGAAAAAATATTCGTGCGCTTTATACGCATAAATCTGAAACGTTGACGTTGACGAGTTACGTCGTTCAGTATAATAAATACCAGGCGGGCTCATGTTAACCCGCTTTTA
Organism: Tiliacea aurago; assembly: GCA_948098905.1. Taxonomy (NCBI): domain Eukaryota; kingdom Metazoa; phylum Arthropoda; class Insecta; order Lepidoptera; family Noctuidae; genus Tiliacea; species Tiliacea aurago. Next base: position 13,449,353 of record OX402577.1, read on the forward strand.
AAACAAGCACATCTACAAAGCATTTTATATGAATTTTATTTTTTAGCTTCAAAACTCATCACAAACGAGTAGGATGCTCCGACTGCTGGCTTTAGAGCAGAAAAACTTATGAATAAAAAATGAATTCCTTGGTTTTTAAATTAGCATTACAAAGAGAGGGTAATTCTCGTACCTTTGCGCCTGAAAAAGAAATGTATAAACGTGGTCTTTGTCGTTTTATTTTAAGTGAAAAATCAGCGTTTTACGGAAAACAACTCTAGGGCGTTGGAAGGCCAAAGTTGAGTCAACATCTTCAAAAAGGTGTGTGATTTAATCTTCTATTGACATTACAAAAAGTGTACCTACTTTATTGAAATCGATTATGCAGTCTTAAGTAGTTTTATAGGAATATTACTGTAGTACGAGTACCTATATTAGTATAAAATTGGCTAAGTATTTTAAGTGTTTTCCCTTAATACTCTAAACCACTAAGCCAATAGGCTACATGCTATCGTAAATTTAACGAAATAACACCTCCATTGTAGAGGTAGGTATATTCAAGTTACGTGAAGTTGGGTGCTCTCAAAAACTCACAATATAAATCGAATTGTTCCGCGCATTTAACCCCCCAGGTTCGTGAGAGTCGCGTGATTGATCCCGCTAAATGCCACGTACCTCTCATGAAAAGGGAAAAACTTTATTTTTGTTTTTGTTTTACAAAAACATTCCGAGATATTTTTTGTGTTGGAATTTGATACCGTCTTCCTTGCTTTGAAAAAGAATAAAACATAAAAAAACGAGATTGTTTTCTGAGCGTTTCCTTTTCTTCTATTTTTAAATTGCGTGTTTGCCGTCGACAATTAGGTTCCGTACAACCCCTGAGTTATTTGCTTCATTTTTATCCTTAAATGAACGTGGTAGTAATTAAATTTGCTCAAAACAGCCACTCCATGATATCCTCGTATCGCTACATGTAAGAACATTTTGTTTCGGAGTAAGCCTTTATTGGAATTTGAAAACCGTTTGATTAGAATGTCATAATTTTAAGAAGGTAAAGGTCAGTCAGTCACCAATCAAGCCAAAAAATCTCATTACTTGACCAAGCGATAGATCTTGCTGGGTGCCTACCCAGTAATTATCTATTAAATCGCTTCCTTAGGTATCCAGTGAACAGCGATACGAAAAAAAGCAAGTAAATGTTCATTAAGTTACTAACATGACGACTGTAGATGAAAAATTAGTTATTTTCTCTTACACACAAACAAAGAAAACTGTGTCACCGATTAGCAAATAAATGTAACCATTTCTAAAATTAAAAATTACAAAGTTCCTTGTGATTAGGGTCACGCGAGCCCGCGCCGCGTCTTACGCCCCTTCGCGTGTTGCGAAACGGTTAAACTGTATAATTTTTGCGTTCCAGCCACACTGGTTTGTGTTCCGACCCGTATTGTGTAATAATTACACCCCACGCATTTGTAATTTTTTTTGGACATTTTGTAAATTAATTTTTCTTTCGTTTACCACTGTATTATTTATGGGTTTTTGCTTGGTTTATCAGTGTTTAAATGTGAAATGCCAAGTAAAATATTTAATTAAATTACCCACAGCTCGTTAAGCATATAATCTAAATAGACGATGCGTGTATTTTATAAGTTTCTACTTTTTATAAATTATCATATTTAATACTAATTATAAATTGAATTTTGAGCGGTGGTGGCCCAGTAGTAATGGCCGCGATTTACGAGTTGTAGGCGGTAGGTTCGAACCCACACAGGCGCTTTACTTTGTGTAGATTATTTCATCACCACTGCTCTCAAAGCTCTGCCGGACGTAAAGAATAGCTCCATCCCATTTCTTCCCGAGGGTGTCGTAAAGGGCGACTAAGAGACTAGAGAATGGGCAGCAGCGTTCTCTATGCATTGTTAAAACCATACTACGATCGCCAACCCGCCTGCCAAGCGTGGCGATTATGGCAAATCTCCCCCTATTTGGGGGAGCCCAATGTCCAGCAGTGGACGTCTTTCGGTTGAAATGATGATGATGACGACTGCTCTCAAAACAGTGAAGGAAAACATTGTGAGGACGAATTCCTCACAATGTTTTGCATGTCCTAGAACCAAAAATTCGAAGATTTGTGTGACATCTACCAACCCGCACTGGGCCCGCGTGGTGGATTACGGCCCACTTCTTCACACCGAGAGGAGGCCTGTGTCCCAGCAGTGGGAACATTATAGGCTGATTATGTATATGTTACCGGCCAAACCCGATTTCAGGACAAACTAGTTTAGCCTAGGCTAAACTAGTTCTTCCTATACGCGATAGGATTAACTAGTATAGCCTAGGCTAAACTAGTTTGTCCTAAGCCCGATAGGATAAACCAGTTTAGCCTAGGTCGAATCGGTTTATCCTAGTTAGAATTTACATGCTTTAGGATAAACTGGTACGTTCTAATCTGAAATCTGATTGAGCGTGCTGCGGGAGCGGCGTGACCGAAACGAATCGCAGCAAAACCGACTCCACGTAGTCTGGTCTGCCCTACCCCTAGAGTGTTATTTAAAATCGCGTAGGCGCGTAGGGGCGAGGCGGCCCGCGAGCTGAGGAGCAGGTGGTTTCAACGCTTCCGAGGCTTCGGCCTCAGCCGCGGTGGTGAGCGTGAAACACATCTGTGACGATAAGCTCGCATAGGACCGCTGCAGCCCTGCAGCGCCGGAGCCGTGACAGAAAACATGCCTGCTGCATGCTTGCTTGCACGTTTATCATATTAGACTAAATAGGTTTTATGTCTTTTGAGTGGTATATCAAACGATTTATATTCAATGTATGATATGCTTATAAAAATTAGTTGCTTTAAAATTATATCAATCGTTTATTATATTCACTGATTATTATATCAAATACAATTATAGATTCAGTTGTTATATCTTGTAAATATTAGAGGTTTTGTAATTATATCAAATATTACTTACTATTTTAATTGTATTCCTTTATTCAGTTTACTTTGAAAATAAGTTTATAGAATATACAAACAAAGTGAAATTAGTTCAGACTAGGACGTACCAGTTTATCCTAAAGCATGTCAATTCTAACTAGGATAAACCGATTCAACCTAGGCTAAACTGGTTTATCCTATCGGTAACAGGATGAACGAGTTTGGCCTAGGCTATACTGGTTTGTCCTATCGCGTGTAGGGAGAACTGGTTTGGCCTAGGCGAAACTAGTTCATCCGAAAATTGGGTTTGGCCGGTAACATATATATACCAATTTCAATGTTTTCTTCATACCAATCGATTAATTTATCCAAACAAATCCACAGAAAATAAACTATGGTAGCCTACCTATTGTTACTAATCACTACATCAAAATGATAGGTACATCTAAGTACCTACTGAAACGAAATTCCCAAAAACCATTTGAACACAAATCCCATTCACTATATTATTGTAAGAATATTTTGTCAAAGTGTCACTTTATTCCCTCGGGAGAGAAAACTCCGCGCATCAACTTCTCATTGTAGTGCCCGAGTTATTTCCCACGAAAGGGCTCAATTTTGTATGAAGCGATAACATTTTCATGGCAATACTTTGAAGATACCTTCTTTCATATTACATCACGGCTATCCACTTACACGCTTTGACGGCATAACAAAATATGAGATTCTATGCATAACTAGTAGATTCATAAAATGTAATGTATAGATAGTGGGTTTGTGAAGAAACAGTTAATCTAAATTTGGCTTTCGTGCGTGGACTGGGGCACCTCAGTATACAATTTATGTAGGTATTCAGTAGGTATAGCATAAGTACCTATAAAGCTGTTGAGTATGTAGTAGGTACGTAGACAAACAGTGCAATGATGCTGGTCACAGGCTGTAAGTTTCAAAGAGATAGGTACCTATGTGGTCGATAAGTCTTAAAATGAGTAAACAGAGTACAAAAACTAAATAAATAAACCGGACAATGCGTGTCATACCACGCACAATGAATGGTTCCGTAGTTGGGATGAATTAACATTGTATTAGTTGAAAAATATGTTCTCCCATACATCGATATACGTCACGGTCAATTCTCCAACTGCAAATGTAAGTTGGTCAACTAGTTATTACTCGTTATCTTGTAAAACTTACTTAGATGTGCTAGTTTTCCATTCTATTTCGTTATAAGTACCTACCTACATAATACTGCTATGAATTTTCCAAGAACAACCATTTAGTTGGCACAGGGGGGACACTTTTTATTTTTTTTTGGTTGGGAAATTATCAAATAACATCTCTCGCTCTGGGCGGAGCGGGAGAGAGTGTCAGACTTTTACTGACTAAAACCCACCCGTGTTCCTTCAGATGCATGTATGCCAGGGCCACGATATCCCTTTCGGACATACTCGCAACCCTGGTAGGCACTGGCCCTATCGGACCCCGTCAGTTGGTGCTGACATCTCTTTGACCGTCGACTTGGGCCTGGTGCTTATCGGACGGCGAGCTACGCATCGCTCACCGTCCGCAAGCCTGCGCCTATCGTGGTTGATAATCGGCCTGCGACTCCCGACGCCCGGGACGTCTTCCGCGGCAACTAGGGGCGTGGGGGCGCGAATTTTGCCTCTCCCTCAGGCGTTCCGCCTCCTCCTTCACGAGCATTATTACTTCGCAGAAGGAGGTGACGGCCTCCCATGCATTCTGGCTCCAAACTGTGGCCTGAACCAGGGCCGGAGGCGAGAGATTGCCACCGCCGATCGCCTCCGTTAGGTCGCGGCAGTGCACGTGCAATTACACAAAAAAAAAACAAGTTTTTATTTTACCACTTTGTGAGCGTGATTAATATGTGTACCCATGCCAAATTACAGCTTTCTAGTACTAAGAGTATCTGAGCTAAGCCGGGGACAGACAGACAGACAGACAGACATGGCAAAACTATAAAGGTTCCTTGTTGAATACGGAACCCTAAAAATGAGATATTTTTACACATAACAACACCGTCGCTTTGAAGTCGACAAGTTTATGTCATCATCATTTCAGCCGAGAGACGTTCACTGCTGGACATAGGCCTCCCCCAAAAGGAGCCATAATCGCCACGCTTGGCAGGCGGATTGGCGATCACAGTATGGTGTTAGAATGCGTAGAGAACGCGAAGAAACGGGATTGTGCTATTGTTTACGTCCACACGGTAACAAGTTTATGTGCACCGTTGTAATCCAAAGTCTAACGTGTTTTAAGTTAGAGGGTTTGATTTCCGCTCTTAGCACTTCAAGTGGACCATTGTGCGTGTGCCATAGCAGCCGTCAGTAGTTATTCCAACCAGCCCACTTCACTACAGAAGCTGATTATGTCGCCTGGTTTGTTTAGGATATCTGTGAAGGATCTGGGTGACCCGAGGGTTTCTATTCTGTTAAACCCATCTGGATGACGCCTGTGCATTCAAAGAGCACATGCGCTACGGTTTCTTCAGCTTCCATGCATGTCCTGCACAGATGACTGTCTGTTATGCCTATTGTGCGGAATTGTTTGTTTACTGAGCAGTGTCCCGTGATGGTCCCCGTCACCAGGCGCAGGCTTTTCCTGTCCAGGCGTAGTAGACACCGTTAGTCTGCCATCTAAGGATGGCACGGCTTCCCTGGATTGCCTGCAGCCTGGTGTCGAGGTCCATCAGTTCTCCGCTTGTGTGTGGGTGAACTCCTGTAGCCACCTGCGTTGTTGGTTGAAGGGGATGAGTCCAACTTGTTATTGCCGTACGTGTTTCACGCAGTCGGTATACTCACTTTTACCCGAACAAGGAACAGGTTTAATATCACGTATAAATAATTATAGAACCGTTACGTCACGCGACATAATGCTACGTCATACTTTTGACCTTACGTCACTACTTGACGAGCTTACAATTCGTATCAAATAAACGTTCAAAAATAGCGGCTCACAGAAAGCTGTGACATCGGAATTTCTCATTACAGCTACAAGCAAGATTCCCATACATCACGATGGAAAAATATCGCTTTTAACATCCCCCCTCATCCATTAATGGCCGCGCGTACTTATGTTTGTACGATGTCCAATAAAAAGCGCACATGCGTCACGGAAGAGTTACGTGTGACGTCAGACAATTGGAATAACATTCCGACTATATTTATGTAGTACTGAGCAAAGATACGAATGTAAAGACATGTAGACAAGCAAAATTGCTTAGTTTCAATTACCGGCCACCTAGCACTTGATTAAAAAATAATAAAAGCTAATGAGCTCCAATCGACGTTAGTAATTTCTATCAAGCGCCCGGAGGATTGCGAAACCTTTGCTTTAATTAAGACGGGAAAACATGACCTTCTTAGGTTGAGCCTCGAGCTGTACCTATTAGCAGCAGAGAGATACAAAACTGCCGTCTACTTAACGATGAAATAGGTATATTTACTTTGTTGTGTTATTAAGATAGTGGACTCACCCTACTGCAGCTTAGGAACGAATAATTTTTTCGTGGTTTTCATTTATTTTGATAGGATTACAATAAAAAAAAAATAAAAAAATGATTATTGCATCAACTTAAATAACTTATTCTATATTTACAATGGGGAGAATCCTTTTAAGCAATTAGTTTGCTTGTGTTAGGATGCTCCGCCCTTCCCCAGGTTATATAATTGCTATTAAGTTATTACGCCTGTTCAAGGTATATAAACTTATACAAATAAAAATAAAAGAAAGAAATGGAAACACAGTATTTTATAAAGTAATAAAAAAAAAAATGCGCTTGAATGTGTGTGTTATATATGAAGGAGATGGTGTGGAGGTGAATGTGAATGTGATAGTGGGTGTGAGTAAGTGTGGGAGTAAGGTTCCTTCCGACTACTCTTGGGGTCAGAAATTAATGTAAGACCATTATCTTATCATTATCGGCCGAAATATTATAGCGTAGTATATTATGCTTTATTATATATGATAGTCTCATCGATTGCACCATACTTTCCACTTCGTCATAGGTACACAAAGCGTTTTTGCATTCGCGCTAGGTTAGTAGGTATATATCAAGTTCTTTATTAAGAAGATTGTATAAATGGGATGCTTGCCTAGGATATTGTCTTTTTGCGAATTATTATATATATATTTATAGACTTTACTGAGACAGTGGGAGCATCCGTGTTTTTCCTTCTGCCTTGTGTCTTCTGTGGGTCGAACAATAAGAGTTTTATGCTTAGTTAGAATTATACTAAGTACATAAAGCTTCCTAGCAGTCAGAAGATCTGACGTCCGATTAAGGTTCTCAGTTGAAAATCTGAAGGGTTTAAAAAAACATAACTTTCAGTAGGGTCCTCTGAGCCCTCTCGAGATCTAGAAATTTAATTTTAGTTACAATAAGCACTAAACACCAAAAACCGAACAGTTTTAAAGACCACAAATTTGTATAAAAGGCAGCAAAGCTATTTGCCGGTGGTATCGCAGAAATATCACAATTACGGCTCATTACCACACCGACTATTACATTTTACACCTTAATGAGGCCAAAGAATTTAAATATCTTTAGTTCTCATTTACATAGGAAATTATTTATGTAATAAATGTAAGTGTAGGTACACTGAAAGAGAATGGGCAGCAGCGTTCTATATTCAGTTTAACATCATACTGCGATCGCCAACCCGCCTGCCAAGCGTGGCGATTGTGGCAACCCCCCTCACAGCAGTCCAGCAGTGGACGTCTATTGGCTGAAATGGCAGTGGTGGCCCAATGGTAATGGCCCTGATTTATGACTTGTAGGTCGTGGCTTCGAACCCAAGCAGGCGCTTTACTTTGTGTAAATTATTTCATCACCACTGCTCTCAAAACAGTGAAGGAAAACATCATGAGGAAACCGGTATGTCCTAGAACTAAAAAAATCGAAGACATGTGATATTTACCAACCCGCACTGGGCCCTTAGGGTGGGTTACAGCCTAGTCCCTCTCATAAGAAGATTAGGCCTGTGTCCCAGCAGTGGGAACATTATAGGCTGATTAAGAGGTAATTTCAGCCGAAAGACTTCCACTGCTGAAATACGCCTCCCCTAAGGGGGGTTTGCCATAATCGCCACGCTTGGCAGGCGGGTTGGCGATCGCAGTATAGTGTTAAAATGCATAGAGAACGCTGCTGCCCATTCTCTAGTAGGTCCCTTAGTCGCCTTTTACAACACCCACGGGAAGAAATGGGATGGTGCTATATTCTTTACGTCCGGCACCAAAAGGACAACGGATTATGAGGTAGACTTAAATAATAACCATATAGGCCATAACCAATATGGCTTTACAGAATTATAATCATTAGAATCAGCAAATTATAATTCTGTAAAGCCATATTGGTTATAGCCGCGAATCATAGTTAGATCAACATACAACGTGTTACTGACCTGAAAATTGCTAAAAACGTTGGAAAATTTGAATTTCGTGGGCTACCTTAGCGCATCCCCCTTAAGGTAATGTAATAGGCGGTGTGGTAATGAGCCGTACTTGGTGGCTTCTAAGTGTAAGTAGTGGCAGCAGCAGAGGTCAAAATGATGAGGAGAGAGGAAACGCATGTGCACTTTCGCGCAAATGAAGCACCATAATTATTGTTTAGGTATTTCTTAATAATTTTTTTTTTGTTTTTAGTTTAGATGTAAGTACATATAAAGTGAAGTCTCTTTTGTTTCCTTTCTTTATATTTGTTTTTCTTTGTCTTGTCATAAAACAACAAAATTGTGTCTTTTATTACGGGAGGACGCTGGCTCCTGCAACACAGTTTTAACTAGCGCAGGAGTCAGAGAATTCTATTTTATTGTAAAATATGTTTTATGTCAATAAATAATTTTTGTTTGTTTTTTGTTTTATGTGACTAAAAGAGTGATGGATAGAGAGAGAGAGAAACGCTAAAAAAAAGATGGATGGATTGTGTTAATAATATAAAAGTAAAGGGAGTAAATGATAGCGTGATAGTTGACAGGGGAGAATGGAAGAAAAGGGGCTAAGCCGCGGATAGACGGACAGACATGACGAAACTATAAGTTTCTTGTTGCATACGGAACCCTAAAAATCATGCATTTTTTATTATTTCCGTCTTTTGACGTTTTCAGTCTGTTGTGTTTGAATGTAATCTAACCACTTTTAAACAAAATAACAGACGAAATGAAACTCAGAAGAAAGCTATTTTAGCAAAAACACCTACATTTTTATCCCGACTAGATGGGTTAGGATTGGATAGCTCCCTTAAGACACAGTGAAATATTAGTTCTTTTTTTGTTACTCAGCCTCAAAAGTTCTATTTTTTTCCAAACTTATGTCTTCTTTGGTTTGTGCATGGGCAGGTAAGGAGACTTCATTTTGACGCCACCTCTTCATCATCATCTTCCTGCTCTTATACCATCTTACTTCGGGTTGGCGCAACACCTTTTCGGGCCTTATCACATTGGCGGTTTGCGAGCGCATTTCCATCGAGGCAATTGTTTAACGAGTTCGCCACGAGTGCGCAACGTGTTCGCTGCGATTTGACAATATTTTACACTCAATTTTCTCGCTCTCTCTTGTACAGAGAGAGCGAGACCTTTGGGGGAGGCCTATGTCCAGCAGGCTTAGCACGAGAACCCTCTCTACACGTTTTGTCGACGGAAGAATAGACAAAAATGACGTTTCAGTGTAGACAACAGAAAGTTTTCTACTGTCTGTAGCACGGCGATTACAAAATCAAATGTGAAGAGACTTGTCTTCTCTACCCTAGACAACTGTCTACAACGTCGAGCACGACGTACAATCTTTCTCCGATGTTGACAGCTTGGGATATAAACCTTTCTTCCGAAATAGTCTACATATAAAATGACCTAGACAACGATTCGTTAGTTGTTTTTTTGTTAATTCGAGTTATTTTAGGCGGTGCTTTTTTACTTTTATCATAAATTAAGCTGAAATTAACATGTTGGGTTCAAATTGCGCTTTTTATTTAAGTTTTTTTTTATAGAAAAACTTCAGCGAAGATGGGAAAGAAATACTATTAGAGAGCTTGCTTTGCTTGTTTGGGGAGCCTTTGATCTCACGGGAAGTGAGTTCTGTAGAATTATAAAATAAGCAAGGAGATAGTGCAATCAATGTTTATGCGAAGAACTCGGCTAGGAGCCTAGGACCTGTCGCCCAAAATAAATAATAGATTTTTGGAATTTAACAATAATATAAGAACAACAATTTAAGTATCCTACAGTTTTTACACTATGTTGTCCCTTAACTTTGATTTATTAGATACCTACATTCACAGGGAATATAAAACATCTGATTATGAGCCAAAATCTCCTCATTGAACACTAAATTATTTATTTATTAAGTACTAGCTGCCGCCCGCGGCCTCGCCTGCGTTGCATTAAGGCTTCTACATACTGGCGCGACACAAAGGCCCCGCGTATCGCGCGACGAGCGGTGCCTTTGTGTCGCGTCGTGAGTCGCGCTGGTCTGTAGAAGCCTTTACTATATAGTGATTATTATTTTCATTGACTAAATCTTACACACTCAGTTTTAAATGGAGCATTTACCTACTAATAAATAAAATATCGATAAACAACAATACAATAACAATGTAACTACCTAGTAAAAACAAGGGCTCCCACAGACAGGAGCAACGTGATAGCGCGACCCGCCATTCTGCGGTACCCTTAAAGGATACTTCCTGCGTGACGCCATCAAAATAGTATAATTATGGCTCTATATTTAAATAATGCCTGTACATTATAAGCAATTACCAATATTATATAGTGCTCTATGTATGCATTACAAATGAGTTTTAAAACTTAGTGGCGCCACAGCCAATGATGTATAACCTATATGTCATTGGCTACAGCCATTTAGCAATATTTTTAAAAGGGAGATGCGCTAAATAAATAAATAAATAATCATTTTATTTCAAGTATCATAGACTCATAACTTAAATATTTATATACACTCAGTCACATTACATAATCAAATACATTGAATTAATATAGAAAATAACAAAACAACAAATAGGTACCTAATAGACAAGTGTTGCAGTGTTGCCACATTACGTATGTTCAATGTGTAACCTACAGCAATGATTAATGTAGGCGCAATCGACCCTTTCCGCGAGCGCGGCCAACATGCTGTTGGAGCTCCCCCGCACCCGCCGAACTAGCGAGGTGCCTCTCTTGCGCATTGTTGTATAAAAACAATCTACGCGCGCCTCCGCAAACATTGTCGCTAAGGTAGCCTGTGAAATTCAAATTTTATTACGTTTTTTGCAATTTGCAGGTCAGTAACACGTTGTATGTTGATTTAAATATGATTCGCGGCCGTAACAAATATTGCTTTACAGAATTATAATCATTAGAATCGGCAATACAACGACTCTCTTCGAAAAATCCTTAGAATTCAAAAAACATTCGAAAATCTGAATTTCGCGGGCTACTTAGCGCATCCCCCTTGACCATTTGCGTTTTGTAATTGAAGAAATATTCGTTAAAAACACTTTGCTTCATAGATTTGTTTGAGAACGAAACGCAAAAGTACGGTAAAATTGGGTAGTAATACACACAACTAGCGAATACCCCGTTGCTATGGACAAGTCACTGTCTACGAAGAAACCCGAGTCTAGGTGTGTCTTCGTGCTCGCGAAGAAGAGATTACGAGAAATGTAGACAAGCGATGTCTATTCTATAGTAGAGTAGAGATCGAAAACGCCATGCTAAGCCTGCAGCAGTAGACGCCTTTCGGCTAAAATTATGAAACCGAAATATGATTATTATAATAATACATTTCAGGTTGTCTATAATTAATATACCTAATCATAGACATGATGTTTTCTTTTTTTTGAGTTATGTATCACAATAATCCATCACATTACTTACAGCAGCTATAAATAAACGCCATTGTAATAGAAGAAAAGATATTTCAACACAGACAAATTACACAACAGAAACTGAACAACTTTATTTTCTCCGTAATACAGACTTTTCCTTTTAAACCCAACCCGCAACTATCGAACTTTTTACCGCAGCTAATATAAACTGTGTCACCATAATGGAATCCAGAGCGGCTCCAAATTACGTAGTAGCATGTCTCTCCATTAGCTCTGTCTTAATTAGGAGCCATCAGGGAAGATCTCTAAAGCTAAGTTGGTCGCACGGGGACGACTTAATCCCGTCATCAAAATTCTGATCACGCGTCCCCAGTTTCTATGAGTGTGCCGAATGTCAGCACTGCCCTCAAATTTATAATCGAAAGGGATCGAAAATGCCTCAATAGAGGCTTTTGGTTAGCTGTTTTTTGTAGGGATAGTACCTATCCTTACATTTAGGGGATATTTGTAAGCCCAGTTTATTTACCTACAAAAATATGCGCATAAATATATATATATATATATTTTTTTGACATATAACATCTTTCTTCCCGTTTTCTATGGGAGTGATTTCGTGGAAATGGACGGAAGTGTGTAACCGGAAGTTACAGCTTGAGCATGGAATAAGTAAGTAGGTACTTTCTTATACCATGGAATTAGTCATCATCATCATTTCAGCTGAAAGACGTCCACTGATGGACATAGGCCTCCCCAAAAGGGGGGGTTTGCCATAATCGCCACGCTTGACAGGCGGGTTGGTGATCGCAGTATGGTGTTAAAATGCATAATAATAGAACGCTGCTGCCAATTCTCTAGTAAGTCCCTTAGTTGCCTTTTACGACACCCACGGGAAGAAATAGGGGAGTGCTATTCTTTACGTCCGGCACCACACACGAAATGAAGTTAGTAAGTACTTTATAATATCATGGAATTAGTGTACTCATGGAATTAGTAAGTACTATATAGATTGTAAGTAGAGGGGGTCGAATTTAGACCAGTAAGCGACCACTAGTAATGAATAAATATTATAGTAGAGTCCATTTCACGAAAGAAGTCCCGCGGAAATAAGTGGAACTAATTATTATTATACGCTAAGTTAGCAACATTCCTAAAATAACCCATGCCTGCAGCGCCACGTCTGCGGGACTTCTTTCGTGAAATGGACTTTATTTACCTTTTTTAAATTTTGAGGTTAATATCTGTCGCTGCTCATGATAAATGATAAATGGTTTTTATTTCTGTAAGTAGGTTTGTACAAACATTTTTACACATTAATCATATTTTAAAAACTAGATGAGGTCGGCTCAGTTGTTTATTACCAAGGTGAGATGACAGATGTTACACATCATAATATGCGACTACTGTAAGGCTGTTTTAATTGTTATCTGTTCTTTGTTCTAATAAATTAATTATATAAATTGTGCAATATTTTGTGAGTAATATCAAAGTTACCAGATAGCAATGGTTGATATAATTAAATTTCAAGTTATATTGACCAGATTTCAAATTAGTAACGCAGCGGTTTCGTACTTGGGTTATCAAAAGTGGCTCGTGGCCAATTCGTGTTTCATTTTAACAAACCGCTTACAAAAGATCGAATTATTATGCATATCTATAGTTAATTATTTATATCTTTGGAAAGTGTCACCTTTTTGATACAAATTATTTAAAATTCCGTACACTTTGAAGTGATTTTGACATTAGAATAAAGTATTTAATAATTGATTAGTTAGATATTCATTGTCGTTCCCACTTTAATTTTGAGTGGAAAATCATATTTTATGCTGGCCTTATACATCCAGAATACATTTCCGAATCATAATTTGTATAAGCCCGGGCATTGGAAACCATTTCTCAGTACAACACAATTATGTCTTTTTTTTTTCAGATTAAATTGTTAAATGGTACAATAATTAAGACTGTAAGGGAAGTCTTAAAGAATTCCTTAAGTTTAAGTTGGCACAATAAGTTACTTAATTAATTTAAGTCTTTATTATTTTAAATTCAAAATAGAACACTACCTTCTACAAATAGATACGTAATGTAAGTTAAGTGTCGCGCTCAATGTTGTGTAGTCTTATTATTTCCCTTGCTAGGAAACTGAATCCTACGCGCTTAAACCGGATCAAAATGAACCGAGCGCAGCTTTAACTGGATCTCTCCTACAACGAGCCCTGTAATACTCTACAAATTCAACTGACTGTACTAAATCTTTAAAAATAACCTACTTATAACAAAATATTGCTGGATTTTTATTTACTTTACTCCTTTTATTTTGAAACAGGTAACCTTTAAGAGCTGGATCATGTGTCTATTATGATGATGATTCATGATTAAAAGTGCACATACTCACCCACTTGACTACCGTAATATTCACCAGGTTGTTTTTAATCAGTAAAAATGTGTTGCTCAAAAGTGACTGTGTGAGTCACTCAAAAGTGAAGTGAATTAATGATTCGACTTTACCTTTATCCTTAATAAATATAAAGTCGAATTATTAATTGACTGGAGTAATCTGACACGTGCTAGCTGTTCTTTGTGTAATAAAATGGTCATTTAATTCTATTGTATTTATTGTATTTTAGACTTTAACACTTAGGTATTATTATAATATACATTTTCTCAAACATGCATGGAAATATTGTCATTATTTTCAAAAAATAACACGCGAAGTATCGAATTTACGGTCAAAGAAAATCAAATCCATTACAGGAGCGTTTTTTGAATTTGGAACATTACAACGCTCTAGCAATGTTGTATGAAACAGCGTGCTGGGATTATTAAATACTCTTTTCTCAAACATGCTTAGAAATTCGAGCATTATTTTGACAACCTTCTTCGAGATAAATCGAAATTGCTGTACTGGCCACACGCAAGCTGGCTGGTACATGCAAGCCAAAAGTTGTATGAAAATCCATAAATGTGTCGTGGTTTAGCGGTCAAATAAATTACAAAGTAAACTCTTTGGTAACTATCGTGTAATTTAAAAATGGAACGATCTCTTACTCCAAAACATGGCAACCGAGGAGGTAAACATTTTTTATTTAAATTTCTAACTGGCTTGCAAATAGAAAGCTGTATAATAAAATAAAACCAGCCAAGTGCATGTCGGACCACGCACAATGAAGGGTTCCGTAGTTGGGATGAATTTATCCCAAAAACAAACTTAACATATAATACATAGTTGAAAAACATGCTCTCCCATACATCGATATACGTTACGGTCAATTCTCCAACTGCAAATTTAAGTTGGTCGACTATTACTCGTTAACTTGTGAAGCCTACTTAGCTGTGATAGTTTTCCTTTTAATTTCGTTATATATACTATTGCCATGAATTTTTTCACAAATCCAAAATCAACCATTTAGCTGGCAGGGGGGGGAGACACTTGACTCTAACAAAAAATAGCACTTTAAAGCTTATAATATTACGCAAACGGATCCCTTAATTGAAAAATGGTTTTGGCAAACCCACAATATTTTTCAACGGCCTATCCAACGATACCCCACACCATGGAATAGACGAGAAAAAAATATCATCCCCATTTCACGTGTAAGGGAGGTACCCTAAAAAAAAATGTTTTTCATAATTTTATTTTACCATTTTTTCGGCATGATTAATATGTATACCCATGCCAAATTACAGCTTTCTAGGACTAAGCGTCTCTGAGGTAAGCTGGGGACAGACGGACGGACGGACAGACAGACAGACAGATAGACATGGCGAAACTATAAGGGTTCCTTTTTTACTACGGAACCCTACAAACGAACACATTGGCGCGTGAAAAATTATCGTTGTTCGTCATTTAATCTGGAATTTATAAATAATTTACTTTCCCTGCATTCTTTTGAGAAAAGCACGACTGCCTGTCTCACGGCCTTTGCAATAATGTACTATTATTTTACACTTATTTATCGATTAAACTAAAAGATCACCATAACAATAAATATCCATAACCACTTTATTATACACGACCATTTTATTACAAAAATTGACAGCTAGCACATGTCAGATTACTCCAGTGAATTAATAATTCGACTTTAGACAGTTATTTTCCCAAGACCACATGGAAAAGAATAATAAAACCTCAACAAATATCTAATAGCTCAGCTGTTTTATTTCTGCAATCCCGATCAGCATATAACCGTAGTCTTATTTCAACTTTTTAAATATCGTACGTAACATCTGTGCTCCATTTTCCTAACTATCGGTCGGGCGAGGCGTTTTGTTCCCAGTTCGGTTCCCAATATTTATGGTTGGTGTGACAATGTTGTTTGTTTGCCGTAACTTCTAAGCCAATTAAGGGGAATTCGTGAGCGTCTTCAAGTGGCAGTTTCAGTACAAATTAACTACGAGCCAAGTCCGTCGATTGGGTTTCTAGTCACGAACAAACTGAATTTAGATGAGTGTATCAATGTGTATGGTCAGGCGGAGCTGGGCGCGGAGGGTTGCGCAAAAACTTTTCTGTTTGATGAAATTGGGTCTATAAATAAAAAGCTGGAGCCGTCATATTGCGTATGTATCAGCATGTGCGCGTTTCGTCAAAATATTCCTAGGAATAACGCTGTTTTTCCTTGTTCAGAAAAAAGTGTGCATGTACCTACTTCGTGTCCCATCTGTAACTTTATGGTTGTTGGATGTTCAGTTCTTTTATACATAGGCAATCATATATCGTATTTTTTTGTGAGTCTCACATAAAGTCGGCTAACGAACAATTTCTTCTTAAGAACAAAAATCTTTTTCTTAGTCTGTGCCGCTGGGGACACCCTGGTATCAAAGGACCTTAAACTGTTATCTCCTAACAAAATGCATCCCAGTAGTCACACAACAGAAACAAAATAAGAATTTGATTTCATGGAAACGAAATCCAAATCGAATTATGTTATCGTATGTAGCGTTCTATACGCTGAGCTGAAGTAGATAGTGCCTGATAACGGAGCATAGCACGGCGGCGCATAGAAATGGGCTCGCTTCCAGTAGACTACACCGGCGCGGCGAGCGAGTGTATAGAATAATACGTATTTTTACTTAGATGCACTTTAAACGGATTTTGTATTAGGTGTTTATTTTTAAAGAGTATTTTGAGATACGCGTTCTAGAAACATGTTCAAAGAATTTTTAAGACGGCGATATATGCCAGTGAACTTGAGTGGTTAGCTTGCGTGTTCTGTACTGAGCTCACGCAACGCGTCGCACGTTCAGCCAGTAATATAGGACTCGCCCATCAAGGAGCGCTGTCCCCAATTTGACGCATTATTAATTTATTATACACAAAACAAAAAGTATTTTAATAAAACGCGTATACTAAAAAATTAATAATTAAATTATCTTTAAATTGGTGAAGGTTTCAGGAAAATACGCTAGGTACATTTTGCGCCATTCTCAGTTTTTTATCCGCGTTAGACATAACTAATTAATTTCACTATGTAATATAAACATAATCAAAAATATTCACATTTAAAGTTATTAAGAAAATGCTCTTATTTAACATATATTTTTTTTAAATCATTAACACTACTCGTTTAGACGTGATCTTCAGTATAATATCATTAAAAATCAGTTATCGTCGCCTTAACTGCACCTTCCTAAATTCCACTTGATAACTTTTTGTATGAAGATATTATTTTGAAGTGCATTAGCCGCATGTGAATAACTCCATTCAACCCGTGGGTAGTTTATAACAACAATAAAAGTTACTGAAAATTTGTACAAACATAAAGTTCTTTATGTTTAGGTTTGTGATGCATCTAAAATTTTATCGTGTCGTATATCAGCCATGTTATACACCAATAATAACCCGGAAAAGCTGGTTTATTTTTGTTAAAGCCCACTAGTTTTTATCTTGCCTATTATTGATAACATTTAGTTATTTTGGGAGGTATAAAATGTACGTAATCCTTGTTTTAAAATGTATCTAAAACTCTAAATTCTGTGACAGTAATGGACACGAGCAGAAAGTTTCATAATTTCGGAACAGCAACTAACGAGCAAGGGTGGGCTTGAGCGAAAGGCATATTTTATCAGTTTTGGCGGATAAAGGCTATCAACCACACCTGAGACTTATTTTACGCCCAACGTGCCAATATCCATATCCGTGACATAGGTAGGTTAGGTACCTAAGCGGTAGATAGTTATCTACTGGTGAGGTGGGTTTGGCACCGACTATACCAATTTTAAAATATAGTTTCGGCTTTTTCTTTTCGGCGAAGTAAGGAAGATACGACAGAGATTTAGAACTGTGAAATAACTTGATATGAAAATCTTTGCTTAAAATTTGGACTGTCTGAAAGTTTTTGTTTCAAATAACTTAATTTGGCAGCTCTAATTGGAATCCATCTCATCTTCGTCTCTTCTTCATCTCTTGTGACGCATATTTTCCCTCAACTTGTTCTTTCGTGTTTGTGTTTTTTAGGGTTCCGAACCAAAATGGTAAAAAGGAACCCTTATGGTGAGACTAAGTCTGCCTGTCTGTCTGTCTGTCACACCTGGATATCTCAAGAACTACTAATGCTATCAACTTGAAATTTAGAATAGTTTTAGATGACGTTTGCCCAACTATTTTGCAAGTAAGAAAGAAATTTAAAAAAAAATATCTTTTTTGCAAAAGGGACTGAAAGGGGGTCTTAAAAATTTGAAAATGGGCTACTAGGGCATGTGGGGTATCATATGAAAGAACGCTGTTTGCCATTCTCAAACATTTTTTTTTAGGCAGCATAGTTTCCGACTTTCGATGAGAAATTTGAAAAAAATACCGTCCCCCCCCCTTTATCTCCGAAGTTGGCAGAGATAAAAATCTGAAATTATTCTATATAATAGAAGCTTATGTAAAGATTACAGGAAAAATAAAACGATGTTTCTAAATAGTACAGTTTTTCAGGAAATCATCAACATCATATATATTCGTACGGAACCCTCGGTGCGCGAGTCCGACTCGCTCTTGACCGGATTTTTATTTTTTCTTTGCGTTATGTTTACCTAAACGTATTTTCTTTCTTTTATTTTTTTAGCTTGGTCTGTGCCCACAATCACCGCAGTTTCAGTGGTACCTACATTCATAATGAACCTACCAACGAGCCCACTCGTCCGGGTGAATTCAACGGATAAATCATAAAAGTCGCGCGCAGGCCACCGGACGGAATTAGCTTTGTTAATTCTAATTTGTTTTGCTACCTCGCCTGTTTGAATTATGACCGTTTATTGTTTCATGTGCATGTACATAATAAATGTATAATTTACAGCCCAAAAACTGTGTATTGCTTTTGTTATTACTATTGTACTATGCCATTGTTTGTCTATTTTGTACAGTGTTTTTGTTGAATTTTGTGGGCGGTAAAAAAGGGTTATACCGCTGTGTGAACGAAAATGTTTAATATTGTAGAGTATAAGCTACAAAGGTCGGGCGAAAATTAATAACACTAACATTTTAATTAATTGCAAGACAACAAGACATGAATCTGATAACTCAGGCACGTAAATGAGAGGTCTGGCCCCGTATGAGGTCGGATCATTCGATCAGCAAGGTTAAGCCACCGCAGATCCAGCTGCCAGATGGATTACCGTGCGGATGTGACGTCGGCCACCGGTTATCATAACCCGGTCGGATCTAAATCCCTTATAACGAAAGTTACCCTTGGTACACGAGATAAAGTTGAAGAAGAACTCGCTCGTCATCCATAAACAATGGCTGAACTTTGTGCGTGTATCGGTTTTTAATGAACTACGGTGAAGTTACGGGAAGATATGATTTTGTGACTGAAAGATAATATATTTACAGACATCTAGAAAGTCCAAGTGTAGGTAATTGTTTACACGTGTGTGTTTCGAGAATGCTAGACATTTTTTCGACTGAAACGAGGCCATCATAACTTATTTGCAGAATGATATGTGTGGCCTTATTTTCCAAATTATTCTCTAGAACATCGTTTTTGTCTCTTAAAGACATCATCATCGTAAAAAGAGGTAGGTAGGTTAGGTTACCTACCCAACATTCGGTCTTCAAAAACGACACAATGTCATACTATTCAATCAATCAATTGTCTTTATTTATAAACATAGGTTACAACCTCGGTGATTATATGACAGTGAAAGTACGACGGCATGCCGTAATTATCGGGAGCGAAAAAGAGACAAGACGATACCTAAATAGGCTAATTAACCAAGTTTTCACTGAAAGAAATAATTATCCGAACTAATTAAGTTACTTCAAAAATAACTCAACTTTAGTTATAAGGAAATAAACATTTACAAAACTGATTTTTTAATATCAAAACAGGGTTATGGCAAGTCACAATTTTTGTGTAAGCAGTAACCAACATTTTTGTTGCCGTTATGCTAACATTTCTTTGACGACGATAGCACACCTCCACCGTGAACCATAACAGTGAAACTGCGGTAGTTCAATTCAACTGGCTCACGTTATGTTCCGCTACTCGCATGCGATTCGAGTAGCGGAACATGACGCGAGCCAGTTGAATTGAACTACTGCGGTTTCGCTGCTATGGTTTCGTGGCGAAGTCGTGTTACTGGCGTCAGTGTTGACGCGCCACATGCGGAGAGTGTATAATCCACCTCTTTTTACTAATAATATCTTTGTGCTCTCTCAAAATTAATTACCTACACCCAAGATATAAAAAACCGGTCAAATGCATGTCGGACCATGCACAATGAAGGGTTCCGTAGATGGGATGAATTTATCCCAAAAAAAACTTAACATTGCAGTTTAAAAACATGTTCTCTCATAAATCGATATACGGCACGGTCAATTTTCCAACTGCAAATGTAAGTTAGTATTCGCAATTTTTTTTTATGTGATAAATCTACAAATTAACGATTTTCGGACTTTTTCCTTTACTTATGCTGTGAGACCTTTCTTCTTGCCAAATTTCATGATTCTAGGTCAACGGAAAGTACGGGAAGTAGTTTTGATTTATTTGCGAGTATCAAAATAATTGTCGCATAAATCGCCGTATTTTTTTATTGCGTTGACTTCAAAGCTTGATTATTTTAGAGCTCTAAGAGTTAACTTCCATTTGATCCCTTTACGCGTTTCTGAGCAAAATGGTCTTGATAGACTTACAGACAGACAGGCGGACAACGAAGTGATCCTATATTCGTCACTGTCAATTCTCCAACTGCAAATGTAAGTTGGCCAACTATTACTCGTCAACTTCTAAACCCTACTTAGCTCTGATAGTTTGCCTTCTAAATTTGTTATGATACTACTGCCATACATTGTTTACTTATACAAAACCAACCATTTAGCTTAGGGGAACACTTGACTTAAACAAAAATTAAAATAGAACACAAACGGATCCCTGAATCGAAAAAAGATCACAGACCACACCATGGGATAGACGAGAAAAAAAAACTGTCAGTCGTAGGACAGCACGTGAATTCAAAACTTAGTAACTTGTGAATTGTATCGAAGCGTTCGGTGACGATGACGCGAGTTCCATGATTTTTGTTCACCTAAAAAGTGATCAACGCGCGTAAAGAAGTTTTCACTTCTAAAACTTCATCAACTTTACGTGCATGGTAGATACTTACAATAAAAAAAAAAAAAAAACCACTTTATCGGCGTGATTATGTGTATACCCATGCCAAATTACAGCTTTCTAGGACTAAGAGTCTCTGAGCTAAGCCGCGGACAGACAGACGGACATGGCGAAACAATAAGGGTTCCTTGTTAACTACGGAACCCTAAAAATGGAGTCGTTCGACTAATCTCTAAATTAAGCGGAAAACTTTTCCGCCGTGCATGTGACAGGGGATAGACCGTAGTCAGGTAAAAGGTTTAAGTAATGTCAAGAAGGTACCTACGCAGGTAGTTGTTCATCAAGTGTGATACGGGACTCTAAACTTAATCTAGGTTATGTTACGTACAGCGAACCTTCACGAAAAGTTTGACTGGGTGAAAATGTCTCATGGCATTATGAACCTAACTGCATTAGACAGTTACCTACCCACTTTTTATAGCCTTTTAAAGAGTGGCGGGGTCTGTTATTGTTACAACCAAAAGATTTGATTAACTGAAAAAACGGGGGTATTTTTAAATGCACTAAACTATAATGTATAGATAAAGTAATGCTATAATGTACAGCAAAATGTATACAAAACTAAATAAAATAAAAATGTTTCGGAGGTGTCAACCATGCCCTCATTTATACTTCGTCTAAATCTATACAATGTAAGAAAACATAGTCCCCTTAAAATATTAGAACTTCAACCGAACTCAATTTTGTTTCAAAATCCGGAAAAATTCGCAGTATCACCGCCTATTACCCGAACCGTTTACATCAGCTTCTTGAACGATACACCTGAACATTCGGTACATTTGTATTCCATCAATTTGCGCATCTCGTATGCGCCGGAGCGCGGCCGATCGTTTGCGTTATATGTGCTTCGCATAACTCATTGGGCAGTTCTGCCCAAATGTTACCTTATCCTTGCTTTGTGAGACGTGGAATTTCTGTAATATGATTGTGATGGTCTACTGTTTATATTGCGATATTTCAACTTCAACTTGTGACATCTAACGACCAGCGTGGTAGATTACTGCCTACTCCCTCCCGAAGAGAGAAGGCCTGTGTCCCAGCAGGGGGAACATTATACGCTGATTAGGTTATGCTTTAACTTTGGTATTGGCGATAAGGTCTTCAAACAATCTGTTAAAAATAATTTTTCACGCGCCAATGTGTTCATTTGTTTTTTTTTCAATAAACAGCTTTCTATTTACAAGCCAGTTTGAAATTTAAATAAAACCTTTGATATGTTACCTCCTTGGTTGCCATGTTTCGGAGTAAAAGATCGTTCCATTTTTAGATTACACGATAGTTATGAGTTTACTATGTAATTTATTTGGCCGCTAAACCACGACCCATATGGATTATAATACAACCGTTGTTGTCCGCTGCTCGCATGTATTTGGCCAGTACAGCAATTTCGATTTTTGTCGAAGAAGGTTGTCAAAATAATGCTCGAATCCAAGCATGTTTGAGAAAAAGCTGTTATTGGAAGATTATCCCCCTGTCCTCCCTTGCACGGTCCATACAATTACATTTTGTGTCCTTTACATAAATATAAGGTGTGTACGTAAATAAATAAAATAATAATAAATATAACTAGTAGGCAGACTAAATAATTGAATTCTTGAAGGTTTTCTGTTTTTTTAGATTAATATTCAGGATTGGCGTGAGTTGATACAGCATGTGTGTTTTCAATCCTCGCGGAATATTTGTCAAATTTCATTGTAAAAATTACTTTATAAAAAGTTCAAGCGTTTTTTAGTCCTTGAAATATAAGAAATGAAGTACCGGGAAAGTACTCAGTTAAGTAGTTTTAAAGCCCTTTTGTTAGCTTTCTATTATCAAAGTATTGTAATCTGAGTAATTTTAAACAGATTTTAATATCAGATCAGTCCTTTTATCTTTCTTCAACCATTTCGGATAAAGCCTTATTTTGGCAAATCTTTAGCCGAATAAAATAAAGATTCAAGAAAATACTATATTTATTAAAGTTTAAAAGCCATCAGTCATTATTATTGTTATTTTGTCTTGGTTATATTTTTTTTTGTTATTATAAGTAGATATTCATTTGTTTGAATACTTATAATAACAAAAAAAAAAATATAACCAAGACAAAATAACAATAATTATGACTTTGATGGCTTTTTTAAACTTTGACATTTTCCATGTAATTTATTAAAAACACTTCATTACTAGGTACTTCATATTTCCCGCTCCTTGAAAGAAGTAGACGACATTAAAAAGAGAGGTAAACATAATAATATTTTTCCTCTCAATTGCACTCTGAAATCCTATTTGCTTATCTCGCTTCATTTTATTTCCCAATAGTGATTGCAGGCACCTGGATTCTACCATTACTCTTTTAAAATTGCAAACTTTATAGCATCAATATTTCAGTGAAATTGCAGAGCTATTCACAGAAATCATTTATTTCGGGAAATACAACGTCGCTTTTTCTTTGATTTCAAACTAAGAAGTCTGTTGGTATTTAAATCTGTTGCTTGTAATTATTATTTTCACGAGATTCATACTGCATTTTTCTTTCATGCAAATTAAATTTATTTTCACTGTAGTCGTAAATAGAATTGAAAAAATAATTTGTTCTCGTCTTTTGTATAGACTGTTAAGTCCACGAAACGTGGTGTGCGTTCAAAAACACAAAAAATGTTTAATATTTTTCAGCGCAAAGCATTTAGTATTGGAAACGATCATTCAACTAAAATTCGGCAGCAGTCCCGACGAAGTCACCAAATGTACGAACTAATTTCGGCCGTTGAAATGCTAGTAGCACTTTTTGGGAACGGTAAATTAGATCGGCAACGCACGTGACCGGCTTTATAATACTCTACGTTCTACAAGCGTAGGTATTAGACACAGTATTTACTTTTCAATCGTGTGTCTCCCTCACACCTTTGGTGTTAGTAAAGGATGGGATAAACCCGGGTACTATTAGTGGGTAATACGCCGTAGGAAATTCACTGACGCAGCAACCTTCATTACTGCCCCTCGTGGAGGAAACAAGCCTGCCGTTGGCCGAACATTATTAACGAATAATCCGCGTTTACACTGAAAGACGTTGCAAATTTTGTAAAGGTGAAAAAGTGCTCAATTTACTCGGATGGGCCGAGGTTTTATTTACCTTTACCCGTTTATTAATGCCACAGCCGATGCCTAAAGACATAAATAAAGAGGAAAACACACCTGTTTGTTTATCTTTTATACACGTTTATGTGGGAAAAGTTGAATAAGTAAGAATATGGGTAAGATGAGAACAGGGAAGAAAATGCAAATAAAATATTTTTTTTAACAATTTAAAACTAAATGGAAAAAAATCCACAAACAAAACATACTTTTTAAAGTTTCTCAAAAGTTTCAGTTTCAGCTCAAATTGAGCAAGAGTTTGACTACAGACCTTAAATATAAACTAGAGTATAATTTATGTTTCATAGTCGACGATAAAGAAATGTGTTCAATTTTATTTAAAAAAATGTGTATTTTAATTAAATAATTAATTTAATTAAAATTTATTGTATTTTAATCTCATCAGCTCAAATTGGGCAAGAGTTTGACTACAGACCTTAAATATAAACTAGGATATAATTTTATTTTTACATAAATAAGTAATATTTACATAATATATACGCTAACAGACTTAAAATAATAATATGTACATGTATATAATAAAGAAGGGGGACAGAATCATAGGGCATCAAAAAACTCGTCCGTATCGCTGTCAACAGGAAAAGTGCCCAAAAGGCTAGCAGCATTGCCACGTTGTATGGCGATGCTAATTCTTTGGCCGAAAAATAGACCAGCCCTCTGGTCACGTGAAGAGTCGACCAACCGCTTGGCGATATCTTGAAAAACCAAGCGGGCACTCGGACCCCATGGCCCTAGTGTTTCAACCCCAAACGGCTCGAATATATAACTCCCAATAAGATTGGAATTTTTTCGCCGTTTGAGGTTTTCTGCACCTGCAGCAGCCGCCCCAGCACAGCTTGCCGTGCTAGGAAGATGGGATGGCGCAAGGGTGTCGACACATGTTGCATCCCACACCAAAGGCCGACCTAACTTCCAAGGCATTATGGTCATTCCGTCTGGTCTCTTCCCATCGTCGCGTGCCAAAACAGCTGGCAAGGGTTCTAAAACAGCTGGCACCCCGACGGTGACAAGAGCACGACGGATGATGTCATTAATGCTGGCGTGCCGTGGTATTCGGCCTGCGCTCTTACTGCAAGAAAGGCCGCAGTCGACAGCTTCTCCACACTGGCAGCGATGCGAAGCAAGGAGCGCCCAGACGCAGACAAGTAGCGAGCCGGAAGGTGGTGTCATCCAACATAGTACCTGTGTTGGGTGACGGTAGTGCTTGAAGCTAGAGGCCCGACTCCCACTCACCCACAGCCAGTAGGCGGGCACGCTCAGCAGTATTGGTAGTCATATTAATAAGATTATTCCGTACCAACTTGCAGAGCGGCTCATCCCACTGTCTCTGGGAATATGGGTTTGCGGGCCGATCTGTATTCGGGCAAGCCGCTTTCCAGACGTTCACCGCATCGGTCAAGCACGGCACTTCAGAGTCAACCAGGGAGGAGGCTAAAATTTTCCCGGTCAACTTTTCAGTGCTGTGGACAGAGGACAAGAACAGAGGAAAAGAAAAGAGGGTAAGCTAATACTGGTCCTTTTGGCGGATAATTTTAGGGTATAATTTATTTTTCATAGTCGACGATAAAGAAAATACAAATTTTATACAAAAATGTGTAAGTATTTTAATTAAATAATTAATTTAAATTTAATGTATTGTATTTGAATGGTGTAATGATGTTTGTTTTAATTTTATGTTATTTTAATTTTATGTACTATGTATTGTGATTAGGACTTAGTGCCTTAATAAATATGTAAATAAAAAAAAATTGTCTGTAGTCAAATACTTGCCCATCCAACATTTATTTCCAGAAATTGCGTCTCTTTTAAAAAGCTCTGATACGAAAAAATGCACCAAGTTACCTTCGTCATCGTAATAAGTCTTCGATACAAATAAAAAGTAGATATTTTATAGTATAGATCTTAAATTAGATCCACACCGAACGCTACCCGCATCGTTAAAAAGGTTGAGCTTAGCTTTTTCTGATTGCAAAAAGAGAGCGTTTCTTTCAATACTGCAATATAAAGAAAATAGAGAGTGCTAAAACGCTGCAGTTGGTTTGAGACTCCTTTGAAATTTCTTTGATACAAAGGGACCTATAAAGGAAAAAATGATCGAAAGCAAAACAACTTCGTCGAATTAAAAAAAACGTCTCATTCGGGAGCGCATAAGTGGGATTTAAAAACACTGAAATACTCTTTTAAGTGTGTTTGGAAACACTTTCGATTTTAAAAAGTCTTTGTATTAACCACTAATATAAATAATTGACGTAGCACCAATGATATTATATTATACAGAATTATGTTATGAGCGCGCAATCATGAAGACTCAAAAACGTCCTAATTGGGACGTATTTGTTAGTCTGTGATGCCAACATTCGGTGATTGGTGGCCAGGATAATGTTTGTTTACATTCACGCGCAATTGACAACACCAGCTGTCTTTTTTTTCTTGTGAAAAATGAAAGAAAAGAGATGGCTTGATAAAAACATTTATCAAGCCATCTCTTTTCTATCATTTTTACTTGTAGTGAAATGTAAAAAAAATTAAAAGTCTGTACGTGTGCTACTGCTGCTGCGCGGAACACTTTTTTCGGTTGTTTTGTGAGTGTATAACATATCTGTTTAATATAATATCATTGCGTAGCACATTAATACTTAACAAACTTTTGTAGACGGCACCCCGCAAAAATATATGAAACACCCCGAATATTATTCAAATCTGCTTAACCCTTGCGGCTTAGTTCAGCAAAGAACACCGAAAGCTTTTCATTTCTAATAACAATTGTAAAATAAAATGAAACGGGATCCCCAAAAGATCCAACAAACAATAAGTTCAACAATTGAGGACTTAGATAAAATACAAGATAGAAACTACTTCATAACTCGTTTCAGAAATTTTATAATAAATTTTTCATAACAAGTAATACCGCTATGTAACGAGAGGAGACGGAGACCCGGCTAGTTGGGCGATTAATTAACATCACTGCCCTCTAGGGGGCGCTGCTCTCGGAATTATTCACTATCCCGTTCTTACCCTTTTGCAAAATAATTATTAACAGTAAACCTAATTAATTTCCCTTCTTGAAGTCCCCACATTATCCAAAGTGAATTTCAACATTTTTGTTTCACAATTTCCATTTTTCCAAAACAAAAACCGGTCAAGAGCGAGTCGGACTCGCGCACCGAGGGTTCCGTACGAATATTTATGATGTTGATGATTTCTGAAAAACTGTGTGCTGTTTAAAAAAAAATATGTTTGAGAATGTGCAAACAGCGTTCTTTCATATGATATCCCACATGCCCTAGTAGCCCCACTTCAAATTTTTAAGACCCCCTTTCAGTCCCTTTTGCAAAAAAGATATATTTTTTTAAATTTATTTCTTGCCTGCATAATTGCAAACAAATTGTAAATTGGGCAAACGTCATCTGATCTTGATATTTAAAACTATTCTAAATATCAAGTTGATAGCATTAGTAGTTCTTGAGATATCCAGGTGTGACAGAGACAGACAGACTTAGTCTCACCATAAGGGTTCCTTTTTACCATTTTGTTACGGAACCCTAATAAGAAGGCTTTTGCTTGTAAATAAACACGAGACCTTTTTATAGCATCTTCTTTTTATGAAACCCGAGTCTTCAGTCATCTTTTTGAGTTTTGTGTAATTCAACAAATCTGAAAGTATCAAACGGAAAGATACACCCCAAGTAAAGCTTAAGAATCCGTAGCCATCCAAAAACCCCAACAATTCGTTAGTTAACTTAGTCCATTAGTAAATGGTACCGGTCCATTTCTATCTGATTAAATGCCGTCACAATCACTCGAGTCCCGATTCAAAGGGATTCCTAAAAATAAAGTTGTATAGGCAGGCTTCGTATTGGTGTGCGTCTCGATCATTTGAGACCAACCTGTACAACGAGGGCTGATAAAATCTCCCATGGGGTTCCTTTCGTTCTCACTTCACGTACCTATTTGCAAATGAGCGATAGAGGAAAAAGGCGTCAGTGAGAGAGATTACGGCGCATTCCAATGTTACGGAGCCCGAGGAATCTTTACAAAGCAGATAAATACCGCAGATGCCCTCTTTGTTACGAAAAATCCCTCCGATTTCCTTGTACGTTACGTACAGATGAATGTGGGGACATCTTACCTCGTGTCGTATTAGTTGATGGCTATTGAAGGATACGACGTTATTTTTATAGCAATTTGACATATTTATACTTAAGCGCTGACAAGAAGCAAATGATAAAAGTAGGCTTGTCTTAAACAAAAAAATAGCCAAATCTATATATTTTGTGGTAGCAAAAAAAATATATGTTATTCTTGAACATATTTCTCAGAACTTAGTTGTTACCAAAACACGTTTAGAAAAAAAATCTCGATACAAATTAACGGTAAACTAAACCATTACTTTGAGTTTCAATCCAAAATATCTGTATCAAATATCAACGTACGGTTGGTATTTAATTATTAACAAGAACGTCATAATTGTATGCAGAACTTGGTTGTTTTTTATCGACTACTCAACTCATTTTATAATAAATAAATAATTGCTTCATATTTTGCAATAAATTACAAGCGTTGTGTCATCGCGCTTCTCTTTCTTTTGTATGCAGTCTGACAGTGACAGCGGTTTACCTGTTGTCAGCGTCTTAATATTGTGCAATTTTTATTAATGAATTATGCACTTCCCTTAATCTTGGGGTAAGAATTCTAAACAAGTTGAGTAGGTAGGTAATGCGTGGACCTACATAGGCACCGCACCTAATGCAATACTACGTTAGTCTTGTAATGATTTTGTAAAACAATAATTAAGTATAAGACTTTTTCCCATATCCGACAGATGGCGCTAGTTGTTGCACGAACTTTATACATCCGTTTTAGGTATTCATTTGTATGATATCGGTATTCAAGTATATTTGTTTGTATAATTAATAAATCATTATTGTTTAAATAAAAAGTTTATTTACAGTTAATTATAAGCCATTATGTATTTTAGTTAGTCAAGTGATTGTCTGCACTGTTTACACTGCTCTGATTGGTCGTATAGCCGGCCGAGTGTTCACTTCCGTTTAAAGTGGGGATCATTCAGTTCGTAACTGATTTGCTTGGACAGAGTCAGTCTATGTCGAGGCGTTGAGCTGTGTGCATATCTTACGGATCCGTGCTACTTTTGTTATATTCTTAATAATTAATAAGTGATTGTTAATAACCTGATTGTGTTAGGATAAACATTATTAATACTGAACCTGAGGTGTATGATTTTATTACATTTCAGAAGTGGGATTTGCCTACAAAAATGCCTACAATATTTGTGATTTAAGAAATGTTAGGTTATGTGTGCTTAAAGTAAAGTTTAGTGTGCTTCAGATAAAGTCGAGTGTGCCACAGATGAAGCCAAGTGTGCTACAGATGAAACCAAGTGTGCTAGAGATGAAGCCAAATGTGCTAGAGATGAAACCAAGTGTGCTAGAGATGAAGCCAAGTGTGCTAGAGATGAAGCCAAGTGTGCTAGAGATGAAGCCAAGTGTGCTAGAGATGAAGCCAAGTGTGCTACAGATAAAGCCAAGTGTGCTACAGATGAAGCCAAGTGTGTTTAAGATAAAAGCCAAGTGTGCTTAAGATAAAAGCCAAGTGTGCTTTAAGAAGTTTTTGTTTGGCCAAGTGTGCTAATAAAGACTTGGGCCAAGTGTGCCCGATGCGAACAAAGCTATCCGCAAGCACGTAAGTAAAGCATGAATTTATCGATTTACTATTACAGATAGTGTGACTAAGTACGTCAGACTTAAAAATGATAATTATTTGATCATTTTGGGATCCTAGAAATACTAAATAGCCAAGTAACTGCGACCAACAGTGAGAAAACAAAAATAAGCTGTTTGAGAAAAAAATAAAAATAATTGCAACTTTGGAAGCTCAAAGTTTTGTTTCTTAAAAAAAAATAAACATTTATATTAAGCGCACATCATTAGAAAGTCTATAAATTCTTAGAGGATCAGTTAAAAATTTCTTCTTTCAAAATTTAGTAACAATAATGAATACATAGTTTATTTCTGACGTTTTTTTTTTTTGTTAGCTGTTGATGTGACCACTAAGACATTTTACTTATTTATTTAATGAGTTCCTTTTGAATTGGATATTCCATTAATGTACTAAACTTTATGGAAATAATTTTATAAAATGAGCTTAAGGCACCAAAATATTTTTGTGATGATGATTATTCAAAAATGATTAATGTGATGTGTTACCAAATTGTTTAAATGTTCTAATCAATGTATTATTATATTTCTGAGGCCATGGAATCTGATGGTGCCAAAACTCCAGAAGAGGAGCCGCCAGATCAGCTGGGTGGGAGATCGAACAAGGCAAACACAAAGACGAAACGTGCAAAGAAGTGATCTAAAAGGAAGGTCTATTTCGACCTCGTTGTCTTCAAGCGCGACGACTGATAACACAAATACCACGACGCAAGAAACAGAACAGGATTTCAAGTTGGTCAAAAAAAAAAAAGAGGTACTGAGTCTTTTGAGTGTTTTCCAAGAAGGAATTTGTAGAACGTCACGTAGCTTAAACAATAGTCATTAGAATAACGTTATACCGGAGTTCGATCCTTCTAGTAAATCTCAGAGTATTGGAAGTTGGGTTAGGAAGGTGAATGAATGTGCTGTAATATACGAATGGGACGAGAAGCAGACCATACATTGTGCTCTACAAAACCTTGCCGGGCTTGCCAAAAAATGGTTCGAAACCCTACCTAGTGCAGTATTTAGTTGGACTGTAAATATGTGAGCACCATGTTCTATCACATAATTAATTTATCTGTCATTGCTTCATTCTTAACTCTTTTTATTACCTATTGTGGTATAGTAATTTTATTCTAGGTGCATCGTCTTCACATATAATTATATAATTAATGTACCTATAAAAATATTTTACAAGATTTTAAAAGAGTACCGGTGGAGTTTCTTGCCCATTCTTCTCCATACGAAACTACATTTTGGAAGGGGCGACTAGAATCAATTATTCACAAAGGCTTTTCCAAGTGAGCTAAATTATGGTAGATTTCTGGAAAAATGTTAGCTCGTATGACACAAAGTAATGAAAACTTATCTGAATATTTTTACAACAAATTAATGCTTATATAAAGATGTTAATAGCCGTAGATTTTGTAACCCACGGTATTTTTGATAAATCCATTACAAGTGGAGCGCAAGCATTAAATGTAGTGAATCGCAAGATTTGTTACATTTTCTGTTCCCAGCGTGCTTTATCAGAAACTGTTTCCCACAAATGAAAAGCGACATGACCTTGCCTCAAAATAAACTTCAAATCATAGCTCACTAACTTGTTTTAACTGTCGTAGTAAAGGACACCCTTACTGCAAATGTCCCGAACCTCTTGTCAAGTGTCTAAAGTGTCACAGAGTAGGGCATAATAACGAAAATTGCAAACTTACACTGCTTATTCCACGAACAGAACCTAAGTCAAGCGATAACATAGAACGTACATAGATTTGGCAGTGAGTGTAGTCTTATGCGTGAACCTGAAGCAAGTAGTCTTAACCCCTCCAAAACTGTCTCAAAGCTACCAATAATAAAGATAAAGATATATTTATTTTGTAAAACATGAGTACAATATTTAGGTCTTTTATGTAAGTTAGGTAGCTACATGTTTTGCCATGTATGGCGTACAAAATTAGTCGCACTAAGCAGACAATACAATAAAATTGAATTTAAATTAAAATGGCAAAATTCAAATAATACAAAAAAAAATTAAAGCAACACAAAAAAAAAAAAAAAACAATGTCAATATCCAAACAATACTAGAAACATAATTAAATAATAATGTCATAGTCCAAACAAATACCAGAAATAAATTAAAATCACAATGTCATAAAAATTCAAAGAATTCCAAAAATAAAATTAAATCATGTCAAAATCGAAACAAGACCAGAAATCAAATTACATCATAATGCCAAAGATTCAGTTACATTACACCAATAGGAGACACACAAAAATAAAAACGCACAATCAGACTTCTAAATAACAATGTCATTCAAAAATTCATCCACGCTGTAATAGCATTTGTCAATTAATAACCCCTGAAGGGAGTTTTTAAATTTATTTATAGGCATAGATTTAATAATGTCAGGTATTTTATTATAAATATTTGGAGCATTACCGAAGAAACTCTTTTTCAATAATGCAGTTTTGCATTTATACTGACATAATAAGTTTTCATATTGGGCACGGATTGGTGTTCTCTTAACTGATGAAAATTTTCCAAATAAATGTTGATTGACTCTTACAAATATTGCAGTTTCCAATATGTACAAAGATGGCAACGTTAGTATTTTATTTTTTTAAAGTAAGGAACGCAGCTATCCGTCGTTCTTAGACCATACATCGATCGTATACATCTTTTCTGCATCCTGAATATGAGTTCCCTATTTGTTGATTGTCCCCAAATAACAATACCATATCTCAGAATAGATGCGACCAATCCATGGTAAGCTGTTAATAAAGTGTCACTATTGACTTTCTTGGATAACTGAAATAACAAATACGCAAATTTACTCAGACGCTTGCAGATTTCCTCTGAGTGAGGTTTCCAGGTTAGTTTACTGTCTATGGTTATACCCAAGAATTTTGCATTTGTTACTTCTTCTACTGTACAGTTATTATAGGCAATGTTAATTGGTGGATTCTTACGGCGCTGATGGAAATGTATAACTTTAGTCTTACTTAGGTTAATCACAAGATTATTATTGTCAAGCCAATTTATGTCACTTAAAGAATTATATATGTCATTTTGATAATTATTAGGATTAGTACATTCCACAATAGCTGTGCTCTCATCTGCAAACAATACCATTTTATGATCTATGATTTTTGGGAGGTCATTAATATATATTATGAAAAGGGGTGGCCCCAGTACGCTACCTAGAGGTACACCATATTTTACATGTCTTGGTTCAGATATGTATTTTGTCTCTAATTTAGTGATAGGACAAATTCTAGTGATTTCAGTACATTGGGTTCTGTCACTCAAATATGATTCCAGAAGCTTCAGGATGTTTCCTCTTACGCCATACCCATGCAATTTTTGGAGTAACATCTTGTGATCAACGAAATCAAGTGCTTTTGTCATATCTGTTAGTAATGCACACACAGGATTACCTTTATCTACTGATGCCATTACAGTAGATAGCAGGTCAAATAGAGCCATGTTAATATTTGTATTTTTCCCGAAGCCTTTCTGTTCATTACAAAAAAGATTGAATTTTTCGAAGTAAGAGTAAACAGAAATTACCTTTTCAACAATTTTAGAAAACACAGATATTTTTGCAATCGGTCTATAATTTTGTATATCAGTTTTTTTATTTTTTTTATAAAGCGGTTTAATAATTACTTGTTTTAGGCTAGTTGGGAATAAACCGTCAGAAATGCATAGGTTAATTATATGTGATAATACTGGCGCTATGATTTCCTTAACGTATTTTATTACCTTAGTTGATATCATAATCAAGGGTTTTGGTAACTCCGCAATTACACCTGTGTCAATTATTATTATCAAACCTAAAATTGATGAAATCTAATCGAGTGTGGAAGTACTAATCATTAATGATGAGGTTATGCAGACTGCTATACTAATTGGCTAAAATGTAACTGAATTACCAACTATAGCTGTATATAAAGACGATAGTATTTTATTACGGAACTCCTTGGAAACTCCAGTGATTTGAATTTTCTAAAACTTACCTTGCCGAACCACATTCAAATAGCCAGGAACAAACCCGAATTAGTCGAAGTCTCTGCATTAGATTTTTGTAGTTCTGGGGATGTTTATATAGAATAAATCTGGTAAAGAATATAACTTACAAGAGGGGAACTTATCGTATAAACGCAGATAAATGTTATCTTTTTCTACCAAATCTTTCTGTCCATTCCATACACAAAATTTGCACAAAAACACAATTACCAGGGTAATACCTTTTGAAGCAATAGAAATTATATGCATTAACAAAATCACAAAAGGTTTAGGTAATGACCGATATAAAATTCCTAAAATTCCGGGTTTATATAAACCAAAAAAAATCCATTTAGAAGCGTAGTTTCCACTGACCGTGTAAGACCCTGGATAAATATTCATTACATTCTGACCATAAAAGTTCATCAAATACACATCAGTGTCATCTTTATACTGAAGGTAATAAATATGACGATAAACCATGCCCTGGAATTGAATCTGAGATCAATGAGTAGCCGAATGTAATGATTTTATAAGGCTCATTTTAATTTAACTGTCATTATAATTGTAAAATCGTGCGTCAGGAGATCGCACGATGTCGGATGGCCGAATGTAATGATTTTGTAAAACAATAATTAAGAATAAGACTTTTTCCCATATCCGACAGATGGCGCTAGTTGTTGCACGAACTTTATACATCCGTTTTAGGTATTCATTTGTAGGATATCGGTATTCAAGTATATTTGTTTGTATAATTAATAAATCATTATTGTTTAAATAAAAAGTTTATTTACAGTTAATTATAAGCCATTATGTATTTTAGTTAGTCAAGTGATTGTCTGTACTGTTTACACTGCTCTGATTGGTCGTATAGCCGGCCGAGTGTTCACTTCCGTTTAAAGTGGGGATCATTCAGTTCGTAACTGATTTGCTTGGACAGAGTCAGTCTATGTCGAGGCGTTGAGCTGTGTGCATATCTTACGGATCCGTGCTACTTTTGTTATATTCTTAATATTTAATAAGTGATTGTTAATAACCTGATTGTGTTAGAATAAACATTATTAATACTGAACCTGAGGTGTATGATTTTATTACAGTCTTAAAATTTGATTTCGTTTTTAGGCAATGATCCCTTTTTGGAGCATATAATTACAATACAATACACTTTTATCCGCATAGTGTAGGTATGTCTCGTGGTCGGCGCCCTGTAGTGCTTTGTGGGTGCACCGTGCACGGATCAATCTAGCTAATCGCTAAGAATTACTCCGAACTACTCCGAACATAAATCCGATGTATCGGCCGAATGTTCGGCCGTTGCTTGACTACGGATAAATTCGGCGAAAACGACGAAAGATAAAAAAAAACGACAATTACAAAGATAAGCCAAAGTCAAAACTGAGGTTTTAAGTCGGGTAAGGATTCAAAGTCAAAAAAGGAAACTATCGAAGTTATAAAACGGCCGAACATCAAAAAGTTAGGTTTCTATGTCAATGCAATAAAAAATACGGCCATTTATGCGACATATTTTGATACCCGCAAATAAATCAAAACGTAAAGGGTACTTCCCGTTGACCTAGAATCTTGAAATTTGGCAAGAAGCAAGGTCTCACAGCACAAGTAAAGGAAAAAGGCCGAAAGTCGTTAATTTGTAGTTTTCACATAGGTATACATTTTTTTTTTGATTACAAACTTACATTTTCAGTTGGAGAATTGACCGTGACGTTTATGGGAGAACATGTTTTTCAACTACAAAGTTAAGTTTGTGGATTAATTCATCCCAACTACGGAATCCTTTATTGTGCGTGGTCCAACATGCACGTGGCCGGTTTTTTTATTATGGTATCTGCATTTTGTGTTTCACAAACTGTGTCCAAATAAACATTATTCTTTCTTTCTCCTTTCCCACATATACAAGGAAGTCGGTAGCTAAACATTTGGCCAAGGCTCCGAGACCTGTCTGAGAACGTCGTGGTCCGGTGAAGCAGAAAATTACATAAGTGGCAATCTGGGAATTTAATTATAAAGAAGTATAGCTGATGTTGTTCATGTTTTTATTTACCTGGGTTTTTTTTCGGGCCAAACTAAGCGTGAGTTACTAGAACTTAGCATGTGACATTTTTGCATCTATGACTTTTTTGTCTCATTTTTTTTTTAAGTTGTGTTGTGATAATTTTAATATACATCATGAAGTATTCAATTACATTTTAAAAATCATATTTCCATAGAAGTAAAAGTGCTATAAAATAGATCAGAAGCGAAGTCTTGCTAAAGAAATCATATTTATGCTTTCCACGTTTCAATAGATCTAAACTTAATTTAGGAGGAGTTTGCTACATTCTCATATTATATCGTTAATACACATAGCTGCCAATTTCCGTCTATCAAATATTGTAAATATAAAGATATATTTATTTGCTCAAACATTACCTAGGCATAAAACAATAAAAATGCATGCAGGATAACAAAAATAATTAATAAAGGTTCAGAAATGTCTGCCACATATTATGGCGTGCAAATATTATGATTGATAATATTATTTTCAATACAATGTCATAAATTTAACTTCAATTTAGCAATTAATAATAATTAATAGTAAGCCTATACTTATCACATGTTAGAGCAGCGTGCTGTCTGTGAATCTATTGGTATTTGCTAGTGGCATAATAGTGACAACCACAAAGGATCTAATCACCATACATTGTCAGTTTCCTATTAGCAATATCAAAGGCAATACTAGTGTAATATATTTTATAATAGGTCTGTATTGTGCATTTTTGCACATCGTCGTAACATACAATCTGATTATCTCTATAATCAATATTCAACAATAATCAACATTAATTTTATTTGTATATAAAAAACTTTTTTACAAAAAAAACAACCGACTTCCAACAAAAACCCTAAAAAGTGAAAAATAACTTTAATTTCGGAAGCACATAACATAACATCACGCCTTGTTTCCTCGAAGGGTAGGGCAGAGGTGTACCTGTAGTACATTTAATATAATATTTAATTTAATTTCGGAAGTCGGTGTCTTTGGTTTTGTATTTTCGTTTATGGCCACCGACTTCCGAAATTTAATTTTTCACTTTTTAGTGGTACCTACCCTACACCAATTCGTATACTACTATTTGCTATGAAAACAACAGAGACAGGAAGTTTTATTTTACACCCCTTAAGGGGTTAAATCTTTAAAAATCTGTTTTTAGCGGTTACCTACGTCATAATAACTATCTGTGTGCCAAATAGCCCAATCAATTCAGTGATTTGAGCTTTGTGTTGATAGATCAGTCAGTAAGTCAGTCACTGTTTCCTTTTGTATGTATTAAATCTATAGTCTAATTCGACATGTTACGACGACCCCAAATAAATTGGGATTAGGGCAGGAGACTGATGATGAAGTATTCAGGCTGAGTTTCAAGTTTCAAATCTTCTTTCAACGAAAGAAGATTTTTTTCATACAAACTGTATCCATCCCCCTTTACACCCCCAAAGAGGTTAATTTTTAAAGTGGTTTGCGACTTTTCCATTATTTGACATAGAAGTTATACCAATTTTCGAGTTAATCAAGCCACGTAGTAAAATCTGTAAAATTGACTACCCCTTTTCACCCCGTTATGGGTAGATTTTCGAAAAACCCTGATACAAGTTATTCTTCATTTTTGGTCTTAAGTA
This sequence comes from Tiliacea aurago, assembly GCA_948098905.1. NCBI lineage: Eukaryota > Metazoa > Arthropoda > Insecta > Lepidoptera > Noctuidae > Tiliacea > Tiliacea aurago. Next base: position 13,487,229 of record OX402577.1, read on the forward strand.
TAAATACTGAGTTTCGAGTTGATCGGACCGCACGTTAAAATTCTTCTATACAAGCTTTGACATCCCATCCGTTGAAGTTATGTTAACAAAATAATATAAACTTTATAATTTACTTACGTAAGTATTCGTCCAAGTCTCAAGTTTATTAACCCTAGGAATAAGATTTTTCATGCAAACAAAACCCCCCGTTTTCCACCCTTAAAGGTAAAATTTCCAAAAACCCCTTCTTAGCGGATGCCTACGTGCCAAATTTCAGGCCAATCTGTTCAGTGGTTTGAGCTGTGTTGATAGACCAATCAGTCACGGTTTCCTTCTATATGTACATATGGCTAGATATATATATATTGAGCACCTCCTCCTTTTTTTTAGTCGGTTAAAAATCATTTATAGCCAGAGTGCATCTCATGACAATTCCAATGAGACCAAACACGGGTAGGATACATTGTTTTTTAACGGAGTTCTAGTGCCTACCATCCGGCTTCATCATCAGACCAGTTTGATGGTACCATTTTGATCAGAACTATTTATTTAAATTTGCTTCGCTTAACTATCTTAATCCAGATATCTCATCGCCACCCGTGAATTACGTATCACTGAGAAGTTCCGGTGGCCTTCTGTGGCCTTCTTCATCTGTTCCACTTCACCAAATTATACTTTCTGAATGCAAATGATTGACTTGTTGATGAAAATATAAAAATTGCTATGGTATGGTATGCCTATAATATTTGAGGAGTTCCCTCAATTACTCATGGATCCCAACATCAGAACTGGATTTTGAAAAAAATGGGACCAATCTGGAAGTATATCCTTTCAATTAAAAAAATAATTTTTCAAATCGGTTCATAAACGACGGAGTTCTGAGGTAACAAACAAATAAAAAAAAAATAAAAAATAAAATACAGACGACGTGAGAACCTCCTCCTTTTTGTGAAGTCGGTTAAAAATAGTTGCGATCATACAATTTTTTATTTTAGTTATTAGTATATCGCATATTTTATGAGATTTTTTTCAGTACATATTTCGAAGAAGTAATTTTTTTTAAAGCTTCTTGTCCCTTTCCATGTACCTACACCTTCTGAATTTCAATTTTTCATTCATCTGCCCCTGTTTTGCAATAAGTATCTAAAAGGAGTTTTTAAGCATGCGAAGTAGGTAGGTAGATCATCATCATCATCGTTTTAGCCGAAAAACGTCCACAGCTGGACATATAAAAAAAAAAATATATACATCATATAATTATCTGACTCAAGCGTCGGTTCATTGATCGATCCTGTGCTTTTCGCATCCGACAGATTCCTTCGGCCTTCACAATCGCAAGGTCATCGGCCTTCACAAAGTCATCGGTAGGTAGATATACAGAGACAGAAAATTCTAAACATCCCTTCCACACTTGCACAGCCCTTGAGATTCCCTTGAATTTTAATGAACTATGATTGCCTCGCATTATAACTACATACACATCATCGCTGACCATTCTAAGCTCATCATTGTTTGTTTGTATGTGCAATGGCTGCTCAGGAACGATCCTTGATTACAAGCCGTGCCAGCTTATCATCTCCTCTCGTAGTACGTAATTATGCAGTGGTTTAGGATAGCAACACTGCAATCTAGTGTACCCGATCTATTATTAGTTATGGCTTGGATGGGATTAGAATTGGTTTTGATAATTATTGGGAGAACAATTTTCAGGATATGGACCAAATTGCAGGCAAAACAAAGGTTTGAAAAATAAATTGTCTGACTCCACGAAATATGGGAGTGGACGGAATCAAGTCTTTTGAAGAGCTTCTTGGATTTACAATAGTAAATTACTTAATAGATACTTTTTAACGTCAAAAATTAACAAGAAAAATAGAACTGATAAAAAAGATAGTTTCGTATGGAGAAGAATGGGCAACAAACTCCCTTAAAATAAAAAGAAACCGCCTTTAGTAAATATAAGACATTATTCTATTTAAAGAACATGTTGATTTTTTTTATACATTTTTGTTAACCAATACTACCATCAGAAAGGTTTAGAAAACTCTGAAATACAGTGGTAAGATAACAGTTTGCGAAAAGTCAACTTATAATTATTGTAATTTATATGTTGCCATGTGTACGGAAAGTAATAAAATAACTTTTCAAAAAGCAATAACTTAACATGCCTACATTATTTCAGCACATACATATTGTAACTTTCAGGTGTCACACGTTAATTTGTCTTCAACCTAAACAATACCTTCCCCCAAATAATTGTCAGTTCGAACGTCGGAAAACATTCGTGAACTTTCCTTATAATTAAATTAGCAACATGAAGTCCATAATTAATTAAAAGTTCTAATTTGTATGCAAAAGGTAGGAATAACTTGCCGTCTGAAGTACTGATGTTTCTCGTCTGTGGAACATTGTTGTTTTCTTTGATTCCTACTTCATTTTTGGTAAATAAATAAAGGCTAAATTATCAAGCTGAGGCACCCCGTCGCTTGTTTGTGGGGTAAATTGAATCTCTCCCTTAGATTGTTTAATCTAGACATATTAAATGAAACTGAAGTGTTGGTCTGAGATCGTAAAAAATGGCTATACCAAAACGTGATTACTTTTTGGGTATTATTTTAGCAAACGACGTGTGGGTCTACTCCAAACATAAATCCGAAGTTTTGGCCGAATGTTCGGCCGTTTCCTGACTATGGCTGAGTACAGCGAAAGAAAAAAAAAAACGACCTTCAAAGAGATAAGTCAAAGTCAAAAATGTGACTGAAGTCGGGTAAGGACTCAAAGTCAAAAAAGGAAACTTTGGTAGTCAAGAAACGGCCGAATATTCGGCCGATTGTTCGGATTATCGCTTCGCAGATTTGGTCATCATTTTCAACAATTGTTGACAATAGCACACACTTTTAGGACACTTTTACGAGTAGTAACAATTGAACTGTTAAATATTATTTTAGTATTCAAATTAAGAAAGCCATAAATCAACAAAGGGAAATGAAAGTCTAGTCAAACAACACGATAAATAATTTATCAGCTCAGAAACTTTGATTTCTCGGAATATATTTTAGTTAACTGAAATGGAATCACAAGTCCAGCCACTGGCTGATTTCTAACAGGCTAAACTGTCCTTTGATTGGCCTGAATGCGAAGGGAATATTCTATTGTACGATAATATAACATTTAGGTACTTCAATAAGGGTTGGACTAAATTCTGATTGAAACTACTGTGATTTCAGCTAAATGGTTAACTTTAGTAACCTTTTCTAAAATGTCAATTTGGCAATTCAGGTTTTAGGTTTTTTTTTTGGAAATTTCAGGACATTTCAGGGATTATGATGAATTAATTACTCATGATTTCAAAAACCCAACTAAGCGTAGTCTAATAACAGTTGAGCTTTCATAATTAGTTGTAAAGTTAATCGTATTTTATGAAAAGGTTCAATCAGGAAAAACGTAATAAAAGCAAAAATGACAGACAGCTATTCACAAATTTTGTACAAAGTTAAAATATTATTTATAAACAAATATTTGCTTGCTATTTGTTTCAATTTATTTAAAACTAGCTTCTGCCCGCGACTTTGTCCACGTGGCAAGCCACTATGACGTTAAAAATTATGTCAAAATAGTGGATCTATCAACACATCGCGCAAACTTTTGATAAAGTTTGGCATGAGGGTCTGGTATTTAAACTCATACGCATGCTACCTCCAGAATTTGCAGACATTCTAGAATCATATATAAGTAACAGAATGTTTAGAGTAAGGCAAGAGGATACATATTCCAAGCTTAAAGCTATTAAAGCTGGGGTAACACAAGGAAGTGTGTTAGGCCCAATCCTGTACTTGTTATACACATGTGATATCCCAGAGCTGGAAAACAACACGATTTTGACCTTCGCAGATGACACTGCAATTATGGCTACTGGAGAAGCAGTAGAAAAAGTTCAACTAGCTGTGAACAAAGTTTATGACTGGACACAAAAGTGGAAGACCAAACTGAATGAGTCAAAATCAATTCACATCGACTTCACCAACAAACATTGCGATTACCACCCAATCCATATAAACGGCATGAAAGTGCCTTATGCTAATACAGCCATATAACTTGGCATAACTCTTGACGCCAAACTGCGTTGGAAATCTCACGTCAAAAAGAAAAGACGGGAACTTGATATACGTTATAAAAGTATGTATTGGTTACTTGGAAGAAAATCCTGCCTGTCAATACATAATAAAATTATAATTTATAAACATATTCTTATGCCAATTTGGACGCATGGCATCCAACTTTGGGGCTGTACTAAACGAAGCAATGTTAAAATAATCCAACAGTTCCAAAATAAAGTACTCAGGGATGCTGTAAATGCACCATGGTCCATTAGAAATGACGACCTCCACCGATACCTTAAAATGGAACTCGTCACCGCCATCACCCAAAAATTTGCTGAAGCCCACGAACACAGACTTCACCGACATGTGAATGTTGAGGCAATTTGATTTAGTGTAGTGTATAAATAGTGAAATAATAATAGTAACAATGTTGTGCTATACATATAACACGTGAACAAAGTATTTTTATTCATTATCAGACCCCAAGAAAGTGCTACGTAATTGTGTAAAAGTGCAAATTGACACTATTCTTAGTTATAACGTAATCGTAAAATAATAAGTAAGAATTAAATTGCTTATTAGCCTATTAGGCTCGATTGTAATAAATTATTAAGAACTTTAGTCCTTATTAATCAAGAAAAAAAAAAAAAAACTCGGCATCCACTGAACGGATTGGGCTGAAATTTGGGACACAGATAATTATTGTGACGTAGGCATTCGCTAAGAAAGGGTTTTTGGAAATTAAACCTTTAAAGGATTTTGTTTGTATCAAAAACTCCTTGAGTTAATAAACTTGAAACTTGGCACGGATCTAAGCAAATAACACAGTTTTTATTTATTTTGTTTTTTTGTTAATCGCACGTGGTCCAAACTAATCGGACCGGCCGCCGCTAACTTGTAAGCCTTTTTTAGGAATACCTAATACTTACAGAAAATAAAGCCTTAATTTTTTTTTTATTTATCAATATGTAACCCTTACGTGGCAAAAGGGGTAATTAAGAGAGAGAAACTGTCTTCAAAGCACAAAAGAAATGTATCCGGGCAATATGTGCATTAAAGCCTACAGATACATGTAAACCACATTTTATCAATTTAAAAATATTGACATTCCCATCACTGTATATCTATGAACTAGCATTAGACATTAGAAATAATATAAGAAAATATGAAACTTTAAAGAGTATTAGGCTTGCCAGTACACTTTGTGCAATACGCCATAGAACAGCTATGTTTGACAAGAGTGCATTTTGTATGGGACCTAGAATATATAATAAATTACCTAATAATATAAAAGAAGCAAAGAATTTTACATCATTTAAAAATAAATTAAAGACATACCTGATCAATAAAATTATATAATTAATAAATTTCATAAATAATTTAATATTAATATTTGTAAATTATTGAATGTAAGAAATATTTTTATTATAGTAGATATTTGCACACCTGTTTAGGTAGGATATGGTTTTAAGAACTTGTTTATAATATATGTATTACCTCATGTACCTACCCATATTCAAGATTTGATTTGATTTGAATATGATACTAAGTTTTTAGGGCAGGTGTCTATTTCGCGTCTTGATAATCTCATTTAGACATTAAATGATTGAAGATTTTACAAAATCAACTCCTTTTGGGGTAAAAAGGGGACAAAAGGGCACACATACACAAAAAAAATAAACGTAGATTACAGTACAAAATTCAGACATGACATGGAGGATACGTACATTGAATAAGTACGTACAAAACTAAGTCGGTATTTATATACCATCTTGGTAAGGGTATATAGGTTATGTATGCAGGGTGGTTTTTTGGGATGGGGCAGTAAGGGCAGCTACCTTAACCGTTGTAGCTACAGAAAAACGGTCTTAAGAGACTGTCCTTAACTTTTTGAGAAATTTTAATCCGCTTTCACAGATTTTGAGAAAAATGTACAGTCAGCAGGAAAATGGGCCATTTTCGTTACCGCGTAAATCTGTGCATTGAGATTGCCCATTGATTTGATTCTAAACCCGCCCATACCCTGATTGTTTTACCACTGTATGCATGAACTGCCTGGCATGATTTTAACCGTTGTTGCATCCAGGGGTCCTCCAATACCGTGTACGGCTCGTATCTGGAATCATACCAAAGAGAGATTCGTCAGAAAAACACACAAAACGCCACTCTTCTGCCGCCCAATATCTGTGTTCACGAGCCGATTGTAAACGGGCTCTGCGATTGCGGGGCTCAATGGTGGTACAAGTAGCGGCCTTCGGGAACGGGTTTGATCGCTTATTAACATCCCTGAAGAGCTATGAAGCCTCGTAACCAACATCATCGCAGTCATTGTACGATCTCGTCTGGGTGTGGAGATGCGAGCTCGTCCTCCATGTCGCTCTGCCACGCTGCCAGTGATGCGGTAACGTGTCCAAAGTCGACTTATAACACTCTGCATAGTGCCCAGAGCGATACTTAATTTAGGGTAGATTGTGCAGGGATCACAAGTTTTGTAAACACCTTTATTTTATGTACCTACTTTCGAACCAAATAAATGATTATTGATTATTTAATAAGAAACATATGGATAAAAAGTAAAGGCTAAACCTTATGCTTTTGCCGACACCCACACCGAATTCTACCTAAATCTGTAGTCCAACAATATTACCAAATCGGATCCCTCAAACACCCAGACTGATTCTGCACCATTTATAATAGATCCCGTCTTACGTAAAGAATTCTACTTAATAATAAAAACGTCCCCAAAAACTTTGTACCTTATTCCTTCGATTCAGAAAGTCAAGTCAGCGTTCGTCCTTGATTCTGAATTAATAAGTTTTGTCCTACCGAGTTTACTTTTGTACTTTAGACATTTAATTACGCGGCACTTTTTCAGGTCTAATCATGGCTTTTCATAATTATACCTAGTTCTTTGTATATTTTTAGAAGGCTGCTTAGATTTGGAATAAAACCGTAGATTAATTTATTAATTATATGTAATTGGTAAAACATGCGGAGGGACAATTTACTTTGTAACTAATACTAATCAAGTCTGTTGTCATAATATATCTCCTCATGAGACACCACAATATCTTGACTGGTTGTTCATCGTCCACATTAAACCAATTTTCAACAAAACTCATCAACTTTATCCTCTCGATTGAGTTCAATCGAGAAGAGATAAAGTTGATGACTTTCAACGAATTGAAAATTGGTTTAATGTGGACGATGAACAACCAGTCAAGATATTGTGGTGACTCATCAACTTTATCCTCTCGATTGAACTAAACCGACAGGATAAAGTTGATGACTTTCAACGAATTGAAAATTGGTTTAATGTGGACGATGAACAGCCAGTCAAGATATTGTGGTGTATTAAAACCAATGTTGGCATAAATAAACGTCTATTTTGAAGTTTAAAAAGCTATTCATAGTTCAACGTAATTAGAGAACTCCGAAATAGATTTTGCACACACAATATTCCCTCTAATCACTTTTAACAAAACAATCTAGCTAATAACACATAGCCGATGATAATAATTAATGACTTCACAGTGCGCGACTTGTTTGAAGTTGTTTACAACTTTCTCGACGTAAGTAAATGGACGTTATGACAAATTAGTTTAACTTGGTTACACGTATAAATAACAGGACAAGGTGATGGATAACGGTGGGGCTTCTGCCTCGAGTCTAAACTACACGAGTTGCTCGGACTAAAATGCAACTTAGATTTGTGAGCTTAAACAGTTGTTGCATAGTTGCTGAACGGGGTCTTAAGTTACCTTCGGGATCTTTGACTGGTATTATGTTTTCATAGACAGTTCTGGTTTAAAAAGCAATTTAAAAGCTTTTATTCGTACCTAATCGTTAATCTTAAGATATACATTATTTTTTATTTTGTTTCACATTTATTACACTGAGCTTATTTACATAGTAGATTTCATTTTAGTTCTCCTTGCAATCTGAAAGCTCATACTTACCTACTTTGATATAATTTTCAGAATTCGTCGAGGTTTAAATATTTACTTAATACTAATATTCTCCTTTAATATTAAAGTTGCAAGGGTGGCGGGGTTGGTTGTTAAGGTTTACTTGTTAAAATAATAAACCATTTATTTTTGGTTTCGTATTAGATAGATAAAACATTTATTCAGTGCACACAAAAGCATAATACTCGTAATTAATAGATATAAAATGTGCGGTGTGCGTCACAAGGTTACACCAGCTCAGCATAAATAATGAGTCTATAATGTTCCCACTGCTGGCACACAGGCCTCCTCTCGGTGAGAGGGAGTGGGCCATAATCCATCACGCGGGCCCGGTGCGGGTTGGTAGTTGTCACATGTCTTCGAATTTTTAGTTCTAGGACATGCCGGTTTCCTCACGATGTTTTCCTTCGCCGTTTTGAGAGCAGTGGTAATGAAATAATTTACACATACTAAAGCGCTTGTCTGGGTTCGAATCTACGACCTACAACTCGTAAGTCGCGGCCGTTACCACTGGGCCATCACTGCTCAACATATGTCCGGCAAATTATACCTGACGCTGATATTCTGCTTTATCCCTGCAGTGTGTGTTATGGATTTCCGTTGAAATTCAGGATATGCAGCAAAGCTTCTAATATTCCAGCGCGGCTATGAAACACTGCACTGCATTATACATTCGCTGTGATGTAATCCCTAAACGGCCCTTTACAAAACAAAGGCTAGCACCACACAACCCAACACACGAGTATATCCTTAGCTTAGGAATATGCAATTGCAATACCATTTACCAAATCTTCACAATACCATTAAATTCTATGTATTTTGGGGTGAACTGAATAGGTATTCTGAAACTCAGCACAAAACGTAACAACAGTTACGTCGTAGACACAAATACGTATAATCTTTAAAGTAAGTCGCGCGGGCGTAAGAGGCAATTCAATTTTAGCCGAGTGGCGGGAAGTGCTCCTACGTCACACATTCAAGACTGTCCTTGCAGCTAGTGTATGAATTATTCAGCTTTATGATTCTGCCGAGAAAAGTAATTAAGTTTTCCTTCGTAGAGCTTCGCTTGCGGCCGGCTCTCTGTTAATTAATCATCCTACCCGTCGCTTTTCTCCACTTTCAGAAATAGGTTAATAATGGTTGTCTTTTTCGCATCCTTTCTGCCGTTTCTATTATTGAATAAGCAAATAAATTGCTAAGAGTTTTAATTAAATGCAAAGTTCAGTTTTTGCTAGTGGCCGTGTCGCCGTCGCGCAAACTTATTTACATTAATGCGGGAATTTATCTGTTTGTAGACAGAGACATACATATTTATTAAGTGTACTACTTTTTTATATTTTGTACACATGTCTGTGAGGCATAAACTGTTTGCAGACGAAGCGGTATTATGTAAAACCTACGTTATGCATTATGCTGTATATTTTACACTTAATCGTCATAGAATCATCCTCAAGAAGTTAATAAAACTCCATCTGAATATAAGATCCTGTATGGTATGGAGGTTGCTGGTACCTAATCTCCGCTTTGAGAAACGGATAAGTGTTTGATGAACTGGATGTTATGTTCCTCATTTACCAACCTCACAACATTTACAGGAACTGCTGTATTAGTCAGCTCGTAGCTGAGAACCACACACCGTTCTTAATTTAGAATACATGCATTATTCTAGTATGTTAGCACAACGTACCAATTGTACATTTAACATCCGAAACATAACGTAAGTGCATTTGTATTTATGTCTATCATAATTACAACATGCCCCTGTGCGTCTGTGTGCGATGTGCACGAATTAGCTAGTGTCCGCAAAATATGCGGGCCCCGTGCCTCACTGCAAATGTCTGACCCACTTCCTTTCCTTCCCACCTTTATTTAAAAAAAAGTTTACATTAATTACTAAACAGGAAATTTATAAAGAAAATAAATTCGTTACGACACCCTTAGAACTAAAAGAGGAAACAGTCTGTTATATTATTAGTCCAGTAAACATTATCTAAGTGGTATAAAACCTTCCTGGGATAATTTTAGTCTACATATATTTTGATGTCTCCAACGTTATTTAAAAAAAAGTTTACATTAATTACTATACAGGAAATTTATAAAGAAAACAATTTCGTTACGACACGCTTAGAACTAAAAGAGGAAAACGTCTGTTATATTATTACTCCAGTAAACATTATGTAAGTGGTGTAAAACCTTCCTGGGATAATTTTAGTCTACAATAAACATAAAATTATATTCTTATGTCTCCAACGTTATATGAACACTTCAAATAACAATAACAATGAGAAAAAATGTCTAGGAGACATTAGGACGAAAATAAAAAGTTTCAATATTTGTTTTAATTTCGCAAAAAGGTCTGTTGGGGAGAGAGCGTAAATATCAATTAAGTATTCCGATGTTTTCTTGAAAAGAAACAATAGCCCGAGTACAATTAGTCGTCCTTCATTAGTGGGGACAAATCCTTTCACTAATATTGCTCGTTCTAATTGCAGCATTAGGGACAGAATGAGCTATTGTAGCCTTATTGTAGCGTTGTCTGTCCGATCTGTTTTATTTTTAACGCTCCGAGCGCTCACAACAGGGTTTTAGAGTTCGCAACGTTAAAGACTATTGTTCGGACCGACAAACGATTCATTGATGAAAAAGTATTTCCGATCTCGCATTATCCTTACATAGTGTAACAATACGACCTACGGAACGGAACGTGAATTGAGTAAGAAGTTGAATTAGTATCTATTCACTTCCTTTTCTCACTCAAGGTATTTTTCGAAGTTCTTTAATGTTGTATTTCCAAAGAATTGAATGAATGAAAGCAGTATTTGGAAATCTCGTCCACGGCTTACTTTAAATTTAATGCTTTTAAACCCCGAGTTTCAGAAAGAGAGTATTATGTACCTTACTAAAGCAACTTTAGAAAATGGTTTACCTGTTCATGCAGCTCTACATTTCCGTGATCACAAAGCTAAAAATAATGAACGACCCTTATTTATAGAGCACTTACTGCAGGCGTTTACTAAAATAATGTTCGGTAGCTACGACGGATGTCTGAGCGGGCTCGTTTAGAAGCATCGGTTTAACTTAGCGCAAGCGGATCACACGCTCCATCGCGTAACGCGCCTGAAGATCCGCTCAGAATGGAGCTCCTACTAATTTAGGATAAGTGCTCACGTCCCGAGCTCAACGATTCGCCTGCGAATGGAAAATACCTTTGAACTACCGGGTTTCGGCGCACCCCACGACAAATTACGCTCGCGGTAAATACGCACTATCTAGTTCACTTCGGCAGAGGTTCGACCGGCATTGATTGCTCGCTACAATGAAATAGAGGGTCGTGTGATCGTGTCTGAACCAATCTTAGTCTGTAATCTTGTCCTGCTAGGGTTGCGTGTTTGTCCGAAAGGGATATCGTGGCCCTGGCACACAGGCAAATGAAGGAACACAGGTGGGTTTTAGTCAGTAAAAGTCTGACGCACCCTCCTGCTCCACCCAGAGCGGGAGAAATTATTTCATAATTTGCCACCCTCCATAAAAAAAAAAAATCTGTAATAATCTGTAAACTTTTATTTTTTTTACTGTACAACAATAGTGTAGAGTCTACACTGTTGTTGTTAACTTAGTTTTTTCAGGCTGTTGCTAGACTCGCTATAGTTACACTTAGGAACAGAGGGTTGATTGTGTAACACACTGTCAATAGCAATGGGTTTCATTTTGACAGTTCAACAACATTAATTGCGCTATTTACGTCGTTGAGGAGACTAACTTTTCGAACATATGAAGTAATGGATTAGAAATATACTTCAAAATCATTCAGATTGTGATTGATAGTGTGTTACGTGTACCGTTTGGTGCCGGACGTAAAGAATAGCACCATCCTATTTCTTATGATGATGAATGATGAGTGTGTTACGCCATTACGGTGCTGGTCGTGAACTTGCTAATGAGGTGAAGGAGTTCGCCATGTAAATTTTTTCATGGCATCATGCTGAGATACGGGCCTTTTGGCCTCGTACAGAAGTTTCTGTTTTTATTTTCTTTTTTTTTTACTTTGTTTTTGTTTTGGTTTTGTTCTTTTCGTTTCTATGAGTGTGTTTTATTTTCATTTGTGATCTGTGCGAGTGCCAATAAATGCTTTTTCTTTCTTTCATGGTTGCAACTTTCTGTTTCAATGTCTGGCTTGTATGGTTACTTCTGAAACCACATGTTTGTGCTTATGATGCTTACGAGTTCAACCATTATCATCATCATCATCATTTCAGCCAAAAGATGCCCACTGGTTGATATAGGCATCCCCGAAAGTGGGGGTTTGCCATAATCGCCACGCTTGGCACGGGTATTGATCGCAGTATGGTGTTAAAATGCACAGGGAACGCTGCTGCCCATTCTCTAGTAAGTCCCTTAGTCGCCTTTTACGATACCCACGGGAAGAAATAGGGTGATACTATTCTTTACGTCCGGCATCACACGGTACAATGAGCTCAATAATGACCCGGATTCCTCAAAAATAAACTTTTTAACGATACATTCTTTCAGCAAACTAGAGCAGCGTAAACAGATTGATCCCGTGATCAATAAGTACATCTTGAATTCCTAGTTGAGTGCACGCGGGACGGGACGTGAGTGCATTTTGTCGTCGAAGAAACCAGTGAAGCGTACCCGCTGCATAAACACATGCCTAGAAGCGAACAGCTAAGCTTCTCACCACCCGCGACGCAACGCCCGATTTTTCTACTGGCTTTGAATATTGATGTTGTATAAACACTAGTGAAACGGGGAAACCAGCAGCCGTGTCCTCGCCACAGTTTTTAGTGATGCTCGAATTGTTTCCAGATTGAGAGCGGTTTCAGGCACGAGTTTTACGACATTGGAACAGGCGCAATGAGTGAACTAAATCACAAAGTTTAGCCGGCGCCGACCTGTTGTTTTGTGACGGGGACAAATTACTTAGAACAGGAGTTGTCTCTTGTTACTTTTGCTAAATGTATTTTGATATGGATTATTTATAACCGCATAACGTGAATGTAAACTAGAGTAAAAGCTTTCCATTTGCAGGAGCGCAGTTTCCATTTAAGATATCCGAGGTTTAATTACGGACGTATATTATCGGATACATTTCTGAGAAACGTACAGTACGTATACAGCGCGCCGCTTTAATGGCTACATTAAATTAATACACATAAACGGTTTCACTTTTTCTTTTTATAAATATATTTTGATTTTATTAGACATTATTATTTATTGATTTATTAACAATTTACTAAACTAGCATTTTGGAGCAACCTATACTTAAAGAACTGTAGCGTAGAGGTCATTTGCTAAGGTCATGGGTCATAACATCGAATTAATGAAATTAAAACGAATAACATGCATTGAAGGAAAGATCCGAGCTTTATTATTTATTTTGTTTGAAAATTTAAATTTGTCAATGATGAAAAATGTATGTCAATTCTTTTATCTTATTATATTTTTTATGACTACTGGCCACTAGTCTTACCCGTGAGTTAAATTAATGTCACCATTATAGCGGCACGTTGTATAATAGACACGTTTTTCTACGGTGCGGTTTATTCGCTGTGTGTAAGTACAGTCGTCAGTGTTGTATGGATCACTATGGAAGCTTGTTGACAGACACGTTTTCTACGGCGCGGTTTATTCGCCGTGTGTAGGCACGGTCGTCAGTGTTGTATGGATCACTATGGAAGCTTGTTGACAGACACGTTTTCTACGGCGCGGTTTATTCACCGTGTGTAGGCACGGTTGTCAGTGTTGTATGGATCACTATGGAAGCTTGTTGACAGACACGTTTTTCTACGACGTGGTTTAAACGCCGTGTGTAGGCACGGTCGTCAGTGTGGTATGGATCACTATGGAAGCTTGTTGACAGACACGTTTTCTACGGCGCGGTTTATTCGCCGTGTGTAGGCACGGTTGTCAGTGTTGTATGGATCACTATGGAAGCTTGTTGACAGACACGTTTTTTCTACGACGTGGTTTAAACGCCGTGTGTAGGCACGGTCGTCAGTATTGTATGGATCACTATTGAAGCTTGTTGACAGACACGTTTTTTCTACGACGTGGTTTAAACGCCGTGTGTAGGCACGGTTGTCAGTGTTGTATGGATCACTATGGAAGCTTGTTGACAGACACGTTTTCTACGGCGCGGTTTATTCGCCGTGTGTAGGCACGGTCATCAGTGTTGTATGGATCACTATGGAAGCTTGTTGACAGACACGTTTTTCTACGACGTGGTTTAAACGCCGTGTGTAGGCACGGTCGTCAGTGTTGTATGGATCACTATGGAAGCTTGTTGACAGACACGTTTTTTCTACGACGTGGTTTAAACGCCGTGTGTAGGCACGGTCGTCAGTATTGTATGGATCACTATGGAAGCTTGTTGACAGACACGTTTTTTCTTCGACGTGGTTTAAACGCCGTGTGTAGGCACGGTTGTCCGTGTTGTATGGATCACTATGGAAGCTTGTTGACAGACACGTTTTGCTACGGCGCGGTTTATTCGCCGTGTGTAGGCACGGTCATCAGTGTTGTATGGATCACTATGGAAGCTTGTTGACAGACACGTTTTCTACGGCGCGGTTTATTCGCCGTGTGTAGGCACGGTTGTCAGTGTTGTATGGATCACTTTGGAAGCTTGTTGACAGACACGTTTTTCTACGACGTGGTTTAAACGCCGTGTGTAGGCACGGTCGTCAGTGTTGTATGGATCACTATGGAAGCTTGTTGACAGACACGTTTTTTCTACGACGTGGTTTAAACGCCGTGTGTAGGCACGGTTGTCAATGTTGTATGGATCACTATGGAAGCTTGTTGACAGACACGTTTTCTACGGCGCGGTTTATTCGCCGTGTGTAGGCACGGTCGTCAGTGTTGTATGGATCACTATGGAAGCTTGTTGACAGACACGTTTTCTACGGCGCAATTTATTCGCCGTGTGTAGGCACGGTCGTCAGTGTTGTATGGATCACTATGGAAGCTTGTTGACAGACACGTTTTCTACGGCGCAGTTTATTCGCCGTGTGTAGGCACGGTCGTCAGTGTTGTATGGATCACTATGGAAGCTTGTTGACAGACACGTTTTCTACGGCGCGGTTTATTCGCCGTGTGTAGGCACAGTCGTCAGTGTTGTACGGATCACTATGGAAGCTTGTTGACAGACACGTTTTCTACGGCACGGTTTATTCGCCGTGTGTAGGCACGGTTGTCAGTGTTGTATGGATTACTATGGAAGCTTGTTGACAGACACGTTTTCTACGGCGCGGTATATTCGCCGTGTGTAGGCACGGTTGTCAGTGTTGTATGGATCACTATGGAAGCTTGTTGACCGAAACGTTTTTCTGCGGCGTTTATTCGCCGTGTGTATATAGGCACGGACGTCACTGTTGTATGGATCGCTATGGAAGCTTGTTGACAGACGTTTTTTCTACGGCGCGGTTTATAAGCCGTAAAGAAACCGTGCCGTGTACAAAGAGCCTTATTAAGTATTTGAAAGCAAACCTTCTGACGTTGCGTCAGTTATAACAAGAAGTAGGTACTTATGCAAGTAACAAGTGCTTACTTTATTAAAAGCAAGTTTTCATTTTTCCAGTCAAGAAAACCTTCAGCTAACGAGAGCAAAAAATAAAAGTTGTTTTTAATTCTTCCGTAAAACAAGTACGTACCTACCACGGCTGACGGTAAATAATAGACAAAACAGATGTTGCAGATATAAACATTTTATGATCGTGTGTCGTAAGCACTGCCGGCTGAAATAATAAAGACTTTTATTTAGACAAGGGTAGACAGAGAAGTCGAATAATTATAATATTAGTACAATTTCCAACGCTAATGATGCTTGATACTTCCGAGTTCTACGCAATTAGCCTTTTTGAAGGTCCTTCCTACTTCGTTTCATTCCAAAAATTATCTCGTGACGCTTTTGCGACCAGATATTTAAATTAAAAGAGCAACAATATCGTAATATTTATCAAAGTCGTGAAAACTATGTTAAATATTAGAAGTTATATAAATCAAATCAAATCAAATCATTTATTTGCTTGAATATGGGCACATGAGATACAAAAAAGTTCTTTGAACCATATCCTACCTAAACAGGTGTGCAAATAACTACTTTATTAGAAATAATTCCTACGTTATTCATTAATTTAATTAATATTAAATTATTTATGAAATTTATTAATTAAGTATATAATTGTATTAGTATTACTTGACTTAAAGATTTAATTGCATTTATCATTTAAATAATTAATAACTTTATACTAGGCTTTATTGATCAGATAAGTCTTTACTTTATTTTAAATTATATAAAATTCTTTGCTTCCTTTATAGTATGAGGTAATTTTATTATATATTCTAGGGCCCATACAAAATGCACTCTTGTCAAACATAGCTGTTCTATGGCGTATTGCACAAAGTGTACTGGCAAGCCTGGTACTTTTTAACGTTTAATTTTTTTATTTGAATATTTCTAATGTCTGATGCTAGTTCATAGATATACAGTGATGGGAATATCTATATTTCTTTTTTTAATTTGTAAAATGTGGTTTACAATTATCTATAGGTTTTAATGCACATATTGCCCGGATATATTTCTTTTGGGCTTAGAAAACAGTTTCTCTCTGAGTGGCATTCCCCCAAAACATTACCTATACCTTATCTTAGTGTGAACCAACGTAAGCGTGGTAAGCAGATAGCAGTGCATTTTGATTTACCACTTTACGAAGCATATACAACATGTTCCGGAATTAACTCACAACCTCTTAAGGGGTCATTGTACTCATCATTATGAACAACTTTTACTATGGGACCAAACATGAAATCGCGAAATAAAAATCGGCTGTTCCCTACATTTTTGTTCTCATAACTCGTCAAAATGTAGGGAACAGCCGATTTTTTTTTCGTATATGGCATGCATATAAAGGTTACCTACCTATACTATATAAGTTTTATAAATCTACGTTTCTAAGGAAGTTATTTCTACTAAGTGAAAGAACAACTTATACTATAGTCATGATTAATATTAATCTTATGCTCTCGCTTCCTTGAAACGCGATCCTAAAATAATCGTTTCAAACCTCCAAAGATCTGGTAACATTCATCGACGTAATACATATTTCTTGCGATTTAATAAAATAATTCACAAAAGTTATAACGTAAGAAAAATTTTGCTTTTTACCGGAGTGGGAAAATTCGCCTTCGGTTTTTGCAAAAAGGTCTCTTGCCGTAAGCGATTTGTGAGGAAAGCGCGAAGCTCTCAAAGGTTTTCCCACTCCAATAAGATGGCCAAATATTTAGGATAAGTGCCAGTTTGATAATTCCGAGTGGTGTTGAAAACTTTTAACCTTTCAGTTTATATAAGTAATGTTAACCCGTATTCTCTTGAGCACTTTTAAGGTCCGGGTTCTGAGCACCTACGAACCGAACGAGGTACACAAGTAGTGCTTTTTCATCTTTCCTACAAAATTTCTAGGAAAGATGAAAAAGCACTACTTGCTCCTTTAATGCAGTTACGTACTTTGCTACTTTGAAGATAATATTTTTTTTGCCTCAAGATTTACTATGGTTTTAGATAGTCCTTCTTTTCCTGGTCTCAAAAAGTGAGTTAACAAAAGGTAATTTTATTATTGCACTTAAATTAAAGCTTGATTAATTAAGTAATAAGTAGGTATTATTAAAATTGTACATCAGATTTTGTCGAAATCATTAAAATTAATCGGTCAGATGGTTAATGTTAAACATCGCTGTCATGGTCTTGCTTTTGTTGCTAATTAATTTCAACACCTCCAACACCACCAAAAACACAAAACAATTATATTAACTTTTGTTTCGACAAACGGAATCGTGTAAAAAATAAAAAACAAATCTTATAAACAGTCTCAAACCTTGTTAAATAAAAAGCTTGTAAAAACGCGAGAACGTACCACGCATTTACGAAGTGGGTAGCGAAGTAATTAGTTATTTTTCTGTTTTCTTTGTTGAATGGGGCTGTGTTGTGGCCATTACGTTGGTTCGTGGCGTTCCGCCGGTATCCCAGTAAATGTGGGGCCACGCCAATTGCCCGGGGCAATTTCTGTGAGGCGTTGTAATTAACGCCTCAAAGTATCCGGGTTTGGAGTGAACAGCGTCGAGATCATTGCAAATACACTTTTAAAATGGTGACCTGATTGGTGCTCGGTAACATACGTGTACCAACAATCGAGACTTAGCTTAATGAAGTGAAGTGTTGAAGATATAATAACAGTGTATGGCTCAGAGGTAGCCAGTGAGTTGTTGGATGTGAGTTGACGAAAACCACAGACTTCACGATAATTAAGTTTATTCGTAAAAGTAACACGAATGTTCAGTTGGATGCTAATCCGCGGTTATAGCGCTACGGCAGCTATTGGTCAACTAATTATTATAATTATAAAAGTAAATAAAGTGAGTAGCGAAAAGTAGGTCGCGGCGTTAGCAAATTGCCTGTACGTGAACCGTACAAACAGTATGAAAGTTGCTATTTTAACCCCCTACGAAAAAGAGGGGTGTTATAAGTTTGTAGTGTGTATCTGTATGAGTTATGAGAACAAAAATGTAGGGAACAGCCGATTTATCTGACTGTCTGTGGTACCATAGCTCCTGGGCCCCAAGTCTGCTATTTTTATAAATTCAGTCATTCCAACACGATCCTATTCACTCTCTTAGATCCGGATTACCCCGTCACTCTCCTTCAGGAAAGCAATAGGGCCACGAGTACAGTGCACAAAATACACAAACCGACCTTCCGTCCTCGCCGCCGAGGTACCACGCGAACTTCCCGAGTAAATGGTAATAAAAGTCCTCCCCCCCGTCCCTTGAATGTCGATGCGCCAGCCGCCCGGTTAGAGGCTGAGAGCGCCGTAGCAGTAAATATAATATCCCCTGATAATAATCATGATCAAAATGTTGATCCAGCCCGTCCCCAAATTGTTACTAATTTTGTGATCCCCCAACGACGCCCTGAGCCGAGGTCCGTACCCCACAGGGGGTGCCCTTAGTGCGCTGTCGTTTAGTTTTAATATATATAATTTGCGCCCTGGCTGGAGGCTTGAAGATTAAAAACCTTAGGGCAGCCACAGGAATATCCGGTTAAGTAGCAACGACCTCTCTAGGTCTGCTACGAGATGCCATACAAAAAAAAAAAAAAAAAACGATCTCATTGTCATACCATTGTCATTTTGCTTAAAGTTCGTAACCTGCTAAATTCATAATGGTCGATCATTGGTCGGTCATATTGTTGTTATGTATGTTCTCGTAATAGAATTGTGTTATTGTAATGGCATTGTCGTATTGCCATTATTATAAAACCCATTAATATAAATGTCATTCATTTGACATTACGTATGAACCGATTCGCTTACCAATAAATGCAATTTCTTTCAATGTAGTGTTAGTGGCCGAGCATTGGAAAGTCTTAATGACGCCATTATAATAGTAGATTACCAAAATTGTCAAAATCAACAATTATGAAACCAATGATCGACCATTCTGACACTATTGTAATAGCAGACTTGAGGCCCTGAACGAATGAACCGATTTTGATTATTATTATTTTTTGTTTGAAAGGTATCCTATTCGAATGTTCTTAGCTATGTTTCAAGTAAATCTGCGCAGCCGTTTGAAAACTATAACCTCTTTTCTAGTTGATGAAGATATATAAACATCTTCCAGATGTCTGATCGATGTGTGTTGCGCTAAACCTAGGTCGGTATTACAAGAATCTGTTGGTGATTCTTAGAGACAAAAATAAGGCTCTAAATATCACGCTGTTCAGGCTAGTTTCGGTGATGGGCAAAGCAAAAAGAAACAAATTCGTTGCCTTGCATTACGTTTATTCCGTATGCTCACCAAAAACAAAATTAATGATGACAACAAACCATATGTTTGTACCACGAATAAAATAGAATTGCATTCTGGTATTTTGTTGTAAAAAGGACAATATGAGTTTCGAATATCAGAACAAAACAATTGTTTGTTTCGTCGTGTTTTCGAAACACATTACAAAAACACCATTGTTATTATATATAATATAGCTATCTTATATACCAGCTGAACTGGGATAGTGGATTTAGTTTATAAGTTTATGTCTTGGCTGGAGGCCTTAATTTATTGAGGCACCCACAGTAAAGTCCGTTTAAGCAGACAACAACCTCCTAGGTTAACCTGCAAGATGTCATTAAAAAAATAAAGGGTAGTGGATTTATTAATTTAAAAGCTAGGTAGGTAATCGCACCTACCTAGCTTTTTTTCAAACAAATCGGACTAGTTTCTGGTCTAGTTAGCTTACTGAACTCCTCGTTCGCATCCCGAATACTGAAAAAAAACTAAATGGGTTACACCGCTGATCCTTAGAATTTTCAGCTGTCGGGCTTCTACCAGTCAAAGGTAACCAGTATCTGAAGCTACGAAGTGGTTATTCTTAATGTATATTTACTAGAATGGTTTTCCTACGTATAGGCACTTCCATGAACAAACAACGTAGGTTGTTCTACTGTTTTATTTTTTATTAAGTTTCATCTGCCGGATGTTCCCAAAAATATCTCCCTATGAATTGTGTGTGAACATATCAAAGTATTCTCGGGATCACACGGGCCTTATAAACTTGACTATTAGGTACACTCCATGCCACTGCAATGGCTAAAGGGGCCGGCGTAGCATGCGTAGTTCATACAAACGTAATACCAAAATAATTTGTAAATCAAACGTATTCTTAAGGTAGTGTGTATTTATTTCGATTGGATTCCAGAATATCTATGTTCCCAAATGTATATTTTGAAAGGACAATGATATAAAGACAAGATATGAGGAATTTTAGTTTTTGAAAAAAAAAAAAAAATCTTTATAAACCTTATTTTTCTCATATTAAATTCTTGTTTAAATTATTGTCCATTCAAAAGATATATTTGGGAATCTAGATATTCTGTATTCCAATCGGAAAAAGACACACTACTTTAAGAATATGATTGATTTACAAATTATTTTGGTATTACGTTTGTATTAATGACGCATCCATCGCCGGCCTCTTAAGCAAAGATATAAATATGTCTATAGACAGTCAAAGCTGTGAACTCGTCGAAAAAAATGGCGCCCAACTGTTGGCCGCAAAATGCACGCACACTAGAATAACACAATGAAAGCACAATGACGTGACGCTAGTGTAACACGTAGCTGTCACGCACAGCAGCATAACAAAGTTGGCCTGTGTGTTGTAGTTATTTTGCAGCACCACACTATCTAGAGCTAGACATACAAAAATAATCAAAGGGTTTAAGGTTGTATGAATTGAAATTGCTTTATTAATACAAGTGTTGGAAGTTCACCGCAGCGTTCGCGAAATACACCCTCGGGCCTCGGACCGGATTGTTGCTGGTCTGGCAAATAATTGTTTGCAGTTTTTTGAGAAATGCTGTTATAAATGTTACGAGAGTGGCTAAATTAAATTGGTCGAGAATGTACTTGTTTGAAATATACAGGGTTATTTTTAAAACGTCAATAACCTCTTAAGGGGTCATTGTACTCATCATTGTACTTTTACTATGATGGGACCAAAACTGAAATCGTGAAAAAAAACCCAGCTGTTCCCTACATTTAAGTTCGAATAATAAGTTAAAATGTAGGGAACAGCTGATTTTTTTTTTCGCGATTGCAGTTTTGGTCCCATAGTAAAAGTTGTTCATAATGATGAGTACAATGACCCCTTAAGTGGTTATTGACGTTTTAAAAATAACCCTGTATAAACTGGATGTGGGTAAGTACGTGTGGGGATAATACCAGCCAAACATTAAACACACAGACAGATATTTTTTTATTATTGAATAGCGCGGCGCAAGCCGACGCTCGTAATTTTGTTGCCATGAGTGATAAACTTGTGCCAAATGAACTGCTGGCGTTCCTGCAACAGAAGCTGGACGTGATGGACGAGGTGTCTGCGATCCAGCTCTGAGTCAGGAACTTCAGCGAGGACGACATTGCTGCTGCAAAACTGCTGCTGTCCCGGTCGCTTGATAAAATCGACCAGATGGTGTCTCGTCGGCGCGACGGGACAAAGAAAAGTGTGCAACACGTCATCCCGCTTCTGAAGGTTACCGATCCTGACGACGTCCCGACATTTGTGGCGAGGGATCTGAACAAGTTACCTCCAGTCACATTCGACCACGTCCACGTTACGAGCCCGTTGAAGGACATTGTGTCTTTGAGGCTAGTCTAGCTGATGTGCAGAGGAAGTTAGAGACATCCCAGAACACCGTCTCTGGCCTGCGCACAGAACTCGATGACTTGCGCAACGCAGTAGCGTTAATTGGGTCACCGGCGTGTGTTAGCAATGTAAATACGCGCCGAGGTGTCGGCTGCCTAGACACATCGGTCACGAGTTTTGCGTCAGCAGTTTTGTCGCCGGTGCCGATTGCTGAGTCTGCGTTTTGCGCCGCACGCGTGCCTCGTAGTCGTAGACGCGTCTCACGTCCCCGCAGCTCCTCCCCGCAACGCTGCCCGACCAGCGCGACCATCTGACCCGTTGGTAACTGTGAGCGCCCCTTCTGCTCCCCCCGCAAAGCCCGTGGCTATGTAGGAAACGAACCGGGCTGATGATGACGGCTTCGTGACGGTGCAAAGGAGGAAACGCCGGCAGAGTTGCTGTAAGAACCGCTGCGGCAAGGCTCCTATGGAGTCAAACGAAAAACTGCGTGCTGCGAAGCCGAATACCCCGGTGTATATTTCCCGTCTCCACTACACCACCGTCGCGGAAGACATCGTGAAGTACGTGCGCCAAAGGCTGAAGTACGCGCCGAGAGTACAGCTGCTGGAGTCGCATCGCAACGTCAACTTTAAGGCGTTTGTGGTGCGCATACCAACGTTCTACCTGCCTCAGGTGATGGAAGAAAGCTTTTGGCCTCAGGATGTGGTATTCCGCCGCTTTCGCGGTCAAGTGCCACCGGAACGCACAAAGACTTAGTGCATCTAAGTGATACTAACATAGCTTTAAGTTTTATTTACTAACGCAATTGTTAATATATTATGTATACTTAGGTTAGGGTATTCAGCTATGGGTCTTTGTAAACTGATAATAAATGGTTTATTATTATTATTCCTTTATTTCATTAAATATACATATAAATTATATTTTTAAATATTAGAATATAAACAAAATATAAAAACATTTAAAAATATAAAAAATAGTAGCCCACCGGTATCGGGAACAAGGTCCAAGCTACCGGCGGTCAGGGCTCCAGAGAGAGGAACCTCCTAACAATGCGAGCCGTGTCCAGAAGTACCGCTCTCTGAATCAGGCCCCTAATCCAGCTGCCCAACGAGAGCCTCTTTAGGTGTTGGTCGAGGCTCTTGGCAATTAAGCCATTGGCTGATACAACTATCGGCACAATGATTGCTGAGTCCACATCCCACATGTCGACAACCTCGCGAGCCAAGTCAAGATACTTGATTTCTTTATCTTTCTCGGCTTTCACGAGGTTCCCGTCATGAGGGACCGTTATGTCAATAATCATTGTGCGCCGCTCTATTCGATCCACCACCACTATATCAGGCTTATTGGCAACAATAGTCCTGTCAGTGATGATGGATCGGTCCCAGTACAATGTGATATTTCCACTCTCGAGAACTGGGTCGGGCACATACCTGAAGTACGGCACCTCCGATTCCACAAGGTTGTATTTCAGAGCAAGTTGCTGATGGATAATCCTGGCTACAAGGTTGTGTCTATGCAAGTACTCTTCGTTAGCTAGACGAGAACACCCGGAGATAATGTGTCGGATTGATTCTCCCGGACGGTGGCATGCCCGACACACGTCAACCGTGCCGTCCTTCACAATAAATCTCCGATAATTCTTAGTCATGATAACTTCGTCCATAATTGCACAGACAAAGCCTTCGGTTTCCCCAAAGAGATCACCGAAACGCAGCCAGGCTACGGACGCTAAAAAGTCTACTTCGGGTTCATGTAGGGCCCGGAAAAAGCGTCCGTGAAGCTCCTTACTTTGCCATACCTCCCTGCGATCATTAGTGTCAAGCACTACAGGTTTGCGCCAGTTCTCTGTAGCCAAGGAGAACGGGGTGAGGCCTTTGTCCACCACGACCACATCTCGATGCATCCCCACGTCGGCTTCTAGAAAATATTCCCTGAGACTGCATATCTCGCGATTGTGGAGTGTCTTAGCGTTTAAAAAGCCACGACCTCCACACTTTCGCGGGATATACAGTCTCATTACCGAGGACCGTGGGTGATGCATTCGATATGCAGTCAGCAGCGTACGAACCCTCCTATCCAGGGCGTCAAGTTCGGTCTGAGTCCATTTGAGTATGCCGAAAGAGTACATCAAAACCGGCATGACCCAACCGTTGAAGGCGCGCACTTTGTTCCCGCCTGATAGAAGACTATTAAATACTTTCTTCAGGCGGGCAAAGAAGCGCTCCTTCAACGATTGCTTCATGTCAGTAACATTGATGCCCAACGCTTCCGACATACCCAAATACTTATAGGTTTCGGATGCGGAGAGGGCTCTAAGGTTTATGGAATCCGAAAGTTGGGTTCCCACGGATTCCACAATCTTCCCTCGCTTTACATGCATGACCGCACATTTGTCCACACCAAATTCCATCCCGATGGCACTACTGAAAGTTTCAGTTACTTTCAGTAGCTCCATCAGATGCAAATTGCTGGGGGCAAAGAGTTTTAGGTCATCCATGTAGAGGAGGTGAGATATAACCTGACCACCTCTCCTCAACCGATAGCCTAGACCTGAATCCTCCAGCAGTGTGCTTAGAGGATTTAAGGCTAAGCAGAACCATAGCGGACTCAAACTATCGCCCTGAAATATGCCTCGCTCGATCCTTATCGGTTCGCTATTCCTCTGGATATTTCGACATCCTGGATAGCGAAGGACTGTCCTCCATTGCCTCATACATGACATCAGGAAGGTGCGCAGAGTTGGGTCTACTTTATACAGCTCCAGCACCCTCATGAGCCATGTATGTGGCACCGAGTCATAGGCCTTCTTATAATCTATCCAACATGTCGACAGATCCTTTCGGGAACGTCGAACCTGTTGGCTAATGGCCATATCAATGAGGAGTAACTCCTTAGTACCGCGAGACCCGTTCCTACATCCATTTTGAGAGGCAGACATGATGGAGTTAGTGTCTATATGTTTGTTAATTTTAGCTCTCAAAATGGATGTAAGAACTTTATAGACCGTCGGTAAACACGTGATCGGTCTATAATTTTTGGGTTCCGCGGTGCTACCTGATTTATGGAGCAGGTGGGTTATTCCTGTCGTTAGGAACTGGGGTAGCGAACCAGACTCCAAAGAAGTCTGGTACTGAGCCGCCAAGCGAGCGTGCGACCCAACAAACCATTTGATCCAGAAGTTGTGCAGTCCGTCCGGTCCTGGAGACTTCCAGTTAGGCAACGGACGGACCGCACGAGCTACATCTTGGGGGCAGATGGTAATAGCCCCTATTTCTGGTATTGGATCGCAGGCTCGCTCAACTTTTCGAGTCCAATCACCTTCAGTGTGACCGACAGGCACCGACCAGATACTGTGCCAGAAAGAAGACATTATATATTATTATTATTATTAATCCCCACGTTTGCTCAAAACGGGTTGGCGATTTCAGACTTATATTAACTAAATTCCAGATTTCCTCACGATGTTTTCCTTCGCCGTTCTCAGTGATACCCAATATAAGGACTAAGAAAGTACATATGAATTGAAAAAGTCACATTGTGTACTTGCCCGAATTTGAACCTTAAACCTAGTCACTAGAACCTAGTGCATGAGAGGCGAGGCCTTAAGAGGCCGGTGTAGCATGCGTAGTTCATACAAACGTAATACCAAAATAATTTGTAAATCAAACATATTCTTATGGTAGTGTGTATTTATTTGGATTGGATTACAGAATATCTATGTTCCCAAATATATATTTTGAAATGACAATGATATAAAGACGAGATATTAGGAATTTAAAATTTCTATAGATAATAAATTTTTCTAATAACTCTTGTTCAAACCAGTGTCCATTCAAAATATATATTTGGGAACCTAGATATTTTGTATTCCAATCGGATTAAAGACACACTACCTTAAGAATATGTTTGATTTACAAACTATTTTGGTATTACGTTTGTATGAACTACGCATGCTACGCTGGCCAACCACTGTGCCATCGTGACATTGTCATTTCGTGTATTTTTTTTCTTAAACGATACTTATCTATCCTCAAATTATTTGAATTTTAGGCTGCGCTAAAAATAACGTCGCGCGTCGTCGTGTACAGTCGAACGCCATTCAGTTTTTAATTGGGTAGTGTTCGGCACTCGACAACTGCCCGAGCAATATGTTAAAAATAAAACAAATAAGTCTTTTGTCAAAAAAACTCAAAATTATTAAAAGGTTTTCCAGCGGAAATTGGTCACTGCTTACATCCTAAGTAAATTACAACAACTTGTTTCAACTGTAAAGTTCACTGAAACAATATTGAATGTATTATTATTTAACTTGTGGCCGCTCTCGCTGTAGTATGCGACGTACGAGTATGTTCAGACATATTGCTAGTTTCATGCGCCAAAACATTTGTCACGAAATACTTGAATGCGAAATTAAGTCTGGCTTTTTGGCACAAGCCTAAACAAAGACTGATAAGGTCGGTATTTCTTCAAAAACCGGACAAGTGCGTGTTGAACAAACATGGTGAGGGTTCCGTACAATGATTATGTTATACATCATGTTTTTCATCCCATGAACAAACCTAAAATTGTAGTTGATAACATGTTCTCCCATACATCCCAACTGCAAATAGTTTGTACGCACAATATTGAGAGATTTACAATGTTATTTTAACACCATATGCTTCATAAAGGTTTTCCTGTAATTTATTAGTAAATAACTATATAGATTTTTTTTTCATTATTTTAGGCTCATTTTAAGTTTTGGAGATATGAAATGGTCAATCTTCATCTATTTTCTTAAATAACATTAAAATTTATTTAAAACTTAAACAAAAATAAAATTGGTATCCTCACAGCAAGCCTTTTCATTTCATATGTCACACGGTACGGTTTGCAAAACTTTTGTTGTTTTCAGTTTCTATTTGCCCCCCAAAAGTGCCACCCTCTTAATCAATCATCAATTCATTTATTTACGTAACACAACCGTGTTTCGGTCACAGAAATTCATATGTACCTATACCAAATTTCAACTTAATTAGTCCAGTAGATTCGGAGGAAATAAGCTGTGACAGACGGACAGACAAACAGACACACGAGTGATCCTATAAGGGTTCCGTTTTTTCCTTTTGAGGTATGGAACTTTAAATAACCACAAAATGTTTAGAGCGTTCTTTTGAATCAGTATAAACGAACTAGGTATTTGAGTACCGGGTAATGGCGTTAGTTTCAACTAGTTATTTATTACCGGCTGAAAATCATAACATTATTAGTTTGCCCATAGGGCATGAGATCTGAGCGTCAGCTGTTTTCAGCTCCAGTTGTGGGGAAATCCAAAGTTAAACCATGTCAAAATAATTGAATGCCACCCCAAACCTTATGGGAAGATTTTAAAGATCTTCTAAATCCCAATAAGTTGTCAGCTGCTTCAAAGTGGTGCGAATATTGTACATAATCATACCAGTCACCTGCATGAACAATAATTTTGTGATGGCACATCAGGGCTAAATTCGAATCTCTGGTTAATCTGACAACGTGGTCAAAGGAAAGATTACTTCAATTTTGTTTATTGAAAAAGCCTGAACCAGGAATCAGTATCAGTACTTTATTTGCTATGAATGTAGGTACAGGTATAAGATGTTGTACATAAATTAATGAGATCGGCTTCAGTCTACCTTACGGCGTGCAAATTATTACATAAATTAAAATATTAATACAAACAAAATAATTTCAACAAAACAAAACAGAAATTAAAATGAAGTCAATTAATAATAATATAGTCAGGTACATATAATATATCATGGTCAAATTTGCAATTAATTATAATAATCATAATCTGGACAAACTCATATCATTTATAAAGTATTTTACTGAGTAATAACATTTGCCTAAAAGTAGTGCAGGTACCTTAGATTTAAAAATGTTAACAGAACAATCCTTAAAACCATGGGGTAATCGACCCCAATCTCTTTTGTAAAATAGCATCCTGTATTTTTAGTTGTTTTGGAGCGATATGAAATTACCTTTTTTTACAACTTTTCTGATGATTACTGAACAATAAACAACTACTAACTAGTACGTAACATACAGCAGTGGTGGCCCAGTGTACGTCCGAGACTTACGATTTGTAGGTCGTAGGTTCGAATTGAACCCCAGGCAGGCGCAGGGCCCAATGCCTGCCCGGGTTGCGAGTTTGTCCGTGTCGTGTCGTGTCGTGTCGAGGGATATCGTGGCCCTGAAGAACACGGGTGGGTAAAGTCTGACACGTCCTCCCGCTCCGCCCAGAGCGGGAGAAGTTATTTGATAACTTCCCACCCAAGAAAAAAGGCAGGCGCTTTACTTTCATTAAATAATTTTATCACCACTGCTCTTAAAACGGTGAAGGAAAACATAGTGAG
Organism: Tiliacea aurago; assembly: GCA_948098905.1. NCBI lineage: Eukaryota > Metazoa > Arthropoda > Insecta > Lepidoptera > Noctuidae > Tiliacea > Tiliacea aurago. Next base: position 13,515,877 of record OX402577.1, read on the forward strand.
GAAACCGGCATGTCCTAGAACCAAAAAAAAACAAAATTTCATCGAAATTCGTTCAGCCGTTAAGGCGTTAAAAGGTAACAGACAGACAGGAGTTACTTACGCATTTATAATCTTAGTATGGATCTAAGAAACTCTAAAGAACAAAGTTATCTAAAATGAGGTACATTCTAAATTCAGTTTAACCCTCGTTGGAGTAAATGTTCGTAAACTATCGTACGATTAGACTATTCCCTTCGCATTCAGGCGAATCAAAGGTCAGTTTATCCTGTTACAAATTAGCCAGTGGCTAGACTTGAGATTCCATTTCTGTTAGTTAAAATATATTCCGAGCAATCAAGGTTTCTGGGCTGATAAATTACTTATCGTGTTGTTTAACTAGACTTTCATTTATAATCTTTGTTGATTTATGGCTTTCTTAATGTTAATATTAAAATAATATTAACAGTTCAATTGGAACTAAAAGTGTAAAGTCACCTTTCGTATTGTAATTGTCATTGAATATTGACAATATATCCGAGACAGATTGGCCCTAAAACTACTTAGTTTCCAATTAATTTAATTAAAGTAATTAAAGAGCCTGTACGTTTAGGTAAAACCAAATTTTTACGGTCATTAAACAAAACTTCAATTTCATTTAATATGTCTAGATTAAACAATCTAAGGGAGAGATTCAATTTACCCCACAAACAAGCGAACGAGTGCCTCAACTTGATAATTTAGCTTTTATTTATTTACCAGAAATCAAGTAGGTATTAAAGAAAACAACAATGTTCCACAGACGAGAAACATCAGTACTTCAGACGCAAAGTTATTTCTAGCTTTTGCATACAAATTAGAACTTTTAATTAATTATAGGACTTCATGTTGATAATGTAATTATAAGGAAAGTCCATTAATTTATTTTGAAGTTCGAATTGACAATTACTTGTGAGCCGGTATTGTTTAGGCTGTAGACTAATTAACGTGTGACATCTTTTAATTACAACATGTAGGTATGTATGTGAACGCCACCGTACGGAAAGTTATTAGACTTAATAGGTAAAGTAGAGAATACATTTTGTAGTTCCCCTTCATTGCTGAAGGCAGATACCTGAACAATTTACTGAAAAATAATATGTTTAATGCAAGTCAGAAAAGCTCTTCAACGCACTTGATTTATTTCACACATGTTTTCACATGGGCACTTATGAAATGTTAGAAGCTGCACGGTTCCAATTGTTTGTCGGCAAGAAACCGCACGGTTACTCTTTTAAAAATAATTTGCTTTTACAATGTTTTCAAATTACAGTGTTAATATAGGTATCAGAGGAAAGTGTAGGCCCGTCAAAAGTACCAGGTACTTAACATGATAGAAAATGGTCTACAAATCTACAGTCTTAGCCTACAACATTCTCACATTCATAAATAAAAAAAAGAATCTACATGGTTATTTTTAAAACGTCAATAACCTCTTAAGGGGTAATTGTACTCATCATTATGAACAACTTTTACTATGGGACCAAAACTGAAATCGCGAAAAAAAACCAGCTGTTCCCTACATTTATGTTCGAATACTTAATTCGTTAAAATGTAGGGAACAGCTGATTTTTTTTTCGCGATTTCAGGTTTGTGGTAAAAGTTGTTCATAATGATGAGTACAATGACCCCTTAAGAGGTTATTGACGTTTTAAAAATAACCCTGTGTATAAAATATTACCAAAATAATAAAAATAAAAACCTATTTAAACCAAATGACAAGATTTCCATTACAGCTGTATCAAATCTGAATTAATATTCTGTCCACTAGTCACTAATAAATATTATATTTTAAATTAAAATTTTACATTAAGGCGACGATAATCGACTTTTCATGATTTTATAGTGAAGATCACGTCTAAACGAGTAGTGTTAATGATTTGAAAAAAATATAATTATGTTAGTAGTAGTAGCATTTTTTCAATAACTTAATATGTGAATATTTTAGATTATGTTTATATTACATAGTGAAATTAATTTGTAAAGTTATGTCTAACGCGGATAAATAACTGAGAATGGCGCAAAATCTACCTAGCGTATTTTTCTGAAACCTTTACTTATTTAAAGATAATTTAATTATTGACCTTGTAATATACGCATTTTATTAAAATACCTGTTGTTTTGTGTATAATAAATTAATAATGCGTCAAATTGGGGACAGCGCTCCTTGACGGGAGAATCCTAATACTGGCTGAACGTACGACGCGTTGCGTGAGCTCAGTACAGAACACGCAAGTTAACCACTCAAGGTCACTGGCATATATCTGATTCTTAAGATTCTAGTCAACTGTCTGAAGTTGCGGAACTACAACATTGTTTTTCTACGAACCATAGTTTTGCCTACAATCTATTCCATTAGAACCTGGAAAATGTTCTCTAATATGTTTCTACCCATTAATTATCAAAACCAATTCTAATCCAATCTAAGCGATAACTAATAATAGATCGAGTACACTAGATAGCAATGTTACTATCCTAAACCGCTGCATAATTACGCACTACGAGAGAAGATGATTAGCTGGCGCGGCTCGTAATCAAGTATCATTGCTGAGCAGCCATTGCACATACGAACAGACGATTATGAGCTTAGAATGGTCGGCGATGATGTGTATGTAGTTATTTATAATGCGAGGCAATCATGGTTTATAAAATTTTAAGGAAAACAGAGTTGTCCAAGTGATGGCCTTATAAGTATTATGAAAAATTAGAAAAAGTCCATCTATAAAAACAATGACTTAAAGTAAAAATATAAGTAGGTATTGAAAAAAAGGTTTCGAAGAAATTTGAAAAACAGTCGAGTTCAAGCAGCCCGAAAAGTTCAAACAAAACTTTCTCCACATTTTTATTTAATCGACGGAAATAAAAAGGAAGTCGACGTCCCAAGTCGACACGTATATTTATAAAAATAGTTTCAAAAACTGTTAAGTGCACAAAAAAAAAAAAATCGATTAAACAAAAAACTGAAACGTGAAAAACTTTTATAGTAATTAAGTCTAACTAAGCTTCTAAATTAAGGTAAATTACTAATTTTGAGTCGGCGCCCAACAAACAAAAAGTCGCCAAGTAAAATGATGGCAGCTTGATTGATATTCATTTATTTTTTGTTTGGCGCCGACTCAAAATTAGATACTTACCTTAATTTAGGGGCTTGGTTAGACTCATCTGCCTAGCCTTACCCTTAAACTAAAAGGTTTTTTTTTCTTTTTCGCTTTTGAGTTTCTTTCATCATCAGTTTAATTTTGAATTACACGTAGTAGTTCAAAAGGGTTAATTTAACACCAATAATATACGTAATAGCGATACGACCGAAAATAAATGAAACATGGCAAGTCGTTAAACTGAACTTGGAGGAATGTAGCCGGTTAAGCGTCCCCGGTTCAATCCCTAAGGGATGAGGCAGACACGTAGCGTTCACTCAGCACTCGAGTTTCTACTATCCTCAAAGACAATTTCACTGTTCTTTTCCCCGGCTCAAGAGCTTGCGATATAGCTGACATAATACTTAATTTTGTTCAGATATTGTTTCGTCATAACACGGAGTGTGGATCGTGAGTGAAGGTATGAAATGTGACGTATTGGCTTAAAGTTGTGTCATGGCAGCCAATAAATTACTCATGAAAAGATTTTTTTAAGTGAAAATAAGCATTCTTGAAAATAATTTCTGAATAATGTATTTTCCAATATGAGTGCGGAAAAAGAAATGTAAATTATATTTAAAACTAGCTGCTGCCCGCAGCTTCGCCCACGAGGTTTTTTCCAAAAATAAAAGCCTAAGTTATTCCTTATAGTATCAGCTATCTGCCAGTGAAAGTCCCGTCGAAATCGGTCCAGCCGTTTCGGAAATTATCCGGAACAAACAGACAAAAATATTTAAAAAAAATGCTTCAGTACCGTATATACTTTCACATGCATTTAGTAATAAATTGTTATTTTAACAGAAACTTTAATTTTATATATTTGTATAGATTTTCATTTAGCTAATAAAATTTTAAAAAAATACTGGGCTGGTTGCATGAACAAATAAGTATAAGTTTGGAATGAAATACATAATTTTACAGTTCAACATATCTTAAGGGAGTAAGTATTTTTAATCCTTTAGCATATGAGTAAATCAGTTTTGTGGTAGGTGGGAACTAAGATAAAGCGTGAACGCAGTGATTCATTTCCTGAAAAATGCATTTATTCTGTAACAAGACCACGTTGCAGAGTTTTCCCAACTCATATATTTCAAACTCTTTCGAGATTACAAAGTTATGCCCTCTCAGAGTTTTTACAAGAAAAGTGGATTAAGATTTTCTATATCTACCTAATATATCAACATTACGGTACGTTCGTATGATTTATAGGCCAAGTTGAGGAACTTCTGCATGTCATCCACTGGCTCTTTGCGAAATTTTCTAAAGAAACTTTAAACTTTTTACATTAGCACGATGATGGTGACTAACCTAGGTATAATATACCTATTCTTATTTAACACTTAAGTTTGGAACTGGGTGAAGAGAAAATTCCCGTTTCGTATTACCGTAGTACCTAAAGTAGAAAATTAAATGAAAGAAACTTCATAAAATATTAAGTATATTGACTACCTTTTAAGATTCCATTAACACTTTTTTATTACTGAAATGCTAACAGTAAACTTATTTAGCTATCTGAAAATAGGTATATTTCACTTCAAAACAGAAAAAAAGCATTTTTAGGTAAAATCAGTAAAAGTATATTGTCGTATTATTTGTTTCATTTTATTAAGTGAATTGTTTTTGGTTTTATGTATTCTATTGTCTCTTCTCCTCTTACACACGTTGTCTACATCTCTTTATCGATTTTACTACCGCAGGTAAGCTGGAAGAGATTTCTTTAGAAATAAGCATCGCCAAAGTACGTATTTTTCTGTTCCTTTCCTCTTGTATGTTTATATTTATGTGTGTACATAAATGGTTAAAAAAATAAAATGTAAAACAAACGTAAACAATAATGGTTAAAAAACCGCTAGGTACGGAGTAGGATATTTGTCTGCGCGGTGATTAATGGCAACCGAGTCGCGGATTGTTCGAGCGGGATGAGTTCTGAAGAAGCATTCACAACCCGTGAAATTAACTTTCGTCGCCTTCCGAACAGCCGTCAGTTTATTTTCACAGAAAGCGTTTCACTTTTTGTGACCAAAGTACTGAACGCTTCCGACGGTATTGGAATGTTTGATTATTGCTTCCCTATTAGGCACGCGGTAATGAGATTCCGTGTAACGGCTTGTAGGTGAAACCAGAGTACACATTTCCGAGAAAATATTTCTTAATATGGTATTACGAGCTCCGTTATGTCGAAAATACTGCAGCATTACTTTTTAAATAAATATATGGTAAAGTTGAGGATTAATGTTAAGTACTATGTTTGACGAAAACACGCTTCCATAAAATTTTCTTCAAAGAAAAAAATGCCAAAGTTACCTTCAAGCCGAACAATAAACCGCTGGAATTCAAAAATACTTCAAATTAGATAATGAAACTTTGCGTATTAACTGAATAAACTATAAAACAGGTCTTATGTTACTATTTTTAATTACCATTATTTTCACCGTATAAAGAAATAAACTAAAATATCGGTGCTTATGAGTCTCCTCCCTGCCACTCTGTCTCGCTTTCTCGCGTGACCGCCAGCTACTTGTGCGAGCGAAAAAAAGACTGAGGTGGCGCTGAGGTAGTATAGACCCTTAAGAAACTTTGAATAAGTGTCATTTAAGTATACTGGAGCATAGTTGGGGGGCTTGTGGCTAAGTAATAACAGCCGCACGGGTCGATCGATCAGGTTAAGCTTCGCTTGCCGCGGTTGGTCCGTGAATGGGTGACCATCTTTACGTACCCCGTCCATGCCTCAGAATGCAGTTAAGCCGTTGGTCCTGGCTGTCATTGGTGGATCTTTGAAAGTCGTTACGGGCCATCAGACGCCCGAAAATCTGACAACCAGTCTTCATCAGTTATCGTATTACCCAGTAACTGGGTTGTGGGGGTCAGATAGGCAATCGCTCTATGTAAAACACTGGTATTCAGCTGCATCTGGTTAGACTGGAAGCCGACCCTAACATACTTGGAAAAAGGAAAGAATGAAGAAGGAATGATTGTATGTAATAATAATTGTAAATTGATTTGCATACCCGTTAAAACGGTGAGTCATGTAGCACTATGTAATGATATGAACACCTTTTTGTAAACATACCATGTTCCTGGCAAATAAATATTCTATTCTATTCAATTCTAAGGCTGGGCAGTTGGTTGATGTAAGTATAGTAGAACAACACCAAATTAACAAAAAAATACACATAAACATATTTCCATATTTATTGGGTTTAGAAGAGGACGTTCAACTCCGGAAACTATTACGGCTTTGACATCTGAGTTTGTTAATAAGGTGGATAAGGGTTATAAATGCTTAAAAGGGTTATAAATGCTTAAAAGGGTTATAAATGCTTAAAAGTGTTTTTAGATATCAAGAAAGCTTTTGATACCGTTTCCGTTCCAATCCTTCTGCACAGGCTAGAAAGTATAGGTATAAGAGGTACGGCTCTCTCCCTTTTTGAAAGTTATCTTAAAGATAGACAGCAAATGGTTGAAATTAATAACTCATGCAGTGCCGAAGAAGAGGTCTACTACGGAGTCCGACAAGGGAGCGTTTTGGGTCTGCCACTCTTTTTAATTTATATTAACAGCATATGCAATGTGCAGATTAATGGAGGGCAAATGTTCTCATACGCAAACGATACTGCGGTTGTTTTCTCAGTAACGTCATGGAAACATTTAAAAACTATCGCTGAAGAGGGTCTGATTGAAATAGCTGGCTGGCTCAAAGCAAACCTTTTAACCCATAATACCACAAAGACTAATTTTATTTGTTTTTCCCCTATCCAAAGGTCACAGCCCGGATCTCACTATAGCATTGCGATTCATGATTGCCAAAATAAAAAGCCCTCTGTAACTGTAATTGTGGCTGTCAAACCATTCAACAAGTCAGCTCCACAAAATACTTGGGCATAATTGTTGATCAAAGACTGTCATGGCACCCTCACGTTGAGATCCTTATGAAAAGGATCCGGAAGCTCATTTGTTTCTTTAATACTTTAAGACATGTTATGTCTGCGCAAATTATAAATAAGATCTATATAGCTCTGGCACAATCTATAATAACTTACTGAATTCCGATTTGGGGTGGAGCAACCAAACTCCTCGACCTGGAAAGAGCTCAGCGATCACTTATCAAGGTGATGTATTTTAAACCATTTAAGTTCCCTACAATAGACCTATATAAAGTTAGCAACTTGCTCTCAATTAGAAAACTTTATGTTCTAAACGTGTCCTTAACCCTGCATAAGTGTCTTCCTTTCTTAACTCAGAACAGAAGGCGCAGAGATAATTATAGTGGCCCACTCCCCAGGGATTCGTACTGTTTTTGCTAGACGTCAATATGTTACACAATCCACCTACATCTATAATAAACTGAACCGTAAATTAGATAATATCATATCGCCTGTTGTTATACGATTGTAAAAAAACAATAACAATGGCTGACCTATGAAGAAACAGAAAACATTCTGACAAGATTAATTATGCTAAAACAAGAAAATAAAAAACGGTACATACACACACACACATATACACACAATATATACATACACACACATGTGCACACCTCATACAACGAGAGCTGCTAAATTAATGTTTTATTTTATTTACATATTTTTCTATATACTCTCTATTTACTTATTAGCCTCATAATCATGATGTGGTAAAGCAACCACTTAAGGGAAGTGTGAGACAGCTCTGACACAAGTACTTTTGTAACTTACTGGGGCTGCCTTAATTTATGTATGACACAATGTTTAAGTTGAAATAAATATTTTTGTATTTGTTTATGGAAAATAAATTTCCCAGTTAAGCTCACATTTTAATATGTAAGTTGATATTTATTTATCTTACTCAAACCGACAGATCTATCAAGCATCAGTTAGTTTGTTTTGCCAAAATAAATACTAATCCTTTTATTATTCATTAATAACTTTTGTGTTTGCTTTGTAGAGAGATGCTTTTATGTTTAATTAGTGTTCTTTTTTAATCCCAGATACTAATTTGACAGGTGCAAATATCAAACTCTAAATTGAAAAATCGATCAACAATAATTTGAAATGACAAAATAATCTCTGGGATTAAATCACGAACTTTGAAAGATAAATTTTATTGTTCATGACTTGCGTATATATCCAATAAAAAAAAACCGGTCAAGAGAGAGACGGACTCGCACACCGAGGGTTCCGTACGTAATTACGTATATATGATGTTGATGATTTCCGAAAAACTGTGCTATTTAGAGACATCGTTTTATTTTTCCTGTAATCTTTACATACACTTCTATCACATAGAATAATTTCAGATTTATATCTATGCAAACTTAGGAGATAAGGGACGGGGGGACGGTATTTTTTTAAAACTATGCTGCCAAAAAAAAAAGAAAAATATATTTGAGAATGTGCAAACAGCGTTCTTTCTATATGATACCCCACATGCCCTAGTAGCCTCACTTCAAACTTTTAAGACCCCCTTTCAGTCCCTTTTGCAAAAAAGATATATATTGTTTTGATTTTTTTCTTGTACGCAAAATAGTTGTGCAAACGTCATCTAAAACTATAACTAAATTTAAAGTTGATAGCATTAGTAGTTCTTGAGATATCCAGGTGTGACAGACAGACAGACTTAGTCTCACCATAAGGGTTCCTTTTTACCATTTTGGTACGGAACCCTAAAAACTATCGTTTATCTACGTATTTTTAATTTTCTTAATTTTTTATTTTTGTCGTTATACAATATATGTATAGTGCTAACTATCGTAGTCATGCATTTCAAGTAGTACGAAATATATTATGTACATCGTAAGAGTTGCTAGTGTCCATTATGTACATCGTAAGAGTTGCTAGTGTCCATTCTCCACATACAATTCAATTAGATTTTCTCTTGAAAACCTTTTCATGGAACAGAATAACGATTTTGTTTACTTTTAAAACAACAAGTTCAGCTTTGTTCTTAGCTAGAAAAAACTACTCAGACGCTAGCTTGACTGCTGTATCCCAGATATAATCTACTTGAATCAGTGTAAGCAAAATACTGGAGATCTCTACAAATAGTAATTAACACTAATTACTAGTCCACGAAGTCTTCAACGATTTCTATTGCAGCATTCACCTTGTAATGACTGGTTACTATCACAGTGGGAAATGAAGTATTCTAATAATTTTATAATACATTCTGTTTATTCACATCACAATAATATTATAAAGGCGAAAGTTTGTGAGTGTGTGTGTTTGTTACTTCTTCACGCTCAAACGGCTAGACCAATTTTGATAAAATTTTGTTTTGAGGTAGCCGACACCCTGGATTAACGTATAGGCTGCTTTTTATCCCGATATTACCACGGGATCGACACTTACGCGGGTGAAACCGCGGGGCGCAGCAGTTTTATAATAAATAAATAATATCCTTCTGACTGATTTAGACTACCTGGCTAACCTCCGTTGAGATTGGTCGCAGGAGACAGGGGCTCCAACTCCGTGGGTGCTCGGGGGCTCCAGCACTCACGAGAGGTAAATAGTGGGTGCAGAGCACCCATGAGCATAGACATCCACACTGATCAACCAATCGGCTTTGACTGATATCTTTTTAATATCAGTCGCCACGCGACAAGACGTCTGCTACTAACGTAATTACATTGGTTGCGTTATAATGTTTTAAAGCGAGGTTCTAAAATTGTCGAGCTCGCGCTGCTTGCTTGCATCTTGGACTTTCTTACTTGTAAAGCTTGTTAGCAAAGTAACTCCTATGTCTGTACAAATGATCAATCCTTATGTCCTGATGACCTTAACCGATTCAAGGTCCTAAAATATTTGAGCTCGCTTCACTCGCAGTTCAGTTTTCAGATTTGCCAGCACCAAAAACGTTCCGTCAGATACTAATAACATGTGTTATCGTCGATAGTCAACTTAAAAACAGGGTAAAACAATAAAAGTAAGTGAAAAAACTTTTTTAGAAAAATTTGGGGTAGTTTAACTAGATTGTTTTTTGTTTTACCTATCTTTCCTACTGACATTCATTACTGCCTGTCTGTTCGCTTAACATGAATTCTACTGGACAGATTTAGATGTGATTTTCAGGGTTAAGAAGGCTAAGTAAGCCTAGGAAGTAGGGTGTAAAAAAAAGAACTCCGCGTTCCCCCCATATGAGCATGAGTACCCACGAGCTTTTCTAAAATTCGGTGCCCCTGGCAGGAGATGTAATTACACAAGTGTATGCGCAAATATTTGCTGTCCGATAAGGATCAGGCACGGGTTGACGGTGTATTGTGTTCCACGCGCGCCTTAAAGAGATGTCAGCACGAATTGACGCGGTCCATTAGGGCCAATGCCTGCCATGGTTGCGAGTTTGTCCGAAAGGGCTATCGTGGCCTTAGCACACAGGCAACGGTAGGAACGCGGGTGGCTTTTAGTCAGTAAAAGTCTGGACACGCCCTTCCGCTCCACCCAGAGCGAGAGAAGTTATCCGATAATTTCCACCCAAAAAAAATACTCCCGTAGTCCGATGGGATGCCAATCCGACAAGACTGGGACAGATCAGGCGAAGGACCAAAAGCTTTACGTGCTTTCCGAAACACAGGGGTATTACACCACCAACTTCCAGACTCCAGACTGCTATTGAGAAATTCCTAATGGGAAACCCCAATAACACTTTGCCCAACCTGAGGATTGAACCCAAGCCCAGCATTCGCGCTTGCAACCACGAGACCAATAACTATCTTTAGCCGGAAATGATTTCACTGCCTCGTTGGTAGAGAGGATCGCAAGCTCGACTGCTGAGCGTAGTGTTGCTGGGTTCAATTCTCAGGTGGGGCAAAGTATTTTAGGTTTTTAGGGTTCCGTATGTCTGAATGAAAAAACGAAACCCTTATAGGTCCACTCGTGTGTCTGCCTATCTGTCTGTCACAGCCGATTTGCTCAGAATCTATAATGGACCGATTAAGTGGAAATTTGTTACTCATATCAATTTCTGTGTCACACACACGGACGTGTAACGTAAATTAATGAATTTTGAATACGGGGGTCCATTTGGGAGACAACAAACAAAATTAAAAAGGGAAACCCTGTACTATGTGACGCATGGTACAGGGTTATATGTGACAAATGAAAGGGGCTTACTATGAAGGTCTCAAGTATGTTTTTTTTAAATAATTTTAAAATAAATAGTTCTAAAGTTAGTTCAAAGAAAATAGATTAAAGTTGACTTGTTACCATCAACTAAAATTATTATTTGATTTATAAAAGTGAAGAAGTAAAGTATGGTGTAACAAAGACCGGTGATTATTCTGTACATGTCACATTGTCGATATAAATAAAATGAGTTTGTTCTGGCAAATATGCTATCTTGTTTAAAGTAAATAAATAAATAGTGATTCCAAACATTTTAATGCCAACTAAGAGAAAATGTATCTTAGTTGGCTCGCATTTTTTTCAGTGTTTTTTTCAGTGTGGAAGCCCAACATAGTTGGGAAATGGCTAGGCTGATGTTCAAGAAAACCTATAAGAAATCTATGATCTTAAAATAACATGGTAAATCTCCCAATATTGTTCATACAAACTTAATAAATTTGAAGTTGTATGTATGGGTGAACATGTTTTTCAACACAATGTTAAGTATGTTCTTGGGATAAATTCATCCCAACTACGGAACTCTCCATTGTGCGTAGTACGACATGAACGTAGCCGGTTTTCCATCAAGATTTTCATAGTACTAGCCACTAGCACAAATTCAGCCCCTGGGCTGAAAAAGTAGATAAGCTCTACTCTTATTATACAGGATTATTTTTAAAACGTGAATAACCTCTTAAGGTGTCATTGTACTCATCATTATGAACAACTGTTACTATGGGACCAAACCCGAAATCGCGAAAAAAAATTCAGCTGGTACCTACATTTTAACGAATTATTCGAACATAAATGTAGGGAACAGCTGGTATTTTTTTCGCGATTTCAGTTTTGGTCCCATAGTAAAAGTTGTTCATAATGATGAGTACAATGGCCCCTTAAGAGGTTTTAAAAATGACCCTGTATATGAATTTTTGGTGTTCCAGTTGGCGTAGAATACTGGCATGATGTAATTAATGTATGTTCATCTGAAATGCCAAAGTAAAATAAACCAGAAGACAATTTCATAATTGTATAACTTTATAATCATCAAAGTTGAGTCACGCAAACATCCTTCCTACGGCGTCATTGCGTTGTGTAATTCAACCAAACATGAAATTTTGCGGTAGCTGACAATAATTATGTTCCACGCAGTCGCGGCATCCTGTGTGTAATACTACCATGCCACTGTAACGTATTGCTAAGCTGTGCCATTTTCACGTTACACTCGGTAAACTGCGAACTGTTCATATTATACTTCACACAGAGTTCTATTTGTACGGATGATTATATTATATTATATTATTTGATTGGTAATTTTATTTATTTAGTTGCTTTATGTTTTTATGTCAATTTAATTTTAATTATTTTTCAATTACTTATTGCATTTATTTTCAGTTAAGTACTTATTTTAATTTATTTTCAATTTTAATTTAATTGCAATTATTTATTTCAATTGTATTTTCGTTTTAATTTGTTTTCGATTACCCATTTATTTGGATTTTATGTTATTAGCGCATTAATTGAACGTGTCATGACTAACATAGTTTTAGGATATTATTATGATATTATCAAAACATGGACCAAAATTAGGTCTGAATTAAATGTAGTTTATTTTTTTATCTGAGGAATAATTTTAAACTTATTCCGTCTTATTTATTACAAAACAAGATTTATATTTTGACATGGCTTAAACCATGGTGCCAGCTTTTGTAATAAGAACGTAACTGTGATTGAAATACTAATACAAAACTGAAAACTTAGTTCGGGTACTAAGTTGTCAATTTTGTATTAGGAACTTAACCATAGACGGAGAAGAGAAATTCAATAATGGCTCTATGGTTTAATAAACCTGGGTCTGAAGATAAACCTTGTTTTGTAATAAGACGGATTCCGTTTTTTATTTTTATTACAAGGTTATGTCAATTTTATTTTACGGATAAAAGACGGCGCTGGAAAAATCAGCCCTTAATGGAAAATGTTATTTCAAGGTCCGAAATATGTCGACCTAAAAGTATTTCTTGAAAAAACGTTTAAACGGAAAAATAAAATAATAAGTCAATTCAAGTCAGAAGCTAACATTTATATGAAATGCCTTTTCTCTGGATCACTACATCGGAAGAAAAGCTTAGCATTTTAGTTACAAGAACAACCCGACGAAAATAGGTTAATGAAATCCTGACTAAAAAGTCTCTGATTATCTTGAAATGTTTCAAACCTAATTCGCTAAAACGGCAAAAAATCGACTGTCTACCCGCGCTGGGAGATTTGTAATCCCGTCGCTGATAAACTGTTCGACTTACAAAGTAATAGAGTTCAAGTTATGACAGATACATTGTATAAGTCTGCCAAATTTAAGCCAACTAAATCTCGGGATAAAAGCACTTGTTAGTTGTCACCAAGAAATTGCAGCAGTGTATAGTGCAGGGTACACACCGTAGTGCAGGGGATGGGCCAGCAAACCACTAATGGATCGGCGTGCGTCATGCTCTATATCAATAAATGCTCTGGCTTTTAATACTGCCTTTGTTGAAGTAGGCCAATTACTATCAGTGATGGCAATTACGGTCGTGTTGGTGTAATGGCGTTCCTGTCCCAAGCGGCGTGCTCTGAAAACACGGTTGTGATTGATTTTAACAATAGACAATATAATTACAATTACGTAAACCGAAAATGTTCATCGGAAACTTTATTCAAAAGTGGATTAAAAGTTTGTACCAATTTACAATTTATTCGATTTCCTGGAAACGGAAACAATACAGATTTAAATAATGATTTGAGTCACAGTTGAATAAGACGTCTAAATTATCCAATTGTAAACTTCAAACAGTTTCACGTTGTTCTAAAACAAGCCGAAGTCCATCGCTCTAAGGTTGGTTTTAATATGAACATTGAAGTAGTCCTGATTGGATTTTAAGGTGCATCTAGGAGACCGTTACGATAGTTAAAACGCGAAGTGGTCATTTCGTTTCACTTGTGATTGAAAAATAAAAGCACTCGTAAATTACAGCACAGGCCAGAACTCGGGGAGAAGCTTACCTAAGATTTGAAAATCAGCGTTCTATTCGCAAATATGCATTTTATTTGCGATTCAGTCGGCTACTGTGATTTGGAGATCAATATGTAAATGCATTCGTGAGTGCACGCGGCCCGGCGGAGGCGTGAGTGCATTTTGTCGTAGAGGAGGAGGCAGCCAGCCGTGACGCCGCGACCTACTGTTTCTGACTTTGTGAGACCAACCTTGCTCTGTAGGATTTAAATGTAAAATTCTTTCACATTTTGTAACACTTCCTTTGAGTATAGCTTAGTTTCAGAAGCATTTATTATGCACATTACTCTGCTTGTTACATATTTATTTAAAACTTGAATTTTGTGAACCTGAGCTTATACCTAGAAGTTATGGCTACCATTTTGCAAACTAGTTATTTAAATTTTTCTATTTGATATATTTCATTAGATTTTATGTTGTTCCTATACTGTAATAAATAATTTAATATTAATATTTGTAAATGAGTGAATAATGTAAGAAATATATATATATATATTTTTTTTTTTTTAAATTTATATTATATCTATAGATATTTGCACATGTGTTTAGGTAGGATAGGGTTTAAAGATTGTTTTTGTATGTATCACCTCATGTAACACCCATATTCAAGCAAATAAATGATTTGCTTTGATTTGAGTTTTTTTAAGTCAACACGATTTTATTCATCATCATCATTTCAGCCGAAAGACATCCACTGCTGGACATAGGCTTCCCCCGAAGGGGGTGTTTGCCATAATGGCCACGCTTGGCAGGCGGGTTGGCGATCGCAGTATGGTGTTAAAATGCATAGAGAACGCTGCTGCCCATTCTCTAGTAAGTCCCTTAGTCGCCTTTTACGACACTCACGGGAAGAAATAGGGAAGTGCTATTCTTTACGTCCGGCACCACACAGACGATTTTATTAATAAAAACTTAGGCTCTAATAATTAATTTTTACTCACTTGTAATGCTTTTCTCAGGTAAAAGAAAATATTAAACAGCGAGTTAACTCAACGTAACAACCGTTTACGCTGAGTACGCAGCCGCCAGCCTACGTATTAATGTGCAACCTAGCAATTAGATCAATTACATGTTATTCCATATTATTGTTTGTGAATTTAGTTATTAGATCAGCCTTCAGCTTAATACACTGTTTCTCTGTAATTAAAATAATTATAATAAATAAAGTTTTTTTTTAACTTAATTCCCGATCGCCGAAACATAACTGGCGCAGTCGGTAGGATCGCGGCGCTCTAAGTTCGAATACAACTCTTCGGCATAAGAGTGACGGTTCTCAAATCGTTCCTTCGCGATCCGCAAAGAACCTTACTTGCGGTCGGGCACCTGTATAGCAGTAGAAACGTGTTTCTTCGGAGAATTGGAGGAAGCTGTTGGCAGAGACAAGACTCGACAGGAGATGCAGTGGCTGCTTTGGTAAGTGCTCTCGTATTTCCAAGTTTCCTTGCTCTATTTCCTGCCTTAAAATAATTTGTGTATTTTATTTCTAATATAGTGTGTCTGTCTATAAGCTAAAATCGCGGTAGGCAACCACTTATTATAGCGTGAAGATATTGCGTGAAATTCTACGTGCAATACTACACCTCTATTGTTCTGTTTGAGTGCCACTAGACAGGTAATTTACAGTAAAACAATGTCGCTCAGAGATTATGATGCTAACTATAAACCGTACAAACTAATAGCAGATTTGATGCCAAGATATGATGGTAATCCTAAATTACTTAGATATTATATTAGAGAGGTAGATAGTTTATTAACTTTAACTAGTGAAGCAGATCGTTCGCATCCGGCATTTATCTGCCTGATTAAGAGTAGGTTAAGTGGTCCAGCTATCGATGCCATAGCATACGAAGAATACCTTAGTTCCTGGGAGTCAGTTAAAAGAGTTTTGATTAGACGTCTTGGAGAACCACGCAACGAGATACAGGTTATGCAGGAGCTCACACGAGTACGTAAGTCAAAGAACGAGGATGCGGAAACCTTTGGCAAACGGCTCCGTGAATTGTTAGACACATTATACTCTGTAGGGGAACATGGTAACAAATCTTATTATGAAAAGATGGTAATTGAACAGTACGTGAATCATTTAGACTTTCATGTGTCATTAGGTGTTAGAATTGCAAAACCGGAAACATTTGAAGAAGCTATTATTGCTGCTAGGCAAGAAGAGGCTAAGCTCGCATATAATAGATCTAATAATTTTAATAGCCCTTCAACATCCCAAGCGAAACCAAAGGAGTCGTTTAAGCAGCAGCCTAACAATAGTCCTTTTCATCCTAACCTAGTAAATCCAACAATGACGCCATTTAAGCCACAACAGAATAACATGAACCCAGAACAGCGTCAACAGTGGATACAGTCTATGTTGCCCTGGAAAAACCGACCAGCATCAGGTAACATCAGACCAGGTGGTTCAGGTAATTTTAGAAGTGCAAACTTTAGGAACCAACCTAACGTTCCAAAACAGCAGATTAATCCACCTGAGGTATCATCGGACGTCACTATGCGTACGGCAGGTAAGCCAGAAAAACCACAGTTTGCATCGGGGCACTTATTTTATATCCCGAGCCAAATGGAAGGTCAGGTGCAACCAATGCCCATTGGTAGTGAGTATATCGGCCAGTTCATAGACATTAATAGCGACGTCTCCGAGCCTAACTTAGACGAACAAGAGGTAAGCCAAGAACAGGATTTTACTCTGGACCCCGATCAAGACAACCGGACATAGTATCCTTTAACTTACAAGCTAAACAATTTTTACCATATATTGAGTTGCCAGAATTCAACGGTAAGTTTTTAATAGATACAGGAGCTAGTCATTCAGTTATTGCATCTGATGTGATTATTGGTACTATTTTTGAATACTGTGTAGAAACAGAGCCATATCAAATAGTAACGGCTCATAGTTCATCAGTACACGACAAAGTAGTATACCTGCCCTTGCCCCCTGTGTTTAATAGCGATATAACCCATAAATTTTTAATATTTGATTTTGATACGAAGTATAAGGGTCTAATAGGATTCGACCTTTTAAAGAAACTGAAAAGCAATATTGATTTGAACAATAACGTGTTACGAACATCAACAGCACACATACCCATTCACTTTAGCTCTCCACCACAAAAGATAAAAATCGATCCAAAGTGTGAAAAGATAGTTACTGTTAAAACTAACTACGTGGACGGGCAATACTTACACGATGATTTTTATTGGTCAGATAACTTAAAATCACCGGCAGCTATTATTAACGTTATAAATGGTTCTTTTAAAACTTCAGTTATTAATTTTAGTGATGATAAAAAATATATTCCAGATAAGAGTTCAATGGAATTAGAGTTGTATAATGAGGTCAATAACATTCAAAGTCATGAAATTAATACCGTACAAGTGCAAACAGACATTGATAGTATATTAAATGAAAACTTGAAGAAAATTCGTACAGGGCATATGAATGAGGAAGAAAAGCGTGAAGTTACTAGGCTATGTTATCAGTATAGAGACCTATTCTATTCGGAAGATATTCCATTGACTTTTACGCACGCGGTTAAACATGAACTTAGAATAAGCGATAATACACCAGTTTTTGTACGTAGTTACAGACAAGCCCCCCAACAACGCGATGAGATTCGTAAGCAAGTACATAAACTTTTACAGCAAGGCATTGTTAGAGAGAGTATATCCCCTTGGTCATGTCCCGTGCATATTGTTCCAAAAAAACCTGATGCATCAGGGAAAGTTAAATGGAGACTTGTAATCGACTATAGACGACTGAATGATCGTATGATCGAAGACAAGTATCCTTTACCTAACATCCATGACATCTTAGATAGATTGGGGCGTGCCCAGTATTTTACGACCCTGGATCTCGCCAGTGGTTACCACCAAGTGGAAATGCATCCTAATGATATTGAAAAAACAGCGTTTACAACTGAACGAGGGCATTACGAGTTCTTAAGAATGCCCTTTGGCCTAAAAAATGCGCCAAGTACATTTCAACGCTTAATGGATCATATTCTAAGAGGAATCGATAACGTTTATACGTATTTAGATGACGTAATTATTATATCAACATCTTTACAACAACACATGGAAAAATTAAAACAAGTATTTGATCGGTTTAAAACTCACAATTTAAAAATTCAATTAGACAAATCAGAATTCTTACAGAAGCAGGTTAACTTTTTAGGACACGAACTTACAAATGAGGGCTTGAAACCTAATAAGGACAAAATTAAGGCAGTATTAAATTTCCCGTTGCCTAAGACTCAGAAGGAGATAAAGGCTTTTCTGGGGCTAGTGGGGTATTACAGGAAATTTATTAAAGATTTCGCGAAGTTAACTAAACCTATGACCTTATGTCTTAAGAAAAATAGTAAAATTGTCCATTCACCAGACTTTTTGGAAGCTTTTAATAAGTGTAAGCAAATCTTAACAAATGCCCCAATACTACAATACCCTAATTTTGATGAACCTTTCGTGCTTACCACCGATGCATCGGATGTAGCATTAGGTGCGGTATTGTCGCAAGGCATTGTAGGTTCCGATAAACCGATAGCGTACGCGTCTCGGACACTATCAGACACCGAATCACGATATTCTACAATAGAAAAAGAGTTACTAGCAATAGTATGGGCAATTAAGTATTTTCGTCCTTACCTTTATGGTAGAAAGTTCGTTATTTACACAGACCACAGGCCCCTTACTTGGTTAATGTCCCTGAAAGATCCTAACTCTAAATTAACTAGATGGCGTTTAAAGCTTGCAGAATACGACTATAAAGTAGTATATAAAAAGGGTCAACAGAATACTAATGCGGATGCTTTATCTCGCGTTAAGATATTTCACGGTAGTATCGATTCATTAGCAGTCAATTTAGATGATAATGAGGATGATGAAATAATTAATCGAATATTTGAGAACGCACGTAGAGTAGCTGAAAATGAAACGGAGGCAGCCGTGCCCCAAGATAATGACAATATTCAATCACTAAACCCTAGCGTTCCCCAATCTCACATAGGAACAGAATCAGATAGTATGAGCATAGTGTCAGCCGAACCTGAATTAGTTTCTACACGGCATACACAACCAGACAATGAAAATAAGGGCATACCTATAATATCAGACGCTATAGATCGGCAGCTGAAACAATTACACATTAGATCAACACCCGGTTCAACCTATAGAGTAGATAACAGATCCACTAACTCTAAAGTTGTCATCAAAGATGTTTTTATTCCAATTAATAATACAGAATCAGAGATAGTCAGGTTCTTAAAGGAACACACAATTGCCGACCGAGTGTTTCATTGTTATTTCCATAGTGAAGAACTGTATCATGCCTTCGCCAGAGTCTATACTACTATATTTAACGAGCGTGGCCCAAAGTTACTTAAATGTACTACGCGTGTGACCCTAGTAGAGAACAAGACTGAACAACAAGAGTTAATTAAGAAGTATCACGAAGGAAAGACAGTTCATCGCGGTATTCAAGAGACATATAAACAGTTGCATAGAAATTATCACTGGCCTAACATGTTACTTACCATTCAGAGATTTGTTAATCAGTGCGAGATTTGTTTGCAGTCTAAATATGAGCGCAATCCTCTAAGACCACCACTAGCTATTACTAATACACCACGCAAGCCAATGGAACACGTATTTATGGACCTTTATTCAACAGGCGGAGTAACATTCCTCACAATCATTGATAATTTCTCTAAATATGGTCAGGCAGTTCCTTTAAATGCATGTAGTAGTGTGCATGTAGCGGAAGCATTGCTAGACGTATTCTCGGTATTAGGTTTACCAAACAAAATAACCACGGACTCAGATACTAAGTTTGATAATGACGTCATAAAAGATATCTGTGCCTTACATAATATTCATATACATTTTACGACACCGTATAACCCTAACTCTAATTCACCAATCGAACGTTTACATTCCACATTAGCTGAAATAATTAGAATACAACGAATGACCAATAAAGACGATCCCATGCAGCTTATCATGAAGTATTCTATTATTGCATATAATAACTCTATCCATTCAGCAACAGATTATACACCTCATGAGCTATTATTCGGACACACAGCATCTAGAAATCCGCTGGAACTATACTATCCAAAGGAATTCTATCAGGATTATGTTATTAAGCACCGCGCTAACGCCGAGGCGGTTCAAGAATGTATTGCAGCACTTATGTCTAAGAATAAAGAGCAGGTGATTTCTAAACGAAACCAAGATGCAGAAGAAATCCAGTTCAAGGTAGGTGAGACCGTTTATAAACAGGTAGCAAAGTCAGCACGCAGTGATAAGACTAAGCCAGTCTTCAAAGGACCCTACAAGATCATCCACCTTCATCCAAATAATGTGGCTGAAATTATAGGTACCCACCCAAACTCTAAGTCTATTAGGGTCCACTTTAAGCTACTACGGAGGCCTCATCTTGTTGCAGGACCCTCATCTCAGGAGCCATCGTGCTCTACGCAACAGGAATCGTAACCATTGACCCGGTAAATAATGAAAATGGTATCCTTCTCCTAAAACAAGGACAGCTCCTTAAACAGGATAACTACTTTAGTCTCGCTTGCGTTTACAATATTACAAATATTCATTTAACGTCCATCCAACTTATGTCATTATATGCAAGCACTAAAGCAGCTGAAAGTGTAATGTCAGGAGAGTTACATGAAACATATAGAAATCAAATAGAGTATAGCTTAGATCAAATAGGTAAAAAGATGAAGTTTTTAAGCCCGCAGGTTAGAAAAAGACGCGGCTTGATTAATGGGTTAGGTACTGTTGTTAAATCCATAACTGGAAATCTCGATCATGATGATGCAGCAAAATTTGAAGAAGAAATCTTAAACACACGGAATAGAATTAATAATGTTCAGAACATGCAAAGAATGTCATTAGTTTTAGCACAAAATACAATAAATGAGTTTGGCAATCAATTAAATAAATTGAATAATAATCAGAAAAATTTGGCTAGCATATTGCAAAACATTACACGTAATAGTAACGACGTAACTAATCATATTCATTTTCTAGATTTATACGTACAGATAGATTTTAGTTTACAGATTATCTTAGATAAGTTAATGTTGTTAGAAGATGCCATAACGTTCGCACAACTGGGCACCATGCATCCTAGTATTATAAGCCCTCAAAACCTTATAGAGGAATTAATCAACTTAGGTAACGTCTTTTCGTTTAGACCAGTAGCTATAATTAATCTTAGTAACATTCATAGGATAGAAAAATCAATTAGAGTTAAGGCCTATAGTACAGTACACTCTATAAACTTTATCCTAGAAATCCCATCAGTAGCCCCACAAACCTATGACCTAATTCATCTCTACTCCAATCCCAATAAAAATAACCTAACGATTATCCCTAAATCCAAATACCTTGCACTTGGGAACGATGAGTACGCCTACCTAGAAGAAGACTGTCAACCCATCACCGATGACATCCAGCTTTGCAAGACCCTGGACACTAGAAGAATTGAAGACACCGAAGACTGCATCCCATCCCTCATTCAGCATCGTCAAGCAAACTGTACACATGCCAAGATGAGCCTAAGAAGAGGAAAAATTCAAAAGATCGGAGATAACAATTGGCTACTTGTCCTGAAGGAAGATGAAATTGTCAAAACACAGTGCAAAACTAAGACAGACTACAAAAAGCTAACTGGGATTTATCTCGTCACATTAACAGAAGATTGTCAAATTAACGTCATGAACAGTACATTACGAGCACACACAGACACAATCGTCATCAATGAGGTCATACCTTTACCAGAGCAACATCAAGTTTTAGAAGAAACAGTCAAATATGAACTACAGCTAGAAGACATCTCACTAGACAGCATCCATGAACTTATCAACAAAGCGCGCGACCTCTCCTTACCGGATGACATCAATTGGCCAATGATGATGGCCACACCAAGTTGGACTACGGTACTCCTCTACGTCTTATTAGTAGCAGCAGCATCCTGGAAGCTGTACCAATGGAAGATCACTAAGATCTCAGAAGACATCAAAGACAGCGAGGACACCAAAGGCAGCGTGGACGCTGCCAGAAGCAAGAGTTGCTTCTATCTTATGGAGGGAGGAGTTAACTCAACGTAACAACCGTTTACGCTGAGTACGCAGCCGCCAGCCTACGTATTAATGTGCAACCTAGCAATTAGATCAATTACATGTTATTCCATATTATTGTTTGTGAATTTAGTTATTAGATCAGCCTTCAGCTTAATACACTGTTTCTCTGTAATTAAAATAATTATAATAAATAAAGTTTTTTTTTAACTTAATTCCCGATCGCCGAAACATAACTAGCGTAAAAGAAAAATATCGTAAAAATAAGTCCAAACTTTTAACGAAACGGGTATGAATATTTTATAGCCATAAAATCTTTTGCCTGAAAATTGTTTTATTTTTCGTCCATTAATAACTTGCTAAGCAGTATCATCTGTATTTTTACAGCTAAGTTCACTTTTACGATTTCTGACTGCTGCGGTATATAAAAAAACAAACGTAAAAAAATACGCTAGAGAGAAAGGCTCAGAAGACAGGTACCAAAATAACATTTCCCTGTCCAAGCCATCCGCCATTAGAATTTACGAAAACGCTTTATCAAAACAAAGATTAATGATGGCATTTTGTTAAATAGGCAAGCTATTTACAAGAGAAACACGGTTCGCGGTAGTGATTGAATAGTTGCATGTTCAGCGGTATTAAAAGCCTCTGTCGTGGCTCGGCATCGTAAGTTCGACTTAATTTTTGCTCCGTAATGACTTGAGAAAACCACTAGTGATTTGATAGGCGTGTAGTGTTGATCGTTACACGTTAACTAGACTTAATTAATATCGACCTACAGATAGTCTAATCTGATTTGACGAGTCGGTCCGCAGATGCTTTGGTTGGGATAAGAGATCGGCCCTTATTGCGGTTTCATTAGCTGTGTAGACCACCGCTGTTTACTGTATTTAATTTACGTGATGAGTTTTATAATTAATTTTGCATCTTTTATATACCTCCAACTATAATGTTCCTGAGCTATGCAGTTGATAGTCTTCCTTGGCATTGTCTATTTCGTCACAAAAGGCTAAAGGCCAACACACATCGGCGGACGGCGGGAGACGACAACGAGGAGAGTTGCCGAGGAGCATCCCGTGGTATGCCACGGGGGAAATGCGGCGTGCACCCCCGCGTGCACTGCCTCCCCCGCGATCGTTTGCTAGCGGACTCCCGCGCATACCGTCGCATGCTTCGCACCCCGCACGGTATCCTCCAGAGTGCTCTTATAAAAATACCGCAGAGAAACATCCCCTTTGATGCTCCATGATTGATCTCTGAGCTTTGGAATCTATATCTTGTTAACATTACTTACAAATTTACGTTGGTAAATTTAAAATACTCTGCCCCGCCGTCCGGAAAGAAGACAAAGACGAAACCTCAAACATAATTTTCTGTTATTTTAAAAGCAAGTTTTCTTTGCGCAAAACCCTAGAGCTAGTGTATACATGAATATTAATATATTGGTTCACCTTATTACAATATTTATGTAAATAGGTAAAACTATGGATGTTGAATAATTCAAAGAACTGCCATAAATCTTTTTAATACAGGCTGTCTCTATGTCGGTTAAGTGTTTGTAGGCTCCGCATAACGTACATGCCTGGGCGTCTTCCATCTAGTAAAAGTTTAATTACGAAGCAGATCCCGAAATCTGATAAGCAAACCGTTTGATTCAAAGTACGAGTAGTACAGATAAATTGAAAGTAAATTAAAGTAACCGTACTGCTTAGTTTGCTGACTGTTCACGAGTATACCTACCTAAGTAGATATACGGTGTCAAAATTTGTTGGTATGCGGTTGCAACACAAGCTGTTCAGTGAAGTTAAATACGACTTAGGCGAACTTCTGCGACATACCGAAATAGACTAAGACGCCAGTTTTGGCTACGAAACTAGTTGACTTTGTTTCAACCGTACTCCACCTGATATAAGTCCCCGTAGTAGGTGCTTCGCCAAGTGGGCTGGAACTTACGATTTTGGTTTTGGGACTAATACTCGAATTGATATTCATAGATAAACTACTTAGTTCAAACTGGCCTTCAAAATTAGTTTGTGTTACAAAGCTAAGTTACACGGTATGTCGCTTAGGTAGTTCACATTGCGACTGTCCATTTTCCTATTCTGTGAAGTGCAATGTTAAAGTAGGTACTTGTATTGAAACCGTCAAACTGAATATACTCGTAGGCATACCAGTTACAAAAACCGTTCCAGAAGTTTTCGAAAGAAGAACCCCAGAAAGTTTGCAATAAGCATCTGCAGAACGCAGGTGTTCATCTCACAAGGGTTCTTGCCTTACTATTCAACCTATGTGTCAGCCATTCTTATCTGCCGGCTGATCTAGTGAAAACAGTGGTGGTGCCCGTTCCTAAGAATAAGACCGGTGATATGTCTGATGTTAATAATTACAGACCGATATCCTTGGCAACGGTTACAGCGAAAATTTTTGATTGTTTACTTGACCGTTGTCTAGGTAAACAATTAAAAATTAACGACAGACAGTTTGGTTTTAGGGATGGGTTATCAACTGAGACTGCAATCATGACCCTTAAGAGTACAGTGCAATATTACACTGGGAGGAGGACACCTGTGTATGCATGCTTCCTGGATTTATCCAGTGCTTTCGACCTCGTCTCATATGACATCCTGTGGGAAAAGTTGTCTAATGAAGCTAACCTGCCGCCAGAAATAATTAATGTCCTAAAGTTCTGGTACGATAACCAACACAACGCTGTGAGATGGGCAGGCTCATACTCAGATGTGTACAGGTTAGAGTGCGGGGTGAGGCAGGGGGGTCTGACCTCCCCCAAGTTGTTTAACATCTATGTGAATAAGCTGATCGAGGAACTCAGCAGCACTGGCATCGGATGCACGATCGATGGTGTGTCTTTCAACAATATCAGTTATGCTGACGATATGGTGCTGCTGAGTCCGTCGATCAGTGCTCTTAGGAAGATGTTAAATATATGTGAGTGCTATGCTGGAGCCCATGGACTAAGGTATAATGCCAAGAAAAGCGAGCTGTTAGTTTTTATGGCACAAAACAAGACCTATGAAGTTGTACCACCAGTCTCGCTCTGTGGTGCCACTCTAAACAGAGTAAAACAGTTCAAGTACCTTGGTCACTGGATTACAGAGGATGGCACTGATAACTGTGATATTGAGAGGGAGCGGAGGGCGTTGACCGTAAGATGCAACATGCTGGCCCGCAGATTTGCAAAGTGCGACAGCAATGTCAAGATTACTCTGTTTAGGGCTTATTGCCAGACCTTTTATACTTGCAGTCTGTGGACCAGATACACGCAAAAAACCTTTAATGCCCTGCGTGTGCAGTACAATAATGCTTTTCGGATACTGCTGTCGCTGCCTCGTTTCTGTAGCGCGTCAGGAATGTTCACAGTAGCGCGTACAGACGACTTCTTTGCGATCATTCGTAAAAGATCCGCTTCACTACTGCGTCGAATGCGGGGCAGCGACAACAGTCTTCTGAGTGTTATTGCTAGTAAGACTGAGGGCCACCTTATGGGGCACCTGTGCGCAGTGCATGTACTGTTGCCAGGTGTCTCCGTGAGATGGCGTAATTAATTATTATTAGTTAGTGTGTGTTTTAGTCTAATATACTAACATAGGTTAAGGAATACTAACACATTTATGGGTTCTACCTGAAATAAAGATAAATAAATAAATAAATAAGTGAACTGAGACCTTTTTTTGGCCCAGGATACAACATCAACCTGTGTAGCATCTTAATACATCTCTGTATTTCTGTAATACTTCTTATAAAATTACCTTTAAAGACGGATACAACTGTCTTTCATAAACACCCTTTTTGGTATTCAAATCCCTGCGATAGCACTTCTATAGAGAGATAAGCTGAAATACTTTCTGTAATAAAACTAAATAAAAACTCTGCCACGAATTTCTGTGGAGTTTTTTTTTGTTTCTCGACTAAATGAAATATCATGTGGTTTATTTCTTTCTCTTTGTACCTAAATGGCGTCTTCCTCGCTCATGGTTTCCTTTTTATCATATTTACCGGGTTTTCTCCTATCTGGCAACTTTATCGCTTTTAATAATATTATTTGAAGCCGTAATTCCCCTGAGTGTTCTTAATTTGATTTCTATTATCCTTTTCGACAATTCCTTATTTTCTTTTCCTTCGCTTC
Source organism: Tiliacea aurago (assembly GCA_948098905.1). Classification (NCBI taxonomy): domain Eukaryota; kingdom Metazoa; phylum Arthropoda; class Insecta; order Lepidoptera; family Noctuidae; genus Tiliacea; species Tiliacea aurago. Next base: position 13,542,396 of record OX402577.1, read on the forward strand.
GGTTCATTTTGGTCTCATTTAGAAAATGTATGAGTACAATAAGGCAGATCATATTTTTAAGTGTTCGACATCGTTTTTAGGTACTATTTGTTGGTATAAATAATAAATTCCTTTACATATAAAAATTGATACACTTTGATATTGATCAAAGCGTAGCAATTTTTATAAGTAAAGGGAACTTGTTTTGTAATCTTCTTGGAACCCTACATTTTGATTATACAAATAATTGTATTTGTGGAATCATGTATTTGTAGGATTCCAAGAAGGTTACAAAACAAGTTTAAATCAATATTATTAGGTACATTAATGTACGCGTGTGTGTTAAAATTATTTTATATTTAAGATTTAAATGTAAAATAATCGTAATCACCACATTCACGACACTTTCTAGAATGGTGATCCCAGTTCCCAGGTAAACAATAATAATGCCGCGCCATCCTCTTCAAATAAATAATTCATCGCCGTCAATTTGATAAAAATAATACCATTAAAACTCATTTCAATCGAATCCATTCGTTTATAACCAAGATTATGACAACAAGATTGTTATAGTCGGCATAGTAAAATATTATATACAACACAATATCGTACCTTCCACGTTTTACTTATCAGAGTAAACGTATACGCCGAGCTTCAAGCCATACACTGTCATATATTAGTGATTACATCCCGTTACCATTGCGATATATCGCAAATTGACTTTAGCTAAGCTCATGAATGCATATTAGGTTTCACTCATAAAAATCACATATTGTTATGTATACTCCAAAGCACTTGCCGTCAAATGTTTTGTAATATTTCATGATTCCTTTCTCACCTTAATTTCATTAGCGGGTGGTATTCAAGCGTTTGTCCTGGTACAAAGCTTTAAACATTCTTGAAACGCTCGAGTTTTGCTGAGGTTTTGCATATAACAACTCAAGCGTGATAATCTCTGCTCCCGGGCCTTAGGAATGAAATGGAAATTCTATTTATGTTTCCTAACACAGCTATCTCGTAACGTTGGCATTAGCATTTGTTTACGTACGTTGTATGTGAGTCTATCGTACCTATATTAATTACCTGTATATTGATTGATCGAGGGTTCGTGCGAAAGCGCTCTCAAATGTACAAATGAAGCAGAACGAGGCGCCGGCAACCGCTCTGTTCCAAATTGCAATACAAGTGCCGTAATTCCTATTGGTATCTACTTATACGATCGATTGACTATTAAGTCCATTGAAATAGTACACAATTGCTGGCGAAGCAGCAGGTTATTTCTAGCACGTTGGGACTGGATCGCAGTAAATTGTGATGGCGTTTTGGCCTCTCGCAATCGGCCGAGTCACCGGGGTGGAATTAAACGATTTATCGTAGTCACGGAGTCCGATTTCCACGGATCCCTGTCACGGCTACCAATATTGTTGTAATGCGGACCTTTCTAAACGTATGTAGGTATAATGTTGTCTCTTTTTGCCGTAAGTTAGTAGGTAAGACGTAGTAGGTACCTCACCGACCGAACAATGAGGTAGTTTATGTTCTGCTGAACGTAATTTGTAAGCATGTTCTATATTTACCTAGCTATGTCGTTTATATTTTATTCAGATTTTCTTTCTTACCTACATAATGCGATGTTACGTAAACGCAGCTCCTTTGCAAAGACTTTTATAGTAGCCTACTCGAGACGTCACCACGTCGTCGTCACCGCGAAAAAAGAATACAAAGCTTTCCTAATCTGACGGAGCGCGAAGAGGAAATTCGTTTCCATTAATCTTCAGTGTCTATCTACACATGGCGCCATTTACACAAATTATTATTCTATTGCTTATATCTTAACAACCTTACGGTGATAATATATCATGGCGCTTCATATCACGTGGGCCTACTCTCACTCCACGGGGACAATACATCAACCCCAATTTATTTTCTCCCCGCCTTTCAAAGCTTCTACTTTTTATTCTATGTCATCACATTTATATAAAGTAATATGATTATCTTTAATTCTGTTTCTGATCTACAAACAGTTCGAGCAGCTATTCGTTTCGTACTATTACTTACGGAGATAATGTACTTTTCGAGTTCGTTTGCAGTCCCGTCTGTGTTCAAAGAGAGAGAGTATGTCTGTAATGTACATTCGTAATACAATCTACAGAGAAGACTGTGTCCTATGCGGGGACCGTGGACATAGCTACATGATAAGAAGCTATGATAAAATTCTAGGCTGCGAGCAAACACGTTGTGGGCTCGTTTTGCGCCCCAAATGCGTTGGTTGTTATGAATAAATAAAATTTTAGGTTTAAATGATGACGATAAATGAGGTGGCGATGATGTTATCACACTGATTGAACATTCGTTCTGGATCCACAAGTTATAGACACTAGTAAGTGGTGGTTTGTTATTTTATATTATCGTAAAGAGTGACTACAATATTATTAATAATTATTCCGTTTGGTGCTGGACGTAAAGAATAGCACCATCCTATTTCTTCCCGTGGTTGTCGTAAAAGGCGACTAAGGGACTTACTAGATAATGGGTAGCAGCGAGCAGCGTTCTCTATGCATTTTAACACCATACTGCGATCGCTAACCTGCCTGCCAAGCGTGGCGATTATTGAACCCCCCCCCCCCTATTGGGGGTGGCCTATGTCCAGCAGTGGACGTCTTTAAATATATTCTTTAATTATTTTATCCATCTACAGTTTAAACTATTTCGTTGCTGGTTGCAGGAATCGCTTTGAATATATGTATCGCATGGAGTGTATCACTGGCGTGAGACAGTCGTATAAATGTGTCCACAATAACGTTTAGATTTCTTTCAGCGAGTTCTCAAACGGCAGGTTTGCCGGGCGGCGCGTATCACCAAGAATCGCGTACGTATTCAGGACACGTCTCGCGCTGCGGGGAGACGAGATACAAATCCCGGGAGACGGTGGGAATCTGTATACCTTCATGTTCACCTTAGCCTTATTTATACACGATTGAAAGAAAAATACGTGCATGATTGTGAGCCATACAAAAGCGCTTCACAGTTTTTTTCCATCGCTCTATTACGAAATATTATTTCTATGCCCCAAAACATAATATTTATTCGGAATATATTTTTTTCCAGCATTGCTACTGTTTGTACAAACGCGCAAACTAAAATAAATAAAGATCACGTTATAAATATTTCATGTGAATGCAAAATAAATATAGATTTGCGTAGGTATTTTATTAATTCCCGCTATCATCACTAATTAATCTAGTCAGAAATGTTTTGATTTATTAATCAATTGCATCGTAGTTGACACGGTATTCACCAAACCATGACAACGCCGATAGGGGTGCGACAAATCATGTCGCATATGAATCACTAGCGTAACGGGCATGCATCGAGTGCCAAGCTTTCACTGCGAAAATGTTCGACTGAAAATTCAAAACTGCGATCTAGACTCTGGGACCTAATCCCTCTTGCTAAATAAAAGCCAGTGTTAAACTTTTCACTTTTGCTGTTATTTCGGGGTTAGCAACTCTTGAAGTGAATTTTTCACATAGAAATAAGTTTCTATATTTTAAACTTTTATTTATCAATGTCGTCAATTTACCAGGGTATGAGCTATGCTGTTGTTTACTGCCAACCCGTTATGACTGTTCAACCCAGCTAGAGTGAAGTCCTTTTGTAATTGACTAATGTAACCTATGTCAATCAACTAGGTATTAGTGGAAGTAAGGTTACAGCAGTCAATTACAAAAATATTTTACTCTAGCTCGATTAAACTGACAATCTTAAGATGTTGGCAACAGGTAAACCGCTGTCACTGTCAGACTGCATACAAAAGAAAGAGAAGTGCGATGACATTAAAGTTGTAATTTATTGCAACATAAGAAACAATTATTTATTTACTCAAAAATGAGTTGAACCGGTTTTTTTTTATTTTAGATTAGAAAATAAAAAAAAACCGGTCAAGAGCGAGTCGGACTCGCGCACCAAGGGTTCCGTACGTATATATTATATGATGTTGATGATTTCTGAAAAACTGTCCTATTCAGAGACATCGTTTTATTTTTCCTGTAATCTTTATATAAACTTCTATCACATAGATTAATTTCAGATTTTTATCTATGCAAACTTCAGAGATAAAGGGGGGCGAACGATATTTTTTTTTAATTTTTCGTCCAAAGTCGGAAACTATGTTGCCTAAAAAAATAAAAATAAATGTTTGAGAATGTGCAAACAGCGCTCTTTCATATGATATCCCACATGCCCTAGTCACCCCACTTCAAATTTTTAAGACCCCCTTTCAGTCCCTTTTGCAAAAAATATTTATTTTTTGTATTTTTTCTTGTTTGCAAAATAGTTGGGCAAACGTCATCTAAAACTATTCTAAATTTCAAGTTGATAGCATTAGTAGTTCTTGAGATATTCAGGTGTGACAGACAGACAAACAGACTTAGTCTCACCATAAGGGGTTCCTTTTTACCATTTTGGTACGGAACCCTAAAAACAACCAAGTTCTGCATACAAATAAGACGTGCTTGTTATTAATTAAATACCAACCGTACGTTGTCATTTAATACAGATACTTTGGATTGAAACTCAAAGTAAAGGCTTAGTTTACCGTTAATTTGTATCGAGATTTTTTTTCTAAACGTGTTTTGGTAACAACCAAGTTCTGAGAAATATGTTCAAGAATAACATAATTATATTTTTTCCACTACCATTAACTTTATAGTTTTCGCAATTTTTTTGTTTAAGACAAGCCTACTTTTATCATTTGCCTCTTGTCAGCGACTTAAAGGCATCAAGAAAGAATCATCATACCCAAAAAAAATGTACTGCTTGGTACGCTTTGAATAATACAATGCTAGCCTTTCAATCTGCCTAGTCGGCTTCCAGTCTAACCGGACGCAGCTGAATACCAGTATTTTACATGGAGCGACTGCCTATCTGACCTCTACAACCCAATAACTGGGTAATACGATACCCCTTGGTAAGACTGGTGGTCAGACTTTCAGGCTTCTGACGACCCCTCACGACTGTCAAAGATCAACGAATGACAGCCAGGACCAACGGCTTAACGTGCTTTCCGAGGCACGGAGGAGTCTCGGTATGTAAAGATGGTCACCCATCCACGGAGCAACCCCGGCAAGCGTAGCTTAACCTGATGGATCGAGCCGTGCGGCTGCTACTTAGCCACGAGCTCCTCATAAAGCTAGCGTTTAGTGTTATAAAAAACCGGTCAAGAGCGAGTCGGACTCGCGCACCAAGGGTTCCGTACGTATATATGATGTTGATGATTTCTGAAAAACTGTGCTATTTAGAGACATTGTTTTATTTTTCCTGTAATTTTTACTAAGGCTTCTATCATATAGAATAATTTCAGATTTTTATCTTTGCAAACTTCGGAGATATGGGGGGAGGGTTTCTTTTTTAATTTTTCATCACAAGTCGGAAACTATGCTGCCTAAAAAAAAAATATGTTTGAGAATGTGCAAACAGCGTTCTTTCATATGATACCCCACATGCCCTAGTAGCTCCACTTAAAATTTTTAAGACCCCCTTTCAGTCCCTTTTGCAAAAAATATATATTTTTAAAATTTCTTTCTTACTAGCAAAATAGTTGAGCAAACGTCATCTAAAACTATTCTAAATTTCAAGTTGATAGCATTAGTAGTTCTTGAGATATCCAGGTGTGACAGACAGACTAAGTCCCACCATAAGAACCCTTATGGTGGGACTAAGTCTGTCTGTCTGTTTGTCTCCTTTTTACCATTTTGGTACGGAACCCTAAAAACACTTCACGGTATATTAACTGTTTATTCCACAAGTACCTAGGAAGTAGAATGTGAATGAATAGAATTGTTCATACAATTAACGTCTAGTGTAGATGTTTTAAATTAGCCGACGCAAGTGCAATAAAGCTGCGATTATTACTCCTCATCATGCAACTGCGGCTTGTAACGTGCTAGAACAAACTTCTTTTACACCTAGAAAACCTTTCTACCTGCACCAACGACCCAAACATTTAATAAAGTGATAAAACGCTTGCGCCGAACACGCGATGTTTTTATGATTCCATTTCGTTACCTTTTATTGGTTTTTTCGTATACCCATACTTTTTAACCTTAATAATCTTGAAACTTCTGGGAATAAATAAAATGTGTATCCTATTTTCTGATTGTATCGAGGGACAAAAGTTGAAAGAAACTAAATGAAAACGTAATGAGCTGAAATACTCTCATGTAATAAATAGTAAATATTGGCTGAATTCTCAATTTAGTTTGACCACTTTTGTAGTACGTCTCGAAGGACGTGTACACAATTTTGAACTTTCCCTTTGTGTATTTCTTTAGGTAAGTTATCCAAACATTTTATTTCTGTATTATCCTAAAATCTAATAGCGCGTTAGGTAATACATGAGAATTTTCGCGGCGTATTCTTAAATTGCCTCTCCGCGAGGCTGTTTTCTTTCTCACATATCTCAGAAATCCACCCTAAGCGGCGTTTCACTTTTTGGTTAATATCTACCTATTGCTTATTTTCCTCGTTCATAATGCCTCCAGGGATTCCGGTGGCTCACGTGATTTATGGCTTATGCAAAGAATGAGAGGATATTTTCTACACCATAATTCAGGCTAGTTGAGATTAGAGGCGGGTCTGTGTAGAGGATGATATATCAATCTGTTCGTTTCGCCTTTTTATGCCGTCGTATATTACGCACTATTGTCAAATAAATAAAGAAATGTTGATACCTCCGGTACTTGCCGAATTTATGTGATACTAAATTTGTTACAGCTCACCTAATAGTAAGATGTAGCAAATATCATAGCAGTATAAAAGGTGTTGACGTTTTTACTATTCACGAGTGATTTCACCAAATCCTATCCAATAATTATCTGCTGAAGTAATATTCATGTTTACTCTCTGAACAAATACGTTTTTAAATTTATTATGTATTTGTAAACAACGCATTGTGGACACAATAAGCTTTGTGAAATTATTTGTACAAAAAGTGGTAAACAAACAAATAAATATTAATAACATCCGATATCCTGTAGCCACATCCGCGGCGTAGCACATGTGCGCAAAGAAGCGTATGACTTGTATGCTAGGCGGCGTAGCTCTTGTACGCAATGCGGTGTAGCACATGCCGCTACGTGGCGTAGTACTTGTATGCTAAGCGGCGTAGCACTTGTACGCTACGCGGCGTTCGTACAAATATACACTTGTATACTAAGTCCGCGCCGCGTATTTCGATACAGGATATAATATGGCTCTGGTTTAATTTTGAGTCTATTGTACAAATTGTGAATCACGTATACCTACACTGAGAAGGCTTTCCTATAAAAAAAAATTAAAAGCTGTGTAACCTTTTAAATGAAAATCATTGTTGTCCGTAGAAATTTCGCTGATTTAACTTCTCTGAGTTTCGTTCCTGAAGCAAGTTAGAGCCAAGACGAGCTAACGAGGATAAAGCTATTGAATTGTATGACACAGTATGGTGATAAGCTTGTATGAAATGTAACAAAGAACTCGATATATTATGACGTGCCCAATTACCCAATCACTTCACATCAAGATATATTCGTGTTTCAGTAAGAAAATTCCCTCTTTAGCTTATCTTAGTGAAAGTGCTTAAGACGCAGATATATGACAGTGACCTTGAGTGGTTAGCTTGCGTGTTCTGTACTGCTCACGCAACGCGTAGTACATTCAGCCAGTAATAGGAGTCGCCCATCAAGGAGCGCTTTCCCCAATTTGACGCATTATTAATTTATTATACACAAAACAAAAAGTATTTTAATAAAAAGCGTATACTAAAAGATCAATAATTAAATTATCTTTAAATTGATAAAGGTTTCAGAAAAATACGCTTGGTAGATTTTGCGCCATTCTCAGTTATTTATCCGCGTTAGACATAACTTTACAAATTAATTTCACTATGAAATATAAACATAATCTAAAATATTCACATATTAAGTTATTGATAAAATGCTCTAATTTAACATATTTTTTTTTCTAATCATTAACAATACTCGTTTATACGTGATCTTCAGTATATAATCATTAAAACTCGGTTATCATCGCCTTAAGGGGGATCCGTCAATGTAGCCCGCAAAATTGACTTACGGTAGTGGGACTTTTTCAATTCATAGTATCATGTACTTTCTCAGTTTATCTTGAACATCACTGACATCAGTGAAGGGAACATCGTGAGGAAACCTGGACTTATAGTTAATATAAGTATGAGCAAACGTGGTGATTGCCCATCTTGAGCAAACGTGGTTATTAATGCTCATGCCAGGGAAGGCATGAGCATTAATCAACACGCTTGTGATAACAGGCCTTTGTCCTGCAGTAGGACAATAGTTGGCTGGTATTATTATAACATTGAAGGAATCAAACAAAACAAAACAACTAAAAAGAAGTTTTGTTTTAACGAACGTACGTAGAAACGTTCTTTGATTCTCTTACAATGGCTTCCATGTTCTTGGTATGACGAAGATAAAGTATTTCACATCTCTTAAATAACTACAATTTAAATTTCCTACCATTTAAATTTCAACAAGGTTAACTTTTATTATTTTAATAATATTTTATACCTATCTTTTTTTTTCATTTTAGTATTTTGTCAATGTGAGAACTTTGTCGGCTTAAAACACTGTAGATTTGTAAACTAATTTATATTTTCTTAAGCACCTGGTATGATACTTTTGACGGGCCTACACTGCGGTGCCCCATACCTACTAACACTGTAATTTGAAAACATTGTAAACGCCATTTATTTTTAAACAGTAACCGTGGTGTTTCTTGTCGGCTCTTCTCCATATGAAACGACCAATTGGAACCGAGCACCTAGCTTCTGTCGTTTCATAAGTGCCCATGTAGGCTTATGTGAAATAAAATATTTTGATTTTGATTTAAATCAGTGATTCGTCTTTGGATGATTTTTATTATATGCCAAAACTACAGAGCCCGAAACCTTCAGTAGGTAATTATTATTAATTAAGTAATTATTATTAATTAATTAATTGAGTAATTATTATTAATTAATTATTATTAATTTATTATTCAAAATTATTTTTCTTGTAGGTTCCCAAAACTTTGTATTACGTCATCGGACAGTAAAACAATCGAAGGGCATGTCCAAACATAAGTAAACAAGTTCCGCTCATCAATCCAATCGCCTAATAGCTATCGGCGGTTGTCTGTACATTGTATAAACTTGTGGCGACTCCCACAATTGTCTGTATCATTAAATTAAAAGCTTTCGTGTTTGAAGGCCATTAGTAATATTTGCGGCACCTAAAGCTCCATCAGTACAAGGGCACGGTTGGCTAAACAGTTAACTAATTTATTATCCATAAATTCCGATCAAGAATTTGATAAGACACGTCCTCAGGGTTTTACGAGTTTAGCTTGCGCTTAATCGGCTTGTAGATTGAAAATGGTATAGAATTTAGGTATTCGTGTTCAGTTGAGGTACTGTTGTTAGTTCTAGCTCGATGGTTCACAGCGTAAATCGATTCAGTGATAAGCAAGAAACTCATTTAACTAAATTGTTATCATCGATGATTTTCATCGTTTTCTTTCCATTCGATTGTATTTTCCTCTATAATGTGAACGCGTTTCGGGAAGGGTTCGAAAATAAACACATTATTACGGATTGCAGTCTCATTTTATTTTATGGTTTTGTTTTATTAAACTAAGATAGTTACATCAAAACACACATTGCGTAACAAACTGGACTGGAAGATATGTACGAACCAGTGAAAATACTGTACCTAAAGGTAGGTTATTGCTGATAACTCTCACTTGCGTTCATTCGGATACAATATTATTTTAATATTTATATTCTTGTCTGTAATTAAGTACATAATAATAAGTACAACAGAGGAATGTACTCGTTCATCACTAAGTCCGAATAAACAGCAAATGGGTTGTCCTAAATATCATCTAAAAAGTGAATTGTGTTTCGTTCGACCACGAAGCATGTCTAACACGAAAAACGTAACTCTAAATGCCATTTTGATATATATTTTAATATTGTCATTGTTTTACTTTAATTAGTATTAAGTATAATACTTTACAAGTAGTTCGCTAGACGAAAATGTAGAAAAAACGAACTTAGCCTTTAGTTAAAGAGCGTAGTTTTGCGTTAGCGTAACATCAACGAATGAACTCAAAGTTACCTTAGGTAATTGATTCTAGGCTATTATACCAATTTCTATACATAACATTACGTATGTAGTTACTTTAAAATGTACAAGCTTAGAAATAAAATTGAAATTCGTTATTTATTAGTTCGTAACATAACTAGCCTACAGCCGGCCTTATTTTATTTAAATATGTAGTTGATTTTGCAGCAAGAGTAATGAATGATTCTTAAAGTTAGGAAGATCGATTACATATGCCACGTGAAGAGTGTTCGAGAATTCTGAACTGAAATTCAATGCTGCTCTATGAAGGAGATTAAGACAAATCACAATTGTAGGTTAAGTGTCCAAAGTTGGGGCGACCCCTTGTGACAATATACCTATAACTGCGTACATTAACCCCCCGAGGGATTTGCTTAGAACGCACTTACTTGGGTTGAACTTACTCACAGATTACTCACTTGGAATTCATAATCTAGGATAACGGACATTTCGTAACATTTATTAGATATCTCGATAAAACGGTAAAGCGGCTTGTAAAAAAATTCTAATCTATAGTTATTATTATATGTACATATATTACAAAATGTCTGTACTAAGATTAAACTATGAAAATAATCTCAGGTGATACAAAAATGAAAATGATGTAAAACCACTTTATAAATGATGGAGGCGGGGTAAAATATTTGCACAAGTTTCATAATTAAGTACATACAAAAAGCTCTTGAAAATTAAATATGGCACAGACAATTCAAATGTCTACAATAATTTAAAGATCGTAATGTTTTATCAAAAACCGGAAGTAATTCATAACGTAGAACTTGATGATTCTAATTTAATCATGTTGTATAAAATATACCCTGAAATTAATGCACTCTTTGAAAACAATGTTAACTGCAATGATAACACAAGTAGGTAATACACTAAAAAATAAATAGGTAGGTACTATTCGAAAGGAAATTACAAACACAACCTAGTATTATGCACTGAGTATATAAAAATCCTAAAACAGCTACTATACAATTACTATGGCACTGTCATTTATAAATAATTGTTAAATATCATACTTCACAATACAAAAGGAATGGCAAAAATGGAATCAAAATGATAATTTAATTATCAAATAAAAAAGTCTGAAAACGTTAGTCAAAATATTAGTTTACGATTGCTTATTATTGATACATTAACATTATGTCCCGAAGACAGCTCCAGAACTGGAATGTCACCATAGAGCCCGATCATCATAAAATCTACACCAATAAAGTTTTAGAAACTTTTTTATAATTTCTCACATGATATTTTTGCTCTCGCTTAAGATAGAAACTATTCTTATGTATTATTGACTAATCTATTAACTAGATTATATATTTCTGCTAATTTTAACAACAAAATATCAAGAGTCTTTTTATTAATTCAGTACTTTCACATAATTAATATTTCATTTTTTTCTTTATACCTCTGATGTGTAATCCGAGCACCGATTTAAAAAAGATAGTAATTGATATAGTTCCTATTCGATCTAAAACTACAACGTAACGTATTATGGCAACAAACTCTTTTGGTTAAATAGATATGAATACTTTTTTATACGAGGTGATATGAAATATTTATCTCTTTAGAGATATGTTCATGGACTTTTTAAAAAGCTGTAAAGTTGAAATAATACGAACAAAATATCGGAACGGATATGTATCGGTAGGTACATTATTAGACAGGTACATTTAAAACACTATTCAACACATCAACTACAAAATAATACTTTTTTAAATCTCACAATCCACTTGGCAATTTACACTGACAAACGTGCGCGGGTCGCACGACTTGGTCGTATCGTCAGTCACAATGTCGTACCGTGGTCGCGGGTCGTATGGGCGCGCTGAGATCAATATGTCTTCCGTTCGCCTTCACGCTGGCGACGCAGCCTCGTAGGCCCGTGTACAAGGCCGCTGGCAAACCCAGGGGCAGTGATGGAGAACCTCCTATTCACATGAAAAAACAATCATTTAACTTGGCCATTTTATAGGACAAAAAGATTACGGGATAAATTGTACAATACAATTCATTGTTTTGGCTCGTTCTGCATGCAAAAATGCAAATAATATTTATTTTTACTGTTAACGTATTGGAAATAAATCAAATAAGTGGAAGCTTTTATAGTAGTTTACAGATAATAGTGCCACTTTAGATTGAACATAAATACGATTGATGAGATAATTTAAAAGAAAAATGTCACTGCAAACAATGTCAATGAAAATAATACATACCAATCCATAGCTTGGGATTTGCCTTCGAGGGCACTAACAGTGACTGCGAGTATCCTCTAACAGGCGGAGTGTCATCTACTTGCAGCATGGCAAGCCGCTTCCTCCGCCTCACGGTAGCCGTGTGCCACCTCCCATCATCAACCCTTGCCTTGGACTCCACACACTGGAACCAGTCCTCATGGGTCGCCAAGTTCATCTCCTTTATGTCAGTGTCCGTGTAAATGAGCTGGAGTTTCCCCTCGCTCAGACCCAGACCGATGAAGTCTCGAGGTCGTATACCAATTTTCCGCCTCCACATAAGGAGACCAGAATCGTTGTATGTTCGGAATTTTATTTCATATCTAATACCGCGGGAGCCGCTGTTCCTAGAATAGTTGGTTTTATTTAATATCGTCATAAATTTTGTCCTTATTGTTAGTAAACATTGAGTGGTAAAACTAATATTGCATGCATTGTTCCAGTGAAGGCCTATTTCGTTAGTATGTAGTTAAAAGTATCTACCTAGAAACCACAAGTTTTTAGAGATTTTTTCATTGCTTATGAGCATTTTTCTATAAATCTTAACTACCAAATCTAATCTAACTAGCCTGTAGGTATTATCCTACCCCTGGGCAAAAGCCTCCCTTCTCTCCCTAAAATACTACTTACCTAAAAAAAGATTATCCTAACCTTTGTTAAAATAATAGATATTTTGGTGATACATTAATAACACTTGAAGTCTTGTAAGTATTCCGTTTCGCCATTATAATAAGAACTATCTCTTCAGAGAAAAAGAAGCAACATTTAATACAGCAAAATCCCGAAAACAAATCCGCCCTCGAAATACAATGACGTCAGTAAGCAAAAATAGTGGTCTGCCTTCATAGTAACATATCTGCTAATAATATTGTGTATTATGAAAGAAAAGGTCACTAATAATTAGCTATCTTGATAATGATGATAAATATTTTCGTTTCTTTCTCATTGTTATTTATGGCAATCACAAAAATAAGACCAAACAATATATAGCAGTTTATAACTAAAGGTAAAGGTGCCTTTTGTATGGCCTACGGAATTAAAAATTCCCTTTAAGCAAAAGGGAATTTTTAATTCCGTAGGTTTCGTGTACAAGTCCAATAGACCTATCAGTTTGAAAATTAGATTGCGATGTAGGGCCTTATTTATTAAGGTACGCGTTTTGGGTTTAATTTAGACACTCAATTTTTTGGGTACAAAATGATATTTGCTATAGTCACACACAGTTAGGGAATGAGTTTTACCAACAAATTTTCATTAGCCTTTCTACATTATGAGTCTAAGCTCTCCTGTGTCTATTTGCCAATCTGTATGCTCGACATGTACTCCGTAATTTTCGAGATTAGCCCAAAACTAACTCGGAACTCACTAACTGGATTTTGGTTCAGTTTTCTCATCCCATAACCGTGGGAAGCGGGAAGCGTGGAATGTTAAAAGTACCTAATTACTTATCCTGCATGTATTTTTAGGAGTGTGTTCATAAACAGCTTGATACCCCAAATATCTTTACAAGCACGTTCGTCTTGTACTGTTGCCGTAAGAATAAACATTTGTGATAAGTACTTTTAAGAATCCCTTGTTGTAACGTGGGTGGAACCCTAAAGCTGCGGTCCCACAGCCCACTTTCTCACAGGCCAGATCGCGCCAAAGCAGGCCGACAGGCCGTAGGAATGGTCGCATCCGTGGAGGCCTCCGATGGTCTGATCCGTCGGGAGTCGATAAGTTCAAAGGCGTGTTATGTCGCGGCGCGGACGGTCGCCTTTCTTCTGCTTTGTTAATCAAATATTGATCACTGAATAAAACCACAGCGGCCGCACACGCAGCCATGTGCTATATATCACTTGACATGTTGGAATAGCGGCCAACAGGCCGCACCAGGCCGACCCACAGCGCGGGAATGCTCGGCACGGGCCGTGACAGTCCTCAACAGGCATGGCAACGTCTGGCGCGGCCTGCCAGTTAACGAGCCGTGAGACCACAACTTAACAAAGGCACAGAATAAGTATTAGTACTGACAAAGGTTGGAAATTCCTAATAAATGAAGAATATTTTATGTTTAGCTATGCATTAGACCTGGTGTTTTTATACATAGGTATTAATGTAATATTGAATGCCTTATTTCGATTTTTAGGTATTAATAATGTTATAAAATGAAAAACAAAGTAACAACTCGCGACGAGGTTGCTATTTATCACCTAAATGAGTTACAAATTCGCAATTTTGGTAACAATCATCAAATTGTTGCTATGGGTAGAAAACTAATGACTTTTTTATAGCAAGCAGAATTCTAAAAACTAGTAAAGAATCTGTTATTTAGTTCATGTTTGGTAAATACAATCACGATCAAAATAATAATCACGTTGCGTGACGAAGAAAACCTATATTTAAAGACGCAAAAACAAAACAATGAAAACAGTTGTTTGCTTAAGAACTCAATTGTAACAAAAGTTTCGATAAATTAGAGATGTAAATAGAAGAACAAATAAAATAGTAAACTGTAAGTACACAAAGACACTATCTGGAAGCAGTATTTACCATCTACGTTGTTATGTTAACGTGTTTATGTAAATACGTAAACTTCGATGTAAGTTATTTGACTTCCCGTGAATTTATACATTCAGAGCGGAGGCCAAGGAAAGCTTGTTGATGTGCATTATTACGGCACTTTACTATAAACTCTAGACAAATAAGGGTACGGAGCTGTGAAAAGACTTTGCAGTATTAATGTTTTCTGTTTAAGTACATTTCTAAGAAGAAAGTTTTATCTGTTTCGTACTTCAAGCTTTCGCTAATAAAATTAAAATTAAAATAAGTTGTTATAGTTGTCAAAAAATAATAGGGCCGTTTTGACATCTAACTTGAATTGATTTATCGTGATCGAGTACCGAATCGTATGGTTACTTCACTAGCTACGTCGTGATTGGCCATCGCTTCAAGTTAAATGTCAAAACGGGCCTATTATATTTTGTCAACTTTACTATCCTCTCTATCTGTTCTCGAAACTGCGGAGCTATACCATTTGCTAATCTGTACTATCTACTAACATGAAACACCACAAATGATACAAGCTTCATAGGTCACTCAAAGTTCAAAACTTCAAACCACATGGAAACTGTCATTTCATATTAATAATGATATCACGAAATAATAACAAATAAAATATTAAAAGCAAGGAACAAAGCGACACGCTTAAGTATATATAAATAAATTCTGATATTAGGCATCATTAAATTCAGCCAACTACACTATAAGTGTTTATTCAAATTACACTTTAAGTGGAGAAATTTATACGTGTCGCCTTGAAGTATTCATGTTTCTGAAACCACACGACTGCTGAATGTTCCCACTTTCACTACAACTACGAGGAAATAATAAATAAATAATGTTTTACCTAAACTAACTGCTGTGACGCATTACGACTAATTTATGTAATTATGTGTTTCCTTCAAATGTTATCTCACACCGTAGTGTCCCTCACCGACGTCTTTGTTAGTATGTAAGCTAGAAAGATAGAGAATTAGTATCAGTTATAATTAACATCAATTAGCATATATATCGAAATATTGCTTTCCGTGTCTCGCAATTTTTTTAAAACTGAAGACATTATTAGTAGATTTAGCAATAAAACCCTTATACAACAAGAACTGTAAGTGAGTTAGACAAGAAAGTCAAGAGAACCATATTCATAAACTGGAAAATTTACAACTCTGTATTATTATGGCTGAGTTAAGTTTTGTTAAGTTACACGAACTTTGTACATTAGGGAATTTCATATAGATATTATGTGTGGAATTAATGTGGCCATTATAGTTGGATACCTGCGGCTGCCCCTGCTTCTGTAGGAGAAGTAATTGTTTCCGTCGAAGTTGACCGGGGTCCTCTCGTTGAGCATTTCCACGTTGATCTGAACCTCACAGTTCCTGCCTTGGTACCCATCGCGGCAAATACACTTGTATTCGTTCAGTAGAGGTATGCAGGAGCCGTTGTTTTTGCATGGAGTCAGACCTATTGCAGACAATGAATTTTAATTTTACACGCTGTTTTTTTGAACCATCAGTGGACGTAAACAAAAACGAAGTCTTTAATTATTTCCGTGATGCGTGGATAAGGTTAAATTTAATATCAATCTGTAATAAATTACAAATGGTTTTTATGAAGTTTTATTAAAGGTATAATTAAGTATAATTGATTTAATCAATTATTTTAAAAATCTCTTTCAAATTAAATGATACAACATGTCCATGTTAACGCACAACCCCATAAGGGGTCATTGTACTCATCATTATTAACTTTTACTATGGGCCCAAAGCTAAAACCACGAAAAAATAATCAGCTGTTCCCTACATTTATGTTCGAATAACTCATCAAATTGTAGGAACCAGTATATTTTTTTTTTTCGCTATTTTAGGTTTGATCCCATAGTAAAAGTTGTTCATAATGATGAGTATGAGTATTATGAGGTTGTGCGCTAATTCTGGGACATGTTGTATAAGAATGATCTTTTCGTAATAGCTAACATTAAAAATCTTCCCTTTTTATTACTAGAATTATTACCTTAGAACGATATAATATACAAAAAACCTAAAAATAATCATTAAAAACAATTGAGCCAGTGATGTCCCTCTACAGGATAAAGGCCCTTTCCTTTTGAACTCAACTCGATCCTGGCAACCAATCCCGCTTATAAACAAACTACCTAGACATTTTGTAAAAGATCATGAGTGTTTCAGTTCACTTACCATCCCCACACGGTGGTCCCGTGTACTTAGTAACCCCAGTCGTGGCACAAGGGAGTCGATCTTCGTCCTGTACAATCGTACACGTTGCCGTCTCAGCCCCATACAGAGACAAAGGGTTCCCATTCACAAAGACCTGTTGCACTGAGCCTATGAAACTGCTGGTCACGCCTGACATCTTGTGCGGACGTATGTAAGAGCTAGGGAAGGTAAAGACACCGATTGAAAGAATAGTCACGGTGAAATGGCGAAAGTTAAATCTATTTCCGACACTTTTTATTATGAATGTTTGGCAATTTGCCTCGCCGTGGAAAGGAACGTGATTATGGGCCGTGTTCGTGTCCGAAACAAGACAGGTATTTCCTGTTTAAGCAAGTAAGTTTAATTATTAACATTTATTCTAACAATGAAGTTACTTAGTGTACTGAAGTGTGTATGTTAACTGATTTTTTTTTTAAAGACTGTAAACTGTTATGTACCTTTATGTGGGCATCCAAGCAAAAAGGGTCCAGTAGTGTGGTATTGAGTTAAGTCATAAGTAATTTATTTCATAACAATATTTACATTGTGTTGAAAATTAAAAAAAAAATATATATATATTTACACACATTTGATTATAGATTGTAATTAAAATAAATTCGTTAAATACATTAAAAAAGTCGATAAAAACAATAAGAGCGGGGGCACACGATGCGTTGCGGCGCCGCACCGCAAAGATTTCACCGTATCAGCGGGCACACAAGCGGTGCGGCGCCGCAACGTTGTTATGTCGCAACGGCGCCGTAGCAGCGTTGGATGTTGGAGAAAATAAATCGAAACGAGCGAGCGTGTATCCTTCCTTGTGACGCATAAACAACTGAACGGTGCCGCTCCGACGTCGCAACGCAATCACCCCTCCCCGCTTCGTCTCGGTGGTTGCAAGTCCGGTGCGGCGCCGGAGCGCATCGTGTGACATGCCACAGATATTTCTATGTAAGACGACGCAGCGACACCGCTCCGGCGCCGCACCGCCGCCGCAACGCATCGTGTACCCCCGCCCTAACGGTCAATTAAGAATTCAAGTAATAGATCTAATAATAATAAATGTCGGACTTCTTGGCGGGAAAGTGAAGCGTCATGTTCAACAGTTTGTTTAATTTTCCAAAATTTGTGTTTAGCCGAATATTAATGTGTAATAATGGTGGATTATTAACCATTAAGTGTTTGTGAACGTGCATTAGTGTAGGCAAATGAAACAAAACAGTGCAACTTCGCTTCAAGTTCTCTCAAGAAGTCCGCGTGAGGTCTCAGTAAAGTGCCACATCTTTACTGAAACTCAAGGGGAGTGGGCGGGGATATCATCATCATGCATGTATAATTTATTTCATCAATATTAAACAAGAACTAAAACGTGACATTGGCTAAATGCACAAACCGTGCGAAGCCAGAAGAAAAAAAAAAAAAAAAAAGTTACAATGTCATAATTATGTCATCTAGGAATTCATTGAGTTAAGTTAAGACTAGGTTCGGTATCTAGAATAGACAATTTATTGATAATAAGGATTAACAAAATATTCAAAACCTGGTACAGTTATCAGACATTTCAAGTTGAAATTCTGAAAAAGCTTGATTAGAGAAAAAAATATAAACTTGTAGATAATTGAGCAATTAAAATCGCAAAATGCAATTTTTCACCCAACTTTACAAAACTGTGTTTAACTCTTAAACTAAATGCCGAAAACTGGACCCTTTTTGCTTGGCCACTTATTAAGTACAAAATTAAATATTTTAAAATAATCAAATTCACTCACGGTAAAGATCCGATGAAAAGAGGCAGAGTGAGTTCTAGATGTGTTAGCGGAGGAGACGAGTGTCCTCTCTGAGTAGGATGGTGGTCTAACTGCAGACTGCCATGTCGACCTGACCTAGAAACTCGAGCTCGGTGCCAACGACCCTTCGTTATAGGCACTGGTGACCTACACACAACAAAAATAACACTGTAGCTCAACCATCCTATAATCAAAGATATTATAAGTAAAACTAGCTGCTGCCCGCGGCTTCGCCCGCGTGGCTTTTTCTAAACATAATTATTAACCTTCCTCTTGAATCACTCTATCTATTAAAAAAAACCGCATCAAAATCCGTTGCGTAGTTTTAAAGCTCTAATAGGTGTCCCTATTAGAGCTTTAAAACTACGCAACGGACAAGAAGCGGGAAGCGACTTTGTTTTATACTATGTAGTGAAGATGTAGATAGGTTACCTACTCAACATTCGATTGACAATATCACACTATTAGATAACACGTGGAAATAGGACGGCATGTCGTAATTATCGGGAGCGAAAAAGAGACAAAAAGAAATGTGGCTAATTAGCCATAATTTGACGTGCCACTTGCGGAGCGTGTATAACGGATCTACCTCTTTTTACTTATAATATAAAGGCTTTTACAGACTCACGTGTTATAGCGGGCGCGACAGGCACCGACATAGAAATTGTCGCACCCGCGATATCGCACCAGTCTCTAAGAGCCTTAATATCATTGCCTATAAACATGAAAAAATATTCAGACCATTTAGGTTACCGCATAAAATAAATTTATCCTTAAATTAAAACACGGTACTTACGTTATATTCGCAATACCGCTCCCCAAATTGTATCTAAACTGAAGGTAACCATTAACCAGGTTAATCGCTATAAAATCCCCCTTGGCTTTATTAGACTGGCCGGTGTAAAGGAGCATTCCGGAAAATCGGTTCGTTAAAAACCAAATTTCAATGCGGAACGCTTTGCCCAGGCCTTCGAGAGGCGGCAATTCAATGTAGCTCGTCCCATTGAACTGGGGGGACCAAGTTTCCTGCACCACATTTACATCTGTAAACAAATTGGGCATGTAATAGTTTCAACATAAGTACCTAAATTACGTTAAATATAATTGCTATCTTGTATTACGTAATAATACTGACCATTGTTACAAGTATTTCCATTGGAACCAATTTCACCTCCAAACAAACAGCGGCAGACGTGTCCGCCGTCGGCTCCAATGTCACACAATAGCCCCTCATCATATCCGCAGGGATTCGACTCGCACGGATCTAATCTCTCGTCACAATTGGCTCCTTGAAATCCGATAGGGCAGCTACAAGTATATTCGGTCGCTGACCCGTCTATAGATTTACACGTGGCGCCATTCTTGCAAGGCATACTCATACAGGGGTTAGATTGGCACTCTTGAACGTTTTCTATAGCAACGACTAATGAGTCCGGACGGCCCAATTTCTTTGTTACTTGATGACGTATTATCCTCAAGTATTTTACGCATCCGATAAAACTGTTCCGCGTGCCAATATTATCGAAGACTCTGTGTGGAGATATTAATTATTAGATATCATTGATTGTTACGAAACAATTGAACATTGTATTAATAAAAAGATTAGTGATGTGATACATTTAATTTACCTAGAATAGTTAGTTGGCACGCTACCAAAGTAAGCATCCTCATTCAAATCTAGTGCTTTTAAATGGCCACTGGATTGGCCGACCACATCTTCCATATCGTCGACTGATAAAATCCCGTCGCGATGGTATCGCTTCGCTGACACTTTGTGATACTCGTTTAACGTTATCTTTTCTAGTGAAGTAAGTATTAACACTCCGTTTCCAAGATTATACCTGTATTGAGAATGATATTAAAATGTAAGCGAAATCGAAAAGCAGTTCGTCGTTTTATCAAATCCAATAATATTTGCATTTTATTAAATTCACACTAGAAAATATTGCTTACCTAAACTCTAAATATCCGTTTACTAACGCCAGAGAAACAAAATCACCGGTGCCGTCTGGTTTCTGCTGATTGTACAATATAACCCCGTTCTCGGTAAAGGCTTTAAATTCGATATCGATATTCAACTTGTGGTAAGCTTTCAAGGGTTTTAGTCTTATATAAGAAGTGCCGTCGAACGACGGAGTCTCTATGTAGGTGCCCAGATGTCCGTCCTTTGC
Organism: Tiliacea aurago; assembly: GCA_948098905.1. NCBI lineage: Eukaryota > Metazoa > Arthropoda > Insecta > Lepidoptera > Noctuidae > Tiliacea > Tiliacea aurago. The sequence goes on from OX402577.1 coordinate 13,563,505, forward strand.
GAGGGACTCGCAGTTCAATCCGGTATAAGGACCGGCACACAAGCACGTGTAAGTTGATCCAGGCAAATCAATACATGTGCCGAGGTTGTAACATGGATCTGACAAACAAGCGCTATATTCTTCAGTCGTCTCTTGCGGCATTTGTTCTGTGAAATTAAAAGGTTACATAGTTCTTTTGAAACCAACGAGGCGTTTAAGGTAGTTAATAATAATATATATACAAAATAACCGGCCAAGTAATGTGGGACCACGCACAATGAAGGGTTCCGTAGTTGGAATGAATTTATGCCAAAAACAAACTTAACGTTGTAGTTGAAAAACATGTTCTCCCATACATCGATATACGCCACGGTAAATTTTCCAACTGAAAATGTAAGTTTGTAAAACTACAAATTCACAATTTTTGGACTTTTTCCTTTACTTTTGCTGTGAGACTTTGCTTCTTGCCAAATTTCATGGTTTTAGGTCAACGGGAAATCGGTTTTCATTTATTTGCGAATTTCAACTTGGATTTTTTTTATTGCGTTGACTTAGAAGCTTGATTATTTTTATAGCTCCAAGGGACCATAGAGCTACGTATTTGATATTAATTTCAACTTGATACCCCAACCCGTTCTTGAGAAAAAGGGTCTTGACAGACTGACAGACAGACAGATGGACAAAAGTGATCCTTTAAGAGATCCGTTTTTTTTTTCATTTTGATGTACGGAACCCTAAAAATACCAAATTGAATAAATAAATTAAAAACTTTATCTGCCCTAAGCTGTTGCGGCTCGTAGGCAGCGTAGCACCTATTCATAAAGTTTTCTCTGATAAAAAGTTGCAAAATCAGGTGTTTACTACCTAGTAGCTTTTAGTAAGAAATAATTAATTTGTAGCAAATAGTTAAGATTTTAACGACTTTTACGCAAATATACGGGTGGGCCACCCATAAATGCTAAACCTTGGACCACACAGAGAAAGCACTCAAACGCATTAAATTATCTAAGCAGCTTATCTAGCAATTAGTGACGATCACGAATTTCATTGACACATCTAGGTATTATTTCAGTGGATTACCGTTCGAGCAAAATGAGGCCAGTCATGCGGCACTTATCGCCCTAAGAGAGCTAATCAGGCAATGGTCTTAAGTCGCCGGAAAGGAGTTTGCTCTCCGAGTCACATGACTGAGTGAGATAAGCCTTTCATGCGAGAATATTCTCGGGCGGACAGACAAGCCACTCCAACTTGTCAAGTTTATAATTATGAGAGAAAGCTACTTACTTTGTAACTAAATCTAGGAATGTGCCACATTAAGTAAAATGATGAGTGCCACGGTAATGGTAGCGTAATATAAGTTTCTGAAAATGTATTAACCTAAGTAAATATGACTAAGTGTCGACTAATGAACAAAATGAAGTGCTCCTACCTATTTTTAACCGACTTCTATTAAATTATTATTTCATTTTTATTATTTACCTACTAGCTGCGCCCCGTGGTTTCACCCATGTAAGTCTCGATTCCGTTGGAATATCGGGATAAAAAGTAGCCTATGTCTTAATCCAGGGTGTCAGCTACCTCCTTACAAAATTTTATCAAAATTGGTCCATCCGTTTGAGCGTGAAGAAGTAAAAAACTTACACACACTCACAAACTTTCGCCTTTATAATATTAGTGTGATTAATTTACACACAACATATCTTATTAGGTATTTTGTGTAATGTAGAGAAAACTACTTTTATATAGAAGAGCATATAATTTTATTTTATTGAGTTTTTTCGGCAGTTGGTCTTTTTTATGTTTGTAAAAGATACTCTGGAAATTGAACGGATTACAAAAATTATTTCATAAATAGAAAGCTGCACTATTCCCAAGTGACAAAGGATACTTTTTATGCCAAAAAATGCACAGTTCCTTTAGGAGTCTTCATAAAATTCACAATATAAACAACTAGCTTTTGCCCGCGGCTTCGGCCACGTGGAGGTCGGAAATTATCCCACGGGAACATACTACCGGTATAGAAAGTCCCATGTCCTAACCCAGATCATGGTTTGCCCATATGCTAAATTTCATCCAAATCCGTTCAGATGTTTTAGAGTGAAAGCTTAACAAACGAACTTTTCGCAGTTATAATAAAAGGTTTGTCAACAAGAACTTTTTTTTTCAAAACATCAACAACATGACAGTTTTGACATTTAATTTTCAACTTATCAGTAATAGAGGGAAACTGAATTCATTGTAACAATATTGCCAATGCAATATTGTCGCTCGAAAATCGTAAGAATAAAAACCACTATGAAAATGGTGGTTCTGTTATAGTTATATTTCGTAAAATTCGCGAGTCTTTTAAATTCAGCTGTTAAGTGGCCGGACCGATCGTGTGATGTACACCACTGGATTATTTTTTGCGGGGCTATGTTAAAGACAGAGTCTATACGGAGATACGGAGCCACTCGAATATATTGCAGCCTTAAAACTCAAAATCTGTGACGCGATTAACGAAATAGACCCGCCATTTTGACAAAAAGTGATTGAAGATTTTGATGAAAGTATCGACATCTGTGAGCGTGGTCGTGGTGAACATAATATCCTATATCATTTTGCCAAATTGCCAAACCTTACTCTTTCACAATATTTTTTTAAATAATTTTCATCTAAATTACATACACACACATACATAAACTCACGCCTTCTTCCCATGGGGGTAGGCGGAAACTATAGAACGCCACTTGCTACGCTCCTTACATACTCCTTTTGCTTCGCCTACGTTCATACATCTAGAACGACGGACGTTGATTCATCTAAATTATTTGTTTTATAAAACAAATTTCTTGTTAAAAATCCCGTTATTAGTAAATAAGATCAATATTGCTTTATTATTTGTTACACATAACATAGCACTTACCAACACACGCCTTCCGATGCAGTGTGGGCACATGTCCCGCGCGACACACGCAGGCCGCGCGCGCGCACTCCGCGCCGGGCAGTGCGGAGCAATCACCGTCGTCTGCGCATAAGTCGCCTAGCAAGGCACCCACTGCCCCCGAACCCACTGTTGCTGTGGTTGCTATGAAGAAAAGGTATAATGTCACATATTTAAGGCCAGATGGCTTTGGTAGACGGGATGCCGAAGATAACTGCGTTAATAGATTTATTAATTCGGTCGTCATCTACTTATTAAATTCAACGCCCATGTGACTGCCAGCCCTGAATGTGATGTGTTGCGAATGAATGGAGTAAAATTATGCGTATATGTCTGGTGTTCTGTGAGAGAAAGTATGCACTGGAGTGCATTGTTTCATGTTAGTTTTGATTAAATTATATACAAAAATATGTCAATATTAATCTTTTTTATGCTTCTATGTTACTGTACTACATTAATGTATTTGGTGTTTTACCGTTTTACTTAACTATAAATAAATAAAATACGTCTTCCTTACCATTACCACGCCCCCCGGTCTACTCTCAGATATGCAATGGTCTCTGTAGTCCCAAGAAACATGAGGCTCCAGGAGCTAGTGTGAATCTCTGGGTTCATTCGAGTAATCGAGTCTGGTTTGACCACGCTGGGGTCGGTGCATTTCATTAATTCATTCAAAACATAATGTAATAAAGTAACTTAGTCAGAATATTTTTTGAAGATAAGAATCAATTTATATTTCACCAATTTAGAAATTCAATAGAACAAGAAATTGCTAGTGTAAAAACAACAGTCAATTTTTCTAAGATACAAATGAGAAAATTTCGTTAGGGAATAAAATCCACTCAATGCAAGTTTGAAAACGTGCATGAATGAATGATGCGAAATTCAGAAAGGTAATACTCCAATGGGATGGAAAAATAAATGTGTTGTTATAAATTGTACCTTAAAATGCGTAAATCTAAAAGCAACTCTCATGACGGACGCGACACTAAAATTAAATATTAACGATTCAATATTGACGTAATAATAACACAGGATGGAAAAGCGGATACTGACTGATAAAATCGTTTGTTCACAAATGTTTTTAATAAAACACTGTTGCAAATCAAATTTTAAACACGCCAGAAATGTTTGGGCCGAAGACTCACCTTTGAATTTTTGTCCGGATAGGATACTGTCGAAGTCACTGGGTGTTTCTTTCCTGGTCCAGTCGTATTTGTTGTAGTATTTGTCTGGGTTGAGCAAGTGTCTGGTAGACTTTGAAGCGGCGCCATCGTCCTGCTGTGTGAACTGTATGGGCGATGAGGGCCGCGGTGGCCCCGCCGTGCCAGCCACTTCGCCCAGCTTGCACGGACCGAATGCTTGCACTACAATGTCCTCTTGCGTGCGACACGCTTGCAATTTGAGGTGACACTCAGACTCGTAAGTTTTGCCATCGCTACCGCATACCTGTTGGTTTTGGTTAAACTTAGCTACAGTTCACCGGGAAAGTTACAAGGTCGTATATTCACATCGAAGACGATGTGAATATAAATGGGCTACAACTTCATGACACAGATAACTTCTAAATTGTAATAAATTATGGCTTATTAATCATTCTTAAGCTTATAATGGAGGTAATATTCAAGATTAGAAAATTTAATATGTGGGAGTCCAAGCAAAAAGGATCCAGTATTGGAGTATTCAGTTAAGATTAGATTCGGTATCTAGAATAGTCAATTGATAATAAGGGTTAAAAAAATATTCAAAAACTGGCAACTCTGAAAAAGCTTGGTTTGAAAAAAACATTTTCAAATTTGACGTACCAGTGGTATCTTTTTACTAATAAAAATTTCTGGTACTTAGAAATATCATATAAAGTCATTTACTATAATTGTTATTATGAACTTGTAGATAATTGAGCATTAGTTAATAATCAATTAAAATCGCGAAATGCAATTTATTCACACAACTTTACAAAACTGCGTATATCTCGGAAAGAATACCGAGAACCGGATCCTTTTTCCTTGGACGCCCAAATATTAGCAAGTTAGATTGGAATAAGGCGGTGTGCTCACCAGCATGTTGGTGTCGCTGTCTGAGCAGGGCGCAGCGGCGCACTCGCACAGCGCGCCTCCTGTCCGCTCCGTGCACACCGCGCCGAAGTAACACGACAGCTCCGCGCATGACGATACCACGCCACCATTTTCAGCTAAAGAAGAATAATGTGTTGTGTAATGACCAGTGCTGATATTGTACGTTTCGTTCAAGAAGATATTTTTTATAAAATATATCTTATAACTTGGAAAAACAGATTCAAACACGATAATCTCTCCCAGTATAACACTTTAAAATAAAGGAACCAAGAAACTAAATAAGACACAATTTAATCATCAACTCATCATCATCATCATTTCGGCCGAAAGACGTCCACTGCTGGACATAGGCCTCCCCCAAGCACCGCCACTTCGACCGGTTCTGTGCTTCCCGCATCCAGCGGATACCTGCGGCCTTCACAAGGTCATCGGTCCACCTTGTAGGAGGCCTTCCAACGCTACGTCTTCCGGTACGCGGTCGCCACTCCAGAACCTTTCGGCCCCATCGGCCATCAGTTCTGCGAGCAATGTGCCCTGCCCACTGCCACTTAAGCTTGGCAATTCTTCGGGCTATGTCGGTTACCTTGGTTCGCCTGCGGATCTCTTCATTCCTGATTCGATCACGTAGGGAAACTCCAAGCATAGCCCTCTCCATTGCCCTTTGGGTGACTTTTAGCCTTCTGATAAGGCCCATTGTAAGCGACCACGTTTCAGTGCCATAGGTCACCACTGGCAACACGCACTGGTCAAAGACTTTCGTCTTGAGACACTGCGGTATGTGGAATCATCAACTAAACAACTTTAAATTAAGAAACATTTATTTCGATTTCTGCAATCTGTTCAATGCGCTGCATTCCGTTAGTATTTTTGTCATTGACTCTGCCTTAACATTTCTTCAGTAGGTTCGAAATCGGTGCAAAATTACCATAGATAATACAGTAAGATAACTAGAAATTATCGTATTTTTGCGTAAAATCATTGAATAAATGGATAGTATAACGTACTTAATGACAAATAATCCTACAAATACGATAATTATCGTACAAAATCCAACACTGGACGACCGATAAGAGTGACAGATCGTTGCCTAAGTTGGACTAACCGAACAAAAAGAAGGTCATGAATTCATTCATTAAAGTGTATAAATTCATACGTGTGTGTCTACTAACTGTGGTAGGTACTTTAATGCTCCGCGGTAACATGAACCAGAGCACATTAAGCTCTATTTGTAAATAGATAAAAGCCTTTATTTATCTTCTGGGAATTCGTTTTGTACATACAAAAGTACTTTCCTATCCTAATCAAAATCTCTGTTATACTGAAAAGGGAGATTTTGATTACGAGTAACTGAGTAGGTTGGTTTCCCTAGTCAATATAGGCAGACGGTCTAATTAAATTGATAATACCGTACAATAGTACATATAATTGTATATTGCCTTTGTACAAAATTAAGAAAAACAGGATGAAAATAGTACATGCACACAATCGTGCTTAAATAACTACCTACAAAAAAGAAAAACGGTTAATACGAAAACATCTTGACATGGGTCAGGCATGGCATTGTTGTAAGTACCTTTGTAATGAGGACCCTAAATCTCAGTGAAGAGTGGGTTTGTGTTTTTTTTTTTTAAAAGAATATACGACTTACGGTCGGAGCACCCGTTGGGTCCTAATCTGCGTCTGTGGTCGGCACACACGGTACACTTTTGTCCTTGGACCCCAGTTCGGCAAACACATCGACCAGTCATTTGTTCACAATCCTCTCTAACTGAACCAAAAGCTGAACAACCGCACGCTAAAATAGAACATAGCATTGTGAATAGGTACAACTTCACTCGAAGCTAAAATGTATTTTCTACACAAATGGAAACTAATTTTTTTACAATAGAATAATATAGATATTTATTTTGCAAATAGGGGTAATAGGTGATAAGATACGTTGCTCAGACATATTTCACCATTCGGCATGCAAACATTTATATTATTATTTTCTTAAGAGCGTTTACACCTTACAGCATTTCATACAAACTTTCAAGCCCTTTTTTTTCGAAATGACTGAACCGATTTTAATGAAACTTCATACGCATAAGCAAGATACAAAGGTCTAAAAAGTTAGTAAAGAACATTTTCAAAAAAATTGTGTTACAGCCAAATTAATAGAAACAGAGTTTTCCAGATATCTGTTTTTAAATAAGACATTTCAAAAATGTTCTTTATTAACTTTTTAGATCTTTGTATGTTGCTTATGTGTATGAAGTTTCATGAAAATCGGTTCAGTCATTTCGAAAAATAAGGGCTTGAAAGTTTGTATGAAATGCCGTAAGGTGTAAACGCTCTTAAGTCTAACCAAAGGCAAATCCATTATTAATACAGAGCAATTCAGCAAAAAAATATCTCCGATAAAAACTCAGTCACACTGTAGTACGTATTATCCATAAAAAATTTACGTAGTCCACTCTTAAACTGCACTGTTGTTAAGTCTCTCCAACCACTTGGTAATTTAATATAAATAATTGGGGGCACCATTGCAACATTGGAATATAAGAATGTGTCGATAGGTTATAGAAAAGTGGAACGCATCAAGTAATAATCAAGAAGTATACGTACGAATACATCCAGTGTGACCGGAACCGATCCTCGGCAGCCCCCAGTAGCCGGGCTCGCATCGGTCGCACTTGAGGCCGCCCACACCGGGCCGACAAACACACTGGCCGTCCTCGTCGCATCGATCCGACACCGAGCCGAGCCGGTTACAACCGCAACTCGAACTCGTGATTGGACACCCTTCCTCATTAGGACCCGTGGCTGCGGTCAAACCGTCCGAACAACACCCATACGATGACTCCGAGCAGTGAGATATCTTCTTTTCCTCAAATTGTCTCGAATCGTCTGTACAATAATGTATTAACGAAATTATAGCCAAATTTTCCCTTGCATGTACCACCGGTCGCACACGAGTGAATAAAGTACACTATTTTATAAGATGGAGACAAAGGATCCGAAGCGGCAACTGCTAGCGTGATTGTATCCAATTTACTGCCTGGTGCCGTGTACCGTTAGTATCTTCACTCTGACAAATCACCAGTTAGGTATCATATTATATGCTAGAAACCAAGGTTTGCTCGTAGAAATATCACAGAATAGTAAAGTTACAACTATAATAAAATATGATGGCCACTACAAATCAGTTTCGCTTTTAATTAAAATAGATTAATTGTAACTGAACAAACAATTAAAATCAACTGACTAAATGGAATATTTGTCTGGCGCAGATATAATTATAACAGCTGTACATTTATAGGGTACAGTTGTACAAAACAAATGGTTATTACACTTGTTGGATGTTAAATGTTAGAAAGTTTAGTCTAATGGACAGCGTATTCAATTAGGATAATGGACACTGAGACTTAATGAGTTTGAATAGATAAGTTTTGATTCAATACAAATAACGAGACAAAGTAGATTCAAACAATTGATTTTAGTGGCATGGATTCGGATAATTTATTAAATGTAAAAGCGAAAGGTACACAATATCGCATGAAAGCATAAATTTATATTCATAGTTATTTCTATGTGAATACGTAATACTCACTTTTAGGGCAGCACCGAGCTGCAGTCAGCGTGATATGACAGTAGCTGCCAACAGGGCAATCCTGCCGGTGCGGCCCGTTACCACAGTCTATTTCGAGGCCAGTGGTAGGATCAACCATTGCTTTATTATTACCGCACGGTCTTACTTCCATACCTGCGGTTAACAACAATTCATTGCCGAGAATGTGTATGTGAAATAATGCTCTACTTTGTCATAAACTAAGAGAAAATGTTAGTAATGTGTTAACAAGCATGATGACGAACCTTTACAAAGATCCAGCGGTCGGAGTCTTAACTCAAGTTGTTTCTGACACCCTTCTTTACGCATAGCACAGAGACTGGGATATAGTCGGAAGTCTGATGCGCAGACAGGGAAGTATTCGGCTTCGTGCGGACATTCGAAAAGGCAGGAGCAGCGTGGGTAGCCGTCGGAGCCGATCTCGCAGCTGGCACCGAAGTCGCAGCGGATGTCGCGGCAGGCGGAGGGCCCGGCGGTGCCGTCCAAGTCGGTGGCGCCCCACGCGGCCGTGGAGCCGTCCTCCGCCTCCGTGGTGGTCATCGCGGTCGTCGCTACACCCCCACCCAAATATTTGCGTGTTAGTCGAGCGATAAAGCGGAAAGTTAGTTAATTGATTGACGATGGGTCGCTTTATTGAAATTACTGCTAACAACTGGGTTGATGTCGGTCCGATAGTAAATATTTTTTCTTCGATCAGCCATTTTTACGGAGACCTTCCCCAGCGATTTAATGAACTACTATTTTCGGTCTAATTAAACTTAGAGAACGACATAATGAACCTTAGTAGAGTTAGAAGGAGTTAGTTGAGTTGTATTAGAAGCGGAAAGATTTATAATGAACAATAATATTGTGATACGTACTCATAGCAATTGGAGGGACAACGGCAAGCCTGTCTTTGCAGTCTCCATAAAAGATGACGTGCAGCGTGGCTGGTGGAGGTAGCCTACATGCTGCCTTCTGCAGTTCACATTCGTTGGGAAAAGTCTGCATAGAACTGCCACAAACTGGTTCACGAGCAGCGCCCGTGCAGTCCGTGGGACATATGCATTCGCCGGCAGCACAATGCGCTCCAAAGGCACATTGTACACCTTCACACATAGCTGTTAAAAATAAACTCCAAATAAATAAACGGAGCTATCATTCAAGTTCCAATATTATTCAAGATTAATTAAATCTATAAAAAAAGGTTTTCAGGAAGTCGATACGAGCGAGTCGCGAGTCGCGTGAGTCATAAATAATAACACAAGCGCGAGTTTTATGCTGCAAGGTTACGACTTTGTAAGCACCCCGGCTGAAGTTTTCCGAGAAACGAATGGCTGAACAGATAATGTCATTACGTTGGACAATTGTGTGCTTCCTGTAGTACTCTCTCATTCTGCCGCTAAGGAAAATTAGGCTTCCTCGTTCTCTCATTGAGGGACGAGGGAAGACACCCGTGCAAATTTAATAACGATTGTTTACCACTTCTCCGCAAAATGAAAGTCTTGTGAAAGCGGTCGATTAATGCCGGACGGAAAATGGAAGGAGATGTTTTGTAATAAAATTTTAAAGTAGGAACGCTGTAGACACAACAATATCTTCTGCTGAAATTGGTAAGGACTAAAGTTTCGTAATCTTTAACAAGAACCCGCAAATTAATGGGTTGCTTATTACAAGGAATATAAAAGGTTATACCTCAATTTTCAGTGTCTGTAGTTTCACATTTTAATAGTTGCTAGCGCCTACCTATTTCAGAACAACCAAGTTGCTACCTATTTCAAAACAATGGTAATTGTGTGATGTAAATGAATACGAAATATACGAGTACAGTACATGAGGTTCAGCAAAGATTTAAAATATTTATTACAAAAGCTAAATTAGGTATTATATTTATCTAGTTTATATTTTTATCTGAATGAATGTCTGTATGTTCAATGCAGAGGTCTAGAAGGTAATAAAAAACCGGCCAAGTGCGAGTCGGACTCCCGCACGAAGGGTTCCGTACCATTATCTATAAAAATGGCAAAAAAATCACGTTTGTTGTAACATAACTAAATATTCTGTGAATATTTCAAGCGTCTACCTGTTGCCATTATCAATATAGAGCAAAAACGAGCAAAAAAACACGTTTGTTGTATGGGAGCCCCCTTAAATATTTGTTTTAATAATTTTTATTTAATTATTTATTTTGTTGTTATAGCGGCAACAGAAATACATCATCTGTGAAAATTTCAACTGTCTAATTATCACGGTTCATGAGATACAGCCTGGTGACAGACAGACAGACAGACAGACAGACAGACAGACGGCGGAGCCTTAGTAATAGGGTTCCCGTTTTACCCTACGGAACCCTAAAAAGGCAATCGCTCAATAATGAAAAATAAGATTGTACCATTTATGTACCTACACACTTACATTAAACGATGTTTCAAGAAATAGAGCAAACATTTTGAAAGATTCTATTGTTGAGAGTTATATACCTATTCGTACTTAGGTGTTGATCCAAATAAAATGTAATATCTAAAGCTCCGTTTTCACTTAGCGTTCTGAACAGTTCTGAGCGAGCAAGCGTTTGTGCGCGCGGTAAATGAAAACACTTTAGCGAGCGAAAATGTTTGTTCCGCGATGACCGATTAGACTCGGCGAACGATTGCTCGCTCATTCATTCAGTTATAACGATGTCACCGGCGAGCGAACAGTTGCTCTGTGCATTCGCTCAACTTTGGACGTGCTCGGTTGGTGTCCGATCTTTTTAGGGTTCCGTACGAAAATGGCAAAAAGGAACCCTTATGGTGAGACTAAGTCTGTCTGTCTGTCTGTCACACCTGGATATCTCAAGAACTACTAATGCTATCAACTTGAAATTTAGAATAGTTTTAGATGACATTTGCCCACCTATTTTGCAAACAAGAAAGAAATTAAAAAAAAATATCCCTTTTCTGCAAAAGGGACTGAAAGGGGGTCTTAAAAATTTGAAGTGGGGCTACTAGGGCATGTATGAAAGAACGCTGTTTGCACATTCTCAAACAATTTTTTTAGGCAGCATAGTTTCCGACTTTTTATGAAAAATGTAAAAAAAAATACCGTTCTCCCCCCCTTATCTCCGAAGTTTGCATAGATAAAAATCTGAAATTATTCTATGTGATAGAAATTTATGTAAAGATTACCGGAAAAATAAAGCAATTTCTCTAAATAGCACAGTTTTTCAGAAATGCGTACGGAACTCTCGGTGCGCGAGTCCGACTCGCTCTTAACCGGTTTTTTTTTATATTCTACGCGCGAGTCATGTACACTATCTGCGAGTCGAATCAAGAAAAAACTTTGCATTTCATTGAAAATTATAGACGTCATCCATACTTATGGGAATGAATACTCAGCTCCGTTAATATACGGTTTATCTTCATTCTCTCTGTTTAAAAAAATTACACCCAATACATTTGTTTCTATTTTTTTGTAAACTTCCAATTATTACAAACGCTGCACTAGCCTAAAGCAAATCAACGTCATGATCGTTCATATCTACCGAGTGAGAATGAGAGCGCAGCTACGCCAGTGCACTATTCAGGACGAGCTTTTGTTTAGAACTATACTGTTCGGATGTTTTCTGTTTTAAGCGAACATTGGCAGATCAGCAAACATTTGCTCAAAACAAAATGTTCGCTCGGCAGGGTAGTGAAAACGCGGATTACCGCGAAACCTACATTTCCATATTATTAAAGAAATCTTTTATGAAAATAAAATCAACGGAGCCCACGTAATATATATGAATCTATAAATACGTAATATGAGCGAAAATATTATCAATCTTTATTGTCGAGATTTGAAGCCATTTATATCGCTGAATCCCATATTAAAGTTGCCTCCGGAAATTAAATTTAACAATAGAATCGCAGTCCTCTCATTTTCAATATCTCTCTGATATATCGGTACTTATTTACTTCGGTAGCGTACATTTTGGAAGATAAAACATTCCAAACATAAATTCGTCGATTTTGGGAGGTTAGATAAGTTGGATATTAATGGAATATTAATATTCTTTGACCATTGAATTAATAAGTCATCGTTTCGATTTGAGTGACCGGTTTTTACTTTGATTTTTACAATCTACATCTTTCAATAAATGTATCGGATTAAAGTCTAAATTCCTACGTAGACCTCCCGCGATTAATAAAGTAACCCGAGGATGCACATCACAAAGGCGATTTACCTAATCTCACTCTGTTTCGGGTACGCCCGTTATGGGGAGACTTAAATCCGCTATCGATCTCTAATCCCTCTGCGCAATACCTAAGCCTATCACGGCTTTATAAAAAACTCTTTGTTCCTATAAAATGCCTACACTCTATCAATGAAAAATCACAAAGCTTACAATGGTTTATATTACAGTATTCAGGACTGACAAATGTAATGTTTCTTTGTCATTAATGGTGTTGTAAATATAAAACTCTCTGTTAAAATAAATCGCCAGTTTCCATGGCAACAAAGTTGAAACAAGGATGCTCCCATCAATCTTGTGAACTCACCTTTATATCTACAACTTTATAACAAACAAGTGATTAATTCAAATTCCTGAACTCTGCTGTTCTACACATGAACGTAAGGCATTGTTAGTTTGACCTCATTCATATTAGCTTAAATTTTAGAATATTCTAATTTTAAACCTCACAGTGCTCAACTTACAGCTGAACCTGTATTGTTAAATGAGCCTTTTGTGACCTTTTGAGAAAGAATTGTTTATACATGTTAACGAATAGCTACCAATATTTCGTTTGCTACAAGTTTTTGTTTAAGAACCTTTTGAAAAGTGATTCAAACAGTAAACACTTGGAAACATCTTTTCACAACAAGTTCAAAGCCTTCAGCCCATCAATATGGTGTTATTTATACCTAAACAAAAGAAACCTTTGCTGAATGTGTAATGTATGAAAGTCTGGTCTATAAATTCTAATAGACCAGCTATCAATACCAATTTACCGACTTGGAATTCAAATTTTGAATCTGCGTAATAACGATAGAGTAGGAAGTCGGTTAAGCTTTAATTCCACTCGATTTCATGTTAAAAGCTTTTAGAGGTTTAGTAGATTCATATCCTGGTATAAGCCATGACAATTTGCCGAAATTAAACTAATTGATGAGTCTGTTGTGTTATTTTAGTGTTGTCTACATTAAAACTGACGAAACTTTTTAAAATTTAATTTAATTATGTATTATATCGCCATTATGATCTTTACTGTATACGTATGACTGAAGCATGATGTTGCATGTATATCTTTGTTCTTTTTTATATTGTTAATGTATTGTGTAAACAATTGTTGGCTAGCCTAAATAAATAAATAATAATAATGTTAAAGTTGATATTGAGAGAGATGGCGGATGTACAAGTCCTCAAAATACGTTTATTTTTGGTGCAAATGTACTTCTAGGTAAAGATAACCGAAATTCGTCCAGACAGATAGATGGAATATTAAACTTCGAGGAAATTCGGTTTTGATAACTTGACATTTACATAATTTATTTTCTAAGCACGTTATCTTGATGAAAACACTAATCAACGCTGTCTTTGAAAATAACAGCAACCTCTAATTTTAAACAAAATGAGAAAATTCAAGAATCCCTACCCACCCTAAAAGGGTGAGAGATAATTTACACGGCATATACATTAACGGTATAACATCTGCACATTTTGAAAATTTCGAAGACGTTCACTCCAAATAAGTTCATTAAGACGCAGATATATGCCAGTGACATTGAGCTCACGCAACGCGTCGTACGTTCAGCCAGTAATAGGACTCGCCCATCAAGTAGCACTGTCCCCAATTTGACGCATTATTAATTTATTATACACAAAACAAAAGGTATTTTAATAAAATGCGTATACTAAAAGATCAATAATTAAATTATCTTTAAATTGGTGAAGGTTTCAGAAAAATACGCTTTGGTAGATTTTGCGCCCTTCTAGAAAAAAAAAAGAAAGAAAAATTGTTTATTCTGCACAAACAAAACACACATTACAAAAATAAAATACAAATTGACGAAAAAAACACACTCTAATACAAGTAGCCAAATTGCAATCATATTTTAAGACTATGAAGTTTATATAAAATAACCAGAAATAAAAATAAGAAAAATAATAAATAATAATTGCCAAAAGCCAGCAGCTTCTCAGTTTTTTATCTATGTAATAAATTAATTTCACTATGTAATATAATGTATGTTCCGTTTGGTGCCAGACGTAAAGAATAGCACCATCCCATTTCTTCCCATGGGTGTCGAAGAAATGGGATAGTGCTATTTTAGATTATGTTTATACTCACGGGTGAATATTTTAGATTATGTTTATATTACATAAACATAATCTAAAATATTCACATATATTAATATATGTTAAATAAGAGTGAATGCTCTTATTTAACATATATTTTAATCAAATCATTAACACAACTCGTTTAGACGTGATCTTCAGTATAAAATCATTAAAAGTCAGTTATCGTCGCCTTAATCAGAATGCACGCACAACATTCATAATTTCATAAAATCAAAATACGAAAATTACACTTGGGATAATATAATGAGATTGGCATTAGACTCACCACAATCGCCTTTGTATGCGAGCCGCAGATCAGTTTGCTCTCGACACGCTGTCGAGTCCAGCTCGCATTGTGACGGGTAGGTCTGCCCGTCGCTCCCGCATGCCACGTCTGACTCCTGCCACCAACAAACAAATTCACGATAAGCTTTGACAAATACAGGATGGCATTTCGTTTTCAGGTATGATTTAAACATTGATCAGTAAAAACCTTCATGGCAAATAATGTTAGTGGACCTTTGTCCACTAACATTATTTTGAGAAGAATGATCTTCTTATGAGCGGTATTTTTCCTGGAACGTACACATAATTTCCAAAGAAAAGACGGACGGAGAAAAACCAGGCCGTAATATTCGCTAGGACATTAATTTTCGTAATGTAAGAGGCGTCATCCATAACGTACTAAAGTCACCAAAAACGTAACTTATAAGGCAATTTAGGACAGAAACCAAGACCACCCATCTCAGCATCTTCACGTAGAAATAAGAAAATAAGCTAGAATAATCTTACGGCTCACAAATCTATTATTTACCGTGGACAGCTCGCCTGACTTTCATTTATCTTCCTGCGAAGGTTTGACTGAAGCATTTTGTTACGAATTCTCAAAAGTATTTTATTGTCATAACATCAAAGCATAATTGGCAACAAGGTGAGCATCTTAATTAACAAATGGTGAAGATATCTGAGAGATATTATTGTTAAGCTTATTATGATCCGGCTCCCAAACCAAAACAGTATAATCACAGTTTCGCTTTCACCAATTATGTATTGTTTGGTAGCTTATTTCGGTGTATTGTTTAAAATCGGCTTAATTTGATTGGTTCGAAAACTGTAGTCTTAAGAGGTTATTAGATTGACTACCTAATGAATTGTATAAAGTACTTTGTGAATATTTGAAAATGCTCTGAATATACACACTTCCAATATTAAAGTTATCAATATTGCGAATGTATAAATGTTTGTAACGATTTTCAAGTTCTAGTACAAAAAGAAGAAGAAAAGGAGATTAAGAATAAAAAGAAGAAGATGTTGATTTGGGTAGAAGATTTTTTTATGAATGACCTAATTATAATAATTGTCACTTTTCGGTTGTAGAGCTAAATCATAAACTAAAATTCTCTGCAGAAGTTCACACATTACATCACACCTAGTTTGAAACAGTAGCAAGTTGAGCTGCGAACTACCATAACTTGATTCCTATTTAATTGCTCAATATATTGTACCTTAATACCACTTGAAATACCGTTCAGCTATGAAATTCTAAAAGACCTGTAAGTATTAATTTTATTAGATATACCCGTAAGTTACCCACGTATGGAAGTTTCGAATTCCTTCTCATCTCGTTCTTACCCCTACCTTGTGAGGCTATGTACGAGTACCTCAACGGTAGGAAGGCGGGAATTTCACCAAAATGCTTTAACCAACCAAAGTATAATGATCCAGGAATGTTAATCCATTTACTACTCGTAGTGGTCTGACGTGCTAACTGAGGTGTACAGGTAGTACAGGTGGCCGCCCAGTAACTCATAGTTGCTAAACCTTAATGGTATTTACTTTTGATTATGTCCCGTTATGCTTTGCCAATAGTTACGTAGTTAGAAAGGCAGAGGTAGTTTCAAACATACCTAAGTATTTTAAAATATATACCTATTATTTTCTCAAATTTGCATTGAAATATTGTCATTATTTTCGAAAAAAGAACACGCGAAGTATCGAATTTACGGTCAAAGAAAATTAAACCCATTGCAGGAGCGTTTTTTTAATTTCGAACATTACAACATCATTAGCAATGATGTATGAAACGGCGTGCTGGGGTTATTAAATACTCTTTTCTCAAACATGCTTGGAAATTCGAGTAATATTTTGACAACCTTCTTCGAGGTAAATCGAAATTGCTGTACTGGCCAAATACATGCGAGCAGCGGCCAGCAAAAGTTGTATGAAAATCCATAAGTGCCGTGGTTTGGCGGCCAAATAAATGACATAGTAAACTCTTATACTATGACATTTATTTGGCCGCCAAAAAAAGCACTATATGCCTCGGCGAAAATGGCAATTGCCTGCTCTCGTATTAGTGAAGTCCTCGCCTACGGCTCGGCCTTCAAACTCATACTCGACCTGCAATTGCCTATTTCACGGCCTTTGCAATAATGTACTATTTACTGTCCATATCTTCCTACGCAGGGACCTCAGTTTATGGGCGATAAGATATTTCACAAGCGGTACGTTTTACACGCTTTCATTGTTTTATAAATAATAAATAAAAAAATATAAATCTTTATTGCAGGTCACATGATCCATAAAAAAACACAAAAAATTTTTTTTACTTATTACAAAAAATAAATACAATAAAATGGCAATCAAACAAAGACATTAATATTTACGCGGTTATTCCCAACCACCGCTTGTAGGTCTTATTTATTTATTTATTTATAACCATCTTACCTACACTATCATTACAGATCTATGATCCAATGCGACAGAGTGGCTTTCCAACTAAATCCTAAATCTACACCTTATACCTATTTAAAAAATATCTTAATCTAAATAACTTATTACACATAGTGTAACTTTTGCGAATTCACTCAAGTTGCACCACAATACATCAACCCTCCCGTGAACCTCATTCACCACGCGTATGGCTCTAGTGAGAGGAGTTCTCGCCAGTAGGTTGGTCCTGGCTGCAGGTACAGCGAGCAGGGGCGGGCGTTGCCGCCTCCACACGTATCGGTCGGGCACGTACAGCTGTAGGTGTCGCAGCACTCCTGGGTTATGCGCCACGCCAAGTAGTAGTTTCACTACATACGCTACGAGCGGAAACGCGTCTTGGTAACATACATCCTATCAGCAAGGTCCTTAACTACTTATACTGTTTCTACACCAAAAGAAAGAGGTAAGAAGAAGTGTGTGTTTATGCCAAACACAAAACGGTTTGCGCTCTACCGCAAGCAAAATTTGTGTTTTGATGCTATTGTGTATTGTTTGGAAGTGTTTATATCCTATCTTACAAAGTGAGGCAAGCTAGTCGATAAATACGGGTGTAGTAAATTCAGTGGGTACAATACCTGTGCCTCGGTGCAGTTGTGGTTGCAGCGACATATGGGGCGGCCGGTGTCGGCGTCCACGACGCAGTCACCGCCTCCCTTGCACACGATGTCCGAGCAAGTCTCTAAACAACACACGTATAATAATAATATTTAACATACTAACACAAGAAAGGCTATTTATTTCGTTGCCATAACTAAAGTCAACGCCATGAGACGAGATAAATTTCATACTTTGGGATTTAAAACTTTAACTGAAATTGCGTATGGTTCAGTTTCCATTGCAACTAAAATTATTTTATGACGTTTAGCGATAATTTCTTCATTCATAAATCAACTTAGATATCTTGAGTTTAAAGTTGATAGTTGTATAATTTGCAATTTTATGTATTTATAGCTTCTCATGACGGTTACTATAGGTGATAATGTTGGGTGTGTCTTATTTTTTTGGTTTTCAAATCAAATCATTTATTTTTGCGGAAAACACTGTTACAATGGTGGTATTAAAATTAAATGTAGATACATGTTTCAAGTGATTCGACCGTAAGGCATGCAAAGTGTATGCAATCAAGATTGCCCTAAACCGCAGTAGTTCAATTGTACTCGTCCGCGTCATGTTCCGCTACTCGCATCCGATTCGATTAGCGGAATATGACGTGAACCATTACAGTTGAACTACTGCGGTTTCGCTGCTATGGTTTCGCGGCGGAGGTGTGCTATCAGCGTAAAGTATAAGTATAAAATTAGATTAAAATATTTTGAGATATTACATTAATGGAATGTCCTTATTAAAGTATTAATACAGATTAATTATATATTTAAGTAATCAAAATAGTAAATTATTTGAATGTCATTCCTAGAATTATTATAATACATTAACAGATTAATTATTTAAAGATACATGCACAGTTGTTCTATTACTTGATGTCCCTAGGTGTCACTGTGTGGTCTTGAACTGTGTGGTTTGTAATGTGAATTCAGTTTTTGCGTAGTACTTAATAATTTTTTTGTGACTTTGGTTTTCATATCGAGTCATTGAGGTCCACAATTTTGTAATTAAATTTTTACGATGTTCAACCAACTTTAAGGCTCACGCAGATTGGCGTGACAGGCAGTGCGACGCGTTTCGTACCCGAGATATCGCACCAGTCTGCACGAGTCGTAACAGATAGAACATAGTTTTAATTTATTTGTTCTTGACAGGCCCCATGTAATTGAAATTTAATATTAATCCATACACATAACTAATATTTTTTGCGAACAAACTCAATAACACGTAAATCAAACAAAGTTCATAAATTCTGTTTTAACGTATTTTTCTAACAGAATGATTGATTGACTGTAATCTTGTATAAAGTGGCCTTTGTGATTTATCGACAAGTGGTAACTTGAAACCCTTTGAAAGAAATTCCATTAAACTGTGACTAAGCGCCGGTGCCCGGCTCTATCAAATATTGTTTCAATAATTAATAGCCACGCTCGGACGCCTTTAAATAATAAAATTAATCCGTATTCTCCGTTCATCAATCCGCGTCGCGTTCAATTTCCATTGAACTATTTTAATCTCTAATTGACATTTCAGTGCGCAATGATAGAGTAACGTACAATTTATTACTGTGTTGAGTCCCGCGAACAAATTGAACTGAATGAGTTTCAGCGGAAATAAATGAGGGTTCATGTAAAAGTACGCGGGTTTATTAAATGTTGAGTGGCCACGATGCAGCAAGCACTTGGGCTTCTTTTATTAACATGATTTTTAATATCAACGAAGTTATACATTTTTGTTCCATGTTGCTAACATAACAATACTGATAAAATAAGCGTACTCTAAGTGCTTCTATTAGTGTACATTGTGATACAAGGGTGGAATACTTTTCAATACACTTCCTCGAAAACTGGTTCATATCGCACTACGATTAGGTTCACAATGCAATGTATTTCACACGCGTGCGATTTTTATTTTCCAACACGTGTGCGGGAATAAAAATCTCCACAGATAACTTATACCTATACCTAGTCCAAATTGGTTCAATGCCTCTATCTATTCACACCGTCTAGCGCCAGAGACGGTCCTCTCTAATCGGAGGTGATTTTCTTTTTAATCTCGGCAAAGATGCGTCTTTACGGCGTTAATATTTTTGGAATATTGAATTAATGTTTATAAATAAATACAATCAATACAATACAATAAGAAAAAACGTTTATGAACAAATTAACATTCATTTGTGTTTCTAAACTCAAAAATATTTGAATTTTCTATTTTTCATATTAGGCTGTTTATCGGCTTTATACCTTTGCTTCTTCTTCAACCTGGCGAAAGCAAAGCGCGGGACTTCTTGGCGGGAAAGTGAAGCGTCATGTTCAGCAGTTTGTTTAATTTTCCAAAATTAGTGTTTAGCCGAATATTAATGTGTAATAATGGTGGATTATTAACCATTAAGTGTTTGTGAACGTGCATTAGTGTAGTCAAATGAAACAAAACAGTGCAACTTCGCTTCAAGTTCTCTCAAGAAGTCCGCGTGAGGACTCAGTAAAGTGCCACATCTTTACTGAAACTCAAGGGGAGTGGGCGGGGATATCATCATCATGCATTTATAAGAAGCCAGAAGGAAAAAAAAAAAAAAAAGCAAAGCGCGGAAAAAAAATCATAGTTTCCTAATAATTCATGACAAAAATATTTTCGTTATTTTATTTTATTTCTTCAAAAGTGTATTGAAAAACGTCGTTTGATTCACGTGGACATTTGTTTTTGCAGTTCTCGGCTCAAAAACAACCTCGCCTACGGCTCGGGTATTAATTCCGCCTCGAATGCACTAACAAACATTCTCCACTTTTATCAAAATGTACTATTCCACCCTTGTATCACAATGTACTATTTCAATAGATAGGTACTGTAGGTATGTTTTGGGCAGTGAAATGAACGCGAAGCGCTCTTGATGTATGCGCTATCCTTGTTGAGAAGGTTTAATTTAATGAAATTAAACTTGACCCTGACTTCAAGCTTCACTGGCAGCACACATTGGTAAAAGCAAAAATCTGCTACTTTATTTCCTTGTATTTTATTATTGCCTTCATAAATAATTTAGGCAAAATCTTGAACACCGCAAAATATTTTTTGTTCCAAAAGAATTTTGTGCGCCTTTTATTGACAATTTCATAAAGAAAAAGATTTTCATCACGGGAAATTGATAGCAATTTTTCTTCAAGAAATTCTAAATTATATTTCATCTCCGGATTCGGCGGTGCGGTGAGGAGACTTTAATTTAAATGACCTATGAAAGTATTTTATTCTCCTTTGGAACGTAAACATTAAAGAAATAAATCAACACCGAACACACGTCTTGTTAAATCGGAAATTAATATTGTACTTTGAAAAGATAAGCTTTGTTCTCAACAACACTTACAAAGTTTTATTCAGGTTGTCTATATTTCATTAGCAAACTTCTTCTAATAAATTAGTTCACAGAAGCCTCTGTCCTATTCTGTGCCTAGGGAGTCCGGTAGCAATAAATACGCGACCACGTTTAAATATTAGATACATATTACACGTGGATAGGTGAATTATAAGGTTAACAAGGCAAGGTAAGGTTTTGAGATCATTTCTATTCCGTTTCTGAACATGACTTGGAAATTCGAGATTTAACAGTTCCATAGAAGACGAAAATACTAACTATGGAATTTACGACTCATGTTAAGTCATGTTAGATCCAGGGACCGTACAACCCCGGTTAAGGGTTAAGCCTTTCGAAGGCCTTTATCATGGTGTAACCCATAGAAAGGGTTTTATACTAGAAATCCATTGAAAGGGTTACCTAGCTGATAACCCATTTCAATGGGTTCTATACCTACTTGAAACCCAGTAACATGAATAAATCATAATATTATGTTATTTCGATATCCGCCCAGCACGCGTAGCAGGACCAATTCTATCTCTATTCTACACAGGGACCATTTTGGTTACCATTTTAGAAAAACCCTTTCAATGGATAACCAAAATGGTCCCTGGTTAGAACAAGATGGCCTTATCATACTGCAAATTATCTCAATAGAGAACGTACGCGTACCGAGACGGTGATATTGCAACGATGCGTGAACAACGCGCCTTTCACAGCATGGGACAAGCAGATGGTGTAGATATTTCTGTGGTGTAGATAGACTCACGGCATGTTCCATTATACAGGACCCGCAGCTCTCCGTCAGCGACGCTTTCCTGGCAGGCGTGCATGCGCATCTTGCACTCAGAGCCGTATGTGTTGCGGTCGGATGCACACACGGGCGTCAGTGTGGCGTCACACACAGGACATGCACACTGGGCCGCACCACCTCGCGCCACGCATGCCCCATCCCACGGGCATGATGCGCGGGCGCATGGGTTTTCTACGCCTGTAGGAAAATTATTTTAATGTTTTTCTTTCGAAGCGTGTTAAGTTGAGACGTTTCTAAGATAGGTATCTTATCTAAGTGCCTCGTAAGGCCCAACTATACCCCTGCCCCCTTATTTTTGTCATTAAAATTAGGTCGTTGGGCCTTACGAGGATAAAATGAACGCTCAAATCTAAATAAGTAGAGTAAACACAGCAGCTATACTAAACAATTTAACAGGCAAGTAGGTAGGTTGGTAGGTCACAAAACAAAATAGCTAACTGAATTTCCATATTTATTTTAGCTTCAAAGTGGTCAGTAAAGCTGACTGGTCAACCTAAGCCGAAGTTCATACAAAGTCAAAGCGAACTACGAACTTGGCTAAACCACGTCATACATTCACAAGCACGATTTTACGTTTCAAAACATTCAACTCACCGCAGGGTCCTGTGTAAGCAACTCGTATATCTCGATTATCTAGACACGAGGCGCGGTCCAAGTGGCAGCGGCTGTCGTATGTGCGGCCGTCCGAACCGCATACGGGCCGCACGACCGGCTCGCACTCCGAACCGCAACCGCAGACGGCCACGCCGCGCGCGTCAAGGGAACAATGCTCGCGAGCACCACACTTGACCGAGTCGCACGGATGTTGCGCTATTACAAATTAAACGGAATATTTCTAACAATCAATTTAAACACGCCCGTGACAGCTTTCAAAACTATTAAATCTCAAAGACCCTGACATAAATATATTACGAACAATTAAACACAAAAGTTAGTTAACTCTGATGGATAGAAAGCGAGAGAAAGCAGCACTTGTAATATTAAAACTTTAATACTAGGTAACGAAATTATTCCATTCCTGCCACAATTTGTTTTGGCTCGACTTGACGCCTCGATGCTCGGTACCCAATTACTTTCCTAAGGACAAAATGTCCCCTCAACACGGATACAAATAAGCTGGTGCTTTACATTTCCAAATAAAGATTTAATTTTAGATTAGAAGACTAGGTTTTGAAGTGAATGACTATTTATTGTAAAAAAAGCTTTTCGAAAACATAAGGGGCAACTTTGAGCTGTTTGAGACAAATTACCTGAAGCGCATTCTCCTCTGTAGGCGATAGTGAGTTGCTGTCTCGTTCGACATGACTCCCGGCGCAGAGCGCACTCGCTCGGGTAGTCTCTGTAGTCGGAGCCGCACACAGCGGAGCCGGGCCGCACCAACAGATCGCATGGTGGACCACATCTGCAGACTGGCGCCCGCGCTTCATTTAACTGACATACGCCACCGTCAGCGCATTCATGTTCCGAACAGGGATCTATGAGAAAAATGCATTTCAGAAGGTGAAAGAACTGAAGAGTAGGTACATTTTCTTGGGAAAGTGTTTCAACATACGGGTAAGTTCAAACGTTATATCAAGGCAATCAAAGAACACGGTGTAAGATAAGGAAGTCTATAAAGAAGACATACTTCTGTCAGAGGAAAAGTTCTCATCTTAGGTACAGCAATTCTGTCTTATAAAAGAGAACAGACTATGTTGAAACAATCTAATAAAAGTTCCGAAGCAAGCTAGAGTAATGTAAATAAAGAATCTTACAAAGGATGTTGGAATGTGCGGGCATTCGGTCTTGTACAAATTTAGTTCAGATCGAATATGCTGGGACAAGTTCAGTGAAAAGGGTTAGCTAAATGTACTTATATTTCATACATAGAGTAAAATAGATTAAATTACTTTTATGAAAAAGAAAACAGACGACCCAATTTATGCGATATACGAGGAAAAATATTATTACGTATTGGAGTTTGTCTAACTTTTAGGAGGGTTGGTAATTTATTGCTCACAATGTAAAAGCTTCTGAAAATATAAGTAGAATATTTTACATGTAGGAAATAATACAGTAAGTACTACATTTTGACATCTCTCTCGAACGAATTTATTGACCTACATTTATTAAGTAGTTAATGTTACCTACAGCTTTACATACACAAAACGTATTGACTGATATCTATGAGTTGGATCTTTTTCAATAAAAGGAGTGTGACAGAAGGCGTGTCACCTTCCTACGCACGTTTCCTTAGAAAGCCCGATTTTATTCCGGGACAGCTACGTCATCTGACACGGGCAAAATGAAATGTTGACCCTTTTTGTGTGCTCAGCGTCTATTATTAAGCAAAGACCTCCTCTTAACGAGTTCTTTTATGCTCTCAAAGATCGACACTAACAATACGGCCCATTATGTTTTAATTAATAATCCCTCATTAAAATTACTGTGGATTACTGAGCAAGCGTATTAAAAATAGAAATGATTAATTGTTATAAAAACCAGCCAAATGCGTGTCGGACCACGCACAATGAAAGGTTCCGTATTTGGGATGAATTTATCCAAACAAACTTAACATTGTAGTTAAAAAACATGATCCCCATACATTCCAACTGCAAATGTAAGTTTGTATGCACAATATTGAGTGATTTACCATGTTATTTTAAGATCACAGACTTCTTATAAGTTTTCCTGTAATCTATAAGTAAAGAACTATATTCTGTATTTTTATCAAAATTTTAGGCTTAGTAGTTTCGGAGATAAGGGGGCGAATGGTCATTTTTCATCTATTTTCTTAAATAATTTCAAAAGTATGTATTTTAAAATTATAAAAAAATATATATATAAAATACTTAAAACAAGCCCTTTCATTTGATTTCTCACACGGTACATTCAGCAAAACTTTTTTGGTAAAATTTTCTAATTTGCCCACCAAAAGTGACCTCCATATTCAAAATTCATTTATTTACGTAACACGTCCGTGTTTGGGTCATAAAAGTTCATATGTGTACCAAATTTTAACTTAATCGGTCCAGTAGATTCGGAGTAAATCAGCTATGACAGACGGACAGACAGACACACACGAGTGATCCTATAAGGGTTCCTTTTTTCCATTTGAGGTACGGAACCCTAAAAATTAAATAGGCACAACCTTTTTTTCTAAACTATCAAATCTAATATTCGTATTATCCTAGATATATGAGACTAGACTAGTATAAGAAATAAAAGAGTAAACACTAGTATGTAATTAACATATGGAAAGCTAATACCAACAAACAAGTTAGAAGCATAACTTGTTGTAGCCATAGAGACTCTGTTGTGAACAGACAAACATGCAACTTTTAGTTCAGTACTACACTATGCTTTTATGATTCTAACCAAACTACGGGCAAATTGTCAACAGCCAACATGTGTTATGCTATAACTGGAAGAGGCTTATGTCCAGCAGTCTGTCTGTGAAATTCTGATAATGAATGAACAGGAACACTCAGGGAAATGTATTGTTTAGCTGATTGGATTTGAAACAGTACGAAAATTTGCCGTGTAATACCAATTTCATGCGACTGACGGAGAATGTTAGTTATGGTTTGATTAGACGGCCAATTTAAGTTGATTTTAAATTTTCTAAGTCATCTGTTTCCCTGACTAGAAATCATGTGGGACTTGCCGCATTTCCCATGGTATTTGATGGTTATGTTGAGCTGGTTGTCGCAGGCATGTTTGTCGAGATGACACACGGACGGGTACTCCCTGCCGTCAATCCCACACACTGGCTTGCGTCGTTGACAACTTCGGGGACATCTACATTCTGGCTGGCCGTACGCTGCGACGCATCGGGCCCCTACTGGACACGATACTCCTGTGCATGGGTCGCCAGCGTCTGTGTGGGGCAATAGAAGTTACAAATTCACGTGTGATATTTTTATAAGGCAATTAAATCCATAGAAATTGTCCTACTAGTGTCGCGTCGCGCCTGTCTGCGGGAGCCTTTAACCGCATTTTCATAGACATTCCACAATTATGACGCATGCAGACTGGCGCGATATCACGGGAGCGACATAGAAATTGTGCTGTTAGTGCCGCGTCGGCCCGCGATATCGCGCCAGTCTGCACGAGCCTTTAAAGTAAAATGGTATCTCAATCAGAATGTTCTCAAGGAAAACTGAATTACTGGCCGGTAACACTACTATTCTCGATAACCTTACCTAACCTAATGATCTAATAAAGGCTCTATTACATCTTTTTTCTCTCATAACATTTATCACTACCATACAATACATCAAAGAAACAGAAGGTGTAAAAAGACAAAAGTAGTAACGTAGACGTAGAAAATCAATGCCTGTCTCTCTGCCTTCTTAACCACACGCATACACTCTGATTCATTCGAGTTGACATTCACGCACATTCACACATGACATTCATACACATTCACACACCCTCACTCTCACTCACACACTCGCATGCCTGCGTGCGTGCTGTATATGTTCAGCTTTAATATTCTTTCTTTTTTTTTATTGTTTAGACCTTTGCATAAAACAAGTAAATTATACTTATTTAAGTTTTGGAAGAGCGGAGTCTCCTAACACAGGCATATCTGCTTAAAAAGAGGCTTCAATCACTAGTTGTTAAGGTTTACTTGTAAAAATAATAAACCATTTTCATTTCATTTTCAAAATCTATTTGTACACATATATTGGCTGTAAACTGTGTGAAGATTCTGAAGTAGTGGGGATCCATTGGAAGTGTGACGGGATTAAGGACAGAAAGATGCTTTATCTTATCGAATGCCTGTCCTCATAGTGAACGGTCGACACTGCTAATACTCAAAGTGACGGCTGGCGCTTCTTATGGCGCCAAGATCTTTGAGTACGCACTTTATTATTTGTTATTGACGTTTGTTTATTTACATAAATTCATACATTTTGTTATTGGTTAGTATTAATCTGTGTACAGACTTTGCCTAACAGATTCTCTACACGCGCGCGTATGTTTTCTCATACCTATTTAAGTAAATAACGTAATTTGGAATTGAAAATCTCAAGAGATTCTCACTACATCATCAAGATAGCGGATCCAAAGTGGCCAGTAGACCCGGCCGAAAAGGTAAGATTGTATTTAAGAAACTCCTTAAACATTGACAAGTGAAAATCACTTGACTAGGTGAGTGCCCAATAACAATGTTAGTTTATTACGTTTAGGTCTTGGAAAGGTCCGGCCTGCTCTGTTGATGTCGGCAAAAGTGACTATTTAAACAGAAAATTAAATACCAATTTTGCTGGAATATGTAGGTAACAATAAATCGTCTAGAAATATGTAGATTATATTAAAATATAGAAAACATGAGTGTTAAAAGAAAAATATTATACAATATTAGTTTTTGTTTATACTAAACCCGAAAAGGGGTCATTGTACTCATAATTTTGAAACAAAAAAAATCTATGGGTCCAACCCTGAAATCGCGACAAAAAAATCAGCTGTTCCCTACATTTGTGTTCACTTAAATCGACAAAATGTATGGAACAGCTGTTTTTTTTTTCGCGTATTCAAGGTTGGTTCCATAGAATTTTTTTTCAAAATAATGAGTACAATGACCCCTTTTCGGGTTTAGCATAAACAAAAACTAATGTTGTATACACTTAACTTGAGTTATTTATCAAAAAATCTAGCCAAATGGCTGCACTCTACGCCATAAATTAATTAAACAGATATTTTTCGCGTTAAAATGCATGCAATGAAAATTGATAATGGCATTTGAGTAGCTGGGCAATGTCACGAAGCTGCGTGATAAATTGCTTTTGTTCGGGTAGTATTAGTAATATCAGTGTGCCACATAAGCTTTGTGTTGTTATTTCAATATTCAGAAATGGAAAACAGAAGTTGCATGCTACTCTAGGTAAAATATCGCGAGCGCCATATCATAAATGTTGCACGCAGTCTAATTTAATTAATGAACGAATTAATAATGTTATCTCAACCTAATGTACACCGAGCCTCAAATAGAATTTCACATTCAAACGGGCAACATTTCATCATCATAAAATAAATAAAGTTAGGTGTTGGCGACTCTTACCGCATTCGCCCTCATGCTTGACGCGTAGGTTCAGTCGTCGTTCGCAGGCTTCCTTACGTAAGTAGCAATGGTTGCGGTAGGTGCGGCCGGCGGTGGAGCACACGGGCGCCGGCGATGTGGGGCATGTCGTGGGGCAGGCGCAGTGGGCCCGCCCGTCCCCAAGGGACACACACTCCGCGCCCCAACGACAAAATGTTTTTTCACACGCTTCTGAAAAATGAAAATTGTTCAGCATTCACGTCCGTGACCATGACGCATTTAATTTAAAAATGCAATGGAACATAAAATGTTTAAAATTTGTATGAATAAACTGAATTAATTGAATTTAACATTATGCAAATAGCAGGATGGTAGGTATGTACTGGAAGCCCACACAGTATTCGCAATATTACTTTGAGATTTATTATGCATGAGTGTTGTTGAGTGGCTGTGAAAGTCATTACTGTATCAACTCTGTGTTGTGTCACCGAAAATGTTATTTAAAACAATACCGCAAAGGGTGGGAAATGAATTTTAGCTTTGAACCTTAATTTACGTGATGGATACGAGTTAAAGTAAGGCCTATGAATTATTTACACGATCTATTATTAAACTGATCAATATAAAACATTAGAACAAGTATCTAATATTCAGAAAAGTGACGGAATTGATTAAGGTACGTCGGTCGTCGGGCTCGGCCGTGAATAGCACTAATAAAACTGATATCCGGGCCGCAAGCCACCGGCGAATTCTTTGAACAAGATATAATTCTTTAGCGAACTCCGCTATGGAGGACACAATTTCCAATTTTCTACCTGGGGAGTCAGAGGCGTGACTAAATTATTAAGGCGGACTAAAATAAGATGCGAGTTCCCGTTTCGCCACAGCATTGTGTTAGAACAAGCTTTAAAGATTACCGATTTCTATCGCCTTGTTAAAATTCTAAACAGATATTGCCAGCCGCAAAGTCACACAGCGGCTTACTAAAAGTTAATTTACAATTTTCTTCTCGATCATAAACTTTTAAGTTTTGGCGGTCGTGAGCCAATAATACTTGAAGTTTATGAACTCAATAAAGATGCTTTACAAAAAGGTCATGATCATAGACGAAATATTTGATAAAAAACCGGTCAAGAGCGAGACGGACTCGCGCACCGAGGGTTCCGTATGAATATATGATGTTGATGATTTCTGAAAAACTGTTATTTAGAGACATCGTTTTATTTTTCCTGTAATCTTTACATAAGCTTCTATTATATAGAATAATTTCAGATTTTTATCTCTACAAACTTCGGAGATAAAGGGGGCAGGATGGTATTTTTTTTTTTTTTTTGTCAAAAGTCAAAAACTATGCTGCCAATAAAAATTTGAGAATGTGAAAACAGCGTTCTTTCATATGATACCCCACATGCCCTAGTAGCCCCACTTCAATTTTTTAAGACCCTTTTGCAAAAAAGATATATATATATTTTTTTTTACTCTTGCTTGCAAAATAGTTGGGCAAACGTCATCTAAAACTATTCTAAATTTCAAGTTGATAGCATTAGTAGTTCTTAAGATATCCAGGTGTGACAGACAGACTGACAGACTTAGTCTCACCATAAGGGTTCCTTTTTACCATTTTGGTACGGAACCCTAAAAATGTCTGGTATTTACAAAGTGTGCACCGTTACTATGTCCTATTATGTAATAAGCTATTCTATGTATTATTTAAATATTGTACAAGATTTTAAAAGAGTACCGGTGGAGTTTCTTGCCCATTCTTCTCCATACGAAACTACATTTTGGAAGGGGCGACTAGAATCAATTCTATTATTTTTTGTAAATATTGACGTTCAAAAGTGCATTTTATGTGCCTATTTGAAATAAACAATTTGACTTTGACTTTGACTTTGCACGTTTCTTTTCCTACAACAATCAATCTAATCACGTAGGAATATTTATGCCTGAGTGAAAGTCATAAAAAGGACGTAAATCGAAAAAGTTTCAATTTCTCTACATTCTACGATTTTTAATAAGATTTACGAAAATACCGAATCAATTTTCCATCTAAATCATTCATGCAACCAAGTTTAAGTTAATATTTTCCGAGCGCTTTAACAAATAAATTCTATCGGGATTCAGGATTATTCAGGATTTTTAATAACGGTAAGAAATAGAGCGGACATCTGAACACCTGCGCCCATAAGAGGGTGCGAAGGCTTGAAAATCTTTAGGCTAGACAGCAGCTGAGTAAGAACTCATTGATTTCAGCAAGCGCCTTCGTTGCAGCTTCCTGTTAGTTCAGTATTTTCAGCACTCTGTTAGAGACTGTACAACTCACTTTAGTTGTTCTCGTTCTAACTAACAAATGAACTTTGTGTACGAAGCTAATAAACCTAATTCGCTATTAATTATATTCTGAGTAAGAACTCATTGATTTCAGCAAGCGCCTTTGTTGCAGCTTCCTGTTACTTCAGTATTTTCAGCACTCTTTTAGTGACTGTACAACTCACTTTAGTTGTTCTCATTCTAACTAACAGTTAAACTTTGTGTACGAAGCTAAACCTAATTCGCTATTAATTATATTCTGAGTAAGAACTCATTGATTTCAGCAAGCGCCTTCGTTGCACTGTTAGTTCAGTCTTTTCAGCACTTTGTTAGAGACTGTACAACTCACTTTAGTGGTTCTCATTCTAACTAACAAATGAACTTTGTGTACTAAGCTAAACCTAACTCGCTATTAATTATATTATACAACGACTAACACGCGACGACTAGGAATATAATAAAACTTTGTTGAAGTGCACAAACACGTACACAGAATTGTTTAACAGTGACGTGTTTATGAAATAATTAAAATAATTGACTTTATAATTTTTCTCGCAAAGTCATCCATTCAAATCTGATTGAAATGCTAGATTAAAACAAGATTCTTATAATTAAACTTCGGTGCGAATATAGAATGATCCTTATCCCTAAGCCACCCCATTGTGAGATATAAATAACCTGTTACTGTGAAGATGACAAATTGTTTTTATTATTATATTTGGCTCTTGAAAAGAGGTCAAGTATATGAATTCAGCGGCGAACTCATTTCCTTGGCTTTCATATAAAGGTTAGGTTACAGACGAATCCGCTTAAGAAAAGAAAGCAGTCGGAAATAACAATTTTGTAAGAAACAAACAAAATGTAAGAACGCGAATCGCTGTTGGAGAAGCCCGAGATAAATGGAGACAGGGAGGGGAGATAAAAATGATGGCGGATGCTTCGTGAATGGAAGAAAATTAGGAAATTCACCGCGGGCTTTTTCAGGCGCGAGAGCTGTTTAAATTATCCATGTTATCTGTGTATAAATAAAATTGTACTCATGCGGGTTGAATTTATAATAAGACGAGGATGTTGGAACTTTGTTGATATAAGAACGAAGAATTCGTTCTTGTATCCACAAACATGAGGATAAATTCTCATTTATAAGTCACGTGTTAGTGAGACCTCGGTATTCATAATTATGAATATTAAGCCGTAAAATCTTCCATGTCTGCTCTTCTCGATTATCTATTTAGAATAAATTAATAATAGAAAAACTAACACACAGCTCTTATCAATCTAGTTGATTAAGTGAATCGAAACACACAACACAGATATTCATTAGGACAAGTCTTTGAAAGGAATAAACCTGAAGTAATAACACGATATAATGTAGGAGCTGACTGTCACCCACATAATTCGGGACGCGCCCTCCCAAAGTCTCCGAGACAAAGCAATTTTGTTGGCTCGAGACACCGACGTAGTTGGCATGTCACTCGCACTGTAGGTTCCTACACATGTGGATTGTGGACTAAAGATAAGCTTTGAAGAGTTTCCGACGCATTTAATACTTAGCTGATACCTATACGTTCCTAATTAAATATTGACTAAAGAGACACTAAGGTAAAAAGTATAATTGAAATATCAAAGATTTAATAAAGAATCAAAAACATATTGGTTTAGTTTTTGAAACCATTAAATGGAAGAGAAAAAGATAAATTGTTTAAAAACCAACATTTTAAAGGTTTAAACATAAACATGTAACGTAACGAGAGTCACTTACAATATAGGTACTATTTAACATACCCCTTTTTTACCACTTTTTTTAACGAATTTGTGTGGGGTAGGTAATCACTACAAAAGCGATCACAAAGCACGTATTTTTTGCTTAGAACCAAAACAGTGCAGAAATGTATGAATTCTCATTGTTCATACAACATTTCTGCACTGTTTTAATTTTTTATTTAGATATAAATTTACCACAGAGGTTTAATGTCTCCCATTAATTTTAATATAGTATTTTTTTTTTAAATAAGCAATTTAATTTTTTACATTGTTCTCACATAATTATAGAAGCAACAAGAATAATGTACCCAGGATTTTGTAATATCTTGATTTAAAAGAGAGTCCTTGGAGTTTCATGCCTGTTCTTCTCCATAGAGATCTACGTTTTGGAATGGGCAAATAGCTTCAACTGTCTGACTAACTGACCGACTCTTTGACAATTCAAAAGTGCCTGTAATAGGTTTAATTGAAATAAATGTTTTGAGTTTGAGTTTACAAAATGTATGCATTAGATCAAAAGATACTGGCTAAAAAAAAATCGGCTGAATAAAACCGACTTGGTGAAAAACTTTGTTTTGTTTTTATTTTGAGTAGGTATATTTTATCACGGTAGGTAGATTGGTAGTTGTAAGAAAAGTAGATTACGCACCTTGCTAAAATGAGTAATTAATGCACTCGTGCTAATTTAGTGCCCTCGCTAGCGCTCGAGCACCATAACACTCGTACATTAATAACTCACTTTGCGCTCGGTGCAACAATCTACTATAATTTCGGAAGACGTTGGCACAAAACGATAATAGAAAACCGAAAATTAAAATTACATTAACAGTGACAGCAAGTTATTATAACATCATCAACATACACGAAAAAATACGTATATTGAATCGAACTCAAAAACAGAACTTTGACCAAGTTTTGGGACCACCCTATTGACATACCCGTTCAAAAAAGAAAAGAATTTTCCAAATCGGTTTATAAATGATGGAGTTCTGAAGTTTTAAATAAAAATAATTATTAAAAAAATACAATTTAATTGAGAACCTCCTCCTTTTTTTAAGTCGGTTAAAAGGAAACAAACATTGGGAAAGTAATCCAGTTTCCGTGACCCACATACTGAACACAAAACACACATTGCAGATTATCCACACAAGTTACGCAAAAGTAAAACCCATAATATTAATTTCAAACGTAATCCACGTTTTCAATTCATTAATTTTATTGATGTTGGGCTTTTACGAAGTTACAAGCGTGTAAAAACTATAAATTTAATCAAACTGAAAAGCTTTTTAAGCGGTCGATTAAGTGGATAGGTTATAACACAAATGATGTAATAATTTAATGAACCTAGGCACATAGCTTCTGTTTTACACGCAATATAACCTACTAGTGTTTTACACGTTTTTACGTAATAACTTTCGAAAGACATCATTTATGTTTACGATTTCACTTCTAGTTTTTGTTTCTGTTTTCGTACTTTAAAGGCGTTCTTGGTCTTTGACTTTAGCGTATGAGAGCTCACGAAAACGGAGTCCGAAAATACTCGGGCATAACCGAAATGAACTCATAGTTTAGTAAAACCATGTGCAATCGTAATTAAATATTAATCAGTTCAGTTAAATAGGTCCTCTATTCAATTTAAACAAAAATAGAATTTTAAGTAAGTACGATAGTGTAATCATTTTGTTATTTAAATTAATACACTATTAAAATATTGCAGCTATAATTATAATTGTTTGTTTGGTAACTGGGTATTATTAGTTTGGTTCAAATTAATTGAATTGAAAGCTCAGTGTTTGAATAACATTGTGAACGAATGTAATTTGTACACGTAAAAATTTGAATTAATTTTCAAATTTCTCCACAACCTTAAAATTTTGATGGCTAACTTCAAAATCGAATGAGAAAATTTGACAGTTTGTGGTAACTTGAATTGCTGCCGAGTTTACCTGTTTAAAAAAGTGGACAGAACATAGAATAGAGTAATTGGTTTGATTGATGTGAGTGAAGGGATTCCAGTCCAGATTTTTAAAGATAATATATACGTTATCGGATATGACAAGAGAATGGGCATTAGCGTTCTCTATGCATTTTACCACCATACTGCGATCGCCAACTCGCCTGCCAAGCGTGGCGATTATGGCAAACCTTTGGGGGAGGCCTATGTCCAGCAGTGGACGTCTTTCGGCTGAAATGATGATGCGTTATCGGAAGTCTGTAGTATTTTACGTTAGATTATATTTATTCTAGATCACTTTTGAATCAAAATGACTTATTTTAATAGTTTAGTATATGTATACAGTTGTTTATTTTATGGGCGAACTGATGCCTCCTTGCCTAGTTTAGGAGGCATCAGTTCGCCCTTTAATGTGACTCTATTGTACAACATTTATTGAATCCTTGTGTACTTATGTATGTTTATCTAAGTGTACATATAAACATTTTATCATTTTTTTAGGGTTCCGTACCAAAATATTAAAAAGGAACCCTTATGGTGAGACTAAGTCTGTCTGTCTGTCTGTCACATCTGGATATCTCAATAACTACTAATGCTATCAACTTGCAAAAGGGACTGAAAGGCGGTCTTAAAAATTTGAAGTGGAGCTACGAGTACTAGAGCATGTGGGGTATCATATGAAAGAATGCTGTTTGCACATTGTCAATTATTTTTTGTTTTCTCTTTAGGGAATATAGTTTCCGACTTTTGATGAAAAATGTAAAAATAAATACCACCCCCCCACCACCCTTATCTCCGAAGTTTGCACAGATAAAAATTTGAAATTATTCTATGTGATAGAAGTTTGTGTAAAGATTACAGGAAAAATAAAACGATGTCTCTAAATAGCACAGTTTTTCAGAAATCGCTCTTGACCGGTTTTTTTTAAATATGTCTAAGTTTATATTTTTGAATAGTGAGCTTTACGTAAACAATCGCCCGTCACAGCGCGGCAGCGGTGAATAAAGGCGGGCTTTAGAAAACTCAGTAAGTATTACACATAACATTAGATAGTCACGATCACAATAATACATGTTAGGTTTTGACACACACCTAACTACTACTTTGAACTCAGGAGTCGGTACCGTAAACGTCTGGAAAACATGACATTTTGAACGGATATTGTAAACACCTTTTCATTCGTACATTACATCAATTATTTATTGTTGTTTAACATCTTTGTGAAAAGGAATGGAAGTGTGTAACAGGAAGTGACAGCTTGAGCATGGAATAAGTAAGTACCTACTGTTTAATAGCATGGAATTAGTAAGTACTTTATAATTATATTATAATTTGCACGATTAGAAAGTCGAGTATAGTGAAACCATATATAAAATTTTACCATAAATAATGTACCTATATTCTGGCAAATAAAGAATTCATTCATTCATTCATAATAGCATGGAATTAGTGTACTCATGGAATTAGTAAGTACTATAGAGATTGTAAGTAGAGGGGGTAATTTTGTCGCTGCTCAGTTGCCTATAACCAAGGTGAGATGTCAGATGTTACACATCATATGCGACTACTTTAAGGCTCGCTCGTTTTTAGGGTTCCGTACCTCAAAAGGAAAAAACGCAACCCTTACAGGATCAGTTCGTTGATCGTCTGTCTGTCTGTCTGCCTGTTGTCAGTCTGTCAAGACCGTTTTTCTCAGAAACGCGTGGAGCTATCAAGTTGAAATTAATATCAAATACGTAGGTCTAGGATCCCTTGGAGGTCTAAAACAATCAAGCTTCTACGTCAACGCAATAAAAAAATACGGCGATCTATGCGGCATTATGTTGATACTCGCAAATAAATCAAAACCGGGAGTTTTTGGGATAAATTCATCCCAACTACGGAACCCTTCATTGTGCGTGGTCCGACACGCACTAGGCCGGTTTTTTTTTTAATTATTTATACACAGTAAAATACGTAGAGATACGACATAATTATATCCTCTGTATATATCCTTTTTAATGTCTAGG
The DNA here is from genome assembly GCA_948098905.1 of Tiliacea aurago. Lineage (NCBI taxonomy): Eukaryota > Metazoa > Arthropoda > Insecta > Lepidoptera > Noctuidae > Tiliacea > Tiliacea aurago. Next base: position 13,599,972 of record OX402577.1, read on the forward strand.
CAAAACTATCTACCGTAAATAAAATATATCAAGCAATCAATCAACTCAGCCTATCGCAGTCCACTGCTGGACATAGGCCTCTCCCAGGCTGCGCCACAACAACCACAACAAAAAAAAACACAATAAAACAACACAACCAATAAAATATATAAGGTGTATTTATTCATACACGAAATCTCTTAAGGGGTCATTGTACTCATCATTATGATCAACTTTTACTATGGGACCAAACCTGCAATCACGAAAAAAAAATCAGCAGTTCCCTACATTTATGTTCGCATAACTCGTCAAACTGTAGGGAACAGCTGATTTTATTTCGCGATTTCAAGTTTGGTCCCATTGAAAGTTGTTCATAATGATGAGAAGAATGACCCCTTAAGAGATTTCGTGTATGAATAGATACACCTTATATAAAAGGCTTAATAATTAGGTTCTTACCTTCCGGAGCTGGAGGTCTAGGCTGATAGTGTAAATCTGAAACAATTAAAACAGCTGTTAAATATAAGGGTTTTAAAATTAAGTACCTAGTTATTTACCCCATCGGCTTCGTGTGGTTAGTGACTAACCTGGTGTCAGAGTTTTTATGCCGCCCATGGGCCTCTGACTTGGCTTCACATGCCGTCGAGAAATATCTCTCAGGCGTGCCGGTTTCCTCAGGATGTTTTACTCCACCGTTTTTTAAGCAAGTGATAATAATACAATACGCACATGAATCCGAAATGTCAGAGGTGCGTGCCTCGGGTTCAAACTCAAGATCTATGGACTCGGCAGTCCAACGGTCACACTACTTGGCTTTCACTGCTGTTACCCCATTATTGCCTAAGTAGTTACTGGGTCAGTGGGTCGTCTTATTTTCCAAAACATCTCTAAATTAATGCTCCCTATAAAGGCTTGTCCAGACTGGTGCGATAGCACAGGTAGCGTGGCCCGGGTTATTCCCAAAGTAGTCCATTATTTTTTCTAAAATGATAAGAATCTCATACATTAATTCCCGAGTTACTCCAAGGAATTCATCATCATCATCATCATTTCAGCCCAAAAACGTCTACTGCTGGACATAGGCCTCCCCTAAAGGGGGGGGGGGGACTTGCCATAATCGCCAGGCTTGGCAGACGGGTTGGCGATCGCAGTATGGTGTTAACATGCATAGAGAACGCCAAGGAATTATTATTATTTATAAATACTTATTATTTTGTTCCCATTCTACTCCATAGGTATCTGGATTTATTCTCAAAGTACTCCACCGATTATTCGTTATCAATTCTCAAACTGCTCCATCTACATAATTACCTATAAAATTTAATACAGGCACATACATTACAGTCAGTCACAAAAAATCTTAAAAGAAATCCGGTACATATTTAAATTAGCTTTATGATTAAAATGGAGGAGTTTGGGAACTCTTTTTGAGTACTTTGGGAATAACCCCGCGACTCTTTTCGCGCCCGCAATATCACGCCAATCTGCACGAGCGAGCAACGACAAAACCTCATTGCAACAATCATCCATTAGAAGCGTTTAACCGCTCATAAGTACACTACCGAAAACTACGCAACCATTTTGTTTACAAAACCATATAGCGTAATTGTAAAACCGAACTATTACCACACCGCAACAAGGTTAACAGAGCACTGCTGGTCACTATACTTAATTATCTGCATATTACTACACAATGTGTAACTAAATTAATGCACATTATGAGAGTAGTTTCTCCAGAATCGTTTACTGAATGATTTTTTAAATAGGTTTTGTATCCCAGAAATAATAAAAACTACGTATTCTATTCTATTTTTCTCTGTGACAATGGTAAAAAAAAAAATACGTAAATTGCAGTCATACTTACGGTGTACCATCAAAACAAACCAAAATGGACGAAGTACGTACTACGCTAAACCCATAAACGTGTACGACGGTGTGCGTGCGTAGATTTGTAATGTGACCACAATTTTCTCGCACAATCAGCATAACTAATTTAACCGTATAGTTTGGAAGCGCCCCCGATTGGACCCGAACACACGAGCCTCCGCCGGTCGGTAGTGGGTCCCATTGGGCCCCAGAATGACGACATACCACACTAAATTGAATAAGTAAATATTTAATAAGCTACTCTTCTACCCTAATCTTATGAATTTGCGTTAATTATTCGCGTTATTTAATCGTGCTTTTGTATGTTGTGCTGTATTTTGTGTGTACAAATTAAAACATCAATAATGATTTATATATCTAATTAAGAGAGTTGGATAAAGAACTCATAATTATGGTAACGCCATTAAATCTTTCATGTTTAGCGTGCAAGTTTACTAACTTATCTTTATAAAATCCAAGCCTGTACATGATCATAATAATAATCGCCATTTTTTGGTGGTCGAGGCTAAAAAACATCAAAAATGGGGATTTCGAACATCCAAACTCCACCACAGAGACAGTAATATCATTTATTTATTTCACCAATTCATCCATTGTTCAAGTTTTTTTGTTTAAGACAAACCTACTTAGATCATTTGCCTCTTGTCAGCGCCTTAAGAGGAGTATTACAAAAAAGCGCGTAGATGAATGATTTCCTCGTTGAAATTGAATACTATAAATAGTAGTAATAAAGTTTTTGATATACCAACAGTCAGTAGATACCAGAGTCGAAGTTTCGCGCCAGTAGTAGTGCTTGTTTACATTTTTACTTTTCACAAATATCACACACATACACGTCGATATATATGATTTAAAATGTGAAAAATCTTATAAACAACAAGAAAATGGCCAGATCTTAATGAAATATACAAACACAGGTCCATTAACACTAAATATTCCTAACCACTCAATTTGTGTTCAAAATCGCCAACCATTTTTGTTTTTTTTTATAGTAATGATGTGCAAAAGCGATTAAATAGTCACATGCTCTGTGGCGATTATGCCAAACATTTTTTTTTTTTAATTTCAGTCGTCTCGGTTATTATTGATGGTGACGAATGTCAAAAATAGATACTTGGAAATTGAAATAAAATTGATTATAGCATTAAAAAACAACAACCATTGTTTAAACTTAAAGTAATGATTTCTACTTTTCTAATGTAATTGTAGTCGTTTTTCGGACATTAAATTGAAACCGAATCAACAGACAAGACATTGGTACCTTATTCATTGAATTTCGCGCCGAATTGTTTTTATATTTGAATTTAAATTCGGAATGCAGTTTTAAATGTAACATCTTTCCTCTCGTTTCCTGTGGGTGTGATTTCGTGAAAAGCGACGGAAGTGTGTATGTAACAGCATGCACTAATTCCAGCTTTTTAATAGCATGGAATTAGTAAGTACTACATAGGTTGTAAGTAGCGGGGGTCACCTTGAATAAGGAATATTAGAACAAATACTCCAGTATTTAGCTTTTTAAAATTTTGAGGTTAATTTCTGTCGCTGCTCAGCCTACCACGGTAAGATGTCAGATGTTACACATCTTATGCGATTACCGTAAGGCTCGTTCGTTTTTATTTACAATTATTTTTGATACTTTCTGATAGTTTGCTACAGAATGCCCAGTATACATTTTTAGGTAGGCTTAGCAAAATTTTGTTTGGGAATGATGATAAATTATATCTATATATTGGGTGGACTTCTTGGCGGGAAAGTGAAGCGTCATGTTCAGCATTTTGTTTAATTTTCCAAAATTTGTGTTTATCCGAATATTAATGTGTAATATTGGTGGATTATTAACCATTAAGTGTTTGTGAATGTGCATTAGTGTTGGCAAATGAAACAATACAGTGCAACTTCGCTTCAAGTTCTCTCAAGTCAAGAAGTCCGCGTGAGGTCTCAATAAAGTGCCACATCTTGACTGAAACTCAAGGGAAGCGGGCGGGGATATCATCATCATGCATTCATTTCATCAATACTAACAAGTTTTGTAACTAAATAAAGACTTGGCCAAAAGGTCCCAGCAACCAGGCCATTAAAATATATTTAAAAAAATATATATATATATAAATTGGGTATGCCGCAAACACTTATACATGTAATATTTTTTTCGATACACTTACATAGCTTGGTAGTTTTTGTTTCTATTAGTTTATTTACTTGAGTAATACAAAATGTTTTTCTTTTTGTGGTTGCCAGCGAAATTTAAAAAACTGGCCAAGTGTATGTCGACCACGCACAGTGCAGGGTTCCGTAGTTGGTATGAATAGGTACTCGTGCACATTGCAACCAACCTCTGCCGTTAAAAAGAAACTATTTTCAGATCATTTACATTCGAAATTAAATTATATCTGAAGCTGCAGAACGGCAGCTAATATGGGGTGTTGATTGTTTGCAATAATTCCGATGTTGTAGTTATGAGATATTATAAAAGCCAAGACTATTCATTTTTAACTTAAACACAATAAAACTTCTGTTGAAAAATAGTCAGAAAAACACCAAACACATAAATTACAACTGCTTTTGCTCGCGCCTAATCAAAAGCTTTTGTTTTTTTTTCACTCATGGCATTATTGTTACAGCCAGCACGTTCAGTAAAACATATTTTGATTAGGAACTCTTTTGAATCTGATTTGAATACCTTAGATAACAAATTATACTAGTGACCCGGCCCTGCTTCGCATGGTTCGTACGACATGTCAAACCATCGAGATTTATTTATTATTATGCAAGTTTAATATTAATTTATTATACATATAAACCAATCCGGACTAAATTCTCTAAATGATGGTGTAAACCGCATCAACATCCGTTGCATTGTTTAGAAGAACAACGTAGTCACACAGACCGATACGAAACAAGACTTTAATTTATAATATGTATAGATACACAATGACATGAATATTTACTTTTCAATGGAGGAGTGGTACCTACACACCTTCTCTAAGCGACGCATTATTATTTCCGAAATGCATGCGAACGAAGTCGGGGGCACAGCTAGTATAATATTGTTTTTTAATATTTTACATTTAACCACGACGCAATATTTTTCTAAGCCGTCTTTCGAGTTGCTTAATACCTATAGGTTACATACAGTTTGACATGCAAATGCCGCCATACAAAGTATTTTATTAGACATACCAAGACGAATATATTAGGTTTTTACCCGGTGGAAATGTTAACCAAACTTTGGTTATATTTTATATGCAAAGCACATCTACGGTTGAGACGTCTGCATTGCGAAGCTAGAAAGTACAATATTTACTTTGTCAAAAGCTAAATAAATAACGTTGGTACAACTGAAAATACCAACATGTACAATTACTTGCTATTACTACTTCTTTTATTTGTATTAAGCATTTTTAAGTCTTACGTTGTTTTTATTTTTGTTATGCATATCGTTTAACTTCAACTCTTGCACGGTATTTCTGTAAAAGCTAATTCTAGCCGTGGAGGGGGCCCTGCCAGGGTTACGAGCCTGTCCGAAAGGGATATCGTAGCCCTGGCACACAGGTATTTGAAGGAACACGGTGGGTTTTAGTCAGTAAAAGTCTGACACGCCCTAGCTCCGCCCAGAGCGGGAGAAGTTATTTGATAATTTCCCACCCAAAAAAGAAAAAAAAAAGGTTTTTCTCAAAAACCTATACCAGGCACGAGTCTCTCACAAAGTTGGAATACGACTGAGACTTTTTTGTACACATTAACTTTAAGTCAGCTTTGTGAAGAGAGAATAAATAAAGACTTATCATAACTCTCTTATCTTACTTGCTTACATAGGTACTTGGATATTTTATTAATAAATGTCTTGTTGCATGACAGAGTTTACGTATTTTAAATAATAATCCATCATTTAATAAGTAATTGTATTAGCAACATAAGTTTAGGCACTTCAAAGCAATATCTGCAATACCAATGTTAAGAGCAAATAAATATTTACGCAATGGATCGTTTCAATGAAAAGAAAAATGCGCCGTAAAACTATATAAAAAAAAACAGAAAACGTTGATAATAATGGCAAAAGGTCCTCGGCTCAGGATAATGTCAGATGAGACACAAGGTGTACCACCTGACGCTGATTTTTAGAACACACACGTCGTCACAACGAATGTGACAGTCGAGGAACATAAAATAAAAACCTGCTAAATGCGAGTCGGACTCGCGCACGAAGGGTTCTGTACAATTATTATCTAAGGTAAATTGCGGTTTACGATTTATGACATATTAAAAAAAAAATACTTACTAGATCTCGTTCAAACCAATTTTCGGTGGAAGTTTACATGGTATTGTACATCATATATTTTTTTTAGTTTTATCATTCTCTTATTTTAGAAGTTACACACACTTTTTACCACTTTGGAAGGTTCTCTCGCGCAAACTATTCAGTTTAAAAAAAAATATATTAGAAACCTCAATATCATTTTTGAAGACCTATCCATAGATACCCCACACGTATGGGTTAGATGAAAAATAAAATTGAGTTTCAGTTCTAAGTATGGGGAACCCCCAAAGTGTATAGTTTTTTTTTTTATATTTTTGTGTGAAAATCTTAATGCGGTTCACAGAATACATCTACTTACCAAGTTTCAACACTATAGTTCTTATAGTTTCGGAAAAAAGTGGCGTGACATACGGACAGACAGACAGACAGACAGACATAACAAATTTATAAGTTTGCCATTTGGCTACGGAACCCTAAAAAGAGATGGTTTTGACGTTCTCTCGTCAAAACCATATCTTTTATTTTATGTTCCTCAACCGTCACATTCGTTTTGGTATCCACAAAAATGTAGTACTGCTACTTTGAAATCCAATTCAAATCGAAACCAGCAGTTATACGGGTTTACTTTGCCTTTATTGATTTTACACAGCTTTGTTCCAACACCGTTCAGCAATATTTAGGGGAGTTGTTTTAAATGGCATGTATTTAATGCGGCAACTAAGTAAAATGAATATAGGTTTTAAAAAAAAATAGAATGGGTACCATATATAATGGGTTGGCAGCTAATAAGGAGTATCGTAATAAGTAATAGGTAGCATATTAATATATCAGTAATAAGCTCCGTTTTAATTTAAACTAGCATCAAGTTTTTCTTTTGGGAACAGAATTAATATCTAAGCGGAAACTTAATGGCGAAAATAAAATAGAAAATGGGCATTGATAAATAATATATTATTATTGTATTATTAGGACAGGTTTAGATTTTCTATATAATGTAGTCGTTTCAGTAAGAAGTCACAGTTTTAACCTAACCTAACCTAACCATTTAAAAAAAAAAAATAACCTACTCTAATTACTAGACTAGTAATATATTATCTTTGCCACCCTACTAACATTATTAGTCGCCAAGTCATTATTTATAGCTCCTCGCCTAATATTTTATTTGACTGGTATAGTTTATTTGCTACCTAAACGCAGCTGCTAGTTTTTAGTTTTTATAACACCTTTAATTTTGAACCTTACATAATATAATAGTCGCGAAAATATTTAATCGCTGGCAAGTTATTTTATTTGTTGCAAACATTTAGTCGTTTAGTTTTAAGTTATTAGTCACTCGGAAAATAATAAGCTGTTTTAAATCACCGATAAACCTTTAAACGTGCTCAATTTAGTACCTTCATAATTAAAAATAAAAGAGCAACTAATGTATCAAAAAGCTACAAGTACATTGACAATACAAACATACTCGGGAAATTGGATTTCAAAGGAATTGCTCGGTAAACATGACGCCATCGGAACAGAATTTACGGTGTTCAAGTATAAGGATAAGAGTCTTCAGCCTATTCTTGTAACTGTCCTTGGATATCGTACGAAAATACGCTACAGAATTCACAATAAGAATCAGCTGTAGTGGGCCCGACGTGCGAAATTTGCTACGATCGTTTTTAGAGGTGCCTGAAGCCGAAAAGTACTAATGCTTTATAGATTGAAATCTCTGTTTCACAAAATGACCTCTCAGCAGGGATTTATTGGAGACCTGAAAACTGATGTTTTAAAATAATAATAAATTGACGTCTTATTGTTCAAAAATAAACAGAAATCCGCGTTGTTATCGAAAATCCCTGGCTTACATTTAATATAATAAGCACTAAAATCTTAACGAGATAATTTTTTTATGGTACATACCTATAGAAGATTATTTTAAATTATTTAAATATACAAAAGGCGAGAAAGTATTAATTAATACGCTACTGAGACGTCATTTATTAAGTAGGTAAGTACGTTTTCATGAATATTAAAGGATAGAGGTTCATTAAAAGTTATTTTAATCCGATTTCCCTCCGTTGCATGTTAATTAGTTTATCTTGCTTTCTTCCGTCGGACTTGTAACGAGTACGTCGCAAAAAATATCAAAAAGGTGAGCAAAGGAGAACGGAATGGATTCAAAGAGACATAACAGTCTTCTCGGATTAATTTCGCTTGAAAAGATGACGTAACATCGGTAATGTGACATAAAGTTGGCGACTAATGGGTCCGGAGTCGGATAAAATATAAAATACAACAAGAGGCTGGCAGAACGCGCGGCCACAAGCCCCGGGCCTGCCGGGGTGTGCTGGGGCGGCGCGCCATATTGTTTTATTGCAAATTGGTTGGACATAGACCGCGCCTGTCCTTTACATATACGAGGCTATTAAACTACCGTCGGTGTCCAGTCACGTGTTAAACGAATTCGATCGCTGCATACAATGTTAGGAGCCCGGTGCTTGTGACGTGGGACCGAGCCTCAGGAGCCGACGTTAAACAAATCGCCGCTTTACTCCCAAACTAAATTAAATTGTTAGAAAACTTTTAGTCGCAATTGTTAAAGTCGCTCTTTGCAAGAGACGCCTCTTTTACTATCTCGTTCTTCATAGTCATTTAATGATCTCTTGGAGTAAAACTTTCATTGTAACTTGCTTCTAGGTGGAAGCTAATTTGTTCCTTGCAGGAACTACATTCATAAATAACTAGCTAATTAAGTAGAATAAATATTATTAGCATCATTTATAATTTCCTATTTTTTTTTTATGTTTAACAAAGTTGCTCTCGCTTTTTGTTGGAGTGATTTCGTGAAAAGGGACGCAAGAGTGTAACAGGAATTGACAGCTTGAGCATTGAATTAGTAAGTCCTTTTTATTAGTATGGGATTAATAAGTACTTTATAATAGCATGGAATTAGTAATAATTAGAGTAAATAATTAGTAATGAATAATTATTCCAATAAATATTTCAGTATTTAGCTTTTTTAAATTTTGAAGGTTATTTTCGAGATGTCAGATGTTACACATCATCGACTACTGTAAATCTCGTTTTTTTTTCGTAGAAGCGATCTATGTTCTTATTTCAATGATAACTTAAATTTTGCAACCCCTACTATTTATTTACCGTCTAGGCCGTAGGTGCTACAAAACGAGAATTAACTAACAATACCTTAAAATGTCTTTTAACAAATCTGTAATAAAATCCGAGTAGGTCGTTTCGAATATCGTGTTATAAGGTTTCGGCACCTAAACCTTTCAACAGGACGGACATTAGGAACTACTTTACTGTAGGCACCTATCGTTATCTACGGCAGAGATTTTCATCGTATACCATCTCATTTTTTTAAATAATCTTGAAGATATAAGAATTTTTCCACTACCTGTAGAAATGCTACAATTTTGAGAATAGAATATCCAATTCTTGTCCTAACTTTCACGATTAAAGTCCAATTCGCCGTAGATAGTATTATTACCTCCACGGTCTGTCGTTGGTCCAGCCAAGCTACATTATTTAATCATTATAAGACACTTCAACTTTTTAAACTATTTATCTTCCTCTAAACGTAAGTATTATACGAGTATCTTTGCTCCGTTGGATTTATTTGAACGGTATATTTTGCTCATTCAGTATGATCGCGAATAAACTGGAGTAGTTATTTAGACAAAAAGCCAAACAGGGCTTGCATCAGGGCTTCTGGCACCGCAGGAGAATGATAGGTAAGAACTGGGGCCTATCCCCTAAAATTATACTATGGCTGTACATCACAGTGATTCATCTCATGATCACGTACGGTGCTGTGGCCTGCTGGCCCCACACCGTGCTAGTTTCTGCCTCCAAAAGCTACAATGCATGCAAAGACTAGCCTGCATGGCGACCACGGGCTGCATGGGGACTACTCCGACTGCAGCAATCGAAGCTATGCTAGGACTACCACCGCTCCACTTGTTCTTACAGCAGGAAGCTAGGATGGCGGCGATGCGGCTAAATGCAATAAATCTCTGGGGTAAGAGTACCCACAATACACCACTCTGCTTCAGGGACTAAATAATGAGCTCCCCACGACGAAAGCCATTAATAACCGGGTACCCAATCAATTTATCTTTGATAAAAAATACTGAATCCAACTTTAGGAGGATCGCCGATGCTAGGTTTTACCCCGTAGAGCTGCACATCTTCACGGGTGGATCCAAAACAGGTGCACAGGTGCAGGTACTAGGATCTTCTCGGAGAATTTCAACACACACATAGCCACACCATTGGGAGTTTGTAACACAGTGGTCCAGGTCGAATGCATGGGCTCTTGCCGCTTCAGCCATCATGGCCAGAGAAGTTCAGGACCACTCGATCTGCACAGTCTCAGATAGCATGGCTGTTCTGCAAGCGCTAAACAGTCACACAGTTGACTCTGGGCTGATATTATACGAGTGCCAAGCGCCTCAACTAGGTGGGTAACCTCAATAACATCAATAGGAAACGATGCAGCCGACAAACTCGCCAAAAGGGGGGCGGGCATGGCATCAGTGGGACCAGAACCCATCGCACCAACCCTTTCGGGTACCTACGCAGTCTGGTAAGGAAAGGCTAAAACTATAGTTGGACCAAAGTGAGTGCAGGCAGGCTAAGGAAGCACTCCGTGGCACTCTTTTATACATGGCCGCCTCACGAAACAGGTTGTCCGTCTAACTAAACAACAGCTGCGTACAGTTACAGCCGCTATAACTGGCCGTGGATCATTTAATAAACACCTCTTAGTTATAGGAGTCACAGACAATCCGCTGTTCAGGGCCTGAATGGAAGACGACGAGACAGTAGCTCATATGCTGCTAAAACGCCCGGTGGGCGCCACATACAGGGCAAAGTACTTCGGTAACCCAGGCACCCTACGTGAGAACGTCAGTAACACCAACCGATTTTCCCACCCGTACGCAAAATACGCGCTTTGATGTGGAGTTACGGACACCTGCAGCCCTTATTACCTATTAAGTACCTATGATCGCGAATATCTCAAATATGGCGTTTAACTTTTGGTACCTACCCACTATGGAACTAAACCGCAAAACAACAGAGTAATTCACTAATTACATAGCGGCTAAACACGAAATGAGATTCCAAACCTAATTACAAATCACGAAACCTTTCAATCGAAGACAATTTCGCTTCCGAAACAGCATTAATCAACAAAATGGAAATTAGAAAGATAAAATCAATGCAATATCATTAGGCAGCCGATTGTCAAATGTCGCCGACGTTTTACGTTTTATAGATCACGCACAACACCACAGCCGTATCCTGAACTATACAATAATTGTGTATGAGGGTATAATTTATACAACGATAATGAATGTGACTAACGGTTCGGTATCACGAAGGTTTTCACTGTAATAAGTACCACGAGTCACAAAAAAATATGCACAAAAGGTATTGAATTATGTCTCGAGAGAAGCCTTTCGTGAACTCGGGACTCGTAATGACTCATTCATGTAATAATACAAAGAAAATAATATGTATAAAAGGCGACTTTTATCCGCTTCCTGTGGCACAAAAGAATCTAAGTTTATTATAAAATTAAACTTGGTTTATTTACCTTTTACACAGTTATTTTTAGGGTTCCGTACCCAAAGGGTAAAACGGGAACCCTATTACTAAGGCTCCGCCGTCTGTCCGTCTGTCCGTCTGCCACCAGGCTGTATCTCATGAACCGTGATAGTTAGACAGTTGAAATTTTCACAGATGATGTATTTCTGTTGCCGCTATATCAACATATACTAAAAAACAGAATAAAATAAATATCTAAGGGGGCTCCCATACAACAAACGTTATTTTTTTGCTCGTTTTTGCTCGATATTAATAACGGCATCAGGTAGACGCTTCAAATATTCACAGAATATTAAGTTATATATTCACTTTAAAAATAAATAATTAAATTAAAATAAATCAAATATTTAAGGGGGGCTCCCATACAACAAACGTGATTTTTTTTGCCATTTTTATAGATAATGGTACGGAACCCTTCGTGCGCGAGTCTGATTCGCACTTGGTCGGTTTTTTCAGTTTCATGTTACTTATTCTATTATGTATAAAACTCCCACCCACCTTTTACTTCAAGGCCCGGTAATATACGATTACCAATGATTAACAAGGATTAACCCCTACCATATAAATTAGAAAATGTAAAATGGAATAAAGTTATGTCAAATCAAATAATATGACTGTTTTGCATTAAGACAAAACAGGTATTATATGTTGGAGAAAACACAGCAATGCTGTTGAAGATGATCCTTATGATTCTGTGAAAATACGAGAATATCCCCCTAAATCAGTAGGAATATCGAGCATACCTTCTTATTTCTGGCACCTGAAGGCGCCGTTAGTACTTTACCGCCATTTTAACTGTCAAGTGTCATTGCCGTCTTCATCATCAGCAAGCTCCTTGTTTCATTGCTGTGTTTTCTCCAAAAAATAATACCTGTTTTGTCTTAATGCATATTATATGCCTTCGAAAACACAGCAATGCTGTTGAAGACCTGTTTGATATCTGCTGGTGACAAGAAAAAATAAAGCACAAGAATGCAAATTGTTAAATTGACCCAAGAAATTAAAACTATTATTTCTTTGTTGAACTTTAATGTATTAAGCTCTAACATTGGGAAAACTAACTAAATCAAATTTAACAATTATTCAGTCATCTAAAGTCATTAAGTAATTCAACTGACTTTGAAAGTAATGACACTTGACAGTTAAAATGGCGGTAAAGTACTAACGGCGCCTTCAGGTGCCAGAAATAAGAAGGTATGCTCGATATTCCTACTGATTTAGGGGGATATTCTCGTATTTTCACAGAATCATAAGGATCATCTTCAACAGCATTGCTGTGTTTTCGAAGGCATATAATATACTGTTTGCGGTAACCGCAAAGACCAATCAAATCTTCTTTTGATGTAACCTCTTTTAAAATATTGATTTTGATTTTAATACTGGCCATTCGTAGTGAAAATAATACGCGATGCCTATAAGTTTATATTTTTAATCTATTTAATCTTCTGAAAAACTGGCTGCAATTTATTTTTTTATTTAACGGCCTGTGCTATTATTTTATAATGCAACCTTTTTCATGATGTGGTTTATCAATTTTCATTTCATGTATTCCAGGCTAGAAATAGCGTAAAAGTTTATACGAGCCAAGTAATGTGACAGTACAGTAAGTCAGTCCAGCGGCAGCGCTGACTCGCAACTGGGCTCGTGTAGACAGTAGTTTCAACCCAATCTAATGCGGATTTCGCGCCCTCAAATAATATGTCCAGTTGACTAACCTACCCGTCTATTTTTGGGCCCAGTATCTTCCCTCACCACGCGACTGACTATCTCGCCTACATGAACCCACTGCCTGGGTACGGAATTTCGAGTCACTGGGTCCAACCACTGCCATCGTTTATAAATTATTTTATTTCTATTGTATTTTAAATGAAAGGTCGCATATTTCTTAATGTTTGTATCAACAACACAACAGGCAACTTATATTTAATTCGATAAAAAAAAATATACTACAGATACTAGGTAGACACGTTACTTTGATTACAAACTCTTTATTATTCGCAGCAAACGCATTTACCATTTTCATTAAAAAAAGGCCACTAAAATCTTTTTTTGATGAAAACTTTTTAAAATAATGATTTAAAACCACAGTCTACTGGCCATTCGCGGTGGAAATAATACGCACTGCTATAAAGTTTTTCTTTTTAATATATTTATTCTTCTGAGAAAATGGCTATCATCAATTTTTATACATCAAAAACGAGCAGTTCTTTTTATTACTATTTTAATGTAACCTTTTTTATATGACCTTGGTTTTATTCATTCTAGGTGTCACCGATTCAAGCTAAAAATAATGCAATTAATTTGAACGTTGCGTCAGTTAGACATTTTTTATTTAGAAGAAAGTATTTTCTAAAGTTCTTGTATTGAGAATCTATTAATAAAATTATGGTTCGCAGATTGTTCCTATTATTGTGAAAAATGAAATACCTACTTGAAAATTACTTAAAATCTAAGAGTGACTTACAAATAAAATCCTGAAGATACTGAAAAAATAATTAATGAGGTAGTTGAATACGAAGTTTCTAAACAAAACCGTCCAAGTATGGCTTCCATTCACAGTACAGAACACTACAAATAGCACACTGAGCATAAAAATGTAAAGGTTCATTCGTCCTTAAAGTTTTTCATTGACCCAATTAAGAACGCTCTATTAACTGCTTTCGAAAATAGCGCTGGAAATATCCGTCTAAGTGGATTCATGAACACGTATGCCACACACCATCGACTGCCAAATTCGAGTGAATAGCGCAATTACGCACGAACAACAGGGAGACCGGCGCAGATCTCACAAAGTGTTCGATATGGCCTCTACCTAGCCAGTGGCCAGGCCAGTGCTCGCAGGCTAGTGCGTGATTGCGCTTGACACCCGTAATATCCGGCCGCTCGCTACTGCCCACCGATGGTATCAATTTCAATTTGTTGCGGCGCCATAACAGCCGCCTCTGCTCCATTCGTTGTATGAATCGATTTCGCTCCAGTTTCCTGTTGCGTTCGCATCGGACTTAATCTCGTATCGGTCGATTGAAATGCTCACCGGGAATCATTGCTGTTTATAGCTGATATCTATTTAATTTCATGTTCGTTGAAATTCAATAAAACACAGATTTATGATAGGCTATTTGATGAAATAATCTGTTCTCAAACGGCAATAAACTATTACGGTTTTATCTGCTGGTAAGGGTGTAATGGGTTCTTGGAAATGGTTGTTGTAAAATGAAATGTAAAAACTACGAAACCATTCAATTGTTGTCCCGGTCCGATAAGCCTATAAAAACTTAATAATGTGAGTACCTGCGTCATATAAGAGGGTGTATTTTAAAGTATTAGAGTCCTATCCTTGCATTCCAGGAGAAATTCGTGTTCAAACGGCGTGAAAATTAATCGATCGATTAGCCATTCGCGCTCGGCTTCAAAAGCTAAAGTTGAACGTGACTCGTGGACCAGTCCCCTGCCGAACCGGCGCCGCCGCCGCGCCGGTGGAAATTAATTCTGTCGTTAAAAAAAGAACGATCTGTTCCGAGTTCTCGAAAATCTATTGCATAGAGTTCCAACTAACAGCGCAGTTGTTGCAACACGCAAAACATTTAGTAACGCTAGATATGTAGATATTCATACATAGGTATGTCGACATGAGAATATTAAAACTTCACTCAGAGCGTATGCAGTAGCAAGAAGTACTGCCGAAGAGTTTATTATTAGGAAAGTAATATGGTAGGCTTTTAATATAAACATATTGCAATAGAGAATTAAATGCATCCTTATAATTTTCCATGTTATTAAACGCCGGGAGACTTAGCTTAATGTTGCATTATACTTAAGTTGAATGCCAGACCCACATAAGCCTACCGAAAGACAGGATGCCACCTTGCGAAGGTTTTCAACCCGTGTTGAGGCACAAACTTACCACATTATGCACATTGCTTAGCAATTAGCAATACAGAATAATCTTAGACGACGCTTTAACCCATAAACTCGGCCTTCCCCTATGAATATCTAATAGCAGTTGTGGAACTACTGGAACTACTTAGGTAAGCTGTCGCTAGTTCTATGTTCCAACTATAATTTATTTAGCATAACATAGTTAATTATTGTCCTATCGCTATCTACGTATTGCCAACAATAGGGACACCTTCGGTGCTGTAAAGGTGTATTATCATTATCACACACTTCCCTATACATGTGTTTATTATTGTAGCGTATGGCACTCGTGGGTTGCAGCTAAAAATCAGCGTCAGGTGGCGCCTTGTGTTGTCATCTGACATAACGCTGAGCTGAGGCCCTTTTGGCATTATAATCATAGTTTTTTATAGTTTTTAGTTGTATTTTTTTTCGCTGTAATGCCAATAAACGCCTTTTTCTTTCTTTTTTTCTTTCTTTATTATAACCTCGACTATAATAAATATATATCATGAAGATTTGTATAGACATAAATAAAAATGTTCTTCAGTTGAACAAGAAGATAAATATCATTCGTAAGCTGTTGTTCTTTATTTGCTTTTATATTGACATCGGGCGATATTAATAACTCTGGGACCTTCCTTTGTTTTATTATTTTACTGTGTAGGTAGGTAGTAAGTAAGCAAGTAATCATTTATTTGTTAGAATATTATTGTTACAAAGGTGTTACACGTAATATGATGTCCATAATATTCTGCTGTTTCCAGCGTACAAATATTTCAAAGAATTAAAATTAGGAGTATTACAACAATATGTCGAAATTAAACCATACAATGGCAAGGTCAAGAAAACGATATCTACTGTCAAATACAATGTCAAGGATTATTAATTATAATGTCAAGAATTATTAAATACAATGTAGAAAATTATTCAATACAAACAATGTCATAGAAATGAAATTCCATTTAATTATTAAGATGGTACATATCATGAATAAGTTTAATACCTACAATTTTAATTTCAACTATTTATTATTGGTTTTTGAAGACTGGATATAAATTGAGATTTGTTACAGTTATAAAGGCGATCATGTCATTTTGTTTAAATAGATTTTTATTTTTATTATTTTATTGATATTTTAAATAGACTATTTTATATTTTGTGAATGTGAGAATGTTATAGTCTTAATAGACTATATATTTATAGACCATTTTCTATTTTGTTTAGTACTTGGTACTTGTTGGCAGTCCTACACTGTCCTCCCATACCTATTAACACTGTAATTTGAAAACATTTTAAAAGCCAATTATTTTTGAAATAGTAACCGTGTAGTTTCTTTCCGGCTCTTCTCCGTAAGAAACGATCAATTAGAACCGTGCACTAGCTCCTGACGTTTCATAACTGCCCATGTAGGTTTAATGCTAAATAAAATATTTTGATTTTTAATTAATAAGGTTGTATTAATATAATAATGAAAAATTTGGGAATTATTTTGGTTTATTACAATTTATTTTTGCGTATTTTTATGCTAGCAGCCAAATCTGTCTGTAACTCTGTATTCTTATTCAAGTTGAAATCTGTCTGAAATCAAATACAAATGATTAAAGTCTAACAAAATAATACCTGAAGCAATGGAATAGCAATCTGATATAATTTTAATAACAAAATTCTCAATGTTTTAAAGCGTTATTGGAAACCTTATGAATATTTAAATGCGTACTAGATACTTCTACTAAAATCGTAATT
This sequence comes from Tiliacea aurago, assembly GCA_948098905.1. Lineage (NCBI taxonomy): Eukaryota > Metazoa > Arthropoda > Insecta > Lepidoptera > Noctuidae > Tiliacea > Tiliacea aurago. The sequence goes on from OX402577.1 coordinate 13,617,355, forward strand.
TTCTAGAATAAAGACCCAAGAAACAAAGTTTTAATAATAAAATTACGACGTATTACGACGTCAAACACCTTAATTTAATTATGAACGTGTACATCATCTGACTACTTGGTGGCTGGATTTCTTCCCGTCAGATTTACGAACCACGGTAATGATTTTCCATTTGTTTTCTTTCAGATCCTTTGTTTGTTACCTATCACTTTACCTTCTTCGAATCGGATTTTCTTAAGATTACCTTCAATCTAAGGGCTCTTATTGGACAACCAAACATTTATTTCTTAGAACTAGCATCATAAAGTGATTCCACGAAATGAGGATTTACACAGTGCGGACTCTGATAACAAAACGAGAGTTGTCTAAACAGATGTTTCAGCACATTTCGGCCACTTCAAATACATAGTTCGGGGTGAAAAGTGATAGAAAAAAAAGCAAATATAATGTATTTGCAAATTTTCAAACAAGTAATGCTGGAAATGACTCAAGTTTGTAAGCACCATGTTTCAATCACATAATTAATTTATCTGTAATTGGTTCATTTTTAATTATGTTTACCTATAAAGTAATTTTATTCTAGGAGTATCGACGTCTTCACGTATACAGGGTTATTTTCAAAACGTCAATAACCTCTTTAGGGGTCATTGTACTCATCATTATGAATATGAAAAAATCAGCTGTACCTCCCTTTTAACCCCTACATTTTAAGGAATTATTCGAACATAAATGTAGGGAACAGCTGATTTTTTTTTCGCGATTTCAGGTTTGGTCCCATAGTAAAAGTTGTTCATAATTATGAGTACAATTACTCCTTAAAAGGTTATTGACGTTTTAAAAATAACCCTTTATGATTAATGTACCTATACAAAATATTGTAAAATATTTTAAAAGAGTAACGGTGGAGTTTCTTGCCTATTCTTCTCCATACGAAATTCCCTTTTGGAAGGGGCGACTAGAATCAATTCAATTTTTTTGTCAATTTTGACGTTCAAAATTGCCTTTAAAGTGCGTATTTGAAATAATTAGACTTTAACTTTTTGTTTACGAACACCTATCAGAATTCTCCTGAGGTTATTTCTGACACAATTGTTTATTAGTGATTTCGTGCAAATTTGGCTTCAGAATTTCCTGGTTTAGAATTTTTCTTTTTATTTTATTTTAAAAGTACACGTAGGTATAAAGTATTTGGTTAGAAATGAACACGTTTAAATTAACCACGTTGAATAAAAATAAAATGTAAAGCATTATCCTCATTTTACATCGCGAGTTGTTTATTTCCCAGACAGTACCGAAGCATGTAAATGTGGCCTTATAAAGAAGCTCTTTTAAATAATAATACCAAATGATATTCACGTAATCTACTTAATTTGCATGGTGATTTTTAACGAAAGGAAACATAAAGTGTATCGGCTTATCTTTTTGTTTAAGTATCTACTACCGACCGAGGCGAAGCCGCTGACTTAATACTTAATTGTACTCGTTGACGATAATCGATTACATGAGCATGCAATTTCCATGCTCTTTAGAAAAAAAATACAGAATCACGTAACATCCTCTTAAAAAAAAGGTTAAAGTCAATTTACCTATTTATTTCAAATAGGCACATAAAAGGCACTTTTGAACGTCAAAATTTACAAATAAATAGAATTTATTCTAGTCGCCCCTTCCAAAAGGTAGTTTCGTATGGTGAAGAATGGGCAAGAAACTCCACCGTTACTCTTTTAAAATGTTTTACAATATTTTGTATAGGTAAATTAATTATTATATAATTATCTGAAGACCCTGACACCTAGAATAAATTTACTATACCACAATAGCTAAAAAGAATTAAGAATGAAGCAATGACAGATAAATTAATTATGTGATAGATACATGGTACTCACATATTTACAAACATTGTAAACATACGAGTATACGTTTATGAAGTTTATGAAGTACCTTTTCAATACCGTATCTGCAGCAGTTAGCCAATACAGTATTAGGTCTCAATTATGTGGTATGGCAACCTATTTCCGTTTATCGGCAACCATTCTGATGCCAATAACTGAGAATTGTAAACCAATATCACTACGCGGATATGTGAAACATTATTGGATCTTGTATGTACACTTGGGGGTTGCGTGGCTAACTAACAGTTGTGCTGATTGGTCCATCATCATCATTTCAGCCGAAAGACGTCCTCTGCTGGACATAGGCGTCCCCCAAAGCGCGGAGGCCATAATCGCCACGCTTGGCAGGCGGGTTGGCGATCGCAGTATGGTTTTAAAATGCATATAGAACGCTGCTGCCCATTCTCTAGCAAGTCCCTTAGTCGCCTTTTACGACACCCACGGGAAGAATTGGAAAGGTGCTATTCTTTACGTCCGGCACCACACGGAACCATCCAACCAGTGATTGGTCCATCTGCGAAGTGATATTATGCTTGTTAGGAGACCGAAATTATGTCAATTAGACCTTGGCATAACGCTTGTGCCGTGTGCTAAACTATGTCCGAGATAAAACTGAAAAACTGTCACTATTTTTGCAGCAGAAAGCAGTGGCCCAGTGGTAATAATCCCGATTTACGAGTTTGTAGGTCGTGGGTTCGAACCCAGGCATGCAGGCGCTTTACTTTGTGTATATAATTTCGTCACCACAGCTCTCAAAACGGTGAAGGAAAACATCGTGAGGAAACCGGCAAGTCCTAAAAACAAAAATTCGAAGACATGTGACATCTACCAACCCGCACTGGACCTGCGTGGTGGATTACGGCCCACTCCCTCTCGAAGAGAGGAAGCCTGTGTCCCAGCAGTGGAAACATTATAGGCTGTTTATGTTAATGACGCTTGTGTCGAGTGCCTTACTATGTCCGAGTTAAAACTGAAAAACTGCCACTATTTTATAGTGGATTCTAAGTTTAGTTGCAATAAAACTATAGCAGGTGAAAATATTCTGTGATAATAGTCTGTGTGGTGCCGGACGTAAAGAATAGCACCCCCCTATTTCTTCCCGTGGGTGTCGTAAAAGACGACTAAGGGACTTAGGGCCAGGCCACAACACTGCGATGCGACGACGCGTCGCAAAAACGACGTTCACTACTTACAATACGATTAGACGTAGATTGACGACGTAGATTTCTACGGTGCGTCGTCGCATCGCAGTGTTGTGGCCTGGCCCTTACTAGAGAATGGGCAGCAGCGTTCTCTATGCACACCATACTGCGATCGCCAACCCGCCTCCCAAGCGTGGCGATTATGGCAAACCCCCCCCCCCCCCCGCTTTGGGGGAGGCCTATGTCCAGCAGTGGACGTCTTTCGGCTGAAATGAAGATGATGATGATGAAGTGAAAATATAGAGCTAGTCAATGATATAATTTTAATATAATATCATTGGTGCTAGTGAATTAAATCTTTCCAAAGTGTGCACCATTTGGAAAGATTTAATTCACTAGCACGTCTTCAGTCCGAAAATTTTGAACTTTTCCATTTATCTATCAGAGAAAATGTTGCCATCCATTTTATCAATATCTAGAAAACTGTTCTCGAACCAAACTCTGCCTTTCATTAATTAAAAGTTAATCGACGACTCTCAAAGTTCGACGGCAACTTTTTGCGCCACACGTCCTCTTACACCCAAGTTTATACGGGAATAAAATTTGCTCCATGAAAAGCGACGAAAGCAATATGTTACAGGTATATAAGTGAGCACCTTTAGAAGCTAAACTTTAAAGATTTGTGAAAAATATTTCTGTTTGTCAACTTTTCAATTAAAACATAAATGGTAGGCGACGTGACGGGGTGTCGTAACGTCATTCCGACTCCCCATCATGAATTGTGAAAGGGGTTTCAAAGCACCATAAAGGTCTGACGACACCAAACTGCTCTTTGATGTCAAAAAGCTTTTGTAAGAAAAATTCAGAGCAGAGTTAAAATAAGGTGTTCAGTTGTATTTTGGAAGTCGTTTGTTGTACTTCATAATAAAATGTTTGTAGATTATCAGACTTGAATGTTGAAAAGCATAAAAGAAACGCCAATATTTTAGTCAGGGCTCTGATTTTTTTAACGTTTTCCCGTCATTCCATGAATATTTAAGCAACTTCCTTAATTCCAATGGTTTCACCGCAATTTGAAAATCCGACTGTGAGTGTGCGCCCAGAGTGCCACTAAAATTAATGTTCTGCCAGAGAGAAAAACGAGCGGAACGGAATGGAACCCGGTATTCATACACCCGGCTATATTACTGTATATGTCTTTCGATTTAGTTAAATCGAGGTTGAATTTTAGGGACACATCCCTTTATTTACTTTTTGTTATTTTTGGGTTCATTTGGATATCACTATCATTGGTTCATTCTTGTTGTTATAATACATAATGTCGAAGGACTTTACGAATTTTAAAGTTTGTCCGTATACTAATTTAGATCTAAAGATTCTGGAACTTGGCCCCAAATAGGCCAAGTGAAATAAAAAATACCACTTTAAGTATGTTTTCGTATTTACGTAAAAATAATCATTAATGGAAACGAAATTGACTTAACATTTTCACATCAAAAGGAATTTATAGGTATTGTTGCCGATAGGTACAAATGAAATGAAATGAAATTGTTTATTCTGTAAATAGAATATCGGAATCACTCTTACACGTCATATTAAAAAAATATAAAAAATAAGCTAGATGGAGTCGACATTTCATATCTGACTACCCCTGAGAAGAAATGGCGAAAAAAACTGAGGAGTTAAAGTCTCCAAGACCTTGTAGGTCCGTGTTTGAAACACAAATTTGAGTGGACATGTCCAATCATTGCAAGCATTTGTCAACTCAACTCAAGACTTAAGGAGCTCAACGACTCGCCGAACAATACCAAAAAAAGGACATTTGGGTAGGCCGCATAAAGTGCTCAAAATGCCAGACCATCATTAAAACTGAGAAAGAAAAAAAAAGGAAACACTAAAAAAATCCCCGTAGTATACACACGTAACTAGTGTATTAGGAAAAATCTACCTACATGTATAGATGGTCAATAAATATAGGTACCCGCTATAATACAAAATAAAAGTTGAATCCAAATCGTTTCACTTGAAGCCCAGTATGGGTATCTTTGACATTAATTTTAGTACTTTCTACCAGTATTTTATTTAAATACCGAACATTTGTTGACACTTAAGTGGTGTTTGTAACAGCCAGAGCCGCGGGATTGCAGTGCAGGTGCAACTTCACAACTCTACGTCTCGAAATCATAATTTGTTCAACATCTGAAACCTGGAATACTTAAAACTTTTTAATATCTTTGGAATTAAAACTGTTTGCTTTATGTTTGCAATTTTAAAGCAAACACTTTATTATCTACCCAGTTGTGAATTCAGAAATGAAACTTTAGTAAGCTGTACAAATTAATATCGTTAATTTTCCAGTGAATGTTAAATCGCCATAAATAAACCATTTGATACGGAAAATAAAAGCTAGGAGGAATGCATTGATTTACAATGGCGATCGTAAAACGTACAGTAGTTTGTTCCCAGTAAGCAAAAACAATTGCTTGGCGGATTTGATTAGTAAGCGGTATAGTTCCTGGTCGAGCTGGCATTTTAGCCGCCGGAGCGTTTGGACTTGTTAGTCTCACTAAAAAAAGGAGAAAATAATCTATTTTTATACCGATTGTATTGGTGGAATGGAAATAAAATCGAAAATATCGTCGGGTCCGAATCGAGTGACAGTATATGTAGTGTCGATGGGTTTTATATATGGACGACAATGATCAAGTTGATCGAATTAATCGGGTTAGCGAGAAGTGAGTGCAGTTGTCAGTTCACACGTCGACGTAGGTATTTCTAGACGCGTCCATTTAAAACCATGGTAAGGCTTTTGTAACATTAAAATTCAACGACGGAGAGAAAGGTTTATTTTAATGTAGACGATCTGTGCGTTTAGTTATACCTTTTTCAAACTGGATTTAGTTTACTGAAATATCGACTGAAAACCTGTCAGCTTAAAATAGTTATTTCGCTATCCGCTAGATAGCGAAATAACAATTTTAATTTGTATCTCGGCTTTATATCGTATGGTTTAAAATAAACCACACGATACAAAGCCGAAATACAAATTATAAACACAAGATTAAAGCAATTTACAGTTTATTACAAGATTATTATTAATACAAGATGTTTAAAAGATGGGTTCGTTGGTTATGTGTAAAATACACCTAACCAACGAACCCATCTTTTTATCATCTTCCGTACGGGTATATAAAAACATTATTATACGCACGTTACTTTAAACAAAAAACAGTCTATAAAAACCAAGTAAAACGTTAAAACAGGAACCGCAATGCGGCGGTCATTACCACAACAAGGTCAATGTGGACTAAATAGGATTATTAAAATTTATGTAGATACTTACAGTTATTCGTCAGTAAGAAACCAGTAGAAACGCCCAACAGGACTAGAAAAAACAATAGTAGTAACACTATGAGCGCGGGGCGGCAGTAGTGTATCCAGCAGTAGTCTTCTGAGTTGGCGGCGGGCGCGCTGGGGGACCACTGGCAGCAGCGGCCGCAGCGCGCTGGCACCGGCGACGCCGCGCGCACCACCGAGCTGTTCCCCTGCTGGTTCACTATCACACCCTGCACCGGAGCATCGCTCCCTTGTCCGTACACACCACTCTTCTCCGACAACCGCGCGAACCCTGAACTATCGTCATCCCTAGGGTTCCCGTACACCCCGTACGACGCCACCATGTCAACCCCCGACAGCGACCGCGTCGTCTCGTTGCCCGCGCTATCTTGTACGATATTATTGTCGGTGCTGGGCCAGCACTCGCATGAGCACCGGTCCTCTTTCCGCCTCTGCCGCGGCGGCCCCGCGTCAGAGCGTCTGATTGGTACTTCACTTTTCTTCTCCTCCTCTTTCTTAACTTTGGCATCTTGAGGTACGGCGTCGACACTGACTTCATAATTATTGGGTTGTAAATTCTTATGGTTTTCTATATACCAGTGCCTCTCTTCTGCTCGGAGAGTGGTATCGTTGTTACCCTCATATACATCTGCGTAGTTGGAGAGGGGATGGGAGGAGGGACTGTAGAGAGGACCGGCTGTGAGCTGTCCGTAGCCGCGCTCGTACTGCGGCGGCCGGTTATTACTCGCGTAATAGGTGGTGGATGCAGGCACGGTATAATCGTAGCCCGGCCTGTTCATCTTCAACGCTTAATCGCCTCATTTGAGCCGCCTCACTGGAGAAAACATCATTAAAGGCGCTGTAAATGAATTAGACAACCGTTAGGAGATGGCAGATACGTTGATGCTATTTAAGTTACGGACTGATATAATTTGCGGAAACAGCTAATGATATTATAAAAGGTTAATCGGATTGTGTGCCCGGCGTTAGGTAATGCCCGTTAATCAAAACGAACAGCGAGTAGACTAAGTTAGTGAAGTAACTTGGTTGATTTTATTATGCGTTACATCGGAAGGCAGAAAGTTATGTAGTAGAATACCCGTCTGTTTATCTCAATTACTCGTCTTGTTCGACGGTGGTATTTATCTTGTGTGTTAGGACATGCACCCGCGCGCCGCACCTCTCGCTCTCCCCCGTGCCACAGCTACACAAGGACGACAGACAAAGAAGTAGCGTCGTGAGTAAACAAACTCCCCTAACTTAAATTAACCGTATTTATTTCTCTGATTTTGACACGTGTGAGTTGTATAACTTGATTACCTCCCAAACAACCTTTACGAACGTAACAAGCAAGTATCGCTACAGGGGTCCTGATTTAATTTATTGGCACTCTTTGCTACACTAGAGGAGCTAGTGGCTAAGTCATAACAGCCGCAAGGGTCGATACATCAGGTTAAGCTACGCTTGCCGGAGTTGGTCCATGGATGGGTGACCATTTTTACATACCGAGACTCCTCCGTGCATCGGAAAACACTTTAAGCCGTTGGTAACGGCTGTCTTTCGTGGATTTTTCACAGTCGTTGCGGGCCGTCAGAAGCCCGAAAGTCTGACAACCAGTCTTACCAATGTATCGTATTACCCAGTTAGGTACTGGGTTGTGGAGGTCAGTTAGGCAGTCGCTCCATGTAAAATACTGGTATTCAACTGCATCCGGTAAGACTGGAAGCTGACCCCAACATAGTTGGGCAAAGGCTGGGCAGATTTATTAATATGATATTTTAGAATTACTGTTTTAAAGTCCGGTCGCGAAGCAGAAAGAATTTCGTACAATGACCTCTCATTACTTATCTCTATCGCTCACGCACAATTGTATTGCCGTCGCGCTCGCGCATTTTAAGGTCCTTCTAATATGCGAGTTTAGTAAGAAGCAAGGTCAATGATATATCTTTATTCTTCTTCTTTATTCTTTATTCTTTATTCTATAAAGAATAAAGATATACCTAGAAACGAACTTGTGGCTAAGTTATAACAGCCGCACGGGTTCAGGTTACGCTACGCTTGCCGCGGTTGGTCCGTGGATGGGTGACCATCTTTTCATACCAAGATTCCTCCATGCCTCGGAAAGCACGTTAAGCCGTTAGTCTCGGCTGTCAATTATAAATCTTTGACAGTTGTTACCGGTCGTCAGAAACCCGAAAGTCTGACAACCAGTCTTACCTAGGGATATCGTGTTACCCAGTAACCTGGGAAAAAGGCTGGGCAGATTGATTGACTCTTTGCTACACAAATACAGATAAGTCCCAAACATAAAACAGAATAGGTGCGTCGACCTTCGAGGGAGTCAATAATAAACTTTTCTGTGAATCCCTGCGATAACTAGGATAATCCGTTGGAATTAATTAAATTAAAAACAAACAAAAGTCATTACATAAAAGTTGAGGGACAGCAAGTTACGACTCGTGACTGCCGACCCGGTTCAAATTAGGGAGCTACTAATTTTAAATGCTTAGGGTACCTTTTGTACCCTTATTCATTATTGAACATCTGCTTTGGTCACAAAAATCGTCATTTGTTTAAATATTCTATACCTACTGCTGGGCTGGCCAGAAAATAGAAAGTGTAAAACCTTTTGAAATGTGAGTACGTGGTATGTGGGTCACATGCTTACAGGAAAATTCGACTCAAATTACGGATTACGGCTTTTCATTAACGTAACAGTAGCACAACGAATAATGTTTTTCTTTATCAGGAATTGAATCACGGTGTATAATTAGTTCTATCCACTTAAATACTTAAATTAACGTTCTAATTATAAACCACGTGAGCTGTATTATTCATAGCATTTTACGCATCATTTTAATGTTGGATTTTTTAGTGTCTAGATAAATTACTGAAATTATTATATAAATTGCTGTACATAGATTAAATTAAAACAATTACATCTATGTGAACGACTTAAAAATATGTATGATGTATTATCTATACTAATATTATAAGGAGGTAAAATTTGTTTGTATGTAGGGGTAATCTCTGGAACTACCAGTTGTATTGTAATTTTTTTTTTTTTGCATTTGATTGCCCAATTCTTGAGGTAGGTTTGAGCCGAGCAAAAATAAAAAAAAGTCAAGAGAATGGGCAGCAGAATTCTCTATGCATTTTAACACTATACTGCGATCGCCAACCCGCCTGCCAAGCGTGGCGATTATGGTAACTCCCTTCCCCCCCCCCATAAATACGAAAGTGAGTTTTTTTGTTTATTTGTTACGCTTTCACGCTAAACCGGCTAAACGGATTTGAAGGAAATTTAGCACATGGGTAGACCATGACCTGAAGAAGGACATAGGCTACTTTTTATCCTGGATCGCAAACTAAATAACTGGAAGAACTTCTCCAAATAATTGTGAAATCCGCATGCCCCCGACACCGCTTCCTCCGTCACGACTCTCACGTGAATGTTAAGAATTTAATAATTTTGAACAAATTTTAAGGAATTGTTTGGGGATATTATTTAAAATAATATGTGCTTAAAGCCAAAAATTAGCATTTTAAAGCTTAATATTTAACGGATCCCTGAATCAAAAAAAGTGCGATGCGGTTTTCACCACTATTTGGAGAAGTTTTACCAGTGTATAGTTTATAAGAACTCAGCGGTCTCACGTCGACACACACGAAAAGTGACTTTGTTGTACACTATTTATTGTAATAAAAGATCAATATAATGTAATTTTACTAAAAGATCTGTCACATAGCTCCAATGATATTATATTAAACAGATATTTTGTGAGCGCGCAATCGTGAAGACTCGAAAACGTCCTAATTGGGACGTATTTTACTTGTGGTGAAATGTAAAATGAATGAAAAGTGGGGGGGTGCTACCGGTGCTGCGCGGCACACGTATTTCGGTTGTTTTGTGAGTGTATAACATATGTGTTTAATATAATATCATTGCATAGCTCACACAGTTCGTTATGATTTAAGGCTCCCGCAGACAGCACAATTTCTATGAAACTTCATGGAAAGCGTCGTGCTGCTTGTCGCGCTCGTGATATCGCGCCAGTCTGCACGCCTTTACCAGGCTCATGTCACATAGGTAGAAGTTCTAATGTATTAATACATATGGAATGCAATAAAGAATTGAGAATTGAGAATTGACTAATGAGGAATAGAATCGTCTGCAACCGATTGCCGTATATAATGTTCAATAACTTTGTCGTTATACTAATATGCCTGTGGGTTCGATATACGCAACGAGCCTACAATGTCCTACGTGGACAATATAATAATGATTTCAGAATGCTTTTTGTGTTGCCGCGGCATTGTAGTGCGTCGCAAATATTCGAAAATGCGTGCGATGACGGTTTCCACGATATTTATAATAAGAAAGTGGCGTCACTATTCCAAAGACTGCGCGGTAGTAACAACAGATACAATTACGGGGTAATTATAAATTACAAAAATACTTTTCTCAAACATAAAAAAAAAGATAATTGGTGTTCGACCATTATTTTGACAACCTTCCTTGAGATAAATTAAAATTGCTGTACTGGCCAAACACATGCAAGCAGCGGCCACCAAAAGTTCTATGAAAATCCATATTATTATGTGTCGTGGTTTAGCGGCCAAATAAATTACATAGCCTACTAAACTCATATCTATCGAGTAATTTAAAAATGGAACGATCTTTTACTCCGAAACATGTCAACTAAGGAGATAACTTATCAAAGGTTTTATTTAAATTTAGAACTGGCTTGCAAATAGAAAGCTGTTTATTGACAAAAAAACCAAATGAACACATTAGCAAGTAAAAATTATCGTTGTTTGTCATTGAATCTGGAATTTATAAATAATTTACTTTGTTTGAATTTCCGCGCATTATTTGAGAAAAGCACTAAACAAGTTTATATATAGGAGGAGTGTAGAGAACTAATATTTTTATATAATATGCATTAGAAATAAATTAAATTAATAAAATAAACATTACACATACTACAATGCGTTTGACACTAACACACATAGTCCACGGCCTCATGACTTGAAGATAGATAAGTGACAGCTTGAGCATGGAATTAGTAAGTACTTTTTAAAAGCATGGAATTAGTGTACTCTTGGAATTAGTAATAAGTACTATACAACCTGTTTTTTTTTATATCCCATAACTCTAGGGTTATATTCTGTAGGTAAAAATAATACTAAAACTCCTAGAATAGGTGGTCCAAAAATGCATCGTTTCGGAGATATCATCAATCATAATTAAATTATGTCAAAAATTGTCACCAGTATGACGAATCTTTACTTTTGCGAGGTTGCCAAACTTCGCAGTAGTGTAGTAAAATAAATAGTAAAATAAAATATATAGGTATGTTGGTATCGGGGCTTCCCGGCGGCAGCTAGTGAAGGGACGAAAGAAAATGCGACGTTGTCATATTTCACGTAAGGGTGTTTTACATTAAGAATCGTGACTTTGCCGAATTATTTTGTATGAAAAATGAAAAAAAAAAATAACGAAGGATTGGAACATAACTCATATGCCAGTTGATTCTTTGATATGGCCTCAATCATACCCTAGAGTTATGGGATATCAAAAAAAACACGTTGTATAGATAGAAAGGCTCGACTGGCTGTTCACAATGGTGTGCTGGTGCCTATGCTTATGTATGGAAGTGAATGTTAGGTGTGGCAAAAGAAGTATGAAAGTAGAATAAATGCTGTGGAAATGCGTTCCTTGCGAAGCATGTCTGGCGTGACTATGAATGATAGGCTAAAAAAATGAGGTGATACGGCAACGGTGCAGTTTTAAAGAAGATGTAGTATTAAAAATTTAAAACAGTATGCTTAGATGGTTTGGTCATGTTGAGAGGATGAGCGAAAGGCGACTAACAAAAGGTATTTATAAAACAAAGGTGAGTGGAAAGGCCGGGAGGGGACGCCCTAGGAGGACATAGAAGTAGTGACCAAATTGGTGATGTTCTTCAGAAAGGTCAGGTGCGTAGTACTCGAACCGGCGTGCGTGTATGACCCGATGTATGAACGTAGGCGAAGCAAAAGGAGTATGTAAGGAGCATAGCAGGTGGCGTGAGTTTATGTACTATATATATTGTAAGTAAAGGGGTCGAATTTCGACCCGTGGGCAATAACTAATTAATATAATAAAAAAATACTTATGAAGACCCAAAAATTTATGTTTCATAACAAAGTGATGGCTAACAGAGAACAGACATGAAAACTTAAAGCTGCATTCTTTCATCATTCCCATTTATCTGTCTCAAGATATTATATCAAGCTCTTCACCATAATTTCAGCCAAAAGACGATCGCAGTATGGTGTTAAAATGTATAGAGAACGCTGCTGCCTGTTTATTTATTTATTTAATACTTTAAGCACACAAATGTACAAAGGCGGACTTTATGCCCTAGGCATTTTCTACCCGCCAACCTTTGGTTGATGCAGAGACAAGCAGTGGTAAGTGCAATAAGGAAAATTGTGAAATCAATATTTCAGCCTCCATTCCCCCGCCCATCCATTCCATTCCATTCCATCCACTCCGCTGCATGTTTTTTTTTCCGTTTTGTCCAATTTCGGCCCATTCTACTAGTAAGTCTCTTAGTCACCTTTTACGACACCCACGGGAAGAAATAGGATGGTGCTATTCTTTACGTCCGGCACCACACGGAAGCTCTTCATATTATCTCTAACATAACTTACCATCACGCCTGTAATCCCCAAAGGGTTAGGTAGAGGTGTACCTATAGTACACCACGTTTCGCCAGTTATGTTTAAGTCCCATGTAATAGGGGGCGGCATCAGGAATGAAATTATCCGGAAAAGAACCGGACTCACCGACATAGCTTACAGAGTAAGCAAACTGAAGTGGCAGTGGGCTGGCCATGTTTGTCGAAGGACCGATGGCAGATGGAGCAGACGAGTCCTGGAGTGGAGACCGCGTATCGGCAAAGGTAGTGTGGGACGCCCCCCAAGATGGCTGGGTCAGACTGGATGCGGAAGGCGGAGGACAGGGTGTTGTGGCGCAGCCTGGGAGAGGCCTATGTCCAGCATTGGACTGCGCAGGGCTGAGTTGAATAGGGGGCGAGCCTAGTGCCATCAAAGGGGCACTAATCCAGACTCTGGGCTGGTACTGAGAAATTCCTAGTGGAAAAATCCAATAACACTTTGCCCGACGTGGGGATAGAGCCCCGGAACTGAGCTACATACTCAGCTGAGCTAGTGCTCAGCACAAGCGCTTGCGAGCACCAGCCCAACGAGGCAATCTCAACTCTAAACAGAAAACTGAAAAAAATATCCGTATGAAATTTACTTCGGAGAAAGGTCAGGCCATAACTTCTCCGCCATTCATAAAAGCACCTTTAGGTTGTCATCGATAGAGCATAAAATGTAAGCGTGTAGGAAAATAAACAAAAAAGCTCTCGTTTTTCCCTGATATGGAAAGTGTAAGCTTTACGCAAACTTTATTAAGTGGCTGTTACTTGATCACAGCTTCAGATTTTTAATTAATATCGAGCTCTTTTGTAAGTGATTGTCGATAAATTAATCATATACCTACATAACTTATAAGTATTTTTAATTTTAAGTAAGAGCTAGATATAATAAGTTAACCTCAGACAATATTTTTATATGGTTAATAATTTGATGAATAATTAGGTAACGCTTTCTGTACAAAAGTAAAAGTGAAGCCAAATTATAATTATCTTATAATTATTTAGTAAAATTCAAATTATGGAATGACTTTTTTTTTTTAAACGTTGCCCCACACTAGGAATTTCTTCTGTATTGTGGGTGCGTTTACAAACATTTAAATTCACATACACAAACAGCCAGACCCGGAACAACTACTTGTAGGTCATACAAATATTTGTTCCGTGCGGGAATCGAACCCGCGACACGCAGCGCAGCAGTCAATCACTTAACTAACTGCGCCAACCGTGCCTTATCATTGTTATATGAACAATAACGATATAGATAAGGCATTTTGGTAGGTAATGGGTAGATTTACCTACCAAAATGACATGACCGTATTTCTAAGACGTCGAAGAACGCATCTAAGTAATTCTTTCATTCACAGGAGTAAATTTTCGGTGCATTTACGAACAAAAGACAATTTATTCACCGAAATACGTTAGTGGAACTTAATGTTAGTAAAATAAAAAATGGTGGTAGTTTTCCGTCGGCAAACTAACCTTACTAATATTATAAATCTAAAAGTGAGTTTGTTTCTTTGTTACGCTTTCACGCTAAAATGGCTGAACGGATTTAGATGAAATTTGACACATGGGTAGAATATTCTGGGTTAGGACAAACAATAGTTTTTATCCTGGTACGGAACGTACGTTTCCATGTGCTAATTTCCGACCACCGTGCGGAAGAAGCATCAAGCACAATTGTTGTCAATACAACATTGTCAAACTTTTAACTTTTAAGGTTTTGAATACTAGACCTTTAGCAATTTTTTTTTTTTTTTCTTTCTTATTTTCATTTCTGGTTATTATAATAAACTTCATAGTCTTAAAATATGATTGCAATTTGGCTATTTGCATTAGAGTGTGTTTTTTTCGTCAATTTGTATTTTATTTTTGTAATGTGTGTCTTTTTTGTGCAGAATAAACAATTTTTCTTTCTTTCTTTCTTTCTAAGAAGCCGCGGACGAAATGTAGTAATTTTTATAATTTTAACGAGTGTTAAAACATGAAAAAGGTGTTCGAATTTAAAGATCACTATAAATCAATTAATCTGCCCGCCTTTTCCCAACTATGTTGGGGTCAGCTTCCAGTCTAACCAGATGCTACTGAATACTAGTATTTTACATGGAGCGACTGCCTATCTGACCTCCACAACCCAGTAACCGGATAATACGATACTCCTTCGGAAGACTAGTTGTCAGACTTTTGGGCTTCCGACCCGTAACGACTGTCAAAGATCCACAAATGACAAGCCGGGACCAACAGCTTAACGTACTTTTCGAGGCACGGAGGAGTTTCGGTATGTAAAGATGATCATCTTTACATACCGAAACTCCTCCGAACGCATCCACGGACCAACCCCGGCAAGCGTAGCTTAATCTGATGGATCAACTTGTGCGGCATTATTACTTAGCCACGAGCTCCTCCACTATATATAAATCTTATGGCTTATAATTTTAGGGCCGACATTTTCTTTTGACAACTGCCTAATGTGTTTCTAAAACTGCACAATCTCTCTTGCTCAATTACTTGTTGTCGAAAGGTTACTGATATTCCATACAATATATGCCTGAGTTAGTAACAATAGGTATTTGCTCTTGCCTATTTGGTTAAACTAGCGGTTATATAGACATGGGTTAATTACAATTATCTTTGAGCTGAGCCGACCTATTATTAACCAGTTCAATGCTGCAATATAATTGTCTCTCGTGTGGTATGTTACAGCATCAGGTGCATGTTTAAGTAAAAACTGCAAAGTATTAATAAATAATTAAAAAGAGTTAAAGTATAAAACAAAAATGTTTAGCTATAATCGCTTATTGTCAATTCAGCTAAACGCTTCAATATTGACTTTTATAATAATATATCAAAAATAATTAATTTAAATGAATAATTGAATGCTAATAATTAGTTTATAATATTTAATAAAATTTAGTTAGTCTCTAAAGACGTTGTTGCCTCCTCGCATCGCCTCTAAATATAGAGCTATTCATGACATTGAATTGTAATTTACACCAAACAAAAACTGCTCGATGTCTAGCCGATTGAAAAATGGTCAATAATCGATACAAATAAACGATGCCAGTGCAAAAACAAGCACTTCAATCGTAAAAATGCTTGTTCTATTTGTTTCACGGCGAGTGTGAAGTTTGGCAAACGTCAGAGCGTCAACGTTGTTGAGCGGAAGCCTTCAGGCCCTCGCACGAACGTGCGACGTAAATCTAACTCAAATTATGTTTAAAATAACGTATAAAAATATATATTAAGTATGTTGAAACTGTTTGTACTTCCCGTCACTTGTCCCTAAAGGTTCATTAGAAAACCGCAGCGTCAGACAGCATCTGTCTGGCATTAATGCTGAAATTATATTTTTTTTGGCGCAGCCGTGAGGCACACTTTATTGTTGTGATTACATTATTTTCACTTTTTTATTATTATTGTATTTTGTGTTTCACGAACTGTGTAAAAATAAACTATATTCTTTCTTTCTTTTTTTCAAATTCGAATGATTTTTCAATCGAAAATACAACCATTCGCGTTTTGGTATTTTTTTTTTGCTCAAGCCTATTCAGTATAACCCATGGATATTAATTTTTAAAGCAAACCAAATATTATGTGTATATGAATTTTGAATGTAAAGTAAATATTATGTGTGAAACGAGTTTTTTTTAATTTATAATCGTTTGAATTTAACACTGTTGGACATAGGCCTCCCCTAAGGGGTTCTGGCCAGGGCCCCTGGTTTCCCATAATCGACGCGCTCGGCAGGCGGGTTAGTGATCCGTGAGTGAGTATGGTGTTAAAATGCATAGAGAACGCTGATGCCCATTCTCTTGTAAGTCCCTTAGTCGCCTTTTACGACACCCACGGGAAGAAATGGGATGGTGCTATTGTTTACGTCCGGCACCAAACGGACTAAAACTTAAGGTAGGTAAATTCGAACAACTTTGCTATTCGTTTCGCTATTCGAACGTTTCGCGCGATCGTGCTAGGCTCAGTTGCAGCCACGCGTCAAACACTGGAGTGCCAAGCGGGCTACAACGACCCACGTGGTGGGGCGCCAACATAAGTACGCAAATAGACTCCCACTCACCCCTTATGAAAATTAAAATTACCCAGTCAACAAAAATAGACCCATTTTCATTCATAACACTTGAATAGGTTCTAGAGAAAGAAAATTCTACTATTTTTAGCAAAAAATTACTGAAATAGAGGAATGTTCTGGAAACAAAATTATCATAAGACCTCATTAAAATAACACAGTTATGTAGATAAAAAAGAACACAAAAATAGGCCATTCCAATTTTAGGGAAAATACAAACTGAGTTATTACTTAGGAGGATTTAAGTCACGAATTCACCAAATATTTAGTACTTGCTCGAAATAAAACATGGGCAACACGGATCAGCTGTTCCGTACCACTTTTGTTTTATTTTTATTTCATTTGAAATGCGCAAAGAAGCAGCAAAATTACGGTAGCCGGAAACATAAAGTCCCGAGGAGAGTTTAGGTTTACTACGTTACTCTTACTAAGTATTTAAAAAGGTACGGGTTAACATTAATCATGGCAAGGAGAAATCATGTGTAGTACGGTGAGGTTCACCCAGCCAAGTAACGACCGGCCCGAGCAATGCTTAACCGAGCAATATCGAGCCATCAGTGCGAGCATATGGTTTACCTAACCACTCCCTAAACTAATTGTTTCTGCGTATTAATAAATGTTAGGTTCGCTTCTATGTGCGTATAATCAAATCGTGCTAAAACGTTTGGGGCCTTTGGTTACCGAGTGACGTCACACGTAACAAGGTAAGCAATAACAATTAGATTTGGCTATCAACGCCAGACATATAATATGTTGTTGAACGATTTATGGTATTGAAAATTACAAGGGCGATAATACATCGGGCTTAAGTGCTACAACCAAGACAGATGATATTAAGGCTGGAACAGTTTTCGGGTGTGTAATTTGTATTGGAAAGACAATAACACGTAACGTACATACGTATACTAAGCATTTGCCAAACAAATTGCTGTTCTAATTTTTATTTTAGTCGTGTTAAAATAAGATTGATTTTGGAATAAAGAAAGAATAGAGTTAAAAGGAGCTGTTTCAACTTTTTGTTCTTATTGATTAAAACATTTATGTTCTTTCAATAGATAAGTACCGCTTTTAAAAATGATATACAATTCGTTTCAGTCAAATTATTCACATAAGACTTAATTATTATATGAATCTTGACATTTATAATTATGAAGTTCGGTATAACAATTATGTCAGCCAAAGCCTAATGTATAATTATTATGTTCTCGTATAAGCTAAATATAGTTTCTTGTTCAGTAATATGCTATAATAAAGGCTTTTAAAGCTCAAGAATAAAAAAATATATAATGGAACTTAATTTATTATATTAAGTAGCTTTAGCTTGCTACGGCGTAGCCAAGTGCTACGCCGTAGATCTAAAATTTTGATTATTTTTCGTACGCCTATGTTTTTAAAGCGGAAAAAGAAAAGATTGTAGCTTTATTTACATATACCATGTGTTTCACTCATGATTGGTGGAAGAGGGAAAATAAGGAAAATCGTTCTGATACGCGTAAAAGCGCTTAAAGCTACCAAACGAATACTACTGCAGGCTCCACGCAGACCGTTTTATTCAATCGAATTCTATGTAACCATTCCCTTTATATACGAATACGCAGCAATTGAATGAAAAGTACTAACGTTATAACGTAGAACATTTACTGCCAATCAAGAAGCGACGCAAGATATTTTATTACTAGCAGCGATAAAATGCAGATGAGTGCATTTCGCATTTCAACGGACGTCTTGCGCGATAACGTCTTAGACGGAATGAATTTCTAGTCTAGGATAAACTCAGCTTATATCTTAATCTAGGTTCTACAATTCCCTTTTAGAAAACATCGTTTGAATCCTACTTCTACTATAATATATAATAGATAGATATATATATATATATATATAATTATATTAATATAAATGTGAATGTTTGGATGTTTGGTTCTCTATCACGCAAAAACAGCTGAACGGATTTGAATGCAAATGGTTTATAACCTGGATACGGTTTGTACGTACGATTGGTAGGTGAGTTCCCGTAGGATAATTTCCGATACCACGTGGTCGAACCCGCTGGCAAAAGCTAATTCTTAATAAAAAGTTTAAAAGTGTTATTTTTATAGTGCAGTTATTTGTCAACTAATAAACTTTTATGGTTGCTAGAGCAATTTTCCGTTACTTGGAACGGAACCCGGTCCCGCGGTAATTGCGGCATAACTTAAAGTCCCGTGTAATTGCTAAGTTAAAAACATAATTGAACATGTGTTGTAGTAGGTAGGAACATCGGCGAAAAGCAACAATAATAGTTTCAGTATTCTTTTGAATGTTACTGATTGCCCTGATAACGCCTAAAGCCACACTATGTTCTATGCAAACAGCTGTCATTCCTAAGGTGTAAAAGTATTAGTTTTTTTTACACATACATACATAAACTCACGCTTTCTTCCCACGGGGGTAGGCAGATACTATATAACGCCACCAGCTACGCTCCTTACATACTCCTTTTACTTCGTTTACGTTCATACATCTGGTCATACACGCACGCCGGTTGCGAGTACTACGCACCTGGCCTTTCTATTTTCCTGATATTTTCTAATAAAGCTTATATAGACTGTGTAAATAAGACGGAGAGAAATTACTCAATATAACAAATATGAAGTCAATTCTAAGCGTCTAATTTCTTTAGATAAATCTTCGCCCATTTAGTCACGATTAAAAGGCAGTTTTTCTGAATCTTTCAGTGCAACATTTTCTTCTTAATTGTAAAGAGAAAGGTTTTAGACGTACATAGACTTTAAAACTAGTTAACTTCTAGTATAAATGCGGGTAAGCAAGATGGAGAAAAATAAAGTTCCTCCTCACATCTATTCAAGTTTACTGTTTTCCAAGTAGCCAAACAAGTAATTCTATACACTTAACGAACTTTCATTATTTAGATTAACGTTTTTCCGCGTATCAAGTTAACCCCGGGAAATAGAATCGCGTGCAAGATTGTGTCTACCTCATTTAAATATTTTTAAGTCATTTAAGCATGTAGAAGCACAGAAAAAATGACGATGTCAAAGGTCGACGAACGAAACTTACAATTAAAATAATTAATGGTTTCGTTTCGGAACCACGAATAAAATTTTACCTACGCCTAGTAATTTATCTTCCGAGTGAAACAAGTTTGACCAATTTAATTTAATTTTTGAAGGTATTAATTAATATTTTTCATGAATCTAGGTCTAATGAAGCTCTAGAGATCTAGTAATTAACATAAAACTTAATTATATTATTGTCTCACATACATATATCATAGTCGAATAGAGTGAAGGACCTCTTAATAAGTCTTCGTTTAACCAAAATAGCATCATAGTTCTGGCATCATGTGAACGGTGCGTCACAAACTAGTTAATTCTAATCATCAAAAGTGGGTGACAGACCGCGTAGGGCGACGAACCAGTGCACCCATATAAACGGAACTCGCCTTCAGCACATGTTACATGAAACGAAAACACATCCAAACGGTACACTGAACACATTCGTAGGCCTCTTTCTTCCCGGGAGGGTGGAAATCCCCATCATCGCACGCGTATAGTTCGCGGCATAAACAGTCTGAAAATATCGGGGTTCGCGATCGCGAGTTCTGTGCGCGTCACGACGTCGGCGACGTAAGGTCGGCAGTGCGGCGCGGCGCGGACTGGCACATCCACCCGAGGACCCCGCCCGCCCTCCGTCGCGCCCGCCTCTGTCACCGCCACTCTTCGCCCAAATCCAGACGAGTTTTCATTAATGTTGTTATCGGTGTTAAAGTTCCACCAAGTCAAACTAAGAAGGCACCGCTTTAATTAACTGTCCGTAAAATAACACTAAACAAACGAGCCTATCCGACATCCTTCAACTGTAGTTATCAATAGTCCAACTTCTTGAATGGAGCGGGATGTTGATTGACTTTGTAATACAAATGCTCAGAATACAAAGCCACCTTCAGACGAGTATTTATATAGATATCTACAGTCCAAACCTCTCGTTTAATTCAATACAACTGGAACAAAACTTTATGAAAACTGTGTTCCCCGATTGTTTGGGTGCGTGATTCCGGTACACAAACCTATTTCATATTAACAAAATCTGATTATATCCCCAATAGTTGTAGACAAGATATTAATTCAGATTTGTTACAGTTGTAATGGCAATCATGGCGTTTGGTTATATTTTAATCATATTTTATATAGATTCTTTTATATTTTGTGAACTTGAGATTGTTGTAGGTTTAATTGACAGTAGATTTGTAGACCATTTTCTATTTTGTTAAGTACCTGGTACATGTTGACAAGCCTACACTGGACAGTGTGGGCTTGTCAACTAGTACCAGGTGTTGTACCCTGTTTCCAGCGTACAAATATTTCAAAGAATTAAAATTAGGAGTATTAAAACAATATGTCGAAATTAAACCATACAATGGCAAGGTCAAGAAAACGATATCTACTGTCAAATACAATGTCAAGGATTATTAATTATAATGTCAAGAATTATTAAATACAATGTAGAAAATTATTCAATACAATGTCATAGAAATGAAATTCCATTTAATTAATAAGATGGTACGTATCATGAATAAGTTTAATACCTACAATTTTAATTTCAACTATTTATTATTGGTTTTTGAAGACTGGATATAAATTGAGATTTGTTACAGTTATAAAAGCGATCATGTCATTTTGTTTAAATAGATTTTTACTTTTATTATTTTATTGATATTTTAAATAGACTTTTTTATATTTTGTGAATGTGAGTACGTTATAGTCTTAATAGACTATATATTTATAGACCATTTTCTATTTTGTTTAGTACCTACTTGGTACTTGTTGGCAGTCCTACACTGTCCTTCCATACCTATTAACACTGAAATTTGAAAACATTAAAAGCCAATTATTTTTAAAAGAGTAACCGTGTAGTTTCTTGCCGGCTCTTCTCCATAGGAAACGATCAATTGGAACCGTGCACCTAGCTTCTGACGGTTCATAATAGACTGCCAGCGGATTTGAAAATGTTGTTATATACTAGCTCTTTTAAGGCTAAGCTCAAAGCATTTCTGTTAGACAAAAACTTGTACTCAATGGATGAACTGTAATTTAATTATTGTTTTTTGTAAGCATGCTTTTTATGTTTTTATTTCTGATTTTTATTATTATTATTCCTGCATGATACTTTTAGAATTTATATTAATATTATTAATAAAGATGTATGTAATCAAACACAATATAAATTGTTCCTGATAAATAAATAAATAAGTGCCCATGTATCAAATCTAAATATTTTATTTCATAATAATGATGTGAAATAAAATACTTAGATTTGAATATGTTTCTAGCCAATTGAATACGTTCAAGGTATCATCTACCTGATTGTATTTATTGACCTTCACTCCACTGAACCCCACAGAAAGGGTATGAAGGGCAAGCCTCATTAATTAGTATGACGCACCTTTGATATTATATTTTTGAAAGCAATATCAAGCTGAAATCACGAATGTCAACGTCAAGGCTCACAATTCACGTCGCGGCTGATTAATAGTGTAGATTACATTTTCACACAAACGCCAATTCTAAGAACTTACCTAAAGATGTTTATCGCGATGTCGTATAGTGAATAAGGTTTGAGTCGGCTTCCATCGATTGAATACGAGCACAAATTGTAAGAATTATTGATATCGCGCCAGTGGCGGCTCATACAAAAAGTTTATAAAAGGAAGTGGAGCGAACAAACTGGCGGGGAACAAACTTTTATGCGGGGACGCGACGCGAACGCGAACGTTACTTATCTGCCGCCGCCGAGCTGACAGCTGCAGATGAAAAATTGAAATTGTGTGAGATAAAACTACCTAACTGCCGCTGCAATGGCGGCCGAACAATGTGACGACAACAACGACACTACGTATTTTTTAAACCTCATATTTCTAAAGTGTTTTATTTATATTACAAGCATTTGCAAGTTTAATAACCATGAAGATAAATATGAATGATACGCACATTTATTTTTGCATTGTCTAACAAACAGAGAACAAAACTTTTTTTGTTAAAAAAATAGATTTATTACGAGTAAATTTATCATTTTAAAGCACCAAACTAGTCAAAACACCAGACTTGAGTCCACTAAATCACAATAAGTGCTCAACAGTCGGCGCCAGTAACAGGATTTGTTCTCATTTCGTTATAAGCTTAATCTCGACTCGAGCCGCTTTTCTTCGAAGCGCACTCGATTGTACTCATCATAATCGTTTTAAAAGGTGAGAAATAATCCCGTCAGTATGCAAATAAGATCGCTCGCAGTATCAATTCAGTGTCGGGAAGTTGAATGGTTGACAGTGACGCGAGCCGTAACATGCAATAATAACGTGCCTCCCGAACGTCAACCGGGGACCCTTTTCTATTTACGGACGAACTACGGCGTCGAGGGCGCCACGTGAAAAGTCTCGCGTAAATCAAAGTCATAAATTCTCCTATCGTGAATGAACATTTCTCTTCGCGGACGTCTACACCGGCTGAATGGATAACGTCGACCCACCCTAGCAGGATCACCTCTACCGAGTCATTTGCTTTTGTTCGTGGGGCAATTAATAACGACCAGAAGGGCGTTTTCGAACCGCAGGCGCCATTCGCATATCAGTAATGATCTAGCGGCGCGCTACGGCCAACCTCCGGTTCCGCTCAACTATCGATCATATTCACTTAATGAACGGCACATGTGAAATGGCTCGGAGCAAGCCATTGCCTGCGGGCTCAGCCCCTAACCTGAAAATTCGTTTTATTAATTCCTCTAGCGCACCATTTCGCAGAATAACACGTACGTATAGCTCCCACTTTTGTTCGTTTAGAAATAAGCAGGGTAGGTGGCTCCACGTGAACGAGCACTGCTTGAAGCCGCATAACTGGGCCATCAACCGTAGTCGGTAGCTAAAGAATGTGACTTAAAGCAGAAGTGTGAAGTAACTGGGTTATAAATGTCGACTCGGAATTTTGTGTAGGTACTTGGTTGTATCTGTGCTTAGTTCAGAAACTGGGTATTTATAAAAAAAAATACAGATAACGGTAAAAATGACAAATGTTTTAAAAATTATAACAGCAATTTTATTCTAAATTATTCATCAAAGATCTAATAACATTTCTAAACACCCTTGTAATGACAGTAATAACTTGTTAATTATATTATTGCGTGATGTGTTACATTAAAAGGTTTTTAGAAGTATTCATAATAGGATTCACCTTTATTTGAATGAAAAGGACATGCCTTATAAGACCGTATTATGTAAACATAGTCATGTATTACATATGTACTAAAACCAAATTCGTTAACTCAAATAATGCTTTAAAAAAGGCTTCCGTGTGGTGCCGGACGTAAAAAATAGCACCGTCCCATTTCTTCCCGTGGGTGTCGTAAAAGGCGACTAAGGGATTTACTAGAGAATGGGCAGCAGCGTTCTCTATGCGTTTTAACACCATTTATTTTTTTATTTTTTTTACGCTGAGAAATGCGTTACGCATCACCGCTCGTGGGGGACGAGACGGGGTATGTGGGACTCCTGTATGACGACAGTATACCCACTAAAACTCAGCGGTGTTCCCGCAACGCCGTGATGGGAGGGCATGGGAAACCGGCGCAGCCTTTACATCCAAAACCCTCCCGGCGCATGCCCGCCTACTTGGCGGGCCCCGCATACCCCGGTTATGGGAATGACCGGGAACACCTGGCCATTCCCATCCGACACTGGTGGAGGCCTGTGCAATACAGGCAAGGGTGCCCCCGCACCCGTTACCTGCTGGCCTCCACCTGGGAGGAGTCGAAGATGACTTTCGTACTGACGTCTTCTTCGACCCCTCCTCCGCCTGCGAAGCGGCGCTGCGAGAGGGTCGTCCTCCCGCGCTCGCTCCGCGTCCTCCTTCTGTGACATGACTTCCTCACAGAAGGAGGCGACTGTTGCCCAGGCCTCCTCGCTTTCCAGCATCGAGTTGACGACACTGGGAAGCGAGAGGTCCGACCCGACCATGCGTTTTAACACCATACTGCGATCGCCAACCCGTCTGCCAAGCGTGGCGATTATGGCATTCCCTCCCCTCCTTTGGGAAGAGGCCTGTGACCAGCAGTGGACGTCTTTCTGCTGAAATGATGAATAATGCTTTTAGTCTTCCATTAGACGGATAAAATACTGAAACTTCCAGAACGACATTTACAGAAACATTATCACACAACGAGCCAAGTTGTAGTGAACATCTAATAAAGTCTCATAACACAGCTTTACACGAACTCTTCAGCGAGGATTTCTTTCCATTCCGCACGTCACATTAGGCCGGCACCGGCCAAACATTGGATAACTTGTATATTGTTGTTTATGGCAAACTTGGAACTTAGCAGGGGCAATTCACCTCATAAATACTGGTGTAATAACAGCTCACAGTTTCCCTAGACACTTGTAAGAGCACCGCAATAAGGTACCGGCTCTAAGTAACCGGGTCACCTCGGCATCGCATCGATACCTCACTAATACACATGTTGTACTACTCGTAATGTTCGTGACACACCAATATGTGTAGCCAGCCAATTTGACGGCTATGAGTACACCGCAATCTTTATAAATACTTGACCTACCTATACATCGGAACGGTAGCAGGACACCTGCGCAAAAGACATTTCCTTGAATGACACTTGAGTCAATCCACTTGCGCGAAAAGACATTTCCGCGAATAGTCCATTGACTTTTACGCGAACGGACTTTTGCGCGAAGGGATACTTGCGCCAAAAGACATTTCTTCGAATGGACTTTTGCGCGAAGGAACTTTTACGCGAAGGAACTTTTGTGCGAATGGGCTTTTGCGCGAAAGATGACATTTGCGCGAAAGACACTTGCGCAAATGACACTTGCGCGAATCCACTTGCATAAAACAACAGTTGCGCGAAAAAGTTGCGGAAATAATATTTGTTCATAACATCACGCATGTATTCTTTCAAAGGGTTGAGCAGGGGTGTACCTATAGTCACCCACAATTCACCAGTTATGTTCAAGTTACAGACAGACTGGAAGTAAACAGCCCAATTATGTGTCAATAGTGATCGTAACACACTCACATCACTCGTATTTAAACATTTATATCTGTAACTTTTATGGTGTACATAATAAAGAGTATTCTATTCTATTCTATCGTCGTAATTTTGTACTGCTCCTTTTTTTAATATTTACTTTTGTCGTAATTTTGTATTGCTCCTTTTTTTATATTTACATTTACACACACAGAAAGATACAAAGAGATACGACATATTGTAACATTTGAGTACCTGTTATTTTTTAAGTTTCTTTTTTTCTTTTATGGGTTCCGTACCTCAAAAGGAAAAAAACGAAACCCTTATAGGATCTTTCTTGTGTCTGTCTGTCCGTCTGTCACAGCCGATTTGCTCCGAATCTACTGGACCGATTAAATTGAAATTTGGTACACATATTATGAACGTCTGTGACCCACAGACGTATAACATAAATAAATGAATATTGAATAAGGGGTCACTTTTGGGGCCATGTTAGAAAAGTAAAAAAAAAAGTTTTGCAAACTGTACTTGTGACATATCAAATGAAACGGCTTGTGTAAGGATTTCAATTAAGTATAAAATATTTTTTTTTATAATTTTAAAAGAAAAGCTTTAAAAAATATTTAAGAAAAATAGATGAAAATTTACCATTATCTCGGAAAGTACCAATTTTTTTTTTTAGTAAACAAAATAGTTCTATACTTATAGATTACAGGAAAACCTATTATGATGTTAAAATAATATGGTAAATCACTGAATAATGTGCGTACAAGCTTACGTTTGCAGTAGGAATGTATAAGGGAACATGTTTGTCAACTACAATGTTAAGTTTTTTCTTGGTATAAATTCATCCCAACTACGGAACCCTTCATTGTGCGTGGTGAGATACGCACTTAGCCGGTTTTTTCACGCAAGTGTCCCAAATCCCATCGGAACCAGCTGTAAACCAACGGACTTGTAATGACCTGTATGCTAATGCACCTCTCTAATACTACATTGTATTTGCATACTATTACAGACGTAAATATCTCAGTTCCGATGAATATTATTCAATGTAACATCCTTGTTAATATTTACTAGACCCTTAATCTCCGGAACTATTCAATCGATTTGGTTATTACATTCTCTATTGAAAGGTACGTGTCCCGAGGGCGAAATAAAATGTAATATTTCATTCTGAAGAGCGAAGTGGTTCCTGCGGGTAAACCCAAAAAATCTCGAGGGCAATAAGCTATTTATAAATAGTTATCCGTACTGAAAAGAGTTTCAGTAATCGTGTAACGGCTATCTGGTCCATATTCGAATAGCATTAATCCTTTAAATACGACAAGGGGCGTGTTTATCTTGAATCAATTTATATTAACTCTGTAACAAGGGTTTCAATCTCGTTTAAGGCCTTCTGTCAATATTTAGATAACAATCTCTTTACCATCAGACGTGCCCAAGATGTTGCCCGTAATTCAATGGATTGGGTTGTAAGAGTGTACGTACCTACTTTATTTAAATAAAATTACCTATTTACATTTCCGTTCGCTTAGGTAAGTACTATTGAAAATACTTACCAACTCTTTTACAAAAGCTACGAGGTTTTTGAAGTTGAAAACCGTAAATCTATACAACATTATTTTTAGTATAAATGCGAAACCTGAATATAGTTTGTTCAGAATAAGGAACTGAATCGATTTCAATCATTTTTACACCAAGTTATATTTTGTCCCAAAAATATTTAGTGTGATGGAAAGTGTTATCACCATTTAATTACTTACAATACAATCGCCGTACGGTTAGGTACCTACTGCCAAATTATTATCAATGAGCGCAAGACGACCCTGCAGGCGCGGGGGTGCCGTTAGCATGTTTTTGTACGGACAACCCGGTAACATAACAACTGAATTTTTGTACATAGATTCTTTACATAATAATACTAGACACGTGTTTCGGGTTTCGCATATACTAAAAATAATGTTGTATACTAATAATGAAGAGTTTGGTTTTTAACCCCCGACGAAAAAGACTGTTATAAATGTGCAGTGTGTATCTGTCTGTGGCATCATAGCTCCTTAACGGATGAACCGATTTTGATGAATTTGTTTGTTTGTTTGAACGCGCTAACCTCTGGAACTACAAGTCGGATTTGGAACAAAATTGAATTTGATAGCCCAATTCTTCAGGGAGGAACCTATTTATTATCATGCTATGACCGCTACTTATGAGCCCAGCAAAAAGAAAAGACATCAAAAAGAAAGAACGCTAAGCGGAAACGAAGTAGTAGCGCGGGCGATGCGATGTGACGCGGAGGGTCGGGGGCTAAAATTCCACCCGGACGAAGTCGCGGGCAGAACTAGTTACCAATAATTATTTTCGGAAGGGATTTTGGGGCACCTATTCTGAAAAAAGATAAGACGTCTTCTTTTACAAAAAAAACTTTAACGTCGTAAGTTAACACAGGCCCAGCACCAACCACAATCTTGCTGTCCTGATAACGACAAATATATGGAAAGCCGCTGCCTTATCCTCCCTTATCTGTTTAAAACGTTTTATTTCCACGTACAGCGGCCAAGGAAATACTTAAGAAAAGTAAAGGTGGCTAGCTAATACAGCATATTATCCCAACTCGTTATAAAGCACGGAACTTTTTGAGCAAACTGCACTCCGTAGTATCATAGTTTCGTAACTTCGTGCCCCCAGCGTTGTTACACCTGCAAAAATTTTCGAATGCAGGTCAATTGAGACCTCCCAACTAACACAGCGAGCTGTTTACAAATCTAGAGGAAATAAAAGTAGTTTTGCGTTGCGTTGTGTTTTGTAAATTTAATAACGAGTCCACTCGGAAAAAAATGTTTGTTTACAATTTTGATGATTTTTTTTATTAAATAAACAAATTTACACAATTTATTAAACCAAAACAATTTTTTTTTAAATAAACAAATTCACCAAAATTGTAAACAAACATTTTTGGTGAATTTGTTTATTAAAAAAAAAAACAGGATCTACCAGTGAGAGAAGCCTACTACTGTAACTAGTATATTTAAATAAAACCAGGATCTACCAGTGAGAGAAGCCTACTACTGTAACTAGGTAACTTACAGTAGTAGGCTTCTCTCACTGGTAGATCCTGTTTTCTTTTTTTTTATAAACAAATTCACCAAAATTGTAAACAAACATTTTTTTCCGACTAACTATTGAACATTGTGGCTGTAATTTACTGCCCTGTTTCACTAACAATAATTCGTGAAAAAATTTACTTTGTTTCGTTTGTTTACAGTTTCAGGATAGCTTTAAAAGAACTTATTTGCTTAATTTCAGAAATATAGCATACTCGTGGGTTAGGCGTGTATTATCTCATCTTCATCACTTCACATGAAACGACTCGTTTTTCACAACTGCAATAACGAAATACCATTACATAGCGCATATAAACGACTGCGTTAAGTCAACAAAAAAAGAACAAAATATATTCTTATGTGCTAGATACCGTTTATCAGTCAGTTGATTAGCAAGATTGTCTCACGACGGGCTTACATTATCTTTTTAATATGCACTGCGTCCGTAATATATTCAGATACAGTTTGGAGCAGAATACTCGGCCAAGCCAAACCGCCATCCGGACGCCGCAGCCGCAGCGTAATTAGCTAAATATGACTTTTAAACTAAGAGCTCCCAGTTAGAAGCCTCTCCATATTCCGCCAACCTTTTTGCTAAACGAGCACATTTCCATGTGAACATCCTACTTCTGGCTTGATATTTAATTTGGGACTGAAGAAATTTACACCGTCCCATTAAAATGTTGTTATGTGAGATTAATGTGTTTTGAATTTACGCCGCACGCGGAGCAAAACGCCGTGTGAATATTTTAGAAGTACTGTTTTCCGGTAAGAATCGTTTCCCCGTATTTTAGGACCATTTTATTTGAATAATTCGGCCTTCAAAAATCTGTGTAATGAGAAATGAACGTGATCTAAAATTGGCACACAATGTCTATTGCTAAAAATAGTGAAATAAATGTTAATTTGTGTAGAATTGTTGAAGTTTCACGTCACGTTCGTGTCGGAAGCTGGTAGTAATACCGGCTCGTGAAGTATCACTATAAATCATATCGCCGTTTCAATTTACCAAGTGTAACACGGCTCTAATAGGCCAGCCGCTGCCCGCCGTGTGCTGAAAGACCTGAATTTGTATTCAAGAAACGATATGATCATTAGTTAGTGCAATTTTCTTCGCATCCACTACACGAATGGTATCGTCGGGGAAGCTATGCTTCGAATGAATAATACTTTGTAATTGCTTTAGGGATCTGACTTTAGAATCAACTTGACTACTGGACGTTGATAATTTGTATGGATATCTGTGGTAATGTGGTCTCATTACGTTCCCATACTATGGAACTCGTTAACATTTACCGACTATTTGCATAATATGCGTTGCATTCTATCAAATCGTAATTGCACTTGGGTTTTTTGTAGAACACGCTAACTTTATCAAGTCGTTTTCTTTTAAATGCGATCAAGTAAGTAAGTGCATCGTTTAATGCGGACGTATGCCGCGAGGATTGTCACTTCATTTACACTTTACAGATAACCAAAGTCAGCTTTTACGCGTACGAGTTGTTCTTCGTGTGAGTTGTTCTATGAATAAACAAGACTCTTAAGATGTTATTACTGAGAGGTTCTGCAGTATTAATAATAATATTATATTTCATTGCCTTGAGAATTGAAAGTTTATTTCAATAAAAATCTAATTACGTTAATTGATGTTCATCGAGAACGACGTAATAAAGTGCCTATCGTATATATTATTATATGATTTGGTAGTCAAAGAGACAAATTCTCGGATACCGTACGTATGTTAAAATGAGGTTGTTACTATGGTATTCCCATGTCCGTGGAGCGGTCTTGGCGCGGCGACTTCAGGAAGCACGTGTAATATTATTGATTACGGGGTGCGGCGGTCCAGCTCCATTTGAATTTCCAATGAGCTCGTTAGAATCAGCCGGGACACGCTTTGGACGACCAATGAAAAAATCTTTCCTTCGAGCTGATTGTGTACGATTGCCGAATTCGCAGATTTATAGAAAGAAAAGAAAGAAAGAAAGAAAAATAATTTTATTCGTCACAGAAACACGTGCCTAGGAAAACACAAACTCGAGCAAGTAAACATTAAAAAAAAAAAAACCTATCTACATTATAATCACGAGCACAAAAATAACAAATAGTCGGCAACTGCACGTCATGACTGTGGTGGAAAAAGGCTTGCACTCAGCATGATGCTGTGCTATGGGGGACCCACAACACAGCGCTGATTTTCAGTGGTTTTTCAATGCTACTTGGCAGGATTGTTAATAAGCAATTTCTTGCTTCGTTGATAATACGTTATAGGGTTACGTCTTCCGTGATTTACTAATTTGCAGATATTTCATCCAATCTTAGAAAAATTGTTATGCAATGTAACTAGAAATGAGGTGAGCCTCAGTCAAAGCAAATACTTGCTTACTTAGGTATTCTAATCTATGTTTAGCTTTTAGTTATTAATCCATTTTGGACAGACACGTACCGGTGGCGCTACCGATCGGTCGCAATACTTGACGTGTGGGTGTGTCAAGATGTTTGCCTTCACCTTTTGAAGCGGGGTGGTAAATAATTGTAAATGACTTCGACACGGTCTATATCTGATCGGTCTGATCTGACTGGTCGGTCTGTTTGACGGCACGGTTGGCGCAGTGGTTAAGCGATTGACTGCTGCGCTGCGTGTCGCGGGTTCGATTCCCGCACGGAACAAATATTTGTATGACCTACAAGTAGTTGTTCCGGGTCTGGCTGTTTGTGTATGTGAGTTTAAATGTTTGTAAACGCACCTAAGATACCTACAGGAGAAATTCCTAGTGTGGGGCAACGATTAAAAAAAAAAAAAGATTACACATTTAAATAAATCTTTTTTACAGCCCGTTTAACCGATTTTGACTTCTATTGCGTTGGTAGCATGACAAATGGCAGCTGTAATAAACAGTTGGTATTGTAACCGCGTTTTTGCTTTTAATGCCATCCTTATGCCTACGGAATAGAAGTCAAAATAGGTTGAACGGACTATACAAAAGGTTATTTAAATTTCTAATCTTATTTCAAATGGAGTATAGTTAGTTCAAACAATAGTTGTTTATTCCTAGATTTGTATTTTGCCATACATTTTTGACATATCATATAATGTTCACACAGTTGGGACACAGGCCTTCAGGCCTTTCTCTTCGAGAGGAAGAGGGCTGTAATCCTCCACGCAGGACCAGTGAGGATATGTAGATGTCAAATGTCTTCGAATTTTTGGTTCTAGGACATGCCGGTTTCCTCACGATGTTTTCCTGCACCGTTTTGAGAACAGTGGTGATGAAATTATTTACACAGAGTAAAGCGCCTGCCCTGGTTCAAACCCGCGACCTAAACTTCGTAAGTCAGGGCCATTACCATCGGGCCACCACTGTTCTTTAAGATATAATAAAATAATAATAATAAACATTTTATTTCAGAAACAAAACATCCATAATTTGTTAGTAAACATTAATCTTAAAAACTATGTTAGTAAACATGCAGGTTGGACAAATAACGGACGAGAGGGCTATCAAATTTTTCCGCAATGACACTCAGGAGACTGTTCGGGCTGCCCCGGACGCTCTACAGCAGCGACGCGGCACGCTTACGTCTGATCTCTGCGAAGCCATCAGTGTGCGCATCAGCAAACATTAATCCCGACGCACTGCAGAAGCGTGGCAGCCCCAGCAGCATCCTGAATGCATTGTTGTATTGGACGCGAAGAACATTATCATAATATACTCAGACCAATTTTTACCATTACTCAACTTTGTTAAACTTAAGTATCTAAGTGATTAATTTATATTCATACAGTTAGTTGCATGTGCCTTTAATCTGACCATGGAGTACCATAAAAGTGCACGTACGAACCTTGATCTCTCTTTGCTCGATCTTAATAGTTACTGAACCTCCTACCCTTACAATCACAGTTGTGCTTCAGGTACACGAAAGTCGCCATCTTGCATTTTACGAACAAAAGGAATATCTATCTGGAGTAATATAAGTAGGAGGTATAAATTTGTCAGGAGCAATTAAAGTATCAATGAAGTTTGCGTGTAATAGCATAAAGTAACCGACAATTCCTCGGCAGCGCAGCGCAGCTCCGATACGTAGCAATTGGAGTTTGTACCAGCTCTTAATTAAACCCGGCGGCAGGGCCTAGCGGCAAACTTCGATTGCGCTGTCAAAAATCCGAAGAATTATTCCAGCAGTAAAATAACTTCTGCGATTTTAGGCTTTATCGTACGAGTTCAGGCATATTAGCGAATTTATACTGTACGGATGCAATATGGTGCGGATCGCGTCGCGCCGCCGCGCGCTAGTTGGACGCAGCACTTTTATTAAAAACTGTTTTTATTTATTGACGGTTCGAGGTGGCCAACGATTTTTCTTGCTATATGTTTCTGAAATTGTTTTACGATATTGTTTCTGTTTTGAATTTATTGCCGCAGGCTGTGCTTTTGAAGAATATCTGAAAATAACGGCAGTAAATGTGGCCTTTTGCAGTATCCAGCCTGCTGGATATAATATATTATGAACAAATTAATTACTTTACCTAAATATGTTTATGAAAATGTGTGCCTCACTTGGGAAGAGACCAGTGGACCTCACAACACACAACACAGGGAATCCTAGCGTGGGAGGGCATTTGTAAAAATCTAGAACTTGTTTCCTATGTAATCTTTTACTAGTTTTTAGGGTTCCGTACCTCAAAAGGAAAAAACGGAACTGTTATAGGATCACTCGGGTGTTTATCTGTCCATCTGTCACAACCAATTTGCTCCGAATCTACTTCACTGATTAAGTCAAAATTTGGTACACATGAATTTCTGTGATCCAAACATGTATGTGTAACGTAAATTAATGAATTTTGAATATTTTCATAGTTTTCGAGGGTGTTAAAGCCGATCACTATCGGCTTTAACACCCTCGAAAACTAGCGCCTTTGGGGGCAAATTATAAAATAAAAAACAGTTTTGGTACCTATACCGTGTGATATATTAAATTAAAGGGCTTTTTGTAAGGATTTCGGATAATTTTTTTTATAATTTTAAAATAAATACTTTTAACGTTATTAAATAGATGAAAATTTACCATTGCATTATCTCCGAAACTACTGATCAAAAATTAAAAAAAAAATACAGAATGTAGTTCTTTATAATTTTAGATTATAGGAAAACCTATTTGTATTTTTTTTTATCGTATAATAGTGTATAATGCATTCTCCCGTCTGCTGTTTATTTCAGCTAAAGTAAAGTAAAGTAAAGTAAAGTAAAATTTTATTTGTTTAAACATGGTGTACATGATATATACATTGCATGCAAGATATTATGAAATACAGAAAGTTCTAACATGTTCAGCCGCATATCGTGGCGTACAAATTGGTAGGAAGAGATGGTGCACAAACCGTGTTATTATTAATCAAAATTAAATTATAGAAATTATAAAATCATCATTATTAATTAAAGATTAAGTATCATTACAATTCAGCAAGCATATTTTTTAGATAAAATTAAATGTCAAAGTAGTCATTAAATAAATTAGTCAATAAAAATTATTAATTACTATCATACAAAATTACAAACTACAATTATTTCACAAAAATACAATACATTACAATAACATGTCAATAAAATACAACATCGTCATCTCAAAATCGAAGAAAAATTGTCCTCTTTCATAAACTCTGCTATACTGTAATATGCTCTTTCAGTTAG
This sequence comes from Tiliacea aurago, assembly GCA_948098905.1. NCBI lineage: Eukaryota > Metazoa > Arthropoda > Insecta > Lepidoptera > Noctuidae > Tiliacea > Tiliacea aurago. The sequence goes on from OX402577.1 coordinate 13,652,331, forward strand.
TAAACTCTTCAATTTACTTTTAAGAGCAGATATATTTAACGATCTCCATGATTTAGGCAATTTATTAAAGATGGCCGGACCCATGCAAAAGATGCTCTTACGCATAAGAGCGGTTTTAGCGCCTTGACCACAAAGTTTGAAATTATCACGTCTATTTCTAGGGACAGCATCAGACAAAAGCTGAAATAAATTACTATTTGATTTAATGAACATTACTGTTTCCAGGATATATAACCAGGGCAATGTCAATATCTTACATTCTATAAAATGAGATTTACAGCTGTCCGTTGTTTGCAGTCTAAACATCGATCGAATGCACCTTTTCTGTGCCCGAAACGCTATTTCGTTGTCCGTGCTATTCCCCCAAAAGATGACTCCATATCTAAGAATTGATTCGGCTAAACCATAGTAAGCAGTAATTAGCGCATCTGTATTGAGAACCACAGCAAGCTGTTTCAGAGCGTAGGCTGCACTACTCAATTTTTTACTAAGTGCCTCTATTTGAGGTTCCCAATTCAATCTAGAATCTATTATTAGTCCCAGAAATTTTATTGTGTCAGCTTCATGGATATTTATATTATCAAATTGAATATTAAGATTGTTAATTGTTTGTGTCCGTTGTCTAAAGTGCATTACGTTAGTCTTTTTTAAATTAATTATTAAATTATTAGAATTTAACCAATTTATAATAGGAACTAAATTAGTAAGGAACATATTATTGTAAACAGTTCTATTGATTTTATGCATTTTCCCCTCGTTGCGTTGGTGCAGAATTTAAGCTACCGGGTAATTACCAGCTGCAGCGTTAATACACTAAAAACAAACGATGTTCATCATTTTCCTGTTTAATTCAGTCCCAATAATATCATGGTCTCTGTGGTACCAACAGCACGCAGTTCTTATTTTACGACCATACCGTGACCATTCTCACCTGACCTTCACATATGCAAAGACCCGCAACAAAACACGTACACAATAATTGAAAAGATAAAGATAGAAGAGTTCGTTTTACACTGGACGATACACCGAACACACAGCCCTACGGTAATTAGACCAGGATTGAACCGCGACACGCTACGAAATTGCTAAAGGAATTTGTTCAGCACTATTATTTTGAACGTTTACGAAATTCCCTTTGTGATTGGATAGTATTTGAAATGTTTTTCTTTCATAAACTATTCAAATTTTGTAGCTAATGTATAGTAAGTTGTAGTTTGTGCTATCTACCAGTAGATCCTTGAACTAAATTATCCATTTGCGTGACGGAACGACTTTCGAGCTCGATAATATAAACAAGTAATAACAATAACAACAAAGTTCATGATATTTATGGAGCCACTCCGCCACTCTTCCAGTGATTGTCGTTATTATTGAGACACCATCATTTTAGCCGAAAGACGTCCACTGCTGGACATAGGCCTCCCCTAAAGGGGGTGTTTGCCATAATCGCCACGCTTGGCAGGCGGGTTGGCGATCGCAGTATGGTGTTAAAATGCATAGAGAACGCTGCTGCCCATTCCCTAGTAAGTCCCTAAGTCGCCTTTTACGGCAATCACGGGAAGAAACCTTGAGACACCTTCATTGAGACACCATGGCATTAGAAAAGAAGCAATTTGTCGCACGGACATAACACTGGAGGTAAAGGTTCCAACCCACGCGCACTTTTATGGCTGGGGTATTTATATTATTATTATTATTCATGTTAAGTGTAGCATTCGATACCTTTGAAATTATATACCTTTGAGGGATTAACCACCGAGTTTTTTATTTGTCGATGTACTCGCTCGAATTTATTAAAGGAGCACCATCTGAATGCAAAAGTCGGTATTTATAACGGCTCAATTAGCAACCGGTTCTCAATGTACGCTATGATGTTACGAGAAGCTTGTTCACATTGGAAATTTATGAAAATCGTTGACAGCTTATGATGGAGGAGATGCACGGTTTAATATGTTGTGAAGTGGTTTCAGGAATTTGGTTTGATATTACTTGTTAGCTCAATGTTCCAATAAGGTCGATGGAATTCGGATGTGGAATTTGGTGAAGGATGTTAGTAGTGGGTTGTGCGGCCGGGTCGTAAGTACTCGTAACATGTGCAGTTTACTGTTTTAGCGGAAAGACTGGCCATACTTTAGGTAAGGTTCTCGGCTCTACGCCTACGGTCACACGCCACCGCCCAACCCGAGGCATTCCCTCCGCAATTTTATGACCACAACCACTGCTCTACTTGGCTAAGGCCTTATTGTCAAGTCGGCATTCTATCGTGAGGCATGCCCGATACACTATTATATAATTGGCTCACGGACATTCTAATTGGGTGTTGTCGTTTTCAATTTAATGTAGGAATAACGGTAGGAAATTATTTCTAAAATATCTAGTTACAGCATCTGTTGGATACCTAGTTGCAGGTATACTTACGTTTCTGCTCATTTCAAAACCAGCTTCATCACATTGTTTAATGTTTTGGCAGATTACGAATTACTAACCCAAAGATGTCCTTGGTCTTCGAAATCATTTTTTTTTTTAATTTCATGTCGTGTGAACGAGATCGTCAAATCAAATTTAATAAAATCAAGTTTCCCAATTTTAACATAACACATAACATCACGCCTTGTTTGCCCGAAGGCTTGAGCAGAGGTGTAGGTACCTATAGTACACCCACATTTCACGTGTTATGTTTAAGTCCCGGGGGCGAGCCTATTGCCAATTTTATCAGTGGTGAAAGCAAGACTTTCCTAAAACTTAAACAACTTAAGACGCAGATATATGCCAGTGACCTTGAGTGCTTAGCTTGCGTGTTTTGTATTGAGCTCACGCAACGTGGCATACGTTCAGCCAGTAATAGGACTCGCCCATCAAGGAGCGCTGTCCCCAATTTGACGCATTATTAATTTATTATACACTAAACAAAATGTATTTTAATAAAACAAGTATACTAAAAGATCAATAATTAAAATATGTTTAAATTGGTGAAGGTTTCAGAAAAATGCGCTTGTTAGATTTTGCGCCATTCTCAGTTTTTTATCCGCGTTAGACATAACTTTACAAATTAATTTCACTATGTAATATAAACATAATCTTAAATATTCACACATTAAGTGGTTGAGAAAATATATGATAAATTAGAGAAATGTATAATATATTTTTTCAAATCATTAACACTACGCGTTTAGACGTGATCTTCAGTATAAAATCATTAAAAGTCGGTTATCGTCCCCTTAAGTTGTTAAAGTTCATACAACCCACACGATAATAATATAGTGTCCAATCTTAGCCCCACTGCAAATTTAATACTACAGGATGATGATCTAAGAAATTTAACACACTAACTTTCCACCCTACTGACTGATGCAATTACCCGTTTTAACCCTTCACGTGCAGAAGGGGAAGCGTCTCATAGCGGGCGCATCGTCTGTGTTCATTTAATTGTTAATGCCATAGTGATCTAAGTGGGAGCAGGCCCATGTGGGTTAATGAGGTCGCTACTAATTCATGGAGACACGGAACACCCCTTCTCCCCCCCCCCCCTAGTTATGAAAACTTCGGTCCGGTAGATGGGGGAAGTTTTATGGGCGTTTTGTCATTCACCTACCTTTGCTTTTAAGGTTTCATGGCTACTTGGCTTTCTAACATTAAGTCCTTGCTGGCGAAAATTAGGTACAATAAATTGAGGTAATTTTATCTTAATATTGTTTGAAGCGGAGCTGTAAAGTTTCCTCTTTTACGATGCGAAAAACACTAGTGTTTTCTTGTACTATGAGTTATTAGTTCCTGTGAGCTCGGCGATACATAGATGGTACTTCTCAAGCCGTAATTAAGTAGTTTGGCCTAGATTCTAGAACACTAGAACACAGGTCACCTATAGGACTATTACATAGGTAGGTAGAGATGGTCTTATTTAAAATTGCACGCCCCTTCACTGTTTTTTGTACATTTAAAATGTTTGTATGTAAATTTTAGTGGGGGGTGATCAGTTTTAAATTAGATAATATCTACATGTTAGACAATTATTAATATATCCGTTGTCATTTTTGTAAACAGAGCCAAGTAGGAAGCAAAAGATAATGAAGACCAGGTAATAGAAGAAACTGAAAATATAAAGTTGGAAACAGTTAAGGGGATGCGCTAAGGTAGCCCACGAATTTTTTTTTTTTAGTTTTTTGTAATTTGCAGGTCTGTGTTAGGTTGTATGTTGATTAAAATATGATTCGCGCCCATAACAGATATGGCATTATAGAATTATAATCACTAGAATCAACAATAAAACTCTCTCCCCCTTATTACAAAACAAGGTTTATCTTCAGACCCAGGTTTAAAACATGGAGCCATTATTGAATTTCGAACTTTATTCCGAGTATGGTAAAGTTCTTAAACACAAAACTGACCACTTAGTACTGAACAAAATTTTCAGTTTTGTATAAAGAACGGTATTTCAATCACAGTTACGTTCTTATTACAAAAACTGGCTCCATGGTTTAGGCCATGTCAAAATATAAATCTTGTTTTGTAATAAGGCGGTATAAGTTCGTGGAACCCTATTGAAAGACTATTTCACGAAATAGTCAATCAATAGGATTCTATAATATGAATCGCGGACGTAACAAATATGGCTTGACAGAATTAATTTTATTATCATTACAATCAGCAATACCTACTCTCACATCTCTTAGAGAGTTGTATTGCTGATTCTAATGATTTCTGTAAAGCCATATTTCGTACGTCCGCGAATCCTATTTAGATTAACATACAACCTTTTACTGACCTTTTTTTTTTTTGGGGGGGGTAATTATCAAATAACTTCTCCCGCTCTGTGCTGAGCGGGAGGGCGTCAGACTTTTGCTGACTAAAACCCACCCGTATTCCTTCATTTGCCTGTGTGCCAGGGCCACGATATCCCTTTCGGACAAACTCGCAACCCTGGTAGGCATTGGCCCTATCGGACCCCGTCAGTTGGTGCTGACAACTCTTTGAGGCGCGCGTGGAATACGACGCGCTGTCGACCCGGGCCTGGTCCTTATCGGACGGTGAGCTACCCATCGCTCACCATCCGCAGGCCCGCACCTACGGTGGCCGGAAATCGGCTTGCGACTCCCGACACCCGGGGCGTCTCCTGCGGCGACTAGGGGCGCGAGAGCGCGAACCTTGCCTCTCCCTCACGCGTTCCGCCTCCTCCTTCGCAAGCATTACTGCTTCGCAGAAGGAGGTGACGGCCTCCCATGCACTCTCGCTCCGAACCATGGCCTGAACCAGGGCCGGACGCGAGAGATCGCTACCACCAACTGCTATCACCTCCGTGAGGACACGGCGGTGCTCCGCCCAAGCTGGGCAGACCTCCACCGTATGCTCCACCGTGTCCTCCGGGCGATCTACACAGTGGTGACACCCGGGCGTTTCTTCCCGCTTTATCCTGAACAGGAACCTCCCGAAACAACCGTGTCCGGTGAGGACCTGCGTCAGGCGGATGGTAAGGACGCCGTGGCGCCTCTCTAGCCACTCCTCAAAGAGGGAACTTATCGCCACAATTGTGGCGTGCCCAGCGCTGGGTTGCGACAATCGCACTCTCCATGCCGCCATAAGATCCAGCCGGAGCTCTGTCCGCTGTGCCTTGATTTCTCGCGGCAGCGGAGTTTCACCCCGGCGTTTCGCCTCCTCGCGCTACACCCAGACGTGCGCGAGGACTTTTGCCTCCAGATCCCATGGCGGTAGTCCGGCAAGGAGGCTCGCCGCCTCACGGGAGACCGTAAGGTATCCTCGGACCAGCCTGATGGCCATGACCCTTTGGGACGCGTTCAACCGTCGGGCTGGTCGCAGCCTTATAGAACGCGCCCACACCGGTGCCCCGTAAAGGGCCATGGACCGCACGACCCCCGCGTAGAGCCTCCGGCACGAGGCGTTTGGACCCCCTAGATTGGGCAGGAGCCGCTTTAGGGCAGCCCCGGCCCACTCCAGTCTGGGAGCCAAACGTCGAAAATGCTCCACGAAGTTCCACCGGCTGTCGAGGACCCCAGTAGTAGAGTCCCAGGTACTTCATCGTCGACTCGACGCCGATCTGAACCCCTCCTGCCTTTATTTGGTAACCCGACAGTGGCGCGTTCCAAGGACCATAAAAACACATGGCCTCGGACTTGTGCAAGGCCACCTCGAGTCCCAATTGCCGGATCCTATTGACGATTGTCGCAACCCCGCGTGCCGCCAGTTCAGCCGCCGCCTGATGCGACCTCCCCTGCGCCAGGACCAGCGTGTCGTCAGCGTAGCAGACTTCGCTGACGCCGCTAGGGAGGTCGGCGCGCAGCACCCAGTCGTAACCGATGTCCCACAGATGCGGCCCCAGGACCGATGCCTGTGGTCTGTGTAGTTGTTGCTGCGTAGGTGTGTGGTGTGAACCGATCTCTCGCCGGTTCCACTCTCCTTGGTGACCGGGGTAGATGACGGCCCTGTCCGAACCTGTTACTGACCTGCAAATTGCAAAAATCCTAAGAAAATTTGAATTTCGAGGGCTATACCTTAGCGCATCCCCCTTAAAGGAAGGCTTGTAATTAATGAAGCGGACTGCGAGAAGGTAATGTAATCTATCACATTTCTCGAGACATTACAAATGTTTTAATTAAAAAGTAACTTTGCCGTAAGATAAATATTACTTAGATTGTATACAGGATCAAATTGAATTAGCTAGCAAAACTCCGAAGACGTGATGGGTATAGATATCGAAACACGATAAAAAAATAACAATAATTAAACACTTGACTCTAATAAAAAATATCACTTTAAAGCTTAATATTACGCAAATGGATGCCTGAATCGAAAAATGGTTTTCACAAACTCGTAATATTTTTGAGCGGCCTATCCGACGATATCCCACATCATGGGATAGACGACAAAAAAAAATATCATCCCCACTTTACGTGCAAGGGACGAACCCTAATATTTTTTTTTTCAACATTTTAGTTTACCACTTGGTCGGCGTGATTCATATGTATAATGTATACCCATGCCAAATTACAGCTTTCTAGTACTAAGAGTCTTGAGCTAAGCCGGAGACAGACAGACAGATCATGGCGAAACTATAAGGGTTCCTTGTTCACACGGAACCCTATAAAGATTTGATGTTTTTTTCTGGGGTCAATGACCACTGATAGCTGCTAGCACTTCCATTCGCTCTATACAGATAACTTGGTATTTTCTTAGTTATTTCGAGCGTCGTGCACCTTCCACGTGAGCTTGAAATAAGTTAAAGTTTTAAAATGTACATCCAACCGCGGACCAAAGGACACGCGACCTGGGCTCAGATATACTACTGCAGAAGTACCTACTTATACAACATTATTTGTAGTATATGCGAAACCTGAATATAGTTTGTTCAGAATAAGGAATTGAATCGATTTCTTTTCTTACACCATGTTATATTTTGTCCCAAAAATATTTAAGTGTGATGGAAAACTTTATTTAATTACTTACAATACAATGGCCGTACGGTTAGGTACCTACTGCCAAATTATTATCAATGAGCGCAAGACGACCCTGCAGCTGGAGGCGCGGGGGCGCCCGCCGTTAGCATGTTTTTGTAAGGACAACCCGGTAACATAACAACCTTATAACTTTGTGATTTTTCATGATACAGTTTTGAAATTTTGTACATAGATTATTTACATAAAATACTAGACACGTGTTTCGGGTTTTGCATATACTAAAAATAATGTTATAAACCTACGTAATGATATTAAAGCAAGTAGTTAGCTCAACTAAAATACCAACAGCGTTTTCCACTTCAGTAACTCAATAAGAACTACCAAACAGTGTTCAAACAATACAATATAACGAAAATAACTGACATCAGCCCACTGGCATGTGGACACTTTATTTCCTTCATATAAAATCCACCTAACCAGCCTCCCAATTACAGTGATCACAAACAAAGTAATTCTAGACCCCCATTGAAAACTGCATTCCAACATAAAGAGTAAATACAAACGAACGAACGGCGAATACTGAGAGCATTACCAAAGTGGCATCTCTTGTGAACACAAAGCCCGTCGAAATACCAGTACAATCGCAAAGAATTGCAACACAATATGGAGTTGTAAAGCCACATAATCCGATGTGATATAACACTTGTCCACTATTGCAAGAATGGAACAATGTTTTATATCAGCGGAAGAGCTTCGGAAGCACTCCAATAAAACATCATTTCTTCCAGCTGCCGCGCACCGAACACGACATTATCGTAACAGCAATCATCCAGTGAGAGACGTGTTTTATATTTTATTATGTGAATTGAAAAATAACAAAATGCATTGAAACCATTCGCTGAAGAAATGCGGGTAACGCAACCTTTTACGACATAAATAAGATTATTTCGCTCTTAAACAACGAGGCGTCGTAAAAACACGTCATTAACGTCCCTGGTTTATTTAAATAAGAAGAACGACCGCCTCGCCTAGATAAGACACGGTCACGGAAAAACATTTCCCTAGACTATTAAACAGGATTTCATCAACTAGAGAGCAATAAGCAAATGAACGCGCTTTATCTGGTATTCAAACATTCTGTTATCGGAGGGCGGACGAGCGGGCGTTGCAGTGGGCAAGATACCATCATGCACCCGACCTAATTCGATTCGCCAAGCCGCTCAGCCCGCCTACCGCACGACGCCCGCCAAGTCCACGGACTTGTTATGTAACCAGCTACCGACACTATGCTTCTCCACGGTAACTGAATTGGTTTATCAACATGTGAATACATATCTTATTAGGTTTACGAGTGCTGTGACGTTCGACGTATCAGGTTTAAGAGCACAGAGCGACGGCGTCATGTGCGAGTGACTGACCCGTTACGTAATAGTCCAGCCGCTCTCAGCCTGCCCGTGTTACAACGGGGAATGTTACAACCCTTATCTAGGGTTACATGCAAACTACACTGTGAATCACGATAATCAATTCGCAATTTCGTTTTAAAGCAATCCCTGTATTTATGGTCTACTAGCTTTTGCCCGCGGCTTCGCTCGCGTTAAATTAGAATTTGACAATCATTTCGGGTTGAACACTGATTGGTTCATGTTTATTAAAGTGGTTATATTAAATTATAGACTTATTATTATTTTAAAGTGCTGATACACAGTTTTATACATCCCATAATATAATTCAATCATGATTCGAAAGACACGTGGCGCCATCTATTCTCTTAAGAACGTTATTGTTGTTTTTCTCGGGAACAGTACTTTTTTCGGGATGAAAGGTCCCCTATGTCCGTTTCTGTACACCTGACAACGTATTATATATGCAAAATTTCAGGTTGATCGGTTCAGTTGTTTAGGCGTGAAAAGGTAACAAACAAACTTACTTTTGCATTTATAATATTAGTTGGGATTTTTTTGCACGAACGAGCTACAGTGCCAGTGTCGCACGTTATATCTGATAAGTAAAACCTACCACAATATATGTGCGTGGTTTATTTTCAGTTCAAATGCAATAAAAATAATAGTCTCAAAGAAATAAGTATTATAAGTAACGTGCTCCCGTATATTTTTGAACAGCATGGTTTCCGTCACCTATTAAGAGCACTGCAGCTATATTTTTCAAGTTGCTATGGAGTACTTTATAGTCCCAATAGACATTTATAACCCCCACATGCAAATGAAATTGAAAATATATTTTGTAGCTGCAACATTTATATCCATAGTTTGTGACTCTATATAACGACCTATAAAAATTTTATCTGTGTTTTTGAGGAGACTGGTACAAACATTTACATAGTTTTTCTATGAATATGTCGGCTTGATAAAACTTTGAATGCGGGAAAAAATGCATAACGAAAACAAAATGTAAAAAGTTAATTCCTCAGTGGCGTAGCGCGTGTATTGTGAGGCCGACGGCAGCGGTACGAGGACGCGTGGACTCGGCGCGACACAGCGCGGCGCGACCTAGCTCGGCAACGCTTCCGCTCTCGTAACATCTACGTAATTAATTCAATGATCGTCCGCATAATGACTTGCATGTGGCTACCCTCTTGCGAGTGCGCCTCAAACTAACGCTCACTAATTTCCACAGTGTTAATGAAGGGGATTCTCCTCAGAGACGTTTTTGTTTCAGCTCACATACGATGCGACGGGGATTTTTGGCACTGTCACCCCAGACCGCTTAAACGTTCCTACCATTAATCTTTCACTCCCGCATAGATTGCATTTTAAAGTTTCTGTTTGTGTAACATTTGCCTGTAATGTTCATTTCGGTCCTCCCAACTGACACTCCAGAATTAAAACGAGAGACGGCGCATTGGTAAATAAACAACATTGTTTTGGTCTGAAGCACATCCCCCCTCGGGGGGAGCCCTAGTGGTCAAGTTTGCGGCTCTTGGCGTCCGTCAGGTATAATCCGTTAGTCCTCATTATGCAGGAGGGATTTTCATAACAACGTTTGAGAGTTGTAGGGGACCGACACTGCTGTAGGCTACTTAGAGAGCCATTTGCAAAGAGATTGGTCCGACCTACGAGGTAGATTGCGGAACTTTAGAGATAACTTGCCCAAACTTAGAACATTTGACGCTGCAATACTTGGATAAGGTAAACTGACTGTCTTAATTAAGTTAGAGATGTTCAAACACAACTTAGGTTCATAATAATTGCGGATTTGATAAAGTTAATAGTCGTACAGAAGTCTCGTCGGTCTAGTGAGAGAGTCGGTTTGTGTAGCGCTATCTTTTCAATTGTACCTGTTAAATAATTCATGACGGTTTTAATTTACACAAATGGATACGAATATAATAACATTGGGTTACGACTATGAATAAAATTAAATAAGTAATAGTACAATTTGCGTAGGCATAAATTATATTAGTCGCAAGGGGGTAACAAAACTAGGGCTATATTTACTTTGGCTATAATTATCTCATCTTTCTGTTGACTTATGGCAATATTTTTGTTATAAAACTGGTAGATTCAAATGACGAGGGCTACCAAGCTGGGGCTCTATCTGGGGCAAATGTTTTAAGTTTGTTTTATACGTGAGTATTTTACGAGTCACCGCACTTATGGAATTATTTAAGTGCGTATGTGGCGGTTGAGTGCTATGTTTATAGCATCCCTTACCAAATTACATTAGTTGAAGGACAATCCGACTATTAAAATGGCGATATAAGTAATAAAGAGAAAGTTAAAAACATAGGTTTCATCAAGTTCTTTGGAATAAAAAAACTTTATTGATGCATTATAAAAGTCGCATGTTCAGGGCGCATAACAATAACCTGTGCATAATTTCACGCAACCCAAACAAAAAATCAACAATTGTTTCAAAATAAAACGCGACAAAATCACAAGCAACAAAGCGCGAGTAATCTTTTTAATAAAACTTAATGAGCATATCGCAGGGTTGCCAATAACCAATTATGAAAATATTCAAACAATGTTTTGCGGATTATTTAAGTTGATGACGCCCTAATGATAGGGTAGGACATACGGCCGCATAATAATGTACAATTTCCGTAAGAGCATTGTATTAAGTCATTACTCCGTGGGTCTGCAATCAAGAGTTGCCAGATAAGGACGCCTACATTTTGCTGTTCATCAGATTTGGCTACATAATTAAGTCAAAAGTTGAATATTGAGGGACAGTTTGTTTTTTTTTTAAATTAGGTCAGGGGTCAATCAAGCATGTTTTATCATCTGAAAGAACATGAAACGGTCCTCATTTTTTATATTTTGTTTTAAAATATTATACTTGTGATCTTTTAAGATGTGTTAATTAAAACTTAGTGGTACACTAAGTTAAAAATCGAATATAAAATATTATATTCGATTTTTAAATCGTAGTCCATTTGAAAGTTTGGGATTCTAATCCACGGCGCTAAATAGAGAGTATTTTCACATACCCAGTGTAAATAACAGAGGAAAGCATTGTTAAGTCAAACTGCACGTAACGGCTTAAGTTACATTCGCGAAAAGCAAACGAAAGTTTAAGTACAATGTGATTAAGTCTTTGTAAATTAGTGAAAAGTGGCTATTTATATTCACACGTCTGCGTACTTTCCATGTAAGCCAATTTGGAAAAGTTTTAAAAGTATGAGGAACAGGGTGTAAAGTTCACTCATTCTCTATCGAAAAGGGAGGATCCTCCGACCAGGCGGGTGTTGTGTCTGGTGGGCAACTGCCCGTCGGAGGATCCTCCCTTTTCTATAGAGGATGAGTGAACTTTACACCCTGTTCCTCGTACCTCTAAACTGGTGACCCCGACGTGATGATGATGATGACGTCACGCTGAAGTAGTTGCACAAAGGCTGCGCTAACGTTACTTTTCCAAAATGTCTGCTGAAGGTAAATATTCCAATAACTCATTATGAGTTTATAAATTCAATAATTGATTGTTTTCTTTACATGTTTTCACCAACATTTTCTGAGAAAAGAAATAAAGAAAGAAAAAGTATTAATTGGGAGTCTTTTTAGTTATAAAAAAAAAAGTTATTCGTTCAATTTAGGCTGAGAATTAGCACTTTTGAAAGTGAAAATTACATAACACAGTCCTCCAAACCGCCCGCCCTTCACCACTTCCTATTACTTTAACAGGGAAGATGAACTGGCGCAACAAACTCCTCAGCTGTGAGGACTTGATTCTGTACGTGTATATAGTATGCAAAGTAATTAACATTACAAAATAAAAAAAGCCGGTCATGAGCGAGTCGGACTCGCGCACCGAGGGTTCCGTACGTATATATGATGTTGATGATTTCTGAGAAACTGTGCTATTAAGAGACATCGTTTTATTTTTACTGTAATATTTACATAAACTTTTATCACATCAAATAATTTCAGATTTTTATCCATGCAAACTTCGGAGATAAGGGGGGGGGAACGGTATTTTTTTTTACATTATTCATCAAAAGTCGGAAACGATGCTGCCTAAAAAAAAATATGTTTGAGAATGTGCAAACAGCGTTCTTTCATATGATACCCCACATGCCTTAGTAGCACCACTTAAAATTTTTAAGACCCTCTTTCAGTCCCTTTTACAAAAAAGGTATATTTTTTTTAGTTTCTTTCTTGTTTGCTTAATAGTTGGGCAAACGTCATCTAGTCTCACCATAAGGGTTCCTTGTTACCGTTTTGGTACGGAACCCTAAAAACCAAAACATTAAATTAAATAATGTGCCATAATAAGTCAGCTAGCACACACCAAACTTACTGTAAACCAGCGTTTATTGAATATATAAAACACAGCGTTCTCGTGTCACTTTATACGTGTTTCCAAACACTTATAAATGTTAGATATTAAAGGGGCTAGTAGGATACAATATATAAATCCTGTGTAAGCGAGGAAACGCCCAGACCTCAACACAATGCTTCGGAAGCGTATTGTATTGTAAAGCATTTCGAGAAATCGCTTTCTCAAAAGCGGGCTTCGCCTTTTTGCAATTTATAACCGCTCTCATCCAGATTGCATGAATACAAACAGTATGTCTTTTGTGTGTACGTTTGTGTCTCCTTTGATTAAGATGTTTGTTTCGAGTCTGAAGAAATTTAATTTAACGTTAGATAAAATTCGAAAATCTATTTGAGAATTTTTTAAGTAGAGTTTTCTTACTGGATTTTTAGTAACTTTCTTAGCAGTAGATAGTAGAATTTATGTTTTCATCTACCTATATTTAGAAGACTATAGACTTAGCAGTAATTATAAAGACCTACTTGTGGAGAACTTCAGCTGGGATAGTTCTAATACCATACATATTTTTATATTCCACGTGAGACCTTTCCATTTTCTTGAAGTCTGCGACGATATCCATTTTCTCAGGAGGCCCCTAAGCCCATCTGCTAACTGGTATTTAGATATTACTCGAAATGCTCATTTTACGCTGATATATTCCATTTTTAAAGGCAAAAGACGGATGGTAGGAGACGGTATCATTTTCCATTTTGGAAAACAATTCTTTAAGTATTCAGATAGAAAATGCTTCTCGTCCTTCCGATACTATTTCCTAAGCCGGAATTGTATTTTACGGCCCCCTAAGGTGAACACAGAGTATACAGGGTTGCATAATTCTAATAAATCTTACCTCGTACAGTAAGGTATTCATCGAAATATCTTAGACAAGACTTAGTTTGGCAGCTAGATAATAAATCAATATTATCAATTACGTTCGTTTAATATTCAGATAATAATAAATTATTAGATCAATATCTTTGATTCTATATTAAATATTGGTACAAGCCCACATTCCTTATTTAATTTCTTGGAAAATCTACGAGCTACTAATGATTTTATTTACTGCGCTTATGAGTCCGAACGGAAACCATGTTCATAAAAGTTACGTAAATTACGATTTCGCAAACTTGTTTCCATAGATTGCAAGTTACCTATTAGTTATTCGACGTGTTTGTGATAAAACTATACATAAAATTATACTTTGTCACTGCTCCTATTTTTCATTTTTGGGTTCTATTTTGTACCTAAATTGAATCATACATCACCCACACAAAGTACCGTTGTTAGAACGAAAAACTGTCTCGTTTCAAAACATTAATCTTCGGAGTTTACAACTAATCTATGTATAAATAGGTCAACCGTTTACCGAAGTACAGGAATCAATAAGTCACATTCCTCACAACAATTACGATTCGATTGATATCTGTGGATCATTAATAATTTGTTTTGTTTTCGAAGCAATGCCGCACACGGCACATCCAGCTGTGTCGGTATCTCTAATCGAACGTTCTTACTGATCCTTCATAGGCTTTGTAAGTAATTAGATAGATAAACTAGTGTATTATATTAGTCACTAATCGATATCGTTTAAGTGTGCTTTTAGTCTAGACTAGACAGCAAATTAGTTGAGTGACGAAACTGTTGATAGGTATTGCTTTTCAATTTAACCAATTAAGACGCTTTGTTCAAAACAGTCATAGCTTGAGTCTGAATATGAATAAACTTATCTCTTTAATAAATAGAGGCAATAAACGCTTGCGTGAGCCATAATGTCTTATTGATTGCATACCTTTTAAATTCACAATATGAATATAAAACTTTAATAACTGGCCGAATGTAAGTGGTGCATTGATGTGGGGCCTTCGTCTGGCGGCTGGCGCCACGACCGGCCAGCGTGGGCGAGCCGGACCGACGACGCGCTGATTAACTGTGCATTGCAACGACGCGCGACGCCTTAAAACTATAAAATTAATAATTATTTACCAACAAACTGCAACTCTTAACACGCTTTACTTAAAGCTCTAAGTAAGGCAGTAACTTTGCGAACACCCACGAACAGGTCATATCATTCCTAAGCAATCGTTTGTCGAATGCCACAGGCCAATTAGACATTCTAAAAGTTATATATTCTTCGCACAAGAATTTCTAACACGACTACTTCAAGTCGTTATTGCCCATTTACCACAGCAAAATACAGCCAGAGACATTGTAGGCATGCTTCGTTTAGCTTCAACATTCGCCAGTGGCTATGTCAACACTAATCGCATTGGTTTTTAACAGAAACTAGGATTTATAGATCTTAACTTAAACCTGGTAGAAAGTCGATCCTTCTATGAACAATGAGCCGTTTCCTGTAATTATTTTTACAGTTTAAACCGGAGGACAGTCTTAACCAGCGACGTGTATGTAATAATTGTTTTCCTTTTAGATAGTTACACAAGCTAACAACCCAAGCCTACTAAATGGTTAACTTATTAAACATAGAATTGCATCCTGAACACGCTAAGACCGCACTAAGTATATGATATTTAGGTGCCAATGTGAAGATAACTCATTCACTGGCGCCGGCGGCGCCTAACGGCCACCACAAATAAACTTCACGAAATATTTCACAAGACTTGTAACTGATGATGGACTCTTAATTACGGCTTGTACAAGACAATCGTTTGAGAACAAAATACGTGAACGCGTCAGATGTTTTATGTCACTCTAGTAAATATAAAGTTAATGAACTTTTCTGCAAGCTTCATGCGCAGTTGATTTTATGATACGGACTGATAGTGCCGGTCGATGGGTGAATCGGCAGTTTACTTGAATTATTAGTACTGTTTGTAATAAATTACGAAATGAAATTGCGATATCTCAGTTAAATTGCTGACACGCATGGAGCATACAACGTTATAAGTAAATATAGACTGATGTTGGTACTCTCGTAGCTATTATAGGCCATCCCATCATTTGTGGTGACAGTTAGTTACCGGTAGAGAATAGGCTAGGTCTATAGTTTCCATAATATATGTTGATATCTATGGTTTGCATCGAGAGATGATAATGATAACAGCAGAGCCGCCATCTTATCTTTTCACCACCCTTGGTTGACTGGTAGAGAATGCCTAAGGCATTAAGTCCGCCTTTGTACCTTATTGTGTGCAAGAAGTTTAAATAAATAAATAAATAATAACAATGATCTACGGGAAATGAAGGTCAAGCCGTCGTTGTATGATTATAAAAACGACATTACATTTTTTCGGCTTTAGGCATCTATTTTACATTCCAAGGTTTTCCAATGTCAACACTTTTATAAAACGAAGTTCAAGTAGGTGCATAATCCAATTTATAACTTTTATTTTTAAAGTTTTATACAATACTGAAATAATGAAGGCTTAACAACCAACTAAGAACTTTTGACTTTTTCAATCCAATAGAAAACTAAAAATAAAATAAAATGCAACATTGAAATCAACTTAAACTATGTTATGAAACGTTAAAAGTTAGGAAAGTGTTTAGTTTATTGTTTTACTGAAAACGTGAAATATGGAGAGTTAGTGGCGCACGTAGTGACGGGGTGAGGAGTTATCGTGTGCCGCGATCTGCGCACGTCGGCCTATTGCATGCTCGCAGCGCCATGAAGGACTTGACAACGTGAACATACTATGGCATTATACACCATAAAATTAATACGTGACACCTATCTTCGCTGCACAAATGTTCCAAGTTACCCCACATTATAAGCAAGGACCAGGGTTGGCATGATTAAAACAAGTTGTTTTAAAACACATGTTTAAAATCGTGTTTAAAACAGTTCGAATTAAAACCGTGTTTTTATTACGTGTTTAAAACAAGTTTAAAAAATGTATAAAACATTAAGAAAAAAAACGGTCAAGAGCGAGTCGGACTCACGCACCGAGGGTTCCGTACGTATATATTATGATGTTGATGATTTCTGAAAAACTGTGCTATTTAGAGACATCGTTTTATTTTTCCTGTAATCTTTACATTAACTTCTATCACAGAATAATTTCAGACTTTAATTTATGCAAACTTCGGAGATAAGGGACGGTATTTTTTTTTACATTTTTCATCAAAAGTCAGGAACTATGCAGCCTAAAAAAAAATGTTTGAGAATGTGCAAACAGCGTTATTTCATATGATACCCCACATGCCCTAGTAGCCCCACTTCAAATTTTGAAGACCTTCTTTCAGTCCCATTTGCAAAAAATATATAATTTTTTAGGTAGGTTTATTTGTAGGTTAGGTTTTTCAAAATAGTTGGGCAAACGTCATCTAAAACTATTCTAAATTTCAAGTTGAAGCATTAGTAGTTCTTGAGATATCCAGGTGTGACAGACAGACAGACAGACAGACTTAGTCTCACCATAAGGGTTCCTTTTTACCATTTTGGTACGGAACCCTAAAAACAAGCTTTATAACTACTTTTCATTGCGAATGAATGTAAATAAATGGAAAAGAAAACTGTTCAAGAGCGAGTCGGACTCGCGCACCGAGGGTTCCGTACGTATATATGATGTTGATGATTTCTGAAAAACTGTGCTACTGTGCTGTATTCTTTACATAAACTTCTATCACATAGAATAATTTCAGATTTTTATCTATGCAAACTTTGGAGATACGGGGGGGAGGTGGTATTTTTTTTACATTTTTCATCAAAAGTCGGAAATTATGCCGCCTAAAAAAATTTTTTGAGAATGTGCAAATAGCGTTCATTCATATGATACCCCACATGCCCTAGTAGCCCCACTTCAAATTTTTAAGACCCCCTTTCAGTGCCTTTTGCAAAAAAGATATATTTTTTAATTTATTTCTTGTTTGCAAAATAGTTGGGCAAACGTCATCAAAAACTATTCTAAATTTCAAGTTGATAGCATTAGTAGTACTTGAGATATCCAGGTGTGACAGACAGACAGAGTTAGTCTCACCATAAGGGTTTTTACCATTTTGATACGGAACCCTAAAAATAAATATTTACTATTTAGGAATCTAAATAGCTTGACATAAAACCAGTTGAGTCTATGTTATGTTATATTTTTGTACTTTTGAATTAAGGAAAATATTTGGCATTTTATTTGGCATTGTAGTTAGAATAATTATACCTATTATCTTTATAACAAGTAATTTATTCAAAAAACATTAATTAACAAAAAATATTTGGTGAATTTATAAAGGACAAGATAACACATATTTTTAAAACATGCATTATAATATTCAATTCAAAATTAAAATTATAACAATTTTAATTAATAAAAAACTAGTTATTATAAAATCAAAATTGTGTGTCAGACAGACAATATGACAAGACAACAATTACTTTTTCTTATTTAGGTATTTAAAAAACTGTGACAAGTTTTGCAACTTTCTAGGTACCCAGTTTATTTCGTACGTCAGAATGAATAAATTCAAATGTCGTAAACAGTTTTTCAATTCCAGATTTGAAATGAATGGCCTAAACTGAATAAAAAAAAATATAAAAAACAAAAAAACACTTGTTTAAAACAATTTGAACTGTATTTATTTTAAAATCTGAAAAAAGGACCGAGCAATTCGGTATGTAAAGTAAAAATTAACCTATGCCGATTCCAAAACCATTTCGAGATTTTAAGCTTCTAAGACTTATTTTTCTATTAATAGGTCTTAAAATTATAAGATCGTATTTATTTTCACAAAAATACTTAAAACCACTTGACTTTTATTTGACCTCTAAATGACGTCACAAAGCAGCCTGAATTGGAAACTTTCAGTGCGTCTTGTAATTAAGTTGTTCTTTATGTGTCAAGTGTCATGTCAACGTCAAATTTACATGAAGCACTTATTATTATTCTATTCAGTTATGTAAATAAGTAAATAGTGTAGTTTTTCACCAGCGGCGGACAGTAAAAGTCGAATCACATCGATGTGTCGCCTCAGGAAAACTTAACTTACGTTAAAATGATCTTCACAATAAAACAGTCGCCGCCCAGACTTGCACTAAACATTTACTTCGTCGCACCATTTCCTTTTTAAGGTTTTTTTTACTAACAATCAATTTGTGTGGCTATTTGTTGTGGTGTTTATACTTGACGGTATGAAGAACTTAGCAGAAGTAGTCTTTGAATCCATTCATTTTATTAATATGCCATAACTTTAAACTAAAGTACGGAAATCCCTAAAGTATGAAATGTAAACAAATTAATTGTCAAATTTGACAGTTTGACTTTACTGAATTTTGGTTTTAAATAAGTGTTAAACGTGGCTAACATCCTAAGCTATTCAGCTACTAGAGACGTCAGTACGAACAATATTTTAAAAAAATATATAAAATTAACTACAGCTTGTAAAAACAAAAAGATGAAATTATGTGTTTCAAATACTCTTATCATTAAAATAAAAATATAAAAAACATAGCTGAAAAATACTTTACATACCTAATTGGTTTGTCTCTATCTTCATAGGACTATTAATTTTGATAATATGCGACCTTCTTTCTTGATTACTCAAGCATCGATTGCTTATACAACTATGCGTACTCCATCAATCACTTTAGTACTTTAAGATAAAAAGTTGAAGTTGACCGTTGATGGCTAGTAGCTAAAAAGCTTATCTTTTGTAAGGCATTTCGTATGCGAGCTCGATGTCGTGTAAACATCACCTATGCAAGGAATGTACTCAGCACACATCAGAACTTGCTCACATACTTACTGCTACTAATAATTGAATATATAGATACGCTGCTACATCCATAGATGGATGGAGGTTGTTTACACGTGTTGCGTAGATTGACAACGAGTCAAACCGACGTACATAGAAGTGTTGGCACCTAAATACATGTAATTATGGAACAGCTTAAAGTCAATATCTATTCATGTGTATTTCCATATGCACTTATTGAGTAGCGTACGATTATTTAATATCAAACGCTCTAACACAGTGTGAGATGAAACATTGTAGAATATATAACTAGACTTGAGCAAGCTGTATAATTTTAGTTATTGTGAACTGTGTTTATTAAATTATATACAAACTCGACCCGATTTTGACCCGACGATCCGCCTTTGGTTCGGGTGCAATATGACATATCAAATGGAGATTTCTGTGCTATACAACATGTCCTAGAATTAACGCACAACCTCTTAAGGGGTCATTGTACTCATCATTATGAACGACTTTTACTATGGGACCAAACCTGAAATCGCGAAAATAAAATCAGCTGTTCCCTACATTTACGAGTATGTTCTCACAACTCTTCAAAATGTAGGGAACAGCTGATTTTTTTTCTTGATTTCAGTTTTGGTACCTTAGTAAAAGTTATTCATAATGATGAGTACAAACACCCCTTAAGAGATTGTGCGTCATTTAAGTTACACCTTGTATATAACTAGACTTGAGCAAAGTGTATAATTTTAGTTATTGGGAGCTGTGTTTATTAAATTATAATTATGCAAACTAACGACCCGCGTTTGGTTCGGGTGAAATAGCGACTTATCAAATCGTCGAGATTTCAGTGCTTACGGTAAGTTAAATATTAACGTAATAAGGGTATACATAAATCTTCCGGCTGCATCGTTGGTCTAGTGGTCGCAAGCGCTACTGCTGAGCATGAGGTCTTGGGTTCGATTCCCAGGTCGGGCAAAGTGTTATTGGGTTTTTCCATCTGGAATTTCTCAGTAGCAGCCCGGAGTCTGGATTTGTGCCCGGTTGATGGCAATAGGCTTGCGCTATTACATGGGACTTAAATATTTCGGGCAAAATGTTGTTGTACTTTAAGTGATCTCTGCCTAACCCTTCGGGGAATACAGGCGTGATGTTATGTTATACACCTTCGGGCATAAAATGCTCTAAATGATGGTGAATACCGTATCAAAATCCATATCGTAGTTTAGAAGGTCACACTGACAGACACAAAAAGTGACTTTATTTATAACTAGCTTTTGCTCGCGGCTTAGCTCGCGTTAATTTAGAATTTGACAATCATTTCGGGTTATACTCTGCTTGTCCCATAATAATAATTCAATAATGATTCGAAAGACACGTGGCGCCATCTATTATCATAAGAACATTATTGTTGTTTTCCTCGAGAACAGTACTGTTTTTCGGGATGAAAGATGCCTATATCCGTTTCTGTACACCTGACAACGTATATGCAAAATTTCAGGATGATCGGTTCAGTGGTTTAGGCGTGAAAAGGTAATAAACAAACTTACTTTCGCATTTACAATATTAGTTAAGGTATATACAGCTTGCCGCTAGAGTGGCGACATTAATTTGACACACTGGTAGGGCTAGTGGCCAATAATCACAAAAAAAAAAAATATATTTGGTATTTTTTTTTTTTTTTTTTATATTATTTTAAGTTAAACAATTATAAATAATAAATAAAGCCAACAAACTAAATAATAAAGCGCTCTCTTTCCTTCAATTCGCCTACTCCTTGCACGTTATTTGTTTTAATTTTATTGATTCGATGTTATGATCCATGACCCCGGCTAATTACCTCTACGCTACAGTTCTTTAAGTACAGGTTGCTCCAAGATGCTATTTTAGGAAATTGTAAATAAATTATAATGTTTAATGAAATAAAAATATTTTCATAAACCGTAAAGGCGAAACAGCGTGTGTTAAATTAATGTCGCCACTGTAGCGGCACGCTGTATGTTCAGATTTAAGTAAACAACTACCATATACATTTAGGTTATTGACTCCAGAAGATGTCAAACACCAAAGTCAAGGTCAAATGGTTTTGTGGGGGACAAGTAAATAAGAGCTCAAACGAACAACCTAATGACTCAAGGACTGACTCAAAACTTCCGCAAGACTTTGTTGGTCAAGGTCAAGTTTTACAAAACATACAAGACAACCTGTCCTTTGGTCCTAAATAAGAAACATTAACTTGTTCTTTAGTCAGTTTAACTGACCTGTGAAATGAATTATTCTCGCTTAAAGGCTATTACAGACTCACGCGATATCGCGGGCACGTGTCAGCGACATAGAAATTGGCTACTAGAGTCGCGTCACGCCCGCGAAAACGCACCAGTCTGTACGATCTTTATTTCAGCAACGTGTCCGGAAAATATTCACAAGTCGGCACATCAAAAACAAAAGTAATTTATTTAAAAATCGTCACCGGACAAAATGTGAATTTAATATTCCCGTTAATATATTCTCGTTTCGCTGTACATACTAACTTGTACCCAGAATAATTCAGTTAAAGTGGGCAGCGCAAATACTAGAAGTGAACTCGAATAGAGCGCCAAACAGAATTATATATGCAAACCAGAGTCGGTTGTGAGGCTTCTAGTGTTTCTACACAAATTTTGATTTCACTAAAACCTGTCATATTTACGCTAACGGCACGCAGCAGGGTCAAGCAACGGTGGCGCCACCGCCGACTGTGCCTGCGTATGTAAACAGGAGTTGGCGAAAGCCAGCCCCGGGCGAGCCTCTAACTTATGTTATTTGTAGGGTTCAGATTTGACTACAGACTAACCCAGCTAACTTCTGGACTGGACGGCTGCGTTTACTTCACTGCACACACAAAGTAATTAATACAATAATGACTATTCAACGGCGTGTTAATCTGAATGTCCTTTTATTGTTTCAGCCTCATGTACTAACTGAATATAACAATAGCGTACGTACATATCCAGTCAGGAAGGAAAAACTTGGAAATTCGATGAAGGACCAAACGGTATACTCAATACTTTTATTGCATTCCACATGTAGGTATTCTTAGGTGCTTAACTAATAATTAGATCATATGGACTCTGTCGGGCACAGCAAATTAGTGATTTAGGAGAGAGAAAGCATTTGTTAATTATATAACATTACTTAGCAAAACTAGTTTATTATAATAATGATGTAGGTATTTTCTGAGGTAAGCTAATAGCTTTTTTATAAAATATACACAGGTTAAGAGATGTACAAATAATTAATACAACCAGTATAAATTGAACAAATATGTTGCTTAAGACTAGGCAGTGTATCAAATTTCCACGCAAACTCCGCCCCTTGCTCCCTACCACTCCGTTATGTGCTAAACGCTAACACATCAGTAATAAAGTTGAATATCGCGTGCGCTCTTTGATCGTGCTCGAGCACTTCGAGCACGAAACTATTAAATAGCGTAAGTCTCGATTCTTATTTCGTTTAAGTATAACTAAAGTAATAATTGATCCAGAGAAAAAATATCTGGTGGGTGGATAATAAACTATATTTTCTTGCTGTGAATATTTATTTTAGTCATAAAAGCCAAACAAAATAAAATATCCTTAAAAATGACATGATTTTCGAATAAAAAATGTATCCAGAGAAAATATTACAATTAAGTATCTGTCTTCAACATGGAAAAAAAAAGATCCAATAAATAATATACTAACGTTTCATTTTGCTTGTATGTGTAACTGTTTCAGAATATTCATGCAAATTAACAATAGGGAGCCTCCTCTTAGTTACAATTTCAGTGTTGGCAAATTGCCTAGAATTCTTAGGCAATTATCGTTGAAAGGATCAATTATTTTTATCTCACGCAACGTCGCGGGCTTTATTTGTGGTACCCCAGTATAAGACAACGCTGTGAATGTGTGTATAAGCGCAGAAGCTCTCGGTACCGTCTGAGACACGGGTCACGCTGCTGAGACATGCAGAGTCGGAAGAGTGTGTGTCGGTCGGTGTGTGTGTGTTATGTGCTGACGCTACTCGTCTTCACCCACACATTCACAGCGATTTTGAACACTTGGTTACCATAAGCGAAGCGCGCGTCGCATCGTGAGATAAAAAAAAAATTAACACGATAATGGATTTCGAAACGAAAAGAATACACTCCTTAAAAACAGACAGCTGTTCAGGGTTTACTTACAGGTCGTCTCAAACTTCTGACTGGAAACCGAATATTAGATAATTATGACACAATAAAAAATACCTAACTTAGCAATTTCAGTTTTGTAGTTCGTTCAGCGGGGAAATTAAAATTCAGACTGATATCGTCCAAAATGAAATATGAAGCTTTGGCACGGTTTTTAGTACCTAATGGATAGCTGTTAGTGCGAACAGACTGGATGTTACACTAATTGACATGCAAGCGGATTAATTAGGTAGGTACAGAAAAAGTGTGAAACATTTCGTGATAATTCGAATAAAGCATTCGTGCTTCCATTCCCGAAATAAAAAGAACCACATGTTCAATTCGAATAGATTGTATGTAACCGTTTGGTGTCGGACGTAAAGAACAACACCATCCTATTTGTTCCCGTGGGTGTCGTAAAATGGGCAGCAGCGTTCTCTATGCATTTTAACACCATACTGCAATCGCCAACCCGCCTGCCAAACGTGTCGATTATGGCAACGCCCCCCCTCCCTTTTTTAAAGGGAGGCCTAAGTGCAGCTGTAGACATCATTCGGCTGAAATGATGATGATGTATGTAAAACATACTGTTTTGTTGACTTTACTTTTAACAATTTTTGAAGTTAAAACACACTTTTTAAATTTTTTGGTTAGGGAAAAACGTATGGGTTCGCGTTACCGACATGCTAACCGCGACATGCTAACGGGACCTGTTGCGCCAGGCTGGCGACGCGCAGCGGCCGGTGTACATGTATACGCATTTATATATAAGTTATTCCAAAGTTTTATTCCCCATGACATCCTATATTTTTTTTTAAATACGCCTCTTAAGACGCTGACAACAGGTAAACCGCTGTCACTGCCAGATTGCATACAAAAGAAAGAGATGCGCGATGACTCAACGTATGGCGTAAAAATGCAAATAAAATCGTATAAAATTAGATATTAACTAATTAATAAAAATTCATCCATCACCGGATGCAGTTTGGCATTTGCAATTTTATGGTACATACTTTTAATTAGAATTATAACTGTTAACAAAGGGATAAACTGCTTTTATAAATAATTAAGAGTTGTCTTTGAAGATTTTTTTGATGTATTAAATTATGTTTTGAATTCCATCACCGTATGCACAAAATACTTGAAAATATCATACTGTTTTATTTTGGAAAAAATATTTACGGTTTAAGAGATGCACTGCTATAAAAACCACCATTTTGACCATTTTAAGAAATCTCCGCCTTAAATAAGTATCCTTAATGTTTAGATATCACCCGGCATTCTCCGATTAAATTGCTAACTTCAGTACACCTTTTAAAATGATTAAATCACCGTAAGGATAATGCCTTAGTAAATTAAATTCCAAATAAAGTTGTAAGTAGCTTAACTGACATGTTGTCTCCAAAATTTCGCAGCGACTCGTGAAATGAAAAGGGTTTTATTGAAAGCAATTAGCCGGTTTAAAAAAAAAAGACCTACCAGTATAGTTATGTAGTGATGACTGGTTTATTCAAATCAAAAATTATTGTACATACCATCCGACCTTGTCAGACGAGGCACTACCATACCTGTAACAATAAGGAATAAAAACAATTAGTAAACAGCTGTGTTACCTCATCTGACTGTATAACAATATATCAGAGCCCCCGCATCATTGTTATGAGTAAATCAAAGTGGGTGTCGCGATGTTAGGGCGAGGAGTCTACAGACCGCACAATCATTATGTAACGTTGAACTGCAAGATATTACGCCCACGACCGGAACAGACCCGGGTGCCTTATTTATATTATTGTGTCTTTAACGGGAAGTTCACCCATAAAAACAATATTTATTCGAAAAAAACCGGCCAAGTGCAAGTCGGATTCGCGCACGAAAGGTTCCGTACCATTATCTATAAAAACGGCAAAAAAATTACGTTTGTTGTATGGGAGCCCACTTAAATATTTGTTTTATTTTAATTTAATTATTTATTTTTAAAGTGAATATATAACTAGAGATTCTTTGAATATTTCAAGCGTCTACCTGTTGCCGTTATCAATATCGAGCAAAAACGAGTAAAAAAAATAATGTTTGTTGATTTATTTTATACTGTTTTTTAGTATTTTTTGTTATAGCGGCAACATAAATACATCATCTGTGAAAATTTCAACTGTCTAACCATCACGGTTCATTAGCTACAGCCTGGTGACAGACGGACAGACAGACAGACAGACGGCGGAGCCTTAGTAATAGGGTTCCCGTTTTACCCTTTGTGTACGGAACCCTAAAAACCAAGACTTTTCGGAGTCACTCACCAAAAGCAACTATATTTTTATGATATATGTCTCTTTATGGAATCGTGTTAAGATTTGAGCACGTACGTACCTATTTAATGCAAATGAAAGAATAAAAGTGAAAAATTGATGAGAATAAAGTTTCCAATTTTATCCTTAACTGCAATATCCATGAGTATTCGCTTGATTTCTTTCTCCGTTTATGGAATTTATTGTTATTCGCACTTAGGTTTGTGTTGAAACATTCCATCGGTTATTGTTATTACGGCATCGCTGTACCGCAGAAGTAAACTCAATTTGTGGTAACAAAATGTAATTTGATCTTAATTTCAATTGTTAACATTTGGCACCCACCGCAAATGGTAACAATAAATAAACGTAGCAACGAATAGCGATATTACAAACTATTTATAACTCCTGTGCTTATAATATTTACGAGAAACAGAATTAGGAAATCCTATAACTCGTAAATATTATAAATAAATTCGAACATAGAAAAAACCGTTCAAGAGCGAGACGGAATCGCGCACCGAGGGTTCCGTACGTATATATGATTTTGATGATTTCTGAAAAACTGTACTATTTAGAGACATTGTTTTATTTTTCCTGTAATCTTTACATAAACTTCTATCACATACAATAATTTCAGAGATTTATCTATGCAAACTTCAGAGATAAGGGGGGAGACGGTATTTTTTTTTTCATCAAAAGTCGGAAACTATGCTGCCTAAAAAAATGTTTGAGAATGTGTAAACAGCGCTCTTTCATATGATACCCCACATGACTAGCCCCACTTCAAATTTTTAAGACCCCCTTTCAGTTTCTTTTGCAAAAAGGTATATTTTTTTAAATTTCCTTCTTGTTTGCAAAATAGTTGGGCAAACGTCATCTAAAACTATTCTAAATTTCAAGATGATAGCATTAGTTGTTCTTGAGATATCCAGGTGTGACAGACAGACAGACAGACTTAGTCTCACCATAAGGGTTCCTTTTTACCATTTAGGTACGGAACCGTAAAAATATTCGTAATGCTGTAATGAGATTTAAGAAATTTAATTAAGTACTTATGTAAGTATAAGTTCACGATACTTTAAGTGCAAACTCACTTTATTTCTATAGTCATTAGTAAGCGTCATCGGACCATAGGCTATTTATAACGAAGCCTTATCAAAAATAAACTGACCAGGACACCCGAGGCGTCGCCTTTTAAAAGTAAAATAAAAACCACTACCGTAAGTCATATATCATCGTACTTGATGAATGGTAACCGCCATTACAGTTGTCTCGTGTTGACAGTTAAAAAAACATTAATTATCTACCTACGGCACGGTAAACATCTCTTAACTAGCTATTAGGAAGACAATGATGCAAGAAACTAGTTAATCGATAACCATTAGTTTTTAATTTTCAAACAGACTACTCATTAAAATTAAACAAATGGAATTGTGAACGGTGTACACGACATAAAATAAGCTACGCTAGCTTAATTAAATATCTATTCGTGGAAATAGAAAATGAATATGAAAGCAACAAGCAACTAATGACGATATTTAATAAAAAGCTTTATGGAAATTAAGAAGCAGAACACGAAAACTAAGATGACCATCAAAACAAAACTATACAACACCTGCATACTCCCAGTCTTAACATATGGCTGCCAGACTTGGGCCCTTACTAAAGCGCAATACAGGAAACTGGGAACATGTCAGACAGCAATGGAAAGAAGCATGCTGAATTTAAGGAAGTCTGACAGAATAAAAAACAAAACTATCAGAAGACGCACGAAAATTGAAGATGTAACAATGCGAAAAAGGAAACTGAAGTGGAAATAGACTGGCCATATAATAAGAGGCATTGAACAGTGGAATAAAAACATAGTATTTTGGTACCCAAGAAATAAGAAAAGAAACCGAGGTAGACAGTTTCGAAGGTGGGAACACGAAATAAAGGTCATAGCAGGGAAAACATGGACTATGAGAGCGCAAAATAGAGCAGAGTGGAAAGAAATGGAGGAGGCCTTTGCCAAAGTTGGGCAAACAGACCGGGTGTCGGTGTCACCGGCTCGCTAGAGTCGTTAGATTAAGTAATTATTTATTTTTTAAACTTGTGTCTGATTAAAGGCTTATATTATTATTTATGGAAATTGCTGGTACAAAATCATTTAGCTGGATGTTAATATCAACTCAACCGAGTACGGGCTTCTTCAGCTTTTCGAAAGCTTACCTAGATATTTAAAATCATCACTCATCAATCCGTCCAGCTTTTTCCCAACTATTTTGAAGTCGGCTTCCAGTCTTACCGGACACAGCTGAATACCAGTATTTTACATGGATCGACTGCCTATCTGACATCCACAACTCAGTAACTGGGTAATACGATACCCCTTGTAAGACTGGTTGTCAGACTTTCGGATTTCTGACGACCCGTAACGAATGTCAAAGATCCACGAATGACAGCTGAGACCAATGGCTTGACGTGCTTAGTATCATCACTCATAATATCTAGACTTTCAATTTTATTGTAAAAAAATGGCATTTATAATGTCGATAGCAAATCTCAACAATCGCGGCCTTACAAAGCGTTAGGTACCTAGGAATCTCTGTATTTGTCATCATGACAGAATATTAACGGCCAATAAGATTTAAATGTAATGGATTCAACAGTTAAGATTTGTACCGCATCCGGAAGTGCGTGGGCGCATCGTCATCCGAACAAAGCCGAGGAATGTCGGTCAGATCCTACCTGCGCACGAGGCACTTTTGGGGTCACAATAACCTTAAAAATTACCAATAATACCTTATAAACTACACCTTTCGTTTCAAAATTGAATGCCTTGAGTTTTAATAAGCGAAATCGTATTATTGTGTGATGTCAGATTAATAACGCGAAATAAAAAGGGCCCCGAATGGAATTATAATGGTCCCATTGGTTGACATAAAAAGAATTTTAATGTACGTGTCAATGAATAGATAAGATATATTTATCATTTTAGTATTAATACTTTAAAATGTATATTTTACCAAGATTGATGTATTAAATAGGAAGATAGGCCACTCTCTAACATCACGTAAATATTAAATGGACCCGATGTCATGCGTCATGTGCTCGACAACCGAAATAGAGAGACATATTACACAGGCTATAGCGGGAACGAGATAGCAATAATTGTCACTGTTACGTACCCATAACAACTCGGAAACAAACTACGATTCGGGTATTCCCCGCAAACCGAGAGTAATGTAGGTCGATTGCGTCCTTTCCCCTAATTTATGCGATCCACATCGAGGAGCGCGTACCATATCTTCCAATTTAATACATCAAAGTTTACCAAAGATTAAAACAACACACTGGCCGTTGTTGGCGCATTGTATCCTAAATCTTACAATTTATATGAAAGAAGTCGAGCTTTTAGCCAGGCTTTTTGTAGAAGTGTACTGTATAAGTATCTTCCGTTGATTGTTAATAATCATTGATATAAATCAACAACGATTACTTAGTAATAGGAACCAAGCTTCGGACATAAAATCAGATACCTACTGCAAAGTTTTAACAGAGAATGATAAACATGATGGATCACTGCAACCATTTAGTTGAAACAGAATAATTTTATGATGAATTTATCATATCAATCTTGCAGATGTTATTAAACGATGGATGTACAGCGGAATAATCAAGCTTTAGCTTGTTAGTTTTAGGTTCTAATTTAATATTCAAATTGATTGTGTGTGAGAATCCGTTCAGGAAGCTAAGTTTCCCAGCTTGACACAAATAAGCTTAACAAGTAGGTGGGTACCTACTAGCGACCTGCTTCTTTATCGCACGGTTTTAGTACTTAGCAAAACATTCATCATCGTCATCATTTCGGCCGAATGACGTCCACTGCTGGTAATAGGCCTCCCCAAAAAGGGGGGGATTTGCCATAATCGCCACGCTTGGCAGGCGGGTTGGCGATCACAGTATGATTTAAAAAATGCATAGAGAACGCTGCTGCTCGTTCTCTAGTAAATCCCTTAGTCGCCTTTTACGACACCCACGGGAAGAAATGGGATGGTGCTATTCTGTACGTCCGGCACCAAACGAAACCCAAACAAAACATTGTGATTTTTTTTATTTTGTTTATGTTAGATAAACTTTTTTTTTTTTTTTGTTTATCATATACATAAATCTTTCGAAACAAATTCTCTACCTAACTGATGAAAACTGTATCAAAATTCGTTGTGCAGTTTAAAATAACAACGCGGTCACTTATACATTACATGACATTAATAATTATATGATAAGGTGGACAGCCCCTTTATTAGGCACTGGATGCGGAGGCACGTGCCAACATGTGTGTTGAGCCACGTAGCTATAAGTTATTAGGTTAATTTGTAAGTTTTACTAATTATACAACGTGTTTTTTTTGATATCCCATAACTCTAGGGTATTATTGAGGCCATATCAAAGAATCAACTGGCATATGAGTTATGTTCCAATCCTTCGTTATTTTTTTTTTTCATTTTTCATACAAAATAATTCGACAAAGTCACGATTATTAATGTAAAACACCCTTACGTGAAATATGACAACGTCGCATTTTAGCTTTCCCTTCACTAGCTGCCGCCGGAAAGCCCCGATACCAACATACTTACATATTTTATTTTACTATTTATTTTACTACACTACTGCGAAGTTTGGCAACCTCGCAAAAGTAAAGATTCGTCATACTGGTGACAATTTTTGACCTAATTTAATTATGATTGATGATATCTCCGAAACGATGCATTTTTGGACCACCTATTCTAGGAGGTTTAGTATTATTTTTACCTACAGAATATAACCCTAGAGTTATGGGATATAAAAAAAAACAGGTTGTATAGGTACTATAATATGGAACATTGTATTTTTATGTGTGATCTGAAATAAATATATATATAGACACACACGAAAAGCGACTTTAATGAATAACATATAAATATACTGTCTGTTTCTAGAAGAACGCTATACAATATTAGTTTTTGTTTACACTTAACCCGAAAAGGGGTCATTGTTCTCATCATTTTGAACAACTTTTTGTATGGGACCATCCTTGAAATCACGAAAAAAAAATCAGCCGTTCCATACATTTTGTCGATTTAAGTGAACAAAAATGTATGGACAAGCTGATTTTTTTTTCGCGATTTCAAGGTTGGACTCATAGAAAAAGTTGTTCAAAATGATGAGTACAATGACCCCTTTTCGGGTTTAGTGTTAACAAAAAAAGTCACGCATACCTACATTTTCGAAGCAAATATACCTACATTACGATACGTAGGTAAGTAAAGTTACAGCCCAGGGAGTCTAAAATGGACGCTTAGCAGAATCATAATATGATCTGCGTACAATTCATACATCCCGCAATTCATCTGTTTAACAGCTGATATTTGACATTAGACTTCACTATATCAATTAATAATTTGTGGACCATTTTACGAAACTCCATACAAACTGTCAAATAGATGAATAACGGGATATGAATTGCACGCAGTTTCATATTATGATTCTGCCAAAGCGTCCATTTTAGGCCCCCTGAAATCCAGTGATCCAACCTGCTCGCCGAATGTGTGTCACCAGCAGATGTTTTCGCAAACTGATCTTACCAGAGAGTTTTGAATAAAATTCACTCGGCCACTAAAGCATCCGGACCGTTTCAATTCAAATTGAGCTTTCTTAAGCGACTGCTGGCGGCGGAGTCGGTCTCTTTTATGACGGCAACAGCCGCGCCGTAACACCGCTTTATGACGTCAACGTCCCTTCTTTCTATCGTCTTGTTCGAAAGCGGGGCGGCTGGTCCTTCCACCATAATGACTCGTGTAACTTTCAACAACATCTTGTCAATCATGTTTAACATTCTTCCCATTTAATACTCTTTAGGTTCCTATCATATCTTATTTCCACTTTTCAACTTCATAAGCTGGTTAATTTGAAAGTAATAAATAAGCGTCTACCTGTACCTCATATTTTTTCTTAAGAATTATAAGTACAAAAAGTGACAAGCCATTGGAAAAATAAGCCGATTATATTTCTGTACAGGCTCATCATTATATTCTTTCTTCTTAAAGAAAAGTCATGTTGAAAACATATCAAAATATCTTCTTTGAAGTAATAATTTATACAGAAAGGTTGCTAAGGGTACCGACATATTGAAGTTTTAATTTTATTGGCAATATTTTAATGGCCTTGTCGTGTGTATGTCTGCTACACTTTTGACACGTGCTCTCCCGCAATGAAAGTCGTAAACTACGTTATTGAAGCAATAAACCTTTGTTGAGAATTTCTCATTGCTTTATAACGTCTCGTAACACAGACAAATAAAGGAATCTCTCCGACAGACAAACCGGTGCCTCCTTTGAAAGCAAAATATTAGTCTAAGTTAATGAAGGTGGTATTACCTTAGGACTCACGACTGTTTCAACAACTGTTTTCATACGGCTTTCGACCACCCCAAGCTATCTCACTGTTTTGTTATCCTAACTTAATTAACGCTTATTAAGTTTGAAAGCTCTCTTGGATAAAATAACAATAAGTATTTGGATAGCCTTAATCTAGTGCCTCATTCGTTTCATTTAAATGAAAGTACCCAATGCCCGGTTTTATCCCGTTTCGCAGAGTATAGGAATTAAATTAATATTCGGTATTGTTCCAACAACTTTCGATACAAAGGCACAATAGACAAAAGAATCACTAGCCATGAAACAGGTTACTGAAGTAATTTCAACAGATGCTATCAGATGTTATTGAACGTGTTCCAACGTAGCCATTATACTAATACACTGGCCTAATGTAAGTTATGTGAGAACTTTCCAAACACGCACTTTGTTACCTGAAAGGGGTTTCATAAAACTGAATTATAGCCATAACCTTAACTTGGTCTTGAGAATCGTCGTAAAGTAGCATCTTGGGTGCTCAGAGGACACGTCAAGTCGGGTGTTGTTAAATTTTATGGAAACTCGAGTGGATACAATGGAGATATGTAAATTAAGGAAACGTCTAAAGTTACCGGAGCCAGCGTGAAGCTTTTGAAATTCACCGGTTAGTGGGCAATCAATGCGGCGAGGGCCGACATCGTAGATTTTATTCCCAACTAAGATTGTAACATTTGCAACGTATCCCGCCCAAGGATCGCCGGAACGCAGACCATCGTTAAATTGAAATTCATGTCGTGATGTTAACATTCACAATATTCTATTCAGCTAAAAGCAAGCAAATAGCAGACCCGTGAGTATTCTTCCTACATAATGTAAATTTTACAGCAACGTTGAACTCTTCTTCTGGAATAAAAGTTGTTCTTTATTGCGTTGTACCACAATGTAGGTTTTTGGATCCTTCGACGCAAGTAGAAGCTTGGTGCGAGTAAAATAAGAAAGCCGAGGGATTAAATTGTTGGTGTCGTCCCCGGGCGGGCCTGTTGACCCGGCTTGCCAGCACACAGACAATGTCAAGGCTCGGTTCCTGGAACACTCGCACGTCGTGTGTTATTCGACTCCCAAAACAATGCGTCAGCAAAAAAATATCTCATTCTTGTGTCACGTCCCCAAGGCGATTATCTCCGTCGCCTTGATCTACCTCAACGCGTACAAA
The DNA here is from genome assembly GCA_948098905.1 of Tiliacea aurago. Lineage (NCBI taxonomy): Eukaryota > Metazoa > Arthropoda > Insecta > Lepidoptera > Noctuidae > Tiliacea > Tiliacea aurago. The sequence goes on from OX402577.1 coordinate 13,686,218, forward strand.
AACAATAACATTTCGAAACGTCTCAAGAAATGATAATACAATTCTAACAAAGACGTGTTATTTTATTATGATTCTTTGATTGTCTAAGCTTGCATTATAACGACAAGAAGCAACTTTAAGCAGTGTGGGTGTACCTTTATTACTTGAATATTGCCTACGATTATTTCCTATTATGAATTTATAGCTATGAGAACGATCTCACTACCACTCAAAAATATAACGGAAAACGTATAAAATTATCATAATTTATTGTTTATATATTTAGGGCTCATTAAGATAATGGTAGTTCCAAAAAAATATATGATTTTTATTGGCCGATAACATATAGGCAAGTACTTTTACTATTAAAGAATAGTCATAAATAAGAGTTATTTATTCTTAACGTAATGGTTCCTGACACCCATTATTTTCTACGCAGCGTCTGTACCAACAATACAAAGACAAATAAGAACATCACAGAACAACAAAATATAACCGTTAATCGTGGAATGATAAACGTTCAATAAATAACATGTTTTGACCCTATTAGTACAGTTACATCGATTTACACAAAAATTCGAGAAGAGTTCGCGACAGTGTGTCGCGGTCGGCGCTGACCGCGGCGCCGCCGCGCCGTGAATTTTCACTGCACCCACGCGCTGTGGCTTATCTCGCGTGTTCTCACACTGGAAATTTACACGTGCTTGCAAGTGGCGGCAATGCTGCGGTGTGGCAGCTCGTAATAACGCACTCGTCGCATTTTATCTGAGCGAGGCAGCTGTGGCGGCCCGGGCCAGATATGCAGCGCCGCCGTGAACATCCGACGACACCCGCGGGACGTGGGCGACGCGGCCGCAACCGTCGCATTTTATAACCTTTTTATTCCATTGTCACTCCGCCGGAGCGGCGGCGTATTCGAGGGAAAAATAAATTTTACTCTTTATCTAAATGTCAAATCGTTCGGTTTCGATCGAATCAGTTTCCAAATAGTTTTAATAAATCTCCTTTTACGGTGGTCGGAACGGGCGGAGGTCGATATGGGAACGCATTACGAATACACGCGGCGAGTTATCGTGTTTTATTCTGTTATGACCGCTGTGTCTGTTCCCGGCAACAATAGGTTTAATTGAAAGAGTGACAATAAATTTGTCGGGAGGTGTCCAGCGGTGGACTCGTCGCCGGTGGTCCCGATAAACTTGATCGTCCCCGAGCGCGACACACACCCGGAGGACCATCCGACCCTTATCCCGACGAACAATTTTATTTTTATCTGCCGCCGACCTTGTCTTCATTATAATATATCTTTCTAAGGACTTATCTTTCCGAATTGATTGGTGATCTTGTCGCTATCTTGTCCCACTTTTAGGTAAACCTTAATTTACAAGGCGTTCGTAATTCCAAAGACATAAAACATTGTACAGTTGACTGGGTATTTTTTATAACACAAAATGAGAACGCGTTAAACGATTTGTAGCGCCCTATCGAATCGAAACCGTTGAATTTTCTCGCCTGTATGTCAAGTAACAAAGTGGACGGACAGACAGACCGACAACTACAATTTAAGTAAATGCTGGGTCGTTAAAATAAAAACAAAGGATTCCTCGGCACTAATTGTGTTGAATAATACGGAACCCATTTCCTGTCAGTTATAAAGGCACAGACGTACAATTTTGGGATGTGTTTTCCCACGATGGACGTCACCCACGCCCACCACTTCTACGAATACATTTCGGACCAAGGAGTGGAACTTCGTGTTCACAATTTAGCTACAACATGGATAATCAAATTACCACAATCTCGGGCATGTCATAAAACGTCAATACTTACGCATTACGTCAAGAACTCCATCATAAATAAATAATGGGTCGAAAATGTGTAATGTAAACAACAGAAATGTATACAGAACCACTAAAATGGTAGAAAATATAGACATGAAACTTGGGTTTTATTGGTACCACCGACAACATTAGCTCTGCAAACCATTATAAATGAAGAGTTTAATTGCTACAACCGATACAACTACTATTTTGTAATGACCATTACGAAAGCTTAATTACTGGAACAACCTGTTCACACGTACTAAATCATTGTTGAACAACTATAATTTATTTTTTAAAACGAAATGCTTCTACAACTAGAAGCGTCGAAAAAAACTTATTAAAAATAATACCAACTCCAACCATTTCTTAGTCCTCCGTGGTGACTGCAGTCCACCTTTGGCCACACAATTCACACCCGATAATCATCTGTGAGATAAAAGGCCGCCGGTACGACACCATCAAATCACCATAAATATTTGAATCGACCACAGCCTGATAGCTAGGATGTTCCCCCGACACGTCCCGCTACATTGAATTTTTATGTTAAACTCTTCAGAGAGCTTTTTGATTGAAAGAGAATTGTTTGTTTGTTTAATTATCTTTTTATTAACAAATGTATTTATTTCTCTAAATATTTTACATGCCGTGGCAAAAGTAATACTAACCTATACGTTAACGATATTTAGGTAATAAGGAATATTACTAGTTTATAATATTTAAGGAATAGGTATATAAAGGAGAAGCTGACGACTAAATAATAACAGCTGCACGGCTTGATTCATCAGGTTAAGTTACGCTTGCCGGGGTTGGTCCGTCGATGGGTGACCATCTTTACACACCGTGACTCCTCCGTGCCTCGGAAAGCACGATAAGCCGTTGGTCCCGGCTGTCAGATCTTTGACAGTAGTTAGGGGACGTCAGAAGCCCGAAAGTCTGACAACCAGTCTTACCAAGGGATATCGTATTACTCAGTAACTGGGTTGTGGAGGTTAGATAGGCAGTCGCTCCATGTAAAATACTGGTATTCTGCTTCATTCGGTTAGACTGGAAGCTGACCCCAACATCGTTTGGAAAAGGCGGGCAGATTGATTTTTTGAAGGAATATTTATATCTAGGTATCTAGGTCATACAAAATGTTAACATTAAGTTCAACCACGACCCACGATTTACGCAGGACCCACTATAGTAATCTTTCAATGAATCTTAAATTAATACACTGACCGACTATGCACAACCTTAATCGCTAGGTCTAACGCTGGTAGCACACCTCCGCCGCGAAACCATAGCAGCGAAACCGCAGTAGTTCAATTGTACTGGTTCGCATCATGTTCCGCTACTCACATTCGATTCGAGTATTAAAATAACACCCTGGTTATTAGTATTAAATGGGGATTGAAAATTTGTATGGAACTTCGTCATTGTTGTCGATGGTAAATCATACCGGGCACATAGTTTGTTAATGAATATACCGAGCACTATTATCGCCTACTTGACTATTATGTGAGCAAAAGCTTACATGCTTGACTTTGTATATATACATTGTGTATATGTAAGTTGTAGGTAAGTACCATTGTTTACCTGCACGAGGCTCAGTCAGTACTTAAGAGTATTTTGACTTCATTCTGCGAATGTAGGAATGAGGAATATTACCTTTATGGAACACACTTTAAAAGCTTATTGAAAACCACCTGTTGTAAGATGTAGTCCAATAAAATTGTTTTTTAGATATTACATAATTTATCTATTTTCTACAAAATTAAATGATGAGTCCTAAGACAAGACATAATAAATTGGATGTTATAAAGCGTGTAAAATAAGCGTAGTAGTTAGCATACTATTATTGTACCACAAGTTATATTTTGGCCTCTAATAAAGAATATAAAATGACTTTTATAGTGCGCACAGAGAAAGAGTGGAACTCTCTGCCTGCGTCTGTGTTTCTGAACGCATACAACCCTAATCTCTTCAAAGTTAGAGTGAACAGGCATCTTCTGAGTAAGCTCACTCCATCGTCGACTTTGTCTCTGTCACCTCTGCCCTAGACTAAGGTAAGCAAACCCATCTTAAACAAAAAATAAATATTATTTATTTTTAATACAAATTAGTAAAACAAACAAGTTAGTAAAAAAATGTCTCTCTTGATATTTTAACTTCTCTTAGCTTCAATCAGTAGAAAATGATTATAATTATGACAGGGCTAGAGATTCAATACGTTGCGACTAGCATTATAGTTATTTTTCTATCTTTGAGACGCTATCTCAATTATTTATACTCAAACTCATAGCATTTGTTTCAATTAAAACATTTACAGGCACTTTTTAATTTCGCCAAGGAGTCGGTCAGTTATAAATATGAAGCTAGTTGCCCATTCCAAAGCGTAGTAGGTACTTAAGGAGAAGAACGGCAAGAAACTCCACAGACACTCTTTTAAATTATAATGTTATAAAAATATTGTTACATTTTTAGTCTTGAATTAAAAAAAAAAATATTAATATTATTTATTTTTAAAATGTGAGGAAGATAATTATAACAATAAAAAACGCGTCCATAGTACAGCAAATAGAAACAAACAAAAAAAACAATTCAAAACTAAAATATATTAATTAAAATAAGCCGTGGCAGCCATAACTGAAATAAAACCTACCATTACTTCTTTTCTGTTAAAAATATTTTCTGTAGAAAACAATATCGGTGTTTCTATAAATTATGCTCAAGTTTTAATTCAAATTCAGCTGACAAAGGAAGAAATGTGTGACCTATATCTCCTTTGAAACGTCAACGCTTAAGAGGAGCACTGAAATAAAACGCAGACATACCTACAATCTGCATTATGGTACATACATAAAACTGTAGGAAACTCATGTTTTTATTTAAATAAAGTTCTGTAGCCATGTATTGAGCTCACACTCGTGTTATGTCTAAAATGTGATTTTGTTTGTTTTCTTTACGAACTTATGTAGGTACAAGTATGTGGGTTTGTCTTTTTGTTTCTTTAACATCATAGTTTGTAAAACAAGCGGCTTTAATTAAATCTGTAATAATTTTCTTACGTGTACGATATTTACCAGCTAAGGTACATGCCTTTAATCGTGAAAAATCATTTTTGTTATTTTATTTATTAGCAAAGACCTGAGAACAATTTAAACAGGTATTATTATTTCCAAGCTGTGAGGCAAAATAAAAAACAAAAATCTATTACTCTACCTCCAAACCATGTGATCGCAAAATTCTATAAATAACTTATAATAATTATATAAATAATAAATAAAATAATTATAATTAATAATAATAATTAATAATCATTCTTATTCTTATACTAATAATTCCGTTTTCTGTTATGACCACTAAGCTTACGACTGTATTTACCTTTTATCAGAGCCTTCACTCGTCGGACGCCATCAAGGTTGGACGGTACAGGATCAACCAACAGTTTTAGAGGAGAGGCGAACTCGTCAGCACTGAAAAGCAACGCCGCCCATCCTTGCGACTTGCCGACACAACCACGCTTCAGCGAATCACCCTCAGCTAATAAGTACGCACGATTGGACGAATTGAATGTTCTTGTTTCAAAATTCAATATCTCACTCAATGCTCCGACGTCACCTTTCAGTATTCGCCTCACAAACACTTTGAATATGCTCCTTTTAAATTTTCCACGTTTCCGTTTTTGTTCACTCGAAATTTTCCCAGTAAAAATATACTTAGACGCGAATACAATCCGTTTTAAGGTATCATTGTTTCTAAATACAGAATTGTTATTAAAGCACCTCGGAGGGAAATTGTCGTTTATTTTTATTACTGTGTTCCGTTTTTTCACTTGGCCCTTTACAACAAAGTCCCCATCCGTGATAAAAATTAACACAAACACTATAATCAGAATTGGTTTTAACATTTTGTGTCACAATATTTTTTTCAGCACTTTTAGAAATGCAAACATTATTTGATTTTTGTTATGGTTGTGTTTATAGTATGTAGTACTTTATTGGAAAGTGTTGGTAGAAACATCGCGTTGTGAAGATGCACGGTAATCGTGAGGTGTGCAAGAGTGGTAGAGCTATGCGCGCGCGCCGCATGCCGTGCCAACCTCGACTGGAGGCTTTATCGGATCCGCTGCAACTTGCAACCTGTTGTGTTTTAATCCTTAAGCCAGCTACTACAGCTTTTGTAAACACATTACTACCAATACGTTCGCGATATTTCAAATCATATTTCATTTTTCCTTTTTTATTTCCAAGAACAGACTTCGTAATACAATATTATAGCTCGATGAAGTTGTTTAAGAATTTATAATATTATGTACTTGTTTGTTTCTTTTACAAGACTTTAATATCAAGCAGTTTCATTAAGCACTTAAGTGCTGTACGATGGAAACAATAATTTTGATAAAATATTTGCGCCAGTAACATTTGTGTGAAAAGTTTATAACCAATATTGGATACGCATGAATTTATGAGGATTTAAAAATAAAAAAGTAAGTAATATACATTGCTATTTACAGGTTGGTCCAACGAACGGAAAATTGAGGATATTGATCCTCTAAGTTAGATGACGAGGCGTACGCAACAGGACGTATATTATGCGTAACTTACCTACTTATTATACAATTCTATAATTATGTGAGAATGTTGTTTGGATACTCGAATAAGTGAAAACATGTGTATATTAGATTAGGTAGCAAGTTTAGGTACCTAGTACATACTTAGATAGTAAATCTTATGTGGTAATTGAGCTGTAGGTACCAGAATACATGTAGCGTGTGATCTAAGACCAGATTACAAACATTGTGTTTAAGTTAAGGTGCTAATTGGACAGTTGAAAGGTTGTATGAGTAAATAGATAAACGTAATAGTCTGAGTAAATAAACCCACGCTGAAATTATCGTACACAGGCAATTAGACTATTATGGAATGTGGAGCTTTTAGTTTTCTAGTAGTTACTATATTAAGAAAACTGGAAAAATAAAAGAAAACGTCAGTTTGGAACGGTTTGCACTTCCTACACGGCAGTAAGACGCGCATGAAAATTAAACAGTACCTAAGAGCCTATTTACCAGCATGTTATTGCGATTTTAATTATTATTTTAAATTGCATTAACATGTTGGCTGATGTTAGTTGTAGAGTTTATTTTAATGTTTCAGTATAAGTCGTATACAACCTCTCCCAGAATTAACGCACAACCTCTTAAGGGGTGATTGTACTCATCATTATGAACAGCTTTTACTATGAGACCAAACCTGAAATCACGGAAAAATATCAGCTGTTCCCAACTGTTCGAATAACTCGTCAAAATGAACGTCAGTTTTTTTTTTCGCGATTCATGTTTGGTCCCATGGTAAAAGTTGTTCATAATGATGACTACAATGACCCCTTAAGAGGTTGAGCGTTAATTCTATATTTATATCTACCGCCTATCTTATTACATTTACCTACATTACGAGTATTTTTTATTAAAGACTTCTGTAACGCCTTGCAGAACACAAAACCGAAGTTCTCTCCAAGATTTGCCACAGGTACATTCATCCCACATAATTCCTTCAACATTATAAAATGGCCCTGTAGATCAGCAGTAATCAAGTCGCACTCCTGTCGGGGCATGGTTGCACGTGGCACAACGTGGGCGGACTGGCCCCGACACTGGCCTAGCACCTCTCCGTGACGGCGACATGCTACACAAGGCCTGGAATTTACGCACTTTGTGTCGTTTGCGTGTCCCTGCCAACTAACACTGAGATACGAGCCGCAAATTGAATATTTAGTTACAAGTGCTCGTAAATATGTTGGTGTAACAAAGCTTGGAAGATGGACAACGAAGATGTCTGATTTGCTCTCGTCCTAGCAAGTTTAATTTTATATATTTATTTTATTTTCGTAAAAACACATGCACAACATTACAGACCCAGATCTAAGTTATTGCACAGTTAAATGTCAATAAAAACAGATAAATTTACAATAAGGAAGGAATCACAATAAGAAAAAAAAAAAAAACAATAAAAAAGAAAAAAAATAGAGAGAAAAAGATAAATAGAGAGTGAAAAAGAGAGGTAAATTATTATTTATCTGTGAAGTCCAATGCAGTTTTTTTTTAAATCATTATTTATCCATGAAAAGCTTTCTGAACGGAGATCAAAAAAGGTCCGTCAGACCTAAACATTCTTCCATTCCAATGATCGGAGTTAACTAAGTGAAGTTACAAATTCTAATTGGATTAATGAAGTCTGGGTTGCTGATATTTAAAGTAATCCCTGAGTAAATCGCAGCTATAGCCATTTGCTAATTGTCTAACGATTTTAATGTCCAAATTAAGTGTTGTCGTTTTGTAAATTAAGAACATAACAATTATCGTCCGAATTATTTCAAAAGCTAACCGAACACCCGCGTTTGCCTCGTTAGTCTATTGGTCACAAGCTGAGCATGCGGTCCTGGGTTCGATACCCAGGCCGGTCAAAGTGTTATTGGGGTTTTCCGTCAGGAATTTCTCAGCAGCAGCACGTAGTCTGGATTTGTGGCTGGTTGAAAGCAATAGGGTCGCCCCCTATTACATGGGACTTAAACTACAGCTGCCATTTGTCATGCGACCAACGCAATAGAAGTCAAAATCGGTTGAACGGACTGTAAAAAAGGTTTATTTAATTTTCTAATATTATTTCAAATGGAGTAAGTATTGTGTAATGTGAGTGTACTCTCGGTACACCTCTGCCTAACCCTTAGGGAATTACAGGCGTGAAGTTATGTTATGCTAAACAAATAATGTTCATGAAATTCTAATAAAAAATACTATAACATAGTCAGATATGCAACTCTCCAAACTGTGAGACATGTGGTAAGGTAGAAGACGTTGTACATTTTGTTGACGGAATGTGTCCGCTTTCAGACTAAAAGGGAAAAATTGATAATAGATCTACAATCAAATAAAAATAACATAGGATTGTTTCACGAGATTTTGTCTATGCCACTGTCTAATGCTGCCAAAAGTCTGTTTAGATTTGCAAGTCTTCGTTTTAAGTCTACCTAATGAGTTGAAGTTTGGTCTAGAGGCTATTTATAGGAATTCCTTTACTGTAGCTGTACCTAATAAGGTACGGTGGGACTGCAATGTATTTTATACAAAAGTCCCCAAATTAAATAAAGAAAAAAAAAACCTGCGGAGAATACAGGCGTGTGTGTTATGTTATGCTAAACAAATAATGTTCATGAAATTCTAATAAAAAATACTATAACATAGTCAGGTTTGTATATTAGCCAGGTATTGCTGATTGGCTTCATTCATACATGGATGAAAACATTTATTAAAAAAAAAAGAATTTCAGTGCAACGGTGGACCTAAAATATTTGGCTTATTGTCCACTGATTTGAATTTTATTCAGGTTCAAAAGTGCGTGATTGGATGGCAATATTGAAAAAAAAACCAGCCAAGTGCGAGTCGGACCATTGTCTATAAAAACGACAAAAAAATCACGTTTTTTGTATGGGAGCCCCCTTAAATATTTATTTTATTCTGTTATTTTTTGTATTTTTTGTTATAGCGGCAACAGAAATACATCATGTGTGAAAATTTCAACTGTCTAACTATTACGGTTCATGAGATACCTACAGCCTGGTGTTGTTGTATGGGAGCCCCCTTAAATATTTATTTTATTCTGCTTTTTTTTGTATTTTTTGTTATAGCGGCAACAGAAATACATCATCTGTGAAAATGTCAACTGTCTAACTATTACGGTTCATTAGATACAGCCTGGTGACAGACGGACAGACAGACAGAAGGATGGACAGCGGAGTCTTAGTAATGGGGTTCCCGTTTCACCCTTTAGGTACGGAACGGCTCGCTCGTTTTTTAGGGTAATCGCATATTATGGTAGTCGTAAGGTAGTCGTATATGTGTAACATATATCTGATATCTTACCGTGGTAATAAACAACTGAGCAGCGACAGAACTTAACCTCAAAATTAAAAAAAAGCTAAATATCAATCTATATAGTACTTACTAATTCCATGCTATTATAAAGTACTTACTAATTCCATTCTATTAAAAAGTAATTACTTATTCCATGCTCAAACTATCAATTCTGTTACACACTTCCGTCCCTTTTCACGGAATCACTCCCACAGAAAGCGAGAGGAAAGATGTTACATATAAAACAGACAGACGGACACAGCGAAGTGATCCTATAAGGGTTCCGTTTTTTCGTTTTGAGGTACGGAACCCTAAAAATAACGTAAAGTTGATAAGTTCCTAGAATTTGAAGCAGATTTTTGCAAATTAAATTAATTTAATTATTTTACCAAGTCTAACGGCCAGTTTCTCAAAAGAAAATTATCGCAAAATTAATGTGACAAATTTGTCACGCGCGCGTAAACTGCTGCGATAATTTTCGTTCGAGAAACCTGCTCCAAGGGACACAATTTACCTACAATTTAATACCTAAACACAAAATATCTCTAAGTTCCATAACGTGCATCAAGATTAATTTGGCAATGATGATTTACTGGGATACGATCGGATATTATTAGGTATATCCGTTAGCGATGTGTGGTGCCGGACGTAAAGACAAGCACCATCCTATTTCTTCCCGTGGGTCTTAAAAGGCGACTAAGGGACTTACTAGCGAATGGGCAGCAGCGTTCTCTATGCATTTTAACAACATACTGTGATCGCCCACCCCAAAAGGGTTGCCATAATCGCCACACTTGGCGGGCGCCAAGCGTGGCGATGATGGGGGACCCTTTTGGACGCCTTTCGGCTGAAATTAATTAATGATTAGCGATGTGTAAGAAATACATATATTTGATACACGTATATTTATGTTGACAATAGATAAGAGGATGTATTGTATCAGTAATCGGACTCTTAGTGACAGGTGGCTCGTCTGTATCCCCATTGACACTTCCAGATCAAGTGAGGAAAACGGGAGAAAAAATGTTCGCTAAATCTTCTACGAAGGTATCTTACATAGAAAAGATTTCAAGTACCGTATTTCATACATTTCTGTATTCGCTTTTACATCATCATCATAACATTATACGTGTAAGTGTTCGTGATATATATATGTGTTACTACACCACGCTTTAATGGCCGAACAGATATGGATGGAATTTGACACATTGGAAGACTTGGAATAACATAAACACTGTCAAGACACTCTCTCAGAGAGTTTAAGGAGATTAATGTAATGAGAGTGCCATTTCAGTATATTTTTGAAAATATTTTATATGCCCATACAAATATAAAGTTGTTTAAAAAATACAGTGATATCCATAATATAAATACTAGAAACAAACATAAATTTGTTGTACCTACAACAAAGGCTCAAGAAAGTAGGTGGCTCGTTTCGATGTCAATGTATACGCTTTTATAATAAACTTCCAAGCCACGTTCAAGATCTAAGCCTTAATAAATACAAATCATTCATTAAACGTAAGTTGTGCCAGAAAGCCTTTTATACCGTTAAAGATTATATTGAGGACAAAAGGCTTGGGATTGAGCTGCTCCAATTTTTTTACACAATGAGGTGGTTTATTTTTATTGTTTGATGTTTTTTTTGCTAACTTTTATGATTTTTTATACAGTGACAATTAATTATTATTTTATACACAATGATATGAATATTTACTTGTAAAGTATTATATTATTTTAATTATTGTGAATGTGAAGACTATGTGGGTTATATTTTTTTCCTTTTATTTTATTATCAGTTAGTGTTAATCATGGTCTAGCAGTTTGAGTCATATAAGCGGCCTACCCAAATGTCCTTTCTTTGGTATTGATCGTCGTATCGTTGAGCTCCTTAAGTTCTGAGTAGAGCTGCACGATTACTGAAAATGCGTGCACTGACTGGTCAGGTCCACTCAATCTGTGTGGTTCTTTCCTCAAAAGACCATTTCAGACACCAATCTACATGGCCTTCACATGATCTTACCAAGATTATATCTGGACTTTAAAAGAGACGGTGACCTCTGAGTTTGTTTCGGCCTTTCTTCTCAGAGTAGTCAAATAGGAAACGCCGACCTTATATAGTTTTTAAAATATTATTGACGTGTAAAAGTGTTTGTACAAACCAACTTACAGAAATAATGTATAAAAATAAATCATTTATAGGGTATTTATCTAAGTACCTCTTTGTAGTAGTTTCCCTAAGATACGAGTGAATACGCGGGAAAAAACAAGGTAAAACATTAATTAATTTAAATAACTGTTATTAAGGATGCGCGGCTTACTCCAACGAAAGCCACAAGTTAGTTGATTAACACGAGGCGAGCTCGCTCTGAACGTAACTCTGGTACATCCATGTGAAATAGCTAGTCGCGGAAACTTATTAAAACTACTACAAGCCCATATAATATAAACACAAGCACATGCAATATTTATGGTAATTTACACTATTGGACGGACAATTAAAGCAAAAGTTTAGTTATCCTTGCACGATTTACATTATCCTGTCGATGATACCCTATGGTGCTCCACAAAATAAGGCATTGAATATACACCGTTTACTTAAAGGTAATATCGATTTTAAAATACGCATACAAGATCCTAATCTACCAATATAATCGAAGTGCCTTCTACGGACGATATTGCGAAAGTTGCAAGGAAAAAGCATCTTGTGTGCAATAAGCCGAGAATGAGAATAATAACGAGCAAATATGCACGTAAACACAATGCTTATATGGAAATCACAGATATGAAATTCATTTTATTAAGGGAGACAGGTATAAATCTATCGTTACGGTGGGTTCCAAGGTAGTTATTAAAAGGGAAATTTATATTGAAGTTGGAGGCAATAACTTTTGAAGGTATAAAAGTTGACGTTATTATTGTTGGTAACATACATGGAGTAAGAATGAATGGAGCGCTAAAGTGACTGATATCTGCCGCTTCCAAAATAAGCAATGCATCTACAATAAACATCATCGACCCTGTGACAGCCTGCTGCAACCCATGGTGGTCTCTTTAGAGTCATCAACGCACCTAAACAATGCCACACGATACCCACAACATAGGTAGGTACTGCTTGCGTAATTCGTGGTCATATTTTTAAGCGTAGATAGATATAAAACTTGTCCAGCATCATATTGCCCTTGGGTCGCCAAGCAGTACCAACTTACTGATACAAAAAAGAAGATTTTTAAACAGAAAAGCGCGTATAATCCTAGCACTCCATTGTTTCAGCCTCTCGGTATTATGTCATCTGTCCGTCATAGTTTGGTATAAAATTTGCGCAGCCTCATGTTGGCCTTGTGTCGCCAAGCAGTACCAAATTCCTGACAATAAAAGAAAGATTTTTAAACAGAAAAGTGTATAATCCTAGCACTCCATTTTTCCAGACTCTCGGTCGTATGTCACCTGTCCATCGTAGTTAGGTATAAAACTTGTTTCACGTTATGTTGGCCTTGGGTCGCCAAGCAGTACCCAATTTACAGATACAAAGAAGAAGTTTTTTAAACAGAAAAGTGTATAATCCTAGCACTCCATTCTTCCATCCTCTCGGTCGTATGTCACCTGTCCATCGTAGTTAGGTATAAAACTTGTTTCACGTTATGTTGGCCTTGGGTCGCCAAGCAGTACCCAATTTACAGATACAAAGAAGAAGTTTTTTAAACAGAAAAGTGTATAATCCTAGCACTCCATTCTTCCATCCTCTCGGTCGTATGTCACCTGTCCGTCGTAGTTAGGTATAAAACTTGTTTCACATCATATTGTCCTTGGGTCGCTAAGCAGTATCAATATACAGAAACAAAGAAGAAGATTTTTAAACAGAAAAGCGTATTATCCTAGCACTCCATTTTACTAACCTCACGGTCGTATGTCACCTGTCCGTCGTGTTCGGCGGGCCTTGTGTATGGGCTCATACTTGGCTTGAACATCGGAATGCAATTCGAGCATAGCTGCGGCAGACAGCGGTCGATAATTGCATTTTGTGGTCGCGGCGCTCCACTTGGCAAAGTACACGCGCGATCGAACGGAACGCAAACAAACTTCAGTTTTCTTCAGTAAATTTCAGTTGGATAAATAAGAAACAAGTTGAGCTGCGAAACGGTTTCCCACTAATGAAATCAAAGTCCTCAATTAGTCGTATTGAGTAAATGAATGAAAGAGTTTGCTGATTTTTCTGCAGTTTTGATATGTTACTTTATTGTAAATTGTGAGTGCACGATTGAGAGATTTCTATGATATTAATAACAAGTAATTACGCATAGTAAGATATCTATCAGGAAACATTGTTAGTAGCGTGTTTCGGATTAATTGAATGTAATGAAATATTGATAATTACTCGCATTAGATTAGACTAGGAAGTGTTTGAATTATGAAATTAACGAATCACGTGTTAGTAGTTTATGTAGAGCAATGTGCAAGTAAATACTTTAACCAACATTGTACTCTGCAAACTTTTAATAAATACTGGAGGCAACACAAGTTTATTTTATTCACACTATAGAACTCTTCAAAGTACGTTTCCCCTGCAAATGATATTTGATGAAATAGAAAAGGTATCTAATCATTGTAAAAAAACCTCGAATATTTCAAAAACTTTACTATACGATTTTTATTTTAAGCAATAACTCTTACTTCAAAAGATTTGTAAACATAGCAATAAAATTCTCCTTTCAGAGAAATTCAGTTGAAAACTTAATGAAGTGTCTCGCTTACAGCAGAATAATTGTGACATCTTTACAAATTCATTTCTGCAAAATAAAACGCAACTGGAAATGACAAAACTGTGAAGCGAAGGGTAAATGATAAACGTCCAAATTAAAAAGTAAAGGGTATACAGTAAAGCTAGTTCTTCTATTTAAGTTCATCAGACTTAATTAGGTTGCATGTTGCCAATATGTGCTGCCAGTTTGGACTTATCTATATACAACCTGTCCGGGAATTAACGCACACCCCAGTTAGAATATTATGTTATAATCATAATACATAGAATGACCGAACCATCCTATTTCTTCCCGTGGGTGTCGTAAAAGCGACTAAGGGACTCTCTAGCGAATCAGCAGCGTTCTCTATGCATTTTATTACCATACTGCGATCGCCAACTCGAAATTACCTAGGTATACTTACAAAAAATTACAGAAATCGATTCATAAAACGATTCTAAACAAATTAATTTCATAATGTGCATTAATTCAGTTACGCGATAGCACACCTCCGCCGCGAAACCACAGCAGCGAAACCGCAGTAGTTCAATTGTACTGGCTCGCGTCATGTTCCGCTACTCGCATCCGATTCGAGTAGCGGAACATGACGCGAACCAGTACAATTGAACTACTGCGGTTTGGCTACGCTAACGTTACACATTGTATAATTTATTATGTACAGTAGGTAGGTAAGCTTATTATTGTCTATAGGTACCTGTTTCATATTTAAATCTATGCATCTATTTAACACGTTATTTGGAATGAATTCGTGCTTGCTAGCAGGTTAAACCCTACAAACCGAATAGGCAGTCTTTAAATTAAATAAAAAAGCAGTTCACATAACATCACACCTTGTTTCCCCGAAAGGTAAGGCAGAGGTGTACCCATAGTACACCCACATTTCACCAGTTCAAACAATTGGAAATCACACACTTTACGAGGCCCGGAAACATCAAACAGTGCACAAATGACGTTTGAGAACATTCGCAGAAATTGCATATTGAATGTTAAGATACAAATGGTGCATAAACAATACAGGTACGTTGCCTCGAAGTTTGCCGTCCCCTCCCAACTTCACCGCAACCGGTTTTGGTTTACAATATTACAAGAGATGAAGAGACTTCTATGTATTTTCAGCGGATTTAGGTGTGAACACTATCAGATTCACACCGGTTCGGTGTGGTAAGAATAGACTAGACTTAAAGAATAGCACTCCCCTATTTCTTCCCGTGGGTGTCGTAAAAGGCGACTGAGGGACTTACTAGAGAATGGGCAGCAGCGTTATCTATGCATTTTAACACCATACTGCGATCGCCAACCCGCCTGCCAAGCGTGGCGATTATGGCAAACCCCCCTTTGGGGGAGGCCTATGTCCAGCAGTGGACGTCTTTCGGCTGAAATGATGATGATGATGACGATCAGGTGTCCAGCCTCGTTAGTATATATTATAACTGTATGAGGAGCTCATGTCTAAGTAATAATACCCGCATGGGTTGATCCATCAAGTTAATCCAGGCTTGCCGGGGTTGGTCCGTGGATGGGTGACCATCTTTACATACCAAGACTCCTCCGTGCCTCGAAAAGCACGATAAGCTGTTGGTCCCGGCTGTCGTTTTTGAATCATTGACAGTCGTTACGGGTCGTCAGAAGCCCAAAAGTCTGATAACCAGTTTTACCACGGGGTATTGTGTTTTCCAATAACTGGGTTGTGCAGGTCAGTTAAGCAGTCGCTCCATGTAAAATACTGCTATTACAATACAAAAAAAAACAAGTTTGTTGTATGGGAGCCCCCTTAAATATTTTGTTTATTCCGTTTTATAGTATTTGTTGTTATAGCAGCAACAGAAATACATCATCTGTGAAAATTTCAACTGTCTAGCTATCACGGTTCATGAGATACAGCCTGGTGTCAGACGGACAGACAGACAGACGGCGGAGCCTTAGTAATAGGGTTCCCGTTTTACCCTTTGGGTACGGAACCGTAAAAACTATCGAATTTTGAAGTGAAAACGCGTTAAGCGATTTTTTGGTAGGGTCAAAACTGATGGGTTGGCGTCACTGA
The DNA here is from genome assembly GCA_948098905.1 of Tiliacea aurago. Taxonomy (NCBI): domain Eukaryota; kingdom Metazoa; phylum Arthropoda; class Insecta; order Lepidoptera; family Noctuidae; genus Tiliacea; species Tiliacea aurago. The sequence continues at coordinate 13,702,709 of OX402577.1, forward strand.
CATGCTAACCATGACGTGCTAATGTGACGTGTTGCGCCAGACTGGCGACGGCAGCGGCAGCGGCTTGTTTACATATATACGCATAATTATGTATATAAATGATGTTATTCCAAAATTTTAAATTTTCACTTCTGTCGCCATAACTAATTATTTCTTTACCAAATTGTCAAATCCGAATACTTACAAGTGCTTCTATTCGGTCATCTTTCGGAAGGACTCAATTTAACGTTTTGGTGGTACAAGACGGTGTAGAAGCACGAACATCGTGATCGCTTTCAAACACACTAGTCAGAACTAATAAAAAACATCACGCTCTCCACCATAAATGTATGTCCTCGCAAGGCAGAGGCACAGAATCAAATGGAGACACATCACAAGAGAACACAACGCCCCTCTACCAAAAATGAAAAAGTAAGAAGAAGATCTACATAACTGCAACGCAGGATCTCTCAGGCTGCATCCTAACCGAAAGCGAATGTCACGCGAGTACCCATTCGTCGCGGTCGTTTATATGAATACTAGCTGCGCCCCGTGGTTGCACCCACATAAGTCTCGATCCCGTGGGAATATCGGTATAAAAAGTGGGAATGTCCTAATCCAGGTCACGGTCTACTCATATGCAAAATTTTATCGAAATCCGTTCAGCCGTTTTAGCGTGGAAGCGTAACAAACAAATTCACTTTCATGTGTGTTAGGATGGCATGCACGCGCGACCCATCAAGTCGCTTATGTACTCGTACGCAAGGCTTGAAACCGGTTAATTTTTATTTCCGAAGGTGCAAATAATTTTTGATACAGTTGATATTAGCTTCAAAGATTGCTTCATCATATTAAGTCCAGCATAGATTTTGTAACATAACGACTATGTTCGAAAACTTTTATAATAATGGTTAAGGTTACATAGAAAATTAACCGGTTTCCGGCTTTTTTGCATATTCACGCGACAATCTCTTTCAGTTAGGAGGCAGGGGTCATGCACAGCAGTCATATTAAAAAAACCCACGAGAACAATATGCAGTTTACGTAAGTACTCAAACATTACTTTACCCATAAAACAATAATTTCCGTACAGTTGCCCACAGATTAGCTAACACTCAAAAACAGTCATAAAAAAACTTTTAATGTAGTTTTCAATAAGAATAAAGTTATAGAGTTGAGATTTAGCGGAACATTTCATGGTAACTAAGTTGTGAAGTGTCAAGTTTATGCTAACCTCAAGTGTCTCCGCGGGGTCGCACGTTCAACTCCATCGTTTAACAACTCTACTGGGTAGTGAAACTAACCGTTTTGCCTAGCTACTATTTGAGTAAATGATTTTATTATTATTTGTGGATGATGATGGAATGGTTGCTCATTGGTTGTGAAAAGATTTGTCAGTGTTGATGTCATGGTTCATGTTGTAGGATGATGCCTAGGTTGGAGACTCTACAATGAATTTCAATAGACTACTACGACAGTTTTTTTTTTCTTCAAATCACCTCTATTACTTTACGACTACTCATCCGTCTCTCCACTATTCCAATGCTTGCTCAAGGATGTATATCCGGTAGGCTCTAATAATATTTCCATATCCCAAGGGCACGTCTTCCCTACCATTATCGCGCCCCCCGGTCTACTCTTTGATAAACAATGGTCTCTGTAGTCTCATGAAACATGAGGCTTCAGGGGCTAGGGTGAATCTTTGGGTTCATTCGAGCAATCGAGTCTGGTACAACCACGCTCGGGTCAGTACACTTCATTAATTCTTTCATTCATTACTATCATTCTAGGATTAGTGCTAACGAAAGTAAATAAAAAAAAATATGATTTTACTTCTATAAATTAAAAAATGATTCACTAAACATTCCGTTTTCAATTTCGTAAAGCTACTTTCCTTGCTCCATCACTCTTAAAATATTGAAGGCAGCTGTTAGTTTTAAACGGCTTGTGCCATAGAAGATTGTTTGTTTTAATTTTGAAGGTAATAGTGAAAGCCTCGTTAAAATTCGACCAGCAGCTTTTAAGAGAAGCGCATCTGCTTGTGTGCGTATAACTTAAAAGCTCTCTGTTTAAACAAATAGATACACGTAATAACGAACAAACAGACGGGAATTAAAGAAAAGTGTTACGGTCTTAATACGTTTACTTAGATAATATGTACTCTCCATTAGTTAAATATTTATGAAAATAGAAATGTCCGCTCCACAATTTCATATTCGCTTATCATCACAATGAACAGAGAGGACGTAACTTTAATGTCGCGGCCAGGCATTGCGGCAGACCGTGAATATCGCACATGACTAAGAAGATCTAGTATCATTAAAACTCCGCAAGTCTGTGACAGTTAGGCACAAAAGCAAAGTCAAAGTCAAATTATTTCAAATAGGCACATAGGAGGCACTTTTGAACGTCAAAATTCACAAAAAAAAAAAGAATTGATTCAAGTTGCCCGTTCCAAACGGTAATTTCGTATGACAAAGAATAGGTAAGAAACTCCACCATTACTCTTTTAAAAATGGTTTACAATAATTCGTTTAAGTACTTACGTTAATTATATAGTTTTAAGTGAAGACGCCAACCCGCCTTCCAAGCGTGGCGATTAAGGCAAATCCCCCCCTTTTTGGGGAAGGCCTAACTCCAGCAGTGGACGTTTTTCGGCTGAAATAATGAATGATGATGATGATGAAGTGAAGACAATGCACTTAGAATAAAATGACTATACCACAATAGGTAATAAGAATTAAAAATGAAGTAATGACACATAATTTAATTACGAGACAGACACATGGTGCTCACATATTTACAAACATCGTAAAAGTGTATGTTTACCTAAAAAAAAAACAAATAATAAGCCAATGATCACAGAATGTAAAAAAACTTTTTACAAAAAAATAATAACCGACTACCAAAAATAACACTACAAAGTGAAAAATAACTTTAATTTCGGAAGTCGGTGTCTTTGGATCTGTATTTGAGTTTTTTGCCACCGACTTCCGAAATTAAAGTTATTTTTCACTTTGTAGTGTTATTTTTGATAGTCGGTTATTATTTTTTTGTAAAAAGTTTTTGATTTTTCACTTTTTAGTGGGTCAGTTTTGAATTTATCTAAGTTACAATGTTAACTGCTCATCACCTTTTACAAAATATTGCTTTTCCCGATGCTGGGACGTTGATTGTTGAGGAGTTCTCCTGGTAAGAACCAGGAGAACTGCCACTCACCATTATGCATAGTGACGAGCATAAATTGCTTAATCGACACCCGTTAAATAGGTACTCATTATTATTTCGGTGGCCATCTGTGGTCTCCATCATCAGTTCCACTTCACCAAATGGTGCTTTCGGAGAGCAAATGCACGAGTTACTATAAAAAATACCCAAATCGCTATAGGTTTGCATATAAAATTTGAGGGTTTCCCTCGATTTCCATGGGATCCCCTCATCAGATTCTGATTTGGTGGCAATGGGACCACCTCGGGAGTATACCCTTTCGAACAAAAAAATAATTTTCAAAATCGGTTCATAATTGACGGAGCAGTCGCGTAACCAACATACAAAAAAAAAAAAACATACAGCCGAATTGAGAACCTCCTCCTTTTTGGAAGTCAGTTAAAAAGCTCTTCTATCGCCGCAAATATGCCCACGCCCAGCGGTGAGATTAAACGAGCTGACGTCGTCGTCTGCCACAGCCACCCGCTAACATATTACACTACATTGTAACGGCACTAAAATAAAATACCAGCCCTCATATAAAATGTCGTGAACTATGAAATAAGAAACTTGTTCTCCGAATATTTTTTGCAGCAAAAAACTAACCCGCTTCAGTTGGAGCAAAAGACTTCGAATATTTCAACCGCTCAACGTTTATCGAGTTAAGCCAACTAGACAATTTCACGAGTGCGCTAGTTATGGTTATTCTTCAACGGAACGTGTAGCGAAAAAGCTGGCGAAGTAGACGGGACAATAAGAACAAAAGCACTAATTCCGCACAGAGTTATCGATAGTTTCGCATCAGCTCGATTCGTAGCTTTGTTAGGGCGACACACAAGAGAAACGCCCGACAAATTGCGACGAGCGAGAGTGGCGCGCCGCCCGACGCCGCCCGCCGCCCGCGGACACAATGCCTGCTCGCATCAATTGTTATTTTATGCACAACTGGACGCACCGACAAAATGGTCATTCCGTGTAACCAGAAAAATTCACAACAATGCTTTACAGTTTTAAGCTAGTAAATAAGTTAAGTGATTCACCACTTAGCACTGTTAACGTCAACGCTACTGCATTGGGCATTGTTCTCTATATTTTTATTGATTTTTGTTTGCCGATAGACGACCTATTGAAATTTTTTATGAATATTCAATGTCGTCTTCAACTTAATATTCAACCTACAGCTAGCTTAAAAGTGCGTCAAAGAACTTTCAAGCAAAATAACAAGAGAAATTCCATTGATAATTATAATCATGTACTCGCAGATAAGCTCTGTATACGTAAAAAGAAAGATCAATAAAAACTTAAAAAGTAATTTGTAGGTACGTCTTATTTACTTTGCCCGCATTTATATACTATTTATATTTAACTCGTGCTACGAGACGTTACAACTTACGCGTAATATCGAGCCTGATAAGGAAGAACATCTTAAGCGACATAAATTAAAATTTACAGGAGAGGTATTTTATTGATTATTTTTCAAAAAAGTGAAATATCTACATTATGTCGCTTACGATGTTCTTCCATAACAGGCTCGATATACAGTAGCAAAGGGATGGACCCCAAAACTAATGCAAATACCGAACGGAAATTTATTTATATGCGTAAATAATATGAAGCAGCTGTATCTATATTTTCCTTTCGCCCTAATCTGCAGAAGTGTCGCGCGGCATGCAAGAGAAATGGTCTACAAATTGTGTTCTCCTGGCTGGGTCGGCCGCTCGCCTGCCCCGCGCACCCGCGCCATCTATATAACAGTAGCTAAACTATATAAACTCAATGCATGTTCTGAGCGTTCTTTAACCTCAATACTCCTCCCAAGGTTGTCTTAAAACCACAACATTTTTACTAGAAGTACTCCCTTCTGCCTGATACATATTAAAGCATCTTGGGATCGTCTTAAGAGTTACAGCCTAGGTACGGGTAGCAAATAAGGTGACGTTTGTCGTGAGCCATCTTAGATGCTTTACTTATTGAATAATATAATACTCGTATTATGTTGAATAGCATATCTGCGAATTGGTTGAGATGAAAAGTATTTAGATTAAATTCACCATTGAAATAGAATTTAGATTGTTATACACATAGTTAACTTAGAATATTGTTAGAGTTGAATTTTGATTAGTTACACGATCCATTCTAGAGAATTTTGATGGACGAGAAACTATACACATGTTATAATATTGCACTACAAACTATGCCCGTGGCTCCGCCCGTGCAAGAAGCTCTACAGATTCTTACTTATAAATGTTTGCTCTACAGAATGCTTGCTACAACCCGTACCTACAAGTATTAATTTCGCTAAACCTGTTTATTTACTTCTGATTACCAAAGCCATTTCAAAGGCTCAAAGGTATGTAATGCTTCTTCTGCCAATAGCGCATTAAAGGCTTTGGTAAAGCAAAGTTGCTACAAGTTTACTAGTAAAAATATTTTTGAAATACGAGGTACAAACAAAAAAAAATCCTACTATTTTCATTTACCATTATTTCAGACAATTTAAATATCCTTATCGGTCGAAATCGCAATCTTTGGGTCCTTACTCCTTATCAAATATCAAAAGACGGAACATTTAAAATGAGAACACTAAACGTTGGAATTGCCAGCGACAATATTACGACGCCATAAAAAGAGAATTTTCTTTTAATTCGCAATTTTGTGTCTGGCAACAGCTACTCACAATAAAACATGGACGTCGCCGTGTTTCGAGTCGCGATCGAATCGTTCACGGGAGGCTTTAAAGTTTATTTAATGTGCTCCAAGAGAATTAATGTGACACCTAAGCTAGGTGCCAAACATAAAAAATAATTATAGGTCAATAAACCGATTCTTTTACACAAGAAAGCACTTGAATCCTTTTTTTATTTAGCTCAACACAAATGTGGGGAAACGATTTATTGACAATAGAAGGATGTCACATGAATCACGCATTATAGTGTCTACATAACGAATAAGGTTTCTTGGTATTGAAATCTGACATGAAATGTGAGAAAATTCAAAAGGAATAATTAATGTACATGCTTTAACACTTTTCGTTGAATTTTAGGAGGTTACAGAGTATATTAAACACTATACTTATTTAAATGCCAGCATTCTTAGCATGCGCAGCAGTAGGTAAGGTAGATTGCAGACAAACGTTCTGATTTCAAACTCAAACAGCAAGGCCAATACCGTGCGATTTCCGCCAGAATCGACAAGCGCCAGAATATTGCAAAGAAGACACCATCTTTTTAAAACCTGGATCCAGAACTAGGTTCAAAAGAGATGCGTTACGACAACCAACGTATCCAAGATGAGATGATTAATAATTAAATGAAGTTATTTTTCAAAAAGTATAAAGCGATCCGACGTCTAAAGTCCGCCATTTTGATTTTATAAAAAAAAACTAACCTAACCATGGCGCGACCGACTGACCACGAGTTCATAGACAACCTCATGTATCTCATAAAATCCATGTAGCTGTTAGAATACTTCAACGGTGTGAAGAATCCCACATGCAAAGATACATAGTTACGCATGAAAAACACCTTCTCTTTGCTGTCGCCCAGTCGGTTAAAAGAGACATCATTTTATTAACTAGCAACACTACTTCGGTAAAGATCACAATACATTTCAGAACTACGACATTAAAATAGACAGAAAATATTTGCGGAGAGGTAAAAGGGCAAGTGGTACTTATTTGAAAATAAAAGCCGTCTCACTCAATGTTACGAGCGAAATCACGGCCACTTAAAAATATACTTGTTGTTCCGAAGCCAGTACAATTTCCCGAGCACCTATTCAACGTTGGTATTTTCTCCAAATAAATGTTTCACTGAGCAACGAGTGTTTGTTATTATTCTTATTAAGATCGTTATTTATGTACTGTCTTTGAATTTATTAGTAACGACAAAATTATATGTTATGGGCTGTTCTTGTCCTGCTCTGTTTGTTAATACATACGTATGGTACTCATATATTTGTATGTAGGTTATAGTTATTCCCAATGACAGAGTATAATTTTACGAGACTACCATTGATGAGTCGCTGTCTTCGCATGTATGTAGGTATCTCTAACTGCTGACTATCCGCTAGTTACACGTAAGTCCATTAAATTTAATTCCCGATTAAAAGTAATGCTGTCTCCCTCTATCGGAACGTATCAGATAGTGACAGCATTACTTTCAATCGGAAATTAAATTTAATGGACTTACGTGCAACTAGCGGTATATCTTTACAATGTTTATTATGTGCAATCTGCAAATAAACCCCAATAAGATATTGGAAAGCCCTTTTCTTTTGTAGGCTTCGTTCAATGTCTTCCCAATGGTTTATAGGCTGTAACATTTTACAGGTACTGCCTTATTCGTTTCTGCAAAACACTTAGCGAGCGCGGCATTGAAAAGGGACTTGTGCGGTGACCGCGTCCGTTTTGTGTAAAATGTCAAAGTAAGGGGAAAAGCAAGAGGCGGGCGCGAAATTGTGTTGACGCAGTGACCGCAGCGGGCGCGTGTGGAGCGACGCGGCGACGACGCGTCCCAAGTGGCCCGGTGGTCCGCGTGCAGACCCACTCAAGAACAATTCTACTGAAGCCGTCATCCGCCGGGATAAGCGGCTCATTATTCACTAAAAGCCCACGGCGTGCCCGCTCGGGTAATTGGAGGCTTTGTTCCTTTGCGCTCGGCTTTGACGCTCTCGTGAACTATACGAGATTCCGCTCCGTCGGATTATTATTCGCACAATCAACGATGCACGCCGAGCCTTAGATTAATCTGACAGCTGAGGTATGAATTGTTTGTAGAGCGAGGATAAACGTCGCATTACTTTTTGCAGTATCATTATTTTTGTTGTGTAATCCTGCGTAAAGTTTTTACAGTCCAAAAATAAAACAAAGCACCGCGGAATCCCTTTATACATAAACGCGTTTATGTAGAAAGGCATTCTGTCGGAGAGACACAATGTTAAAAATATAAAATATTACACCATTGTCGAAACCAGTCTTGGTTCAATCGAAAACGTTATAGATTTGCGTGAGCGTGGGAAAAGCAAGAAGAAGCTATAAGAGTTTATTGCATGTGGAAATAGCCGCTGCAACAGAGACCAACTCTAACTGCCAGTCGTGAAATATTACTGTCCACTGACATATCGTGGGTGTTACACATATCTATTCAATGACGACTAAATAAAATTACTATTTAAAAGATGGAGCTTGTGATGTTACATCTTATTCTCACCGTATAACTGCATCTGCCGCCTCACTTGCATACATTTATAAATCCACTAACTTTTCTCCGCACTGAAAAAAATGCGAGCTAAGATACATTTTCTCTTAGTTGACATTAAAATGTTTGGAATCACTATTTATTTATTTACTATAAACAAGATAGCATATTTGCCTGAACAAATTAATTTTATTTATATCGACAATGTTACATGTACAGAATAATTACCGGTCTTTGTTACATCATACATGCTTTGTTTGATTTTACTTCTTTACTTTTTTAAATCAAATAATAATTTTAGTTGATGGTAACAAGCAACTTGTTAGCATTACATCATTCTTAAACTGAGCAACATTTGAGTTAAATTAAATAACTACCCGTAATTAAACTAACTAATTACTTAGTTGACGGACAATGATAATTTAACAAAGTTCTCCTAGCTTCAGAAGTCAAGATCTTGTTAGGCTCGTATGGAGTCAAGATGCGTGATCACATTAAACAAGATGTTTGTTAAAGCAAACACTCTTTTTTTTTCAGTGCGTACTTCGTAAAATAGATCACTGGCATTAAAGCCCACAGTTTTCATTAATCTGTGTCTAGTAGAACTGTTGACATCAGGCAAGTTACTTTCTAATCTAAGTTCCATGCAGCCTCCTCCATCTTAACTCATCCTTCACTCGTTGTGCGCCGTTATTGCAGTGCTCAGTTATGGTCTAATTAATTGTTATTTGCGAACTTATCGTCAGTTTAATTATAACTTGCCATCCGAGCCATGGGCACGCACTTTATATACTTAACTATAGACACTTGAAACATCATAAATTAGATACTTTGCGCTGAGCGTGCCTAACAACGCAATAAGCGAAGGAAACTAACAAGAACACACATTTCAAACATGTATTAATTGCTGACTTGTAATTAACCAAGATACTACAAAACTCATAAAAAGTATAATCTAAAACTTATAGTGCTAGAACTATTAAACATTACCGTGCAGCACGCCGTTTTTATGCCAATATAAATGGTATAGTCCGAGTTAAACAAGTCAGAAAGACCGTAGTCGGAAAACACACAAGTCCTTATTACAGAAGAATTTTCCTCGGATGTCGCGCTCGCGGTGATATTCTCGTATTTTTATTAAAGTTGTTTTGTTAAAAGGTCTTCTAAGAATGCAACTCCATAAAAGATAGCGACCCTTGAAGTTAAAATTCAAGAGCTAATTTTTAAAAGAGGTTCACTCGAAGGCGGTTTGTCGCGATCGCCGGCGCCCCGTCAACGCAGGTCGCTCGTTATAGCGAGCCCCGCGGCGCTGGGACACAATCGCAAACTTACATTATACACCTGCACCCAACAATCCACAAACGATTTTGAACCTTAAGATGTTTACGATGATGTATATAAAGTGTTCGTTGCAGCCTCGGTGAACGTGGCGCGGGTTTACAACCAGGCTTCCTCATTACGTCTGTCGGCGTTATTGCCATCTCGTCGCAACATCAGTAAGCGCCGCTCAGAAAAATATTTACATACATCTCTCGCACAAATATTGGAAGGAAAGGAAACATGCAGTGAACAAGTAATTATGTTTAGCTTGATGTGTATTCATATTTTTGTTACCTCCGAAGGCGCTTATTGCAAGCTTTTCGTAAGATGGCTGGCACACACACCGTGTTTGCTTTGCCCCATTATAACACCTATTACTAAGTTAATGGGATTCGCGCCATGGATGAACGCCACTGATCCCGAGCTTCTTTACTGGCATGTTAAACGAATACCACGAATGGCAACTTCATGATTAGTTTTACTCTAAAAGGTAGTGATGCGCCACTACAAACAAATTATGGAGTTAACCAAAATAGTGAATTTTATTCAATCTTGTAAATGATTTCGGATTACGTGTTTATTTGCAATTGCTTTGTCGAACCGTATCTGCGGTTATTCTAGAAATTCTTATGCAGCGTGGGCGATAAACGACCATAAAATATGAAGAACATTGTCATAAAAGTTTAGATTTCGGTGAATCCATTGACTATGCATAACATTAGCGGATTTCGGCATTAGTTTGCGAATTAGCACTTTAGTATTGTGATACAACCTTTGTGTGGAAGCTTAAATGGCTGGAAATTGAAAACGACCACCTACAATACGTTTATGAGCTTTACATAACGTCCATTCATATTGAAATGCTCAGCACAAACCTCAAGGTAATAAAAGTTATATTTTGAATTACGTAGTGCATATTGGAAATGAAGAAACAAGACACACCTCAGAGTGAGAGAAAGTAAAAATCCAGGATAAACCGAAAACGGAGGAAGTAATACGCAAGGGATTTGAAAGCTCTTACAGCTGATCACAGTTGTAGCGAACGCTAACATTAAAAAAACTTTCAAATGGAGCACCGCGAGTGAAGACACAGAACAGATTGTTATAAAAGCGCTCAGAGCGAGAGTAACCACCGCACCCACATAAAACTGAACATAATTCCACAACAATACAAAACTTTCTACGTCCTTAATGCTTCATCGCGTCTTTTGATAGCATTTTCAAACTATAAAATCTTTGAGCATTGTACGTACGTTCGTGTGAACCATCGTTTCCTCTACAAGCGATAAATTTCAATGATTTAACTGCCACTTTACCCGTTATTTACTATTAAAGGTAGGCAGCAAAAGAACAGCTCATTTCCCTAATTTGTTGCAACATGTTTACTTTTATTTTAATTACTTTCAAGCGGACACTTTGTGAACACTTTGCGGAGTAAAGAGCTTACAGACTGTAAAATTGGTCGTTAAAACGTTTAGACGTTTTCTGAATACCCATCATGACGCTGCTAATTGGTTTCCATTTAAAGCTCAAGTACGACAATACAGGAACTAATAACTTGATATTTATTATTTGATAGTTACAAGGTAATTTAATTGACCACAGTTGTCTCTATTCTCTCTTCAGTTGTATCTAACGTGAAAACGCCAGGGCGTTTTCACGTTTCTCTCTCATTATTGTTTAATGAAGGAATACCGATACTTACTAGGGAAAGTGGACATTCATTCATTTAACACGTTCCGGGACACTTGATTATTTGCAAATGTCACGATATGACACTTCAAAATCCCATACATTTTATCTTACCGTCTACAGCCGTACTACTATATTACATATATTTTTAATTTTCACGCCGTGACACTAAATATCAACATCATTGTACTTGTATGGCTCAGTCTACGCCTGTCGGCGGTGTGAATGTGTTGTTTTGGTGCATAAGCACTGGTATTTGTGTGTTGAAAAATAAGTCGAAAATAGTTTGCCCTGACACCTACGAACGAATGAAGTCGCGTTATGTGACACTAGATCATTGTGCTTCCTAGGAATGTTATGGGCAAGCAACAGCTATCGAAGGTTTGTCAAATTACATGAAATAAAGTTCACCGTTAGCCGTACTGTCACTGATATACCGAAATAACGTCGAGAGGCAGTCGGTCCCTGAAAGTGTTAAAAGATCATCAATGATTACGATATCAAGTTTCTGTTGTATGACCGATAGATTGAGTTAAAGTCATGGACTTACATTTTCTTAGCTTCAAGCACATCTACGGGGTCTTTCAATTTAGACAGGTTCAGTGGCTTGTTTATGAGACCACCAAAAGAAAAAATTACAAAAGTTTAAGTAATCTATTATGCACATACTTAAATTACATAGTCAGTACATACTGCACTCCGCGCTGTAAAGTTCTATTTGTGCATGAAAATGTATGAAATCTCCACACTTACATACGTTATGCGTCCTTAGAGAGTGTCAACCAAGGATATATGCGAATAGATGACAGGAAAGAACCTCTCTTAGACCTAGTTTCACGTTCTATTAGTAAATCAAAAATGTATGCAGGGCACACGTCTGTCGCACTTGTAGCTTCATATTCTAGATACGAAGATATTTTTAGGGTTCCGTAGTCAACAAGACAGGCACCCTTATAGTTTCTTTATGTGCGTCTGTCTGTCGGCCTGTCTGTCCACGGCTTAGCTAGACTCTTAGTACTAGAAAGCTGTAATTTGGCATGGGTATAACTATACATATTATTCACACCGACAAAGTGGTAAAATAAAATATGATAAAATATTGACAAAACCATTTTTCGATACATCTGTTTGCGCAATATTAAGCTTTAAAGTGCAAAAGTCAAGGGTCCCCCTCCCCTGCCAGTTAAATGGTTGGTTTTGGATATGTGAAAACAATTATGGCAGTAGTACATAATATAACGAAGCTTAAAAGGAAAACGATCACAGCTAAGTAGGCTTTACAAGTTAACGAGTAATAGTCGACTAACTTACATTAATTTGCAGTTGGAGAATTGACCTTTTTTTTTTGATCACGGGGTGAAAAATCCTCATGGATGTCCTCCGCCCTGGAGCGGGCGGAGAGGTATGTCAGATTCTTACTGACTAAAAACTACTACAGTGTTCCCTTCCCACACTTGCACCCCTCTTGGGAGCTAGTATTACTTCCGTGATCCCCGGCTAGTCTCGGCGGCCCGCCTCTGTCGGTCACCTCAAGTCTGGGGAGGGGTGACGTGTTTGAACCCCCCCCCCCCGCGCCGTCCCTGGACCCACTGAGGGGGGCTGAAAGAGGACATTGTCTGCCCTCTGCCGACGCCCAGTGTGCCTGCTGCGGGCCGGATGAGCGGCTGAGATCTCCCGCTCCCTTTCCGCAGCCTCCTTCTGCGACACTACTGTTTCGCAGAAGGATACCACCGCTTCCCAGGACTCCTCGCTGCCGACCATCGACTCGACCACGACCGGTAGCGACCGGTCACTGCCTACTCCTGAGATGAGGGCACGGCGAGGCTCCTTCCAAGCGGCACACTCTGCCAGCGTAGGAGAATTGACCGTGACCTAACATCGATGTATGGGAGAACATGTGTTTCAATTACCTTTCCGACTACGGAACCCTTCATTGTGCATGGTTCGACACCCACTTGGCCGGGTTTTTTCGCTTGGATTTCTAGGCAAAACGGAAAAGGTCATTGGCCTATGCCTAAATAAGTTATAACGTTTCGTCTCGGGTGAAAGCCGGGTTTGAAGCTGTGGGCGAATATCGGTGTAATCTGATTGGTTGGCGATCTGGTGATCGGAGTTTAATGCTATTAGTTTGCTAGTGGAAGCTGTTTGCCTATCTACCGAGTCATGCCGCAGTGGGTTTTTGAGGGTTCCGTACCCAAAGGACAAAACGGGAACCCTATTACTAAGGCTCCGCCATCTGTCTGTCTGTCCGTCTGTCACCAGGCTGTATCTCATGAACCGTGATTGTTAGACAGTTGAAATTTTCACAGATGATGTATTTCTGTTGCCGCTATAACAACAAATACTATAAAAAGGAATAAAATAAATATTTAAGGGACTCCCATACAACAAACGTGATTTTTAGGATTCCGTACCCAAAGCGTAAAACGGGAACCCTATTACTAAGGCTCCGCCGTCTGTCTGTGTCTGTCTGTCCGTCTGTCATCAGGCTGTATCTCATGAACCATGATAGTTAGACAGTTGAAATTTTCACAGATGATGTATTTCTGTTGCCGCTATAACAACAAATACTAAAAACAGAATTAAATAAATATTTAAGGGGGCTCCCATACAACAAACGCTTTTTTGCTCGTTTTTGCTCTATATTGATAACGGCAACAGGTAGACGCTTGAAATATTCACAGAATATTTAGTTTTGGATTCACTTTAAAAATAAATAATTAAATTAAAATAAAACAAATATTTAAGGGGGGCTCCCATACAATAAACGTGATTTTTTTTGCTATTTTTAAAGATAATGGTACGGAACCCTTCGTGCGCGAGTCTGAGTCGCACTTGGCCGGTTTTTTTTTTATTACATAGCTTTACTCATTGGCTGTCCTTTGCTGAGTAATGGTGGCCCAGTAGTAATGGCCTTGATTTACGAATTGTAGGTCGCGAGGTGGAGCCCAGCCAGGCGCTTTACTTTGTGTAAATAATTTCATAGCCACTGCTCTCAAAACTGTGAAGGAAAACATCGTAAGGTAACCGGCATGTCCTAGAACCAAATATTCGACGACATGTGATATCTACCAACCCGCACTGGCCCGCGTGTTAGCCCACTCCCTCTCGAAGAGAGGAGGCCTGTGCCTCAGCAGTTTGAACATTACTGGCTGATTATGACTCAATGGCTGCTACGAGAGTTAATCAAATACCAAGATACAAGCCCTGTTTTTTTTTTTTTTTCTTTTCCTTCTGGCTTCGCACGGTTTGTGCATTTAGCCAATGTCAAGTTTTAGTTCTTGTCTAATATTGATGAAATGAATTATAAATGCATGATGATGATATCCCCGCCCACTCCCCTTGAGTTTCAGTAAAGATGTGGCACTTTACTGAGTCCTCACGCAGACTTCTTGAGAGAACTTGAAGCGAAGTTGCACTGTTTTGTTTCATTTGCCTACACTAATGCACGTTCACAAACACTTATTGGTTAATAATCCACCATTATTACACATTAGTATTCGGCTAAACACAAATTTTGGAAAATAAAACAAACTACTGAACATGACGCTTCACTTTCCCGCCAAGAAGTCCTACAAGCCCTGTTTAGTTTGAGGGTCAACGGTCTAAGTATATCATTGTGATGTAGGTATAAACGTAAGTGTAAGCTTACTGTCTGTTCATCACCTTTTCTTTTTTGCCAATAAACCTTTTTTAACGGACTTCCAAAATGGCGGAGGCTATAATTATGTACGTCAAAATATTTTTTTGTTTTTTTTTAATGTATGTTCACTGATTTCTCCGTCAATTGTGGACCGATTTTGAAAATGCTTGTTTTCGTTTGAAAAGGTATGCTGTGGAGGTGGCCACATTGTCACCAATTCAGAATCTGTTGAGGGAATCCCATGGAAATCGAGGGAAATGCTCAAATTTTATAGGCAGACCTATACTACTGGTACTATTCTATTCTATTACACCATTTGGTGAAGTCGAACTGATGATGAAGACCACATACGGCCACCGGAACTACTCAATAATAAGTATTTTAGAGATTTAGATTCGATTAGGCACTTTAATATAATTACTAAGCAATTTATGCTCGTCACAATGCATATGGTAAAGGTAGCCAGCAGCTCCAGTTCTTCTGGTTCTTAACAGACAACTCCTCAACAATTAACGTCCCTGCATCAGGAAAATATTTTGTAAAAGGTGATGAGCTTTTGTCATAAGGCTATTGTAACTTAAAGAAAATTACAAACTAACCCACAAAAAAGTGAAGTTTAAAAAACTTTGTATAAAAAAAAACAACCGACTTCCAAAAAACACACTATACAAAGTGATAAATTACTCCGGTGGCAAATAGCTAAAATAAAGATCCAAAGACACCGACCGTTAGTTATTTTTCACTTTGTAGTTTTTTTTTTTTTTGAAGTTGGATGTTTTTGTTTTAGTGACCCCACTTAATCTATTGAATGAACAGCCAAGAAAAGACATGTAGGTATATTATACCTACCCTAAAATTCATGTAGGAAGTCTTAAATTGAAAAACTTTATACAGAATGTAACAAAAACCCTGTTGTTCCTTTTAGGGATGTATACATACCTACAAGCACAACATTGGTGGAACTATAATTTAAAAAAATTAAGCATTGGCTAGTCGAGAAGTTAAAATCAAAGAATTAATGAGGTTAGAAATCAGTTAAACATTACAAATAATAATAATTAACTATTCATTTTAATTATTTTGTTGAACAGTTTTTATAAATTAATTGCTTTATTACGTATGTATACCGATTCTTAAAACGTTCGTAGAAGGAACAACAGGGTTTTTGTTACATATTGTATTGATCTTGCGACTGATAACGTATGGAAAAACAAACGAAGCAAGGCGCACCTTTATCGCCTCAATCTATCAAAGCAAAGAGAGTAAGAACTGCCAAACGACACCAATGGCTTCCCGGACACATCGAGCTAGGTGAGGATCAGATTTGCCAAGTCTCCTGTAACGTAAGGCCTTTATAAAGAACATGATCCTTTATGTCAGGATAACAGGGAGGAGTAGAATGCAACCCTATTTTACGTTATCCGTAAAAGCAATTTTTAGTTGCACTACTGCTGTGATTTATAATTCAGAGGAAAGTATGAATCACAGTCAGAGTAAGAATATTGTTTTAGAGATTGATTACAAGTACGAGTACATATTAATACTGGCCGGAGATAAAACGTACTTAATGATTAAAAAGTCATACTATCGTACAAGTCAACATACCATCACGCCTTGTTTCCCCGAAGGGTTGGGCAGAGGTATACGTCCCATGTAATAGAGGGCGAGTCTATTGCCATTAACCGGGCACAAATCCAGACTCCGGGCTGCTACTGAGAAATTCCTATCCTATCCTACTAATATTATAAATGTGAATGTTTGTATGTTTGTTATTCAATCACGCAAAAACGGTGAACGGATTTGGATGATATGAATAGAAATCGTTTATTCTGTAAATAGCATATCGGAATCACTTTACACACATCAAGAAAAAACTAGATATAGTCGACATTTCCTATCTGACTACCCCTGAGAAGAAATGGCGAAACAAACTCAGGGGTCAAAGTCTCTTTTGAAGTCCAGACCCCCCGTAACTTAAGTTCACCAGTCCTCAGTGTTATTATGGAGTTGAATCAATGAAATGATGGAATAATCTTGGTCAGATCATGTGAGGACCATGTAGATCCGTGTTTGAAATGGTCTTGTGAGGAATGAACCACACAAATTTGAGTGGACCTGTTCAATCAGTGCAAGCATTTGTCAGTTAATCGTGCAGCTTAATATCGAGCAAGTTAATATCTAACTGGAAGGTGACGTTGGGTAAGTATGTCTGGTCAGGGAATTTACTAATTGTTTATCAAATAAACACACTACGTCGTTCCGTGATATAGGCATTTCATAAAACTGTCAAAGAATGTCAGTAAGTCGTGATTTGAATAAACGGCCAATTTAAGTTGGTATTCAATTAATTTCCCTGACTTTACCTACTGAAAAGTGCACATTTGAAGTTCAAGTTAAACACTTCAATATTACCAATCGGATGCCGCAGCAAACCTGTCTGTTCTGTAGACTTTTACTACGTTAACTTTCGTGAAAACCAATATCGTACCGAAAGACTTTAACAAATAACGTGCACGCTTCCTTTAAGCTGATATACAATTTAATTCCATTACAGTACTTACGCTCGCCGTCGCTCGAACAATGGTCAGCTTAGCTCTTAAACAATAGGAACGTTATTGATCTCAAACAGACTGATTTGAAACGTCCTAGACAAAACATAGATAAAAACCGGCCAAGTGCGAGTCGGACTCGCGCACGCAGGGTGTCGTACCATTATCTATAACAATGGCAAAAAAAATCACCTTTGTTGTATGGGAGCCCCCCCTTAAATATATGTTTTTTAAGTGTATATAATTATAACTAAATATTCTGTGAATATTTCAAGCGTCTACCTGTTGCCGTTATCAATATCGAGCAAAAAAGAGCAAAACAATCACTTTTGTTATATGGGAGCCCCCTTAAATATTTATTTATTCTCTTTTTTAGTATTTGCTGATTAAGCGGCAACAGAAATACATCGTCTGTGAATTTCAACTGTCTAACTAGCACGGTTCATGAGATACAGCCTGGTGACAGACGGACAGACAAACGGCGGAGCCTTAGTAATAGGGTTCCCGTTTTACTCTTTGGGTATGGAACCCTAAAAACGTAGTGAAACCTGTTGAAAAGCTCGTAATGTTTTGTGAGCGTCCATTAATTTAGTTTGATTTCGTAGATTCTGGACTCTAGTAGAGATTTTAACGAAATGTTTGCAAATAAAGTCAACGCCATGAGACGAGATAAATTTCATACTTTGGGATTTAAAACTTTAACTGAAATTGCGTATGGTTCACTTTCCATTGCAACTAAAATTATTTTATGACGTTTAGCGATAATTTCTTCATTCATAAATCAACTTAGATATCTTGAGTTTAAAGTTGATAGTTGTATAATTTGCAATTTTATGTATTTATAGCTTCTCATGACGGTTACTTTAGCTAGGATCACAGTCGAAGCTCTTTGTCGCTGTGACGCAAATCTCATTACTGCAGATATAGCTATGAATTTCATGCTCACATAATTAAAACCCTGGTGCACCCAGGGTCGTTTTAATGCCAAATTTGCTGAACAACTCACATATCGCTGAAATATTTGCAGAATTCATCAGTCAAACTATTTTAGTATAAAAGATGAGAGTGCTACTTTTCCTAGTCTTGATGGCCAACAAATAGCTGATGTCCTTCATCATCATCATCATTCCAGCCAAAAGACGTCCACTGCTGGACATAGGCCTCCCACAAAGGGTAATAAGGGTAACATAATCGCCACGCCTGGCAGGCGGGTTGGCGATCGCAGTATGGTGTAATTTTTTTTTTTTATAACGTTGCCCCACACTAGGAATTTCTCCTGTATTGTGGGTGCGTTTACAAACATTTAAACTCACATACACAAACAGCCAGACCCGGAACAACTACTTGTAGGTCATACAAATATTTGTTCCGTGCGGGAAACGAACCCGCGACACGTAGCGCAACAGTCAATCGCATAACCACTGCGCCAACCGTGCCGAAAATGCATAGAGAACGCTGCTGCCCATTCTCTAGTAGCTGATGTCCTTAGTGACCTACAAAAGATCGGGCAATCCAAGACTCTGATAATACCCAGCAGTCAAAGCAGCTCAAGTGACTACAATGACTTCGTATTGGCTTCCTAGCTAGCATTAGCTGGAATGAAGGAAGAATTGCAAGCAGCAATCGAAAAATCCATGTCTGAGTCTCAGGTTAGTTTTTCACTTAGACTTAATGATCTATTTATTTTTTCGTGAAATGATAACAGCCGCATGGGTCGATCGCAGGTTAAGCCACGCTTGCCGCGGTTGGTTCGTGGATGGGTGAAAATCCATTACATATCGAGACCCCTCCATGTCTCGGAAAGCACGTTAAGCCGTTGGTTCCGGCTGTCATTTGTAGATCTTCGTTACGTTTAGTCAGAAGCTCAGAAGTCTAACAACCAATATTACCGAGGGGTATCGTGTTACCCATGTTACTGGGTTTACTGACCTCAGGTCAGATATGCAGTCGCTCTATGTAACCACCGGTATTAAGCTGCATTGGACGGAAAGCCGACCCCAACATAGTTGGGAAAAGGTTAAGCCGATGGTTTATTTTTTCGTAGGTTTTAATTATAATTATGTTCTAGGTTGAAAACTTTTGATGAAACTTTCCTAGGTTCTACAACCAGGCTTTGTTATTTTGAGTCTCATAAAACTGATACCTACCTACTACATATTATTATACTAGTCGACGAGTCCTTATACAACATGTCCCGGAATTAACGCACAATCTCTTAAGGGGTCACTGTACTCAACCAAACCAGAAATCGTAAAAAAAAAATCAGCTGTTCACTAGATTTTGACTAGATAATCGAACATAAATGTATGGAACAGCACATTTTTTTTCATGATTTCAGGTTTGGTCCCATAGTAAAAGTTGTTCATAATGATAAATAGAATGACCCCTTAAGACGTGCGTTAATTCCGGGACAGGTTGTACATTGGATCCTATTAATATCAGAGCTCTACTAAATTCAATCATCAGCTTGATGTAGGTAGGTATATGTTTCCCGAGAATAGCAATTTATTATTGAATACAATTAATTTAATAGAAAATGGTACCTTAACTGGAACTGATGTTTTCGCCAAATGTCAATCAAATGTACCGTAACATATAATTAATCACGATCTACAATGTTATAATTAATAGTTTAATGCTAAAGTTCTGATTGGATCGTACTTCGTCATTTCCATGCCCATTGTCACTACTATCGCTATATAACGCCATTTATACCATCATGTGTGTAAAAGCTTTAAACAATACGACAGTTCTCATTATTATAGTACTAGCTGACCCGTGCCCACTTCGTTGGGCGGTAAATATTTTTACTCTATGACACTCACAAATAACGTGGCTTTCTATGGGTAAAAGAATACCTACCCTACCTGCCTACCCTACCTACCGACCCTACCTACCTACCCTACCTACCCTACCTATCCTACCTACCTACCCTACCTACCTAAAAAAAAAAAAGACTTCCTATAAACCATCTACTAAATAGTCCGAACAAAGCCTAAACCTTTTTTTTTTGATAGGTGAGCCCCTTTCTTGAGTTATAACATTACAACGAAAAGTGGCATTGATTTTTATAAATAATATTACATTACATTTTTTAAATTACGCCGTTCAGTGTTTTTTACATTGAAAAGTGTCAATTTTCTTTTGTAATTAATAGCTTTCATCATATGCGTACATCCTCTAATCCAAATTCAAAGTCCAGTGTCTACTGACCATTTTGTCGAATGAATATCGTAATTATCAGAGGTTGGATTCGTGGCGGAACAAAAGCCAGAAAGAACCTTTAGAAGAGGACAAGGACAAAAAAAACAAAACACGGTCAGTACACGGTCACGAACTCATGTAATCCAAACAGATGGATCTTTATGTCAGTGTCGCATTGTCCGCGGACGGGGCGTGTCGCTACTAATGTACCAAGCTACGAAAGCTCGAAGAACTCGGAATAGATACTTAAGACTAAGGAGCGATTCACCAGACGTCACTTATCACTTAACTAATGATTTCCTCGATGAGAGTTAATTAATCGTTTGCAGAAGTAAGAAATGGATGTGGATATTAATTGACTGTAATTGGCCCTATGTTTTAATCAAGGTTTCGTTTTAACAGAAATATTGAAAACATAATTGAATCATTTTGAACAAACACTTCAATTTTAATCAAATATTCATGTATATAAATTTTCCGTACGAATTCGAACACTTTTCTGGTATGTGATAAGATATTTAACAAAGTCAAAGTCAAATTGTTTATTTCAAACTTCCAAAAGGTAGTTTCGTATGGAGAAGAATGGGCAAGAAACTCCACCGTTACTTTTTTAAATGTTGTACAATATTTTTTATTAATAAAATAATATTTTATATTAATTATACAATTATATGTATGTGAAGACGATGCACCTATAATAAAATTACTATACCACAATAGGTAAAAAGAGTTAAGAATGAAGCAATGACAGATAAATTAATTATGTGAAAGATAAATGGTGCTCACATATTTACAAACATTGTAAAAAAAAAACGTTTTCCTAATAAATAATAATATCAGTGTGAGTTAAGGTAATCACAGAATTTAAAATAAATGTCATAAAAATAGTAAATTAAGTATACAATTAAAATAGCAACCTGTTTGATGTTGTCTAAACTGTAAATAACTTAATGTAGACCAATTTTAGAAACAATGAACTTACGAATTAGTTTCCGATTGCGAAACAAGTTATACTCCTACCAACCCTTAATTTCAAAGCAGTATAAGTTCAATAATGCACGTTTTATGGTAAACAGTCTCCGGTTAACAACAAATCTGATTTTCGAAACAATAAAGACGATGTTTTTATTTTGAACTATAAAATAAGAGCGGTGAGAATAAATCTTATAAATATTTACATTTACGTGAAGTTGGAGCGTAAAATACATATTTGATGTCAATAGAGTTCTTTGGTTGAAACTTGAAATTATTGCGGTCGTATTTGAGAAGTTCAATAATTGTTAACACTAAAGCTTTTATTATTTTATGGGGACTATAAAGCATGTCGACATGACGGTGCAGCAGTGAGGCTTGTTCGCGGCGATCTGTGGGTGCCTCCATAAACACGTCCCGTAGGCGGCTGGGTGTGTACTGTGCAGTGTGTACTCCCATGCGGATAACGCTAACGGTGCTAACAGTCGGTGGAACACTTTTGTTTCGTCCTATAACGGGATTTCTAAACGTTGCGTTGGTGCTCATCTCCGTAATCCGGCTGATGTGACCACGCTTACTGCGTGGACAATGAGTGTCCACACTTATACACGAAGTGCATGTCAACCTCGAACACGATTTTAATTCCTAAATAGGCAAATAGTCTACTTACTAATGTCATAATTTTCAAATATTAATAAGATTCTATAGTGGATTTTAAAAATACTTAATATTTAATGTGTGAAAGTATGTGATTTGCCTCAAATGATTTTTGTATCAGTGTTGTCATGAAGCTTAAAAGTATCTCATTTGACAGTTATTTTAAAAAGTACGGGTTTTTATAAAGGGAACCAACAAATAAACGTATTTTCTTTTTTCTTCTTTAACCTTACTCAAGACTCAGGCATTACTTAAAACTAGTTTTTAGCAATCAAATGGCTTGAATCTGACTTGTGACGTTCTGTAATACGGGCCTAAGTCATGCAGACGTACAAACCAATCAATCTGCCCAGCCTTGTCCCAACAATGTTGAGGTCGGCTGCCAGTCTAACCAGATGCAACTGAATACTGGTATTTTACATGGAAAGACTGCCTATCTGACCTCCATACAGGAGAAATTCCTAGTGTGGGGCAACGTTATAAAAATATATATATATATATATACGTCGGATAGACAACATTTTACTCAGATTCAGACATCATTAGATTCAGACTTCATCAGAAGTTGGGTTTCGTGCAATGAAAACACACTAGGTGCGATACACAGCGTTTATTAAAATTACAGATTGACACAATCACTACACATTTTAACTCCCATAATAACCGAGCATAACGCATCGAGTACAGTTCCGCGACGTCCTAAGTCCGATGCGATCAGACCAAACACTGAATCTTGAATGTCGTCCTCGCCCATCGGCTCAAAACATCACGACTCTGTAGAAGCGCGCCAATGGTGTGGGTAGATGACGTCATGTCGCCAGTAGTGGCGCGCTTGTGACTCGTTTCTTGCCCGTACTAATGACCGAATCCGACATATACCTATAAATATATATAACCCAGTAACTGGGTAATACGATCCCCTTGGTAAGATTGACAAAAATTACGAACATTCAGAATCACATCTTTGGCACAAAGCTTAAAGCCCCAAATCCTTACACCATGATTTTAATGTAAACACCTGCTCGCGCGCAACGCGTGCACGATAAACAGCTAGAAATACTGTAGTTACCGCAAAATAAAAATAGAAAGGCTGGAAAAATGCGCGTATGGAGCTTTTCAATAAAACCAGTCGCGTGAAACTGGGCTATTGGTTTTCTTTGCGAGTACCGCGTTGTAATTCGAACCGAAGCGAGGTCGGGACCAGCCCTGGCCGAACTACCGACCATGGAAATATGAAATACTTGTTTAATACCCGCCCATTATTGAGTAATTGAATAGATATGGTATTGCTTGTTTATTTTGTTTATCAGCATCAGTCCGCCCACTGTGGAGAATCTATTGGCAGTATAAAAGCTGTTTGATTGTATCTCCGCTCGCGTCTTTATCTCTAAGATCCACTGTTTTATTTTTCGTTTCTACATCATCATCCTCTGCCTTTCCAAACTGTTGGTGTTGGCTTCCAGTCTAACCAAATGTAGCTGAATACCAGTATTTTACACGGAGCGACTGCCTATCTGACCTCCACAACCCAGTGACTGGGTAACACGATATCCCTTGGTAAGACTGGTTGTCAGACTTTCGGGTTTTGACGACCCGTAACAACTGTCAAAGATTTATAAATGACAGTCGGGACTAACGGCCTAACGTGCTTTCCGAGGCACGGAGGAATCTTGGTATGAAAAGATGGTCACCCATCCACGGACCAACTGCGGCAAGCGAAGCTTAACCTGATCGATCGACCCGTGCGGCTGTTATAACTAAGCCACAAGTTCGTTTCGAGGTACATTCTATAACTCTCATTGACCTTGCTTCTTACTAAAGTCCAGTCGCGAAGCAGAAAGAATTTCGTACAATGACCCCTCATTACTTATCTCTATCGCTCGCGCACAATTGTATTGCCGTCGCACTCGCATTTTAAGATCCTTCGGTGCGAGTGCGACGGCAATAAAATTGTACGCGAGCGATAGAGATAAGTAGGTAATGAGGTATCATTGTACAAAATTCTTTCTGCTTCGCGGCCGGACTTTAAAACAGTAATTCTAAAATATACTGGGTCAAATTAAATTAGCTAGCGAAACTCCACAGACGTGATGGGTATCGATATCTAAACCCGGTAAAATAAAAAAGATTTGATGATTATTTTTGGGGTCAACGACCTCTTATTATGTTACTTGAAGTCTCATAGTTGAAAAAATCTTTTTTTTTTGTTTTATTGTGTTTAGATATCGAAAGCGTCTGTGAAGTTCATACAAAAAAAAAGTTATTTTTAACTGAGATTTAAAAGTTTCGTCGTTTTATCTCGTTTAGATATTGATACCCACCACTTCCTTTCACTTCTTCTTCTTTCACATCTTGGTGAAATAAAGATTTTTTTTCTGCCGAGTCCCGCTAGCTAATTTATTTATCCCTGTATAGCTAGTTTACCGTTAAAAGTAACATTAAATTCCAAATCTGTAATAAGTTCACATTAAAATAAATTGTAATCGATTCATATTTAGTGTCAAAAATATCATCTCCATTTTATTAAACTTGAGTTTAATGATATGAAACATAAACTAATTTACAGTTAGCCTTCCAAGTTATTCAACTAATTAATTCGATTTTCTTTCTTGATTCTTATCAAATATTAAAGCTGTCACTTATTGGAGAAGATTTCAATTTAAAGCCAATAAAAGAATGTAATTATTATTTTATAACTTATAAATTGATGTGTAAATGTATGGACAAACAATTCAAATCAACTATTTATTAAGCATTAATTATAGATTTCTAAGAGAAGGCGCCATTTAAAGTATGATCGATGAAATTTCTCAACATTATGCATCTAATTATAATAAAAAAATAGATATGAGACGTGAAGGTCGGTCTGACCGTATTGAGGACAAATTCTTTAGTGTGTTCATGTAATAAGATTTTCACGTTTAATCCAAGAAACATTAACGAGTAGTTAGAAATAATAAAGAGATATACAAAGGTTTATAACACGAGCCAAACTGTACGCCCACGACCCGTTGAAATATGAAGACAGTTCAAGTTATTGGAAGTAGTATATTATATTTAAAGATGAGATTTATATCAAGGCCCATATTCCTTTACCAATTATACGAGTATCATGTATTTTGTTTTGGCTAGGATGTATTATTTATAGCACTGACTATTAAGCACATTGCGTAGGTATGTGCCCGAAAATAATATACCTACGTTTTTTCTATAATAAGAAACTATCGATAAGATTAACTTTCATTTCCACTAACTTTTGTGTATTTTTCCAGGAAGATCAATAGAAGTACTTAGTAGCCACCCATCATTTGCTGATCGCATTCGGGGGTTTGCAAAAAGTGAACCTGTGAATCTACTATTTTTCAAGTTAAGACATACCATTCCAATCCCATTCAATCAGACAAAATCAGTGAATTTTTCCCAAATTCCAATGAATTAAACACAAACCCCCTTATTCCAAAACAAGGTTTATCTTCAGACCCAGGTTTATAACATGGAGCCATTATTGAATTTCGAACTTTATTCCGACTATGGTAAAGTTCCTAAACCCAAAACTGTCAACTTAGTACCGAACCAAGTTTTCAGTTTTGTATAAAGAACGGTATTTCAATCACTGTTACGTTCTTATTACAAAAACTGGCTCCATGGTTTAAGCCATGTCAAAATATAAACCTTGTTTTGTAATAAGGCCGCATGAGGTCAATGATATATTATAAATAGACGCGTCATACACGAACATTAGTGCACTTAAAAACAGCGTAAGCCATGATTGTAGCTACATACTTGCATACAATCATACAGCGCGTGAAGAAAAAGAAAGACCTATACCGATATCTGTTGTTAGAAAGAGATGAACATACATATTTAGTTACGTCACTAGCTGCTGCATGTTCATTGGTACGTACGTAATAATAATAATTATTATTTTAAATGTCAGGCAAGTGCCTAGAATTTACTTTGCCATTATTGAGCGCAGGTAACGCATCTTAAGGTAATACATCATTGCATGAGGTGGTTTAGATCAAATAAATTATTTTTAAGTCAGTTGGATAAGTTGGATATTGGAGTGTTCTCATAAATATTCTCGTTATTTGTACCAAACAGCACGTATTCGCTGCATCACGGCTGTCCTGCACCGGTTACACGGGCGGGCGGCAAGCACACCACACGCCCGAGCCGCACCAGCGATCACTACCTCCATGACTCCACAATTTCTGCTCCATTTATGTTAAATTTTATATTATCATATTCATTTACATAGCCAGCTTGTGGGATAAACGCTTCGTTCTTATTATCGGACCTAATTATTGGTCTTTGTGTTCAAATTGGAGGAGAACTTTTTATTCAAATCAAGTCACGTTGCGTTGGCGTTGTGGCGAAACAATTGAATAGATGATTCTTTCTATTGAGTCGTTAAGGTTAATAATTGTTATATTGTACTCCCATAGACGCAAACTAAAGATTAACTACGGATAGAAATGGAAATGATATTTAGGAACACACATATTTTATTTCCACTAACGGAATACATTAGAAAGAACGCTGGGAGTCACATAAATCCTGCTATGGCAGGGGACGTCACATAAACTTGATTTATCTTTTGTGACGTAAGTTAACTCTTATCAAAACCGTAGGTTACAAATTCAACTCAACGAAAATATTTTTATGGGAAAATTGGATTCAGAAAGCAGTTTTTGGAATAATATAATGCAGACGGTTTTTTCTGTGACGAGACGTTATTAGTTTTCATAAATTGGAATTGAAATTTAACAGAATGATTGATCTAATAAGTAGCTAATTTAGAAAAAAAATATGCACTGTAAAAATTTTTTGATTTAGCATGCTCCTGATTTTCTGGTTTAAATCTTCGTGGATCAATGATTTCTTTCGAATTTCGATATTTTAAACAATAATAAGGATTGAAACCACCACTAAATACCATTTTAAGCTCACTAAAAATGAAACAAAACATAGAAATCAAGTGTACTTTAATTTTAATTCTTAGATTTGCCTACAGCTACCTACTGCAAAGCTACTTGAATAACTTAAAGGTAGAAACAAAAGCACTTTCCAGCCCATTGACGATCGTTTTAAGTCAAACAACACAATAACTTAAACAATCAACTCTATATTTGCACAATATGTTTGCCAACTCATATTTGTACTGCTAAGTGTTGCGAATAAATATACGATTGTCGATAAAAAGCTGTGCCGTATGTAAAATATTATTCGATATAAAATCGTTTAGTATATTCTTGTAATAAAAACTTTGCGCTAAAGGTTTTCAGTTTAAGAGTTTACTCGTTGACGTAGTCTTGCTGGAAATCTTTGAGAACTTCTGAATTACTTCCAATGATTTTATATTCTATCAGTGGTCTTCCTGACGATTTTAAGCGCTGGGTTTTGGATAAAGCCTGTGTTTTTTGCCCGGTTTTTGCAATGATGTGACCTTTAGATGCGTTACCTCCAGTAAATGCCAGGCAATTGCCTGCCATTTACAATAATTATTATTATTATTAAGTACGCGCCAATGAACATGCAGCAGCTAGTGACGTAACTAAATATGTATGTTCATCTCTTTCTAACAACAGATATCGATACAGGTCTTTCCTTTTCTTCACGCGCTGTATGATTGTATGCAAGTATGTAGCTACAATCATGGCTTACGCTGTTTATGCACTAATGTTCGTGTATGACGCGTCTATTTATAATACGTCATTGGGTTTTAGAGTTTTATTGTTTTTTTAGCAGTTTGGTATACTAAAACAAAAATATGTGTGCTTTTCAATTTAACATTCAAATTCTTACTTACCTATACCTGGATCTTGTAGTCAAAGCAAAGGGCAAAATACAGGAAGCGATCAAAGCAATACCTACACACAACAAGAATGCTTTGACCATGTAGGTAATATTCCACCCTCATAGGTAAGGGAAAGTGTCAATTAATTGAAATTACATGCAAATTATATCGTACGTTACGCAGGTGAGAAGCAATAGTTTCGATTTAATTGCATTAGAAGTTCACGCCGGCGTTGCCGCTCTAATTTGCTTATAGCCATAAAATTGCAATTAGACGCAAATACGTTTCTAGGTTAGAGACCTGATCACCGGTTCTAATTAGCCAGTTAACTTGTAAACAATAATAATGTCACGTTGCCACCGTGTATATGGAGGGTTATACGTATAAAATATTCATGTTTACAGCTACTAATTTACATAAATCTTTCTAAAAGTATGTGAGTCGATCTCATTACAACGGTTTAATGTGTAGCTAACTACTATTAGGTGTCATAAAAGCAAATTGTAATTACAATACTAATGAACGGTTACATTTTAATGTTGATTTAAGTGTTACGAGACTACACCCGTAGTTGTGACAAACTTACTTGGTACCACAATCAATCTGCCATGTTGATTGTTGCTAATCGGTAAGGCTAAAAAAAGCGCGGTCATAGCTAGTTCCCAAAACAAGCTAATAATACAAGGCGAGGGGTGATTATATTTTATCTCGCTTTTCCGAACTAAAGTGCAATGAAGGTGGATATTATGTAAATAAGTCAATCAATCAATCTGCCTAGCCTTTTCACATGTTGGGGTCAGATTCCAGTCTAACCGGATACAGCTAAATACCAGTATTTTACATGGAGCGACTGCCATCTGACCTCCACAACCCAGTAACTGGGTTATACAATACCCCTTCGTAAGACTGGTTGTCAGAATTTTGTACCCCTAACGACTGTCAAAGATCCACGAATGGCAGCCGGGACCAACGGCTTAGCGTGCTTTCCGAGCCATGGAGGAGTCTCGGTCATGTAAAGATGGTCACCCATCAACAGACCAACCCCGGCAAGCGTAGCTTTACCTAATGGATTGACCAATCATATTTTAAGACTATGAAGTTTATATAATAACCAGAAATAAAAATAAGAAAAATAATAAATAATAATTGCTATAGTGTATTAGTTATCACTAGCTTTTGCTAGCGGCTTCGCTCGCGTTAATTTAGAATTTGACAATCATTTCGTGTTGTAGGTACTCTGCTTGTCCCATAATATAATTCAATAATGATTTGAAAGACACGTGGCGCCATCTATTATCATAAGAACATTATTGTTGTTTTCCTCGGGGACAGTCCTTTTTTTCGGGATGAAAGATACCCTATGTCCGTCTCTGTACACCTGTCAACGTATATGCAAAATTTCAGGATGATCGGTTCAGTGGTTTAGGCGTGAAAATGTAACAAACAAACTTACATTCGCATTTATAATATTAGTTAGGATAGACATTATGTAAATGTAGAGACATAAAAAAAAAATCGCATAGAGCCCCTGATAGTAGCTTCTTTCTCATTTTCCAGAACTGTTTTCGCAAGCCAAAAGCTCAAAAAGCAGGTGAAAAGGTAGTGCCTCAGTTTGGGTCGCTAATGGGGAAGGCTAAAAATGGCGCTGTCATAGCTAGGTCCCAAAGCAAGCCAATAATACAAGGCGAGGGGTGATTTTATTTTATTTTTGCGAAAATGATTCATTGTTCTATTCCTAAATGTTCCGAAATTGGAGTCCACCATTTTCCGAAAGACTTTAAAATTAAAGTCTTTTTTTTAATTTTAAAGAGCTATTCGTAAAGAAAAGTTTGAGTTTATGTCGTTGTGTGTTATGTGATTACGAGGAAATAAGCAATAATTAAGTTTTTAAATTCTAACATTTTCCATGTTGAATAAATAATTACTGAATATTATTTTATTCAGTATCTTGTTTTATATTTTCAATCTGACAGGTTTAGTTGTCAGATGCCATATGCTACAAAACTATTAATATCACGCGAAATAGTAAAGTAAAACGAAACTCATGAATGAACCATTGCATGAAATGGAATGAAAAGCATTGATTGGACGAAATGTCACATTTGGTATAGGCCGGAGGGACCTAGCAATATGGTCACGTCATCTACAAATAGCTTTGGCCAGCCTTCCCAATTAAAAGATTACTAAACGACTCCACTATTTTTAAGTCCACAACGCTTCAAACACTTGTAAACTAATTCCCTACATTCACCTAATATTTGGTTTCGTTTAGTTAGTACAATGTACATGGTAATTGACACTGGTTACTTTGTGTGCTTAGTTGTACCGCGTACTTGAATATTCATGCAATACTTCGTCGGTGGCACCCCCACCCCCCCTTCCTCCGCGTGCCTTCTATTGAGACATTGTTTCCAATTTGCTATAATCCACATAGAGATGTGAGCCTGATTAATGATATTAGTATGACAGTGGCAGGAAATTTAAATATTTTGATGGAAATTGCAAATTGGGTTCCGCGATTTTTGGGGTTATAATTTTGTATTTCATGCGGTGTGTGATTTATTGAATGTGGTCGTAATTATAAAAGACAAATATTTATAAATGCAATGAAACAATAAAGCTACAGTCATAGGGGATGCGCAGGTAACCTATAATATAGCCTTCTTAGTCGATATAGGCTTCTTATTCGTGGTAAATGTAAATGTCTATTAACTGGTCCCAAATTACGATGTTTTTATTTTTATTTTATTTTATCTTTTTTTACAAACTACACTGACATAAGTTTTTTACATTATTATACCTACAATTTTAATTTCAACAAGGTTCTAACTTTTATTATTTTAATCAGATTTTATATTGATTTTTTGTTAATGTGAGGACGTTGTGGGCTTAATAGACTGTAGATCATTTTCTATTTTGTTAAGTACCTGGTACTTTTGACGGGCCTACGCTGTCCTCTCATACCTATTTACATTGTAATTTGAAAACATTGTAAAAGCCAATTTTTTTTATAAAAGAGTAACCGTAGAGTTTCTTGCCGGTTCTTCTCGGAAAGGAAACGACCAATTGGAACCGTGCACCTAGCTTCTGACGTTTCATAAGTGCCCATGTAGGCATAAGTGAAATAAAAATATTTTTGATTTTGATTGATTTTGATCATCATTTCAGCCGAAAGACGTCCACTGCTTGACATAGGCCTCCTCTAAAGGGTGGGTTTACCATAATCGCCACGCTTGGCAGGCGGGTTGGCGATCGCTTTATGGTGTTAAAATGTAATCACCCACGGGAAGAAAGGGGATGGTGCTAATCTTTACGTCCGGACCAAACGGACATTAGATCAATAACCAATCATCGTAATTATATTTACAAAAAAAATAATTTTGTGGAAAACAATGCCTAAATTTTTTTTACGATATCCTAACTACACATATTTCTGAAAATACTTATGGCTATTTAGAGGTTTAACAACTATCTCACACACATATTAATTTCTAATCGAAATTCAGCAGCCAACGATCTTAAGCTGGCTTACTGCGGATTTAATACATCACAACAACTTTAACAAGACTTAAGAAACTTTCCAAGTATTTAGTTTGCTGTTCGGTATATCTCGAATGTTTTATTAGATGATCGTGTACTCTGTAATTGAATCTGAAAACTTTTCTAATATATTGACTGAACGCTCGGCTACACTGAATGCAGCGCGCGACTGAGCAAAGGCTTACGTATTTTTGAGATTTTACGCTTACATATTTTTTTATGAAGACTACTTTTATTTTTTTATTTATAAACGACGAATTAGCGACTACGAATTAGCGAACCATAAATTTTTGACGTTTTACCGTCTCTTAACTTTAATCATCGTTTATAAATAAACCCCTTAGAGTTAAACGTATTTAATGATTTGTGGTGCCAGTGAGCCTTATAAACCTTCGTTCGAAAGATGAAATGCAGGTTAGCCTTCCAAATTCAAACGTGACATAACACTTATTGTGCCCATGAAAGTATTGCCAGCGTAAAAAGACTCGTCTTTCTCGACTCTTTCCGCCTTATTACAAAACTAGATTAATATTTTGACATGGCTTAAACCATGCAGCCAGTTTTTGTAATAAGTGTTTCCAGTGATTGAAATAACGTTCTTTATACAAAACTGAATACTTAGTTCGGTACTAAGTTGTCAGTTTTGTGTTTAGGAACTCTACCATAGTCGGAATAAAGTTCGAAATTCAATAATGGCTCCATGTTTTAAACCTGGGTCTGAAAATAAACCTTGTTTTATAATAAGGGGGTTATTGTTTCTAGTTTCACAATTGAAAGGAAAGAAAGAAAGAAAAATGCGTTTATCGGCATTATAGCAAAAATACACAATAATAATAATAAACAACAATAATTGGAACTTGCTGTGCGTAAATGCCAACGACCAATGAAGCAATCAAGTAAATGTAATAGCCTAAGTAGAGACCTGAAAGATTAACATCAGTTCCACTTATATTTCATACAACTTGTATTGTCACCATAATTGAGCCTACAACTATATGAATGGCACCAGATATGAATCACAGTCAAAGGCTAATTGTTAATTGTGAGTCATGGCATCTAGACACAGTTCCTGTAGTTAACTTTGCGAAATCAGTACGCAGGTAATGTGTCCGCCGCTGACCTAACCCTGTGACCTGCTTCTTCATAATAGCCATTACTTATTTAGATTCAGACAAATGTTACTACCCTAGCTGGTCTAAGATATGCAGGTACAGATTGGAGTTTGCTAATCTAGTAAGTCAGTAACTTTGAGACTGTGTGGTCACATGCATAATTACAGCCCGAGCGTCAAAGCTTGCGATTTTTCAGTTACACGTTAAGGCGCTGACAAGAGGCAAAATGACCTAGTAAGCTTGTTTAAAAAAAAAAAAACCGGCCAAGTGCATGTCGGACCACGCACAATGAAGGGTTCCGTGGTTGGGATGAATTTATCCCAAAAACAAACTTAACATTGTAGTTGAAAAACATGCTCTCCCATACATCGATATACGTTACGGTCAATTCTCCAACTGCAAATTTAAGTTGGTCGACTATTACTCGTTAACTTGTGAAGCCTACTTAGCTGTGATAGTTTTCCTTTTAATTTCGTTATATATACTATTGCCATGAATTTTTTCACATATCCAAAACCAACCATTTAGCTGGCAGGGGGGGGGGACACTTGACTCTAACAAAAACTAGCACTTTAAAGCTTAATATTACCCAAACGGATCCCTTAATTGAAAAATGGTTTTCCCAAACCTACAATATTTTTGAACGGCCTATCCAACGATACCCCACACCATGGAATAGACGAGAAAAAAAAATATCATCCCCATTTCACGTGTAAGGGAGGTACCCTAAACAAAAATGTTTTTCATAATTTTATTTTACTATTTTTTTGGCATAATTAATATGTATACCCATGCCAAATTACAGCTTTCTAGGACTAAGCGTCTCTGAGCTAAGCTGGCGACAGACGGACGGACGGACAGACAGACAGACAGACAGACAGACAGACAGACGGACATGGCGAAACTATAAGGGTTCCTTGTTTACTACGGAACCCTAAAAACTGCCAAATCTATAAAGTTTGTGGTAGCGGAAAAAATATATGTTATTCTTGAACATATTTCTCAGAACTTGGTTGTTACCAAAACACGTTAAGAAAAAACATCTCGATAGAAAATAACGGAAAACTAACCTTTTACTTTGAGTTCCAATCCAAAATATCTGTATTAAATATCAACGTACGGGACAAGAACGTCTTATTTGTATGCAGAACTTGGTTGTTTTTTATTTTCGATTACTCAACTCATTTTTGATTAAATGGATAATTTCTTCCTATTTTGTAATACAAGCGTTGTGTCATCGCACTTCTCTTTCTATTGTATGCAGTCCGACAGTGACCGCGCTTTAGCTGTTTTCAGCGTCTTAATAAAATCATTGCACTGCCCAAACATCTACCAACCTGGTCTGGGTCGGCGTGGTGGATTACAGCCCACTCCCTCTCACCGAAAGGAGGCCTGTGTCCCAACAGTGGGAACATTATAGGCTGATTATGTGCTGCCCAGTCAAAACTCAAATCAATCTGACGAATCTGAATTTGACGACACGGTTGGCGCAGTGATTAAGCGATTGACTGCTGCGCTGCCTGTCGCGGGTTCGATTCCCGCACGGAACAAATATTTGTATGACCTACAAGTAGTTGTTCCGTGTCTGGCTGTTTGTGTATGTGAGTTTATATGTTTGTAAACGCACCCACAATACAGGAGAAATTCCCATTGTGAGGCTATAAAAAAAAAAAACTACCCATCCTTTTCCCAGCTATGTTTGGATCAGCTTCGAGTCTAACCAGATGCAGCAGAATACCAGTAATTTACATGGAGCGACTGCCTAACTGACCTCCACAACCCAGTAGCTGGGTAATACGATACCCATTGGTAAGACTGGTTGTCAGACTTTCGGGCTTCGGACGACCCGTAACGACTGTCAAAGATCCACGAATGACAGCCGGGATCAACAGCTTTACGTGTTTTCCAAGGCATGGAGAAGTCTCTGTATGTAAAGATGGTCACCCATCCAGGGACCAACCGTGGCAAGCGTAGCTTAACACGATGGATCCAACATAAATACATTTTCAAAAATACTTTTAAAATGTTTTTTGTTTCTAACCTGAAAAGCTACACGTCCACACGCACGAATGATCTAAAAAAATATGAATATCAAAAATAATGTCGGTATTTTTTGGATACGCGGTAGGAAGTGGTGCGCGGTGACACGGGGCGGCCGGGATCCGACTTCCGACCGGCATCCGGCACGGATTGTACATGTACTTGCATATTTGTACAGTTCCGTGATTGTTTGAGCAATAAAACCAACTCGGTATCAGCTTATGTGAAATTGATTTCCGTTAGTTTACTGTTTGAAATTAAGTCTACTAATGCAACTGAAATTGAGATACGACACGTTGTACAGTTTCCGATATATAGTGTAGCTTCCGTTCAAAGGTTTATTAAATACCGATAGTTCAACATAGCGCGATGAAATTAATTTTGCAGTCATCGTCAGTGATACAGTTGTCTTCACTCATGTTAACATCAGCTAACATGAGTTTTGACAGCTGTCCGTTTTCAATTTTGGATTCGGTTGATTGACAATAATAATAACCAACAATTACGTAATTTGACACAAAATTAAAGTACCTACTTACAGATCAAATTTAAAAAAAAATGTTAAGAGATATGATTTTCAGTTTCAGCACAAGAACGAGACGCTAAAATTTGCCTTTTAAATCCCGCACAGACATCTTATAATGCAATAAATCCTGACACGCAAGTCATAGGCTCCGTGTGGTGCCGGACGTAAAGAATAGCATCATCCCATTTCTTCCCGTGGGTGTCGTAAACGACTAAGGGACTTACTAGAGAATGGGCAGCAGCGTTCTCTATGCATTTTAACACCATACTGCAATCGCCAACCCGCCAAGCGTGGCGATTATGGCAACCCCCTCCACCTTTGGGGGTAGCCTATGTCCAGCAGTGGACGTCTTTCTGCTGGGAAGATGATGATGATGATGATGAAATCATAGCGATCCTAAGTTAATAGCTATTCAAATAATGGGTATTTGAATAGCTATTAACTTGGGACCTCTATGACTATGACAATAGCTATTCAAATACCCATAAACACTAGGACGATTAAGTTATTACTTGAAGGATCCGTGTTAGTCTATTATTATAATTATTATGTTTAATAACGCCCTGGTTAATTACATACACCCCTCAGCCTCCTCACCCTATAGGTAGGTTGTGCCTCCATTGATCACATCAAATCAAAATCAATTTAATTTTCCAACCAGTAACCACAGTAATTACCTATCCAATATTAACGTCATGGTTGTGACGGAATAATTTATATTTTTTTAATTGGAGTTTTTTAATAGCCTATGTTAGAGTTACGTGCGTAGCAAATATGTGTCCTGGAAAAAACTTTGTATGATAAATTTTCAAATCAAAATAATATGCTTCGGTCGTGCTTAGGTCGTTAATGAACACAAGGAAGAGCGTGGGCCCCAAAACATCTCGCCTGCATTCTCCGAAGCGTTAGGCAGAGATGACAATTACACCCACTTCTAGGCCAGTTAAGTCGCTGACAAGAGGCAAATTATAAAGGTAGGCTTGTCTTAATTATGATTCTAATGATTATAATTCCCTAAAACCATATTTTTTATGGCCACCAAACAAATTTAGATCAACATACAACCTGTTATTGACCTACAAACTGCACAAAACGTAAGAAAATGTGAATTTCGCGGGCTACCTTAGCGCATCGCCCTTAAACTGAAGGTGCGGTATCAAAACTGCGGTAGTTGGACTGTTCGTGACTGAAGTTTAAACGTTACAGCCGCTCAAGATGAGTATTTTCACAGCAGCAAGAGGGGAAGCCACCTAAATTAATTCCCATTGTTATTCCATATCATCAAAATAATGAATCAGTTCGTCAAAATAATTTAAATTTCA
The DNA here is from genome assembly GCA_948098905.1 of Tiliacea aurago. Lineage (NCBI taxonomy): Eukaryota > Metazoa > Arthropoda > Insecta > Lepidoptera > Noctuidae > Tiliacea > Tiliacea aurago. The sequence continues at coordinate 13,739,470 of OX402577.1, forward strand.
GTTATTTGCAGATAACAATTAGTTGTAGAATGTAGGTAACAAAATTGCTCTGGAATCAGTCATGTATCGTCGTCTAGCTTTTGCCGGCGGCTTCACCCGCGTGGATGTCGAAAAAAATCTCGCGGGAACGTACTACCGGGAATAAAAGTACCCTATGTGTTAATCCAGATTATAAACTATATGTGTGCCAAATTTCATCTAAATCCGTTCAGCCGTTTTTGCGCCAATCCGAAACATAAAATCATCCCCTCTAAAATTTACTACCCCTTTCCACCCCGTTAGGGGTAGATTTTTTGAAAACCCTGATGTAAATTTTCCTTTATTTCCGATCGTAAATATAAATACCGAGTTTCAAGTTAATCGAACGGCGCGTTAAAATCTCTAAATTCAATTATTTTCCCCCACAAAATTCAACACCCTCCTCCTCCTTTCTCCCTTTAAAAGGTTGTTTTCAAAAATGTATGTTTACGGTCGTTTTAATTATTATGAAAGTATTTCCAAGTTAATTGATCAAAGTAAACATAATTTTGATATATACTGTATATATACTGTTTTCACCCCGGAAGGGGTTTATTTTTGAAAAATCTTCAATCATTGTTTTGTTATTTAATGTTTAAGTTACTTTAGAGTTTATCAAGACGCGCAGTAAAATCCTTCCCTTAAAACTTATTTACCCCCTTTTGAGGGTTACATTTGACTAAAACATTTATACGCCAATATAATATTATAAGGCTAAACATGAATGGACTATAATGTAATTTATTATCATCTTGCATGCTCTTGTATGAATGTACCATGGATATACAATTCTGTGAGTATTAGGTATATATAAAATACCGAGTTTTGAGTTAATCGGACCACGCGGTAAATAAAAACATTGACACCTCCCATCCCCCTTTAGGGTAGTTTAAAAAACAAAAAATGACAAACTTTTTAATTTACTTAGGTAAGTATTCCAGCCAACTTCAAGACTCAAGGAATAAGTTTTTTCGTATAAACAAAATCCATCCTTTTCGCCCCTTAAAAATCGAATTTCCAAAAACCTCCTCCTTCTACGTCGTAATAACTATCTGTGTGCCAAATTTCAGCCCAATCCGTTCAGTGGTTTGAGCTATGGGTTGATAGACCAGTCAGTCACGCTTTCCTTTTATAATATAGAAGAAGAAGAAGATAACTATATGGTGACTATCGAATTGAATAACTTTTACGCTTTTTTTTCGGGTTTTGAAAGTTGTTCCCATAGCAAAAGTTATTCAGTTCGATGGTCTAAAGCACTCCTTAAAGTTTGTCGGGATAATTTTTAAATACCTTATACAGGGCCAAATTAAATTAGCTGGCGAAACTCCGCAGATGTGATGAGTATCGATATCTAAACATGATAAAACAAAAATTAATTAAGTTGATGACTTTTTTGTGAGGTCATCGATCGCAGTTATATCAGATTAAAATATCAGGTTTTTATTTGTGTAAACTTAACAGACGTGATGGTATCGGTACATGAACACGATAAAACAAAAGCAAATATATTTTCTCAACCTAATAACCTTGTCCAAGGCAAGCAACAACAATATCAGCAGCCCAAAAAAACATCAAATCGTTTTTAAATTTTATATTATCGTGTTTAGATATCGATGCCCATCACGTCTGCAGAGTTTCGCTAGCTAACTTAATTTGACCCTGTATACAGCGTGCCGCTACAGTGGCGACATTAATTTGACACACTGGTTGGGCCAGGAATCATATTTTTTTAATATTTTATGTAAAAAAAGTATATATATTAATATTTTTTTTTTTTAATAATTATAAATTTAAAAAATCAAACGAACTAATACAAAAGCTCTTTCTTTCCTTCAATTCGCCTACTCCTTGCAAGTTATTTCTTTTAATGTCATTGATTCGATGTTATGATCCATGACCTCGGCTAATTATCTCTGTGTTACAGTTATTTAAGTAAAACTTGCTCCAAGATGCTATTTTAGAAAATTGTAAATAATTAATTAAAATAAAAAAATAAAAAATATTATATATTTAAATTGTAATAATAATGTTTAATGAAATTAAAATATTTTTATAAAATGTAAAGGTGAAACTGTATACGTGTGTTAAATTAAGGACGCATTCACAAAATTTTACAAAAATAATTGGCAGTTTTTCGGTACCTTTTGCGGCATAAATAAACTAAACCAACTGTAACTAATAATTTCCACAGATAGACTACTTCTTCGTCTCCAATAGTAGCAATTTTTTATTCGAAAGTCAAAGTCAAATTGTTTATTTCAAATAGGCACATAAAAGGCACTTCTGAACGTCAATATTTACAAAAAAAAATTGAATTGATTCTAGTCGCCCCTTCCAAAATGTAGTTTCGTATGGAGAAGAATGGGCAAGAAACTCCACCGGTACTCTTTTAAAATCTTGTACAATATTTTTATAGGTACATTAATTATATAATTATATGTGAAGACGATGCACCTAGAATAAAATTACTATACCACGATAGGTAATAAAAAGAGTTAAGAATGAAGCAATGACAGATAAATTAATTAGGTGATAGAACATGGTGCTCACATATTTACAAAAATTGTAAAAAATTTATACGATTTCCTAAAAAATAACAATAATATCAGTGTGAGTTAAGGTAATCACAGAATTTAAAATAAAATTCGAAAATGTTGGTGTATAATATTGTAAAAAATCACTTCCGTTGCCTCTTCACACAAAATTGACGATATCGTGTTGTGTTTAGGAACATGTTTCTTCAATATAATAACATAAATTAAGTTATTAAAAATATTTTATGTACGCAGACATGTTTAACTCAAACAGATAGCAAAAAAAAACTATCAAAAAATGTTACAAATAGTCTCAGAAAATAATGTTGAAGAAACCTATATTTTTTTCAAAACACTGTCGGGAATGTTTTTTTTTTCTTATTATTTAACAAACCATATCAAGAAATTTAAAAATCACACACTGGGTTTCGGGTGATAAAATGAAAAAAATATTTTATGATTATACAAAATCTTCATAGTAAATCAACGGCGAAATAAGCTATATTTTTGAGAGCGCAAAAGTGATAAAACTATTAGCAGGTACTGAGACTGACACGAATGGTTTATCACCAAGAAAACTGTACTTTTATAGTTACACAGACTTAATGTTTCAATTATTTCAAGTTTTCTCACAATTTGATAAGAAATAGACGATTTTTTTTTGTTGTGATAGCACCCTTAATGTCGCCACTGTAGCGGCACGCTGTATGTAGTTGTAGGTACACTCAGTGACCTGCATAACCCATCCCCTCTTCCATTCTTGTTCTTTGTAAGAAGGGTCAGGTAATGAAGTGTAGTGACCGTACCTGCATGCATTGATTGATGAAAATAAGTCTCCTATTTGGACATAACTTACCCCTTAGTACGCTTCAGACTTGAATAAACAATAATTGCCATACCTAGAAAGAAAGAAAAGGACATTAGTTATCAAACAAAGTAAAACAATACGTATAGATGTTGATGCTTTCTGAAAAACTGTGCTATTTAGAGACGTCGTTTTATTGTTACTGTAATTTATACATACACTTCTATCACATAGAATAATATCAGATTTTTATCTACTTATGCAAATTTCAGAGATAAGGGTATTTTTTTTTACATTTTTCATCAAAAGTCGGAAACTACGCTGACTAAAAAAAAATGTTTTAGAATGTGCAAACCGCGTTCTTTCATAATTATGATACCCCACAGGCCCTAGTAGCCCCACTTCAATTTTTTAAGACACCCTTTCAATCCCTTTTGCAAAAAAAATCTTGTTTTTAAATATCTTTCTTGATTGCAAAATAGTTGGTCAAACGTCATCTAAAACTATTCTAAATTTCAAGTTGATAGCATTAGTAGTTGTTGAGATATCCTGGTGTGACAGACAGACAGACTTAGTCTCACAAGAAGGGTTCCTTTTTACCATTTTGAAACGGAACCCTTACCCCCTTATGACAAAACCAGGTTTATCTTCAGACCCAGGTTTAAAACATGGAGCCATTATTGAATTTAGAACTTTATTCCGACTATGGTAAAGTTCCTGAACACAAAACTGACAACTTAGTACCGAACTAAGTTTTCAGTTTTGTATATAGAACGGTATTTCAAGCACAGTTACGTTCTTATTACAAAAACTGGCTCCATCGCTTAAGCCATGTCAAAATATAAATCTTGTTTTGTAATAAGACGGTTAAAATCGAAGGTTTATATTATGTTAATAAATCAATCGATCTGCTTACCCTTTTCCCAACTATGTTGGGGTTGGCCAGTCTAACCGGATGCAGCTGAATACCAGTATTTTAGATGGAGCGAAGCCTACATATGACCTCCACAAACCAGTTACTGGGTAATATACTATACCCCTTTGTAAGACTGGCTGTCAGACTTTCGGGCTTCTGACGACCTCTAACGACTGTCAAAAATCCACGAATGAGAGCCGGGACTAACGGCTTAACGTGCTTTGCGAGGCACGGTGGAGTCTTGGAATGAAATGATGGTCACCCATCCACGGATCAACCCCGGCAAGCGTTGTTTAACCTAATGGATCGACCCGTGCAGCTGTTATCACTTACCCAAGAGCTCCTCAATATAAAGCCTATGTAAATAACTCAATAAGTATAAAACTTTTACTTTCTCGTTGGTTTAGTAGTCGCAAGTGAGCATGAGGTCCTGAGTTCGATTCTCGGTTCAGGCAAAGTGTTATCGGGTTTTTCCATATGGAATTTTTTCAGCCGCAGCTCAGAGTCATGGGTTCCGTGTGATGCCGGACGTAAAGGATAGCACCACCCTATTTCTTCCCGTGGGTGTCGTAAAAAGCGACTAAGGGACTTACTAGAGCAGCGTTCTCTATGCATTTTAACACCATACTGCGATCGCCAACCTGCCTGCCAAACGTGGCAGTCCCCCCAAAATATTGGGGGAGGCCTATGTCCAGCAGTGGATGTTTTTCGGCTGAAATGATGATGATGATGAGCCCGGGGTCTGGATTTGTGCCCGGTTGATGGCAATAGCCTCGCACCCTATTACATGGGACTTAAACATACCTAAGGGCCAGTGCACACTACGTTTTTTAAACACGCCGTTGACGCGCGTTTGTAGCGATACGCACGCGAGTCAAACGCAGCCTGTAGACCTTCTGTAGAATAAAAGCGCGCCGTCGACGCACGTTTCTAAAACGCGCGTCAACGGCGCGTTTAAAAAACGTGGTGTGCACAGGCCCTAATTGGCGAAATGTGAATGTTACTATAGGTCACTGCCTAACCCTTCAGCAAATATAGGCATGATGTTTTGATATGCTAAATATGACACGTTAGTTACTTTAAAATAAAGTTTGTCCTATTATTTTCAGTGCACACCCAAAATCTATTCGGAATTTTTATAGCCTTATCAACTCGGTTAACGGCATCAGTTGAACGGTTTTTATAAAAGGATTTAATCCAAGTCATCAAAAGAAAAATTTATGTTTTATTTAGGATTTCTCAATTTCACGTTTGAGAGAGTTCATAAAAGAAATAAATGATTGGATGAAAATAGAGGACCAGATAACCTATGTAAAAGAAAATGAGAAAAAAATATTGAGTTATGTTGGTATAATTTTTTTACGAAAATACAATCTAGATCTAGACCCAGCGTTTTGTTTGTTGCAATGAAACACAATGATTTTCGCCTAAAATTATATTTAGGTAGCTGATTCTTTTTGGATGTGGCTAAGTAAAGCTCAACACACACAGGCAGCGGGTGCGGGTTGGGCGCGGGTCGGGACGGCAGTATGGCGAGCTGCGCGGGTCCGTCGCGCAGCAGTTCGGCGGCGGGAGCCGCGCACGCGTTTCGTGTGGTGTCATTCATATAAATACAGAGAATTCAGCCCGCCTTACTGCCGTCCCGACCCACGCCCGACCCGCATCCACTGCAACCGAGTACCAGTACTTTACATGGATCGACTGCCTATCTGACCTCCACAACCCAGTAACTGGGTAATACGATACCCCTCGGTAAGACTGGTTGTCAGACTTTCGGGCTTCTGACGACCCTTAACAACTGTCTCATCTCTACAAATGTCAGCCGGGACAAACGGCTTAACGTGCTTTCCGAGGCACGGAGGGGGTCTTGGTATGTAAAGATGGCAACCCATCCACGGGCCAACCGCGGCAAGGGCAGCTTAACCTGATCGATGGACCCGTGCGGCTGTTATTATAGTTAGCCATAAGCCCTTCACATGTAAGTATAAGTACTTAGAATAGAATAGAATATTCTTTATTATGTACACCATAAAAGTTACAGATAAACCAGTAGGTAATTCCAGCCAGTACCAGTCAGTATAAGTACCTATACCTGATAAACACAAATGCTCCTTGGCGCGCATCCACCATACTGTAACACTATCCTTTTCTTTCATAACCTTTCACTCACACCAATACCCCAAACGTCATAACATACCTTTCTCAGCAGTATATCTGTCTTAATTAATGAGCAAAGTCTCGGCGGCTCCATTAACTTAATGAAAAGACGTCAAATTGTCCGTCAATCAGATCGGACGGATCCTGACTGGCCTCCATACGCCACAGGACAGCCGAAACGATATTAATTATGAATGTAATCAGTTCCATGGATTACTAACACGTTATAATAATATGTTAGGGCCGGTATCCTGACGGACCGGTGTCTATTCGTATTGGGCAGGTAGGTGTTAATATACAGGGTCAAAAATAATCAGCTAGCGAAACTCGCAACCGCCCATTGTGTCACCCTGTATAAAATTTCAACATTCATATCAGTAACTTTTATGGTGTACATCAATGATATTAAATTCAGCAGATATGTTGTGAGCGCGCAATCGTGAAGACTCGAAAACGTCCTAATTGGGACGTATTTGTTAGTCTGTGATGCCAACATTCGGTGATGTTTACATTCACGCGCAATTGACAACAACAGCTGTCTCTTTTTTTCTTGTTGTTTTTATCAAGCCATCTCTTTTCTATCATTTTTACTTGTAGTGAAATGTAAAATGAATTAAAAGTGAGTACGTATGTGTGCTGCCGCTGCTGCGCGGAATACTTTTTTTGGTTGTTTTGTGAGTGTATAACATATCTGTTTAATATAATATCATTGGTGTACATAATAAAGAGTATTCTATTCTATTCTAACTACGCTCTATTCTATCTCGGGTTTTTTGAACCTACAGAGCTACGGCTGCGCCCAAAGTATAGCAAATTGTAACTTTTTCCATAGGATGCGCCTTTTAGAAGTTAGAAGTCAAAAACTGTAAGAAGTCCGAAAATATCGTGGTTTTTCGCGCACCATACAGTTAACACAGGTCTTTCGTAGTTGCAAACTTGGTTTTACAGTATTAGTATCTATCCTAACGATCCGATCGCCAACCTGCCTACCAAGCGTGGCGATTATGGCAATCCCCCCCTTTAGGGGAGGCCTATGTCCAGCAGTGGACGTCTTTCGGCTGAAATGATGATCTATCCTAGCAACATCCCAATAAAACAGTTCAGTACATTTGTTTGCGACCTACGATGTTTTTTTTTTTTTTGATCCGTTGCCTCACGCTAGGAATTACTCCTGTATTGTATGGTGGGCGCGTTTACAAACATTTAAACTCACATACACAAACAGCCAGACCCGGAACAACTACTTGTAGGTCATACAAATATTTGTTCCGTGCGGGAATGGTACCCGCGACACGCAGCGCAGCAGTCAATCGCTTAACCACTGCGCCAACCGTGCCGTTATGATATAATGACTTGCATACAAGTACTTCATGAAAACCTATAATTATAAACTGATTTCTTATAGCTTACTAAACAATAGATGCCCATGTTTTACATAACACGCAATCGTCGGTAATGTACTCGTATAAATAAGGCTGTAGTCACATGATCTAGGTGCTTAGTAAGTTATTTATCGGCCAACTGGACTCGGCACGAGCTATAAAGCAGCGAACACAACCCCGCGCAGTCATAACATAATCGAACAGAGCACTCTGACTAAAATATAGATGGCGCCACAACGCAAAACTAGGTACACGCTCGTAAATATATCATTTCGCATTTAATCGATCATAAAATATGGTATAAACACGTCTTAGACCAATAAATAATTAAACACGTCGAACAGACACGCGGCGACGTGTTGAACGAATAATAAAAATGGTCCCGGCCCATTAATCTTAAGATTTATAATTTCTACAGCAATAAAACTGATAGTGTAGAAACACCTATTAAGCGGATTATTTAAACAAGACGTCTATAGGCATGTCGCATTAATAATACTGATATATACTATTACAAAGACCCCGATTAAAGATTACAGACTGAATTACGAAATTCCCTCGGATTCAGTGGAATCACCGAGCTTAATTAACTTGGCGCAGAGTATAATACAATTGCATCTATGTATTATCCTGTTATCAGAGCGGGTTTAGAATCCACAAAATCTGCCACAAACCGACAGTGGAGCACCCCTTAAATCCGATCATTAGGCTAATGATACGAGCTTATGTACCGATACGGTGATATTATAACTAACTGTATTAATGTGGAACGTGCAATTACTTACAATCGTCTTTCTGGTACTTCACGCGGAGAACATTGAGTTTTCAATCATTGATCTTATGCGAGGTTTCGCGTACGGCACTTTTTTTATTTTATTTTGTACCAAGGAGCCGTTTAATATGTTATGTTATAAGATGACTTTAAAAAGCTTGGCAGTTGAGAGTATGTCATGCTCACATAAATGTCTCGCTAATGGTGGCGCGTGTTGGATCATTCGGTTCCCTACAAAATGGTTGAGCTGGATGGTGTTGATCCACGCGTCGTGTTCGTGAACGGGCGCCGTCAATTGAGACTGCTGCCAGGGCTTATTTGTAATCTTTGAATCTTATATTTCGTTTGTGTATGTGAGTTTAAATGTTTGTAAACGCACCCACGATACAGGAGAAATTCCTAGTGTGGGGCAACGTTTAAAAAAAAATAAAAATAAAAATAAAAAAAAATATAAAAAAAATAAAAAAAATAAAAAATAAAAAATAAAAAAAAAATAAAAATAAAAAATTTTAATTGTTAGTAATTTTTTTTTTTTTTACGTTGTTCTAACATAAAGTTAAAGTCAAATTATTTATTTCAAATAGGCACGAATATGGCACTTTTGAACATCAAAATTTACAAAAAAAAATAGAATTGATTCTAGTCTGAACCGATTTTAATGAAACTTCATACGCTTAAGCAAGATACAAAGGTCTAAAAAGTTAGTTGAACATTTTCGAAAAATAGTGTTACAGCCAAATTAGACCGATTTTAAATTTTCCATAGAAACAGAGATTTCCAGTTATCTGTTTTTAAATAAGACATTTCAAAAATGTTCTTAACTAACTTTTTAGACATTTGTATCCTGCTTATGCGTATGAAGTTTCATTAAAATCGGTTCAGTCATTTCGAAAAACAAGGGCTTGAAAGTTTGTATGAAAAGGCGTACGTCGTAAACGCTCTTAAGAATGAAGCAATGACAGATAAATTAATTATGTGATAGAATACATGGTGCTCACATATTTGCAAACATTGTAAAATATAAAATACGTTTTCCTAAAAAAAATATCAGTGTGTGAGTGGTAATCACAGAATGTAAAAATAAATGTCATAAAAATAACAAATTATAGAATTAAAATAACAATACGATGAAGAATAGAAGGTAGATATAGAAGCAACAACCAGGATTTTGTAATATCTTGATTAAAACAGTGTCCTTGGAGTTTCTTGCTTGTTCTTCTCCATAGACATCTACGTTTTGGAATGGGCAAATAGTTTCAACTTTCTGACTAACTGACCGACTCTTTGATAATTCAAAAGTGCCTGTAATTGGTTTAATTGAAATAAATGCTTTGGAGTTTGCACTGCCTCCAAACCAGTTCCTAAATTGAATACTTAAACGGAACAGAAAGTGTATTATGATGAAGTAGTTCGCGTGATACTGAAACGTGCACCGTGTTAAGGCGCGCTCACTTTACACAACTTCTTGGTACCACCGGCAAGCCCAGAACATGGTACCGTAGCTATCAAAATATTTATTTCCCATTCAACCCATTGACCACACGCAAACATAAATTTAACACTAGCAATAACAGTTAAAATAACATTATTCTATGCAGAATTTTGTCCGTCAACCATTACGCTAACGTGTAAGTATTTTTGACACGGCAATTTCACAATTTCTCGTAGGAATAAATAGGACAGCGTAATAAAATACTCCTTTACGTAATCACAATAATATTCTTAATTAAATTAGGAATATAAAGATCATAAACTCTGTGACATGACTGTTAGGTAATACGAAGAACAATATTATCTATTAGTAACCTACAACTTACACTGGAACTTACACCTTAACTTATACTGGCTCCGCCTGCTGGTTTCGCCCGCATGGGTCTCGATCCCATGGAGGTCGTGGGTAATGTCGGGTCGGAGGTATCCTGACCCAAGAGAAGAACTGCCAGAGTGCCGGATCTCTTCCAGATTTGTTAAGACATTTTGACGTGAAAGCGTAACAATCAAACAAACAAACACACTTTCGTATTTATAATATTAGGAGAGTTTTGTTAATATATAGACTAAAATAAGCTAATTATATCTCACACACTACACACCCTCACTCTTCACACTCTCACCCATACTCACACATATCACACGTATTCGCGCGTTTTGGCCCTGTTCTAGGCATATCAATCATTTATTTGCTCTGCTGTTTGTATAATTTTAAGTTACCTTTTACCTTTTATTTTTAATTTTGCATAGTACATTGTCTACATTTCAATTGCATAAAAGATAATGATAAGTGGAAGCGCGGAGTCTCCTAACACAAGCAATTCCTTGCTTAAAAGGTGATCTCCAACAACACATTCTATATGTCCTTTGTAATTGAAATAAACATATTTATTTTATTTTTATTTTATTTGTAGTATCCCGTTAATATTTGATACTGTATCCGACCATTATAATTATTAATATCCGCCCACACACTGTCTATAACATAGGCTGAAATATCATAGCTTCATATTTAATATTATTAAAGACAAAACTTTACCTACACGCACCATAAAATAATTACTAGAATTCCCCTTCGTGTAAAACATGGCACAAGAATAGATCTTTACTACGCCTAATGGGAGGAGGGATCGGTAAATAATTGATGAAAGAGCATTTACAGCTTTTTCTAAAACTACCAATAAAGAAAATGTTATACCTCGTAAAATGCGCCTTTTATTCCAAACATGGCTTTTCGCTGTAATATTTTCTATCGAAAAAGCTTAAAACATTTAGGTCTACGGGACCTAAATGTTTTAAGCTTTTTCGACTCGATAAAAAAAAATTACAAAATAAAATACAACCGACTTCCAAAAAAAACCCTACAAAATTAATAATAACTTTAAATTTGGAAGTCGGTGTCTTTGGATCAGTATTTTAGTTATTTGCCACCGATTTACGAATTTAAAGTAATTATTCACTTTGTAGTGTTTTTTTTGGAAGTCGGTCGTATTTTTTTTGTAAAAAGTTTTTTATTTTTCACTTTTTTGTGGGGTATAACCTCCTCCTTTTGGATGTCGGTTAAAAATTGGACCAGTCGGATCGGGTAGGTCGGATTAAAACGACTTTTCTTGGCCGTTTTCATCTTCCCTTTGATTAATAACATCGTCTTAGCCACTGTATAAATACAACCCAAAATACAAGTATCGGTTAATAAGACATAACTTTGTTTGATGAAGACTTGAAATTGGCTCGAGAGGATTGAGTAAAGCCTCGGACAGACCCTCGAGTAACCTTGTTTACAAGTGGAGTTTCTCTGCCTCTACACTCGATCACCTACGTAATTAATTGCTCGTGTTAGGACCAATACAGACCAGAGAGTTTAAGTGCGATCTAGTTTGCGAAACTTAAAAATGTGTACCGGTACCTAAAGCGGTACTCTTTTTGTGATTGGCTGTTTGTGCGTGTTGCTTCCATAAGTTAGTAGAATTATTATTTAGTAAATAAAATGACTTATTATTAATCCTAACTAATATTATAAATGCGAAAGTAAGTTTGTTTGTTTGTTTGTTACCTTTTCACGCCTAAACCACTGAACCGATCATCATGAAATTTTGCATATACGTTGTCAGGTGTACAGAAACGGACATAGTGTACCTTTCATCCCGAAAAAAAAACTGTTCCCGAGGAAAACAACAATAACGGTCTTCTGATAATAGATGGCGTCACGTGTCCTTCGAATCATTATTGAATTATATTATGGGACAAGCAGAGTACAACCCGAAATGATTGTCTAATTCTAAAATACAAAAAAAAATTCTCTCGTCCGCGTAAGGCCTAAATATCGGGATAACCTACCATTCACATTAAATTCCGATAACAAGGTAACATTTGATTAACTCTCCCAATAATAGAACTCGACTTTTCTGCATGTTGCAATTGCATGAAAGTTTTTTGCGGATTTTGGTGAAAGTTATTATTTTATTTAAAAATAAATAGTTATTATTCATGGTCTGATGGTGGTTCATCGTTAAATACTTGTTCGGTTCCCCCGCTTTTTTAATGTTATACTAACATCAGAAAATAGCGCATTCATAAGTTCTATTCCCACATAAAATAAATTCATCATCATCATCATTTCAGCCGAAAGACGTCTACTGCTGGACATAGGCCTCCCCCAAAAGTGGGGGGGGGGATTTGCCATAATCGCCACGCTTGGCAGGCGGGTTGGCGATCGCAGTATGGTTTTAAAAATGCATAGAGAACGCTGCTGCCCATTCTCTAGTAAGTCCCTTAGTCGCCTTTTACGACACCCATGGGAAGAATGGGATGGTGCTATTCTTTACGTCCGGCACCAAACGGAACAAAATAAATTAAAGGAACTAAATCAGACAATGTTTGTAACTATTAAATAATACAACATAAATAAGTAGGTAGGTAATATAATAATAATTAGCCATCACACGTTTGGTGCCTGAAGTAAAGAATGTTCAGGAAATCGTATGATGGCTATTAATGGTGATCTAACAAAATATCGTATGGAGTAGCCATTAGTTTGACTAATTTCACACCTAGGCAGTTTTGATAGTAACGTCTGTCAAGACATAATTAGACTAGCCAGACCCTAGACCAGGGGCTGCGATAATGGTAGGGAAGACGTGCCAATGGGATATGGTAGGATTATTAGAGCCTACCGGATATGCATCCTAGAGTAAGCATTGGAATAGTGGAGAGACGGGTGATATTTATCTATGGATGGCATCTTTTAACAGCGTCGCCGCCAGGTTGACTCAGGGTCCAGCTGCTTTCTCAATTCTTTTCTGTGACACTGCTATGCTGTGTTACACGTTGTTGATTCCAAAGTCTTCGTCTGAGGTCTCACTACTATCCGTTTCAGATTTCTAGTAAATTTCGCTAGCAGCTTTCTTGATCTTATCTCGGTCTTCAGCCGTGTCCATCCAAAAATTTCTAATATGAACTGATGAAGTAAAACTAGAATTTGGGGATAAAGAGCTAATCTATTCTATATTCCCTCTTTCAAAATCCTCTTCCCTATATTTTTTTCTCAGTACCACCAGCCAATAGCGAACTTAAAGAAAATGAAGTAATGAAAATATTATTTCCACAAACCAGAGAAATCTAAGTAGCAAAGCCAGTTTTTATAAAAACTTGCCTCGTTATCTCGACGAAAAGTATGTCCGAACGAACATCAAATAATATTGGAATTACGAGAAAAAGGGCTAAAATCTATCTGTGATCGCGTTTCATATCGATATAGGGAAGCTGTGGGTTCGATATTACCTTGCCGGTATGTAAATAGATCATTACAAGAGCATTTACACCTTGGGCCGTTGGGAACGCAGCACATTTGTATAGCATTATGTAGGTATGCGTACACGTACTGGTAAGCAATCTTAACGCTACGATCGTAGCTTGAGATAAAACGCATGGCAGATGCCTATTCTGTATCGTCGTTGGTCGATGTGAATTATACTCACGCGTAGGTTTTTATACAGGGTCAAATTAGATTACCTAGCGAAACTACGCAAACGTGATGAGTATCGACTATCGATATCTAAACATGATCAAACAAAAAGGAAATTAATTTGATGAGTTTTGTTTTTAGCTCGTCAACAGCACTTAGTGTAGTCACTGAAAATAGATCATTCGCAAAACGTCTCCTTCGTAAAATGTCTCCTGGTCGTAAAATGTCTCTTTCTCATAATGTCTCTTCCGCAGAATGTCTGTTTCGCAGAATGACTCTTTCGCAAAATGTCGCGATAGTAACTTAGGATAAAATGTTCGTAAAAATAAAAATATTACAGTAAAGGTTATAAATCATAAATGTTTTAATTTTGGTACTTAAATTTACTTTAGAGTTACATATTAATATAGTTATAAAAAATCATAAATGTGATATATAATCTTATAACGCCTATACATCCCAAAAAATCATATAACGCCTGCCAGGCGTGGCAATTATGGCACCCCCCCCCCCCCAAATGTTGGGGAGGCCTATGCCCAGTAGTGGACGTCTTTCGGCTGAAATGGTGATGATGATACATACAGATAACAGTATTTTTTTTTACATTAATGTGTTCATTTTGGTACTTACTAATCGCGACTTTTTGCGAAAGAGGCATTCTGCGAAAGAGCCATTCTGCGAATGCGACATTCTGCGAAAGAGGCATTCTGAGAAAGAGACATTATGAAAGATACACTTTACGACCAGGAGACATTTTGCGAAGTAGTCGTTTTGCAAATGAGCCCATGAAATATCAGTTTTTTTGTGTAAGCTTCACAGACGGGATGCGTATTGATATCTAAACATGATAAAACAAAAGAAAACAGATTCTCTCAACTCATACGACTAAGTACTCAAGTAACAACACGAACAGCGGTCGTTGACCCCAAAAAAAAATGTTTTATTTTATTTTGTCTTGTTTAGATATCAAGACGTCTGCGGAGTTGCGCTAGCTAATTTAATTTGACGCTGTATTGTTTCTTTTTTAGAGTACCGCGTAAACGCAAAAGGATCGCTTTTGGTTAGTGCTATATTAAATTCTATGACAACGGTTGGTGCCACAGATTTAGAGTAGGCTAGATACCGCATGTTCATTAGATAATATGAAAACCAAGCGTGTCATCTTTTTTATACCTACGATGCGACGTCACCCTAGCTATTAAGTGATGTGCTAAATGTAAACAGAATAATTTCAATCGCTAAGCGTGTCTGGGAGCTAATAGACTTCGTCAGGAGTGAACGTGCGTGGACATTTTTTCATTTGACATGCAATAGGAAGTCGCAATAATGCCCGAAGTTTGTGCACAGCACAAACTTCGGGCATTATTTTGTTCGGACGGCTTGCGGTATCTAACCTACTCTAAATCTGTGTTTGGTGCTATATTAAATTTTATTGCTTTAAAAAGGCTATCAAATAGTTGTTAGAACTAAAAAAATTAAGTTACTTGAAAACTTTAACTTTATCAATCTTTGATCGATCTCGAATCGCATCTGATTTAATCGTGCGGTGGAATACTTTTATACCTTCTTCCAGTTGGTAAATCGTTTTATTTTAAAATAAATATTTGTACGTTTATTGGCTACTAGCCGCGCCCCGCGATTTCACCCGCATAAGTCTCGATTTCATGAAAACATCAAGATAAAAAGTATCCTATGTCCTAACCCAGTTCATGGTCTACCCATGTGCCAAATTTCATCCAAATTCGTTCAGCCATTTTAGCGTGACAGTGTAACTAACACTTTCGCATTTATGAGTAGTTCATCATCATTTCAGCCGAAAGATGTCTACTGCTGGACCTAGGCCTCCCCCAAAATGGGTAGGAGAGGGGTGTTTGCCATAATCGCCACGCTTGGCAGGCGGGTTGGCGATCGCAGTATGGTTTTAAAAATGCATAGAGAACGCTGCTGCCCATTATCTAGTAAGTCCCTTAGTCGCCTTTTACGACACCCACGGGGAGAGGGATGGTGCTATTCTTTACGTCCGGCACTAAACGGAAAAGAGTAGTATGAGTAGTTAGGATTGTTATTTACATTAACTATGTTCATTATTTAAATCAAATTTAATTTATAATCGTAGCACACATTCATTTACAATCTAGAACCCTTTATTTAAGGAACCACAGTCTAAATAAATGTTGTCAGTATCTCAGTCTGTGTTCACTAAATAACATTTACCTAATGAGGCTATGTCGTAATATAAATCACGCTGAACGACTCTGACTGTACAGTCATTATACTTTTGCCCACGATTTCCACGGTATGCTGCAAGAACTTTTGTTATGCCAATGTTTTATGTATATAAAATATCTACTTACCTAAGAGCCGTATGAAAAGGAATTTATTGACACATTTACACCATTTTTGGGAGTGGAGTCGAGTTTCATTTGTAGTGTTATTACAGATTTGTGAATGAATTAATGAAATGCACTGACCCCAGCGTGGTTTGACCAGACTCGATTACTCGAATGAATCCAAATATTCACACCAGCCCCTGGAGCCTCATGTTTCATGGGACTACAGAGACCATTGCATATCTGAGAGTAGACCGGGGGGCGCGATAATGGTAGGGAAGACGTGCCCATGGGATATGGTAGGATTATTAGAGCCTACCGGATATGCATCCTAGAGTAAGCATTGGAATCCTAGACAGACGGGTGATATTTATCTAAGTCATCTTTTAACAGCGTCGCCGCGAAGTTGGGTCAGGTCCAGCTGCTTATGGGTCCAGGGACGGCGGACTTGGGGACGTCCCCCGCCCTCTATCACATTGGACCCGAGGTGGCGGCGCGTAGTGTTCCACGCGCGCCCCTAGCAGACGTCGCGGGGGGGGTCAGACACCTCACCCCCCCCAGACTTGAGGTGGCCCGCAGAGGCGGGCCGGCACTAGCCGGGGATTGCGGAAGGAATAACAGATCCCAAGATCCCCGGTGCAAGTGTGGGAGGGGAACACTGGGGTAGGTTTTAGTCAGTAAGAGTCTGACAGACCCCTCCGCCCGCCCCAGGGCGGAGGACATCCATGAGGATTTTCCATCCCGTGAACAAAAAAAAAAAAAAAAAGGTCCAGCTGCTTTAGCCAAGGATCGCGGAAGTAATAATAGATCCCAATATCCCCGGTGCAAGTGTGGGAGGGAAACACTGGGGTGGTTTTTAGGCAGTAAGAGTCTGACAGACCCTTCCGCCCGCCCCAGGGCGGAGGACATCCATGAGGATTTTCCAACCGGTGAACCAAAAAAAAAAAAAGGTCCAGCTGCTTTGGTCGAGTCGATGGTCAGCACTGAGGAGCCCTGGGACGCGGTGGTGTCCTTCTACGAAACAGTCGTGTCGCAGAAGGAAACTGCGGAAAGGGACTGGGGGAATGAACCCAAAGATTTGAACTAGCCCCTAGCCAGATACCATTGCATATCAAAGAATAGACGTAGGAAATTCAGGAATCTGTAATAAGGGCTGATAGGCTTGTTCCTGACACTAAAGTAGTTTAAGGTATCTACCAATTTTGGAAGTACCTACCTATGACATCTATGAGATATGCCTAATACCTGAAAACCCCCTTAAGAACCACAAACTATTTATAATTCCTTACCAAGAAAGACATTAATAGAATCAGAAACGTAATAATATTTACCGTTTCCTACCGATCAGTTTTATCATAAGCCGTTACAGAATTAATCGACCTTGGGAGTCGATTAATTTATATAATGCGCTTTAAAGATAGGCCACCATCAACGTCGGCTTCAAGCTGGGCCTCATTTACACGGGTGATTTACGAGTTCACACACCGGACCCGATCTCACTTAGCAATGATTTATGCGCAACATCTCCCCCTGCCGAGTTAAGCGCATTATCGGACCACATGCCCTATCAACTTTGTAAACCGTTTAAACATTAGTCTAATACGCCAGCTGCTACGGTGTGATAGGCGGCCACAATATAAAAATAAAGATAGCATTGTGCTCGTAGACGTAGTAAAAAGGTCGTATATTTCTTTCGTACTTTTTATTCGAATTTTAAATTATTACCTACATCAGTTTACATCGGTGCTGCATAAAAGTTTATTTACTTGCAAAGGAAACATGAGTCGGTCTGGTAGTTTATTTGAAGCTGGCACGCATTGTACCCACATGTGCAATGCACGCCATTCGACGTAGTGATGGATCCCTCTAGACACCCTCGAGACGATAAAATACACAATAAAATTGAAATTTAAATGATAATCATTGTAGGTACAATAACAAAGCTGTGGTATGCTTATGAATGCCGTGTCATTGAAATTTCAATTTTATTGTCATACTATTAAGTTTGTATTCCTGTTATTCATATAAAAATCCTTAGCCGTAACATGCCGCCAGTGGGAGCAGGCCCTATGGGACTTTGAAGCGTATCGAGGAAGACTTTCGCATTGATATTGCGCCGCATAAGAGACATAAACAGCGATATAAGCGGCTTTCAGTTTACGAACAAGCCGCTTGCTTTGACAACATGAAGGAAGAAGTCGTCGTACAGGTGACAGACGCCATGACTCTTACCCCTCCCGCACTAACGAAGGTATAACTTTGAGGAATAACTATCATCATTGACGTGTATTAGGACTTTGCTAGACTTAATTACGAAGTTAGTTAATGTCACCTTAATTAACATTTTTAATTAGGTTAGGACGTAACTAGCGTGCAGCAGTCGACTGCTTTTGTTTGTACGACTAATTCAGTATGCATACTGCATCCGTATAAGTTTTGGTTTTGTGAGGTAAAGAGCGCCACACATCAAATGTGTGTTTATACTTAAGGGGACGATAACCGACTTCTAATGATTTCATACTGAAGATCACGTCTAAACGAGTAGTTTTAATGGTTTGAAAAAAATATAATTTTATATGACAGAATTTTTTCTATAACTTAATATGTGAACATTTTAGATTATGTTTGTATTACATACTGAAAATAATTTGTAAAGTTATGTCTAACGCGGATAAAAAACTGAGAATGGCGCAAAATCTACCGAGCGTATTTTTCTGAAACCTTCACCAATTTAAAGATAATGTAATTATTGATCTTTTAGTATACGCGTTTTATTCAAATACCTTTTGTTTTGTGTATAATAAATTAATAATGCGTCAAATTGGGGACAGCGCTCCTTGATGGGTGAGTCCTATTACTGGCTGAACGTACGACGCGTTGTGTGAGCTCATTACAGAACACGTAAGCTATAATAACCACTCAAGGTCACTGGCATATATCTGCGTCTTAATTGTATGTAGTAACACACAACAACAACAACATGTTGCAACAACAACATGTTGTTGTTGTGTGTATTGTGTGATTGTTGTCTAGATTTATCTTTTTTCGTACACAATAGAGATCATCGTCATCTGCCCAGCATTTTCCCAACTATGTTCGGGTTGCTTCCAGTCTAACCAAATGCAGCTGAATACCAGTAGGTATTTCACATGGCCTGCCTGCCTATGCACCTTACCTCCACAACCCAGTTACTACTGGGTAACACGATAACCCTTGGAAAGACTGGTTGTCAGACTTTCGGGCTTCTGATGACCCGTAACAAACTAGCAAAGATCTACAAATAACAGCCGGGACAAACGGCTTAACGTGCTTCCCGAGACACTGAGGGGTATTGGAAGGTAATGATCCACAACACAACAATCAACAACAACCGATCAATCATCAGACAATTGTGATATTTTGTTAAATAAAACAAACGTAAAAAATATTTTTTAATAGCGCATTTCATGGAATAATTGAAGAGCTTCCGATGGTGGCCCGTTTTCCATTACAACTTGCTCAGAACCGAATTAACTTGACACTTAATAATAAAACAATAGTAAAGGCTACGAGCTATCAATTATGAGCAATTATGTACGACATCAGAAACAATAATCGGTACAGTCGTTTTAAATTGGATATAACGTAAATCCTCATGGTGTTAATTGCTTTATTTATGCCACTAATAAAACCTCGCGGATTTCACATTGAAGCTCTGATTCACCGCCAGATTATTTGGGACTTGTAAAGGCATACAAAGTCCCCTTGGTTTTATGTTTCTCAACCTTTTTTATGATGAACCGTCAGTTCCCGCACATTTCACTTAATTTTACTGCCCCTGTTTACCCTCCAGGTACAGTCGTGAACAGATTGCCAAGCGGTTGATTAAACTAAATTACTTTTGTTCTTCAGAATCATAACGTCATCAATACTGCGTAATAGGCTGAGCTTCACCTTCGCAAACGCAAGTATATAGGTTTAGGGGGAACACGCAATACAAAGACATATTATTTGAGCATATACTTTTATGCATTTGCATGCACAACGAAAGCAGGTATTTAAGAAACTCAGTGAAGAACAAAGACAACCTCAAGACGGGATTTTCACATTGCATTTAAGTTCTCTTCGCTTTATATAAGCTTAGCGAGATAAAAATACGTAAACATTAACGAGGAGTAAGTGGTCGTCGTGGTGGAATACGTTCTGGTAGCCACTTGACACATATCGGCATGTATCTCGGCGGGTTAATTTCCCGGGTCAGGCCGGCGCGGCGGTCGGCCTCCTCGGATGAATTCAATCAGAAGCAACAACCAAAGTAATCTTGACGCCAGCGAAAACGATTGCGGACGAGTGTGTATTGAGTTGACCGCCAGACGAGGGCCGTCGAGGGCCCTCACCTCAACCGCAAACTTGTGCACTACTATATATTCTCCACGAATATCTAGTTAAAGAATATTGAAACACAATTTTCGCACTCATAACCGTGGCTTATGGAAACCGAAATTAAATTCCGTACTTAAAGTCCATTCAGCGTAAGCACTTGGCAAACTTCAATACACAAGGAGTCCGTCATAAAATACAATACGAATCTGTGAAGTCAGCGTTTCATTTTTGTTTTGTCTCAGTTTAACCGCGGGTTTGCCGTCATAATAATATAATGTTGTGAATACAAGTGGGGGCCACTGTTTACTCCAGGGCTGCGGGCAATGGTTTAAGTGAAACAGACAGCGAACCACTTAACCTTCGTCTTGTATTTAAAGGGAAGGCTAGACGTTGAACCCGGCCCACAGAAGTGAATATGAGGTAAAACAAAAAGGGACCCAATTGACTACCTTTATTTTTTCATGGCGAAGTTTACCTCTGAAGGTAAACATGTGTGTAATACGAATGTGTTCGAGCAATTTGAGGCTACGACTGTACTTACTCGTACTGGTTTGTGTAAGTAATTAGTAAAAGAGCATGCATACTAAAATTCAAATTATCTACCGTATTAATCACCTACCACGAATCTATGCAATATGGCATCAGCAAGTAGGCTGTCCTGGTCAGACTGGTCGGGACGCCGTCCGTACATAGCATGCGTAATCGCTCACAACTTAGCGCTAATCAATGCCCACTAAAGTGTCACCGATCCTTGGTAGACGAGGAGACGCTCGATAAATTGACTCAATTATTTTACTTTAGAAAGTGTCTGCCAGTCTGTGACCTTAATATAACTTCCATTCATGTTAGTGGGCGCGTGCGTGCAATATTATTGTTACATTTATCTAAATTATTTATTATACAGAATGGAGTGCGAGTCCAAAGGTTTATATTATAACAAACCAATTGTGTGTAGCTAAAAACTGCTCTCAGCTTTTTAGCCCACTCTCCATTTAAATATACGTTTCAAAGAAATGGTGGAGAAATCTGACAAGAATATAGTTGATATGTCTGCAGGGCAAGAGAATGGATCATAAAGCAAGTCAGTCTTAACTAAATAGCTTTATAGCTCTCAGAGAACTTTGACATCGCTCTAGGAATGTAACAGATAGAATCAAGTCAAACGATTTACATAAAAATCACGCATGAATTCCCAGAAAAGTTTGGCAGAGGTGTACCGATAGTACACCCATATTTCGCCAGTTATCTTTAAGTCCCATGGGGGCGAGCCTATTGCCATCAACCGAGCACAAATCCGGACTCCGGGCCGCTACTGAGAAATTCCAGATGGAAAAACCAAATAACACTTTGCCCGACCCGGGAATTGAACCCAGGACCTCATGCTCAGGTATAGCGCTCGCAACCACTAGACCAACGAGGCAACAACAATTTATTTAAAGGATGTTTAAAGGTATATAAAAATGAATTGCTGTTCGTTTGTCTCGCTAAAACTCGACAACGGCTGAACTGATTTGGCTAATTTTGGTTTTGAAATATTGTTGAATAAGTTCAGGGAAGGTTTAAAAGGTGAGAAAAAAAGGTAGGTAGGGTACATAGGTCGGGTAGGTAGGTAGGTAGGGTAGATAGGTAGGGAAGATAGGTAGGGTAGGCAGGTAGGGTATGTAGATAGGGTAGGTAGGTAGGGTAGGGTAGATACTCTTAGCGTTACCTTGCGACGCCGGGCCAGGTAAAGCTAGTATTCAAATAAATCAGTTGGTTTGAAAAATTAAGAAACAAAAGGTAACAAATCTGCTGATGTTTTACGGCCGGTATCAAATTACAATTGGCTCGAAGTAAATCTGAAACGTTTCTCTATTGATTGTACAATATTATACTTTCGAAAAAAGACTTGATGTTTAGCGCCGTAAAGATTTGTTGGATGGAGCAGTAAAACCTTACACAGTTCAATAAAAATATGTTTGTATATGACGCTCACAATGTGCGACCACCTACGATTTGGGTTTATTGTCGTCACGGAGCTCCTCTCATAACATGGAAACAGAATACCATACAGTTGCAATAGCAAAATGATGTAACATCGTAACTTTACTTACTTTTATGTTAAGCGATCTGATTTAGTTTAAATTTATTTTTTATAATTTTATGGCTCGTAACCATCGAGATCAACTTTTAACTACTTACAACTTTCCACTGCAGTGCATGGAGGTAGAATTTCCAGTTACTGTTCATTTTCTTCGCTGCAGAAGAGAAAGTCCGGCAAATCGCCTTAAACAATTTTACTACCGTTTTTGTTCTGAAAAGGATTCTTAAATTAATATTCTCAAGAAGTATTGATGGTTGGATTCAAGCACAGATGTAATTTATTCAATTCGTTGGCATAATGACGGAGATCCGGCTAGTTCACGGGACGGTTTAAAGCTAACTAATTTGGTTAATGTTAGTGATGGAAATTTGTGCCAGGAACGTTTTCGCTGGCGCTAATATATGGAACTGACTAGTCGGATTTCAGTTGGAAATGGGTTTAAGCGTTTTGCACGTTACGCTCATTAATCTTGTCCAGTTATCTTGAGGCGGAAAGCAATTTAGTCACGCTAGCTTTATAGATCTTTAATGCAGTCCTTCGACTTGTAGATAAAAATGTTTCACACCGTATTCGTTCGCTCGTGTGATAGAAATTTAAGATAAGTCCAACTTTCTTATTAATGTTTATATAACATTAGTTTTTGTAAACCCGAAAATTGGTCATTGTACTCATCATTTTGAAAAACTTTTTCTATGGGACGAACCTTGAAATCACGAAAAAAAAATCACCTGTTCCATACATTTTGTCGATTTAAGTGAACACAAATGTATGGAACAGCTGTTTTTTTTTCGCGTTGAACACGCGAAAAAAAAATGGTCCCATAGAAAAAAAAAACAAAATTATGAGTACAATGACCCCTTTTCGGGTTTAGGGTAAACAAAAACTAATGTTGTATACAATAGGTACCTACGTATGCCTACTTATGTAATAATCTCGAATAAAGGCTCGCACAGACTGGTGCGATATCGCGGTCGTGACTGGCACCGACAAAGAAATTGTTCCACTAGTGACGCGTCGCGCCCGCGATATCGCACCAGTCTGTACGAGCCTTAAGGTATATCAATATATTAGTTTATTTTCAATTTACAACTCAAAAGCTTGGCACTCCAGTTGTTTACGGACATTTAGTTCTGCGCAATCTTCAAGATTATCTTCTGACACTCTTACATCTCACGTGACCCTTTACCTTTTGAGGTCAGCACTCCTTGTAAGTCTGGCTTATTATCAAAATTGAATAAAACAGTCATAATATTTCACTACATCAAAAGCACTGGGGGCCTAAACGGCCACATTAAGCAATTCCTCTAAAAACGATTCATTTCCTGAATTCCCAGCAGAACATTGTCTTCTCTATCGGCGTTTTTAAACCCTCTGGTCATAAAATTTCAAACATAACATTGCACATACGTTAAGAATTAAATCACCTTCACTCAGCGACTAATGGAGAAATATTCTGTCATAAACATCGATGTAAAACAATTGTTTGCAACACATTAACCCATGAAACACATCATATTCTGTCAGCGGTTATGGCCATCGGAAGTTGGTCAATAGATGCCACATTGCAAATGCCATGTCAATGGTCGTCGCATCTTTATAGACTACTGTACTACTACTACTACTGCTGACCAATGTAGGTAAGTATGCAGAACATCTCACATCAATATTTCAACTGTATTAGCAGTAATGATCTTTAGATTATTTTAAAACAAGCTAACAGTCTTACGACACTGAACGGGTACGGCACCAAAAATTCTTACGCGTCAACAGGAAAAGTGCCCAAAAGGCTGGCAATATTGTTTTCTTGAAACACGTAACTTTTAACAGGTATTGATGACTGGGAATACCTTTCACTCGTTGTGAAATCACGATTTCAATTTCCTACCTTGCGCATTTTTGATTAATGGTCCGCGATACTAAATTAAGAGTGATAGCGGTACTCAGCGCTGCATTTGTTGCGTAAAATATTGCAACCAACGCCCAACGCTTATTGGAAATTGTTAGTTTCGTTCATATCAAAGAGGGAACCATAAATACTACTAACGGCTAATATATTTTTTTCCAGAAAACAACGTTGTTTCATTTTACCGTTCTGCAAATAAAAATCGCTGTAAATAAAATACAGGGACATAAAGTTAATTATTAAAACCAGGAAACCAATTTATTTGAGCTCTCGATAAAAGTATCCTTACAAGCTGTTCAATATTTCAACGCTAAAGTACAAGCGCTGTAACGTTGTAAAACTCCATAAGGACACGCGACAAGTAATAAATTGTGATTGCCTAAAAGCAATTATAACAGCAGTGTGGTCGCCATTAGACGGGCTCCGATTCTTCACGCGGCTGAAGGGGCCGTGGACGCAACACCAGCTATTTGTTTCTCACGCTCGCACCCGCCCACTGCGCCCGCGCCGCTGTGCAAACGTGCATCTTGTAAAACTTGTAAACCATAGAGATGCCAGATAACGACACTTGTTATTGATATACTTATCGCTATCTTAACGATATGTTCTGAAATTGATGCATCCAACTATCTACATAAATATCACGATTTAATTCGATTCCATTGAATATTTTCTGTTGTGTTTAAGGTGTTGAAACACCTCGAGTGAAAAATTGGTTTCGAAATTAATGTTAACACCTTTTATCACTAGTATTAAAGGATGTTTTATTAAGGGTCAAAACGAACCCACGCCAAATATTTGCCTAACCCTCATTAAGGGGCAGGAAAACCTAATAATTGTTTTCATAATTACACACCAAGCCGCGAAGGTAAATGCTGATAATAAATCTTGTAAAGGAATTATTTTTGATTGTAAGTCGATGATGGCTTGGCGATCGCGTGTTGGTGTGAGCGACGCCCATCTCTTTTCCGATTCTAACTAAGGCACTAATTTCTATTACCATTATTGACACGTAATAACGGCGGTGAGCTTCGTGTCGGACTGAGAAACAAAGTCGTTACGATGTTTGGGCTTACACTTGTGAGTCGTACGTGGCGTGTGTGACCACCATAAGTGGCGGGCACTTAGATGCACATTAATAAATAATGTCGCATCGGTAGAAGATGATAATATATTCTTTAAACGTTGTTAAGTGAGTCGTAATCTTGCTTTACTTGTTTCTATATATGGGTTTGACGCGCCCGATCGGGAAAGCTGCAGTTACGGTGAATTTTTCAGTGTAACGGTTGCTGGTAGATAATGTTACCTGCCCCGCAGGATTAGCTACCTACAGTTAAAATGTAAGTTTGTACCTTTGTACCTAGTGAATTTTTAAAAACCGACTGGATTATCATCACACTATATTAATTATTATTATAACACTGATCATCACATCACACTAATATTATAAAGGCGAAAGTTTGTGAGTGTGTGTGTGTGTGTATGTTTGTTACTTCTTCACGCTCAAACGGCTGCACAAACTTTGATAAAATTTTGTATGAATGTAGCTGGCACCCTGAATTAAGACATAGGCTACTTTTTATCCCGATATTCCCACGGGGTTGAGACTTACGCGGGTGAAACCGCGAGGCGCAGCTAGTTAGCTATATTTTGATGGTAATATTCAATCAATATGAAATATAGGTCGATTATACAAAAATGACGACGACGATGATTGCTTACATCAGACTGCGCTTCTGAAACACCCGAAATTACAACTTACTAAAACTTTTAGTGCAAAATAATGGGATGGTGGGATAATGGGATTTTAGCGCATTCCTTGTAAACATAAGATAAGGTGTCAGTTGCACCAAATCACAAACACAAATTAATTACTCACTTTAGCAAGATGCGTAATCTACTTTTCTTTCAACTACCAATCTACCTGCCGTAATAAAATATACCTACTCAAAATAAAAACTCAAGTTAATGATAACAAGGTTTTTCACCAAGTTGGTTTTATTCAGTCGATTTTTATTTTCAGGCAGTATCTTTTTGATCTAATGCATACATTTTATATTAAACTTAATGGGAGACATTAAACCTCTGTGGTAAATTTATATCTATGTAAAAAATAAAAACAGTGCAGAAATGTTGTATGAAAACTCATTTTTGCATTTAAAAACAGTGCAACAATGAGATTTCATACAACATTTCTGCACAGTTTTGGTTCTAAGCAAAAAATACGTGCTTTGTGATCGGTTTTGTAGTGATTAATGATAACATTACTACGTAGTTGAAAGAAAACATACCTATTTATGAACATAACAAACCCGAAAACTTTTCACACTAGCTTTTCCCGTTCAACAAAATTGATATTTTGTTAGTTCTCACCACGCACGCTACTAAACCTTTCGTGTATAATGTTCTATAAATTTTCACTCAAAACTTTGACGGAACCGTGCGAAGTGTGCGAGTGAGCGTCATTAGTCATTTTCTTAGAACTAGTAGTAGCAGGTGAACCGTAAAGTTGGTCGTTTGCGTCATGCCTTAGACGAGGCGAGTTAAACCTACGAGTACGCGTGACTAATCTAGACGTCCGGATAAAATTATCAGTTTCTATTTTTGTTTTGTTCCTATAATTATCGGCAAATATTTGTGCAATCCGCCAGATATTACTTTAGAACTCGGGGAATTCCGATTAAGACGGTATTGTTTTTTCGTCCTACTACACAAAAAAAACCAGAAACCTCGGATGCAGACAATGGCAACAGCAAACAGCATAGCAGTGACATAGAAAAGCGTCGAGACAGCAGTTTAACCCCGCCAAAAGATTAATCATTCTCAAGAAGCTCGGCGAAGCTGGAGCAGACGCAACCTGGCGGCATCATTAAAGGATAGATAAATAAATACATAACCCATAGATAATTATAACCCGTCTCTCCACTATTCCAATACTTGCTCAAGTATGCATATCCGGAAGGCTCTAATAATCCTTCCATATCCCAAGGGCACGTCTTCCCTACCATTACCGTACCCCCCGTTCTACTCTTTGATATATAATGGTCTCTGTAGTCTCATGAAACATGAGGTTTCAGGGGCTAGGGTGAATCTTTGGGTTCATTCGAGGAATCGAGTTTGGTCAAACCTCGCTGGGGTCGGTCCATTTCATTCATTCAATCCTACAAGAAAACAGACTTGAAAGAAAAAAAAAAGAAAAGAAAGAAACAAAATATAACATAATAATATCTAATATCACGCCTTGTTTCCCCGAAGGGTTGGGCAGAGGTGTACCTGTAGTACGTACATTCCGCCTGTTATGTTTAAGTCCCATGTAATAGGGGGCAAGCCTATTGCCATCAACCGGGCACAAATCCAGACTCCAGGCTGCTACTGATAAATTTCAGATAGTAAAACCCAATATCACTTTGCCCGACCCGGGAATCGAACCCAGGACCTCAAGCTTAGCGGTAGCGCTTGCGACCACAAGACCAACGAGGAAGAAAGAAAATAATATGTTGTGTAGTTTTTTATGTGCTTGGCAGTAGGTTGACCGTAGAAGCTTATTTCATAATAAATTAGTACTGAAATATACAACATGTCCCAGAATTAACGCACAACCTCTTAAGGGGTCATTGTACTCATCATTATGAACAACTTTTACTATGGGACAAACCTCCCTACATTTTGTTGAGTTATGAGAACATAAATGTAGGAAACAGCTGATTTTATTTTCAGGGATGTTTGCAGCGGCGCGTGTAGATTGCTTTTACACAATAATGCGCAAGCGCGCAGCATCCATGGTGGCTCGAGTCATGGCCAGCCCTAACAGGGTTCTGAAAATGATTGCTGACAGAGTGGACTGGCCTTATGTCATTCGCTGCTGTCAGTTACATGTGCCGTCGTATCGTGTTGTTTACTAACACTTAGTTTTAAGAACAATGTTATTAACCCTATATGAGTCTTCGCTCGAAATAAGAAAAAATAATTTGAATAACCCATTGTGAGCCTGTCGAACTGAAACAGTCTATCAAAAAACTCGTTTGACGTTTGCCCATCAGACTGATTCTGTCTGATGGTTACAGACGTCACGTCATGACTGTCTCTCATTGAGAGACGTCTGGGATTTTCTGATTTTAGGTTTATTCAAATTATTTTTTTTTATTTCGAGCGAAGACTTTTTTTAAAGTTTAAACCAAAAGAATATATTATCAAACCACACAATTTAGTTATGGTCATGCTTCTCTGACACATTTATAAGCAGTTGCGTAGAATTTTGGCCGGCTCAACTTGCGTCATGCATGCCTACATGTCGTTTGGTCCCGACCACTCTTTGCATGTCGCATATGAACTAAGGCATGTCGCGTGCCTGCACCTGTGAGCAATGCTCTAATCGACATGCCAAGAATAGCTTAACTTGATTTTTACTAGGGAAAGTACGAATCGAACGACAATCACGAATGCAATATGCGCGAGAATCGCCTTCCAGATACTTTTTAAAAGACCACAAAGTTAAAATAAAATCACTGACTACAAAAAGACGATCACCATTAGAAGATGAAAAAGTTTCTAGAGGATCCATCAAATATTCCCCAAAGATGTACAGTATTCTAGCTTTTGTAGTCGGCTTCACCCGCGTGAAGTTCTGAAAATATATATTTTAATAATATTATATGAAAAACCTTTTGTTGTTTGTATTGAACCGTGAAATTTGGCACAGGTATGTAACCTGTGCCAAATTTCAATGTGATCGGTTAAACGGTGTTGTAGTTTATCAATCTCTTATATATTATACTAGGGATGCATCCGATACCGATACCGATATACTTATCGGCGATACTTCAGGTTTGCCGATATATCGGCATCGGCGATATTATTATGGCCGTTGAACGATACTTTTCAAATTTCGCGGTTTAAAAATGTAATGTAAAGGCGCGTGTTGTCTCATCTAGTCGAGAGATACCTAAGGTCTCCTAATATATCGAGAGACGCAGATCCGTTCGTTTTCTGGCGCAATGACGTCTTATACCCAAATTTGAAAAAAATGGCGCAGAAGTACTTTAGTATCCAAATGAGTTGGTCGCATCTGAGAGACTATTTTTCACCGCAGGTCTTATTCAAACAGATTTGCGAAATTGCCTTTCTCCGCAAAACTTAAGAATACTTTGTTTTATTAACAAAAATCTAATCAATCTTAATTTTAATTACTAAAACTATTAACTAATCTCAACCTGTCTATATTTTTTATACCTAATAATTTAAAAAATTAAACTAACGTGTTTTTTAACTTAATTTTTAAATTCAATAAGCGTATCGGTATCGGTATCGCTGATATATTTATAAGAGTATCGGTATCGGTATCGTATCGGCAAAAAGGCGTGTCGAGGCATCCTTAGTAGGTAGGTATATACCAACATCCAATTTTACATTACAAAATAGATACGATTAACAAATTAGCTATACAACTTTTCATTATAAAACTTCTTGATAATTGTGGATAATATCTACAAAATTGATATACACTATACTAATACCGTACACTAAGGAAATTATTTACGACAGTGATGACTGCCGTGGAACATTGCAAAACCTTAAAGCAAATTATGAATGTTTAAAACGCAATATAAACGTTACAATCTCTGCGTACGTCGTATAAGCCATAGATGAGCATAAATAATTAAGGACGTGTTCATACATGGTGTTCACAAACGAGCGCACACCGGGCGTGCAAGCGATACTTAGTTAAAATCGCGATAGGGTAATCTCATTGTTATATTAACGGTCGCAAACAATAGCTTCGATTTGATTTAGACCATCAATACACTCCGAGCCATTATATTGAGGCATTAACTGAACTAATATCTGCGGAACGCGGGAGGTAATTATGACATAATCGACTATCGATGCCACGAACACCCACCAATATAATATATCCTATATTTATCGTGTCAGCGAAACCTTGTTATAATCTCGTTCGATAGTATATTAATAAACTTATGTTTACTAAAATGTTCACCCTCTTTGAATTAGGAGGTTCGTAAATAACAGCAAGTTATTTTTAGGTGGGCAAATGTATCATATTGGATTTTCAATATGATACATTTTCAACGAATTCGCGGTTCCAAAATGTTTAGCAACCCCTGGAGGCAGATATGGATACGTAAGTTGATTAAATAGCAACGGTTTACAAAAAAAAATATGGAACATTCAACTATTTTAGAACCGTTACAAAAAATTAAAAACTAAACTAATAAAAAATTTCATTTGCAACGAAGCTTACTCAGCCTCTAAATACGTCGGGGTCATTACTTTGAGAGCGACCACCGCAGTGTAATCTTCCGATAGCTTAATGAATCAGGACATTATGTTGGAGGAGTGGACCGGTCTGCGGACATTACCATGAATTGTCCCATCACTACAGGGGGTCATTTTATTGAGTAAACGTGGAGCCGTAGCGGGATTGACCTCAAATATAGCCAAGAGATCACTAACTATTAACGGTCGTAAACTAGTGCTGTGTACTCGGTATAGATTGGTTCTATCCGAAATACAACCATGTTCGTGTACTACTTACATGTCATAAAAAAAATATAAAAAGGAAGTTGTAAGTAGAGCCTATTTTCTTACTTCTGTCATGGGGATAGAGGTATACAATAATAGACTTTGTATTTGTCTGATTAATAATGCTAGACAGGAAAGACAAATACCTATCTAGTTTGTTTGGGTAAAGAAGAAAAGAACAATCCGAATTTATTTACTTAGTGCGGAGACAATCCCGAAATAGTACACAATATTGCTTTGATTTCTAGGAACGGTAAATAAAGAAAACATCTTAGCACGAAAGTATTTTCGAATAAAGGTGATCTATATTTTTCTTATGTTAAATGAGCATAACATGCTTTATTTAAGCTGTGCCGCTATCGATATTTATAAGGTACAAAATAATCACGGCGTATGAGTCACGGTGTGAGAAGAGTCGCGGAGTGTCGCAGCCGCAGCGCGTGGGCGAGCCGGTCCTGCGCACACACAGCCGTACTAACAAATTACGTTTACCCACAACAATCCAAGTCCACGAGTAACTTAATGTACCGTGCATCCACTGGGGCCGTAGATACACTCAGAATTATTATATTATACGGATAATACGAACATTTGAATGCGTGAGAAATGCTTAAGCAGACATCTGCTGAACATTCAGACAGCACAGTTGAAACATTTCGAGGATACATTGTAAGTGGAACGGACCAGAAATAAACTGAACACCATATTATTCTCACTT
The DNA here is from genome assembly GCA_948098905.1 of Tiliacea aurago. Taxonomy (NCBI): domain Eukaryota; kingdom Metazoa; phylum Arthropoda; class Insecta; order Lepidoptera; family Noctuidae; genus Tiliacea; species Tiliacea aurago. The sequence goes on from OX402577.1 coordinate 13,771,445, forward strand.
TCCTACGAATAATTCGTCGGAAAATAAACAGTTGGTAGCATAAAACAATAAAAGCGTTGTTATTGCAGATTAGTTATCGAATAGATGGAACTATTGTAAGAGTGTTACGAAGATAAGATTCTTGTATTTAATACATATTAAAAATAACATAATTTTATCTGAAAGGCAAGAGGACAGTTATTTCACTAGATATACCAGCGACAAAATTATTATAGATAATTTTTAATGAATCCAATGTTGTCAAATGTATGTACCTAATATGTAGAATTCTTGTTAAAAATAAAACAGACAATACTAAATCTATAACATACAACAGTTCCGTAAAATTGAAAAGTAATAGATGTACATATTATTCTACAAAAAACTAATATAATATTAGAATATATATGTTATGATATTTGAATTAAGTTAGAGATAGCAACTAAAACACATAATGAAATATTGTTTATATTTCATTATAGTGTTAGCTGATAAAGAAAATGAATTACAATCTATTAGGTGCTTTAGGTGCTTACATAGATAGCAGAAATATAAATGACCGATTTTGCATTATCGCACCGTTCCCATAATTATTTAATAAATAACTTGATGATGTCAAATATGCCTGATGACTTGATAATAATAAATAATACCTACTTACATAATTACATTCGTACGTTTCTCCCTTTTTACTTTCCACATTCATAAAAAAAGTCCTATGCACATTTTTACACCAAAAAACATAGAATGAACGTTCCTAACCATTAACCGGAAAATTGGCAGAACCCTATTTACGCCAGCGATTTCTGACTAACTAAGACCCTGAAGAAAATAAGGTCAGCAAATACTTACAGAACATTAATTCACTTCTAACATGCTTTTAATACAGTGCCGGACTGATGGGTCCCTCTGATATGCAGCGAGGGCCCCGCTGAATGGTAAGTAATAATGACACTAATCACCGTCCAGGATTTTCTTAGGTCACTGCATACATGAACGTAGAGCTTTCTGAACCTATGTACTATTCAGCGGAATTGACTGTCCCAAACATTTTATACAAAAGCGTTAGGCAAAAGCACCTCGAGTTTTCACTGCAATTTTTTGAGCAGGTAATAGTGAGTGTTTTTGCATAGGCTTTTTTTATAGGTACTTAGCGATACTTTAGAGGTATGAGGAACAGGGATTAAAGTTCACTCATACTCTATAGAAAAGGGAGGATCCTCCGACCAGACGTATGTAGTGTCTGGTGGGCAACTGCCCGATGGTTAATGTCGGGACGTAGTATATATGCTAGTTGCGCGGTAAACTCTGCTTGCGCGATGCAGTATTTGCGTGACGTCAATGTGACGCGTAGTTCGCATGCGGCGATGTTGATGCCGCTACAATACAAAAATCAAACTTTCGATTTTTGTGATTGCAGTGATCACATGTCTGAGTCCAAAAATAGAATGTTCCATTATTGTGATCGAAATTGCATTATATTTGGCGCTCGGTATCACGTTCGGTACAATCATTATCATTAATTTCAGCCGAAAGACGTCCTCTACTGGACATATTCATCCCCCAAAGAAGGGTATGGCATAATCGCCACGCTTAGCAGGCGGGTGGGCGATCGCAGTTTGGTGTTCAAATGCATAGAGAACGCCGCAGCCCATTCTCTATTAAGTCCCTTAGTCGCCTTTTACGACACCCACGGGAAGGAATAGGATGGTGCTATTCTTTACGTCCGGCACCGCTCGGTACGCAGCACAACTTTAACCGGAACAAGCGGATAACCCAACTAAGATATAGCAAACTAAATCGGATGCCTTCTTCCTTCTGGAACCGCGGCTTGACGCGATGTAGTTTGATACTATAATGTATAGGTGGACCGTATGATTTTATCAACCACTGTTGTTTGGAACCTTAAAATGCTTTTGAGCTCCAATATCTTTACATTTATACAGGGTTATTTTTAAAACGTCAATAACCTCTTAAGGGGTCATTGCACTCATCATTATGAACAACCCTGTATAAGTGCTGTGCCCAAATTTTAGGCAAAACTAAAACGAGATCATGATATTATGTGCCCATTATGATCCAAGATCTGCGTTTGGAATTTGATTATATCAATTCTTTTAGGCAATTTTATGAATATTTAACAACCTCATTAGTTGAATTTGCGACTGGCTGGAACGGATCGTGTGGTTTAGAATTTCAGAATGGGAGAATTAATTGAGTCATCAATACTAACATATCAATGAACAGACTTAAAAAAATCAATTAGAAATCCGAAACTGTATCGTTTCGGATTACTAATTGATTTTTTTAAGTAAGAATAGCTGTTGCCGAAGTATTATGTTTAGGCAGTCAGCAAGGATGGTATCGAAGTAGACTGCCCGGGGTGCGCCACCCTTATTAGCAGCTAGCAGTAACGGTTTTTTTTTACACGATACTGCCATTTTGTGCTATCCAGTATCTGAATATAGAATTGAATTAAACGGGGTATACGTACGGTCAGGGAAAGGATTTTTTTTTTGCAAATTGCCACACTACGTCAATTTACCGTGTTACAGCCATTTCATACGTTACGTCATGAAGGTTGTGATTTGAATTTACGAGCAATTTAATTTAATATAGTCAAGTTAATAAACTCAAATAAAATACCAATACGCGCAGTCCTAGATACTACATAGACAGATATCATGTAGTATCTAGGATTGTGCGTAAAAATGAATGTGCTCACAGCGCAAGCGTGGTCCATAAATTTAGCACAAGGATTATAATCACACGCACGTGTGCACATTCAGAATCACTTCATGTGCGTAGATCACAGATTATTACGAGATTCGAGACGAGAAACTATAAGTATGTTAGTCTTAAAATGATGGGCTGATAATTTCCCCCTATTCATTCAATCTCCTATTTTAAATACATAAACGCACGCCTTCTTCTCATGGGGGTAGGCAGAAACTATAGAACGCCACCTGCTACGCTCCTTATATACTCCTTTTGCGTCGCCTACGTTCATACCAAGTGTAAGTTTGCAAGTGAGTAAACGTAACTAGCGCGTTTGCGTTAAGATTTTTATCCTCACCCTTCTAAACTTAGCAATAAGATCTATCGGTCAAATTTTAACGCAAACGAAATAGTTACGTTTACTCTCTTGCAAACTTACACTTGGGGTACTGGTCGTGGTCATACACGCACGCCGATCGCGAATACTACGCACCTGACCTTTCTGAAGAACATCACCAATTCATTTATTTATTCTTTAACAATTAACATTGTGTTGAACATTACATATTAATAAAATTATCACATGCAGAAACAATACAAATAAAGGCCTAATTAAAATTGATGTTAAATGTTCAAGAGTCAATTAATTTAAAGTTAGTCAATAACTTCGCAAGTCAATAATGTCAAATTAATAGCAGGTATAATGTCAAAATTTTATGTCAAAAATATTGAGCTCGTACAACTTTACTTAAATTCTGATACCGAGTATAAACATTTTTCCAACAAGAAGGCTTTTAATTTAATTTTAAAAGAGTGAGAGCTATAAATTAATAATTTTAAGTCAGTCGGTAACCTATTAAATAACTCCACTGCTTGGTATCCGGAACAATGCCTAGCTATATTTAAATTTGGTGCCATTTTGTGTTTAAATTCCTTTCTTCTTGTGCTTTCTCTTATCTTACGTTCGTCTTGTGATTCATACTCACGAATATACTTAGCAAAGTGATTTAGGATTACTAATATATATAAACTTGGTACTGTTAAAATTTCCAGTTCTTTAAAGTGCTCTCTACATGAGTCTCCTTGTGAGATCCTTACCATAACCCTTATGGCACGTTTCTGTAAAATAAACGCTTTCTGACAGTTATAACTATAGCTGTTACCCCAAAGCATTATGCTGTATCTTAATCTAGATTCTATCAGCGCGTAATATATAGCCTTTAGTTGCTTTAAATCCAACATATCTCTAAGGCCCCTGAGTGCAGCATGCTGATGAAATCGAAGAGTCAATAGCAGCTAGCTCCTGTTTCCAATTTAAATTCACATCTATGTTGATCCCTAAAAATTTTACTTTGTCCACTAATTCAATCTTGTCTCCTTTGATTTGTACATCTAAATTGTCATTATGGCGAGTTGTAGACTTAAATAAAATAATGTTAGTCTTACTTATATTTAGCAATAGGTTATTGGCTGTAAACCAATCGCAGAGATTTTTTAGGCTTTTATTTTGGTCACTATATCCACTACGTCCTTCTAGGGCGTCCCCTCCCGGGGTTTTCACTCACCTCTGCTTTATAAATACCTTTTGTTAGTCGCCTTTCACTCATACTCTCCACATGACCAAACCATCTAAGCATACTCTTTTCAATCTTTGTCACTACATCCTATTTTTATCTATTAAAAATTGTGTTAGCTTTTATATACTACTATAATAGATTCTAGAACAGGGAAGAATAAAGTAGGAAGAGGCTTTTGCCCTGAGTGGGTCGAACAAAGCTGTGTTTACAGGCTTGTATGCCGTAACTGAACCAATGTGTGTCAATGGAGTAACGGATTAAGTCTGGTATTATTTGCTAAAGTAGCTCACAAAAAATTAACAAATGACTGGTCAATTGCTAGCGCTGCGAAAGAGCTGGTTAATGCTCTAGGTGGCTCATGCATATGCTCTACTATATTTTCGGTCTTGTAAGTAGTAACCAGGTAATGTTTATTGGTTCTACAAAAAACAGACAATAGTTTTCTTATTTGATTTTCATAGTATGATTAGATTATATTAGCATTTAAACATAAAACCGTCAAATTCATGCTAATATACTCACCTAACAATCTAGAAATTTTCTCATTTTACAAGCAATACAAACTTCTGAATATAAAAGTCATGGGATATGAACAGCTCCAATCGTGCAATCAATAAAAAATATTAAGGCCCACTTGCATCATAAATAGCTAAATACATTTAGCGCTAAACGATGTAAAAACATATTTCTGTTTCAGTCATTCGTTTGCATATGTCAGAGAAAGGATGCGTTTTAAATATGTTTAGCGTTAAACGCATTTAATGATTTGTGGTCATTTTGTGGTGCAATTGAGTTTAATTGTAAAGCTAAAATTTAAAGTTTAGCTGACTTTTGTTTGGCCGTAGCAGTCGCAAGCTTTTGTTTAGCTTTATATTTTAATTCTTATACTTATTTAATTTAATTGTAACATTTGTTATACATATAATTCTAATGTGTATGTGTGATTTTATTTATTGTTGATTATTTTAATAATATGTGTATATGAATTTTATGTTTTTATGTAATGTATGGACTATGTCTGAAATAAATTAATTAATAATAATTTAGTTGTATTTTTTTTTTTAACTTTGCCCCACACTAGGCATTTCTCCTGTGTGTATTAACGATGTCCTCCTAGACATAACACTATCAGACACGGGTACTACAGATACTGTAGACATATACACGTACACACTATATTAATCAGTCTGGTATATTAATGTGAGTATTCAATTCGCTTCCCCTCTGATTCTGACATATACAATTATCATTAAAGGCTCGTGCAGACTGGTGCGATACCGCGGGTGCGACGCGACACTAGTAGCACAATTTCCATGTCAGTGCCTGTTGCGCCCGTTATGTCGCGTGAGTCTGTACGAGCCATAAAACCAACTATGAAGGTTAAAATGATAACCTTCAAATAGTTTTTTTTCATCGCTTTAATATTATCTTTACAATTTAGTATCTAACATGGAAGTTCTACGATAAGTAGGATCAACAAAGATAACGTTACTTCACTCAAAACATTCTTCAAGAATAGGAACAATAAAATTAATCTACAACTGAAAACAACGTTCTCCTACGTACGCTACTGGCTAATATAAGTGAAAACAGAATATTTCAAAAATGATCCACGAACCTTACTAGCACGAGTTACCCACAGAAAATTATGCAAAGATTTCTAGATACGAAAACTACGGCTACTTATGAAGTCGATGTGCAGTAAGACCTAGTTCAAGCAAGCTAGGGTTAGGTGCAGCCTCACCTTAGTGTATTCACTTAACCTGGCCCATGCGGACGTAAACAAATATATCTACATTTACATCATTTACATCTTGCCGGTCACCACGTGCTATGCATCTTGATTTAGCCGAATTGTCCACGTTAACACTTACATTGATATTCATCGGGGAGAATATTTGCATATTTCTTAGTTTGGCAACGATAGTGAGTACTTTAGGTTATATATGTACAATTTCACATGTCTTTATTATAATTAGTTGAATACCTATTTATCAAATTAATACAATATTTCCAATTTATACACACATATATTATTTATTTTAAATTCGCACATTGTTATTGAAATTTTATACGTTATCTGTGAGCGTCAAGGCTACAATCATTTTATCTACGTGATCACAAAACTCATTAGTTACATAAATATTGTATCTTCTGTCTAAAGTGCCAGTGTGTATACGTCTTCCATATCGAAAACACTGTTTATAATCAAAACAAAATGAGTCCAACGGAAAGTACGCGTGGAATTATTTATAAAGATCAACCGTATTCGATACCGTCTCATATGAATTATGGGAAAATGGCTATTGATACCATGTTGAGGTCTAAAGACAAAGTGGCTTTGGTAAGGCATAGCAGTGATAATAGTGTTTAGGATGAGTTTTGTTAAAATGTGTTGTTAATTGAAACTGTTTTGAATGTCGAAGATCAATGGGATGACAGGGGAACAAATAACGTTTGGTGAGTTGGTGCAGTTAGCAGTAAATGCTGCCTCATCGCTAATGCGCTTAGGTGTGGAACGTGATGAAGTGGTCGCTGTGTGCAGTGAGAACAGAATGGAATTCTTGATTACTTCGATCGCTGCGTGGTGTAGTGGTGCTACTGTGACTTTCCTCAACGCTGCCTACGGCAAAAGTGAGTCTTAAGATGAAAAGTTAGGGCTTGGATTACTTTTTGTTTCAATTTTAAAGTCGTCATTGTTTAATTTACTTTTGAATTTTAAGTAGACTAAAGAGTTAAATCGCATTTAAAAGTTAGTGAAGTTTATTATTTTAGCTTAAAGATTGAAAGTCTTACACATAAAGTAAAATTTCTTAAAATCGTTTCTTTTTCCAGATGAATTGGTGCATACGATGGGAATCTCAAAACCAAAATATTTGTTCCTCTCACCTGAGACTTACAAAACTTTTTATGAGACCATGGCTGGTACAAATATAGTGCATAAATTCTTCATTTTTGAAGATTCTGTCAATGATCCAAAACTTTTAAAGTTTAACGATCTAATTAAGTCGTATGTTAATGTAAATACTTTCAAACCAGTCACCGATCCTATTAATGGTAAGAATAATAATGTTATAATGCTAATTGATAATTATTATTTATAGATTCGAAGACATGTGATATCTGTGCCCCAGCAGTGGGAACATTATAGGCTGATTATGTTATCTTATGTACTTAATTGATAATTAATTCGAATACCTTGTAAATGTTAAAATGGCTTCTGTCCAAGTTGGGACCAGAAACTCCGCAGTAAACCCTTTTCTGTTTTTAACGACTGATTCAAGTGGGATTGGGAACCGATTTCGCTATTAAACATGAATTGATGCGAAGAAAATGTTTACGAATTTCAATAGAACTTTTAGCTCCACTTCCCACCTCAATAAGTAATACTTTAGTTGATCAAATGTAATGTTTTTACTACACTATGGTAGATTTAAATTTTGGATTCAGCATTACTATTCAAGTTAGTCTACTGAAATATTGAAACATGTTGCACAAAAGTTATTGTATTTCGTAGGGTTGGCACGAACGGCTTTAATACTGTACTCGTCCGGAACAACTGGACTGCCCAAAGGAGCTAAGCTGTCACACCTCAATTTAATCACTTCCGGTAACCAGCCTTGGTGAGCTATAATATTAATTTGTCTAAATATCCTTCTTTCTTAATTTACTTTATCCTCGATATTGCGACTTATAGCCTACTTATGTTACAAGCTTATGTAAAAATATATTAAGTACATACCTATAACTTACGGACACATATGACATGTTTGTAATATTGGAACTAACATTAATAATCGTAAAATTAATTAATTTAAATAATTAATAATAATAATTATTCATAATTTTAATTTAATTAGAATTAAAAGAATATGTACATAAATAACAACTTATACCTAATCAATTAATAAAAATATCAAAATTATAGCCTAACTTAAGAGTCTATAATACCTCAGCGCCACCTCACTCTTTATCTCGCTCGCACACTACTGCTAGTGGTCACGCGAGCAAGCGAGACAGGATGGCAGGGAGAAGACTCCAAGGCACCTATAGTTTTTATTTTTACGGTGAATATGTAAGTGATAAGTAATTTAAAAACAAAAAATAACATAAGACCTGCTTTATAGTTAGTTCAGTTAATATGCAAAGTTTCATTATCTAATTTGAAGTATTTTTTAATACTAGCGGTTTACTGTTCGGTTTGGAGGTAACTTTGGATTTTTTTGATTTGAAAAAAATTTAAAACAAAAAATAACATAAGACCTGCTTTATAGTTAGTTCAGTTAATATGCAAAGACACAAATTTGTTGTACCTACAACAAGGCTCAAGAAAATAGGTGGCTCGTTTCGATGTCAATGTATACGCTTTTATAATAAACTTCCAAGCCACGTTCAAGATCTAAGCCTTAATAAATTCAAATCATTTATTAAACGTAAGTTGTGCCAGAAAGCCTTTTATACTGTAAAAGATTATATTGAGGACAAAAAGGCTTGGGATTGAGCTGCTCCAATTTTTGTACATATTGAGGTAGTTTATTTTTATTGTTTTTTTTTTGTTTTTGCTAACTTTATTATTTTATAAACAGCGACATTTAATTATTATTTTATACACAATGACATGAATATTTACTTGTAAAGTATTATATTATTTTAATTATTGTGAATGTGAAGACTATGTGGGTTATTGCATAATATTTTTTTTTTCCTTTCATTTATTCTCAGTTAGTGTTAATCATGGTCTGGCAGTTTGAGTCATATAAGTGGCCTACCCAAATGTCCTTTCTTTGGTATTGATCGTCGCATCGTTGAGCTCCTTAAATTCTGAGTAGAGCTGCACGATTACTGACAAATGCGTGCACTGACTGGTCAGGTCCACTCAACCTGTGTGGTTCTTTCCTCAAAAGACCATTTCAGACACCAATCTACATGGTCTTCACATGATCTGACCAAGATTATGTCTGGACTTTAAAAGAGACTATGACCTCTGAGTTTGTTTCGGCTTTTCTTCTCAGAGTAGTCAGATAGGAAACGCCGACCTCATCTAGTTTTTAAAATATGATTGACGTGTAAAAGTGTTTGTACAAACCTACTTACAGAAATAAATCATTTATCATTTAAAGTTTCACTAACTAATATGAAGTATTTTTTTAATACTAGCGGTTTATTGTTCGGTTTGGACTTTGGTTTTATTTTGATTTGAAGAAAATTATTTTATGGAATCGTGTTTTCGTCAAACATAGTACCTACTTAATATGAATCCTCAACTTTAGCACACCTACCTCCCCCCCCCCCTTCCTTCAATACCTTTACCTGTATTTCAAAACGAATGCTGCAGTATTTTCGACTTAACGGAGGATCATGCTAAGCCATTTGAGGTAGTATAGGCTCTTAACTTAAACTATTCACAAACAAAAATATGGCGTCGAGAGAAAAAAATAATACAAACTAAACGATTAAAGGCACGTGCAGAATGGCGCGACGCGACACCGGTAGAACAATTTCCATGAAGTTTTCATAGAAATTATTCAACCGGTGTCGCGTTGCTCCAGTCTGCACGAGCCTTATATCGTACGTAGCCTTAAAAAATACTCTGTTACAGCCCCGTCACCAAAGATCTCATTAGTCTGTCGATTGCACCGTGGTCCAACACCGTCGGCATTATGTGTACAATGAATCAACTTGTACACAACCGAACTGTACTATATTTAGCTAGATTCAAAGAAGAGCAATACCTATCATGTATTCAAAAATATAGAGTAAGTTATAAAATCATTGTAACACAATAATAACATTACCACATGTTCGTATTTTAATTTGCAATATTTTTCCAGGCGGGATTATTATTGGTGGTACCTCCTCTTATAGTAATGCTTACGAAATCAGCAATTGTAAAGAATTACGACGTACGTTCGGTTGAAACAATATACTGCGGAGGAGCACCTTTAGATTTAGCGGTTATTGATGAAATTAAACAAAGGTATTATGATGAACAATGAACAAAAAATGTAGAAGTTGATTTTTTTACCCAACTACGTCAGAAGGAGGGTTATGATTTTCGAGCGTATGTATGTATGTATGTCTATTTCTTTGGCACGCTCTGTAGCCTAAACGGCTTGATGGATTTTAACATAAAAATGAGATATCATTAGATTCGTTTTAATTGTGGGAGTAATTATGGCATCTGCGAATCAAAAAAGAAAGGGGGATAAATAAAAAATATTTTGTGATTATAATAATATGGGTATCAAATAAAAGCTGGCAAATAGCCGATTCCATATAATATTATAATTCTAATATATATATATATATATATATTATTATAACACTTTTAAGCTACTATTTTGACACAAACTACAATAAAGTACATTTTCTAAAACAGGACCCAGGTTTAAAACATGGAGCCATTATTGAATTTCGATCTTTATTCCGGGTATGGTAAAGTTCCTAAACATAAAACTGACAACTTAGTACCGAACTAAGTTTTCAGTTTTGTATAAAGAACGGTATTTTAATCACTGTTACGTTCTTATTACAAAAACTGGCTGCATGGTTTAACTCATGTCAAAATATAAATCTTGTTTTGTAATAAGACGGCTTAGGTTTTAGAAAATGTACTTTTTTGTAGTTTGTCCTATCTCTTGCTAAACTTAATTTACCGTGTAGCTTATTAACTTAACAATACTTAACTGAACAATGTGTTCATTAATAACACTAAAAAGCATAAAGTAAAACAAATAATTAAAGAAAACAATTTTTAATTGTTTGCTTTTTTCAACAGATTCAAGGGTCTAAAATACGTATTACAAGGCTACGGAATGACAGAAACTACAGGAGGATTAACTGAAGAAACAGACACAGAGCATAAACCGGGAAGTGTCGGCAAAGTTGTTCGTGGAAATATCGTTAAGGTAAAAACATTACCTATTCAATTGAAACGTCTTTAACTCGGAATACTAATGAAATTGCCTTTCAGATAGCAGACGTTGAAACTGGAAAAACCTTAGGACCTAATCAGGAAGGCGAAGTTCGCGTAAAAGGTCCTCCGGTATTTGCTGGTTATATTGGGAAAAACTTGAAGGATGATCAAGACGAAGAGGGATTTTTCAGAACTGGAGATATTTGTTACTATGATGAGGATGGCTATTTCTACTTTGTAGACAGAATTAAGGAACTGATTAAGTATAAGGCCGGACAAGTAAGTATTTAAATATATAGAAGCAAAACGAACAATCAAAAACAACAAACATTTTACTTAATACAATTGAATTTGTAATTGTTAAAATTTTCCAGGTCGCCCCATCAGAGCTAGAAGCGATATTGCTCCAGCATCCAGGTGTCAAAGATGTAGGAGTAGTCGGCAAGCCCGACTCCCTTGTTGGAGAACTCCCAACAGCTTTTGTTGTAAAAACTTCAGGATCAACAGCCACTGACAAGGAACTTATCGATTTCATTGCTGGAAAGGTAAGTTTGAAAAAAAATATATCTTGTCTTGGAGTAATTTGATATACCTTTCTTTTCCCAACTGATATAACAAGATAATTAAACTGTTTATGATAATCACTAACATATAACATTTCATAATATAGTCGGGTCTAAGGTACTACAAAAATATCACCAAATAACGCTGATAGTCATAAAGACTACATATTTACTTAATTTCACGGTACACAATACGTATAGTTTTAGAAGTTAGTGGCTTATACAGGCTAAATATCTATATTTTCAGGCTTTAAGAACTATTTTGTGTTACTTCTTTAACTATTAGGTATTCAAGAATCATGCTAAATCTGATAGTTTGTAAGTTTGTTACGCTTTCACGCTAAAATGGCTGAACGGATTTGGATGAAATTTGGCACATGGGTAGACCATGGCCTGGATTAGGACATAGAATACTTTTTATCCCGATATTCTTACGAAATCGAGACCTATGCGGGTGAAACCACGGGCGCAGCTAGTTAAATAATAAAGTAATTAATTAACAAAAGAGTAAAAAAATTACAATTTACAAAACTTACAATTTTAAAACCATCTTACTATCAGAAATCGAAATTGAATTGGCAAAAGATCTAAAAAATCGATAGATGATGGTGCATTCATTATTATGTACCTAGGTACAAACATATTCCTACCCACAAACAAAATGATACAACATTTAATTTTGTCATGCACCAAAATATTACATCATGATAAAATTATTAAGATAAGATAGAAAGCCAATGACAACGCAGGTAATATCATAATCATCAACGACCACACGTAAGCAGTATCGTACAGATATAAGTGTTAATGGTATTAATAGATTTGTAGCTTGTAGGTAGCTAGCAACAGTTTTTATTGATTCTCTCAGCGATCACAATTTATCTAAAAAAAATCGGAAATAAATGATAGGTATGTAAACGGAAGTTTTCAGGATACCAATTATTAATAATTATTATTCTTTATTATTTGTTAATAATAATAAATAATTATTTTTACAAAAAAAAATCGAAACAATTTTTTTTTGTTTTATGTTTTTAGCTTAAGTTGGTTGCTAATTACGCAAGTATGACTGTTGTTATTGTTATTCCGAAACATTACATTACTCTAATAAATTTTAATGTATTTTATTTTATTTATGTAATTATTTTTTGTATTATTTTTCTATTTGGGACTTGGTGCCTTAGTAAATAAATAAATGGCAGTAAAAACCGTGTGCCTGATGGAAATTCTCATCCGCAAAAATGAACTCTTGCGCATTTCGTCCGTCCTAAACCTAACGGATAAGGCTGTGCGTTGGTTGCGCTGTCAATGAATGAATTTAACATTTTTATTAAGTTGATCGACATAATTTCATTTTAATTCGTTTTGTACAAGAATCATACGATTTCTTAAGAGGGCATTGTAAGTTAGCATGCGTAGTTCATACAAACGTAATACCTACCAAAATAATTTGTAAATCAAACATAATTACTCTTATGGTAGTGTGTATTTATTTCGATTGGATTACAGAATATCTATGTTCCCAAATATATATTTTAAAAGGTATAAAGACGAGATATGAGGAATTTAAAATTTCTATAGGATATTTATTTTTCTCTTAACTCTTGTTTAAATCAGTGTCCATTCAAAATATATATTTGGGAACCTAGATATTCTGTATTCCAATCGGAATAAAGACACACTACCATAAGAATATGTTTGATTTAAAAAATATTTTGGAATTACGTTTGAACTACGCATCCATCCAGCCTCTTAACGCCTGTATTTTGATAACGTAAAGATATGGGTACGTATAGTACCTACCTAAATATCAATTGGATATTTACAACAAAGTCGTTTAAACTATCGCATTTTTTCAACGTTGCATTATCGGCTTAGGTTGCAAATAAAATATTATCGACAGTAGGTATGTTATTGTTATTGCGATTTTATTATCTTCAAAATATAGCGCAATAACTATCTATAATGTTACGCCATAACTATATGTACACACGGCTACACATCAAGCTATACGTTTCCAGTATAAGCTGATCTCGCATTGTGTAGGATTTCCGTACATTGAGAGGTCAGCGTAAAGTGGATTTGTATAGCTTGATGTGTAGCCGTGTGTACAATCTGGGAAATTAACTGTTAATCACCCTACATCAATTTGCCGTGTTTAAGTTAATTTATACAGCTTTCAAAGAAAGGCAGTTGTGATTTGAATACGCAGACTATTTAAGTTGGTAACAATTAGCTAAACAATTAATTTCCTTGACTGAACCTAATAACACTAATATTATAAAGGCAAAAGTTTGTAAAAGTGTATGTGTGTGTGTGTTTGTTACTTCTTCACGCTCAAACGGCTGGATCAATTTTGATAAAATTTTGTATGGAGATAGCTGATATCCTGGATTAACGTATAGGTTACTTTTTATCCCGACATTCTTACGGGATCGAGACTTACGCGGGTGTAACCGCGGGGTGCAGCTAGTAATTTATATGTTGAGGTTTTAATTTTAGTACCTACTCACTTGCCCGTATTCATCATCTGCCCAGCCTTTTCCCAACTATGTTGGGGTACATGGAGCGACTGCCTATCTGACCTCCAAAACCCAGTTACTGACCAATACGATACCCCTTGGTTCTAACCTTTCGGGCTCTGACGACCCGTAACGACTGTCAAAGATCCACGAATGACAGTCGGTACCAACGGCTTAACGTGCCTTCCGAAGCACGAAGTGGTCTTGGTATGTAAAGATGATCACCCCCATCCACGGACCAACCGCGGCAAGTGAAGCTTAGCCTGATCCATCAACCCATGCGGCTGTATTAATTTAGCCACAAGCCCCACTAACTCTAACGGTGCTTAATTAACGCCATTCCTTTTTAATTAGTTCCAAATAAAAAAACTAACAGAATCTCTTTCATTAGGTATCATCGTGGAAACAATTGCGAGGCGGTGTCCATTTCGTAGAGGAAATCCCGAAGACTCCCAGCGGAAAAATATTGAGAAGAATATTACGTGATTATCTAAAGAAACCTGTTAGCAAACTATAGACTGTTTTATTTTATTTGCTTGAGGCGACGATAACCGACTTTTAATGATTTTATACTGAAGATCACGTCTAAACGAGTAGTGATAATGATTTGAAAAAAATATATGTTAAATTAGAGCATTTTTTCAATAATTTAATATGTGAATATTTTAGATTATGTTTATATTACATAGTGAAAATAATTTGTAAAGTTATGTCTAACGCGGATAAATAACTTAGAATGGCGCAAAATCTACCAAGCGTATTTTTCTGAAACCTTCACCAATTTAAAGATAATTTAATTATTGATCTTTTAGTATACGCGTTTTATTAAAATACCTTTTGGTTTGTGTCTATTAAATTATTAATTCGTCAAATAGCGCTCCTTGATGGGCGAGTCCTATTACTGGTTGAACGTACGACGCATTGCGTGAGCTCAGTACAGAACACGCAAGCTAACCACTCAAGGTCACTGGCATATATCTGGGTCTTAAGGTGAACCCGCAGCTGTATCCCACGAAATTCAAATTTTCTTACGTTTTTTGCAATTCGCAAGTCAATGTCGAGTTGTATCTTCATCAAAATATTTTTCGCGACTCACGACCGACGACCCAGCAGCACAGCTGTCTGTTCAGTTAGAAGAACTTGTTTCTCAACTTGACTGCTGGTGAGTTTGTACTGCTGTTGAGTATGTTGCGCTCCTTCTTCCCAGCTAAAGCACAAGGAAGTGGTAAACGAGCGTTTTTGGGGGACTGTCTTATGTAATTTTGACGTTCGAAAAGTGCTGATTCTCAGCCTGGTTTGAATATATGATTTTGATTTTGACTCTCTATATTCTCTTGATCTTCTTTAAGCTTGTAGGTCCGTGTGTCCGCGTTGTTCTTCTAAACTACGCAACCGATTTTGATGCGGTTTTCATCATCATTTAAACAATTTATTCCGGAAGGTTTATGTCCATACATTATGTGTGTATATAACCCATTGGATGTCGGCGTTTTCGAAATTTACGGCGCATGCGCGACATCCAAGAGGATAATACTTACTTAAACAGGACCAAATTAACGAAACTTCGCAGACGTGATGATTATCGATATTTAAACATGATCAAACAAAAAATCAATTGATTTAATGAGTTTGGGGTCATTAACCGCTGGGGGTCCGTTAGGGCTAATGCCTGCCAGGGTTGCGAGTTTGTCTGAAAGGGATATCATGGCCCTGACACACAAGCAACTGAAGGAACACGGGTGGGTTTTAGTCAGTAAAAGTCTAACAACCATTAACCCGCTCCGCCCAGAGCGGGAGAAGTTATTTTATAATTTACCTCCCAAAAAAAAAATGGTTGTGTAGTCACTTTAAATATCAGTTTTCTTTGTGTAAACATTACAGACGTGATGGGTGTCGATATCTAGACAAGATAAAACAAAAAAAAATTTGTTCTCAACTCATACTTCAAGTAACAACAAAACTAGGGGTCGTTATTAAAAAAACTATTTTTTTTTGTCTGCGTCACATGTCGATACACATCGCGCCTGCGGAGTTTCGCTAGCTAACTTAATTCGACCCTGTAGTAAAAAAATCTCAATGTTTTGACTTGTCGTCAAAATGACGACAAGTCAAAACATTGAGATTTTTTTTACGAAGCAGGGGTGGGTCAAAAGGTCACTATAAACAAAAGATGTACAGTCCGCGAGGCCTAAGCTGAGCTTTGCATTTGTGTGAGTGCACATAGATAGTGTAGGTGTGACGTATGAGAACAACGTAACAACGTAACGTGGTACCTTCCACACTTCACCTCTTGTAATGTAATCACTCACACAAATGCAAAGCTCAGCTTAGGCCTCGCGGACTGTACAACTGTTTCCCAACTTTGTTTTCACAATGAATACGAGGCTTTAGAAATAAACAAGTGCACGAAGCAAGTTGCTGGCAGTCGTGGGCGCAGGATTAGTTAATAAAATTAAATGTATCACAATCACTTATATGATTTTCCCTATCTACGACCTTAAAAGTCAATATTATCGAGTATTATTACTGTATTATAATGTAACGCATTTATTGCCGTAAATCTATAGTTTGCCTTGCAGTAATAACTGCATAATGATATTGAATATTATAGTATTATTAAAGCTATGGTTGCGTTATTTGGTATCGATTTTTATTGGAAAACCCACTCATATATGTACAGTCAGGGAAATGTATTGTGTAGTAAATGGACAAACAATTAAATTATGCATACGTTCTTTTCATTCTTTTAAATTAAGTATTTAAATATATATATATATATATATATAATAATTATGATAGAGTATATTTAACATTTTAGTTTAAAATTTCGCATATTCATATGTTTCTCTTCTTGTTCTCACACACTATTGTCTACATTTCTTTTTTTATTTCTCCTGTAAGAAATTTCTTAAGAAATATGTACCTTTGTACTAAAATTATAATTATGATGTATCTCTCTGTATTTTAATATGTTACATAAATAATTAAATAAATAAACACTTCATCAAAAGCATGAAATGGATATCGCTGTTTGTGAACCTGCCGAACAATAAATTTCCCTGACTGTAGCTACGTTACTTTATGGATGAACTCTGCAGCTCGGCTCCCAAAAAGAGCAGTCTTCTATGTTTCTGGTTTCTGCGTACCGTACGTGTAGTTATTTTAGAACCACTCAAATAGAAGAGCAAGTTCTAAGGAAATTTTTAAAAACTTTGACAGTATTTGTGGCAAGCAACCAACACACAGAACATAAATAAACACCTAAATTCGGTATGTAAGTACCTCAGTACATGTTTACCGCGCCTGTTTAGGAACCGTTTGCGTTCAGACGTAGGTAGACCCGTAATGGTACCTAATAGACCATAAGACATTATAGCTTCGTCCTCGAATGAGTAAATTGCATGGTGTAGTGCTTTCCGACCCCCGCCCACGGAATCGTATGAGCCCATAATGACACTGCAAATGTCCCATTAAAATATTTTTACTTTGGTCTAACCGCGCCTCGGACCGCGTGATTTTATTTTTAAGCGTCGTCGCTAAAGAAAATTTGAAATGATTTGTTTTTTTTTTCAAGTAATAAAATGCTTCTTTGAATTATTTTTAATTTTATATTAATTAAGATTTAAAGTGGTTCTGTCTGAAATGGCTAACTTCGGAGCCAAGACTTATTGCTCACTTGAAATGTCTTTGAAAGCCCTCAAGAAAAAACTGTAGATTTGATTAAATATTGATGATTTTTAAGCAAGTAGCTCTTACGTGAAAGGTGTACTTTTGTGCTTTTTAGGGTTCTGTATCTCAAAACGAAAAAATGGAACCCTTATAGGATAGGACACTTGTGTCTGACACTGCCTGTCTGTCCGTCTGTCCCACCCGATTTGCTCCGAATCTACTGTACCGATTAAGTTGAAATTTGGTGCACATGTGAATTTCTGTGACCCAAACAGGAACTTCTAACGTAATTAAATGAGTTTTGAATATGGGGTTCACTTTTAGGCAAAATTAAAAAAAAAAATGCAAACTGTACCGTGACAAACATCAAATGAAAGGACTCCTTATGAGGATTTCAAATATATTTGTTAATAGTGTTAAAATAATTAGGTTTATAGTTATTTAAGAGAATTAATGAAAATTTAAATTTTAGGCTCAGTAGTTTCGGAGATAAGGTCCCAATGCCTCATCTCCGAAACGGTTGAGCCTAAAATTTTGAAAAAAACACAGAGAATATTTCTATACTTATAGATTACAGGAAAACCTTACAATAAATCTATGGTCTTAAAATAACATGGTAGATCACCCAATATTGTGCGTACAAACATACAATTTGCAGTTGGAATGTATGGGGGAACATGTTTTCAACAACAATGTTAAGTTTGATCTTGAGATAAATTCATCCCAACTACGGAACCCTTCATTGTACGTGGTCCGAAACGCACTTGGCCGGTTTTTTTACGTCTTGTCTTTACAAAATGTCTTGCAATCTCAGTTCAACACATTCGTCACTTTGATGAATAACTTTTATGGCACAGATTAAGGTAATATTTTCCCACAGTTATAGTTCTATGTATAATACAAATAAGAAGGCGTATAATGCCACTGACACTCGACCTTGCACAAATCCTGACTCAGACGTAGAGGTGGAACAGTGCCACAAATTACCATACTCAGAACACACAGAAGCACTATGACGTAATAAACGAAAGCGTACATAACAAGGAAAGCAACAAATAAAATATAACATATGGAATTACATGGACCTATAGACTGACGTGTAATCCAAGAGATGATAGTAGTTTATTCCCGCACACGTCAACAAACAAACGTGTGACATGCGTCCGATTGTTAAAGACTGATAAAAACTGCGCTGTCAAATATAAAAAAGTATCTGTCAGCCTTGTTTCCTCCGTTCGTTAAATACACAATTTTATTTTTGCTATCTACCGTCAGCGTTAATCATGAGCGAGACAGTCGCCACGATGTTATGCATAAATGTAAAAGCTTTTACCAGCTTTTCATAAAAATAACGTCAGGCTACTCGTTTCATTTTCACTAAAATAAAACTTTGGATACATTTTTAATGGGCCATCAAATATTCTCAGAACGCAGCTAGGCATAAAAACTAACATAAAAGTCCCATAGATATAAAACCATAGAGAAGTAGTATAAAGTGTAAGTGTACACAAGAGGACAATAAAAGCACAAGTTTATAAGTTGTGTGCATACGTAGTGGTCACAAGTGCCGACACCTTAGAACACAGTAAACATTTACCTTTCAACGCCGCATTCACTCTATCCAAATCATAAAGTGACAGTGGAAGGGGCTCGTTCAACAGCCGCAGCCGAGGCTTGTTCCCGTTGCTTGAGTCTTCGAAAAATCCGTCACTCAAAAATATTCCCGACGAATGTCTGTACAGTTTATAAGCACACTTGTTCGTCTGAAGCCAGTCGACAAACACTAACGCCCCGTTCAAAGTGCGCTCGTCTCCTGAAACAACGTGACTCCTCAAATCGTCGATGTTCCCCTTAATGACCAGCCGGATGTACAGTTTGTAGAACATAAACACTTTCGCGGTGGGCTTCATGCCACGCTTTATCTTCCTCACGCTCAAGACCCTGGCGGTGAAAATGTATTTAGATTCAGACACGGCTGACGACAGAATCTCGTAGTCATTAGTTATCGTCGCGTTTAAAACACATTTGGAGCCGTTTATGTCTTTCTTGCGGTAAACCGTATCCCGTTTCCTCACTTCACCCCTTACACGGAAATGGGCATGAGTTATTGTGAAGCAGTAAAGCAATAACACTAAAATCTTTAGCTTCATTTTGATTGTTATTTTGTTTTTGGGTTCGGTGTCATATGTATATTGAAGCCATTTCAGCGGCTTATACGTTAAAACTTTAGAAGTGCCTCGTAAACTCACGTGGAACACAAAGTTGCGTAAGCTGTTGCCGTGGCGCCACCGAGACGCGTGCGCTAGCGCAGCCTCGCGCGCTGACTGGGAGACCTCGCAATTCGATACAACCTTCATCAACGTAAACAAACATGGACTTAGGTTACGTTAAACTATGACTGGAGTCGGTAGGTAATTAGTACAGGCCGTGCTAATTGGCATCATGGTTAAAAATGGAAAGTAGCCGTGAATGTCTATATTCCTGTAGTGGAGCCGTGTTAGCAAAAGCTTTCCCTTTTATTAGTGGTTACTGTTAGTTGAGCAATCTGACACCAAAAGAATTTGAATATCCATTGAAAGTGCGCTGTCAGCGATAGAGAGCTCGTGGTTCCAGATAACAGATAGGATAGAGCAATACGTGGCACAAGTTAACAGTTATTGCCAAATGCGCCGCCCGCCTGTCCGCCTGTGCTCCTGAATATTCATGTACAAATTCGGGGGTGAACTAGCAGAGAAACTTTCTCTGTGTTTCATACTGCATACTAAAAATTTAAACAACAAACGTGTTTTGAGATATAATTGCGACGCAATGTTTTTGTTGTATAATTATGTTTTTTTTTGTAAATATTTATTTTTTGTCTCTAAGGCATGTTGAAGAAGTATCTTGTAATACATTACTGTCTAATGAATTTCAGCTGGCAAGTGTGTTGAAATCCTGTTAATTAAGGTTAACGACGTAAGTAGCTGTTACGAAATAAGAACATAATTTAAGTCTAGAAATAATTTTATATCATTATGGCAGGGACGGAATCTATGTAGTGGAACTGTAAACGAGATTTAAAAATGTTGTTAGTCGTCGTCGCACGTACATAGGTGATTGCAAGCGCTTACACGAGGAATTTGGAAAGTGGTACGAGCGTGGGCGGGCGAGTCGGCTCGCTCGCTTTCTTGACGAATCTTCAACGTCGCACTTTATATTTTGTAACATTTTTCACAGACTAGTCTGCTTACCTGTTTACTTTATAGATACACAAAAACATTTAAGTAGATAACTTGTTCACAAATCACGTCATCATCTCTTTCTGATGATTGAAAATTACCATTCTTGTCAAACAAAGTTGTCTTGAGTGGCCACAGAACATAAACTTGTTCGAAGGTTGAATCAGTTGCACTTTATTTCGTTAAACACAATTGACGGCGCGTCAGATCAATATCTTCCTCCTAATAGAGAATTAAGTAAGTAGCCGTGTCTATAACAAGATGATAATTGAATATTCCCAACAGATTACTAGCGTAAGATATTTTAATTTTATATTCATTACAGGCGCGCAGTATGCAATCAGATGTTCGCTTCGTGTGTGGTACATAGCTATCGTGACGAATATACTCAGTCATTACTTTCTCTACAGTCTATAACGCCTCCTGCGATGATAGTTTTAGATATGAAACTGCCCGGTGAAGCATCAACGTATCGATGCGATGGCATTCCTTAACACTGCCTCACTGATCATAATATGTAGAATATCTTTGAAAAATCTCCATTGTCGAGAGACAGTTGGACTCACGCGAGCGTCTTTAGCATGCGAGCCCTTAAATGCCTAATGAAGCAGATTAAATCGCGTCTGTTTGTGGGTCTCTTAGTTTATCTGTGAGGATTCCCACGGATCGTGCGGCCTCTGGCCTGATACGGATCGTTCGGTCGCAGGCGACGTTGCAGTCGCTAACTAAGGCGACGCTGAAATGATACATAGCAACAAAGAGTCACGTGTCAGCAGCTCTACGATGGAGTGTCAGATAGCCTGCGATTCACATCCCTACGCGCGGATGTGCGGCGAGCGGCCGTACGGCCAGCGGCGGGCCACGAGGACGAGACCGGCGATACTCATCTCATCGCTGGATTATGCGAGGCTTAAATTGGATCTTCTTGGAATTTTTAGGTTAAAATGGCTTTCGCAATAAAATTTATTGCAGAGTATTTGACTCGGAATAAAGTCTATTCGTGACCCACTGCGAATTCAATTAAAGAGCATCTCAGCGTAATATTATTTACATTCTTTCCTACTGGGCAACCCGCTTTTATAAAACGTATAAAAGATATTGGAGTAATAAATAAAAGAGGAATTTGTAGCATTTCATCAACGTTAAGTTATATTGCAGATTCACGAATGAATCTGCTTGAAATTGTTAAGATGAGATGAATAAATAAGGTCTTGATATTGTATCTAAATTGGTAGGTATTTGTTTAAGGTGGTATTACACTGTTATTAAACCGATGTTATTTTACAATTACCATTGGCATCTGGAGAGTTTGCTTAGTTAATTAGAATACGTTTGTGTTAACAATAATCTGGTGCGGTATACATTGATTGATCGTGGTCGGTGTGCGCCTATGTTTATGTTAAGCCCGGGCGGCCGAGCAAACGTTCCGATCGCATTCACTCCATTAAGTTAACGAACAGTTGTCAAGATGTCGATCAAAATCGACTTTTAATACGTTCCCGATGTTATGTACGCTATGGATGCAACACCCACACGTTATTGTAAGTTGTATGAAGTTAAACCGATTGCATTGCATTAGTTTGCTTGGATTTGTTTTATTTATGTTGCTCAGTGAGAGATGATTTCTCGCGTGTTTTTGATTTGTGTGAATTTTATAGATTGATTGATTTTGTTAAAATTTTATAGATTGATTGATCTTTTTGAATTGTGCGACTATTTATTTTGTTTTTACGTCAACCATGTCATGTAACTAAATAGTAAAAAAAACTACATGGTGTCTATGGTACAGTAATTTGCACATCAGTTGTAACTTGTAACACACTATGAAAATGGTCCTTGCCTTTGTACCGTGTGGTACCGGACGTAAAGAATAGCACAATCCTATTTCTTCCCGTGGGTGTCGTAAAAGGTGACAAAGGGACTTAGGTAGGTACTAGAGAATGGGCACCAGCGTTCTCTATGCATTTTAACACCATACCGCGATCGCCAAGCGTGGCGATTATGGCAAACCTCCCCCCTCCCCTTTGGGAGAGGCCTATGTCCAGCAGTGGACGTCTTTCGGCTGAAATGGTGATGGTGATGAAAATTGTCCTTGCTACTACGATAATGGCGCCTCAATTACCAATTGTAACTTATGTGGAGTTAACTGTACCATTGGCACAGTAGGAAGGCTGACAAGAACTTAATAAACTTACCTTTAACAGCAGCATTAACTCTATCCAAATGATACAGGGTTAGCGGCACCGGGTCAGTCAGAATGCGAAGTCTAGGAGTTGGTCCTCTGCCCTTGTCTGCATACGCGCCGTCGCTGAGGAAGATCGCGGAGAGACGCGGCCGCGGCGCCGGCGCACACGACTCTCGTGCACGAGGACGCTCCACCATCAACGTCGAACCACTCAAAGTCTCCTGCGACCGTTCCAACTTCACGAACGTCCTCAATTCACTCATATCCCCCTTCAATAATCTCCTCAAATACACTGTGTACAAATTAGACTTTTTCCTCGAAGACTCATCCTCCGATCTAAACTTCTTCACATTCAGAACTTTGCCAGTAAAAATATACTTCGATTTCCCTATCGCTTCCATCAAGGACCACTCATCATTGATAATCGTCTCATTGAAGTCACAGGGCGGCAGCACGGCGCGGTGCCGCCTGTGAGACGAGTATCTTTTCCTTACTTTGCCGCGGATCCTGATCTCGCCACCGACGACGATCGCCATCGCGATAACATAAACAATAACCATCGAGGGCTTCATGGCGCAGAATCGTTGGTTAACACTCCTGAATGCGGTCGCAACAAATGTATCTGTCACATTATGCACGTTATTTATGTCCACAGAAGCGTATAAAGTGGCGGCAACGACTTATTAAAGGGTCGAGGCGTTGACATCTCACTAACAGAAAGTCATCAAATTGAATATTTAAAACCTTGATAGGATCAGTTTTTTATGCGAGGAATAAAAGTCATTTAATCGAAACATGAGCATAATGAGTATGGCGGGTGTTTCTCACGGTCGAGCGATCGGGTTGTTGGTAAACAAACAAGAGAGTGGAGTCGATCGGTACCTGCGAGAAACGCGTGCGCGCGCGCAGCTAGCCGGCGCTGACTGAAGCCTGTCACACGCAGCCTCCGCCACGGAATAAGGGAAGCCTCTGTACTCACTCACTGTGATCGTAAATACTTAATTGGCTCTTAATTGAGCCATCGATTTATTACAATGACTTGAATAGGCTTTTAAAAAGGTCCCTTAGCTTTAAAGCTTTCCATAAACGGTTAAACATAAACAATACACGGCATTGTAATCACTCTTATCATTGGTTGTAACATTTTTTTTTTAGCATTTCACATCTTTGTTGTGCGGCACGTTATCTATTGTTGTGTGAAAACTAAAATAACAACACACTACACCAACTAACATTAAAGCTCCAAGAAATGAGCTAGCCAACCAGTACAAGCTCAACGGACAATCGCAACAGCATTTTCGACGTGCCAAATGACTAGCATGCTCTGGAAGGCAGTCGAAGGCAAATAAATCCGTCGGGAGTGAGCTAGATAGTGTTGTGCATAACTTGCCGGAGTCCGGAGTCCGTGGTACGCAAGCGTGGTTGTGAAAGCCTACGATCGCGATGCGTGCGCGCGTGGGCGGACGGGATGTGGCGCCGCGAACCGCTCGCTTATGAATGGTGCAAGATATAGGCGATGGTGATGGCTTTGTCGCCTTTTTGGTAAAGGAATAATTCATAGTCGTAAATGTAGAGATGTATGAAACCCATCATTTAAATAAATATCTGATATTATTCGGCAGTTCTGGACACTTGAAAAGTTGTCACTGTGGAAAAAGCGAATATCTTAAAAATATTAAGAAGTACGCAACGCTTAAACAAAACTGGCGAAATGTGGGTGTACTATAGGTACACCTCTGCCTAACCCTTTGGGGATTGCAGGCGTGATGTTATGTATGTATGTAATAAGAAGTAAGACCAAAATCCATATCAATGAAATGAGCTGTAAATTGTGAGACAACTTGTAATAAATAGGTAATGTCGTGCAAGAAGTACATGTTAATTTCATTGTTTAATTCCCCGCGACACTGTTCGTAGGTACACTGAAACATCGTTCGCAAGAATTTCCCAGTTCGTAGCGTGTACCACATCTGTAGTCGATGCTAACAAATCTTTGAGGTGTAATTGCAGTATACCTACGTTGATACAGAAACAGCAAAACGGGAATGTTATCTGCGCCGCAACAAACTACAACACTAATGGTGAAACGCTGTACCCCAGCAAGACCCGATAATTTATGTTAATATTTTATACGTATAATTTTTATAACTATGTTATAATCTTTATTGCCGTCTATTTCGCTAAAACACGGGCTCTTACACAGTATCTTTAGATAACTGTTCAATTTTATTGTACAAGGAATCATTGGCATATCGAAACAAAGGTGTTTACACAAGCATATCAACGAAAACATCATGGTAATGCAATAATAACAAACCGAGGCCATTGTCGAAAGAATAAAAAGTACGCACAATGCACATCTTCCCACACATGCAGCTTTGTTTGTGTTAATAACTGCATGCGGCCCTCGTACGGAACCTCGGGACTCGTTCGAGTTGTTGGCATGCTTTTGTTCCGACGGTCTACCCCCCGTACACTCGTATACTCGTGTAATTGATGTGCTTGTGAACCACTTACCGCGTGTGGGGTTACCACCTGATATTTCGAGTTCAACTACAGTACCATATCTCACTGATAGATAGGTATGGACGATCATTGTAAAAAGTTAATGTTTATCCATTCACATTTTGTTATCATAATGAAGTCATTCTCTAATCTTAAGATGTTAAAGCAAACAGATTACAAATCGCAGATTTGCTCAAGTTTTACTTAGGAATACTATTACGGAATTTTATGAACGGCGATAATTATTTGAAGGAATACGGTCAACCACTCCAATTGTATAATTTGCTGAAGCTCTCCATTCTAAAAGCGCTTTTAATGCTTAGAAACTGAGTCTATAATTGAACATCGCGGGCCAAAGAGCAAAAGCTATAGACGTATCTGATTGTACACACATGATATTGACGCAGAATATAATTTCGGTACCTACCGACAACGCGGCATATTCCCCGCAATAATTCACGCTTCGGACTCACCCCAAACTAATCCCGATTTACTGAAACGATCACGCCGCGATATTAAATCACTCTGTCAAACTGCAACAAGCCGCTCATTAAGCCCGCCCCGGTTAGTAAACACTGATACACCCCTATTACGGCTGACTAACTCAATTAATAAACTGATGGAAGTAAGAAAAATGCCATAACTTGGGAAAGAAAAAGCATTCGACTATGTCCCTTCTAACAACAGGGAATAGAACAAAAAATTGATCACACCCAGGAACGTTAGACGTAGGCATTAAATTGAAAATGCAAATCGATACCAGCACTGAGCTTATTAAGATTACTTTCTCGTTAAAAATATTCTTTATGGAGTAGACAACATATAGCCAGAGGCGGATACTCAGTTAATAGCTATTTTCTACTAGAATTATCGTAAAATGACGTTGTCAGTGTTAGTGTTTAACGTAATTAAAGATGGGAGGTCTGAGAGTACTGAAATATATATTTAATTATTGGTTGGCTGGTTCTATACATGGTCAAATTAAATTAGCTAGTGAAACTCCACAAACGTGATGGGTATCGATATCTAAACGCGACATAAAAAAAAAATACAATCAAATTTTTTTTTGGGGTTGACGGATCGCTGTTAATTTTGTTACTTAAAGTATGAGTTGATAAAATCTGTTTTCTTTTGTTTTATCATGTTTAGATATCGGTACCCATCACGTCTATGATGAATACACGAAAAAAACCAGATTATTAAGTGACTATAAAAACAGCGGTTGAAGACCCCAAAAAAATAACTCATCGAATGAATTTCTTTTTGTTTGTCATGTTTAGATTTCGATAGCCATAACGTATGCGGAGTTTCGCTAGCTAATTTAATTTGACCCTGTATAAATATTTATAAACATTCATACGAATCCAAGAGCAAAACACACTAAATAAATTAAAATTGCACAAAAATAACATTACGCAAAGCATATGTCATAATTTCCACAATGGTCATAATGCACGCTCATTCGCCGCTGTTATAAGAGCCTTACGCATATTTGTGCATGTTAATGTGGGAGCGCAGTAATTAGGGTCACGACTATCAAAACCAATGCTCCAGCTTAAAATATACACTGCTAAGTAATGTCGGTGAAGCATCTATCTTTTCACATTTCATCGGAATTTTCGCTTTAGAACACTGTCTTTTGCATGACTACTCAGGGTTCTTCGATTTCTCAGAATTCAGAAAGAGCTTTATAAATCCAGACTTGAAGAAATAGAAATGAAATGAATTCGTTTATTCTGTAAATAGGATATTAAAATCACTTTTACACGTCATATAAAAAAATAATCTAGATGTAGCCGACGTATTGCTTTAGTTTAGTTTATTTATCTAATTATCTTAATTGATATAATAATGAATCATTATCGTAATTACAGGTCATTCAATCACAATCATCATGCACAAACATATACAAATAAAAGTTTTTCATCACAAATAAATAATTCAGTATGTACTCATAAGTATTAAAAAACAAATAAGTAATACAAAGTTATTCCCTTACGTGTTATTACTGTTGATTGTTCTTACCAAACTATCCGATTTTAGGAGACATTTAAGATACTTTAACGTCTATTATAGACGTTAAAGTGTCTTAAACATCTCCTAAAATCTTATAACACAACCTTAAGAGGCAGATAATCGCCGTTGACCTTGGCCATAAAAATGCGCGTCGCGCTCACGCCGCGCCACCATTAACTTTCATAGGGAATATTTATTTTTAATAACGAAAATATGAATGTTTGAATAAAATCACAGATAGAATTATAGATAAAAAAACAGTCAATTCATACAAAAAAAGCATGAAAATATATTAAATAGTTTGGAAATAATATCGTTGTTTATGCTTTGGGTAGACATTACTTCCTGAATTTATTTCATAAAGTATTTTACTACAATGCTTAAATATTCACATATAGAATTGATGTGTATACGTTCTAGTTTAACATACGTTTTTTGAATAACTTACTTGCCATATATGAAGGCGTAATAACAGATTTAAAAGTCACTAAAATCATATATCTGCGCCTTAATACCACAATCTTAATTTGGAAAACGAGCTGCCCTTTTCTCCACTGAAAACATCTCACTAAGATCACCAATTCGTTTACCTAAAGCAGCGACTGTAGCATGTTCTTTCAAAGTTTCGGAGCGTCTTTGGGTGACCCTTGCTCGTCAGCTGAACTAATTATTATGTTGCAGTTGTGTGACCTCTAAAGCTGACCTACGTCCACCAAATGATATTTACTCATTGATAATGAAAATGTGATGAATAAATTACAATGTTTTGTCGCATTGGTCATTTGCGCCATTAATAAATTAACGTCAGTTAAGGAAAATTTTCCAGTGCAGCAACATATTTTTCGTCAGTGATTATTTTTTTGTCCCATGGGCTGGCTCCATAATCTTGCCATTGATTAACTCAGATATTTACAGCCACATCAAAATGTCATTAAAATACTTCAAAGAGAACCGTCACCGAACAAAGCTTTAAGTTATCCGAAAAGTATCAGCAAAATGGTATCAGAGTCCTTATTTTGTACAAATAGAAAAACACCTGAAAATGAGACATCATTAGTCTTTTACGAATCACGGTTCAACAGACCAGAAGTTCCTTAGAGCACAAAGGTGTCGAGCGCTGAAGGTCGGCTCTCGGGGTTCGTTTGAGCGGGAGCGGCGATGCGGACCAAATGTACTGTTCAGTAATGTCCGTTAGACCTCGCCTTTTTGTTATAAAGCTCCTCGATCTACAGTTTATTGCCTACACTAAACACTTCAGTTCCGCTCCACTAAGTCGTGCGTTTATGAGCTGCTGACACAGTTTGATGACGATCCGGAATATACTATGAGCTATACTGCGACATCGAATGAGGAAACAGGTTACAGCAGCATTGCCGATGGGCCGGCAGCGGGTAACCAGTCACAATTAATACGGTATACGTATGATTGCAGCCGATTACGTCTGTAAATGCCGTACCCTACGGGCTTTACCACTCTGGCTACCTAATATCTCATATTTAAACCTACGTGCGTGAATGACTAGATGTATGAACGTAGGCGAAGCAAAAGGAGTATGTAAGGAGCGTAGCAAGTGGCGTTCTATAGTTTCTGCCTACCCCCATGGGAAGAAGGCGTGAGTTTATTAATGTATGTAGACCTACATAAACAAATTCTACATACACCAATGCTACTTCTCTCCATATACCCAAAGTTCTTGAAGTAATTATTGAACAAAGTCCACAATGTCAGCTCGTCTTCGATAGTTAGACAGGCACTCCCAGTTTATCCTGCTTGGAATGTAATTAACGTCAACTGATCAGGGGCTGGATGGATTAGTTACAGATTTAGACTAAATTGGGCGCGTCAATCTGAAACTTAACCACGGGCGGAACTTACATTGACGGGTGCTGGCGGAACTTCCGCTGGGCACGAGGACATCCCATCAATGATTCAATTTATCTGCCCACCGCGGCCACTTCCGGAAGATACGTCTACTCGCCGATATGTATATTTTATCTGTTCAGCAATTTCATATGCCTTTATTGCAAGCGTAGTTTGGCAGCGGGTTGATGTTCGAGCGTTTACTATAATTTATATAATATTTGGGCTATCTTTATTTGCGTAGCATTTATTAATGTTAAACGTTGAACAGAAAAACGCGTTTTTATTTTATACCGCGCGCTGTGAAAGACAATGTGCTACGAAAC
Source organism: Tiliacea aurago (assembly GCA_948098905.1). Taxonomy (NCBI): domain Eukaryota; kingdom Metazoa; phylum Arthropoda; class Insecta; order Lepidoptera; family Noctuidae; genus Tiliacea; species Tiliacea aurago. The sequence continues at coordinate 13,801,499 of OX402577.1, forward strand.
TCGTAGGCGTAGGGTCTACGAAAACTTGTAACGATCGTCAAGCATGAACTGAACATGTTAATTGATTGATATTTTTTATAAATTTCTTCATAAGCGGTCATCATCATTTCAGCCGAAAGACGTCCACTACTGGTCATAGGCCGCCCATAACATTTGGGGGGTTGCCATAATCGCCACGCTTGGCAGGCGGGGCTATTCCTTACGTCCGGCACCACACGGAACAAATACAAAAGCGGTACTTGACGAGAATACTTAAGGCTCTTACAGACTCACAGCGACATAGAAATTAAAAATCGCCACGCTTGGCAGGGGGGTTGGCGATCACAGTATGGTGTTAAAATGCATGGAGAACGCAGCTGGCCCATTCTCTAGTAAGTCCCTTAGTCGCCTTTTACGACACCCACGGGAATAAATTGGGGAGTGCTATTCTTCACGTCCGGCACCACACAGACCTTATACTGACTACAGACTGGCTGGAGAGCCATTGGCAATGCGCTGTTTGGAATCCTGTAATAAAATCCATCACCACAATATCCTTTTATCAAACAGGGAAGGGCTCACAGACCACTTCCAAACACTAATACACTAAAATCCTTACCTTTTAAGACGGTATCACTATAGCATGTTCCTCGGCAAATAAGATCTCACACTCCTCAATAATACAACAAACTGGAACTATACCGACCATTTATAAAACCTCCTATCCTTAAGGTAAAATTCTGGGTAGGAACAATAAAACTACTTAAAGGCACTGCCTACAACTGTGTCTATTATTAGTTCTCCCCCGGAGTACTCCAGCCATCATCCAATCGGACGGAGGTGGGCGACGGACACTGTCTTCTACTTACCTACTCAACAGTACAGTCAACAGCTATTTCGAGACGGTGCCGATGGCGGAAACACCATTATCCCTAAATAGATATTGAGCTGTATTGATTTAATTGCGAATATCTATTTGAGAAACGTTCCGTGTGGTGCCGGACGTAAAGAATAGCACTATCCCATTTCTTCCCGTGGCCGCGTGGGTGTCGTAAAAGACGACTAAAGGCTTCTACATACGCGCGACGAGCGGTGCCTTTGTGTCGCGTCGCGAGTCGCCTCGGTCGTCGGTCTGTAGAAGCCTTAAGGGCCTAAGCTAGACAATGGGCAGCAGCGTACTCTATGCATTTTAACACCATACTGCGATCGCCAACCCACCTGCCAAGCGTGGCGATTATGGCAGCAGTGGACGTCTTTCGGCTGAAATGATGATGATGAATGATGATTTGAGAAACACTATAATGTATAGTAATCTAAATAAAGGTAATTATTTGGAAACGCTAAGGTAATATTAAAACATTGTCGTCTTAGAGTTGGTGAAAGAATACATACCTATGTGACCTATACGAGTAGGTAAGCTCTTTGACACAAAATAAAAATAATTACTTTCTTATGTAAAACTTAAGCATGATTTCAACAGACATATTCTAAAATTATATGTGTGTAAGTTTTGACTCTAATTCCCTCATTATGTACTTATAAAACAAGAAAGACAGTTCAGTCGGTACTTTGCGGACTCGGCACCAATAGTAGGAAAGCAACAGAGAGAGATAAAAATATTTTTTACTCGCGGATTATACTAGAGCCGCTCGCATAATATGCATGAACTGGTCGGGTTTAAAATATTTATTCGGATTGGGAACAAAAATTGCATAAAACATCAGTATATCAGAGCGAATAAAGGAATAATGACACGTCGATTCACCGCACAGATAGCCTCTAGATTATGTATGACGACTACATTTAGACTATTTGGCATTGGACTGCGTAAACTGCGATAAATGCATTATTTGTTAACAGCGAATGATATTGAATCTGATAAACCAGTTCGAATTTCATTATAATGACTGTTTGGAAAATTATCTACCTATTACCGTGTAGTTTTCAAATATGGAACAGCTCAGTTGATTTGAAACGTAATGTATGCATTTGTTTCTTGGCTTATGTAGGACCTCAGATTCTAATTTTTTTGGCAAGGACACTACCAGCCGCACTATCAGTAGTGTCGTTTACAATTAACGACACTACCAAGTCTATATTTTGTTTTGCAGTACTAGAAAAGTACCTAATTAGTATAATTCAGCTTTCGTTTATGTTGCTGCTTGACAAGAAATCAAGTTAAGTTATTAGGAAGATGTGGTGCAATTAATTTATGAAGGTTATTTGTGTAACAATATAAGGGTTTGCTGTTTTATCAAAATCTTCTGGGATGACCACTTTTCCCTTGTAGTCATAGACATTGCCTGCCATCCCTGATGGCTTTCAAAGTCTAGAGCTTGTAACAATGAAATTTCCTTTGAAACCCGTTTCAAATCCTGAAACACAGGTATACACTGAAGTGCTACACATTTAAAATGTTCAGCTTTCAAGAATTTGTGTAATGCAAATGATGCCTTGTGGAAACCAGAAAAAAAGAAAAGGGCACGGGCGTGACGCGGCGAACTCAAGAATAATGATGATGATGAGCATCTACATTGATATGGAGACGGTATATACTATCTTAAGAACTTACTGCAATACAATTTGGAGATTCTGAAGTTATATCTGCACGTGGCTAAAGATTACAAACAGCTGTGTGTCGTGATTTCTTTGATTTAATTTAAAAAAATGTTTTATTTGAATACCGAATTATAGTATTCACTGTTGCAACACTGTCAAAGTACAAATTATTAATGTTGTAACAAACTTTTAAATGTAATTTCATTAAGGCAACTGAATGTATTATTTTACTGTGGCAACTCAGAAATAACGGTTATGAAGTTATCGTTATTTCTGAGTGGGGGAAAAGTCATTTTAAATTGTAAAATGTAGGACAGAGTCAGTCTTCGTTTAGGTGTGAAACAGAGCAGTTGTGCGGAATAAAGTGTTAGCAAGAAAAGAGTGTATATCTTCAAATGTGGAAGTTTTTAGAGTAGAACTCCATAGTTTAAAAGAAATTGGTCGGGTTGTTGTTTTTGAAATACTCGATGAAACGGATGCATGAAGCTTCTCAGAATAAGTATTTCTGGGTGCAGGTACAATGTAATGACATGACTGTAGTCTACACATGAAAAAGTAATAACATTAAAAATTCATCAAAATCTCCGTAACCAGAATTTTCCCAGACTAAGTCCTATACAAAAACGAATGATCACAATAACGGAAAGAAGGCTTCGTTTAGCATGTTTTTACCCGACTGCGGCGAAGCCAAAAAAGGAGGGTTATGTGTTTGACCTGTATGTATGAATGTATGTATGTATGTCTGTCCCTATGTTCCCTCGTAACTACTAAACGGCTGAACCGATTTTGATGAATGATATGTCTTTAGATTCGTCTTTATTGCCCGAGTGTCATAGGATAGGTATATTAAAATTATTAAAAATCAACCTCAACATCAATCAGCCTATCGAGTGGGGTATCAAAATGAAGGGTTTGAAAGGTGATTACAAAAATATAAACTTATTATATATTTAAAAGTAATTTAAATGAGAAATTATAAAAAAAATATCCCGAACTTTTGGAGTGAGTGAGTAAGAGGTCGTTATCACCCGATTATAAGTGAGTATATAACCTAATTTTCCGTCTTATAATCCTAACTAAAAAGTTAAAAAAGTTAATTAAAAAAATCAAAAACCCGACTGCGTAAAAAGTGAACTTAAAAAAAGATAGAAACAAGATTCATATAAATAAATAAGTACTATAAACAATCTCATGCAGTCCGAAGGCATCTTCCTAACAATAACGACCTATTGCCTCCAACTGCATGAGATTGTTTATAGTACTTATTTATATAAATCTTGTTTCCATCTTTTTTTAAGTTCACTTCTTACGCAGTCTGATTTTTGATTTTTTAAATTAACTTTTTTTTACATCCGTTATAATTTCCTTTAGGCTAGTATCGTAAAGGTGAACTACGATATATAAAGATAATCTATACTAGAAGTCACCAGCGAACGGTTTGCTCTCGATAGCGGCACTAACTCATGCTCTACATGACGGCCGCTGTTCCCGAGGCATTAGAAATGTTTAGAACTTACTAATAACATTTAGTTTCACACGACGTTGCTCCGTTTCAGCTGAAGCTGGTTTTAATTAACTTTTGACGTATGAATAATGTTGTCTCGGTTCCTAATAGGTCACCGCGGCACTTGCCGTGGGTGTTTGGTCGTTGAGTAAAGGATTTAATGCAGTTGGAAGCAGGGCGCTGTAGTTACGTAAGATACACTTATCCATAGTGCAAGAGGAAGTTGACTTTTGGTATATAGATTAGTTTCTTTATAACAAAACTTCTTAAAAAAAAAAACGTTTTTTGTTTTTTTTTAGGGTTCCGTAGTTAGCAAGGAACCCTTATAGTTTCGCCATGTCCGTCTGTCCCCGGCTTAGTACTAGAAAGCTGTAATTTGGCATGGGTATACATATTAATTAGTAATTTTTTATACATGTAGGATCAGGAGTGCCGAGCGGTATATCGTCAGGATTTGGAGTTCCCATTGTATAGGGATAAACAAGACTATAAACTATTAAAGGGTTTTTATTACAGTAGGTAATTACACTTTTAAAAATAACACAAGAATAAACAATAATAATCAATAACAAAATAATTAGTTAAAAATATGCAGTCAGACGAACAAACCCTTTAAGGTTACAGTTCGTATAGTGGCCTAAGCCACCCAAATACCAAGTATAGTTAGACGAACGAACCCTTTCAGGTTACAGTTCGTATAGCGGCGTAAGCCACCCAAATACCAAGTATAGTCAGACGAACAAACCCTTTCAGGTTACAGTTCGTATAGCGGCGTAAGCCACCCAAATACAAAGTATATCACTCGCTATCTGCAAGCCAATATAACTTTGATAATATACAGCAGCGCTGTACCGAGTAAACCGACAGTTTTGTCAGGAGCGGGGAGCTCTTTATTGAGTCGAATCCGAAGATCAACTGACTTGAACACCGAATGCACGCTCTTATATAGGGCGCTGTTCCCACCTTGCTTTCCCGCCATTCCATGACAACTCTGTCCGATGACGTACGGAAGTACGTCATGTGTTTACTTGATACAAAACACTTAAACATGCTAAATCTAATAAGACTGACATTATAAAGTAATCAAATAATACAAGAATAATTATCGTAAATAAACAATAGTGATTTCACAAAGTAAATCAGTTTGAAATCAAAGTAACATGTCAACAATTGTTTTGAACAAAACTATCGGTTATAATAATTATCGAAATAAGTTGCCAAAATCAATTAGTGCGTATACAGAGTACTCAATAAATGATGTTGTGATTTACTAGACAATAATTGATAAAAAACCACGTTCAAATCACGTTAAATTACAATAAGAAAAACAAAACATACACTTTTTGTTTATTACCCACAATTGTAATTGACAACCAACTCCGACATACATATTAATTAGTAAGACAAAGTAATAATTTTTTTTTCGGTTATTTCCCTTACCTACACGTAAAGTGGGGATAATATTTTTTCTCGTCTTTCCTTGGATATGGGGTATCGTTGAAGAGTTAAGTCCCCCCCCCCCCTGCCAGCTTGAGGCCCGGTTTCCACCAAAGCGGAGAGGAGAGGAGATGTTTGTAAACAACCAATAAGATACCGTTACCGTACCATCGCATCGAAATTACGATATCTTATTGGTCGTTTACAAACATCTCCTCTCCTCTCCGCTTTGGTGGAAACCGGGCCTAATGGTTGTTTTTGGATATGTGAAAAATTCATGGCAGTAATACAGCCTACTTAACTGTGTATAGTAGTTCACATCTAAGTAGGCTATATAAGTTAACGAGTAATAGTCGACTAACTTACATTTGCATTTGGAGAATTGACCGTGACGTAGGTACGAGTAGGTATGGGAGAACATGTTTTTCAACTACAATGTTAAGTTTGTTTCTGGGATAAATTCATCCCAACTACGAATAAGAATCATTTATTTGCAGAAAATATAGGTGCTACCAGTTGTATGAGATAGTGGTTTAAGTACAGTCCATGAACCCTTCATTGTGCGTGGTCCGACACGCACGTGGCCTGTTTTTTGAAGATTTTTTGGGCTTCAGGGGCAAAGTTAAAGTAAATTCGATTCCATTTAGGTATAACACGATTTTTTTTTTTATATCATTATTAGGTACCTTTTTAGGTAGGGTCGGATCTTTATTGAAAATTCCTTCTATTCTCAAACCACTGAAAATACCTCATCGTTGTAAAATATCTTCACTTGAAATTCGTATCTATGATAATAGAAAATTTTATCCTAGAATGTAAAATCTAAAATGCTTCCACAAAAATAATAGCTTAACCCAGGGGCGTTTGCAGCCCTAACTTCAAAAGCGCAAAAACAAACCTCTAAAATATGAAGTCCATAAACATGACAGGATCGGAACCTAGGACACACGGGTACAGTCAAACTCAAAGGCGGTACTTTCAACATTCCATATTTATTCTAGTAACAAAGGGAATCAAATGTGACGTACATTCCGTCTGACTTACTAATATCATGAATATAAATTGAAACATCATGGATATTTATGCGGGGTTGCCCGCGGATATTGCTCACCGCGGCGATACGCGGCCGGCAGGTGTTCAGACAATGTGCCCGCCAGCAATAGATTCCTGATATCAATATTTATGCCTATTACCGACCCGTTCGGAAGAAATACAATACCATATTTTCGACCACTCTTATTCATAGCCGCTTCGGACATTACGAAAACTTTATCCGTTTTTTGTGTGAACCGGAATTGACTGTTTATGTTTTCATTCAGAATGATTTGCGGTAGTGATGTCCAATATATTTATTGCGTTACATAAAAGTTACGTCTTTCTTATAAAATCGAAGTGAAGGCTAGTACATAACTGAAAAAAGTAAGAAAAGAAAAATAATTTTATTTGTCACAGAAACACGTGCGTACGAAAACATAATTAACTCGAGTAGGTAAACAAGAAAATTAAACAAAACAGATCTAAGTACATAATAATCACGAGCACAAAATCAAATTGTCGTCAGCTGCACGTCATAACTGTGACAAGAAGGCTTCCACTCAGCATTATGCTGTGCTATGGGAGACCCACAGCACAGCGCTGATTTTCAGTGGTCACCCGAAAATATGTATATGTATGACGTTTACTGTATTGTACGTTGTGTCAATGTCCCATATCCATCACAACAACCCATAAAATGGCTACAAAAGTACGTAATGACACCAAAAATATTTAACTGCAATAAGTTTAAAATTCAATAAAATCACCGACACCAATTAAGGCTCGCCGGCAATTTTAATGCATCGGAATCGTCATAATTAAATTAAAAAAATATTTTAATTAAATTAATAAAATCGAAGCGTAGCATCGCACGATGATAACCGCATCGTATGCAATGACAGTAATCCCGTAACGCACGTATGTATAAAGCGTATAGTTACAACGTAATACGGCTTTTGAGGTTTCCATATACGGCTTACTAGCACTCAAAATGAATTTAATTTCGCAGTAACGGTCTTGCGTACACAACACTGGCTGTAACGAAAACTCGAGGAGCGAAAAGAATGCTGTAAAATTTAATTATTATGGAGGAAATTGTACAAAACAGAGGAGAAATAAAAAGTATTTTCTTGTTGCGAACTTTGGTTCTGCATAATTAATTTCATGTTAGTAAATACATCAAAGCACCTATTTCATTTATAACACAGTTCAAACCATAGCAACAACTTCAATAACAAAGTTCTGCAAGTTGCTGGACCTCAAATCCCCGCCGTGAAGAATTTACGAACATAGATTTATAGACAACAGCGTAGGAACAAGAGCTGAGCATGCCTACACGGAGAGGCTTCGATGGCAGATATGCGAGCGATCCCCGACGGACGGCACCTACTCCGGCGAGATTGCATACCGCACTGAGATATTGACTACCCGACTAATGTGGGCGGTAATGGATGGAAAGTGCCCCAAAACTAGTGTAGGGTTGGCGTTGACTACGAGCCATTTGAATATACACCAAAATGATTTGGTGTTATCATAAATCTGTGCGGCTGTTTATACCACGACGCTACCATTGTGCCACGATATATGACTGCGTTTCTTATGCAATTGTTGTTGTTTGTTTATTCATAAAAAAAATACATACAGATAGTTACAGCAACAATCAGTGGGTATAAAGTTATACATATAATTATGTTTGTTGTAAAATCTGTTCAAAATTTTTTAACACCCTGCCTCTCAAACTAGGTTATAAACCTGTATTTTGAGAAACAGTGTACGGCCACAAAATTCTTATACACTATATCTGTTACAAAAATTATTAATGAACGGTGGCCTTCTACCGCTGCAATAATTTATGTGATTGAATGTGTACCTATGTTTGTGAGGGTGTATGTGCATGTAGTGGAAGGTAAGTATTGTGTGGGAATGTGTGTATGTGTGATAAGGACGGATATAAGGATACGCACCCTCCTTCCACCCCGAAGGAGGGTGCGTGCGCCACATTGTGCATCGTAAAGATGTTGTATTATCGATGGCGAGATCTTTTATACATCGTTATTTGAAGGTGGGCAGCACTAGCAGTCCCTGATTATTTAGGGTTTTGTAAGTGAATATGAACTTTCGTAATTACGAATTACAGCAACCTTCCGTCGAAGCTACCGCTGTTACGAGAACGAACAACTATTTCTCGTCGACTCAGGATGCGCTCCAAAATCAAAGGCGCTACTGGAGGCGATAGGGGGACATAATAGAACCTCGGGCGTACCGTGGATCGAACGGAGCGGTCCATTGTGAGTGAAGCGAATTTGTGCGCCTTGCCGTCTCGGCCGAATATAGATTCCATTAATTAGCAGCCCACTGGGGCCCACTCGACGAACAAACAGACAATGAAGTATCACAGCACACGTATTTGCATAACAATTGCATCTTAATCGAATCATAGCTAATGGAAACATCGGAATATCTTGTTTATTAATTGATGTATCCGACTATCTGGTGCTGTGATGACTACTATTAGGTTCTGCTGTGGAATTTGTTTGCAATAAATGAAAGTTTTCCTAAGTATGACAGTAGGATACCCACAAAGAACAATGTCCATCATCACATCAGCATTGCTAGTTTCCTTTTACGACAACCGGAGGTAAAAAATATATATTAGTTTCTGGAAAGCACAATATGGTGTTGTAATGTGTGTCCATACATGTTAAAACCTTATAAAGCAACGACGGGCTTATAAGTTCCATGAAACAAACCCATCTACAGGGACTATTTCCAAGGGTCACAACTTACAGGTAAAGGACCAGGATTACACCCTAAATAAGGGAGTTGTGAAGGGACTGCCACTTTGTGAAAATAAATATTAATAATAAACATCAAGTAATCCGAAATAGGTGTTATTTATATAGTAAATGGTCCTTAAGATATTTTAAATAAATTTTGACTATTTTTACCCGACTCCGGCGAAGCCCTGCGGCGAAGCCAAATAAGGAGGGTTATGTTTTTGACCTGTATGTATGTATGTTTGTATGTATGTCTGTCCCTATATTCCCTCGTAACTACTAAACGGCTGAACCGATTTTGATGAATGATATGTCGTTAGATTCGTCTTTATTGCACGAGTGTCATAAGGTATATTAAAATTACTAAAAATCAAAATGACGGTTTTGAAAGGTGATTACAAAAATATATACTTATTAATGTTTAAAAGTAATTTAAATGAGAAAATAATATTATAAAAAAATATTTACCTACCTTTTGGAATGAGTGAGTAAGAGGTCGTTATCACCCGATTATAAGTGAATATATAACCTAATTTACCGTCTTATAATCCTAACTAAAAATTATAAAATAAAAAAAGTTAATTTAAAAAAATTTAAACCCGACTGCGTAAAAAGTGAACTTAATTTAAAAAAAAATGTAAACAATATTTTATATAAATTAATAAGTACTATAAACAATCTCATGCAGTCGGAGACAATCGGTCATTATTGTCAGGAAGATGCCTCCGACTGCATGAGATTTTTTATATATATATAGGGTTTTTGATATTTTAAATTAACTTTTATAATACGTAAGTATCTAAAGATGTTCGAACGATCAATAACTTTAAAACATAATATTTTCGTTGTTTCGATCGTGCACTCTACGTTCGTATGGTCATAACCCGACTTATGAGAAAACTCGCTAACCTCTTCGATCGAGTTAAAGTTTTATGAATATGTAAGTAATATCTATTGTGTACATGAGATTTTCTGGAAATTGTTCAAGAATTTAATAATTTGCCCGTTTTGTAATAAATACGAGTATTAAATACCCTATTTCTTCCCGTGGGTGTCGTAAAAAGCGACTAAGGGACTTACTAGAGAATGGGCAGCAGCATTCTCTACGCATTTTAACACCCTACTGAGATCGCCAACCCGCCTGCCAAGCGTGGCGATTATGGCAAACCCCCCTTTGGGTAGGCCTATGTCCAGCAGTGGACGTCTTTCGGCTAAAATGATGATGATGATGATGATGATGATGATGATGATGATGATGATGATGATGAGATATATAATTTATATACGTCCGCGTTAGTTCTAAGAGCCGGATTCCTATTTCGTACTTCGCTCATCTCAAACTTAAGTTTATTTACCACTTGACTTAAATGTCATACAAACTCATTGTTGTTTCAATTACAATGCATTAATTTTAACGGCATCCATTAATAGTGGCCATCATTTTTTATTTTGTTCACGGTACTTAGCGGACGCGTCAAGTTTTCAATTATGTTAATTGAAGGCGGAGCTGCATTTCTTGCCGACGACGCGTGGCGGCCATCTTCCTGCTAACTGCAAATAAATTAGGCACCGACTCATTTCGGTGGGCAGGTATGCACTTTGCAACTTCATTAGCTGTCAGTGGGAAATAATTCATCAGACGAGCTTGGTAAATAAACAGGCTGCACGTGTTTAGGTAGTGAATGCTATGCTATATTAGCTATTTGTTTTCCTAATCTTATTTTTAACATATCGGTGCTAATGCTGAGAAAAAGTCTTTAAGTCTCAATTGTGCACCTCAGCAGTGATCTCTTTTGGTTATTTGTTCCCACTTATCGATATTGTGGATAGTGGGCTGCATCCCATAACCAGCATTATGCTGAGCGATGGCCGTTTTGCGTGGATACCTACAACTTCTTCGTTTTTGTGTTTGTGTTCTTTCTTTGCGTTGTGTTTACGGCAAATAAACGTATTTTCTTTCTTTCTTTCTTTCATATCATCGTGTTCTTATCTGCGATCACAAAATCATCAGCGGGGTAATTGCGTACCACATAAAAAATTGCAATGTCTTTCATTTGGCAATTTGACAACATTCATTGCCTTATTTACGTTGTCGAGCAAACGATATTTTCCACCATATAAAGCAATGGATTAGGAATTTCCTTCCAAACCCTTCGGATTGTGAAAGAAAGTGTGATGAAGAAGCGCTTGATGAGCGATGACCATCAAATTCAAGCGCAAAGAGCGGTATTGACGGTCTTATAAAAACCTCACTTTTACATGTCACTTGTAAGAGACTTTTAATTACATATCTACATGGGGTTCCTTTTACATTTTGAAACGTTTCATGATTTAGTAGGTAAACCATAATTTGTACCTATAAAGTAAAGCATAAATTCTCGAGCATGGTCAGAGCACCAACCATAGAAATATAAAAAACAGGAGAAGTGGCAAGGGGGCGTGTCTGTGTCCGCGCGACATGATCGTAACGCTCATTTCACAGGCAAATGGTCGTTTCAGCGAACTAGAGCGCTTTCGACCGCGATCGTAACAACATTTAAGAATGCCGTGTTGTTCAGTAGCTTCTCGTAAAAACAAACTAAAAACTTTATTGATCATGGAATCACTTAACATATATAAGTAAAAATATTTTATTATATTTGTCTTTAAAATCATGAAAAACAACAAATCGTAAAATATAATTTCTTCCTTTTACTACGTTACTTTTGTTTTCATATATCACAGCGACTGTGCCTACTATTTTTGCGAGAAATACATTGCTTCTTAACCACTACCTAAGTACCTATGTCGCTAAGTGACTGGAGAACCAATGTAAAAATCACAAAACGATACTTTATTTATGCGGATGCATCGCGTAGTTCGGCCGCTGTATCTTGCGACGAGTTAGTGATGTCCTTGTGCAGATCCACTAAAGTAGGCTATCGACAACAATGTCAATTGCCTAATGAATATATTGCCTACTGTTAAAATATCGATGTTCAAAACATCGAAAAAGGAAATATCGAACGACCTAAAACCGAAAATTAATATAACGAAAGTTTATAGTATCGAATGGTTAAATAACCTACGTCCAATATAATTATCTAAAATCGAAATTATTACAAAAGTTACATCGAAAGATCCAAATATCGAAATACAGATTATCGAATGTCCTAAATACCGAAGTACAAACTATCGAACGTCCTAAATATCGGTGGGTACATATATTATTTGAACATCGAAAATTAATATACCTACGTGTAAAAATGGGTTAATATTCAACATTTAATACATTCATTAATTCACCCTAAAAATACGTACAAGTTAAAATATCGAACAAATTTTGATATAAGTAGTATGAGTGGAAAAAGGTTACTTCTGCAACGTCTCCGGCGCTACGGGAAGTGCAACCCCTTCGCCCTTGCGTAACAAAGCATAGGCACCCGTGGGAGCCGTAGCGACTGAGGCTGGTCGCCTGAGGCGACCAGCAAGCCGAAGCTGCGGTGGTGAAAATGGGTGCCTTTAAATACAGTGGGCGGGGGTTGCCCTCCCTTCGCGCCTCCGGATTTGTATATACACTCTAGGGGTAACAGCCAAAAGACTACGTAAATTCGGGGTGCCCCAATTCGTTTTTGGAACAATTTCGACCTATTTTATCCATGAAAATCAGTGTCTAGTGTACAAGCATAGGCCAATCGTGAAGGTATTATTTAGGTATTTAATCGCTGCAAAACCGACTCCACGTAGTCTTGTCTGCCCTACCCCTAGAGTGTAATTTAGAATCGCGTAGGCGCGGAGGGGCGAGGCAGCCCGCGAGCTGAGGAGCAGGTGGTTTTAACACCCGCCCTTCGGCTTGTTGGCCGGCCTCAGCTGCGGTGGTGAGCGTTTAGACCATCTGCGACGTTAAGCTCGCGTGGGACTGCCGGAGCCCTGCAGCGCCGGAGCTGTGACAGAAACCATGCTTGCTTGCATGTTGCATGATTGCTGCATGCTTGTTTGCTAGATGGTAATCAGTTACTAGGTGGGTTACAAAAAAACCTACATTTATGAATACACTCATACTGCCTATATAATTTTTTTTCGATATTTCAACTAGTAGGTATTTTTAACGTAGATATTATGAACTTAGATGTATTAAATGTTGATATTTTGAACTTGGGCATAATGTCATTGGGCACGCCACAATTGTGGCGATAAGTCCCCTCTTTAAGGAGTGGCTAGAGAGGCGCCACGGCGTCCTCACCTTCCGCCTGACGCAGGTCCTCACCGGACATGGTTGTTTCGGGAGGTTCCTGTTCAAGATAAAGCGGGAGGAAACGCCCGGGTGTCACCATTGTGTGGATCACCCGGAGGACACGGTGGAGCATACGGTGGAGGTCTGCCCAGCTTGGGCGGAGCACCGCCGTGTCCTCACGGAGGCGATCGGTGGCGGCGATCTCTCGCGTCCGGCCCTGGTTCAGGCCATGGTTCGGAGCGAGAGTGCATGGGAGGCCGTCACCTCCTTCTGCGAAGCAGTAATGCTTGCGAAGGAGGAGGCGGAACGCGTGAGGGAGAGGCAAGGTTCGCGCCCTCGCGCCCTTAGTCGCCGCAGGAGACGCCCCGGGCGTCGGGAGTCGCAAGCCGATTTCCGGCCACCGTAGGCGCGGGCCTGCGGACGGTGAGCGATGGGTAGCTCACCGTCCGATAAGGACCAGGCCTGGGTCGACGGCGCGTCGTATTCCACGCGGGCCTCAAAGAGTTGTCAGCACCAACTGACGGGGTCCGATAGGGCCAATGCCTGCCAGGGTTGCGAGTTTGTCCGAAAGGGATATCGTGGCCCTGGCACACAGGCAAATGAAGGAATACGGGTGGGTTTTAGCCAGTAAATGTCTGACACGCCCTCCCGCTCAGCCCAAAGCGGAGAAATTATTTGATAATTTCCCACCCAAAAAAAAAAAAGGCATAATGTCATTCGATATTTTAATCACTCGGCATTTCAATCTTCGACGTTTTAAGTGAATGTATAACAATTTTCGACATTTTGATGTATCGATAATTTTCGATGTTTTGAACATTGGTATTTTAAGCGTAAGTATTTTAATCTTCAATTTGTCAAACGTTTTAACCCGATTGAAAGACACATAGAGTCGTACAACTTTTAATTAATAATAAATGCTTTGGGGAACTTAGAACTTGGGGTGATCGGGCCCGTGGAAATAATGTTTTTTACTCGGTTTAATTTTCTCATAATTGTTGTTTTTTTTTTTATTAACTTATTAATATTTTTTTAGCTAGTTTATTGTTTATTTATATGATATTTGTTATTGGTTTTTTGTTTTGGTATATCATTTATTAGATATTTATTTTATTTTTAGGACCCCAAATTTTTTAATACAATGATAAATGGAAGACTCAATAACTTTCCGATTTAGTCAATCATTAGTGTACTTATATTATGTAAAATAAATGGCTTTTGCACAGCACAACGATAGCGACCGATGTTTTCGTGTGAGTAAGTTGTACGGTGCATGATAAATGCACGCTGTTTTTAATGGGATAAGGTTTATAATTGATTGTGTAGTAAGTTCTGATTTATTAATTGCGAGTGTATGCGCTTTTACTGAACTGCATGTATAGTTGTGGCGAGTGGTAGGGACTAACTGGAGACCCGGGTTCCGATACATTTACAACTACGGGGGATATCTCCTTCTTTCTTATATCTATGCTATGACACCAACATTGTCTGCTGTGTACCTTCTCCCTGCAACAAAACTGTTTTCTTGTTAGGAGCAAGATTGTGAACATTGCAAACAGGTATGAAACAACAAAATGTGCATTTACATTTAAATTATGATGAGAAGCTAAAAATATTTCACATAAAATAATCTAGTTAAAGAAGTTGATTAAAAATGTCACTCGTTGCATTTAGAGCCGATAAAAATTGCATAAATTGATGGCTATTTAGGACGACATTTTAAGGTGTTTCTTAACTTACACGTGTAACATAGTGTTGCCAGTAAGGCGCATAGTGACAATTTAATGTTAATAAAATACACAATTTACCATAAAAATTTAAATACTTTATCAGGCACTACATTTTTATTGCTAGAAAAAACTATCATCTAACAACGGTAATCGAAATATGTTTTATAGAACTGTTCGTTAAGTTGACGACGTATTTGCGTCCTCCCGACGCGGGCGCTGGTCGAGTTGTTTTAATAGCGTTCAAGTAAAACGACCAGCCTCAACATGCAAACTTCATTTACTTTACGGCACATTACATCAATGTAAGCGAACAAATTCATTAGGGCCCCGTAACTTAGTTGAACTAAGCGATAAAATCCAACACGCTCCTTTGTGAAATTGTTAAAACGTGTAAAAATAATTAGGTTTTTGTTTTAACTCGGATACTATTAAGTAGATTTGCTTTAGGAGTTTGAGCAAAAGAAAAAAAATATTTGACTTTTTATCGATCTTTGCCCAACTCCAAACGATACGCTGCGCAAAAGACTTACACAAAATAAGATTGGTTCACGTCCGCACAATATTTCTATTCTGAAACAAATGTCACTTGAGAAAGATCAGAGGGCCCAACAAAAATGTATAAGTAATTCAGCATAAACGGTCCCACATCCCCTTATTCTGTTGGTATGAAATCCCGTAAATCCATTCGAGGCGAGCCCTGCCGCTGGCGTCGCCGGCGCGCGCATTGACTGAGACGTATGCAAAGGGATCAATGAGATAAATTGCTCGCCGCTGTCACTTATTTCACGGCGAAATGGATGGAGGGGAAAAAGGGGGAGCAGGGAATCTGCCGAGCTAATGGTGCGCGTGGGCATTACGCTCCGCTCGGTTTAATTACACTTTAGACAAAGGCAAATGGCTGCCACCCGCTCTACTATAATTACGTACTACGCAAGTAATCCTTCGATAATAGTGTTATTTCGCATAATGATTCTCTGTTGTAAATTAGAAAACACCTCAATTAGCAACACGATGACGATAGCGCCGTGCGCCGAGTCAATTAAGTTCGATGATCGACAAGTGCCTCGAACTCGTTTGCAACAAAATGTGAACCTTTGCGCGCTACTTTGTCAAGGTTAGACCAATTTATATTCCGAGAAAGAACCTTATTAACGCCGCTACACTTATCAAAAATCGTTTTATAGACAGGGCCATCAACAGTGTTCTACTCCGTTAAACCCTTGATTATATTGCCGGAATACAACATCAAGCGAATGGAAGCACTTGGGACGTTGTTCCCGCAAATTACACCGTTATGAGACTACAAATAACCGCAAATTTATGTAGATAGCTATCGAGTGCTCGGCGTTACGTAAAACGTGTTTAAGACGGGCGGCGAGGGCGATAACACGACACTAGTGTTAACATCTGGGCCTCGCTCCTGCCTGAGCCGAAAGCCGAGCGCCGAGCATAAACATCCCGGTGTCGGCGTCATGTCTTCATTTGCATGTTTCAGACGCGGCAACATCGGCTGCCGTGCCGACAATGTCAATGGGATCGTTATCAGAATTTATTCAAAATAGGTACCCTAGATGAGACAAGGCAGATTTATGTCGCTACAGATTAACAAGCAGTCGCCGATGATGTTAGGTAACATGTAACTTACGATAGTATTTTGAAGAAGAATATTTGGTGAGCTGAAAAGCGCAATCAACTTTGGTTATTTTCGTCTACACAATATTGTTAAATCGATAGCTCCCGCACAATAGAAGCTCGTTTGCCAACCCCATAAAAGTGAAACCAACAACCCGAGCCATATTCTTCTCTCCTGTTATGTTATACTCGTACCTACAATTAAGAACCATTGTGGGCCTTAATCCGAAATCTATTAGATTCTGGGACGTAAAAGTTATAATAAATTGGAATCAAACAGACTCTATTCAGACCCTTCAGCTATCTGCGAGTTTATATTACCCACCTTTAAAGAAAATTGGCTAATTTTGGAGTCAAAGCCCAAGTGCAAGCTGACAGTCCATCTTAGTGTTTATTACCATCTAACCATTTCGCAATGTACTCACTGTTGTTTACTTTTAACTTTAGCCCGATTACCAATGCATGTCAAAGCGTGTAAAGTTCGTTTTTTAGCCCAGATAGTAATTTGACAGGTGCAAATGTCAAGCTCCAAATTGAATAAATCCTATTGTTTGAATGCATGCCGTAAGGCAAAATGTATCGGGACTGTTTATTTATTATTATTATTTATTTATTTTAACTTTAATTGACACGGTTAAACCAATTACGTTAATTAAAGGCACATAGAAACGAAAATATAAAATTTTAAAATTCTGTTAAAAACATAAAAACAACATAACATAAAAAAAAACAAAATGTACTTAATTAAAAACAAAAAAAAAAGTTTATATATAAATTACATCCTTATCTATTTCTAAAAACAAACAACAATGATTTGAAATGTCCTGGTAGTATCTGGGTTTAAAAAACCGGCCAAGTGCGAGTCGGACTCGCGCACGAAGGGTTCCGTACCATTATCTAAGAGCCCCCCTTAAATATTTATTTTATACTGTTTTTTAGTATTTTTTGTTATAGCGGCAACAGAAATACATCATCTGTGAAAATTTCAACTGTCTAACTATCACGGTTCATGAGATACAGCCTGGTGACAGACGGCCAGCCAGACAGACAGACAGACGGCGGAGCCTTAGTAATAGGGTTCCCGTTTTACCCTTAGGGTACGGAACCCTAAAAACGAACTTTATGTTATTTAGAAACTTTATTACAAAATCGCTAACGAGAAAATAGGGTTAAATGAAATACTGAGCAAAATATCTACAATCAGAAATACAACGTACTCATATTTTTACTGAACGCAACAATTTGGTTCCATAATAATTTGTGTGGACACAAAGGCAGTAAGCAAATGTGGGAGACTCCAACAAAGTATTTTTACCACCAAAAAATAAAGCAAAACATAGTCACAGCGAGGCTGTTGGCAATAATCCTATAGGATGCTTGACACAGCAAAATATTACTAGCGAAAAAATATTTAATACTGGCCCATGTCAGTGCAATAGTCCCCTCCCCACTTCTCCTCCCCTTCGAACATTTTACGATCGTATTTTATCAATAACTATGAGGTTCTTTTCCCCCACGGTAAGACAATCCCATGGGTGCCGTAAAGGGGGACCGAAAGATTACAGGAAAAGTAGCAGCATCCACCTGAGTTCTCAAATACCATATACTGTGATCACTTTGTTGTGCGTCAACCAGGAAAATATACTATTCAAAGATTTTCAAAATATCTAACAACAAAAATCAAAACATAGTCACACTCACAACGGAAAAATAAGTCAAATTAACAGGCTATCGTCCTGAAGTTCAGCAAAAGTACAAGTAGGTACCTATAAGTATACTGAAACAAAACAGCACACATAAACTCACGACTTCTTCCCACGGGGGTAGGCAGAAACTATACAGGGTGTAAGGGACAGCCCTCCGTAGACTGATGGGGTGAATTCAGTACGAGATCATACTAACATGACCGGTACATGAAATTACTTCAGGAACGTTATGGGAATCCAATGAACCTGATTTGTCGGCGGCGGGGTGGACGGCCGCGCTCGCTGATTTCAGGCGTCGTTCGTTAGAGAATTTCAACATCCATTGCTGATTTTTTTATTTTAGCTATGTTATTTACATTAATGGAATACTGCGTACAGAGAATGTGATTTTACATTGAAATAAAGGAATAGTAACAGAAATTACGATAAAAAAAAATACAATTTTCCTAAGAAAATTTTCAGTGGAATATGATTCAAAATAAGGAGCTGAATGCACCCTGTTAATTTGCGGAGGGCTGTCCCGTACACCCTGTAGAACGCCACCTGCTACGCTCCTGACATGACATACTCGGTCGTCGGTTGCGAGTACTACGCACCTGACCTTCTGAAGAACACCACCAATTAGGTCACTGTATGTCCTCCTAGGGTGTCTACCGGCGTTTCCACTCACCTCTGCTTTTGTAAATACCTATTGCTAGTCGTCTCTTTCTTTCATCCTCTCAACAACCATAACAATATCTCGGGAATAAGCATATGGATGAGCAGCAAATGATTGATGACCCATTGTTTCAGAAAATGCTGTCTAATTTATTTACTTACAAATATAAATACATTAGGCCGCAAGTCAGTGGCAACACTTTGATCTTGAACTGGCCTAGCGTAGTACCAAGCTTTTAGCTTATACTGGTTTTGTTACTACTGACGTGCGGTCTACTGTACCTACATACGAAAACTGAGTACAGTTATACTTAAAATAATTATTTTTCAAGGGTAGCTGTACAGTTTATGGATTCAATGGTTATGGTCAGCAACGAAAGTAGATTAACACTGTTAGTTTTAGCTGTTACTGTTAGCCTGTAGCACCCCACTGCTGGGCAAAACCTCTCCCCATGAATTCCAGTGTTTGCGATCAAGAGCTAATGTGTACCACTGGTCGTTTGCTTTATCCAGCTCGTCCCGTCATCTTCTACGAGGTCTGCCGCGGCGCCTCCTAGCTGTCTCACACGGGTTCCGCATAGTGACTATTTTGTCTGAAAGCTCATTGGGCATGAAGCAGTCGTGGCCAGACCAGTCCCAATTCAAACTTGCGGCTTTTTGAGCAATGACAGCAATCTGTGTTTTTTAGCACAGTGTGGTGTTGCGAATATGGTCTGTTAATTACACGCTTAGAATACCGCGTCCTGCCTGTTATGACATACGGTGCTAAAACGTGGACACTGACAGTAGGGCCGGTCAACAAATTCAAGGTCACTCAACATGCTATGGAGCGGGCTATGCTCAGAGTTTCTCTGAAGCATAAGATCAGAAATGAAGTTATCCGGAAGAGAACCGGAGTTACCGACATAGCCTGCAGAGTAAGCAAGCTGAAGTGGCAGTGGGCTGGCCATGTTTGTCGAAGGACCGATGGCCGGTGGAGCAGACGAGTCCTGGAGTGGAAACCAGGTATCGGCAAGCGTATTGTGGGGCGCCCCCCAGCTAGATGGACCGACGACCTTAAAAAGGTGGCTAGGACAGACTGGATGCGGAAGGCGGAGGACAGGGTGTTGTGGCGCAGCCTGGGAGAGGCCTATGTCCAGTAGTGGACTGCTATAGGCTGAGTTGATTGATTCAATACCGCGCTCCATCACATGTTGGCAAACCTTGAGTTTGGACTTTTGAATGTTTTTCAAAGACCAAGTCTGGGTGGGAACCATAGGTCAAAATGGGAAGAATGCACATGTCCATAATTTTTCGCTTTAGTGACAGAGTGAGGTTTCCTTTCATCAGTTAATTCATGCACCAGTAGCTCCTTCGAGCAAGTTTTACCTACTGGTACAATTAAGATTGAAACATTACAACTATGCTTTTCATTAACGTTAATTTTGTAGTTTGTTTTAATATTACACCTGACCGATTCATTTAAAGTCGTATAAAATATGATTTAAAAAACTGAATTGTTTCAACTTTCGTTGCTGACTCTAAATACAAAATATTTTAAGTCATTAATGCAAACAATAACCAATAAAACATTTACTAATACTGTTTAAATTGAGCTAGATCCAATCAGAAAACGATATTACGTACTGCCCTAATTTGTTTATAATCTACTCTACAATAAACTGTGTATTAAATATATTCAATACCAGCTTCTGCCCGCGACTTCGTTCGCATGGAAATTGTAAGACTCGTCCTGAGGTCGATACCCGCAGCCTTCATTAGCAATTTCACATTGCTTGCGAAGTTTTTCGTTTTTAGTGAATTAATTAACGCCTGCATTAGAGGCCTAAACTCAAACTATCACATAATAGTATTACAAAATGTAAAAAAAGAAGCACAAAATATATCAACTATTGGGAATCGAACTCAGGTTTGCAACGCAGTCGCCGAACCAATAAGCTATCTGCTTTGTTATAAGTTAACTGAAACAGCCGTTCGTAATTAATAATCTGAATAAACACTTTTTTTTTAATACTTATATTTCGTGATTGACTGCTTAGCTCTATAAAAGTATAGGGTGATGGTAATCATTTAAAATGTTATACATATCTGTAACTGTCTGCAGCAATATTCAAACCTTTTGGCTCGGCTTTTTACAATTTGCGGTAAACTATAGAACAATACGAACATAAAGCAATATTGCTCATCCGCCATAGCAAATAGCGTGATAATTTATAGCCTTTAAAATATACTGACCAGACTTATAGGAAATATCTATTCAAAGGAGACGTTCATTATAATTATGTATGGGGCTTGGTACATAATAATTGAAAATTTAAACAGCCTTCTGAGCTATATAAGCTTGCTTGCATCACTAACTACAAACTGTATATATTTTAGGGATGGCAGCCCTGTGGTAAATGACGTGACAATGATAATGGCAATGTCAGTCAGCAGGACTCTGGTCAGGTATTTTTCCTGTATTTTTTTATTTCAACGTCATTCTGACATTTATAGATTTGGCCTTTTTTCGACACGACCTTTTTTGTTATTGCATTGTCATGATAATCAATATGTTTTCTCTCAATTTCATGGAGCTGCAGCTAAAATTATAATAAAATCTCAAAGTAATTCATAGAAACGGAAACTTTACCCACATTAAAATGATTATATTGCATAAAAATTAATAAACAAAGACTGTGTGCGTTTTGTTTGTACTGAAACATTTTTCACTTTTTTACAAAAACGGGTGCCTGAAAAAATCTGATTTAACTATAATCGACTAGCATAATAAATAAGCTTTTTAATAAGGTACATCACATTAGCGTTTAAAAATCTTCGGGATATTATACCACTTTTGACCTCTCCTTTACAACACAATTTATCCGATAGTATTTGCATGATGCTGGAACATACATTCAGACAAACAGATAAACAGACGAAAATTCTAAAAAATTCGAATCGTTCTCGGACCTCGTAGCAATTACCTACTTTTTTTTTGAATATTAAATTTATAGTTTTGATTTCGCTACAATTTTATTATATTATATGCAGTATAGATTAGTATTCATTGAACATAATATCACCATGTTATTAGATGTTCAGTAATTGCAAGAAAGCTTTTAAAATCACTTTACAGTAACTTAGGTACTGTTACTTAGCTTTTGCTCTACTTGAAGCGAGCCGATTGAAGTAAATAACAACGGTAGCGTATAAACATAGTGCTATTATTAATTATATTGTGCTGCGTTTATCCAAACAGAACAGTTATTAAAGTGTATACTGCTGAAGTAAATTCAGGGAAATTAATTGTTAAGCACAATTCTATACACTACGTCAATTTGCTTTGTTACAGTCATTACAACTGTAAAATAATGACAGTTGTGATATTAAGTTGGTACTCAATTCGCTTAAAAAATAATTTCCTTGACTTTACAACATGACCTGCATAAACTCATGGACGGAGTAGGGTCATGAGTGCCTCTGGCAAGATTTTAATTCTGCGCCCCCCAATACTTATTTTCTGGGAATAGTAACGACACAATAACTTTGAAAGCGTAATTTAAGTTATGTATATAAGACGCCGACAACAGGTAAACTGCTGTCACTGTCAGATTGCATACAAAAGCGAAAGATGCGCGATGACACAACGTATGGCGTAAAAATGCAAATAAAGTCGTAGTCGTAATTATAATATCATATCGCTCTGTATTTTACTGTGTGTACATAAATAATAAAATAAATAAAATTTGATTTATAATATCCGGTGATGGATTAATTTTGATTAATTAGTTAAATTAATCGAAATTAATCCATCACCGGATTCAGTTTGGCATTTGCAACTTTATGGTATACTTTTAGTTATAATTATAACTGTTAACGAAGGGATAAACTGCTTTTAAAAATAATTAAGAATTGTCTTTGAAGATTTTTTTAATGTAAGTATCAATTTATATTTAATTGGTATGTTTTGTGTTCCATCACCGTATGCACAAAAGACTTGAAAATATCACTGTTTTTGTTTTGGATAAATTATTTACGGTTTAAGAGATTTCACAGACAGCTTTAAAACCACATTTTTTTACCATTTTCAGAAATCTCCGCCAAGCATTAAAATATTCCTTACTATTATGCAGGAAGGGAAACGATACAACACGAGTTCATTTATGCATTATAAAAATGTTTAAAAGTTTCTCTTCTGCGGCCAATTCGTCAAAAACAATATGTTCTACATCAATACTTTTGGCAATGTCATACTCAAACGATAGTATAGCGAGATTGCTCAAACGTTCTTTACCAATCTGCGGTCGTCAGCAGACAACCAGTTTAAGATATACTCGTTGTCTGCTGACAGGTGAAGTCAAGGCCTTTCCCTCAAAAGGTCAAGCCAGACGTTTGTTTACATTGTTACACTCACATAGTTCGTATAGAGATATGAGACAACACGTGTGCCAGATTGGATTTCCCACCAGCCAAAATGACGAACTTCTCTCCAGACATTCATTCCCTATTTAAATAGGGAAGAATGGTTTCTTAAGTGTTCTCCTTCATTATAACAGAAAGTCAAGTGCAAAGTTCCATGCTTCCAGACCCAACGGTTTAGGCTTTGCGCTGTATGTCAGTGAATTTAAGATTTTATTAACTAAAATAGAGCCCAAAGGATTTTTTTCAGCGTTTCATCTCAAAGATTTCACGCGTGAAAGAGGAAATTGAAATTGAAAATATGAAATACTTACTTAGTTTTGGTAAAAATATTTAAAAAACCGGCCAAGTCCGTGTCGGTCCACGCACAATGAATGGTTCCGTAGTTGGGATGACTTTATCTCAAGAACAAACTTAACATTGTAGTTGAAAAAAAAGTCCCATATATTCTAACTACAAATTAATGTAAGTTTGTACGCAAAATATTGAGTGATTTACCACGTCATTTTAAGACCATAGACTTCTTTTTCGTTCAAAACTATTAAGTACTACAAAACCATTGTGAGAAATAAACTTATTTATTTATTTATATGTTTTCCTGTAATCTAAATAAAGAACTATTTTCTGTATTTTAACTATTTATTTTTTAATTAAGGCTTAGTAGTTTCGGATATAAGGTTGAGAATGGTACATTTTCATCTATTTTCTTAAATAACCTTAAAAAACGATTTATTTTAAAATTATAAAAAAGTCTTTCACACGAGTGATCCTATATGAATTCCGTTTTTATTCTTTTGAGGTACGGAACCCTAAAAAACTACCATAAAACATTACTTCTCTTGTTTCAAAAAACCATAGAAAGACTTATACTTCAAAGTTCAAAGAATGTTAAAAATAGTTCCTCAACAGATAACGTCGTCCTTGCATTCCCAAGAGAGAGACAGTCGAAATGGGACTGGTCGTAGATCCAGTAGCCATTGGCCCACACGCGAACCTCTCGTTAGCCGGACAATAAGTAAATAGCTGGATACTCTAAATAATAAATGATCTCTAAATAAAGGCCCTCAGTCCATTTGCGAGGAACAAAACGTGGGCCCAAGGACTGAACTTCTTAAACGAAGGAATTATTTGTTTCTGTTCTGTTTAGTTTTAGTTAATCGTTTCAGGTAGCAGGTTTAGCGGGATTAGATTCATGAGTTTTTTTACAGATCTAGAGACAGTCGGTTAACCTACTAGATCTTCTATAATCTCTTACTTTAATTATAATATTTCAGTATGTGTAGCTGTAGAGCTGGTCCGTGGATGGGTGACCATCTTTACATACCAAGACCCCTCACTGAAAAAAATGCGAGCTAACTAAGATACATTTTCTCTTAGTTGGCATTAAAATGTTTGGAATAATTATTTATTTATTTACTATAAACAAGGTAGCATATTTGCTAGAACAAATTCATTTTATTTATATCGACAATGTGACATGTACAGAATAATCACCGGTCTTTGTTACAATACATGCTATGTTTGATTTTACTTCTTCACTTTTGTACATCAAATAATAATTTAAGTTGATGGTAACAAGCAACTTGTTAGCATTATATCATTCTTAAACTGGCCAACATTTGAGTTAAATAAAATAACTACCCGTAATTAAACTAATTCATTACTTAGTAAACGGAACTATGATGAAGTTCTCCTAGCTTCATAAGTCAAGATCTTGTTAGGCTCGTATGGAGTCAAGATGCGTGATCACATTAACCAAGATTTTTGTTAAAGCAAACACTTTTTTTTTCAGTGCTCCGATCCTCGGAAGCACGTGAAGTCCTTGGTGGGACCAAAGGCCGTTTGTCGCGGCTGTCGTTCGTGGATCTTTGACAGTCGTTACGGGTCGTCAGAAGCCCGAAAGTTTGACAACTAGTCTTACCAAGGGGTATCGTATTACCCAGTAACTGGGTTGTGGAGGTCAGATAGGCAGTCGCTCTTGGGGGTCAGTCGCCTCGAGGTAAGCCAGTATTCGTCAAACTGGTCTAAATTGACGATCATTCAGATGTACGTCTCCCGTAAGGGGCGGTAAATTGCGGTATTGTTGAAGTGTAGTGCTCAGCATTCACGGATCAATTACTATGGCAGTCGCTCTTTTTAAAATTCGATCCGGTTAGACTAGAAGCCGACCCGAAGGCAGGCAGATGATGTGTATCCGTAGAGCAACTGTATTATAGTAAACCTCTTTATACATATTTATAAACGACACTGATACATTCCTGTCTCTAACTAACCCATTGGTATGCAGTTAATTAGTAAAATGACACAATAACAAGCCTTTCACTGGACAAACATCGTCGTGATTCATCCTCTTGAATGAGACATTATTAGCCGCAGTGCACACATGTAAATATAAATAAAGCCAATAAAACTGATAGGCCGCATGGTTACTTGCCCTTGCGTTGTAAATGGGCTGCCGGCAATGACATTACGACCACTTTCAACGCCGTAATCTTAATTGTCCCGTTTAAGATAATTTAACCTCTTAATATTTAGTATAAAGTCATCGAGGCCCATACATTTACTCAGCGCTTTTGAAATACCGAATGAAGTATGACGAAACTTTCAATGAGAAAGTTTGGAAGTGCATAACACACTTGATATAAAAGTAAGCTCAATCCTTAACGTTGGACAAATAATAAAAGAAAATAAGAACACCTCTTTCCATGTTTTGGTAATATCCAAAAATATAAAAATGAAGCCACATAATACATTATTCATCGTAATAATGAGGTGAATGCAATTATTCCGACGTTATTTTAAAATGATAAAATAAAAATTCATTCAACTGAAAGTGCTAGGTGAACCCACATACTTTGCATATGTTGTACGTAAGTATCATTAAAATTATAATAATTTAACATGCGCGGCTGGAACAGGCGAAATGCGAACTGCCACCGGATCATAAAAGGTTTTAATGAAAGCCATAACAGGAGCTGATTTCAATTTATGCGTGCGAAGCGAGCGACGTCTGCGACAAAACTAACTTATTAAATTAAGAAACTAATGAGCTCTTACAGCCATTTTGCGTTTCAGGTTCACACACAGTCTCCAATTTTATTGTTATATTTATCACTAGCTTTAGCCCACGGCTTGACCCGCGTGTATGTCGGGAAATATCTCACGGGAACGTTATACCGGGATTAAAGCCTTAATCGATTAAACCTTATGGGTTAAACCAGGTTATAAACATCCAAATTTGTTCAGCCGCTTTTGCGCCAATCCGGAACACACATCCAGACAAACAGACAAATGGACATAACTCTAAAAACTATATTTTCTTCAATTAGGCAAAAAAAATACGTTTGTTGTATGGGAGCCCCCTTAAATATTTATTTTATTCTGTTTTTTAGTATTTGTTGTTATAGCGGCAACAGAAATACATCATCTGTGAAAATTGCAACTGTCTAACTATCACGGTTCATGAGATACAGCCTGGTGACAGACGGACAGACAGACGGCGGAGCCTTAGTAATAGGGTTCCCGTTTTACCCTTTGGGTACGGAACTAGGGTTGTCAATGTTAAAAAATACTTTTTAGAGTGTTCCCACAATTTTTTTTTAAATTTTGTTGCTGCTGAAATAAGATTTCACTATATTGTAGGTAATTACTTTGCTCTCTTATTGAAATATTCTTCTAATTATCGGACTCTTTAATCACATTTTTTTTGGAAACTTATTCAACACTGCTTTAAATACATACGAAAGTAGTACCTGTGTAAAACAAAATTTGGAACAAGGAAATACGTGAGTTAACATACATTTTGAAGGACTCACATTCCGGAACAACATGCAATGTTTACAAGATACAAATCCACCAGGCTTTGTAAACGAACTACTGAAACAACCGCGGGCAGTAGTTGGACACAAGATTCATGAAGGAAAAACAAACACATGCCTAAACAAAATTAAGTGTAACTCACGTTAACTGGTGAATTTACTTACCCTTCGTAGAGTTAAACAGGTACCCACCTAATGTGTTTAAAGGCTTCTACATACCAGCGCGACTTGTCGCGCGACGCGACACGGCACAAAGGCCCCGCGTGTCGCGGGACGAGCGGTGCCTTTGTGTCGTGTCGCGTCGCGCGACAAGTCGCCCCGGTATGTAGAAGCCTTAACTCTACTCTTAGACAAAATATTCGCAAGCGCCGTTGTTCGGCTGATTCGATTTAATAGAATTATTATTATTATTATTTTTTATTTATTCTCAAGGCAACTACAACAGGTAACAATCACAGTATATCAGTGGGATCACAATATAGGTTTTGACCTGATTGTCACCCGAAGCGTAATCGCACAACATGACCAGCAACAACAATATTATTGATGACAACTATAATAATAAAAAGAAAATTAAAATCTAAAATTAAAAAGTCTACTTACTGTTGTGGAGTTTTTTAAGATTTGTTCATATCTTTCATGAAAATTGGTGACTCAAGTGCCCATAGAAATTAAAAGTCAATCCACGTTTGAACTACTGCAAATCTGCAATCTTTATACCAATATTTTATCGCCGCACGTGGCTAAAATCGATATAAACAATAGCTCACTACTCTTCTCTATAAGCCACCTGTTCTTCACTTGATATAAGATAAAAAGAGATGCTTTTCAGATGGCTCGAACATAAAAACAACGACATGGTAAGGAATTCAAATGTAATAATCTACAAGCTGAATATTTCCTACCAGCGATCAAGGACCCAAATAATGTTTTTCCGTATGCGACTGTTTTTCTAGTAAAGTTCCAATATTACATGCACATAAGCAAATGTTAATGATTCTGTAGAAGAATTCCCACTGGTAAGGGTAACAATCGAGTGGGGTTAATTAACCCTTTCAAGCTAGAGCAAATTTAATACAAAGTAAAAAAAAAACAATCGACTTCCAAAAAATAACTTTAATTTCTGAAGTCGGTGGTATCTTTGGATCTGTATTTTAGTTTTTTGCCACCGACATCCGAAATTAAAGTTTTTTTTCACTTTGTAGTGTTTTTTTCGAAGTCGGTAGTTTTTTTGTTTGTTGTAAAAACATTTATTTTGATTATTCACTTTTTAGTGTGTCAGTTTGTAATTACCTAAGTTACGATAGCCTAATATCCGCTTATCACCTTTTAAAAAAAGATTGCTACTCCCGATGCAGGGACGTTAATTGTTGAGGAGTTCTCGCATAAATTGCTAAGCAACCATATTAAATCTAATCGATTCGGAACCCGGTAAATACTCATTATTAAGTAAGTAGTTCCGGTGGTCATCTGTAGTCTTCATCATCAGTTCCACTTCATCAAATGTTGCTTTCCGACCGCAAATGCACGAGTTATTATAAAAAATACCGAAATCGCTGTAGGTGTGCCTATATCCCTCGATTTCCATGGGATCCTCTCATCAAATTCTGACTTGGTGACAGTGGGACCACCTCGGGAGCATAGCCTTTCAAACAATTTTTTTTTTTTTAAATCGGTTCACAATTGACGGACTAATTGGTGAAAAAAAAAACATACAGACGAACATACCTATACCCTCCTCCGTTTTGAAAGTCGGTTAAAAAGCAAAAAAACAAACATTACCGACAATGCGGGTGGCCTTAAGTACGTACAGTTATTAAAATAGTCTTTTTACACTCCGTACACGTACATTTTCTCCGCGGCAAATACTGCAAATGTCGAACAGTTTGCATAATAAGGGTGTAGGCGAAAGCAACGATATCTGCTCCCGACTGCACAGAGTCACAGACCAAATATTCAAAATGTTGGTTTAGGACAATGTCAACAACAAAGCTGTACCAAGATTCCAAGACAACATATTAATTGCAAATAACCAAACCCTACTTATGCTGTTTGTAGAGGTCACAGAAAGGACTCCCAGCTCGCAATGAGAGTCAGGAAATAACACGGTAAACAGAAGCTAATTTCGGAAGAGATGTTTGCAATAAATTACTGAGTAAAACAATACTGATTCAAGGATAACGTTTGTTTAAGGCATTAGGATGTGGGTCAGTTCATGATACATTCCTTTTGGGATGTGTTTGGAATAGTGATGACGTCAGTAACAACTCCCATAAGTAAATCTGTTGAGGAAAACTATGTCAGGGACGGAGAGTCAGTATATTGATTCTTTTACGATTCTTTAATGGGAACTATAAACATTAGACCGACTGGTGAGGATACAACTATTGGTGGTAATAATTATATAATTGTAGAAAAGTTATTGTTGCATAGTGGGGATGGTGAAAATTAATTTTCATATAGTACACAGATTTAGCAATTAGTTATCTCGGTACCGTTGAGCTAGTCACTAATGTAGGTATCCATTGTGTTACGAATTTAATTCAGAATTTTTACATGGTTATGGCTAATTTATTGAAATTCGTCATTATTTACTAGTAGTGAGAGTTGATCAGTACCCCAAGTGTAATTTTGCAAGAGAGTAAACGTAACTATTTCGTTTGCGTTAAAATTTGGCCGATGGATCATAATGCTAAGAATATAAGGGTGAGAATAAAAACGTTAACGCAAACGCGCTAGTTAAGTTTACTCACTTGCAAACTTACACTCGGGGTACTGTAGAGCAGTGGTGGCCCAGTGGTACCGCTCCCGACTTACGAGTTGTAGGTCGTGGGTCCGAACCCACACAGGCCCGTTACTTTGTGTAAATTATTTCATCACCAATGCTCCCAAAACGGTGAAGGAAAACATCGTGAGGAAACCGACATGCCCTAGTACTAAAAATACGAAGACATGTGACATCTACCAACCCGCACTGGGCCCGCGTGGTGGATTACAGCCCACTCCCTCTCACAGAAAGAAGAGGCCTGGGGGCTAAAATGGACGCTTTCGCAGAATCATATTATGATCTGCGTACAATTCATATCCCGCAATTCATCTGTTTGACAGTTGTGTATGGAGTTTCGTAAAATGGTCCACAAATTAAGAATTATTATAGCGAAGTCTAATGTTAAATAGCAGCTGTCAAACAGATGAATTGCGGGCTGTATGAATTGCACGCATGATTCTGCCAAAGCGTCCATTTTAGGCTCCCTGTTTCCCAGCAGTGGGAACAGTATAGGCCGATTATGCCATGGTGGATGGTGGTACCTTTTAGTAGATCGAAGAAAGTATGAACACAGCTACAAGTTTAAAAAAATCACTGAAATAACTTTTTAATAACTCGTGATATCGTGTCTAAACTACAAAATAGGTAAAACACGACACAAATAGTTTTGTATAAACGTGTGGCAGCTAAATACACAAGTTGCTCAGCTGCCGTAAACACGTTCCGTAAACTCTGTATCGGACTAATCGAATCGACCTATAACTTGGCTACGAGCTTGTCGTAAATACGGTCCACTTTATTATCTGCGCCAGATTTAACAGCGCCCTCTGCCGCCCGGATGAGACGTTAACGTTACACTTGGTTATACTTGCTATCGCACGGTTCGACACTTAATTGAAACTCATATTACTTCATAATCTAGTGAGTGTTATGTGAAGAGTTGTGTTTTGTATTGACTTTATTGTAGAAATGTGAAATAACACATTTGAATGGCGTTGTAACAGGTATCACTACCCCTATCCCTAATTCCTCCCGTGGGTGTCGTAAAAGGCGACTAAGGGACTTACTAGAGAATTGGCAGCAGCGTTCTCTATGCATTTTAACTCCATAATGCAATCGCCAACCCGCCTGCCAAGCGTGGCAATTATGGCAAACTTGGGGGAGGCCTATGTCCAACAGTGGACGTCTTTCGGTTGAAATGATGATCACTGGATAATTTGACAGTCCCATACCGCCTTATTACAAAACAAGATTTATATTTTGACATGGCTTAAACCATGGAGCTAGTTTTTGTAATAAGAACGTAAAAGTGATTGTAATACCGTTCTTTATACAAAAATGAAAACTTAGTTCGATACTAAGTTGTCAGTTTTGTGTTTAGGAACTTTACCATAGTCGGAATAAAGTTCGAAATTCAATAATGGCTACATGTTTTAAACCTGGGTCGTTTTGTAATATAGGGGGATTGTGTTCACTGCAGAACATGGGCTTTCATTGACCACCATAATTACCTCACCGAAATCTATACGGGATAAAACTATAATCACCACGATTGGTAGAAAGATTGGTGATCGCAGCATTTTGGTATCTTATAGATGTGAAGACACTGCTCACCTTCTTCTTGAGTGAGAGCATAATACCATAATAGTATTTTAAGACCCACCTTGGGTAAAGATGGTTGGACTTGGCCTATTATTACTATCGAAACCTAAGATACAGGAGTCAAAGCTATACATTAAGTAACAAAAACCCTGTTTTTCCTTCTACCTACGTTTAAAGGATCGGTATTTACACGTAATAAAGCTAGTCATTTATAAAAATTATTCAACAAATATAAATAAAATAAATATTTATAATATATGTTTAATTGATTTCTAACCTCTTTCATTCTTTGATTTTGACTTCTCGACTATCCAATACTTATTTTTTTTTAATTATAACTCCACCAATGTTGTCCTTGTAGGTTAATGCATACGTCCCTAAAAGGAACAACAGGGTTTTTGTTACATACTGTATAGATGACATCGTATAGGCCTTGCCATTCCATACACGAAGCTGAAATTCTTCATCTCCTGTAGCTACCTTTTAATGGCAATCATTGCAATTAAGACAATATATGTTTTTGTTTTAAATCTGTTATTACGCCTTCATATAATGCAAGTAAGTTATGCCAAAAAAATATGTTAAACTAGAACGCAGACACATTAATTCTATGTCTGAATATTTAAGTATTGTAGTAAAATACTTTATGAAATAAATTCAGCAAATAATGTCTACCCAAACCATAAAAAAACGATATTACTTTCAAACTACTTAAGATATTTTCATGATTTTTTCTTGTATGAACAGACTAGGTTATTATCTATCCATAATTCTATTTGTGTTTTTTTTTTCAAATATTCATATTTTCGTTACTAAAAATAAATATTGCCTTTAAAACCGAACGGTGGCGCGGCGTGAACGCGACTTGAATTAATTTGTATGGCCAAGGTCAACGACGATAACCCGACCCTTAAGAAGCTATACTAAAACTACCCAGCTTTGGAATTACAATGTTCAAGTAAATGATGACAGGATAGTCAGGTGAATGGCGAATTTACTTCGATGAGGCAATGTCTCAGCAGGCTAAGCAATGGATGGCTCACCACCTGAGAAACACAGATCTATGGGTTCCGCAAACTAATTGACCAGAACTTCCACATATTCAAGCATATTGTGTTGCAAACGGACTAAACCAATAACTAATAAATATAATAGTAGAGGACCCGACCTACAAACGACCTTCACCCATCTGTTTAATGGATGAAAAGTATTTTATATCAAATAATTATACGCCAAAAAATATATCGCGAATGGGTTGGCAACGAATGAGTGCAATGTTTAAAAAACAAGTAATTTTTGAATTTTTTATTAATCATAGTCTGGCAAGGATTTTTTTGCCAAACCACTAGTGATATTTTACTTATATTTTTTAACATATTCTATTTTATATAAAATACTTTTCATCCATTAAACTGATGGATGAAAGTCGTTTCTAGGTCGGATCTTAGACTATAATGTTGTTTGGCATAGGTTCTCGTCATAGCAAACAATGGAAACCTTTTCGTAATTATTTTAGAGCTGTTGTAACGCAAACATTTACAGAAACAGTAACAGTCCTTGATGTTGATTAAAGAGTTGAACGTTATACCAACCAAATTAAAAAGTTTTACGAACGATGAGTGACGAGCATGCAAATCGCACGTACGACTATAAAAAAGGAGCTTGCAACACTTGCAGCATGGAAACTTTTATGCATTCGACCAGCCTCTGTCAGTTCGTGGTATAATTGAATCGCGCGTCAGTTTAGTGATATAAGAGAACCGCCCGCCGCCGTCGGCAAACCGACCCACGCCGAACAATTAATCCCACATAAACAATTATGGAAGACCGATTTATATCCGATAAATTCGTCGAATCGAATACTCAAAACGTCACTCCTTTTTAATGATATCCAGTACGAGTTAATTATGTAACGAGAATATAGACGATTTCATTTAAAACCGCCTAAAGGTTTCGGCTTAAAGGCTCGTACAGACTTTTAAGAATTTATTAACTGTATTAAAAAGTAAATTTGTATACTAACCTACGATAAGTATTTATCAAATTTAGACACTATGATTTAAGCTACTCAACATAACTATAATTTACTTGTCCATAACTTTTAGATTATTAATTAATTTATTATTAAGTACTTTTCGCCTGAAACACAGGATTACCTAGTTCAGACACGTAATTCATAAGAATATAACTGTTCTACCGGTGTCGCGTCGCGCGACAAGTCGCGCCAGTATGTAAGCCTTTAATGATTCTAATGATTATAATTCTGTAAATACATAATATGTTATAGTCGCGAATCATATTTTGATCAAGATACAACCTGACACTGACCTGCAAATTGTAAAAACCTAAGAAAATTTGAATTTCGCGGGCTACAGCTGCGGATTCGCCCTAAGGCGCTGACAAGAGGCAAATGATAAAAGTAGGCTTTCCTTAAACAAAAAAATTGCCAAATCTATATAGTTTGTGGTAACGGAAAAAATATATGTTCTATGTTATAGGGTTTCCGCACTTAGTCCTTCATGTGGACCATTGTGCGTGAAAAATATATGTTATTCTTGAACATATTTCTCAGAACCTAGTTGTTACCAAAACGCGTTAAAAAAAACTCGATACAAATTAACGGTAAACTAACCCTTTACTTTGAGTTTCAATCCATAATATCTGTTTGAAATATCAACGTACGGTTTGCATTCAATTAATAACAAGAACGTCTTATTTGTATGCAGAATTAACTTGGTTGTTTTTTATTTTCGATTACTCAACTCATTTTTGGATACTTAAATAAATAATTGCTTCATATTTTGCAATCAATTACAAACGTTGTGTCATCGCGCTTCTCTTTCTTTTGTATGCAGTCTGACAGTAACAGCGGTTTACCTGTTGTCAGCGTCTTAATAATAAAAGTGGCCTCGGCACACGACGCCGCGATCTGGCCTGACTCCTGAGTTTATAGCTGGCGTTGTTATCCCAAAGGATCCCAAGTTAGTCAGAGTTCAAGCGAACTCGATCATCAACTTTAACAACCTGCGAAGTTCAGACATTAAGCTTTCTACTTTCACGTTGTTACTAATATTTTGATTACCACTTAAACCACTATGATAAACTTGAAACAACTTAAATTTTAAGAACCTCGGCCTATTGCTGAGCTGAACTAGCCAAAGCATTAAGGTTCCCGACAGGTGCGACGCGACACTAAAGTTGTCACAAAATAATAGGCGCGTTTTGACATTTAACTCGAATCGATACTTCACTAGTTACCTAAATGTCAAAAATAATAGGCCTGTTGCCTACTATTTTTTGACAACTATAGTAGCACAACTTCGCGATTTGTTGCGCTGCCAGTCGCGCTCGCAATATCGCGCCAGTCTGTACGAGCCTTCATGCAATAGTAAAACTAATAGCCGTTCTGATTTTTTATTTACACTAAAGACATTACGAAGGTAATCTTCCTAATGACCATGAATAAAATCAATAGCCGTCAAAGTGGACACTTTATTTTCATTGTTAATGTGTTTTAGCTGTAGTTATGTTAAGTTAAATCATTAAGCTAACACACGGGCAACAACGGGCAAGTAATTACACAGTTCCAGGAAAGTCGTTAGTGTCGTAGGAGTGGATAGATTATGAACGTGCCAGCGATCGCAGTTCCTTGAGCGTGAGTGCAGGTACGCTTGGCAACAGAAGTCACTCGACACATCCAACTGAGCAGTGAAAGCTTCCTGTAAATTTTTGATCTGAACTTACGGAACTGGTGACAAGATGGTATTAGGGTTCTGTATCTACCTCAAAAGGAAAAAACTGAACCCTTATAGGATCACTTCGTTGTCCGTCTGTCTGTTTGTCAATCTGACAAGACCCTTTTTCTCAGGAACGCGTGAAGGTATCAAGTCGAAATTAATATCAAATAAGTAGGACTACGGTTCCGTGTGGTGCCGGACGTAAAGAATAGCACTATCCTTTTCTTCCCATGGGTGTCGTAAAACGCGACTAAGGGACTTACTAGATAATGGGCACCAGCGTTCTCTATGCATTTTAACACCATACTGCGATCGCCAACCCGCCTGCCAAACGTGGCGATTATGGCAACCCCGCTAAATGTTGGGGGAGACCTATGTCCAGCAGTGGACTTCTTTCGGCTGAAATGATGATATGATGAGGTCTACGGCCCCATGAGCTCTAAAAAAAACAAAAATCCAAGTCAACGCAATAAAAAGATACGGTGATTTGTGCGACATATTTGGATACTCACAAATAAATCAAAACCTTTATGGTGCTTTCCGTTGGCCTAGAATCATGAAGCAAGGTCTCACAGCACATGAAGATCGTTAATTTGTAGGTATTTTTATCACATAAAAAGTTTTTTTTTTGCGATATAAACTTACATTTTGCAGTTGTAAAATTGACGTGGCGTATGGAAGAACATGTATTTTTTTGGGATAAATTCATCCCATTACGGATCTCCTCATTGTGCGTGATCCGACACGCACTTGGCCGGTTTATTTTATTTGGTGAGATAGATAAATCATGTATTTTGTTTAGTAGAACGTTCAATCGTGTATAACCGGAGGCCTAATGGTTCACGTTGCCGAGGCTGCATTTCGTTAGTCTACACAATAGTACTTGATTTCAACAATTTATGTTGTCGTCTGTACCTACGGAGGCGTTGCTATTTATTGGCGTCATATTCCTATCCTTTGAATGGCTAAAGATGAAATCTATAAAGTCGGAATGCTCATTACTATTAAGAAATAGCATTGGGACCATGATTATCAATAGTTATTTGAGTAATCTTATTGATAGTCTGTAAATTGTAAAGGGTTTTAACAATAGGTACCAGTGTATACATTTTAGATAATTAGCTGTAAATTATACCACGGTGGCGTAGGTAAATACAATATTGTATAAACTAATTATTAACATTTTTTTTTCCCCTAGCCCACGTTGTCCCACTACTGGGCAAAGGCCTCCCTCCTTCCATCTTTCGCGAGCCTGCGCGTCCTCCTTCCAGTTTTGACGGAACCTATCCAGTTCGTCCAGCCATCTCCTACGTGGTCTGCCGCGACCCCGTCGCACTGTCTCAGGGCACCAATTCTGTGCTATTTGGGCCTACAGTTGGTGCGGCAGACATGTCCTGCCCAGTCCCATTTAAGTTGGGCAATCTTTTGAGCCACGTCAGTTATCTTTGTTTGGAGCGCAGTATTGTTTTTCGAACACGATCAGTTAATTTAACGATAATGATGTGGAACGTCTGAAATCTCACCTTTATAATCATCCTATAACGTTCCCACTGCTGGAACACAGGCCTCGTGTCTGCGAGAGGGAGGGGGCTGTAATCCACAACGCGGGCCCATAAATGTCACATATCTTCGAATATTTTGGTTCTAGGACATGCCGGTTTTCTCAGGACGTTTTGAGAGCAGTGGTGATGAAATTATTTACACAAAGTAAACCGCCTATCTGGATTCTAAAGCACGACCTACAACTCGTTAGTCGGGGCCACATCTCACCTTGGTAGTAAGCGATTGAGCAGCAACAGAAATGGCCCCCTCTACTTACAATCTATACAGTACTTACTAATTCCACGAGTAAGTACAGTAATACCATGCTATTATAAAGTACTTACTAACTCCATGCTATTATAAAGTACTTACTAACTCCATGCTATTAAAAAGTACTGACTTATTCCATGCTCAAGCTGTCACTTCCTGTTACACACTTTCGTCCTTTTTCACGAAATCACTCCCACTACCCTCCTTTGCGTCACATAGGAGGGTAGAAAGCCCATTCCTAAGGATTTTCTCTGTTCCCTGAAATGCAGTTTGTAAATCTGTGTGGGAAAACTTAAATATTTCTAAGATTGCAGTCCGTAATAGGTATTCCGTAGTTCCGTTTGGTGCCGGACGTAAAGAATAACACCATCCCATTTCTTCCCGTGGGTGTCGTAAGAGGCGACTTAGGGACTCACTAGAGAATGGGCAGCAGCGTTCTCTATATATTTTTAAAACCATACTGCGATCGCCAACCCGCCTGCCAAGCGTGGCGATTATGGCAATTCCTCCTCCTTTTTGGGGGAGGCCTATGTCCAGCAGTGGACGTCTTTCGGCTGAAATGATGATGATGATGATGATGATGATGATGAATAGGTATTCTAACTTGAACAAAACAATGGCAAAATATTATACAACATGTCCCAGAATTAACGCACAACCTCTTAAAGAGTCATTGTACTCATCTTTATGAACAACTTTTACTATGGGACCAAACCTGAAAGCGCGAAAAAAAATCTGCTGTAACCTACATTTTGACGAGTTATTCGAACATAACATGTAGGGAACAGCTGATTTTTTTTTCGCTATATTTTCAAGTTTGGTCCCATAGTAAAAGTTGTTCATAATGATGAGTACAATGCCCCTTAAGAGGTTGTGCGTTAATTCTGGGACATCTTTATATAGTCGGTACTCCTACCCGGTATCTCTGGTCAGGTCGGCGCAATGGCTGCAATCAAAAAGTCGCCCGCGCCGACATAAAACATCGCCCGTCAAACTTTATGTTTTCTTATAATCTTAACAACGACCATGTGTGAAATATAATACCGAAATGAACATAAAACCTCACGACTTCACGACCCAAGTTTAACTTGGTGTCAGAACTCCAGTTAATTCTTCTTAATCAGGTGGTGAACAAAGGTTTTGGTAAATAATTTACTGAAACTGTTTTTAAAGAGAAACGCCCGTCTGTCCCTTGGGGTTATACTTTAATATAGACCAGTGATCAACACGATCGTGATGATCACTCACGCTAAAGGAACTAAGACAGATTTTTAAGAGCTTAGAGCTGTTTTTTCCTTTTGAGGTACATAACCCTAAAAACCATCTTGTTACCAGTTGCGTAAGTTCAGATCGAAAATTTACAGGAAGCTTTCACTGCTCAGTTGGATGTGTCGATTGACTACTGTTGCCAAGCGTACCTGCACTCACTCTCAAGGAACTGCGATCGCTGGCTCGTTCGTAATCTATCCACTCCTACGACACTAACGACTTTTTCCTGGAACTGTACAATTACTTGCCCGAATTGTTGCCCGTGTGTTAGCTTAAAGATTTAACTTAACATACCTACAGCTACAACACATTAACAATGAAAATAAAGTGTCCACTTTGACGGCTATTGATTTTATTCATGGTCATTAGGGAGATTACCCTCGTAATGTATTTTGTGTAAATAAAAAACCGGCCAAGTGCGTGCCGGACCACGCACAATGAAGGGTTCCATAGTTGGGATTAATTTAACCCAAAAACAAACTCAACATTGTAGTTGAAAAACATGTTCTCCCATACATCGATATACGTCACGGTCAATTCTCCAAATCCATATTAATGTAAGTTGGTCGACTATTACTCGTTAGCTTGTAAAGCCTACTTAGCTGTGATAGTTTTCCTTTTAATTTCGTTATTTACCTACTACTGTCATATTTTTTTTAACATATCGAAAAATAACCATTTAGCTGGCAGCACTTGACTCTAACAATCCACTTTAAAGATTAATATTACGCAAACGGATCCCTGAATCGAAAAATGATTTTGACAGACCTGCAATATTTATGAACGACCTATCCATCGATACCCCACATCATGGGTTAGACGAGAAAAAAAATATCAACCCCATTTAACGAGCCGTAACAAAAAAAAGAAAAAAACTTACTTTTTCGGCGTGATTAATATGTATACCCATGCTAAATTACAGCTTTCTAGTACTAAGAGTATCTGAGCTAAGCTGGGGACAGACAGACAGATAGATGGACATTGCGAAACTATAAGGGTTCTTTGTTGACTACGGAACCCTAAAAAATCAGAACTCCAATTAGGTAATTCTTTATAATCAGGTGGTAAAGTGAACAAAGGTTATGGTCAATAATTTACTGAAACTGTGTTTAAAACTTTAAATAGAAACGCTCGTTGGTCCCTTGGGTTTATCTTTTGATATAGACAGTGATCACCACGATGGTGGTTTCGTGGACCCAAAATGGCAGACTTATCCTACCTATCTCATGATATAAAAAAAACCGGCCAAGTGCGAGTCGGACTCGCGCACGATGGGTTCCGTACCATTATCTATAAAACTGGCAAAAAAAATTACGTTAGTTGTATGGAAGCCCCTCTTAAATATTTGTTTTATTTTAATTTAATTATTTATTTATAAAGTGAATATATAACTAAATATTCTGTGAATATTTCAAGCGTCTACCTGTTGCCGTTATCAATATAGAGCAAAAACGAGCAAAAAAAATCACGTTTGTTGTATGGGAGCCCCCTTAAATATTTATTTTATTCTGTTTTTTAGTAATTGTTTGTTATAGCGGCAACAGAAATACATCATCTGTGAAAATTTAAACTTTCTAGCTATCACGGTTCATGAGATACAGCCTGGTGACAGACGGACAGACAGACAGACAGACGGCGGAGCCTTACTAATAGGGTTCCCGTTTTACCCTTTGGGTACGGAACCCTAAAAACAAAGTTGCTGATGGTGGCCAGTAGAGCAGTGGTGACCCACTTTACTTTGTGTAAATTATTTCATCACCATTGCTCTCAAAACGGTGAAGGAAAGCCACGCAACGTCCTAGAACCAAAAATACGAAAACATGTGACATCCGTCAATCCGTACTGGGTTTGCGTGGTGGATTATAGCCTACTCCCTCTTACAGAGAGGAGGCCTGTGTCCCCACAATGGGAACTTCATAGGCTACCAGGTCATTTCTAATATTGAGTATATGAAGTTCATATTGTTCCATTTGGTACCAAATGGAACAATAAGAACTTACGTAAGTGTTGAAGGAGCAGTGGTGGCCCAGTGGTAACGGCTCCGACTTGCGAGTTATAGGTCGTGGGTTCGAACCCAGACAGGCGCTTTACTTTGTGTAAATTATTTAATCACCACTGCTCTCATAACGGTGAAGGAAAACATCGTGAGGAAACCGCCATGTCCTAGAACCAAACATTCGAAGACATGCGACATCTACCAACCCGCACTGGGCCCGCGTGGTAGATTACAGACCACTCCCTCTCGAAGAGAGGAGGCCTGTGTCCCAGCAGTGGGAACATTATAGGCTGATTATGCTAAGTGTTGAAGTCCACAAGGGGTAGGCAACAGCATCAAGTATGAGGAAACAGCTTTAAAGACGATGGCAAAAATCGAACATGTGAGTGAAACAAAATATTTACCCAAATATTTTTTAGGCTCGCCCCCTATGTGTGCTATAGGTACACCTTAGCCTAACCCTTCGCGGAATACAGGCGTGATGCTATGTATGTATGTTTTTTGTCTACAAAAAAAAACTACCGACTTCCAAAAAAAAATTTCGCAAGCAAAGTCAATCAAATTTATATGAAACGACCGCGCAATCTTTTTCTACCAAATAAAAAAAGAATTTCCTAAATCGGTCTACAAACAATTAACGAAAATATCGATGAACATAAATAAAAAAAACCTCATCTGTGTATATATTTTTTGTTTTGTTGATTATTTCAAAAAGCGCTGAATCAATTTCGATAAAATTTATAGCACCTCTACCTCTGAAGTATGACCTACCAAACAAAAAATAATAATCAAAATCAATTTATAATTGGCGGAGTAATGGCGTAACAAACATGCAAAAAAACCTCATCCTTTTTGAAGTCGGTTAAAAATATACCTTCTGTCTCCATTACCAATATTAGTTCCAAAACCACTATAAGACGTAGGAATAACTAAATAAATAAAATGCAACTCGTATCCCAGCATCAATGTTGACTCGGTAGTCAAATACATCTATTTACCTACAAAAGTTGTCGTCGAGTTGTGGTTTTCATAATATTAATATCTGGCGCAGCGGGCAGGTAAACTGAACTTCAAAACATGACGAACTTTATGGAGACATGCACGTCGAAAATGTAATATTCTCGTAGTTACCCGCATTACACGCTTGACGGAAATTGATTTTTATTTATTAAAAAATTGTGACCACATTTTTTGTTGAGTTTGTGGTGTTTCGACATGAAGTGCTTTTCAGTTCATACATAATTTAACAATTTTATTTTTCAGGCTTGTCGTTTTAGCAGGCTTTGTAAACAACAGATTTTTTTTTAAATCTTTATTTATTTAAGGGATTTTTGTACACTTAGGCGACGATGTCAATCCCGTCGTGCTTTAACAACTTACTCCTAAACTAAATTAACTCATTTTAGTCACACAAAACTTAACTTACTCTAATTTCTTATCTAAAATAGTATATCATATTTTTGCTGCATCTGAATTAGGCTTAAAAAACAACAGATGAAACCCTAAATTAATTTTGGGTCGAAATATCAGTCAACCTTTTTAGTTGATAAGCACGTCATGAGGTGATCGTAAGGTAGCTTGTAGGGAATACTGTCACCACCAGAAGTACAGAACTTTCCAAACAAATCATGCCAAAACTTTCACTCGTATGCTAAGGGAAGGCCCTCACGTACGCGGATTAAAAGTATCCCAAGTCTTAAGGGTTATAGTTAGTTAGTTAGTCTTAAGTCGTAGTTCATACAAACTTAATACCAAAATAATTTGTAAATCAAACATATTCTTAAGGTAGTGTGTATTTATTTCGATTGGATTACAGAAATCTATGTTCCCAAATATATATTTTGAAAGGACAATGATATAAAGACGAAATTTGAGGAATTTAAAACTTCTATAAAAAAAATATTTTCCTCTTGTTTATCAGTGTCCATTCAAAATATATATTTGGGAAAGTAGCATGCGTAGTTCATACAAACGTAATATATATATTTGAGAACCTAGATATTCTGTATTCTTATCGGAATAAAGACACACTACCTTAAGAATATGTTTGATTTACAAAGTATTTTGGTATTACGTTTGTATGAACTACGCATCCATCTCCAGCCTCTTAATCCAGAACATTGTCTATCTATTCTGTTCGCCAAACATTCAAATCTGTTCAGCCGTTAATGAGTAATTGAGTAACAAACATCGTCACAGACTCACATTTACAATTTTAGTATACCTAGATTTAATCTACCCTTATCTGAATATTTTAAGATAACCGCTTACAGGCTTAATTTATAGGAACAGACTATCGTGATGTCCGTGGGCGATACGCTAGAAACCTTTCACTGGCTATGATTATGATACTACTGTGATATTTAACCTTTAGTTGACCACAATTCACTAAGCTCTCCCGTCTTCCTACGCCTAGCTAATGTACTTTGATTCAGTAAGTATAAACTCTTTATTAGAAAATTGTAGGAATTCTGTAAGTCCGCAAAAGAAGTTCTAATTTTAAAATGTAGAACGGATTGGAAGGAAAAAGGGGCAGCCTAGCTTCTACCAATTATCTATACAAGTAACAAAAACCCTGTTGTTCCTTCTACCTACGTTT
Organism: Tiliacea aurago; assembly: GCA_948098905.1. Taxonomy (NCBI): domain Eukaryota; kingdom Metazoa; phylum Arthropoda; class Insecta; order Lepidoptera; family Noctuidae; genus Tiliacea; species Tiliacea aurago. The sequence goes on from OX402577.1 coordinate 13,844,729, forward strand.
TAAGAATCTATATACATACGTAATAAAGCAAGTCATTTATAAAAACTGTTCAACAAAAATAATTAAAATAAATATTTAATTATTAATATTTGTAATGTTTAACTGATTTCTAACCTCTTTCATTCTTTGATTTTGACTTCTCGACTAGCCAATACTTAATTTTTTTAAATTATAATTCCACCAATGTCGTGCTTGTAGGTAAATGTATACGTCCCTAAAAGGAACAACAGGGTTTTTGTTACATACTGTATATAATATAAAAGAAAGTTGTTAGTTACACCATTTATAACTCAAGAACGTCAGGACCGATTTGACTGAAAATTGGTGGGAAGGTAGCTTAGAACAAGCCGGACATAGGATACTTTTTTTTACTTTTTTTTGTCATACTTTTTACTAGGGTAGGTAGGGTAGGTAGGTAGAGTAGGGTAGGTAGGTAGGGTAGGGTAGGTAGGTAGGTAGGGTAGGTAGGTAGGGTAGGTAGGTAGGGTAGGTAGGTAGATAGGGTAGGTAGGTAGAGTAGGTAGGTAGGGTAGGTAGGTAGGGTAGGTAGGTAGGGCGCTACCCGTGCGAAGCCGGGCCGGGAAAAGCTAGTAATAAATAATTCAATGGACCACAATGGAATACATAGACAATTTTTTCTTTTGAATACCTACAGCCTGGTCTTTTAGCTTTGGTCTTTATATTTTGCGTTCTATTTGAGCAGAATAGATTATTTTCTTCTTATTCATTCCCTGTAGGTATGAGTCAATATTAGAAGACTTAATTGCGGAACTAAGTTTCATCACAACAATTGGAAATTGATATACTTAATAAGTTTCCTTTTAAGGGCATTTTGAAACACCTCCAATCATTCCAAACCTACTGATGTAGGCGCCATTGGCAATGCCGTCGCTTGCGCAGTTACTTTAACATTACAAGATAATTCAGTGAACGGAAATCTATTAGCAGATAACTGTTAGCGATTTGACGTTATTCGGTCAAAACTTAAACTCAAAGCATTTACTTCAGTTAAATCATTAACAAGCACTTTTGATTTATCTGACCGACTTGCCTGGCCCATTCCAAAGCGTAGTAGGTTCATATGGAGAATAACTGGTAAGAAACCTCTTAATCTCTTTTCAAACAAAATAAATGTTGTCACAAAATATTGGTTAGGTACATCATACATTGGTGGTTTAAATACCAAATATCTCGGAGTGGTTCTAGCTATCAAATTTAACAGCAGTCCAAAAACTGATGCACTTCGTAAAAAGGCCTTTAATAAATACATTAGACGCTATTTTAAATAGAAAGTCTAGACCACTAAGTTACTTACGCATTTCATCCGAAAATGTCTGACAAAAATGTTCGTCCTGCGGGCCGAGCACGGGCTGCCCTAGACGTTTGTGACAAGACATGATAAATTATGTCATGTCAATTTGTAGGTACTAGCATTTTATGACAAAACTGTTTTATCGCTCAAATTGTAATAAAATGTGTGACTCAAGTCATGTCACAATAGGCCGTGCTCCCCCGCTGGTGTAGCCTGACTGATAAAAAACTTAAATAAAAAAACTATCCATCCACCAACCATCTACACGAAACTACTGCACGAGGGGGGGATAAGACATCTAATTCTCTGAAGATTTTGTCATCTGTTCATACAAATGGGAGCACAAATGAGAAAACTTTTTTCAATACACTTCCGTTTTAAAAAATCATCAAAGAAATCACGTTTGTTTTATGGGAGCCCCCTTAAATATTTATTTTATTCTATTTTTTAGTATTTGTTGTTATAGCGGCAACAGAAATACATCATCTGTGAAAATTTCAACTGTCTAGCTATCACGGTTCATGAGATACAGCCTGGTGACAGACGGACAGACAGACGGACAGACAGACGGACAGACGGACAGACAGACAGACAGACGGCGGAGCCTTAGTAATAGGGTTCCCGTTTTACCCTTTGGGAACCCTAAAATTTAACATTATGAAAAAATTAACATTTATTTGTGTTCTAAACTCAAAAATATTTGAATTTTCTATTTTTCATATTAGGCTGTTTATCGGCTTTATACCTTTGCTTCTCCTTCAACCTGGCGAAAGCAAAGCATGGAAAAAAAAGAAAATTAAATCATAGTTTCCTAATAATTCATGACAAAATTATTTTCGTTATTTTATTTTATTTCTTCAAAAGTGTATTGAAAAACGTCGTTTGATACTCGTGGACATTTTGTTGTTGCCGCTATAACAACAAATACTAAAAAATATAATAAAATAAATATTTAAAGGGGCTCCCATACAACAAACGTGATTTTTTTGCTCGTTTTTGCTCTATATTGATAACGGCAACAAGTTGAAATGTTCACAGAATATGTAGATATATATTGCCTTTAAAAATAAATAATTAAATTAAAATAAAACAAATATTTAAGGGGGGCTCCCATACAACAAACGTGTTTTTTCGCCATTTTTATAGATAATGGTACGGAACCCTTCGTGCGCGAGTCCGACTCGCACTTGGCTGGTTTTTTTTTTTAAGTCGGTTGTTATTTTTTTTAAAGTGTTCTCATTTGTGCTCTCATTTGTATCATACCACATTTTTAGTGGGTCAGTTTGTAAGTTATCTAAGTTAGGTACAATAACGATACATTTTACATAATTCTGCTTTTCCCGATGCAGGGATGTTAATTGTTGAGGAGTTCTCCTGGTCAGAAACAGGAGAACTGGAGCTCTACTTCACCATATGCAAAAAAAATGGTTTAGCAACCATATTAAACCTAATCAAACCGCAACCAACCAAAAATTATTCGCGACCTTATTCAATAATGTAATGTGGTGTGGCATATTTAATCTCCTTATAGGTAATCTATGATTGTGGGTGGTGTTACGGTGTCTGTGGTCGAACCTTAGGCATATATTGCTGTCGCGGATATGTGAAGAGGGCATCAGAGAACCGAGCAGCCAATGACAGCCAATGACAGCTGTCAGATGTAAAAGTGCGTGCGCGCGAGTCGGTGCATTTTTTTTACTCTCTGAAAGAACCGCATTATAATCTTAATCCATCGCGCCCGCTAAAACGATAAACATAATTGTATTATCCCGTAATCCTTGGGGATTTGCTATTGTAACGTTTTACAGTAAAAATATCAACCCGCGTCCGATTGATGTGTGAAAAAACAGACTTTCAAGTGACCAGCGTGGACGACTTTGCGTATGGTGGCCACCTACGGAGATCATCAGGACAACTACAAGCCCATTCAGGTATCGCATTTGCTTTATTTGCTGGGGTTTAACCACCGACGCGACCTGACCGCCACCGATCCCATTTAATTTTCACACAGAAAAAACAGGCACTTTGAATCAGCGTGCATTCCACACGCTGATTTTTCTCGTCCTCAACCCGCCTAGGAAACACGGCTATTTACACGCCTGTCCCTCCATTTTATGGTCCATTCGAGCCTAGATAGGTATCAGTTAGATAAATACAAATCAAATAAAATAACAGTAACTACAAGTCATTGTAGGTACTTACGATAACTTACGACAATTAATATTAGATAGTGCCTTATAATGGCTACTAATAAACAAGAGAAAAAATTAGATCAGCTTATTGCTAAAAAGGAAATGATTTATGAGCGAGTTAATCGCTTGTATGATGCATCTAAACATATCTCCAATTTTGATTCACGCTCCAATGAATTATTTTTAGCGCAGTCTGAATCTATTAGTGAACAGTACAGCAAGTTTGAAACAATAATCGACCAGATTAATGAGTTGCGGTTTGAAATTGATGACACACCACCAGATTATACGAGTCTATGTTCTATTGAAGACTTATATTCAAGTATTAAATACAAACGTAATCTCATGCTTTCAAACAATAAAACATTAACATCAGATCAGAAGAGAGGTAGTGGCATAAAATTACCACCCATCGAATTACCATCATTTGACGGTAGAACTGAAAATTGGCCTATCTTTTATGAAATATTCCGCAGTAATGTTCATTTAAATACAGATCTGACGGATTCGCAGCGTGTGCAGTACTTAATTAGTAAATTGACTCATGATGCCTTAAAGCTAACTGCAGGAATTGTTCCCACAGGAGATACCTACAGTGTTATGTGGAACAGTCTTGTCAAAAGGTATCAAGATAAGCGAAGTTTAGGTGCTCATTATCTCAATAATATACTGGACATTAAGGTATGCGCCGGTCAAGCTGCTAGTCTGAATACATTTGTAGAACGATATTCAGCGTCTGTCGCTGCATTGAAGCAGTTAGACATTCCAGACTTATTTGATTTTGTAATATTACACTGTGGTTTAAGAAAGGTTGATGCACAAACTGTTCAACAATTTGAAAGCCGTGTGAGTGGGAAAGAATTACCTTCCTATACGGAGCTTATATCATTTATGCAAGACCATATTAAGGTACTCCAGCGCTCACAAGTTAATAATCCACCGACGGAACCGCGTACTAAGTCTAGTTTAGCTCACAATCGAATAAATAATACGCAAAGTACCGCCAAGTCGTTTGTGTCATGCAACGAAGCAGCTTCAAATAACCGTTGCCCACTATGTGGTAACGACGACGCCGAGCATAGACTGTACGATTGTCCACACTTTAAAAATATAGAGACACCGCAAGCTCGTTTCGAATTAATCAAAAAGAAACGCGGCTGTGTCAATTGTTTAAGTCTATCCCACTCTTTGATTAAATGCAAGTCACGAAGCGTTTGTAAAATTTGTAAAAAAACACATCATTCCTTGTTACATTTCTCCGAAGTAAAAGGTGATTCACCGTGCGAGCCTGCTCCCTCTGTTTCGCTCAGTGCCGCAGCCAAAACGTGTTTACCGACTGGGACAACTGTTTTGTTAGCTACCGCGCAGATATATGCATATAATAGCAGCGGCAGAGATAAGCCTGTTATCAGGTGTTTAATAGATAACGGATCGCAAAATAATTTAATTACTGTGGACTGTTGTAAACGTTTGAACTTACCCATAATTAAATTACGCAATTCGTATTTACAAGGTGTTGGTATGACCTCACGACCTGTACACGGCTTTATTTATCTTAATATTGAATCTCGGATTAATCCTCACAATAATATACACGCGTTAGTTGTTGACTGCATTACAGATAGACTTCCCGCTAGTTTTATTAGATTAAATGAAGATAATAATATGTCTTATTTAAATAATTTACCGCTTGCCGACCCGACCTGGAATGTACCAGGTGGAATGTAACAGCTGTTCCCTTTTATTTACTTAGGAGACAGGGTTGAGTCAGGCACCCGCGCACCTCCGGCTATACTGACTAGTTTCGGTTATGTACTGATGGGTGATATTGATTGTCATAGTAGTGACGTAACACACATTACAACTTCGTTTACCGCGCTTGCCAGCAGTGACGTCGAGTCAAGTTTGCAGAAGTTTTTTGAGCTGGAGGAAATTCCACTTCACCGTTTTATTAGTCCGGACGAATTAGAGTGTGAAAATTATTTTAAATCTTCAATCTTACTTAGAGACGGTAGATACTTTGTCGATTTACCTTTCGCGCGCAACCCTTCCGAGTTAGGCAACTCCCGCGGTGTCGCTCACCGGCGGCTACTTGCGCTCGAGCGTAAATTCACATGCGTGCCAACCCTACGCGAGAATTACAATAAAACTGTCACCGATTATATAACTCAGGGGTATTTGTCGGAGGTACCCGTCTCTGAATTGATAGAAGAAGGTTACTACATACCGCATCATGCCGTCATTAGACCGGACAAGGACAGCATTCAAGTGGTTTTGGACGCTAGTGCCAAAACGCACTCGGGGTTGTCACTTAATGACATTCTACATGTAGGACCTAATTTACAAGCCGATTTGTTTTTATTATTACTCGACTTTCGTACGTTCCCTGTCGCGATGACCGCGGATATAAAACAAATGTTTCTACGTATCGGTGTGAATGAGCACCACCGCAAATATTTACGAATCTTGTATCGTTTCAACAATAATGAACCTATACGCACCTTTAATTTTAACCGCGTTCCTTTCGGGCTAAAGCCTAGTCCTTATTTAGCGATGCGCACACTTCGGACCTTGGCGTGTGAGCATGGCGACCGCTTTCCTGAGGCTTCTAAATTAGTAGAAACTCAATTTTATATGGACGACTATGTCTATTCTGTTCCTGATGAACAGATCGCTATGCGATTATCCCGCGATTTAATTGATTTATTTAAAGTAGGCTCCTTTGACCTGGTCAAATGGGCTACTAACTCACCCGCTTTATTGGAGATTCTCCCAGAGTCTCACCGCTTACCAGTAAATTTTTCTGGTATGGATAATGATATCCATAATTTCAAAATCCTTGGATTAACCTGGGAACCCACCGATGATTATTTTTCTTTGACAACAGTCACTGTAGAAGATAAATGCACGAAGCGCGCGATTCTATCGCTAGTTGCCCGCTTGTTCGACGTACTCGGTCTCGTAGCACCAGTTGTGTTGTACGCGAAAATATTAATTAAGGAACTTTGGCTAGCCAAAATAGGTTGGGATGAGGTTCCTCCGGACTCCATCACCAATCGGTTTTCCGCATTTACGCGGGATTTTCCCGCACTCTCTTCTCTAAAGGTTCCTCGCCACATTGGCGTCTTTAGAGAAACTGTAGTGAACATCGTAGCATTCTGTGACGCCAGCTTTAGTGGTTATGGTTGTTGTATTTATTTACACATAACCGATTCTAAAGGTAATATCACCGTCCGACTTTTATGTGCAAAGTCCAAGGTTTCCCCCGCTAAAATAACAACGCTAGCTCGATTGGAACTTGTCGCCGCTTTGCTTCTGTCTAAACTTGTTCGCGTGGTCATGGATAAACTTTCCGCTCGTGTACCTATTGCAGGTGTTCACGCATTCTCGGACTCCACCATAGCTCTCTCATGGATCCACTCATCTCCCCATAGATGGTCTATTTTTGTGAGCAATCGCATTGCTAAAATACAAGAAAACCTACCGGCCGATTGTTTTAATCACGTGTCCGGAAAAGAGAATCCTAGTGATTGTCTATCCCGCGGCATGCTGCCCTCTGATTTAATTGAACACTCGTTATGGTGGAACGGCCCTACTTGGCTACATCGGTCCATGAGCGAGTGGCCTTCAAAATTCTCCCCTACTAAAGGTGAAACATTGCCAGAGTTCAAATCAAAGGTTTTTCTTGTAGAAACATCAAATATTGAACCGCGTATTTTAGACACTATAGTTGACCGTGTTTGCTCATGGAACAAATTGTTACATGTATTTATGTACATTCTTAAATTTACGAAAAGGCTACATAGTCATAGCTCTGTTAAAAATATTCAAACCGCCGAAAATTTCATTATTCGAATAGTTCAAAATATGCATTTTTCTAACGACTTAAATTTAATTGAAACAGGTGAACTTCCATCTAAGAAGTTGCGCTGTTTGTCTGTCTTTGTTGATCGCTACGGAATTTTACGTGTCGGGGGCAGATTGTCTAAATCTGACTTACCATATGAAGCCAAGCATCCCGCGCTTTTACCTAAACGTGACCGCGTAGTTGATCTAATTATTGATCACTATCGCAATACGTACTGCCACACGGGCCCCGGTTTACTGATGTCTATTATAAGGCAGCGGTTTTGGATATTAGATGGCCGAACAGTCATACGTTCTCGCTGTCGGAAATGCAACACTTGTTTTCGTCTAAAACCTACGCATCTGGCACCTAAAATGGCTGAACTTCCTGGATACCGTGTCCGTGATGCTAAAGCCTTTGTACACACCGGAGTAGATTTCGCTGGGCCTCTTGCTTACACACCTATTCGCCGTAGAGGTCAACGCTCGCAAAAACTTTATTTGTGCTTGTTCATATGTATGGTAACTAAAGCCATACACATTGAACTTGTATCGGACCTCACCTCCGAGGCTTTCTTATCCACATTTAAGAGATTCATTTCCCGCCGCGGTCCAGTGTCTGTCATGTACTCAGACAATGGTACCAATTTTGTTGGCGCCAAGGCGCAACTTGATGATATTTATTCTTTCTTATTAAACTCGACTGTCCAGACGGATATTAAAAATGAGTTTCTTAAAACTCGCATTGAGTGGACAAGAATACCGCCGCGAGCCCCGCATTTCGGAGGTATTTGGGAATCGAACATTAAGAGTGTTAAAACTCACTTGTATAGAGTCATAGGAAGACAGCTTCTCACTTATGAGGAACTCTCAACCGTATTGGTACAAATCAAGGCGCTTTTAAATTCTCGACCGCTTAGTGTTCTCTCATCAGACCCGCATCCAGACGTGCTTACGCCTGCGCATTTCTCGATGTCCAGTCCACTAACGTATTTGCCTTCTTCTGAATTGACAGAAGAAAACATAAATTTAACAAACCGCAAAAGGCTTTTGGATCAACTTGTGTTATCCTACTGGAACAAATGGCGAGTTGAGTACTTGCACACGTTGCAAGTTCGCCAGAAGTGGTGCACTCCCGATCGCCCTATAGAGATCGGTACTGTCGTTCTCTTGGGTCAAGATAACGTACCACCATTAACTTGGCCATTAGGCATTATAGAGAAAGTTTTTCCGGGATCGGATGGTGTAATTCGAGTAGCTTCAGTAATAACCGCGTCAGGTACATATAAACGTCCTGTCACCAAGTTATATCCTTTGCCAACCCAATAGAACAATATTATTACGTAGTTTTAATTTAGTCTATATAGTTTAAAATATACTTTCTTAATGGTATGCCATTACCTAATTATAATTTAGCTCAAATTAACGTTATCTTAATCAGATCAAACCGCAATTGCATTCTCTGGAATCTTATAATTAATTCCGAACGCTATTTCCTTCTGATTGCGTTTCGGACTGCTGATTAGGGTTCTCTTGGTGCTTTCACACAGCCAGATCCATAAATATTATCTCTTCCTCCCCAACCGCTCCAGCTCCGCATTAGCTTTGAAAGCTCTGGACCTTTCAAGGCGGGGAGTATGGTGTGGCATATTTAATCTCCTTATAGGTAATCTATGATTGTGGGTGGTGTTACGGTGTCTGTGGTCGAACCTTAGGCATATATTGCTGTCGCGGATATGTGAAGAGGGCATCAGAGAACCGAGCAGCCAATGACAGCCAATGACAGCTGTCAGATGTAAAAGTGCGTGCGCGCGAGTCGGTGCATTTTTTTTACTCTCTGAAAGAACCGCATTATAATCTTAATCCATCGCGCCCGCTAAAACGATAAACATAATTGTATTATCCCGTAATCCTTGGGGATTTGCTATTGTAACGTTTTACAGTAAAAATATCAACCCGCGTCCGATTGATGTGTGAAAACACAGACTTTCAAGTGACCAGCGTGGACGACTTTGCGTATGGTGGCCACCTACGGAGATCATCAGGACAACTACAAGCCCATTCAGGTACCGCATTTGCTTTATTTGCTGGGGTTTAACCACCGACGCCACCTGACCGCCACCGATCCCATTTAATTTTCACACAGAAAAAACAGGCACTTTGAATCGGCGTGCATTCCACACGCTGATTTTTCTCGTCCTCAACCCGCCTAGGAAACACGGCTATTTACACGCCTGTCCCTCCATAATGTGTGTAATACCTATGTGTTTATGTGTGTGTGTGAGGTTATTAGCTATATGTTTTCGTATGCACGTGTTTCTGTGACAAATAATATTATTCTTCTGTCTTTCTTTTTTTTCATGTATTTATAGAATACCTACTTAATATAATCTTTAGAATCATTAATACAACTCTCTTAGTTACATTTCTTCCTTCAGAACAAATCTTTTATGGAAAAGTTCTTATGGAACAAATGTAACCTGGAGAGATGTATTAATGATTTTAATGACAAAAGTCTGCAGCAATAAAAACCTCCAATTTGTCCGAAACATTGCACTAAGTTTTAATTTATGTCTATCATGAAACGTTTATAACGGGAAAGGAAATGCAGCCAGTTTGATTGACTTAAAAATTGCCGGCCATATCGATATCTCGAGTCCGCAGTCTCGACCAGTAACAGGTAGCAATAAGTTGTCGGTCGCCGTCGCAGGCCGCGCTGACGTCGCCCCGCCCCTCGACTAATTGCCGCCTACTTGTTTATTTACGCACCACTATTAAAACAACGCGAACATATAAACTGGTTACTGATTTACGTGCAATGGTCTGGTTAAAGTACTCGCAAGTACGAGAGAATTTATGGAATGTTACGTTTTCTGGCAGTGAGTCATAAACAGCTTCCAAGGTCTATGTTAGATCCGTACAGATCTAAATGGAGTTGCTGTTTAGTAATACAATGGTTAGTCATAACAATCATGAAATACTTAAATCTTACCTTTGACAACCGCCTCGATTATTCTTATGCTCCTTAACGTCAACACCAAAGGTCCTATTACTAAGCTAAGCCACAAAGTGCCTCCATCTCGTCTCTTTTCAGTTAAAAATATACCGTATGTGCGAACACGTAGAGGTGGACACGAAATACTAGAACTTTCCACGAAAATCGTGGCGTCACTGAAGCGTAAAGACTTTGCGGTTCCGAACTTCACTAGCACACCTATATTATTTAAATCACCCTTCAATACCCGACGTATGTTCACTTTGTATATTCTCGTTCCATTATTACCGGATTTCACACCAAACACTTTGCCCGTGAAAACGTACTTTGACAGCAGCGTGGCGTGTTTCAGCAGCACTTTGTTGTAAAGGACACTTGTGTTGCAGGCGGAGACCGCGTGACGCAGGCGGGCGCGTTGCACCAGCCTTGCGTCCGCGGCAACCATGTCCAGAGCAAATATCAACAATATAAACGAGCCAAGAGCCATCGCGAATGGTAATTATTAAACAATTAATGGGATGAACGTCCCGATAAGTTCAACACATTTATTTCCCGAGCCCCGGTTTGCGTTTATCAGATAAGGATAGCACGTTACTGGGGGATTTGCAACGTTAGAGCTGTGCCATAAGCGTGCGCTCGTGCGCAGGGCGCGCCGGAGGCTGTGCGCGCAGGGCCTCTGCCCACTCACTCCAGAACGTTCACCTACCCTACATATTTACATACTGATTGGTCCCGCGTAAATAACACCACGCACCTGGTAATAGGACACCAGGTGATTGGATGCGACGTTTATCGCGACACTATCTTGATTTGTCGAGCTAGAAAACGAACTAATGTTTTCCTATCCATGTCTTTATAGAAAGCCCATTTGTTACCCAAACGTCTCTATAAAATTTAATGTAGTTCTGTAGGTACAAAACATGCATCGTGATATACGATTACCATAATATAAAATAGGACAAGGCTGGCTGTGATACGAAATCTATAAAAATGTCATTATTAAAGATACTTTAATGGATTACTAACCCGTGTAGAAAACGAATAAAGCTTCGACTCTAGAAAGGACTTTCATCCTAAAGCTTTTACAAAAATACACCTATCTCATGAATATATATACCATAATACCGATATCTCATGAAATTAATCTGAAATGAAAAAACCGGTCAAGAGCGGGTCGGACTCGCGCACCGAGGGTTGATGATTTCTGAAAAACTGTGCTATTTAGAAACATCGTTTTATTTTTCCTGTAATCTTTATTTATACTTCTATCACATAGAATAATTTCAGATTTTGTTCTATGCAAACTTTGGAGATAAGTATTTTTTTTACATTTTTCATCAAAAGTCGGAAACTATGCTACCTAAAAAACAAAAAAATTGAGAATGTGCAAACTGCGTTCTTTCATATGATACCCCACATGCCCTAGTAGCCCCACTTCAATTTTTTAAGACCCCTTTTCAGTCCCTTTTGCATAAAAGGTTTTTTTTTATGTATTTCTTGTATGCAAAATAGTTGGGCAAACTTCATCTAAATCTATTCTAAATTTCAAGTTGATAGCATTAGTAGTTATTGAGATATCCAGGTGTAACAGACAGACAGACAGACAGTCTCACCATAAGGGTTCCTTTTTACCATTTTGGTTCGGAACCCTAAAAATGAGCGCTTCCTGTCATTGTGGTAACTCGTTTTCATACTGTGTATGACGTCCTCACAGGCATTGATCCAATAGCCTCATTAAACCAGTAGCCTAATTGCGTAACACAGTTTGAATCGGAATCGGAATGATTTTGAAGTATATTGCTAATCCATTGATTCTTATGGTAGAAAAAACTGTCTCCTAAACAAAGCAAATAACGCAATGAATGTTGTTGAACTGTCAAATTGAAACCGATTCCTACTGATAGTGTGTTACGCAATTAGCCCTCTGACCTCGTAATTACACAGGAGGTACATGTTCGTACGACAGAGGCGCGATCATAATAATAATTAATAATTAAACTATCAGCTAACGGCGAACTTAATTCAATCAATCACAGATAATGAGTGTTCGTTAAAAGATCCTTTTACATAGTGCGGTTATTAAAGTTTATCGATAAAATAAGTTTTTTGTCAGCCAATCAGGTGGAAATGGCACAGAAAATCATTATCATGAATAAGCGGAGCCGGCAACATCAAAAATCAATTTGTTTTCTTGCGTCTCGAGGACCGTTCTCTCTTCGTGTTTATAACTGCAAAACATATCTTTGCCGCAATATAATTTGTAATAAATTGCTTAGCAACCATATTAAAGTACCTAATCGAATCGCAAACCGTGAAATACTTAGTAGTGTTATTATCAAGTAGTTCCGGTAGCCTATCAAGTAGTTCCAATAGCCATATGTGGTCATCATCAGTTCCAAAGTTCGACTAATGGTGCTTTCCGAGAGCAAATGCACGAGTTACACATGCATAAAAAATACCTAAATCGCTATAGGTGTGCCTAAAAAAATTGTGGACTTCCCTCGATTTTTATGGGTCCCCCTCATCAGATTCTGGCTCGGTGACAATGGGACAACCTCAACAGCATACCCTTTCAAACAAAAAAAATAATTTTCAAAATCGGTCCACAATTGACGGAGAAATCGGTGAACATACCTACAAAAAAAAAAAAAAAATCGCATATAATCTCCTTTTTGGAAGTCGGTTAATAATCAATTAAGGGCAAGTTGTTCAACTGTTATAAGAATGTAAGGCTTATCCTGTTATATGTACAACATGTAACAAAAACCCTGTTGTTCCTTCTACCTACGTTTTAAGAATCGGTATACATACGTAATAAAGCAAGTCAATTATAAAAAAAACCGGCCAAGTGCATGTCGGACCACGCACAATGAAGGGTTGCGTGGTTGGGATGAATTTATCCCAAAAACAAACTTAACATTGTAGTTGAAAAACATGCCCATACATCGATATACGTTACGGTCAATTCTCCAACTGCAAATTTAAGTTGGTCGACTATTACTCGTTAACTTGTGAAGCCTACTTAGCTGTGATAGTTTTCCTTTTAATTTCGTTATATATACTATTGCCATGAATTTTTTCACATATCCAAAACCAACCATTTAGCTGGCAGGGGGGGGACACTTGACTCTAACAAAAACTAGCACTTTAAAGCTTAATATTACGCAAACGGATCCCTTAATTGAAAAATGGTTTTGCCAAACCCACAATATTTTTGAACGGCCTATCCAACGATACCCCACACCATGGAATAGACGAGAAAAAAAATATCATCCCCATTTCACGTGTAAGGGAGGTACCCTAAAAAAAAATGTTTTTCATAATTTTATTTTACCATTTTTTTGGCATGATTAATATGTATACCCATGCCAAATTACAGCTTTCTAGGACTACGCGTCTCTGAGCTAAGCTGGCGACAGACGGACGGACGGACAGACAGACAGACAGACAGACAGACAGACAGACGGACATGGCGAAACTATAAGGGTTCCTTGTTTACTACGGAACCCTAAAAACTGGTCAACAAAAATAATTAAATTATTCATATTTGTAATATTTAACTGATTTCTATCTAAACTAAACTTTGATTTTTACTTCTCGACTAGCCAATACTTAATTTTTTTAATTATAAATCTACCAATGTTGTGCTTGTAGGTAAATGTATACGTCCCTAAAAGGAACAACAGGGTTTTTGTTACATACTGTATAAGTACGGGTCAAAATGTGAGGAAGACGGCACCAAGTGGTTACAACAATAAAATACTCTAGAAAAGACATAGATATTGAAATACGCAGACTTGTATTTTTAGAATAGGCACTGTATTAACAAATTAGACAGATATTTTTACAAAGGTCGATGTAAACAAGGGTCATAAAATTAAAATTCATGCGTACAGAGGTGCTCTAGTGGAGCTGCAATTAATATGAAAATCTCTGGACAATATTTATGACACTGACACAAGCGAAATTATTGCAGAGTTTAATATTTACTGACGCGCCGTATTTTACACGTCGGGCGGATTACGTGTGAAATATAAACGTAAGCTGCGTTATCCAAATTTAATGGTCGCTATTTGACACCTTGATCATTTGCATTTCCTGTAAATACTCATTTGGTACGTAGTTATGGCCACCGTTTATTATTGTCGATAGGCCATACTCGTGCCGAGCTTTATTTATGATTACGACGACAACCTTCGATTTGCTTTTGTAGTTTATGTATTTCCCAACAGATGACATCGATTTCTAATAGCTAGAAATATTATATACCCCCACAAACGTTGTCATGTCCAAATTTCAATAATACATACAAAATTCCCATAGAAAATGTACTTTCAGTTTTCCCAAAATTTCCAATTTTCCCGACAACTTTTCAAATTCTTTCTTCATATGAAACTTCCTTGGACTGCAACGAATATTTAAAAAAAAAAATCCGATGTGGTCCAGCAATTCATTTTTATTTATATATATAGAAGATAAAGGTATAATCGAAATAAAATTAGGGAATCGTTTATATACATCAATATGTAGAGTCGATTACAATACCAAAGCAGTCAGTTAACGAACTTACCAACTGGGCTGAAACAAATCCGCATGCCATTATGCATTCTGTCAGTGCATTACAAATGAGCGCGCGCTAATCTTCCGCATCTAAGCGTGCAGTGGGGATCATTTTCGACATGTTTGTAGTGATTACTTTCACAAATGCCACCAGGCGGAGGCTGGCGTGAAATATGAGCGCACCTACTACGTTTACGTTTCAAATAATCCTCTACGCCGGGGAATTATAACCCGTGAATAAACATAAAAGGCCGCGGTGGTGCGGCAGGCTGTAATTCCGCACTGGAAACGTCGTAAATAATTGTCGTGGCTTTCGCGCTAATTCCTCGCCAAGAGTGAAATCTATGAGAAAGCTCGCGTTGCGCTCTTATGAAAAATTACCCGCGACTTCATAACCTGTTGCTGTTGTACGTATTTAGAATTCTTATTGCCTTTTAAAAACAGTTGGTACATGGGAATTAAAAACTTTGCTGGAAATGTTAACTTGAAATGCTACACCACTAATAATTTATTTAAGGGGACAATAACATACTTTTAATGATTTTATACTGAAGATCACGTCTAATAATTGTTAATGATTTGAAAAAAATATATGGTAAATTAGAGCATTTTCTCATTAACTTAATATGTGAATATTTTAGATTATGTTTAAATTACATAGTGAAATTAATTTGTAAAGTTATGTCTAACGCGGATAAAAAACTGAGAATGGCGCAAAATCTACCAAGCGTATTTTTCTGAAACCTTCACCAATTTAAAGATAATTTAATTATTGATCTTTTAGTCTATGCGTTTTATTAAAATACCTTTTGTTTTGTGTATACGAGTAATAAATTAATAATGCGTCAAATTGGGGACAGCGCTCCTTGATGGGCGAGTCCTATTACTGGCTGAACGTACGTCGCGTTGCGTGAGCTCAGTACAGAACACGCAAGCTAACCACTCAAGGTCACTGGCATATATCTGCGTCTTAATGTAGAACTTCAAACAGATTAAACAAAGCCCTGTCATATCAAACTGTCGTTCAGCTAATATGTAGTTACATCACACATTACAAGACGTGCGTTGAAAAGCCTACAGCGGCATGCGGCGCGCATGTTAGCGCCAACTGTCTCCTCGCCTCGCAGGATGTCACAGCGGTAATTAAACATTCCTCAGCCGCTCCTGATATTAACCCGTTTGAAAATTCTAACTATGTCGTGTACCTACTAGGAGCTTCCTATGAAAACGTTATGTACCTAATAAACAACACATTATATAGCGCCAACGCCGGCTAAATAAGCATTTTGAATACATTCATGCCTAAACATTAAATTCCTATAAGTAATATCAGCTTCAGTGTCTTTATAAGTAAATTCAAATTCAGCTTTACGGAAAACTGATACCTAACAAAGAACTTACCTATTACCGCTAGGAATTTATCACCATGTAGTTATGCGCATTTGAAAAGTTAAAAGCTAAGCTGAGCTTTGCATTTGTGTGAGTGATTACCAAAATTAGAGTCTAAACCGATAAAAAACCGGTCTAAACCAAGCAAAGGACGCGTCGCGCTCTAGGCCGACGTCACACCTACACTATCTTTATGTGCACTCACACAAATACAAAGCTCAGCTTAGGCCTCGCAGACTGTAATGTAACACACTTTAAATCACAATCCGAGAGTTTTGAAGGATATTGCTACTCCAATGCTTCATAGGTTTGCACAATTCGTCTGCTCAACAACGTATATAACGCAATGGACGTGGGTGAACTGTCAATCAATCAATCAATCAAAATCTTTTATTTCACATAAACCTACATGGGCACTTATGAAACGTCAGTAGCTAGGTGCTCGGTTCCAATTGATCGTTTCCTATGGAGAAGAGCCGGCAAGAAACTCCTCAGTTACTCTTTTAAAAAGAAGGGCTTTTACAATGTTTTCAAGTTACAGTGTTAATAGGTAGGTAGGTACTTAACAAAATAGAAGATGGTTTACAAAGCTACAGTTTTGTCCCAAAAACAAACAACGTTGTAGTTGAAAAACATGTTCTCCTATACATCGATATACGCTACGGTCAATCTTCTAACTGCAAATGTAAGTTTGTAATCGCATTTTTTTTATATGTGATAAAACTACAAATTAACGATAAAAAAAGCTACTGTCTATCACCCCATGTACCATCTCACCTATGTCAAAAGTCAAAATGAAACCCATTGCGATCAATTGTCATTTTATGTGTGTTGCGCAATTACACCACATACCTACATTACACACTCACACACCTTATACACTATACATCAAACACTTATAAATTAGGTACTCCACGTAAGGAATGTTTTACATGTTTATAATTTTCTTTTTTATTTTGATTTTAATTTCCATTTTTATTATGACCTATATTAATTTGTATGTGTTTTAGATTAATTCTTATTGCATAAAAATTCGACTTATGTAATTGGGAGAAGACACTGGCTCTTGTAACACAGCTGTGCTATACCTAGCGCAGGAGTCAGGGCCTCACTATTCTGTTAAAATTATTTATGCCAATAAATAAATTATTATTATAAATTATTATTATTACTTGCGTGGTTAATCTGCTGTCCTCAAAGGATCAGACCAGGGTTTATTTCCAAATTTTATATTACACATTGACATTGAAAGACTATGTGGGTCATTGTTTTTTTTTTATTCTTAGATAGTTTTAATCATGGTCTAGCAGTTTGAGTCATTTATGCGGCCTACCTAAATGTCCTTTCTTTGGTATTGTTCGTCGCATCGCTGAGCTTCTTAAGGGGATGATAACTGACTTTTAATGATTTTATACTGAAGATGACGTCTAAATGAGTAGTGCTAATGATTTGAAAAGAAATTATGATAAATCAAAGCACTTTCTCAATAACTTAATATGTGAATATTTTTGATTATGTTTTTATTACTTAGTGAAATTAATTTGTAAAGTTATGTCTAACGCGGAAGAAAAACTGAGAATGGCGCAAAATCTACCAAGCGTATTTTTCTGAAACCTTCACCGATTTAAAGATAATTTAATTATTGATCTTTTAGTATACGCGTTTTATTAAAATACCTTTTGTTTTGTGTATAATAAATTAATAATTCGTCAAATTGGGGACAGCGCTCCTTGATGGGCGAGTCCTATTACTGGCTGAACTTACGACGCGTTGCGTGAGCTCAGTACAGAACACGCAAGCTAACCACTCAAGGTCACTGGCATATATCTGTGTCTTAAGTTCTGAGTATAGCTGCACGATTACTGACAAATGCGTGCACTGACTGGTCAGGTCCGCTCAATCTATGTGGTTCTTTCCTCAAAAGGCCATTTCAGACACCAATCTACATGGCCTTCACATGATCTGACCAAGATTATGTCTGCACTTTAAAAAAACTGTGACCTCGAGTTTGTTTCGACCTTTCTTCTCAGAGTAGTCAGATAGGAAACGCCGACCTCATCTAGTTTTTAAAATATGATTGACGTTTAAAAGTATTTGTACACACTTACAGAAATAAAAATCATTAATCATCATCATTTATCATTTACCCCGTGAAATACATTATACCAAATTTTTCAGGAACACTAGAAACATTCCTAAAACCGTATTAAATAAACAGCAAAGATAATTAATCAGTAAACACACGCATCCCATAATCATAATTACGATGGAAATAGAAAACTCTCAAAGCACACAGAAGGCCATAAAACATTTTTAATCAGCAAATTTTAATGTAATTTGATCCGAACCTGTCTAAAAGGATTCCCGTTGAGGAATAATTAAAACAAGCATAATTTAAATAAAAGGAAGGGCCGTTTATAAAATCTGCCGATCCTAAATAATAATAGAGAGTAGGCACAGATAAGCCTATAATCACTGGAGAGGACCGCAGGTTTCACTAAGACCACTTATAAACTCCCTGTAACGCCGTTTTAACCGGTCGACCCTCGAACCCGACTCTTTCTTTAAACCATCAGTACTAAATAGGCATCTAATCTGTTGTCATTCTTAACAATTACTTCATAAGCACTTAGCCGGTAACGATGTGCGCTGAACAGACATAGGTGGCCGACACTCCGGCGAACGCTTTTACCTCTCCTGACAGGGGTGTATTAATTATTCACGGTAATGAACGCGTGTGACATAAAGTTATACCTACAGTCTTGTTCATACTGCTCCTGGCTCCGCTATCGAAAAAATAACTAAGCACCTATATCCATACTACTTAGGTTAGCACAGGGCCGGATTTAAGGGTGTGGAGGGCCTGGGGCAACCAAGAAGTGGAGGCCCCGGCAAATTTTTGGAACAGACGAAAAAAAGTTCACAGTTTTCAATCATACATAATACAAAAAACTATACAAAATAAAAAAAGGTAAATGTCAGTCATACGGAACTTTGCGAGCTTTGTTCGGCGAAAAATAATTGATTATTTCGGTGAAATCCAGTTCTCGGAGTAAATCACTGTCAATACTCAGTATAAAACTTCGATCGGCGGTTTTGTCATTGTAGTCAGAATTCTATTTTTTATAATTTTCATCTTCGCAAAAAGTTTCCTTCTAAACGTGAACTGTTTTTATAAAAAAAAACTGATCGTGGAAGCCCCTATTTTGTGGAGGCCCGGTGCCAGGGCCCTTTTGCCCTGCCTTAAATCCGGCCCTACCTATATACGTCTACGCGTCGCATTACGTACAAAAGCTGACAACAAAAGAAAATCTTATTAATATACTCCCAAAGGAATACCTACGTTGCGAATTACATTCCGGCTAGTAACTACGTCAGCTAAACGAGAGATAATATCAAAATCTGTAGCTCAAGGCACCTTAATTTCCATCATCCCATTTCTCGCAGAAAGTCACATCAATACGATAGCGTTTAAGCGATGGAGGGGGACGGAGAAGTAATGAATAGAGGCTTTTAGCTATATTACTGCGGCGCAGGCGGTTGGCCAAATGACTGTTATGACGAAATTAATGTCTGCCGCCTAAGTGAGTGCTCATATGGTTCACCTCAATCTTAATGACTAGGGTCGACACTCGCAAGCTAAAAATTTATTTATTTTTCTCACCATAACTCGCCGAGATGACTACAACCACTTTTCTCTTGTAATAAATGGTGGGTTTGTGGTAGTGCTGAAATATTTTTATGTTAAGAACGTACTGTATCATTTATTAATAAACACTTGTTTTACTATTTTTACTTGTGTGTATTTTTACGTTTATGTTTATTTAGCTTTTAGTAGGTGTTCGGTTTTATAACGTTTACGCCACGATGTGAGCGTTTAACGGTCATAATTATGATCTGCGCTCAGGACCTCTCAATCGTCAAATTATCATCATTATTCATCATCTGCCTAGCCGTTTCCTAAATAAAAATTTAAAAAAAACGAGTGTGCTTTAGAACTGACTGACTGAAGTAAAACAGAAAACACCGTTCGCTAGAAAAATAAGTTTTACTTCAAAAAAGCTGCGGTCTTGTGAGTGTATAAACAGCCAGTGTGAATTAAAAAAAATACCTATTAAGCAGGACGGCACGCGGCGGTGTGTTCCATGTTTAAAATTTAAACAACTTCCGTTCGCCTCTTTCCGTAACGCTCTCGTTATGCATGCACCAGCTTACTGCCCAAGTCAAGCGTGCGTAAAGAAGTTTTACTTCAAATAAAAAAAAAAGTTTATTTCATTATATCTTATTTGGCTTACATTGCCATTGGCTTAAATTTGTTGGGGTTGACTTCTAGTCTAACCGTATGCGGTTGAATACCAGTACGTATTTCACACGTAGCGACTGCCTATCTGACTTTTACAACCCAGTTACAGGGCAATACGATAGATACCCCTTGGTAAGACAACTTGTCAGAATTTCGGCCGTCTCTCCGTAGCGACCGTCAGAGATCTACGAATGACATCCGGGACCGACGGCTTTGCGAAGCACGGACTGGTCTCGGTTTGAAATGGATGCATAGTTACCATCCATGGACGTTAGTCCACCGTATACACCATAGTTACCGTTTCACGGCAAGCTTGGCCTAACCTTCATCGATCGACCCGTGCGGCTGTTACTAGAACCACGACGAGCTCTTAGAAGCCTATCATATACCCCTCTTAAACGAGCCCCTCTTGTAAGAGGAGCTCGTATAAGCTCGGTATAACTCGGTATACCAAAATCAACCCTAACCCCCTTATTACAAAACAAGGTTTATCTTCAGACCCAGGTTTAAAAAAACATGGAGCTATTATTGAATTTCGAACTTTATTCCGACTATGGTAAAGTTCCTAAACACAAAACTGACAACTTAGTACCGAACTAAGATTTCAGTTTTGTATAAAGAACGGTATTTCAATCACTGTTACCTCAGATTTTCTTTTCTATAATCTGAGACTGTTACGTTCTTATTACAAAAACTGGCTGCATGGTTTAAGCCATGTCAAAATATTAATCTTATTTTGTAATAATTATGGCGGAAAGAGTTTGTATAAAAAAGACAAAATCAATACTTCAGCTAACATAAACCTTGGCATAAGGACCTATCAGATTAAAATCAAACACCTATTAAAAACCATAGTGTCGTTAAAAACTTATAAAATATTTTTACGACTTCCACTTGTTCCTGAAACAGAATAATGGTTTTAAATTTTGAAGTCGCCCAGCTTTTATGGAGTAGACAGCGATAAGGGGGGATTATGAAAGGGAAGTGGGGGTGAAACATTGATAAGGAAATAATGGGCCGGCAATGAAACTAAGGGTATTAGAATTTGAATTATATAGTGTGGTTCCGTTCTTTTATTGCTGGATTATTGACTGAATGAATGGTATTACGTTTTAGGTATTTTTTTTAAATTGTATACCGTTTTTAACTGTTTAAGTGTCAAATGATATGTCATGCAAACCTAACCTAGTCTAGCCGGGCATGACCCGCTGGTACCTACATAATGTTATTTGAGTTCGGAACCTCAACTAAAAAATTGGTATGCTAACTTTAAAAAAAAAAACATTTTTTTCTGTTAAAGTACAGCTCGACCAAAGAGTTCTCACTTCATAGGTTTTAGTTGCTGTCGACGAACAACACAATTAAATTACGCAATTTAGGTAATAGAGATACTTTAGTTTAATATAATAATAAGTGAATATAATATAACACCTGAAGAAGGTAATAGGTAATTAATTAGTCTTCTTTCAGGCGGAAAGAAGGTGCGCGCCTTCAACGATTGGGTCATTCCGATTTTGGTGAAGGTACTCTTTCGGCATATTCATAAGGAATCAGACCGAACTCGACGCCCTGGATAAGAGGGTCCATACACTGTGACCAAACCGCATTAACCGCACCACAAACCGGATGCCATAGTCCCCGGTTATTTAACAGTTTCATAAACTACTTATTCTAAAATCGAATTGGTTTTTATTATCGCCGTCCGATAAGGACCAGGGCCGGGTCGACGGCGCGTTGTGTTCCACGCGCGCCTCAAAGAGACGTCAGCACCAATTGACGGGGTCCGAAAGGACCAATGCCTGCCAGGGTTACGAGTCTGTCCGAAAGGGATATCGTGGCCCTGGCACACAGGCATTTGAAGGAACACGGTGGGTTTTAGTCAGTAAAAGTCTGACACTCCCTCCCGCTCCGCCCAGAGCGGGAGAAGTTATTTGATGATTTCCCACCAAAAAAAAAAAAAAAAAAAAAAGGTGCGAAAAGTAGAGTATTCTCCTCGTCCTCGGAGATAAAGGTGTCTTTGTTTTGGACGAGCTTGAATCCTTCGCTGCACTCAGGTTCTAGTCTTAACTCCCTCGCTTCGCGCCCTAGAATCATTCGTTACGCTCGGGATTCAAAATAGCGCCCGTGACATAATAATATATTATGACAGTGCAGGCGCTGACAAGAGGCAAATGATAAAAGTAGGCTTGTCTTAAACAAAAATATTGCCAAATCTGTATAGTTTGTGGTAGCGCAAAAAATATATGTTATTCTTGAACATATTTTTCATAACTTGGGTGTTACCAAACTCGTTTAGAAAAAAAAATCTGTATACAAATTAACGGTAAACTAACCCTTTACTTTGAGTTTCAATCCAAAATATCTGTATTACTTAAATATCAACGTATGGTTTGTATTTAATAAATAACAAGAACGTCTTATTTGTTTGCAGAACTTAGTTGTTTTTAGGGTTCCGTACCCAAAGGTTAAAACGGGAACCCTATTAATAAGGCTCCGCCGTCTGTCTGTCTGTCCGTCTGTCACCAGGCTGTATCTCACAGTCTCAGACAGTTGAAATTTTCACAGATGATGTATTTCTGTTGCCGCTATAACAACAAATACTAAACAACAGAATAAAATAAATATTTAAGGGGGCTCCCATAGAACAAACGTGACTTTTTTGCTCGTTTTTGCTCTATATTGATAACGGCAACAGGTAGACGCTTGAAATATTCACAGAATATTAAGTTATATAATCACTTTAAAAATAAATAATTAAATTAAAATAAAACAATTTAAGGGGGGCTCCCATACAACAAACGTGATTTTTTGCCATTTTTATAGATAATGGTACGGAACCCTTTGTGCGCGAGTCCGACTCGCACTTGGCCGGTTTTTTATTTTCGATTACTCAAACATTTTTGAGTAAATAAATAATTGCTTCATATTTTGCAATAAATAACAAGCGTTGTGTAATCACGCTTCTCTTTCTTTTGTATGCAGTCTGGCAGTGACAGCGGTTTACCTGTTGTCAGCGTCTTAAAGTCGAGGCAGTATGATTGATGCTTTGGCGTAATGATTTACTGTCAGCCATCATGGATTGCCAATAGAGCCCAAAAGTTATCTTTTATGATTTTGCTGTTGCAAATTGTATTGGAGTTCGTAAGCTAATTATTTTTCTCCAAGTGTCCATTATTTTTAGTTGGTACACTATAGACTGCTACCACACTGGGACGCCATGGCGACCTCGCCAGGTCGCACTGCCAACTAAATGTATACAGCTCTATGCTGGGTGGCTCACCTGGTGTCCGCTTGGTTACGCAGCCAACCATACATTTTGTTGGCGACGCGACCTGGCTGCGCCGCCATGGCGTCCCGGTGTGTTAGTGCTCTTAGAATTGGTTCCGGCCAATCCATCCCAGTCATACTTGGGTTTATGGAGCCGAAAACGAGTAAAGATAATGTTACCAGCGCTCAAAGGGGTGGCCCAAGTCGACGGGCAGCTGTTTTTGTATCGGTAAGCTGATATCCTGTGTATATTGTTTGCTTAAGCAATGAAAAACATAAATATTTCAAATAACTGTATTATATAAAAGGAGATAATTTATTATAAAATGCATAGAATTAGATATGTTAAAGATAACAATATGTTACAGTATTAGAAACCGTTTGAAGGTACAGTTACACGAATATCACATTGCAAGATATAGCATCGTTTTAGGAAATAGTTTCAGTACAGTTGAAATAGTTCAAATAGTATATAACATTATTATTGCAATTTCTATATTAAATTCTGTTCAATTTAACAGCAGAGTTATTACAATTTAACTACTATCAACAGAGTTATTTAAATATCGAGTTGTATGTAACGAACAATGGAATAAATTATTTGAAACAAAAACGATAAAATCACTGAGTTATTGCAAGATCGATCGACGATCACTTTCTTTTAACGAATTGAGGCAATATAAAATGCCAGAAACAATTAACACAAGTTTACTTTTTCAGTTGGGTTGTTACGGACATACCAGCCTAGCTAAATTGTGTGGAGTGCAAGACCGAAGCCCCACAGACGTGATTGTAAGTCCTCGGGATGGAGGTATCAAGTCGCGGCCACTCACGCGCAGCCGGTGAATGCAGCCCACGAAGCCGAAGATACCTGACGCACCAGACAATCTGCACCAAGGTATTGAATAAAATATTACAGTATTTATCAAAAAAAAAAAAAAAACGAATATGGTGCTAACTTTGTGACGTTGTCCGGGGGCTGGCCAATGTAGATGTAGGGATCAACATCCAAAGAGCTCATACGCCCCTGTGACGATCCTCTCGCCACAGACGATCCAAGCTTTAAAACCGCATCTTTCTTATATCTCCTCGCAGATACTTTGGATTTGCCCTCAATTTTAACCTTTCCGGTGTGCAATTCAAATGGCCCGCTCCCAGCGTCCCACCTTAACACAGCCGTATCTTCGACAAATCCAAGCCACAAATGGTCCCTCGTACCGGAAGCACTCACTAATGCGCCTTTACCGCAAACGGCAGAGACCTCCGCCCAAATATCGAAGCGTTTAGCAGGAAACCTCGCGCGCGCCGTTATTCTCGCTGTACCATCAAACAAGGGCACTTCGTACATATCACGGCTATTCTCCTCTAAATATTCTTCATACATTGAATAATCTTCCACTTCGTTAGAATCAAATTCTTCTTCGACGTCATCAATAAAAGTTTGGCTTTTATTTCTGCTATATTTAGCACAATTTCCTTCGAAGTTATTTTCTATGACACTACGAGAGTGAGTGTACGTTTTTTCTGCGAATTATCAGTTGAAGGATATTAATTCAGAATTATATTTATTAAATCAAATATTCTACTACGAAAGTGAATTCTACAACATTTCTAGCTTACAACTCTAGCGATATCCAATTGGTGGGAGTATATCGATGCATGTCAGCTCGGGTTCAGGACTGTCGGGTTTGCCGCTGTCACTGGTGTCTACGGAAGCATCAGTGAACTGCAGTGAGTTGGGGTTTTGTTTGATGTACTCGAAGTCTTTGAGCGATGTTCTGTCGGGCTCCAGGGGCGTGTTGCTGTGTGGGTCACTATTTTGTCGTGAGAGGGACGAGCGGTTGGATCTACTGGAGCGACTACCTCGGCGCACGTGCGGCGCCTCTTCGCTGCAGGGCCCGAAGGCCTGCACCACCACGTCCGACTGCGTCCTGCAAGCGTGCGTGCGCAGGTGACAAGCAGAGAGGTAGGTGCGCCCGTCACTACCACAAACAGACGGTCCATCAGACGGCGGACACTCTGTTGTACCGCATTCGCAGGTGGCGAGCCCGCTGCGCACCACGCAGTGCGCGCCGAAGTAGCACGTCATGTGCTCGCAGTTCGTAGCAGGCAGTTGTGTAGATTCCGCTGTTGAAAAAAGTGGGAATAAAACTTCTGTTCAAACCGCACAAAACTCAGCGCCAATAGGACGTATGAATCATTTATACCCACGGTCGAAACATCCATTAGGACCCAGAGTATGTTCGTGGTTGGAGCAAATGGTGCACTTTTGTCCTTGTATGCCTGGCTTGCAAACACAGCGTCCAGTCATCTGCTCACAATCTTCCCGAACTGAACCGAACGCCGAACAACCGCAAGCTAGAAGACGAAAAAGCGTCTATGTTTAAAGAGATTCGTATTTTGGTATATTTAAGACCACTACAGAACAAAATAAAATCATCATCATCTTATTAGAGTATCAAACGTTGTCTAACGAGACGCAGTTAACTATTATCTATTGTTGCAAGCCACTGGAGAGCCAATTCACATCAATGGATCACATCCCATCATACTCACGTATACAACCAGTATATCCAGTGCCAATCCTTGGTAGTCCCCAGTAGCCAGGCTCGCATCGGTCACACTTCAGGCCACCGACACCTGGCCGGCAGACACACTGTCCTTCTTCGTCACACTGTTCGTTCACGGATCCGAGCCGGTGGCAGCCGCACACTGCCGGGCATCCGGCACCGCCCGGGCCACGCGCCGCTGTTACGCCGTCCGCGCAGCACCCGTGCCAGGACTCCTGGCAGCCTTTCTTCTCAACAACAGCCTTATCTATGATGTGACAATATTTGTGAAAATAGTACATTACTGCCGCGGTCTGTAATGACTACTTTGCTGGTCGCGCTGATGATGGCCGACAGCGCAGCGTAGCGCAGCTCCAGGCCGACACAGCGCGGTCAGCGTGCAGCACTTGATGGACGAGCTGAGATAAAGGCCGAGGCCGTAGGTCAAGGCCTTCCAGCTTGGCCATCAATGCAGCTACGCTCTAGCGTAGCTAGGCTAGCTCGAGGCAATCATAGCGTGACCAGCGAAGCAGTCATAGTGGGCCAAGGCTTGTATAGTGCTTTACTCAAAAATGCAAGTACCTAATCTAAATAAAACCAGCAAGGAATTTCAATAAAATATATATTAATTAACTAGAAATTTAATTAAAATGACAATTATGAAAAGTACAGTTACTAAAATTCAACACACCCGACTTTCCCGGTTTGATATTACTAATAGTTTGCGATAATTTTAATGCGGTGTTTGACTGCTGTATTATTTCTTCATTTATTACTTCATTTATTTCATCATTTTTTTCTTCATGTTCTTGAGCAGAGGTTGAAGCTTCCTGGAACTCGTAAGACGTTGTTCGTTTTAAGTTTATACTTTGACCGGTTTTTTGTGTAATTCTGTTTTTATTCTCCACCGATTCTTCTATATAGCTCTCAGCAACTCGATCGGATTTCCATCCTCCATGCCTTTTTAGTGTAATAATATTGGCCCCAGTATCGGCAAGAATAGTGGCCGATGAACGCCGGAAACAATGACCTGTAAATTGTTCCGGATGGGGGGGCCGTTCTAAGTATGTAGCAATTATTTTGGGCATTTGATCAATTTTATGCCTCCCTATCACTTGTTTGGTGCATTTACAGTTTTTATAATTTAAAAAAAATCGGTCCGTTTTTACGTCAACTGGACGTAGTGCGTAATATTTTTGCACCACTGGAAATGAGGCGTCACGAACAACGAAAGTACGATCAATCTTCGTTTTTGTATCTCGCAACGTAATTATCATTACGTTGATGTGAGTTTCAATGTCATTTACGGTGATATTGGTAATTTCGATGCATCGACACAAAATAAGAACCACCTGTAACAATAACAAGTACGAGTATTAATTATGAGAACGTGTACAGTACAAATTTGGATTTTTAGATATAAATACTTACTTTCACCGCTAAGTACTCAGAGTCGGGGGCTTCATTTATAAACTTTTCTACATTTTGTGATGTCAACACTTTTGATTTTTTACATTTATATCCGTCTGACTGTCGTTTTAGCATACTTGTTAAATTGTGGTAATTTGTAATCTCAGATTATAGAAAGAAGAATCTGAGTTTGTAATGTTCAAATTGTGCTTTATCAGAACCATGCATTTTAACATTGAATGGGTATTCCAGAGAGACGAAGGCTTCATTTTGTTGGAAAGATCATTGAAATACGCAAGAAAAACATTTTCGGATAAAGATTTAGATTCTTCAGCTTCATCTTTCATGTCTGGCGGTGTTAAACACATTGAATCGGAAGAACTTTCGCTTTGAGAGTTCATTTTTAGCAAAAAAGTCACTAAATAAAAATAAAATTTTCGCTGAACCGCGCTTTTGTTACTTATTTGTTTTTTTTTTTAGCAATGGTAGTTGGAACTATACAGCCAAATATGGAATAAAATCTTTTTGTACCTATCTCTATAAATACAAACAGCTGTGTTTTAAATAAAATTGTTTTGCATTTGATTTTTTAAAACGTTGAAACGTCAAAATAGAGGCCGGCAATGTTTTGCCGGCCTGTTATATCGACCAGCAAAACTTTGCCGGCCGCTCCTTGAAACAGAACGGCAAGGTCGACTTTGCTCAAACAAGGTTGTCGTTGTTTCGTCAAACATAGTACTGAACATTAATCCTCAACTTTACCATATATTTATTTCAAAATTATTGCTGCAGTATTTTCGACATAACGGAGGATCATGCTAAGCCATCTGAGGTAGGCTCTTAAGAAGTTAATCATTATAGTATTATTACCAATGCTTAGTATTGCAAATTACTAAAAAGCAATGGTTAAAACTATAGTGTGTATAACTTACTGGGGGCCTAAAATGGACGCTTTGGCAGAATCATAATAAGATCTGCGTACAATTCATATCCTGCAATTCATCTGTTTGACAGTTTTTTATGGAGTTTCGTAAAATGGTCCACAAATTATGAATTGCTTTATCGAAGTCTAATGTCAAATAGCAGCTGTCAAACAGATGAATTGCGAGATGTATGAATTGTACGCAGATCATATTATGATTCTGCCAAAGCGTCCATTTTAGGCCCCCAGTAAGTTACTGACGTATCTAAAAGAACACAGTAAGGTAGTAGTACCTACTATTTACAGAACTTTATGTACATATTAAACGACAGCTCCGCTAATTAAATCACAACGTAACGTTCATTATAGACCATGTGTGATTTGTACACATCCGGCCCCGACATGATCAGTATTGTCTTTCTCTTCGACTACCATAAATAGATCAGGCAAATATGTCAATAGCTCGTATTTGTCTTGTGGGCAATGCAACTTTCTAAATAAATTATGCAAACAAGTATATTAGTAGATACCTACAGGCTGTTTACTTTGTGTACTTACTGGTCGGTAAATTCGATTTTCACCTGCCATTCGGGCACTGACAAACGGGCCGTGATTTCTGCATGAATTTATTTCTTGTGTACCTTCTTTACTTTTTAGGGTTCCGTAATCAACAAGGAATCCTTTTCGCCATGTCCGTCTGTCTGTCCGTCCCCGGCTTAGCTCAGAGACTCTTAGTACTAGAATGCTGTAATTTGGTATGGGTATACATATTAATCACGCCTTTCAAAGTGGTAAAATAAATCTTGAATAAAGAAAAAAAAATAGGGACCTCCCTTACAAGTAAAGTGGGGATGATATTTTTTTTCTCGTCTATCCCATGGTGTGGGGTATAGTTGGATACTACGATATTACTAGGTAGTTGGAAGAAAGTAATATTTTTGTAAGTATTGTTATCTTGTTCCCACCTTCCTTTGTTTCTCCCTGTCGGCCGCTATGGCAACTTCTCAACTTCGATTTCGGTTACCAAATTGAGAAGCGTAGCTGTTTAAGTGTAAAATTAGTTTTTTCAATCCCAGAGACTAATTTGACATTTCAAATTATATTGTTCTGTTTTTCAATTTGGAGTTTTACATTTGCACCTGTCAAATTAGTATCTGGGATTAAAATAAAAACCGGTCAAGTACGTGTCGGACCACGCACAATGAAGAGTTCCGTAGTTAGGATGAATTCATGTCAAAAACAAACTTAACATTGTAGTTGAAAAACATGCTCTCCCATACATCTATATACGTTACGGTCAATTCTTCAACTGCAAATTTAAGTTGGTCGATGATTACTCGTTAACTTGTAAACCCTACTTAGCTGTGATAGGTTTCCTTTTAATTTCGTTATATATTCTACTGCCATGAATTTTTTCACATATCCAAAACCAACCATTTAGCTGGCAGGGTACACTTGACTCTAACAAAAAATAGCACTTTAAAGCTTAATATTACGCAAACGGATCTCAGAATTGAAAAATGTTTTTAACAGACCCACAATATTTATACGGCCTATCCAACGATACCCCACACCATGTATTAGACGAGAAAAAAAAATATCATCCCCGTTTTACGTGCAAGGGAGGTAGGTACCCTCAAAAAAATGTTTTTCATGGTTTTATTTTACGACTTTCTCGACGTGATTAATATGTACTCGTACACCCATGCCAAATTACAGCTTTCTAGGACTTAGCGTCTCTGAGCTAAGCCGGGGACAGACGGACGGATGGACAGACAGACAGACAGACAGACAGACGGACATGGCGAAACTATAAGGGTTCCTTGTTTACTACGGAACCCTAAAAAGAACTGTAGGTACTGTCTTCTGGTACCTACGTCTACAGTGAGGCGAGAAGATTGCACGGATAGAGTAGAAATTCCTTTCGGTTTCTGTGGGAGTGATTTCGTAACAAGGGACTGAAGTGTGTAACAGGAAGTGACAGATTGAGCATGGAATAAGTAGGTACTTTTAATAGCATGGAATTAGTAAGTACTTTTAATAGCATGGAATTAGTAAGTACTTTTAATAGCATGGAATTAGTAAGTACTAGGTATATAGAGTGTGATCTCAGATTGTACACATCATTTGCGATTACTGTAAGGCTCACTCCTCTTTTTCTATTATGTTTGATTTTTTATAATAAATATAATTTCTGCACTAGTAATTAATTATTAGATAATCTATTTAAACATTCATTTACGGCATTTTCATAATATTAAAATTTGTTATAATGTTCCCAGTGCTGGGACACAGGTCTCCTCTCTGTGAGAGGGAGTGGGCCGTAATCCACTACGCGGGGCCAGTGCGGGTTGGTAAATGTCACATGTCATCGAATGTTTGGTTCTAGGACATGCAGGTTTCCTGACGATGTTTTCCTTCGCCGTTTTAAGAGCAGTTTTAGTTAATAAATAAGACAAAATAGTTACCTTTCCTACAGCACCGAGCAGCTTTAGCAGTGTGATGACAGTAGCTACCAACTGGACAGTCCTTCCTGTGAGGACCACCTCCGCAATCAATAGGTCTACCTTCAGCATCGGTCAGCGGTTCATCGACACCACATGGCCTGAACTGCAAATAAACAACATAATTATATTTTAAAATGATGTCAGATTTTATTGCTAAGCAAATGAACACCCTAAACTACGTAACTTGACGCGTGACGCGACTGGTAACACTGAATTTTGCCGTCTTAAATTTCGCGATTGACCAATCGTAAGGCGTAACTAGTGATGTAACCATACGACTCGGTACTCGATACTCACGATAAATCGATTCAAGTTAAATGTCAAAACGGACCTATTATTTTTTTGGCAACAGTCGCCATTTTAAACTATATTTCAATACTAATAGAGTTCAAAATGGCGACTGTTATTATTAGAACTACTACTACTTTATCATGACTGCAAAATCCAGTGCTACTAATCGCGTCAAGTTATAGTGAACGCACAGTTTATAGCCATTTCATACAACAGTCAAAGAATGACAATTGTGATTTGAATTCAAGGACAATTTAGGTAGGTAGTCAATTTGCTTCTGATTTAACTTTCCTGACTTGACATTATAAACCTAAGATAAGATATCTATGAAAGATTCTGTAATAAGTGTATAATCTATGGATTCTGTCGCCACTCGTCTGGTGCGAAAACACTTTTTAGAGTGTATTTTTATCAGCTGGTACATTATTAATTTTATTATTGCAAAAAAGTTTGTGCTCGCGAGGTCTACTATTCACAGAACTACTAGTATATTTTTAGATAGGTATGACCTATAATTAGTTCTTAACACGGCGACTATTGTGTTCCTATTGTATTTCAAATTATGAATTATTTGTAATATTTTTTTCCACACACAAACAATGCGGGCCATGGTATCTCTCCGCCGTCCTTGGTTGACTGGTCATAGATATTAAGTCCGCCTTTGTAGGTTTTATGTTACATAAAGCAATAAATTCATCAATAAATCTTTGCAGTTACCTCTAACCCTCGACACAGCGGGAGGGGTCGAAGCCGCAAGTCCTCCTGTCGCCGACACGCCTCGAGCTTCATATGGCACAGTGTGGGGTACAGCCGCAGGTCTGACGCACACACTGGAGCTGACGACGTGGCCGCAGCAGCCGCCGCCGCGCAGTCGAAGAGACAGGCACACCTGGGGTATGCCACTTTTGTTTTATTACGACTTCAATAAATAAACATGGAGATCATGCATTCGGCGAGTTAATTCTTTTTTGTGTGACTTTAAAGAACCGAATTGAATTTTGACATTGAATATGGGGATCACTTTTGGGGGGCAAAGGGGCCAGTTTTGCAAACTGTACCGTGTGACATATCAAATGAAAGGGCTTATTGTAAGGATTTCAGATATATTTTTTTAATATTTTTTAAAGAAATGCTTTTAAAGTTATTTAATAAAATAGATGAAAATTTACCATTCCTCCTTATCTCCGAAACTACTGCCTTTTTTTTTGGGTGGGAAATTATCAAATAACTTCTCCCGCTCTAGGCGGAGCGGGAGAAATTATGTCAGACTTTTATTGACTAAAACCCACCCGTATTCCTTCATTTGCCTGTGTGCCAGGGCCACGATATCCCTTTCGAACAAGCTCGCAACCCTGGCAGGCATTGGCCCTAACGGACCCCGTCAGTTAGTGCCTAACATTTTGAAAAATATACAGGTAATATAGTTCTATACTTATTTTCACTTTACAGGAAAACCTATAAAAAGCCTATAGTCTTAAAATAACATGGTAAGTCTGTCAATATTGTGCGTACAAACTGACATTTGCAGTTGGAATTATGAGAGAAAGAGTTTTTCCACTATTGTAGTTGAAAAACACAACAGGAAAACCAATAATAAGTATATGGTCTTAAAATAACATGATATTGTGCATACAAACTTACATATTTTGCAGTTGGAATGTATAGAGGAACATGTTTTTCAACTACAGTGTACCTACCTTCATTGTGCGTGGTCAGACACGCACTTGGCCGGTTTTATTTTTATTTTGAAATCAATTAAAACTAAAGACAAAAACACCAACATCCGAAATTAAAGTTATTTTTCACTTTGTACGGGTTTTTTTTAAGTCGGTTGTGTTTTTACTTGGGAAATTCATTAAGTAAGAAGTGTTGAATGTAACCAATGGTTCTTGAGTGTAATGTCGTTTTCCTAGGACCGGTATTCGATAAAGATAGATAGAAAACTCTTTATTTCATATACTTACACCATTTAAATCGCTTACCAGTGGCGGTGCTACCAAGCACTCATTTTAATGTGCTAAAGATGGCTAACGTGTGTATTTACTCAGTAGACGTCCGGCTCATACTTTTCATTTGTATTTTCACGCAAAAATATATCAATAACCTCGTATTGCTGGAACCTTCTCAACGATTTTACTTTTAAAGCCCCTGAAAGCTTCAAAATTTGTCTTCTATAGAACGTGTTTATAAATGCTTGTTCATGTCAACGCTAAAAAAGCTTTTAGTCTGACACACAACATGCACACAACACATGAGCTGTGTTGAGGCGAAAAAGGAAATGTTCTCTATAGAATCATCTTTATACTATCTATTCTAAGGTTCACTTTACGTGCCCAAGAACTCCACGACCTCATTCCACCGGCCCCCTTCTATTATCGGACATCTAGACGCACTGCAGGTTAACATCTCCGTTCCTCCGTCCTTTTTGCTATTCCACCAATTCGCACTAAGCGTTTCCAAATGTCTTTTACAATGCGCACAGCAAAAGAGTGGAACTCTCTGCCTGCGTCTATGTTTCCGAACGCATACAACCCTAATCTCTTCAAAGTTAGAGTGAACAGGCTTCTTCTGGGTAAGCTCATTCAATCATCGACTTTGTCTCTGTTACCTCTGCCCTAAACTAAGGTCAAGAACAAACCCATCCTAAATATAAAAATAAAAACGTACCTGGGTTGTCCATTAGAGTCAACAGCGCACGTCGCCTCGTACGCGCATTGCACGCGCGCACACACAGCCGTGCCCGACACCGCTTCGCTCGAGTTCTCGTTCTCGTCCCCAGCGCGGATCTCGTTAGTCAGGTCTGTGTACTTCGATGATCTGTTCCCGTCTGTAAACGGAAGATTTTTCTTAGAGCAAAGTGTGGTGTTTAAATATATGTATAGGTAGTTCATCTGATTCAAGTACATTCTCGTTTTTTAAGCGTAGACTTGGGGACGTCCGCCGCCCCCTATCATACAGGGCCTGAGGTGGCGGCGCGTTGCGTTCCACGCACGCCCCTTTCAGACGTCGCGGGGGCTCAAATTCTTAACCCCCCCCCCAGACTTGAGGTGGCCTGGCTCATAAGTTTTCGCTTACTATACTATACTTTAACAGGGCACCGCCCTGCTACTGACGAGACATCCAGGAATCCGTAGTTGGTCTTCAGAACATTGTTACCTGATTTGCCTAGTCCCTGACTGTAAATAGATGTCGCAAGAAAAGCGATCGTCTATTTGGTATAAACTGTAAATAATTTGTGGTTTCGGATTTGTGAACAGCGTTTAGAGGACTCCTTTGATAACATGGATTGATGTTCGATTCGGCACTTAAGCGTATCGAATGTTTGTGAATATAGCTATGCTGGAGTACGACATAAGAGAGTTTATGTCTCGGTTGTACGTTCCCAGCGGATAGGTTATGTCTGACCACGGTAAGCCACGGACAAAAGCAATTCGTTTTTAAAATCTTTGCACCTCACCTGCAGTACCATTCTCATCCTGTTCAGTACACTCGCCGTAGTACGCCACTCTGGGTGGCGGGTCTCCTCTAGCCTTCGCCTCGCAGGCATTTCGTCTTAAGGCGCAATGGTGTGGGTACGTTCGTCGGTTATCGCCACAGACGGGCTCGCGAGCGGCCTCTGCGCACGCAGCCTGGCAGCCGCAAGCGCCGCGGGCGCACCACGTGCCTGCTGGACATGCGATCTCCGCACACGACTCTGAAGACAATAAAGTTTAGTTTGTCTTTATCTAACGCACGAAACAAGCAGAATATATCAAAATAACCTGTTCCTTTTAGCGGGTGATGAAGACATTCAAAAGGACGGACGAAACTTTCCAAACTGATATTTAGGTCTTCCGTCTTGACGGAAATTCCAATATATGAATATTATGATTATGACTTACCGCACGATCCCATATGCTTGATATGAAGCCGCCTCTTCTCCCTACAAGCCGTGTCACGCAGTGCGCAAACGCTGCTATAAGTTTTATTATCCGTACCACAAACTTCTTCAGTTTCCTGCAAATCAGAAACGAGAGAAAATGAAAATATCCTATCAAGCTATCATCAGATCTTGGTTGATTGCATTATCTATCAAAATACTCACAGTGCCGTCTTCGCAGTGCTTGGGGCAAACGCAGCTGGCTTCAGAAACGCCGTCGCTCTCGCAAACGGCGTAGAATTCGCACTTCTTGTTTTCACACCCGTCTATAATATTATAATTTAACATTGAATTGTGTCCGGGTGTCGGCTACGCTAGGTTTTTAATAATTTACACATCTCCTGCCAACCTCTTCAACCTTTCACTTGATGTAAGGTTGCGCAGGTTACCAGAAGTTTCCGGCCAGTACTCGAACCCTGGCTCGGGAGGAGGCACGGCTCCCTGTCGTTTCGGGTGACGCAGGTGCTCTCGGGGCATGGTTGCTTCGGGAAGTACCTGTGTCGCATAAACAGGGAGCCGGACGCCCGGTGTCACCACTGCGTCGACTACCGGGAGGACACGGCGCGGCATACGCTGGCAGAGTGTGCCGCTTGGGAGGAGCCACGCCGTGCCCTCATCTCAGGAGTAGGCAGTGACCTATCGCTGCCGGCCGTGGTCGAGTCGATGGCCGGCAGCGAGGAGTCCTGGGACGCGGTGGTGTCCTTCTGCGAAACAGTCGTGTCGCAGAAGGAGGCTGCGGAAAGGGAGCGGGAGATCTCGTCCGCTCACCCGGCCCGCAGCAGGCGCACCGGGCGTCGGCGGAGGGCCGATAACACCCCCTTCCAGCCCCCATAAATGGGTCCAGGGACGGCGGACTTGGGGACGTCCGCCGCCCCCTATCACATTGGACCCGAGGTGGCGGCGCGTAGTGTTCCACGCGCGCCCCTAGCAGACGTCGCGGGGGGGGGGGTCAGACACCCCCCCCAGACTTGAGGTGGCCCGCAGAAGGCGGGCCGGCACTAGCCGGGGATTGCGGAAGGAATAACAGATCCCAAGATCCCCGGTGCAAGTGTGGGAGGGGAACACTGGGGTGGTTTTTAGTCAGTAAGAGTCTGACAGACCCCTCCGCCCGCTCCAGGGCGGAGGACATCCATGAGGATTTTCCACCCCGTGAACAAAAAAAAAAAAAGTTTTCGTCAGTGCCACACACGACATAATTATGTTAACAACAGTGCTACTTACTGCAGGGTCCGTCGTACAGCACCTGCACGTCGCGCCGGTGCCGGCACGCCTCCAGCTGCAGCTTGCACCGGTTGCCGTACGAGATGCCGTCCGAGCCGCACACGGGCGCGAACTCGTTGGAGCAGCGCGGACACCGACACACGCCCCGCCCGCCGGTCGCCACGCACTCGCCGCCGTGCGGACACACGCGGTCGGCGCATACGCCGTTGGAACCTGGATTTATAAATAGAAGGTAATTTCTAATTCTGTTCGTTCTTTATCTTAATATCGATCTCCCGAGTGGTGCCGGATGTAAAGAATAGCACCATGCTATTTGCTCCCGTGGGTGTCGTAAAAGGCGACTAAGGGACTTACTAGAGAATGGGCAGCAGCGTTCTCTATGCATCCATAACACCATACTGCGATCGCCAACCCGCCTGCCAAGCGTGACGATAATAGCAACCAAAAGTTGGGGGAGGTATTTACATCAAGCGTCTTGCGATCGGTTCTGCCTGTTAACTAACTTTGTGGTAACTGGTTTACCAACCCATTATTAATAATCTAGGCTTATTGAGAAAATGAAGACTCATCATTGTCATTCGAGTGTAACTCCGAAAGGTTCAAAACAGTCTTGCAAGACTGTTTCTATCTACAATTCTAGACCTAGTCCGCTGCGGACTTCTATTGTTCAGGGTTACCAGACGAGTGCGAGTGAATTATCGTATCAATATTCGAAAATTATCGTACCAGATGAAAAATTATCGTACAACTGCCAGAGCTGCGCGGAACGCGTAGCTAGTTCGCAAAATTTAAATTAGGATAGGAATTTTAGGAAGTTGTAAAATGTGAAAGAAATTAAAAAGAGAGGAGGGCATATAGTGACCAAATTAGTGATGTTCTTCAGAAAGGTCAGGTGCGTAGTACTCGCAACCGGGGCGTGCGTGTATGACCAGTACCCCGAGTGTAAGTTTGCAAGTGAGTAAACGTAACTAGCGCGATTGCGTTAAGATTTTTATTCTCACTCTTATACTCTTAGCATTATGATCTATCGGTCAAATTTTAACGCAAACGAAATAGTTACGTTTACTCCCTTGCAAACTTACACTTGGGGTACAGATGTATGAACGTAGGCGAAGCAAAAGGAGTATGTAAGGAGCGTAGCAAGTGGTGTTCTATAGTTTCTGCCTACCCCCATGGGAAGAAGGCGTGAGTTTATGTATGTATAATTAAATAAGTAACTTATTTATTTTACAAAAGAGTGCGATCATCGAAGTCACTATTCAAATACTGACCTCTGCAGCAGCGCCAGCAGTTTTTGAATAAAGGACTGCTGAAGTCATTCGAGAGATCATTTCGATTGGAGTATGAATGACATTGAAAGGAGTGTAACAATGTTTCGTGAAATATAAAGAAAAAACAAGATGGCGGCGTTAGTACCTATTTTGGCCGCGCGCCAAAAGATCCTTGAACAACTATATTTACCGCAAGCTCCTGCGTGCAGTACTCTCAGCTCCCTTCCAAGCAGGCAGGCGGCTCGTCTCAATTCGCACTCGCTGTCGTGTGTACGCGAGTCCGAACCGCAGACGGGCCGCAGCACCGGCTCGCACGCCGGCGGGCAGGCGCACACGGCGCCGCCACCCTCCACCCGGCACTCCGCCCCGTGCCGGCACTCCACCTCCGCGCAAGGGTTCACCCCTGCAAGAAGTTAGTAAATGATTGAGATCTTACCTACCTACATGTAACTCAAAAAAATTTTGAAGCTAGTGTTTTTTTTATGTACAGACGCCAGCAGGTCAACCTACCCGAAACTGTCAAATTTTCTCAAACAACCTTGAACCTTATGATGTAGGTATAAAGTTAAAAATCTATTAAAGAAATTTGACAGATTAT
This sequence comes from Tiliacea aurago, assembly GCA_948098905.1. NCBI lineage: Eukaryota > Metazoa > Arthropoda > Insecta > Lepidoptera > Noctuidae > Tiliacea > Tiliacea aurago. The sequence goes on from OX402577.1 coordinate 13,883,281, forward strand.
AGTAGCTTGATGTGCTGGCGTCTGTACCTAATTTAAATATAACTTAAACTGCTAAGTAACTACAATACTAAGAAATCTTCCAATAACGTCTTTCTTATCACTTTATTTTCAGTGGAAGACACTTCATTCAAGTGTTCTGTAATAGTTAGCACTTACACTAGTTCACTCACACTACACTACTAAACTACTCAAAACGTTTTACCCTTTTTAATCTTCCCACGAATTCAATTTGAACCTAGATGTTGACGATGACGAAAACTTAACTTGGTACCAACCCACCAACATACGCCTTTGCAAAACAAAAACTATTTATCATGGCACTTTAAGTCTTAATCCCCACTTACCAGAACTGCACTGTCCTTTAAAAATTATCTTCAATTGTTTTCTAGCTCGGCAGGATTCCCGATGCATCTGACACTCGTTGGAGTATGTCTTGCCGTCGGAGGCGCACACAGGGGAGAACTCCAGAGGACACGGCTCAGCACAGCGGCAGGATGGGGAGCGGCGCTCGTCCAGCTGACACACCTCAGGATCGGGACAGCTGACTCCGGAACAAGGATCTGTAAATAAAATAATGTGATCTTAACTTTTTTCGGCCTATGTCAATCTGTTGGACGTCACCTTGGTTAGGCAGAAGCTGCCTATACCTATTCAAATACTTGAAACTTTACGTCACCGACGCTACTGGCCGGTCCTGGGGTAAATTCCCACGTCAGACAAAATGTTATATATTCCGTATTTCCTTCAAGGATTTCTCAGTAGAAACCCGGGGTCTGAATTTGAGCTGCAATAGGGTCGCCTCCTAAATTGAACTTATACACTGGCAAAATGTGAGTAGGAATACTATACACCTCTGCCCACCCCATCGGGGAAAAAAGGCGTTTTTTTTTTGGGTTGAAAATGATCATTAATAACGAACTAATAACTTCTCCCGCTCTGTGCTGAGCGGGAGGGCGGGTGTCAGACTTGTACTGATTTAAACACACCCGTGTTCCTTCAGTTGCCTGTGTGCCAGGGCCACGATATCCCTTTCGGACAAACCCGTAACCCGAAACGTTATGTTATGTAGGTATGTATGTACTTTTAACTCTCAATTTCCCAAAACAATATCTATCTACCACTTGAAATACTTACCACATTTGCCGTAATACTTGAAAGTTATATTAGTGTTTGATTCGCAGGCAGCTCTGCGCATCTCACAGTCGCCGGGGTAGTCGCGAGCGTCGCTTGCGCAGAGGGGCCGCGAGCCCTCGTGGTCGCCGTAGCTGGGGCACGACGCGGGGCACTCGCAGCTGTGCGCGCGCCCATCGGGCGTGGGCCGGCACAGCGCACCCGGCCCACACGTCACGCCACTGCACGGATCCGGTACGTCTGATGATGAGAACAGACGGAGAGTTCGATACTTTCTTTCAACTTAAGGTTTTATGGAATCCTACGTGTTTTTCTGCTCGAATGGCTGTACAAGTCACAAACGTGACTCACACTTACCACGATCTCGATACCTAGGTACCTACAGGTACTACGATAACGAGCGTTATAAATCCTTTAGGATAGGCTCCGGCTGCTATCCATTCATTCATCTTCAAATCATGATTACCTAAATAGGTACGGTAGAGACCTACTTCAATAATAACAGGTTCATCCAGTTTAGTCTTATTGTATGCAATCAGTAGAGGATGTTTTTGGAGGGAACAGGTTCGTTAGCTAATGATTAGTGTGCTTACCACTAGGGAACAGGTAACAGCAGTCAGCAGCCGCCACCAGCACCAACAGCGCCGGCAGCGTCGCGCTCAACATGGTCCGACTGGATCGCCACACTCGGCCCTTCTTGCTTCCACCATCACACATCATATATTCGCATTGCACTGTTTTCTACGAAAACATTTATTATTAACTTAAACCTTTCTGCTATTCTAGTCGAGGTTGGGTACTACGTACACGGTATGCATTCGTAATTTATTCATAATTCAATAGCATTGCGATCAATAACAACATTAAATGTTGCTTATATTTACAAATTACAAGTACCTAAACTTAATTAGGTATTATGATCTAAAACGTAACAATGGAATGTTAAAGTAACTCACCTGTTCGCTTTTCGCATTACAAATAAATCCGGTGTATGAATGTCCAACACGTTTATTTATCTAGAAGCTTAGGCGACAATTTCTACAAGTAAAAATAACAAGCTAGGTACTTTGTTTCTGCGCACAAAGTATCATTGTTGGAGCGCTACCCCCTCAATCGACGGAGTGCTACTGAAGCTGTACTGAACTGAAGCACTTGTATGAATGAACTCCTTTCGGTCATGCGCACTGCGTTATCAACGATATGACCATCGGAAAAGAGACGAATTTAACTGGACGTGCTATAGATAGACCGTAGGTACCTATTCAATAACTCGAACCAATGTTTAGAAAAATGTAAACTTAGTCCAGTCTAGTGTTTTTTTCCTGCAATAAACCTTTTGCGCTCAAATGCTTTTTTTTTTCCTATCATTTAATAAATGTGGTCGTTCAATCAAAAAGGGTCTAGTTCTCGGCATTTAGTTTCAGAGTTAAACGCAGTTTTGTAGTTGGGTGAAAAAATTGCAATTCGCGATTTTAATTGGTTAATGAATGCTCAAAACATAGGTACAACACAATCTCAACAACAATATCTACAAGTTCCTATAGTTTTTCTCAAATCAAACTTTTTCAGTTTCAACGTCAATGTCTGATAAAAAAAAATGTGCTAGTTTTTGAATATTTTTTAATCCATAATATCAATTGACTATTCTAGATACCGAATCCTGGTCCCCACTAATGGACCCTTTTTACTTGGACGCCTACATATTAGTGAGTCGTTTCTAGAATTTAAATATAGGTAGGTTAGGTAGGTATATAAGTTGAATGATTTGATGTATGTATTACAGCTAGGTACAGCTTCATAAATATCACATTTTGTAATGGACACTAGCAAGGAATATACTACTCTAACGAGAGGACACGAGCTATCAACCAAAGGCATGCACGTCAATGACGGTATGACGTTGACGTGACGTCATACCTCCTACACATTTATAGAGGTTCTTGTTATCGATGTAGGTACCTACCTACGTCCGACTCAACAACCGGGACATTCTGCTTCTGCCCCGCTACTACTACTTACATTGTCCGTTGTACACTAATTTTTATATTTTTTGGCCACATATTTAGAGCATAGGTTAAATGCTCCAAGGCCACATAACTTGAGCATACGGTCTATACAAGCTGGCAATTTCGTCACCTGCTGCTAGGGTTTGCAATTCGAATATTCGAATATTCATTTTATTCGAATATCCGGTACAATTTCAAATTCGAATAATTCATAAAAATTATCTGAATATTCGAATAGTTAATAAAGTAATAAAGGCCCTTATATTGTTTTGATTCTAAGTCCAACCCTGCCCTTGAGTCCCACCCTGTTGTGTCCTTGTACTCAATCGTTCACTCAGTCATCAGTCGTCCCTCGCCCACCGCCAAGGACAGTGTGCATGCGCGAACGCATAATTATTTGAGAGTTGTGTTGTGTTACTGTTATTACCTGCGCGTGGCGACATTCACGTAAGTATTTCAGACAAACCTAATTAATGCCACAAACTATTATTAAGTAGTGTAGAAACAGGAATTTTGGCTCAATAGTAGGTAGGTATACCGACCTAAAACTTGAAAGTCGAGGTCATTACTACGAAAAAGCACTATTGAATTAAAATTTAAATATTTTAGAATACTTACTGTCTTTTTTGCTATAGGTTAGGTTAGTAGATTATAGTATAGACTAATCTAACCTAACTACTGAGCCGAAACTCCTGTTTCTACACTCCTACACTAAGGTTGAGATAAATAAACGTTACTAAGCAAGTGCTTTGGCTTAGCCATTCTCTGTCTCTCTCAAGCACTTTGTAGTTTGCCCGTTGCGCGACAATGACAACCGATGCTAAGCCAAAGCAAGTGCTTAGTAGCGTTTATTTATCTCGGCCTAAGTGTTTTACTTTGCAACGGGTTTCTGCATTCCTCTGACGTAGCGTACGTATTAAGTAGCAGTAAGTAGCGTAAGGAGGGATCCTTACGCTACTTACTGATTTGGTTGGTTACGCGAGCCGGTGTATGATGTGATCAGTTACGATTTTAAAAATATTAGATTGTTGTGTGACATTTTAAACTACTTAAACTTACATACAGTAGGTATAATATTTATAATAATCGTATCTAATTTAAATTTGTTCTGATTTCAGTTCCTGCATTGAAAGCTGTCTATCTAAGACAAAATAAATCTTAGTGATGGCGAGTGGAAGTGTTGACAAAGTTGAATTCAAAGAGTACACCAAACGATCTAAAGACAAAAAATCTGTGTGGCAACACTTTTTACGTGCTGAAGGTGGTTCACAAGCAAAATGCAAAATCTGCAAAGTAGTATTGTCAAACTCTATGTCAACGACTCTTTTGGACATACATCTTCAAAAAAAGCATTCCATATTTGTAAAAGGACAGATCAATAATTCTGATGAGGTTACAGTTACTGCAAGTGGAAGCAAAGAAAATTCCAATGAAGTACAGAAGAAGAAAAGGCGACTCACAGATTATTTCAAATCTGAAGATAGCTCCGAAGACATGATCTCCATGTTGGCAGCTTTAGATGGTCTGTCGTTTTTTCGTATATGTACATCCAAAACGATACGTAAGTTATTCAATAAAAGCGGATATAAGTTACCTGAGTCTCCCCACACAATAAAGAAAATTGTCATCACCAGAAGCAACCAACTTAAGGCAGAACTAACTGAGGAATTAAACCTTCTGAAATCTTCAGGGATAAAATTCACCATCACCCTCGATGAGTGGACGTCGTCACAAAATGTACGGTATATGAATGTCAACATTCATTCACCAAAATTAAAACGTAAATCGTTCAGCAACCTGGGTTTAGCTAAACTGACAGCAAAGGGCACAGCAGATAACTGTCTCAACATTCTGAAAAGAAAAATTGCTGAATATAATCTGTCATTAGATGATGATATAATTTGCCTGGCATCTGATGGAGCGAGCGTTATGTGTGCCCTAGGTCGAAAGACCAATGCATTTCATCAACTATGCTTAGCGCATGGTATTCAACTGGCAGTAATTGATGTTCTTTACAAGAAGAATAAAGCCATTCCTGCAGTTTCAGTTATTCCTGATCCTGAGTCAGAAGACAGCGATAAGACACACTGATACTGATGAGACTAACACTGACCAAGCAAGCGACAATGATGATGAACTGGACAGAGCTGGATTTGATGTGACCATTGAATATGCCAGCACTTCAACGGTCAGCCTTGCGCTTGCGCGAAGCTTCAAAGATGTTATAAACAAAGTGCGAAAAGCTGTGATTTTTTTTCGTTCATCTCCTACTCGAGCAGAAACCTTATACAAATATGCTTCGGAAGAAGGAAAGAAAGACTTGCGTCTAATACTTGATTGCAAGACACGTTGGAGCAGCCTTGCTGACATGTTGTCCCGGTTTCTAACACTGAAAGTTGTAGTCCAGAAAACGTTGATTGATTATGACAACCATATCACATTTTCAGAAGAAGAGATGAGGCGACTCGAAGAACTCTCCAACACAATGAATGTGATCAAAGCTACTGTTGAAGTTCTGTGTGAAGAAAATGCCAACCTGATAATGACAGAAACAGCGTTGAAGTTTATGATTGAGAAACTGGGTGAAATTCATAATGACGTGAGCCGTGATCTCTTAGTATCACTGCAACAAAGAATTGGAGAACGACGACTACCAGAGCTAAGCGGCACTCTCAAATACCTGGATAATTCCGCAAAATTTTACAATGAAGGGAAGTCTTCATATCCATTTGAAAATCCCCATAATATGGTGGTTAAAAACATAATCGTGAAATTCAACAGCTACTTCGAGTCATCAACAGACTCTGAAGACCGTAGCCGCAGCAGCCCACAAGTACAAACAGAGACAGAAAGCAATGATGAGAACAGTATGTCTATGAAAGATCAACTGCGCCGTAAACTGCAAAATGACGCAGCCGAATCTTTACAGCTACGACAGTCCGGAGATGAGGTCTTGGATCTTGGCACTAAAATCCAAGTGGAGATGGGTTTCTTTGACGGCGGTGGACAACGTAGTACACATTTAACCCGAGCATATAATTTACTGCTCTCCATTCCACAGTTACTTGTGCAACCGCTTAAGAACGAAAGTGAATGCCGATACTTTGGACGCCCTAAGCTTTTTGCGCTCATATTATCAAAGTTTGAATTGATTGATTTGTTTTATTGATTTGTGGATTGATTTGTTTTATTGATTTGTGGATTGTTAATTTGTAATGTTAATTAATGTTTGTTTGAGTCTAAAAGAAATACGATTTTGTTTTGATTATAAAACTTAACTGAAAGTTATGTAAAATGTAACCAAAGTTCCTATTCTAGTTTTACTTTCTAGTAAAGATAAGTATGATATATATTTGTACTTGTACTAATTGTTGACTGTTAAGTTTTTTTTATTTTTTATCCTAAGCGTCATCACTCATCAGTGTCATGTCATCATATCCCTAAGCTAAGACTTACCTATGTTTACTCTGTGAAACGATAATTAATGTGGTTTTTTTTATTAAAAAACAATAAAACTAATTATAATACTTGATTTTATTTGAATAGAATTATGCGGCAATCAAACTAAACCCCCGTATTGCTGCTCACACATGTTTGTGTTGAATTGATATTGTATTATTTTCAATAAATGTTAAAAAAATATTCGAATACCCGAATATTCGAATATTTAGCTCTAGAAGTATTCATTTTATTCGAACAGTAAAATTAAACGAATAGTGCAAACCCTACCTGCAGCGTAGCTTTAAAAAAAATACTCTTCAAACATGCTGGCATGCATCGTATTATAGGTACGTAATTTTTTTTATTTTTTCTATTTTTTTTTAATTGTCTGTCATATGTTTATATAAATAAAAAAAAACCACTTCCGTTTCGTGAAAAAAACATGATTTTTAGATGCCATGGAAAAGTTGTTTTTAATATGATCACCCTAACTCTTGCAGTGATAAAATCACCTGGCTGTCTATACCGGTCTCAAAACGATGAAGGAAAACATCGTGAGGAAACCGGCCTGTCCTAGAACCCAAAATTCAAAGACATGTGACATCTACCAATCCGCGCTCGGCCTGCTTCCAGGATTACGGCCCACTCCCTCTCACTGAAAGGTCTGTGTCCCAACAGTGGGCACGTTATAGGCTGAATATGCTGTATAGTCCGTGGCGATACGGGAAAAGATCGAAGGTCCATTCAGGGGGTCTACTCCGAAGATAAATCGGAAGTATCGGCCGAGTTTTCGGCTGTTTCCTGACTACGGGCGACTGACTGACTACGGCTAAGAAAAAAAAAAACGACGGTCAGAGAGATAACTCAGATGTCAAAAACGAGACTTGTGAGGATCCAAAGTCAAATAAGGAAACTTTGGAGGTCAAGAAACGGCCGAACATTCTGACGACACTTGGATTATCGCTTCGGAATAGGCCCAGGAAACAAGTGTGAAAGCACCTACAAAACTCACTGACATCATAAGTCGCTATAACGTACTTATGTAGCTTTGGCTTCTAATCCAATAAGAATAGGTAGCCACGATCGATACCTTTTGAATATTAATTGAACAAAACTGTGGGGATGTTCATTCCAGGTAAATCTTTGTAACGACTATGATCACCAAAAATGAATGATATCCATACTAATAATATTATAAATTCGAAAGTAACTTGTCTGTCTGTATGTTACCTTTTCACGCCTAAACCACTGAACCGATTTCGATAAAATTAGGCAAGGAGAAAGTTGGTACTTTTTGTCTAAAAAATAAATTCAAAAGGGGGTGATAGTTTGTATGGGAAATCCAGCATTTCTTAAGAGCGTTTACACCTTACGGCTTTTCTTAAAATCTTTCAAGCCCAAGCGTTTTTTTCTAGCCTGCGCTATCCCACTGCTGGGCAAAGGCCTCCCTCCACTCCTTCCATCCTTCGCGAGCCTTCCAGTTTTGCCGGAACTTATCCAGTTCGTCCCGCCATCTCGTACGTGGTCTGCCGCGACCCCGTCGCACTATTTCAGGGCACCAATTCTGTGCCATTTGGGCCCACAGTTGGTCCGGCATGCGGCAGACATGTCCTGCCCAGTCCCATTTAAGTTGGGCAGCCTTTTGAGCCACGTCAGCTATCTTTGTTTTGGAGCGCAGTATTGTGTTTCGAACACGATCAGTTAACTTAACGACTAGTATACTCCGCTCCATTGCTCGTTGGCAGACCTTGAGTTTGGACTTCTGGATGTTAGTCAAAGACCAAGTCTGTGCACCACAGGTTAAGACGGGAAGAATACATATGTCCATGAGCCTGCGTTTCAGTGCCATAGGTAACTCACCCTTGAATAGTTCCTTCATGGACCAGTAGCTCTTCCAGGCGTTTTCCGTTCGTCTTGTTATTGGGCTATGAAAATTCAAATTTATGCTTTTGGTAAGAAATAAACAATAAGGTAGGTACGTTTCAGCGTTTTTAAAATAGGGGTGATTTTAAAATTCACACGTACCTAATAATGAAATTAATGTGTACCTACCTCTGGATTGGAAAAATGGCCAAAGTCCGTATTTTGAGGTAACATTTAGCCTTGATTTCATTAAAATCGGTACACTCGAAAGTTATTACAAGACGTCTTCTAATAACTTGACTAACATGTAGACCGTACTATGTGGTCAATAGCAGCGCCAAAATGAAAATATTAAAAAAAAATATTTTTAAATTAAACATTTAGAATCATAAAAAACTGTTTTATTTATATAAAAAAAGAATATTTGTATTTATTACCTATCTGTCTTTCTGTTATCTTTTCGCGCCTACGCATCGCACCTAGCATTCGGATAGGCTAATCTGGGGGTCTACTCCGAAGCGTTAATCCGAAGTATCGGCCGAATGTTCGGCCGTTTTATAACTTCCAGTTTCATTTTTTTACTTTAAATCCTTACCAGACTTAGTCACATTTTTGACTTTGGCTTATCTTTTTGACTGTTTTTTTTTTTCTTTCTCCGTACGTAGGCATATTTAGCCGTAGTCAAGCAACGGCCGAACATTCGGCCGATACTTCGGATTTATGTTCGGAGTAGACCCCTAGGCTAGTAAGTTCCCGTGGGATAATTTCCGACCTTCACGCGGGCGAAGCAGTGGGCAAAAGCTAGTATATAATAATTAGATTAGAAACTAATAATGTTAGATAACTCTAGAATATTATAATAGCTACTCTTGTAACTCTATGGCCTGAAACTGCGTTAAGCGGGCACCCGCGCGGTTTCATACAAAAGTGCTCCGTCGCGGGGACCCGCGCGGGCGTCCGTCACGGGGAGGCGCGCCCCGCACCCATGCAACGGGGCCCGCCTCCGCGCGACGGAACCCGTCGCGGTGGCACGCGCGGTGTCCGCCAGCGGACCGGTAACATGATTCATGTAAGAGGCATTCTGAGAATACATTTTTATCGTAGGTGATTATGTACTTAGATTGAGAGTTCAATATGGAAAAACCGGCTAAGTGCGAGTCGGACTCGCGCACGAAGGAAAAAATGGCAAAAAAAATCACCTTTATTGTATGGGAGCATACAATAAAGGTGATTTTTTTTGCCATTTTTATAGATAATGGTACGGAACCCTTCGTGCGCGAGTCCGACTCGCACTTAGCCGGTTTTTCCCTTAATTATATGTTTTATTTTAATCTAATTATTTATTACTAAAGTGAATATTATTTATCTAAATATCCTGTGAATATTTCAAGCGTCTACCTGTTGCAGTTTTCAATATTATATGTAGAGCAAAAACGAGCAAAAAAATCACGTTTGTTGTATGGGAGCCCCCTTAATTTTTTTATTTTATTCTGGTTTTTAGTATGTGTTGCTATAGCGGCAACAGAAATACATCATGTGTGAAAATTTCATCTGTCAAACTATCACGGATCATGAGATACCTGGTGACAGGCGGACAGACAGACAGACAGACTGAAGGTAAATTGAACTAGCGACACTGCGTAAATAATTTCAAGTACAAGCAAGTCATTTCTTGTAAACAGTATCCGCTTTTATAACAAGTTGCCACAATCGGTTACTGAACTTAGTGATGGAAAATTCAAAACGCACATTAAACGTGCCCTTATCAAAAAAGCATATTAAAAGATTAAGGACTACGTTGAAGATAAGGAAGTTTGGCATTAATTCCTTCTGTTCATGTGGCTTCCCTGGTACCTCATTAACGGCAAAACTATGTAAATGTCTATTAACAGCTCCTAAATTACGAAGTTATTTTTTAATTTAATTTTATCTTTTTTTACAAACTTCACTGACATGTTTTTGTTATTTGACATTATTATGCCTACAATTTATATTTCAACAAGGTTCTAACTTTTATTATTTTAATAATATTTTATATTGTTTTTTTTTGTCAATGCGAGGACGTTGTAGGGTTAATAGACTGTAGATCTGTAGACCATTTTCTATTTTATTAAGTACCTGGTACTTTTGACGGGCCTACGCTGTCCTCTCATACCTATTTACACTGTAATTTGAAAACATTGTAAAAGCCAAGTTTATTTTTTTAAAAGAGTGACCGTGGAGTTTTTTGCCGGCTCTTCTCCATAGGAAACGACCAATTGGAACCGTGCACCTAGCTTTTAACGTTTCATAAGTGCCCATGTAGGCTTATGTGAAATAAAAATATTTATGATTTGATTTGATTTGATAAAATAATCCGGTCTCCGCGACGGGTACCCGCGACGGGGACCGTCGCGTTCCTACGGAGCCCACCCGCGTGTCCACGCGCGTAGACACGCGACGGTTGCCCGTCGCGGGCGCCCGCTTAACGCAGTTTCAGGCCTATGGATACTTATTTGAAATAAATGACTATTATAATTACCTATTTTTATGCAATTTAGCACGGCATGTGCAAGAACTGATGATATTTTAATAAGTATCTTTGGGAAATTCAGTCGAGGTCACGATTCAGAAGCAGTAGCAGCCAGAATCGGAGTTGTAGGGAGGGTACCTACCTATTTTTTATTGCTGGTAAAAACAAATTTCACACTGAAAGTGGCGCTATTGGTGCCAACGAAACGAGTAGGTACTCGTATCTACTAAGTCTAGATCGCCTGTCTGTCCGTTACACTGTATCTTTCCACAAGCCAGTTGAAATACAACACAGGATCTGTATTGTGTCGGTCGGTCGGTCGACGGCACAGCACGCTCGCGTGGCAGCCGATAATGAAGCCGTCGAAATTAATCTGTAGACAAAAATTTCAGGGCGTGTTAAGGGGGAGATCAAAATTTCATGATTTTTCGCCAAGGACGTCTACTCTTTTCGTCTACTATTTGCGCAAAACTCGAAAAGGGAATTCCAAGTTATACATTTTGCAACTTACGATTGCACTTGTCTGAATTTATACACAACAAAATTCAGCCAAGTGGAGAAGCATTAGAGAAAATTAAGAATTTTTTAATAATTCAGTTGCCGAATGTACAACAGAAATAACTTATAAAATAAGATCAGTGTTTCATTATGTAACGCAAATTGAATACGATTTTGGTGGGTACGTACTTACCGAGCTACAAAAGGGTGATTTCACGCAACCGCATACGCCGCGAAATCAGCCAAAGCGTGATAGCGATGACAGGGGCCCATCCCAACCTAGCCATAAAGCGTGTCAGACCATACCAACTCGGTCCACAGCGTGACAGGACATCCTATCCTAGTCTAGGCTCACTCGCACTATGCTTGGAACAATAAAAATGTGTTTTAAACTTTAATAAGTGTATTTATTATGGTATATACCATTTAAGACGTTTTCACTCTTATTACATTCACAATTGCATGTAACAGAGAATAAGACTTTACATAATGTATAAAAATAGGATTGTACGAGTCATGACAGGACTCGGAAATGCACGCAAAATGAGAAATGAATTTACAAATTAAAACTCCTTCCTGTCCACTGCTAAAATGCAATGACAATATGTGCCCCTTCTGCTAAGCTATTCACAATTTCTTGAAATTGCACATGATTTTAAATTACATGCAAACCTACTAACAATTGCTAAATTTTGTACATTTGCTACGACCTATTAATATCACTTGTTTCTGTCAAGTTAAATACATAAATCATGATATGGAGGCATCAAATAAATAGAAAATTGGATTAAACATTAAAAAACATTAAGACTGCGACTAAATTGGAACAATATAAAAATGAATGGTATTTTTTTCTAAAATTCTGTACATGTTAACAATCAATCGACAGATTCAGCAATAAATAAATTTACTATACAGTCTTACTTACAAAATGTCACTATTAACGTCTCATTTCATATTGATGCGCTTTCGCTTATCACATCATAGATATAAACCACAGCACTTTTTGTCACTTAAACTTTACACTTCACGGTTAAACCAGCGTTCTCGGAAAGAGATGTCTACAGGCTATATATTTACAAAATATAAAATACAATTTTATTTACAAGGCAACGGAACTACGGCTTTATGTGGGAGGTGCGCGACGATCGTAATCCCTCCGGTACACCTCCCGCTCGTAGTCCCGCTCGTCATACGGGTACTCGGGCTGCGTGTAGCCGCGCCACTCGTCGGGGTATGGCCGAGCGGCCGAGAAGCCCATGCTGCCCGCCATGCTGGCGCTGTCGTAGTAGCCGCCGTACGGGCCCGGCATGCCGCCAAAGCCACTGTACCTGCTGGAAACATCAAGCACTACATAGCAACCATATCAGAACAAATAAAATTAGTAGAGTTACGAGTACGAGCAAATAGACGGACTTACCTCCTCTTGTCGTGCGGCCGCGGCGTGCGCTCCGTGCGCTCCGTGCGGTACTGGCGCGGGCCGGGGTAGGCGGGCGGCGTCCAGGCGGGGTGCGCAGGATGCGCTGGATGCGCGGCGTGGTCGGCGTGCGCGTGCTGCAAGTTGTAGGGCGGCCGCGAGCGCGCCGCGCTCACGCCGCCACTATCCCGGCGCGTGCGCGAACGCTCGCGGTCCCGGTCGCGCTCCCTGTCGCGATCCCTCTCCCTGTCTCGGTCGCGCTCCCTGTCTCGGTCTCGGTCCCGCTCACGCTCCGATCGACTCCGCTCTCTGTACATCAAATCGTCCCGCTTCAGGCTCCTATCCCTATCCTTGCGATCCTTGTGTTTGTGTTTATGTCTGCAGGGATGGACAAAGCGATAATGGCGGTGAGCGACAACAGGAGAGGTTAGCGATTTGATGATATAAAGAATATTATAATGAAAACGAAAAATGAGGAAGCAGGCGAGCGATTGAAATGAGAGTTGAAGAAGACTATTAGTTACCCAATGAATGTTTACGCAAAATCCCAGTTTGATATTTACCTTTCATGACGTTTGTTTTCACTCGGCTCTGGGTCGCACTCTCCTTCTTCTAACTTTCTCTTTATTCCAGAAGTGTGTGCATTTTTGTCGTTGATTTTATCGAATTTATCTCGATCAGTTTTTGGCCTCTTCTGTTTTTTATCATTAGCATTATCAGTTTTGCCATCTTTTTTATGCGACTTCACGTGATTACTATTGTGATTATTTTTATTGTTCTGTAATATGAAATCAGATTGTATAGAAACCTCATACAAATTAAAAGATACCGTTGAAATTACTCATAATAAGACACTAACCTTAAGATTTTCTTTGTGTTTACCATCTTTCTTACTAGACGATTCATTTTTCTTCAGTCCATATTTGTATAACCTATAAAGCTGCTTTGCATCAAAGTTTGTAAATTTTGAAACAAAGTACCAGAGATTACTCCTCCACTCAACTTTCTTTTCAGGATCAGGATATGCATCTACACATATGTCTATTTGGTTCCCTATCTGCGTGAGGCAAGCCCGCGTCCTGGCAACTTGATCAGTTTCAGACAATGTCTGATCTGGATTGTCGAGTGCTCGTAGGGCTTTCTTGACTGGCCTCATTTTTTCTTTGCACTAAAAGAAAAATACCAAGGCCATAAAAAAAGAAACTATTATAATATAAATTAAATTAAATGCTGTTAGTTGGTAAGCGCATCACTTGGGAACAGCTGGACCGATTTGGCGATTTTATCTTTTAAAATGTTCGTAACAGTCCGAATCATGTTTTAGGGAAAGGTATATTTATGTTTCCAGGAAGATTTTCAAATTCGGGAAAAACTGAACGTCCTTTTTTCTTTGGGATTTTTTTATGAACTATTAAAATCTGGACAAGACAACCTCTGTCAGGACAGCTTTGTATTATAAAAATGACGGATGGATGGATGGATGGATGGATGGATGGATGGATGTTTGTTACTCTTTCACGTAAAAACGGCTGCACCAATTTTGATAAAATTTTGTATCGAGGTAGCTGACACCCTGGATTAACATATAGCCTACTTTTCATCCCTATATTCCCACGGGATCTAGACTTACGCGGGTGAAACCGCGGGGCGCAGCTAGTGATAAATATTTCCAAATTAATACCTCTTCAAAAACGGATGGATCAAGGTCACCAAGAACCTCCAGCGCCCTTGGTTCATTGTTTGCAGTAAAATGCATGGGTCCAGCGTTCTTCTTATTGCGTGGCTTCAGTTTATCAGATTTCCTGTTTCCATCTCTCTTTGCGCGTTTTTTATCTTTCTCTTTTCTATCATTTGAGGTTTCATCGTGTGTGGATACATCCTCTAATTTAGATTTGTTCTAAAAACAGAAAAAGGTAGAATTATTTTATTGAATTACAGAAAATATTTTAAGGCCTGCTTGCACCACAAATCACAAATATGTAGCACTAAACGTATTTAGTGCTAAAGATATTTATAACATCATTCTGATTCTGTTGTTTTCAAAGATTCTCAGAAACGGAACAATTTTTAAAACTAAGTTGTTAACGCATTTACTGATTTGTGATGCAAGCGGGCCTTAACATAAGCTATATAAAGGCTACAAACCTTATCCGATTTATCATTTTTACCAGTCTTATTCGATTTTTTATTCTCATCTGCAGAACTACCGTCATCTTCTACAATATCTTTAGTAACAGGCTCTTTTTGACCCCGTTTAGTGCGAGGTTTCCTCTGTTTTTGTTTGCCGTTCTTCTGATCAAGCAATTTTTTTATAAGTTTTAACAAATACTCTGCACGCGACTGCAGATGCTTTGCTTGAGGTTTCTTATCTTCATTGGTGAGTATTTTGTCTCCAATTTCAAAAGATGAGTCCATTTTAATAGCTTCCCAAGAACCCATTCCGTATTGATAGATTCCTGCCAGTAATTTAGAGTCATGTGGTACACCCCATTCAACATCGAAGTTTGCTGGCCTTGTCCTACAATAATTTAAATAATAATAATTAAATTTTTAAATCTCGAATGCATTTACTGATGCTGTGGCTTCAGCCGGTTAGACTGGAAGCTGACGCCAACGTAGTTGGGAAAAGCCTAGGCGAATAAAAAATTAATAGCTATATTTTAGTTTTATACGTTTTTGTCACGGCTTTTTAAATTAAAAAAAAAAAATCGTTTAATTCCGGTATTAAACCCATAGTAAAATTACAAAACTAAATCAAAATTTCAATCCATTATAAATTTAAATTAAATTACATGCACAAAATTAAATTAAATTACAATAGATATTAAAAATTAAATGAATTACATTAAATTAAAATACAGCGTCTTAGCATGTACACACAGCGAAATGTTGCAGACACTATTTGATTCGACATAGTCGAGTCAGGAAGGATGCCTTGAGTTTCCTCAAGAGCCCGTAAAAATCGGTAACTGGGTTCTCAACGAACATGCCAGACGCACTACACCGCCAAGGCAGCTTTAATATAGCTCTAAAGGCGTTATTATATTGAGAGTGCTTATAGCACTCTTCGTGTACGTGTACCAGAGCTGACTGGTGTAGAACGACTGACAGTAAGCCTTGAACAGAGTTATTTTAGCTTGGTTGGAGCAGTGAGAAAAGCGTCTAGCCAACATGTTGCTTCGACATGCGATACTACGCCTCTGTCGTTCCAGATCAGCATCATCTGCTAAATCATCCCTAATAATGTGTCCAAGATATTTAAACTTCGACAACTAACAATGTGGCAGTTCCACACAACTTGATCGGTAAAATATGATCAGGACCTTTACCGTATTTAAATATCATAACCTCCGAAGGAAGGAAATATGTTTGAATTGCACACCTGAAATCCAATTGCCATTTGAGCCTCTCTTCTTTAGTGTCTGGCAGGAAGACGTCCAGCGCCGCCAGTTCGTCCTGACACGCCGCCATCGTCTTGGCGTTGACAGGCACGCCACCAAGCTTGAACGTTTTTCTCGTGTTTTTGCGACCTTCTATTTGTTCATCTGCAATGTTAATGATCATTTTGTATCATATTGCTAAGACCACTAAAGATTAAACGGGCCTTTTAATAAACTGAGAAGTTTCGAGTAAACACTCATTAGTAAATAAATTGTCACATCCATACAACCATATTCAATCAACACATTATAGACATAAACAATCTTTTGATTTTTTTTTGCACATGCACCATTAAAAAAAAATTAAAAATTGTTTACTTTTAATTTTATTATTTCTACTTTTGATTTGCTTTGTAATCTTTGGATGCCATAAATAACATGGATCATGTTACTAGGGGTTGACACTAGCTCCTGTAATACAGTGTATACTAACTAGTGCAGGAGCTAGGGAATTCATAAAAATGTATGCAAAACTTGTCAAGATTATATTACGCTGACCGGTGTTGGGATTGTGTTATGTATTATGGTAAGAATAAATTATTATTATTATATTGGCGAATTTAATGTTATTAAACTCTTGGGGTTACTGCTTCATTAAATAGACCCCTTTCATAGAGATAAATAGTACCTGTTCTTACTACTGTGCCAGCAGTTAGCTAAATAACTACACAATCATTAGCAATTTCAAAAAGTTTTGAACTTACTTGCTATTTCCGTTGTGTCATTGAGCACCGCTTTACATCGCTCTTGCAGAATTTCTCCAAGCTTCTTGAGTTCAGCTAAGGGCTTTTCTTGCAATTCAGCATCACACGCGATACTATCCAGATGTTTTAGTGGAGCAGAGAATTTCTTGAAACTCTTAACGAATCTTCGAATCTGGAATTTTATAAGCAGAGGTTAATAATTGAGAATATATGATTGACTACATCACGGAATTAACTGTGGACGTAAGTTTATAGTTACAGCTCAGCGCATTTAATTAGGTATAGCAACCACGATAATGAAGTTTAAAATGTGTCCTTCCTATGTTGTTGTCTGGTTTCATACCTCTTGGTCAGTGAAGCCCTTGATCTTCTCCCTGTGCGAGGCGGGGGGCCGGCCTCGCTTGCGTGGGCGGTCTTCGTCGGAGCCGGCGTCGGAGCCGTCACTCTCGGCGTCTCCGTCCAAGTCACCGCCGTCGCCACCTTCGGCCGAACCGCGACCGCGACGATTACGGCCTTCAGCTACACATGAATAAAAACGATTAATATGTTTTGAATCTCCTGACATAATGTATTTTGATAAGACGGTCCTTAAGGGCCCCTTTTCCCGAAATTTTGGGCATGAGACAGCTTGCGCCCGCGTTGTACAGGAGCAGTCGCGATAGCACTATAGCACTGGCGCGGTGCGCGCGAGCCGTTTCTCACGTATTTATTTAATATAAAAAAAAATAAGTGGCATATTATAAATCTATCCAATAATATCCCTGTCAAACCCGATTAGTAAATGAAATGTTAAATTTTCATAAAAATTGCGTTCCCCAAGTCTCATACAACATAAAATACTTTCAAAATCGACTTTACTTCTGATTTTTTTTTTATCAAGGTAAATGTTAAATATCGTGTTTTTAACCAAAAAAGTCACAAGATCAAACATATCTGTACTAGATATTTTTTTACGAATTTAAATATGGTGATTTCTCTGAATACAACTCGATCTAGAAACGTAAATTTCGGAAACCTTAACTATATTTTTTTTCAACACATTCGCTCGAAAATTGGCTCTTATTGCACCGTATTTAGCTTCACAATGCAATATGTTTAACATGCGAGCTTTCTTTTTGCATTCCCGCATTAGTGCGGGAAAGTGACCCACAGATAACTAAGTATATACTAGTCAAGACGTTCGTTTTATATTTTATCTCAGCAGTGCCTTTATGCATGCTTTTAATGCTAAAAATAATGTGAATATTAATAATTATGTTTATATAAACCGTGTAAATAAATAAAATATGTTAAATAAATATTATATTTTATGAAACGATTTATTTTTGTTATTAACAAATTAACACTAATTCGTATGAAATATAAACCCTTTTTATATTGTTAATGTATGGCTGTTTGACGGCTTTCAATCAGTGCCTCTCCTTTAAGAAGCGAAGTAAGGGCACACGAAAAAAAATGTATTGTATTGGGCCATTTGGTACTAACCGCCGTCAGCATTATTTGCTTGAAGATTCTTTCTCCGCGGAGGAAGGTACAAGTCCTCCATTTCTTTACTTTTCTCTTGATCGGCTATGGTCTTCCGAACATTCTCAGGTATGATATCATCCTAGAAGTTTGATTTATTGGTTAATTAAAATAAAATGATTTTGAAAGTTTACAGAATTAAAAATAAAATCGTCACCTACCCAATCTTTAACGTCGTCGTCTGTTTCTTTCTTAACTTCCATTACCGCCTTGTCTTCATCGAAGGCAAAACTAGCAACTTTAAAAGCTGAGAGCAACTCGTCTCCTACCATAGAGGGACCTTCGTCACGGGTTTCAGCTCGTTGCAAGATTTCGTCAATATCACACTGTGAAAATAGGAAAATATTGATAAAACAAAATGTTTCACTATTTAATAAAATCATGTCATTTAGCAATACTTACGACAGGATCCTCATCATTTTCATCGTCATCCTTAAACAACTCTTCAGCACCAAATTTTAATATTGCATTTAAGTCTTCTTTGTTGAATGGATTATTGGCACTTGTGGCCGACGCATCTCGTTTTTGTAGAACGGTCCGCCCAGTAGTGTCCATTCTCTGGATAACGAGATGATCCAGCACCATTTTTCTTTTAGCTCTTTCAACAATATCTTCTTCTACAGATCTAGCAGTAACTAACCTATAAATGTTGACCTGAAATGTTGCACAAATGTAAATTAACATTTTCAACAGAAAACAAAGAAAACGAACAACAAGATACACTTAAAATAGATTAAAAATTATAATTACCTGGTTCTTTTGTCCAATACGATGCGCTCGAGCTTGGGCTTGTAAATCATTTTGAGGGTTCCAATCAGAGTCGAATATTATTACAGTGTCGGCAGTAGCCAAATTGATGCCCAGACCGCCAGCGCGCGTTGACAGTAGGAAACAGAAATCCGTAGAGCCCTCAGCGTTGAAGTGATCTAAAGCTTGCTTTCTGATTTCACCTTTTATACTGCCATCGAGACGTTGAAAAGGAAAATGTCTCCTTTGTAAATATTCAGCCAAAATGTCCAACATTCTGACCATTTGAGAAAATATAAGCACTCTATGACCTGTTTCTTTTAACCTACATAACAGCTTATCTAATAGGAGTAATTTTCCCGAGCCCCTTACTAATTTCTGAAACAACATGCAATTTTATTATTTTCCAAATATATAATTGAGGAATAAACTATTAATTAATGAATGTGATTTGTACCTCTACAGCATCAGTCGTGGCGAGTGATGCCCTAGTTTCAAAATCTTCGGGCTTGGTCAATAAGGCGTGATTGCAACATTTCTTTAATTCGATAACTATATTAATAAACGTATTAATAGACCCTTTTACACCCTTCCTTAGGGCACTATAATTTTTGGTCAGGATCCATTTATAATATTGTTTTTGAATAGAAGTCATTTCCACTCTCAATATTTGTTCTACTTTCGCAGGCAGTGATTTTTCTACATCTTTTTTCTGCCTTCTTAAGATAAAAGGTTCTAACTGCTTGTGTAATTTTTCATAACCCTTAGTAGCAGCATCTTCATGGTCTTTCTCAAATTCTTCCCAAGATTCAAACCTGAAATATAAGAAATTATGAAACTTTTGCAAAAAAATATCTCCTTCATACCAAACACCAGTAAATAGTAGTATAATACTTACTTGTAAGGCATGATAAAATGCAATAAGGCCCATAATTCTTTTAGAGAATTCTGTAATGGAGTACCAGTGACTAATAATCTATGGTTTGTATCAAATTCCTTAAGTGCTTTATACAATAGAGAATCATCATTTTTCAACCTGTGCGCCTCGTCAACCAATAAGCACGCCCAACTAAAAGACCTCAGAAATTGTCTATCTTTGAGTAAAATCTCATATGTAGTTAAGATGGCATTGAATTTCAGTCTTTTAGAGCTCGCAAAACTCCATTCAAATTGTCTGAGCTGAAAGAAGCATAAGATCCATTCAGTTATGTTGAATTAAATCAACCAGTCACTCACCCCGCGTCCTAACCAAAGCGATCGGTCGCGCTAATACGTGATCGCGTTCATATATTATGTCACTCACTTTTTTCGGAAAACCGGAATGTTCTGCCGGCGCGACCACGCGTTCAGGGGGTCTGATCCGAAGCGTTAATCCGAAGTATCGGCTGAATTTACGGCCGTTTTATAACTTCCAGTTTCCTTTGTTGACTTTGAATCCTTACCTGACTTAAAGTCACATCTTGATTTATCTCTTTGACTGTCGTTTTTTTTTTTCGCCGTAGTCAGCCATAGTTAGCCGTAGTCAAGCAACGGCCGAAAATTCGGCCGATAATTCGGATTTATATTCGGAGTAGACCCCCAGGTTCGCCACGCGACGCTCAGGTATTCGCGCGCCGATAACTTTGGATAGGACGCGACGTTAGGCATTCAGAAACATGATTACTTACAATTTCTCGGCTACTGAGATCACCAATATAAGTAACCACATTAATATCCGGCGCCCACTGCTCAAACTCTCTTTGCCACGCCGTCATTGTACTTAAAGGCACTACACAAAGGAATGGTCCGTAGAGTTGCTGTGATTTGAAGAGGTAGTATAGGAAAGAAATAGTCTGAAAAGAATGTATCAAATTAGAAATATATAGCATTTTCTAATAAGGTTTATAAATTTAATTTTAATAACTAAATATTTTGAAGACATACCTGTATAGTTTTACCTAAACCCATTTCGTCGGCAAGAATAACTGAGTTGTCTTTACACCAGGAATGTATCAACCAATTCAATCCATCCATCTGATAATCTCTCAATATGTAACTCTGAAAAAAAAAAGGAATTTAATTACAGATATGTTGGTACATTTACATCTTATTAGCAGCAAATCTAAAAGTTCTTCAACAATCTCAATTTGTTTAAAATGCAATACAAAAACAGGCTTGACTTTGTCAACAACAAGACATAAACGAAAGTATTAAAAACAAATGAAAATATTTCAAGTTTTTTAAGTTTGTCCTCATTAACGGCTTCTTCATCTAAGTAAAACAACAAGGCTCGCATAAAATGACGCATACAAACACAAAAAACTAAAATATAAAAAAACATGAAAATATTTCAACAGTATTTTAAGTTTTTCCTCAATAGCTGCTTCTTCATTTAAGAAAAAACAATAATAATCATTATTGCTCGCATATGATTACGCATACTAGGTCATGGCTACTAAGCAGTACTAGAGTAGAGTGCCATCTAACTGATGATTCAAACCACTCGACGGAAAAGTATCGAACATGCTAATATAAGCCTGGACCGATAGATGGCGTTGTAGCCAATATTACGTATGACGAAAACATTCGCAAAAATTATAGTAAACTTACAAGCTAAAAAAATAATTGAAAAATATTTAATTAACAGTGGAAAATCAAAACTTGATGAACATCACTCAAGTCGGCCCAGTTTCAATGAATGCATTTAAACATTAACCTCTTTTACATTGGCTTTTCAAATAACACAAGAAGAAAGCATATATACATAAGATCATAATAGCAAAAAGTTAAATAAAACCACACTTACCGCGTCTTTGCCCACGTATTCTGGCTGTTCCTTGACATGATGAAACTTCGGCCTTCTCCTCAAGACAGGACAATGTCTCGAAGGCGTCGTTTTAGCAGCTTCCCTATGTTTAAAATGTTCTACTTGTGTTGGCCATCTTCTTTCTATTAAAATAGCATCTTCCCAAGTAGCATCAGCATACGGAAGGGATTCCCACTTGCAAAAGTACTCGTGAGCTGTTCCGCCGCCTTCTAATTCCCGTGTTTGTTCCGCTAGTAAAGCAAACAGTTGTGGCCTTGATAAGTACAACTACGAAACCATGTTTAACACAGTATTTATATTGCTAATTTAAATTTTGTTAGTTCTACAAAAAATTTAATAAAAAATGGTTAATGATAATTCAATAAAATAATCACCTATTATCCTCTCTACATTGTTGTAAGTCTTCACCAATTCTTGCTGCAACTCATTTTGGCATTCAAAGTAATCTATATCCTCAGGACCTGCCTGCTGCCTCCACCATGACAGTTCAGCTTCTTTCTTCATGTAATTCTCTAACTTCTTAAGCCCTTTAACCTTTTGTTCATTGAGTGATCTTTCAGACTCCCATGTGTTATGTATATGGGACCAGCCTTTCCATTTGATCAGGTACTGAGGCTCAGTTGATTCAGCATCATCAGGATTACAGCCTTCATTAGGATCTCCATGCTCCTCTATGTAGTAAAGTGTAGTCACATTTCCAGTGACTGCATAATGATAAGAAGACATTAGCTAAAATTTAACAGTGTATTTGCACCAAAATGCAAAAATAACAGAACACCAAACGCAAGACATTTATCAGGTTCATGCAATATTATCAAAAATAAAATAGATTTATCTAAATATCACTAAAATGCAAAGACTACCTCCTTTCTTCCCGCGTCGGATGCCTAAGACCCTTTCAATGGTCTCACTATGGTCTTCCGGTTCTGGTTCCGCCTCAGCTTCACCATCCACGCCTTCCACTTCCAAAAGATCAGAAGAATCAGTTTGTTCATCACTTGCTTCTTTGTAACTAACCGCAGCGCCCGTACGTCGCGTTGCTGCCCTACAACGACAACAAAACACTCAACACATGCAATACTCAAGCGACATCTCTTATGAATGAACGCAAACAAAATGGTTTCTGACGTCATCGTCAGACGTAAGCATCTCGGTCAAGTACGCGGTGATAATCACTAAATGAGCCGCCATTTTGTGTTCGCTCATTTATGAAAGAAATTTGCTGATATCGTATTTTAAATACGATATACGAATAAAAATTCTAAAACATTACAACAAACACTGAAAGAACGGCATTTTCTCATATGGCTAGCAGTTTATTATAGTTCTGCATCGAATAATTTGGCCGAATGTTAACAGATGAACGGATATCCAGCAAGTATCCAGTATCCGCCCGGATACTGGAAAGTAAATAAAAATATCCGAAGGTGCCCAGATCTTCAATAAATTAAAAATCCATAAAATGGAAAATTATTTATTAGAAATTATTTTATTTATTTATTTTAGAGATTATTTAGAAAGATACGCAGATCTCAGAAACGAAACTGAAAACAGATAGTGTCATGTGTAACAACACCTTAACCCATACCCTTAACAAGGGACACAGCAAGGCTGCTAGAGTGCCTACTTCTACGGATCGTCTGATTGAAAAAACACGTAATAATAGCATAAATGCTAATAATTAATTAGTTTCGGAGTAATCTAAAATATTATAACTTGTAACAAACAAAATAGTCAATCGACCAATATAACGTTCGCTGTTTTCACTCATGAACTACGATGTTAAGACACGCTTTGCGGCAATATTAAGAGGTCCGATATCCAGCCGCCAGGTACTTGATTATAAAGCTTGCAGTGACGGGTTATCCCGCATCTAGCAAAACAGCTTAACATTTTATCTTTACCGTATATCGAATAACTACAAAAAACTATTCTTTTGAGTTAAGCGCTTCTTTATACCAGGGACCGTACAACCCCGGTTAAGGGTTAAGCCTTTCGAAGGGGTAACCCATTCAATGGGTTATCTTTATCATGATGTAACCCATTGAAAGAGTTTTATGCTAGAAACCCATTGAAAGAGTTACATGATAACCCTTTAAAAGGGTTTTATACTAGAAACCCAGTGAAAGGGTTACATGATTTTATACCAGGGACCGTACAACCCCGGTTAAGGGTTAAGCCTTTCGAAGGGGTAACCCATTCAATGGGTTACCTTTATCATGATGTAACCCATTGAAAGGGTTTTATGCTAGAAACCCATTGAAAGGGTTACATGATAACCCTTTAAAAGGGTTTTATACTTGAAACCCAGTGAAAGGGTTACATGATTACCCATTCAATGGATTCTATACCTACTTGAAACCCAGAAAAATGAAAAAATCATAATATTATGTTATTTCGAAATCCGCCCAGCACGCGTAGCATGACCAATTCTATCTCAATTCTACCCAGGGACCATTTTAGAAAACCCCTATTGAAAACCCTTTCAATAAAAGGGTTTTCGATAGGGTTTTTTTAAGCAGTTAATCAAAAACCCATATGGTGTGGGTAATTTTGAATGGCTTAAATTAAGCCGTTCTAAAGGTTTACCCACACCATATTGGTTTTTATCGAAAACCCTTTCAATGGGTTACCAAAATATAATTTAAGCCATTCATAAGGGTTAGTTACCCTTATCATATGGGTTTTTGTTTAACCACTTAGAAAAACCCTATCCAAAACCCTTTCAATGGGTAACCAAAGTGGTCCCTGCTTTATACATGTCATTGGCATCTCACAATAGTCAATGTAGAGAACATAAATCTTTAAACGAAATCGACCTGAAGCACCCTTAGAAGACAAAATAAGTATTCTGCAGGATACTGGGAGTATTCAGTATCCGGCCATTACTGAAAATCTGGCTGCATGGACCTAATAGTGATCTTATATTTGGTTTTCGACTGTATAGTGAAAAAGTCAATTCGATCTGGTTACGAATTTTCGGTACATTTTCTAACAAATATTAAAATTATTCAACAATGTCCTAATTATCATAAACAATGTTTCATACGAGTATTCAACTGTTTTTTACAAAAGAATATTCGCTTATTTTTCTCTTTTTCTCATAAATGTTTGGCACATTTTTCGAAGGATATTTTAACCCATTTTTTTAACGAATATTACATCTTCCGCGACAAATGTTATCTTTCTTCTTTCCAATATTTGGCCCCTTTTTTCATGCCATTTAATTTGTATTTAAATTGCTTGACAAGATTGTGATTGTTTGGTGCTTGTCAAGCAATTTTGACTGTCTAGGGACCCCATTAGGACTTTGCGACTGAATTTGGTCGTAAAGCGATCGCCATTAATGTCGAGACTGCAGGCCCTGTTATAAGTCCAGCTTTAATATCTGTTTTCACCGCAACTCACCTAAAGAAAAGTTATACGATAATAATAGGTTTCTTACCTTTTGTTTTCATCATCAGTGCCTTCTGTACTTTCATCCTCATCACTGGTAAATCTTCTACGTGTTGGTTTTCTTTTCCTGAGAGGTACACTTCTTTGGCCTGGTCGTTTGGAGGGTGGAGGTGGTGAACCTTTTAAGTCACTATCACTATCTGAAGAGTCTGAATTCCATGAATCACTAAAATATTAGATGTTTGTTAAAAAAAAGGAACAGATTTTGATATTACAATGTATTTGGTTTTTTTTTTGTTTTTACTACCTTTTTTTTCTACTTTTTCTACTGTGTGTTCTGCCTCTTTCACTCGAATCACTATCTGCTAATTTAAGTCTATCTGGTTCTTTTCTTGATCTGGCTGATCGCCTGATTCCATATATGTCTGGATTATCCTCCCATAAGTCAGACTTTAACTTGCTATTTCGTGATTTTGATTTAGATGGAGAGTCATCATCTGAAGAATTTTTGTCAGTATGGTGGTCAGATTTTGATGAGTTGGCATTACTGTACTTAGGTGATGATTTTGTATCATCACTATGATGTGATCTGCCCAATGACTTCTCGGACCCAGACCTTCCAGATCCAGAACCAGATGAACTAGACCCGCTTTCACTGTTAAATAAAGCTATTATTATAAAACAACAACAATTATTAAAAAGACAACTGACTTATGTAAAAGTCACAACCCACCTCTCACTTCCTGATCCTGATCCACTGGAATCACTCTTCTCACCTTTATCGCTATTCGAATCACTTCCAGACTCGTTCATGAATCCCTTCTGAAACAAATTTACACATTATAGTGGCTGCCTTAACAAATATTACATATCTTAGCTGTCGTGTCATCATTATTATTTTTCATAAAACAGTAAAAATTACTTCTCAGAATTGACAAAAGATGAAAATAAATAATTCATAAATATTTATAAAAGAAAAACCATTACTAAACTGTGAATTACAGGTCAATATCAGTATTCAATAACCTTTCAGTATTTGTTTTTTCTATGCAGATGCTATAGGCTTCCGCACAGTACCTATTGTTTGAGTTCAAGAGGTTAACGGCCCCAGAAAATATGTTTTTTTAAGCAAATAACAATTTTATTTTCTTAACATTGATATGTCTTGAGTAACACTGATTCTCTCTGATCTGGAGCCTAGTAAGGACCGGAGAAGCAAGAAATAATAATAAATAACCTCAAAGCATAGCGCATAAAGGCAGAAAACCTCAAAAACATTGAAAAATATAATAAAATAAAATAAATTTAGGGAGTAGTGCAGAGTATTAGAATTTACACTAGTATTTCCACTTGAAATAGATGGGAATTAACCAGAAACGCGTAACATAACCTCAAATGATAGTGTCTTCAGATGTAATGCTCAGCAAGACCAATTTTCAAAGCTAAATTGCAAAAATGGGTCCCTTTTCAAAACCGTTTTCACTGCGTGCTATGGCAAGATTACGTAACAAAGAATCATCGCAAACACTTTCTTGCGTGGGACAAGAATGTTTTCATACATAAAAACAGCAAAATGTATTGTAAACAATCACAAAAACCCTCAAATTCACTATTACGTCTTAAAATTTCACCCTGTTTCGGGGCCACACCCAAGACTTCTAGAACGTTCCATGAATATTTTAAACCTTTAAATTATAATAAAATAAACAAATACACAAAAACAATACAGGAAAAGCCTTTAAAATCACTTACCAAGTGCATTTTGTAGTAAATTCAAGGAATACACGGTTTCTTATATAATTAACGACCGAAACGAAGAAAAACTTGATAATTCATTAACAAAAATGTTATGAAAACACACGACAACAATTTTTTCGGCATATTTTTACGTTAAGCGAATAAAATGCGAAAAAATATTTTGCAGTAAAATCTTGTCAAGCGACGCCATTTTGTCGTCGAATAAATTCTGGTGACGACGGAAATGAAAGAACGGTAATTTTGCCACAAAACTTTAGTTAATTTAAGGTAAACAGAGACAATAACCACTAAAAAAATTAAAAATGAAACTTTAGAGCCGTCAGAAATACTACTTCTGTACTGGAAATGATGCGAGCACCGCGCACTGCCAGCGAATCTCGAAAGCTACAGCCATATTGCAATCTGCCAGCTGCCTGACGAAATAATTGTGTAGGGATGTGTCAACTAAATAATCATGAGTTTGAAAACTGCTAACTACGGAAAATAATACGTTATAACGATTATCAAATATACCACGTTACAAAATACAAAAATCACAATAGAACGTTTCAATTCAACTTCAGTTCAAAATTTATTACGAGCTAAATCAAATTATTGATTGAGAGATTGATTTGGCATGTCACGAGATCGAGACAAAATGACAAATATTAATACATTTTGGTTTCAAGAAAAGTTTTTAACAGTTAACAGTATTCGTTGTTCAGGCAGAGGCGATGTGGCTAGTATGTTCTGTGGATGTGGCAGGTGGCAGTGGCATGGGCGGACAGTATTAAACTAAGACTACTATAGTATACTGGCAAGTATTAAACGTACCTGACAGTCAACTGTGCATCAGAAGTAACACTACAAACATTTATGTGTTAATACGCCGATAACCGACTTTTAATGATTTTATACTGAAGATCACGTCTAAACGAGTAGTGATGATTTGAAAAAAATATATGATAAATTAGATCATTTTCTCAATAACTTAATAATTATATATGTGAATATTTTAAATTATGTTTATATTACATAGCGAAATTAATTTGTAAAGTTATGTCTAACGCGGATAATTTTACTGTAACAAATTCAAATTCAAATAATTTTATTTTCTCTTCACAAACAATGACATGATATTATAATTAAAACTAACAAGCTTAGGACGTACGTGACAAAGTTTGTATGAGACTGGTGTCTGCACTAGGAAAACCTGTATATCAGATCACCAGGATCCCACCAGACGGAGAGTAAACATAATTCGTTATACAATAAAAGTAAAGGAGCTGAGCATAACAATATAAATCAAATGTAAATCTTATTTCGGAGCACCCTCCCATGATGTTATGCAGTATTTTAGAAGACACTGACACATCGCAAAGTATACCCACCCTCAGTGTCCGCTACGTGACGAAGACTTTTGAATAGAAAGTTTAATTTTCGAATTCTCGAAGTTAGACTGTCAATCTGTGGCTGGAAGCTTAAATTATTATCTATTATAATTCCAAGGTACTTAATAGAGGTAGTCTTTTGGAGATCGGGACAGGAGCAAGTATTAGAGTTTGAGTCTATGCAGGAGTGCGCTTTAATCTGGAAATGGGATAACAGATCATTGTGTTTGTTAGTGAGGGAGAAAGCTAAATACTTGGTTTTGTCGACGTTAAGGGTAAGGACATTATTTTTTAACCAAGCTAGGACAGTGTTAAAACCTTTTTGTGCGACGATGGACTCGGGGACGTCGGCCGCCCCCTATCATATATAAGACCCGAGGTGGTGGCACGTAATGATTCACGCGCGCCCCTCTTAGACATCGTGGAGGTAGTCAAACAACTCACTCTAACACTTTTGACCAGACGGAGCCCGCAGAGGCGGGCTGGCACCAGTCGGGGGCTGCGTTGAAAAGTGCTTAATTGCCCCTGTAGCCCCCGGTGCAAGTGTGCGAGGGAACACGGGGTGGTTTTAGTCAGTAGAAGTCTGACCGACTCCTCCGTCTGCCCCAGGGTAGAGGACATCTATGAGGATTTCCACCACTTTACCAAAAGTAAAAGTAATAATCTCCATCGAACTTCCACATTTTCTGACAAAGATGTTAAGGTATTAGTAGTGTTTAATCTGGTTGGTCTATTTTGATGTGAAACATCTACTGGGACGGCAAACGGCATGACGCTCTTTTATGCCGTCATGGTTTTCAATACCCATCAATTTCGATGTTTCACATCTACTGGGCGGCCCGTGATGGCCAAATTTTTTTTCCAACGAATAACGTTTTTCGTACAATATTATTTACTTAGAACATATAAAACGCAACACAATTACTTACACATTTATTTTTTGTATACAGTATAATAATAAATAAAATTAAAATTTAGAAAACAATTGTGTAAGTAATAAAATTGTGTTGGGTTTTGTTTGTGTTTCATTAAAATATACCCATAATTATATCGAAAATGTAACTACTAAATTATAATACTAATTGTTGTCCATCACTATGGCTCGCGTAAGCAATTCTACCAACTACAGCAAGCATCACTTCCGCTTTTGTAAAAAAAATAAACATTTCAATTGATATGCTCGATGGTCTGACTGAAATTTCTATTGGCTTATAAACCAATGCCATACCTAAAAATTAGCGTGCATAAAAACTACAAAAATCGGGCACTTCAAAAGGCCGCCTGTCGTAGGTTGTTCGAGTGCAAGAGAGAAAGCAAGCAACTGTTTGACAGCACTTTATCGACTTTTGTGAGCATTGAAGTGGAAATACTATGGAGTTAATCTACTAATTTATGAAAAATAGTTACGCTAGAGTTACACAAATATATCTATCATATCGGCACAGTCATGTCAAAAAGCGTTTTGTTTCTTTCTAACTCATCAAGAGGTATGTACATTTATGAAAAAAGAGATATCTAAATATTTGTCAAGGACTAAATTTGGCAAGACTTTTCTGTTACGTCAAAATCTGTCAATGCGTGACCGGCCCCAATGTCAAGTTTTGTGGTGTACAAATGACAAAACTCGGCAATGTGCTGTCAAACGGTTGCTTGCTTTCTCTCTCGCACTCGCAGTAACAACCCTATAAAAGGCAACCATTTTAAGTACTCGATTTTTGTAGGTAGTCACGCTAATTTTGTAGGTATGGCAAGTCCATAGGTTCAATGGTTCTGAGAGTTTCGCTCTCGGTAGACTTCACTCCGTCCTTGACTCACGCAGCAAATTGTCCCATAATGCAAATTGCGTATTTAAACAGCGTGCATCCGCCCCATCATGACTTATGCTTGTGCAGTTTTCGCACATGCACAGCCCCATCTCATCCATAGGATGCAGGCACTTTAGAACTGATGCCAAAATAAAGTTACGGGTGCGCCTTGGTTCGTTCGGAACGAAACCCTCCATCTAGATCTAAAAATCCCCACCATCCAGCAATTCATGAAGCGCATTACAAAGCGTTTCTTTGATTCCGAAGGTAGACATCACAACCCTCTAGTTGTAAATGCCACTTGTTATAGGCCCTCTCGTATTAGTCAGACTCGCCGATCAAGGCATACTCTCACTGACACAGATGCCCCATTACCCTCCTCCAGGAAAGCAGTAGGGCCACAAGTACAGTGCACAATCACAATGATCGACATTCCATCCTCGCCGCCGAGGTCCCACGCGAAGACCCAGACGTAACTGTCCCACCCCTTGCTCGTCGAATTGCCAGCCGCCCGCGCCAAGACTGAGTGCACCGTAGCATTAATAGTAAGCCCTGATAATAATAATCACCTAAATTTTGATCCAGCCTGTCCCCAACTTGCTGTCCCCCGCAACGACGCCCTAAGCCGAGGTCCGTACCCTACAGGGAGTGCCCTTAGCGTGCAGTCGTTTAGTTTGTAAAATTTATTTCACCCCTGGCTGGAGGCTCAACCACAGGAAAGTCCGGCTAAGTAGTTACGACCTCTCAAGGTCAACTACGAGACGCCATAAATAAATAAAAAAAACCGGCCAAGTGCATGTCGGACCACGCACAATGAAGGGTTCCGTAGTTGGGATGAATTTATCCCAAAAACAAACTTAACATTGTAGTTGAAAAACATGCTCTCCGATACATCGATATACGTTACGGTCAATTCTCCAACTGCAAATTTAAGTTGGTCGACTATTACTCGTTAACTTGTGAAGCCTACTTAGCTGTGATAGTTTTCCTTTTATTTCGTTATATATACTATTGCCATGAATTTTTTCACATATCCAAAATCAACCATTTAGCTGGCAGGGGGGGAGGACACTTGACTCTAACAAAAAATAGCACTTTAAAGCTTAATAAAACGCAAACGGATCCCTTAACTGAAAAATGGTTTTGACAAACCCTCAATATTTTTGAACGGCCTATCCAACGATACCCCACACTATGGAATAGACGAGAAAAAAAAATATCATCCCCATTTCACGTGTAAGGGAGGTACCCTAAAATAAAATGTTTTTCATAATCTTATTTTACCATTTTTTCGGCATGAATGTATACCCATGCCAAATTACAGCTTTCTAGGACTAAGCGTCTCTGAGCTAAGCTGGGGGCAGACGGACGGACGGACAGACAGACAGACAGACAGACGGACATGGCGAAACTATAAGGGTTCCTTGTTTACTACGGAACCCTAAAAAAGACAGAGCAGGCCTTAGGCTTAGAGCAATGCGATGCAATGCAATGGAGCAGGTCTATAAAACATACCTTAGAATAAGAATAAGATTATTTTTTGGTAACTTTTTATTGTTGATTATGAGGCTTTTGGCTACTATGTTTGTATGCAATTTATGTTACATACTTCACTGTAATGTGCGTTTTTTTTTGTGCAGAATAAACAATTTTTCTTTTCATTCTTCTTTCATTATGAATGATTTATTTGCAGAAAATATAAGTGTTACCAGTTGTAAGAGTTGGTGGTATAAGTAATAACAGTCCATATTTTGCCTGTTTAAGTCATGCAAATTAATTTTACATTAATACCTACTAAGTATTTATTTTACTAAGATATTATACGGAATAAACGAGAAAATATTTATTAGGTTTTTAAATTATGATCAATTCTGTAAAAATGTGGCATTTTACTGAGACCGCACGCGGACTTCTTGAGAGAACTGGAAGCGATGTTGCACTGTTTTGTTTCATTTGCCTACACTAATGCACGTTCACAAACACGTTAATAAGCCACCATTATTACACATAATATTCGGCTAAACACAAATTTTGGAAAATAAAACATAACTGCCGAACATGACACTTCACTCTCCCGCCAAGAAGTCAACTTAAATTTTTTAATTACTAAGTAACAAAATACATCTTTGAAGTTAGACTATTACGTAGTCTGTGGCCATCAATCATGACAGTAAGATGACAGTACCACTCACAGAACACTTTACTCTTGGAACGCTTGGAGACGTACTACTTACTTTCTTTAGTCTGTGACGGGAGTATGTGTCTTTATCTAAAGCTTGTTCTTAGCTTTATTAATACGTGTTCTCATTTCTAGTCTGTGACAGGAGTATGTGTCTGTGTTCTGCATTGAGGTAGGGTAGGATAGGTTTATAGGTCAATGGTGTTCTGTTTTGTTCTGTTGTCTGTGATTACCTACTTAATCTGTGCATCGGCAATATCGGCATTCATCACCAATTCACTAGGACGACTTCTTGGCGGGAAAGTGAAGCGTCATGTTCAGCAGTTTGTTTAATTTTCCAAAATTTGTGTTTAGCCGAATATTAATGTGTAATAATGGTGGATTATTAACCATTAAGTGTTTGTGAACGTGCATTAGTGTAGGCAAATGAAACAAAACAGTGCAACTTCGCTTCAAGTTCTCTCAAGAAGTCCGCGTGAGGTCTCAGTAAAGTGCCACATCTTTACTGAAACTCAAGGGGAGTGGGTGGGGATATCATCATCATGCATTTATAATTCATTTCATCAATACTATACAAGAACTAAAACGTGACATTGGCTAAATGCACAAACCGTTGCGAAGCCAGAAGAAAAAAAAAAAAAAAAATTCACTAGGACTTCTTGGCGGGAAAGTGAAGCGTCATGTTCAGCAGTTTGTTTAATTTTACAAAATTTGTGTGTTAGCCGAATATTAATGTGTAATAATGGTGAATTATTAACCATTAAGTGTTTGTGAACGTACATTAGTGTAGGCAAATGAAACAAAACAGTGCAACTTCGCTTCAAGTTCTCTCAAGAAGTCCGCGTGAGGTCTCAGTAAAGTGCCACATCTTTACTGAAACTCAAGGGGAGTGGGCGGGGATATCATCATCATGTATTTATAATTCATTTCATCAATATTATACAAGTTTTGTAACTAAATAAAGACTAGGCTAAAAGGTCACAGCAACCAGGCCATTAAAATATTATTTAAAAAAAAAACCACCATAGATTATACACTTCTTTATAGTCCATCACAATCTCAGAATCAGAATCATAGATTAATGATCAGAATAACATTTTATTATTTCGGATTCAGCGACTTTTTGGAGAATTTGGTGATGACCACCTAGTCTGTGCATCTGAGTAAACATAGTTATTGTGCTTCTGAGTAAACATAGGTACATAAAAATTAAATAAATTATAATGTTGTTTTCATGATAAAAAAAATAGGTAATAAAAAAACGTATTTTCACAGTGCGAAGTGTAAATATTACTGCTGCATGATATTATAAGGCAGCGCAGTATTATCAATCATTTGTTGTTTTTGTCAGGATCTTGGTAAATAACAAAAAAGACTACGTAATTAAAAAAAAAAAGTACTAGTGGATAATTATAATAAAAAAAAAAAACAAGAAAACACCTTAGTTAAGCTGGTACATAGCATGGTACAAGTTTTTTTTTTTGTACCTGGGTACCTAATTAAATTTCTTTGTTTACAGCTGCAATGGCTCTGATTACGGATCTTCCAGAAGAAGTCATTGTGATGATTGTAAGAAGACTAGATTTTTCGTCACTATGCAGCATGTATAATGCTTGCAAATTTTTCAGAAATATACTTAGTTTGCACGCTGTTATTATAGAATGCAACATGTCTCTGAGTATAGTGGCCACAGTGAATACAATGAAGCTAAACTTTTTTAATGCTATATCAAATCATCTGCTAGAGCTCAACATGCGTGGCCTTCCTGACTTAACCAAAACAAAAGTTTTACCAGCCTTTAAAAAGTTAAAACGTCTGAAAGTTTTAGATATCTCTTACACAAATCTAAATATTTTAGATTTAATGGCATTACATAGCGCATGTCCAACTCTGAAAGATATTACCATTGACTTAAAATTTGGCCAAGCAACTGTTCAGATAGCAGAAGACACATTGCAGCAGTGTCAATCACTTTTTGAACATTTTGAAAATGTTCATTTTGTGGGTGCCCTATACAATTTGGTATATTCTATGGTAGTTTTACATATTTTAAAGAAATCGAAATTAGACACCCTTAAATTCAGTATTGTCGAACTAAATACTGTGCATACTACATTTACTACACAGACAAATACCGAGGGTGAGATACCTCACTTTAGGCACTTTGCTGCCTATTGGTTGACAAACTGGATATCAAAAACAATATTTGAAAGTATTAGCAGTTTCCCTGTCATTTCAAAGATACAGTTTAAAAACTATGAATTTTGTATAATCTACACATCTGAGAGGTATGTTCCCTCAGTTTATGCTTCACCATTATTTAAGAAATTCTTCAGTGAACATTTTAATGTGAATATACGATGTAACACCGACTACGAGAATGATCGTAAAGGAAAAGTTGCTTTAATGCTATGGAACAGAGAAACCACACAATTTGATGACATATTTTTTCAAAAACTTTATAGTCGCGTTAAGCCATGTTTCCCTTTTTATTATGAAGCACTTTCTGATGTTAGCTGTCCACAAAATTCTGATTGGATCTACACAAAACCAAGACCTACTGAGGTGACCAATCAATCAAACCAATCTGAACAATCATTAGACAGAAGGAGGATAGCGTCAATGCCCAATGTAATACTAGATTATGATAATTTATTTAAAAACAAACTTAAAGCTCAGTTAACTTTATTTTTTTTACCAAATCAGATAGTATCAGCCTCATTGCCATCTAATGGCCACTATTTTAGTAAAATTACATTTTTAAGTCTAGGTGGATATGTAAAATATAATAAAGATTTCTTCTTACATTTATTTGAGCGGTGTCATAATCTAGTTACACTATCAGTTGAAATTGCAGCTATTGCTGCATGTAGAACTTCTTATGACATTCTTCATGCTATAAAAGCAAGTCAGTCCATGAAAAATTTACGCTTAATTGATAAGGGAATGGATTTCAAACAGTTTTTTAATTTATTAGGTCAGTGTAAAACTTTAGAAAATATTAATTTAGTAGATACGAAGCAATGGGATTTTTGTCCAATTGGTGACCCTACTTTATTAGTAGCATCTTGTGCCAAATTGTATAATGTTTTCATAGAAGCACCATTTTCTGTAACAGCTATACCAAAACAGTTGCAAAGTTTTAACAAAGTTAAAACAAGTCTAAAGAGACCTCATCTTAGGGTAGTAATAAAGGCGGTTTCTAACGATACGTATTTATATGGCTATGATCCATTTTTGGATGTATTTAAATTAAATTCAATAAAACCAATATGAGAAAGTGATGGCGGAACGCGCACCGTAAGGGCTGGGGGCTACTCCGAAGCGATAATCCGAAGTATCGCCCGTTTCTTGACTTCCATAGTTTCATTTTTGGCTTTGAGTCCTTACCCGACTTCTTTGACTTATTTCTTTGACTGTCGTTTTTACGGTTCCGTACCCAAAGGGTCACACGGGAACCCTATTACTAAGGCTCTGCTATCCGTCCGTCTGTCTGTCAGTCCGTCTGCCACCAGGCTGTATCTCATGAATCGTGATAGACAGTTGAAATTTTCACAGATGATGTATTTCTGTTGCCGCTATAACAACAAATACAAAAAAACAATAAAATAAATATTTAAGGGGGCTCCCATACAACGAATGTTTTTTTGCCGTTTTTATAGATAACTAGCTGCGCCCCGCGGTTTCACCCGCGTAAATCTCGATCCCGTGGGAAAGCCACCCTTAACACTTAGGGGTATAAAAATTAGTTCTAAACCTATTCTCATACCTACTGAATATACATATAAAATTTCATCAAAATCGGTCAAGCCGTTTCGGAGGAGTATAAACACTAAAACTGTGACACAAGAATTTTATATAACCTACTGAATATACATATAAAATATCATCAAAATCGGTCAATCCGTTATAAACACTAAAACTGTGACACAAGAATTTTAAATATTAGATGATAAGTAACGAATCCTTCGTGCGCGAGTCTGACTCGCACTTGGCCATTTTTTTTTTTCCTTCGCCGTTGTCTGCCATAGTCAGCCGTTAGGAAACGGCCGACCATTCGGCCGATACTTCGGATTTATGTTCGGAGTAGACCCCGGTAAGGTGGCGTGGGACAAGAGTTCCTGTGAGGATTTGCCTCCGCAAATCCTAAGGCCTCCGCCTTTGCTCAGCATTGGGACAGTATAGGCCAATTATATTATAAGTATTAAGGCTTCTACATACTGGCCCGACTCGCGACGCGACACAAAGGCACCGCTCGTCGCGCGACACGCGGGGCTTTTGTGTCGCGCCGGTTTGTAGAAGCCTTTACTTCTAATATCATTGTATAGGCAAGTAAAGAAAAAAAAAACAATTTGTATGAAATATCTGGTTTATTAAAAAAAACTCCGGCCTTGAATAGTTTATTTTGATGTATAATTTTCTGATCACGCGGTTCAGTTATATATGTATCAGTTTTATACAGCACTAGTTGTTCCCGCGACTTCGCCTGCGTGCATTTTTGTATTTCGTATTTTTTTTTTATACAAACATCCAGCAGGCTTAGCATGACGCTTTCTATTTCTACTCTACTGTAGAATACTAATCGCTTAACTACCCTTGCCGGTAGAAAACTGTCTACACGGAAACTTCATTTTTGGCTACTCGCCCGTAGACAAAACGCTTCTCTACGGTTCTCATGCTATGCCTGCTAGAAGAAAAGTAGCCTATGTCCATCTCCAGGATCCAACTATTTTTTAACCGTGAACAGTGGAGTCAAGATCAAGACGCGTGATCTTAACATTTTACAGTTAAATATCGTCAGCGCCGTGTGAACGGCTGCTTAGTTACCTACTTAACTATACAATATCATGATTAAGGACCGACCGAAGGTTCGGTTTCCGCTAGTTTCGGCCAAAAACTAGAAAATCTAGTTTCGGCCACAGTTTCGGTTTCGGCCAATAATTGACCGAACCTTCGGCCCCTAGGTGTTCGTGAATTGTCGCGCATCATTCGGTTAGCTTTGAGTGAGTGAACGTGATTGCCAGTTGAGTTCGCTTATTCGCTAGCCGGCGCGATCGTG
The DNA here is from genome assembly GCA_948098905.1 of Tiliacea aurago. Lineage (NCBI taxonomy): Eukaryota > Metazoa > Arthropoda > Insecta > Lepidoptera > Noctuidae > Tiliacea > Tiliacea aurago. The sequence goes on from OX402577.1 coordinate 13,920,937, forward strand.
ATGATTTAAGGTTATGTGTTTTTTCTCGCGCAAACATTATTAGGTAAGTATTTGTTTTTACCTATGATGTATTTTAATGGCATTCATTAAAGAGTCTTGTCCTACAGTGGAAAATAAATAGGTTGTAAGTTGTAATAGAATACAATTCATTAGATATTTTACTTGGTTCTGTTGAGTTATTCACTAGAACCTATACAATATGAATTTATGTAGAAACTAATGTAACACTTAAAAGATGTGTGAAGATACCTGTGATGTTTGATGCAAACATTACTATATTTGTTTGTAATTGTTGTTGGATAAAATTTTGTACCCGTATTCGAATCGCCCCGTAAATCCGATACACAACTACCTCCGATGATTTAACTTTTACCGTGAATGACCCTCAGTACTATTAGTCATGTCGCATTTTTTCCCTTTAGTACGCGAGGTGCTTAGTCAATTCGGACGCGTAGTACAGTACAGTAGTACGTGAAACTTTTCTAGTTAAACTTCATTATTTACACTACACCACAAGTTATCTAATCATTCAGACTATTGTAAACATAAGTAATTAATGTTGATTTTTGAAAAAGTTTGACAAAATGTTGATGGTGTTTTTTTTTAAGTACTATTTTTGTGACATACTTACTTTAATTGTTGCATTTTATTTTTTTACACGTGTTATGTGTCTATATATGCGTAAAAATACAATAGATTTGCCATGCTATGCTATTTTTGACATGCTATAAAAATTCAAATAAGTTTCGGTTTCGGTTTAGGCCGAAACTGGGACCAAGACCAAAGGTTCGGTTTCGGGTGAAAATCCTGTTTCGGTCGGACACTAATCATGATTTGTATCACATCACAATATTTACATAGTTTGTAATTCCTAAGCATTATGGAGTAGTAGGTAGGTAGTTTACGGCTACGACAGGAAATATAATTTTTGTTTATTTCACTTTAATTTTGTATTAATATAAGTTTTATATGTACACAATTCAAACCTTAAACAATAAATATTAATAATAAAATATGTATGTGAGTTTTATAAGTCTGTTTCATTTTTATGCTTATGTATACATTTTGCGAAAGACAAAGATAGAATGCCCAAGACTGCGCTTCCACCGCAGGCGTATGTTAGGACTCCCCTGTAGTATTGTGGACATTCTGCTTCATTTTCACATTTGCTGTAACAAACAAAACATCAAATTATTGTCTTTTTAGGGTTCTGTACCTCTAAAGGAAAAAACTGAACCCTTATAGGATCACTCACTCGTGTGTCTGTCCGTCTGTCACAGCCAACTTGCTCCAAATCAACTGGGTTGAAACTTGGTTAGGCATAGCTACATTGTATAAATTTCTGTGACCCAAAAACGGACGTGTAACATCATCATCATCGTTCCAGCCGAAAGACGTCCACTGACGGACATAGGCCTCCCCCAAGACGTGTAACGTAATGAATTTGAATCACTTTTGGGGGCAAAATAGACAATAAAAAAAATTGTTTTGCAAACGGTGTCGTGTGACAACAAATGAAAGGGTACACAGTACATTTCATTTGATATGTCATACGACACCGTTTGCAAGGTAAATTGATTTTTTTTCTATGTTCCTTATTTTGTGAACAAATGAAGTTTTCAAAAACTGGCACTTTTGATTTGACACATAATATTTTTTTGCAGTATTTGATCCTTGTCAGCAACACTTGCTCAGTATAAAAATACGGGGTGCTTTATTTTACAAAAGAAACCAGATTTGATTCCTGATTCCTGGCTGCAAATTTTAGTTTGAACGCATTAATAAAGAAAACCGGAATAAATGTAACTAATTCAATAATTTTGTGTCAATTTAGATGACATGTAAAATTAACAATGTTAACGACTTTCGTAGCTGACCGTACCTAATAGAAAGCATCTACCAACAATTTATCTTCTTGGTGGTCAATTAATCTTGCTAAGCATAAAGATTCGTATTGTGTTGCTTATTTCTAGAACTTCTATGCAACCGTCTCACTGAGATAATTCTAATTTGAAGGCCACATCTAGGAAGTACAAAGATCAGCAAGTCTGCTGATGCGCTTAATCTTGATTTGTTGTTCCTTTTTCCGTAATATTATTAGGTTTTTGGGTAGTAGGTACCTACATAATGCGTAAATTTCTTTAGTTTTAGTGGATACTATGTCCGGGTACTCCTAATAACTCTTGGTTATTAGGAATACGCGGCCTACTCCCCAGCCGAACCACCAAAACTTCGTTATATTTCACTATTCGTTGAGGTTAAATTTTTTTCATTACACTTACCATCGCTCACAATGAAGGCCCATTGTGAGCGACGGTAAGTGTAATGTAACATAAGCCTCTCCAATTGCACGCCATTCAGCTCGATTCTCGGCAACTCTCATCCAGCTGCTACCAGCCGCCCTGCGAAGATCGTCGCTCCACCTAGCCTGAGGAAGTTCTGCCTTACGTCTGCCGATTCGCGGTCTCCACTCAAGAACACGTCTACCCCAACAGTCATTGGTTCTACGGCTAATACGGCCGGCCCATTGCCACTTTAGCTTGCTCGTTCTGTGAGCTAGGCTATGTCGACAACTTTGGTTCTCTGCCGGATCACTTCAACCCGGATTCGATCCCGTAGAGAAACTCCAAGCACAGCCCGTTCCATAGCTCGCTGAGCGACCTTGAATATATGGACCAGCCGTACCGTGAGTGTCCAAGTTTCGGCTCCGTAAGTCATAACAGACAGGACGCACTTTTTGAAGACCTTCGTCTATGGTCTGTGGAATACGCGACGAAAGTTCTCAACGATGCTTCCCAAACGCTGCCTAGCCTAACTGAATTCTTCTGTTAACCTGCCTCTCAAAGTTGTTCTTACCAAACTGCAGAGTTTTTCCGACGTAAACGTGTTCTCGAACAACCTCAAAAGCACCCCGCCATTGATAGCAATCGATCCCGGAGTGACAAGTTCGTTAAACTTATCCTGGGTTTTTTCATCCGGAGACCAATGTGTACAGAAGAATCAACTAGGCCGTCCAACATCTGCTGCAAGTCATGTAGTGATTCAGCCAGTATGACAATGTGATCTGCAAATCTCCTTCACTTGGGATTTGATGTCCTCAGCTCACCGTTGATATTGATGCCACAAATCCTCCAATGCATTAGAGCACAATTTCGGGGTAATTACGTCCCCTTGTCTCGCCACTCGACGCAGGGGGATATGTTCAGTTCCCTGATCCTAAGTTTGGACGGTCATTGTCGCGTTTTTATAAAGACATCAGGCATTGCTGCAGAGACTCCAAAACAGACCTGCAAAGCTATTCATAATCGTTCGATACGCTTCTGTGCTGAATCGAGCATCAATCAATGTTATCAAAGAAGTTCTCTAAAGGCTGTTCACAATTCAAAACACGAACATTTTGTCAGTTTAAATCAAATGTCTACCGCCATTCTTTCGACAGCTAATTGCTGTCGGGGGCAAGGCAAATCAGTAATTAAAACCGGCCAAGTGCGTGTCGGAATACGCACAATGAAGGGTTCCGTAGTTGGAATGAATTTATCCCAAAAACAAACTTAACATTGTAGTTGAAAAACATGTTCCCCCATACATCGATATACGTCACGGTTACTTCTCCAACTGAAAATGTAAGTTAGTAATTGCAAAAATATATTTTTTTAAGTGATAAAACTAGAAATTATAGATTTTCGTACTTTTTCCTTTACATGTGTTATGTGACCTTGCTTCTTGCCAAATTTCATGATTCTAGGTCAACGGGAAGTACCCTATAGGTTTTGATTTGTTTGCGAGTATCAAAATATGTCGCATAAATCGCCATATTTTTTTATTGCGTTGACTTGGAAGCTTGATTTTTTTAGAGCTTCAAGGGACCATAGACTTACGTATTTGATATTAATTTCAACTTGATCCCTCCACGCGTTCCTGAGAAAAGGGTCTTGACAGACTGACAGACAGACGGACAACGAAGTGATCCTATAAGGGTTCCGTTTTTTCCTCTTGAGGTACGGAACCCTAAAAATGTGTAATTTTCGATGCGACAACCTGTCGAATGGTTGTGAATTGCTATGCTGGTTTGGATAGAGTCAAAAACCTCATAGTCCACAAACGCAAGATATATTGGCCGATTATACTCTTCGGACTTCTGTATAACTTGTCGCACAGTGCGGGTGTGGTCTATGGTGCTATATCCCCCTTGAAACCCAGCCTGCTTCGGTAGTTGAAACTCTTCGAGTATTCGCACTACACGATTCGTAACGATTCATTAAAACAACTTTTATACGTGGCTATAATATGGAGCGAAATGGGTCTGTAACTCTTTAAAAGGGACTTATCACCCTTTTTAAAGAGAACGACCACTCTCATTCGCCACGCTTCGGGAGCTCTCCCAGAAAACACGACAGAGTCGATGAGCTTCCGAAGCTCTTTCAGTACAGGACTCGCTCCCACTTTCAGGAGCTCGTCCTCACCAGAAGCTTTAGTTAGGCTTGGTTTAAGCTATTTATGCCGCCTTGATTTCGTCTTGGCTGACTTCTGGCAGGTCTTCCGTGAAATGACGGGGTAAGGTGGCTCTGAAATCCTCATTTTCGGGATCAGGTTTCACATGCATGCGATGCGTATAAGTAATTGGCCGTAGAAGATTTTTACTTACGAAAGGATTCCGGTTTCGAAACGACGATATTCCCATTGGATTTGGTCAACTTCATCAGGTAACTTCTTCCAAGTGACTAGACATTATTAACACTCTCGACCCCTGATTTTACTCAGTAACTTTCTTTATAGAGCGCATATTGGAGCGTCGGAGGTCGCGTCGTACCAGTGTTCTAATTTCTGTTGAGTGCCCGATGTTCCAACGAAGCGATAGGTGGGTTTTCACATCGTTCCGTCATAAGCTCCAGAGTCCCTTCCGAAAGTTTGGGCCTCCTGGCCGTAGGTACGTCGCATTTTACAAAATCGCGTGCCTTCCCTCCTGAGGTTTTCCGCCACTTTCCACGGCAGCAAATCGGTTCTTCAGGTCTGACTGGAACGCTTCAGATTCTAAGTGCGAATTTCACCAATCAAACTAAACGCGATCAACACATACTCTTATAAACCGAGTTCAAGAGGTGTTAGTGTCAATATTACAAAGAAAATAATGACAGTGACAGCTCTTAAACGTAGTTTATGTGCTGATCGCGTTCAGTTTTCACTGGTGAAATTCGCCCTAAATAGTTTGGAGCATGTTTGCACGGAGCCTAAACTTCATGTTCGCTCGATATTGAAGTTGATCACTGTCGGGGCTGAACTTGTTGATCACCGAGACATCTCTGGTTATATGCATTTATCCGTTACGATGAAGTCTATCTCACCATTGACCATTATACAGAAAGAGAACTTACTTTGTCGAGTTATGAAGAAAAGCCTTACGTTTTTTGCAATTTGCAGGTCAGTGTCAGGTTGTATCTTGATCAAAATATGATGCGCGACTACAACAGATATGAACCTACTTACCTATTTACAGAATTATAATCATAAGAATCATTAATACATCTCTCTAAGTTAGATTTGTTCCCCAATGTCATTATTTCATGAAAAAGTCACAAATTTCTTCAATGGAACAAATCTAACCTACCTATGAATGATTCTAATGATTCTAGAATTATGTAAATACATGTCTGTGATCCGCGCATAGTGTATCTACAATAAAAGAGCGGCCATAATGAGAGAGGACACCTGAGAGTAGCCGTGTAGGTACCTCCTAAGCTTTTTTCCGGCGCATCTTAGGGTACCTAGTCAGCCGAGCTACCAACATGCTGACTGGCTAATCTTTTACTAGGTAGGTTATGCATAAGCTAACATTCTCATTTAGCTTGTACCGACACGAAAGAACAAGACGAACGCGCTGAAGCCCATGCGCGCACCCACAGTCCCAACATTGAGTTCAAAATGTGCTTCCGTATCAGTTTACCAAATGTTGAAATTAATTGACAATCAATTAATGAATACTAACTAATTTTCGATGGCGACAACTGCAATTCCCGTCACGAGTTTATCGGCGAAAGTGACGATCGAGTAGATGGCAGCTCCTTGATGAGAATGGGGGCCGATCAAGTCCGCAGTCACACACAGACTGGACACGAGGGTTATTGAACTACCCGCACCTGGAAATAATAATAAAAGCGTGTTAATAAAATGGTAGTGGCTAAGGCGAGCGCAGGCTAACGATAGATCCCTCAGCTCTTTTACGTCTGAATCCTCGCCAAGCAGTACCAACGGATACACCTAGAACGCGCATGTAGCCGGAAAACTTTAACAAACATGGCGCCCATTGCATAAATGTATGGAAAAGCGCTCCCGCAACCCGTAGGTACATTCTTCAAATGACACCGTACCTACATAATATCGTTTTTCGCGCATGCTCGTTGTTTGACGGCATTTTTTTTCATGTAAGTATTTACTCATAGATTAGGTAGATAGTTAAAATTTGTAAGTTACATTGCTAGCCATTGCAAATGCCTTTAATTGTAAGAAAAACCAAATAAAATCTAGGACGTTGTCGTCTGCTTAACTGGACTTTCCTGTGGGTGCTCAATAAATTAAGGCTTCCAGCCAGGGCATAAACTTATAAACTAAGCGACTACTCCCTTGTGGGGTAGGTACGAGCCTCGGCTTATGGTGTCGCTGGGGGAGGGACAGGCTGTATCGGATTAAACTTACCAATTAATGTAGCGACCATATATATTTGTACTATATTAGCGTGTGGATCTATAGCCACAGCTATCCATAGACAGCTTAACAGACTTAATAGACTTCCTATTAGATACGCCATCTGTGGAGGAAATTGTTTAATGAAAATAATGTTTATGTATGTACCATGGAATTAGTATACTATTAGATGCTACATTAAAAGTAGCGCAGGAAGCATAAATGGCTCGGTGGCTTTCATTGGAACTAGCGAAAGAAAATATACAAGGTCTGTCATTCACAAGGACCACCTTGCCATACTTTGTACCTCAAGTTATTCTCTTACGCAAGACATGAACCAAATTGCGTGGGAATATCGATTATTGGAGCCCAGAGGGCCTTTGAGCAAGCTTTTCACCCTGATTATTATACAGGGCGAAAAGCTGATAGGTGAGTAGGTGAGGCATAATGAGAGAACACCGAAAATATATTTGAAATGTTTCCGATAGGAGCCCCGTGGTCAGAATAACGTGAATTAAAAAAGTAATGTAATCTTCAGAGCCGTTGATTTTCGTATGATCGATTGTGGGCTATCCCTAAATCTGACGACGTTGAAAACTCAGATTTGGACAATTTTTAAAAGGATATTCAGGGCGAAAAAAAGGTTTCAGTGCTATAGGGTAACATGTCCTGATAGTGAATGTATAAATAAATATCTGACGGATTGATTGAGCCGTCTGGCAAATATGGCGAAATTTCATTGATTCAGATAAGTTCCCCGAAAGTTGTCATGATTTTGCATTTATCTCTAAATCAACGAACCGAATAGCTTTTATTTCAATTTGATGTTGACCCTTTTGTAAACATTTATCGGTATTCAGAAGTTTGGAAGCATGAAACACTTGAAAGTACATACATAATGATTAAAAGTTATGTACCAAAATTAGAACATAGTCAAAGTATCTAAAAGGTTCATCATTTCAAAAATTTATCAACTTGTCGCTCTGCTTAGCTTGCTCAAAAACCCTTATGCACTACATACCTCATTCTATTCACATAAATATTAGTAAAGTAAACAATAATTTATGATATTATTAGAATTGAATTGAAATGTATTTTAATTATTTCATGTAGTTAAGTACCTATTGTAATTGTAAGGAATCAATAAAACCTTAAAAGTATAAAGGCTCGTACAGACTGGTGCAATATCACGGGCGCGCGCGACAGGCACCGACAAAGAAATTTATTGTTTATTTATTTATTATGGCACTCCAACGACTAGTTCACAAAAGCACATTTAGAGAACTTTTATCATATTTTAAAATTACTGCAGTGAACATAACACTTAAAGGTGTGCACAGCACTTACATAATTTGCCTATCTGACATAAAGATAATTATAAAATCAAATGTTAATAATAATAATACAATGAAATAAATTTACAATAACAAAAAAATCAAATTAATCAATAATAAGAAAAATCAAATTAAATTGAAATAAATTCTATTACCAAAAATAATTGCAAAGAATATAATTAAAGATGGAATTCAAAATATAAGTTGCAAAAGATTTTTACGAAATTGAGCTAGGGTGTTGGAGAAGATGTCAATGCTATTGGTGCGAGAGTGGCTTTCATTATAAGTTCTCATCAAACGGTTCTACTAGAGCCACGTCGCCACCGCGATATCGCGCCAGTCTGCAGGAGGCTTAAACCGTAAGTTTCCTATGTCCGTATCTTAACATTACCTGATTCCCGAATCGATTAATCTTACTCTTGAGAAGTAGGGAAAAGAAGAATGACGATATGTATAAGACTAGCGGAACACTCGCGACCAGCTCGGATCCAGCGCTAGGGTTGTACACCAGGCGCTCTTCTAGGAACAACGGCACGTAGACTAGACTTAGAGCCCAGTATAACCGGGAAAATACGTATCTGAAAAATGAAAATCAAATTAGGTATGTTATAACTAAGGTGCCTACTAATTACCTATGTGTATTTCTATGGTGCCCTATGGCGGCCAAGCATTTCGTGAGGCCTGGGTCTGTTTGTACTTATATGTATAGATTTTTTCGGAGAGGTCGAGTAAACCTGGAAGGTAAAATAATTCAATTAAAAAAAACTGTAAACAGTTTATTTAAATTTAATTATTTTTTATGGCGCTTTAACGCGCTTTATAAAACGGTGATTCTACCTAAAGAATCCAGGGTGCAATAATGAGCGAAGTGAGCTCGACGATTCTAGCAGCAGGGATAGGTATCGGTAGGGATAAGTATCTTTCTGACCTTATAAAAAGAAATAGAAGCTAAGTAGGCACTTTGTCGTTTTTTGCAGAAAGACTTAAAGAGTTAAGAGAATCTAGGCTGCAAGAGCGAGCGAAGTGCTCATACTTACAATAAACTAGTTTGATAAAGGAGCGGCATACGAAGAAAATATATAATTTTCGATTTGGCGACTTCAAGAGTTCCATTTTCTTCGTTTTGTACTGGAGGCGATCCATTATTCACAGCGTAGCCATTGCTTGATTTTTCTTCCTTTTTCGATTTTAACTTGAAGAATATTTGGAACAAAAGGAATGACAATATCCCGATCCCAGAAATGATTAGTGATACATCCTGAAAAACAGAGAGGAGGTTAATTTTATTCCGCAAAATATACCTATCGCTAACCTATCAAATTCGGTTGTTCGAACATCTGTTTCAGGACTATATAATTCGTCCAAAGTGTAGCCTAGGTATTGGAGTACCTACCGACTACCTAGCTACCTGGGGACTTCCGGTCATCAACACTTTATGATGTTGATCGGTAGGTACCTACCCCTCACCCGCAGAGCCGTAAGTGCAACTAGAGCACGACTTAAAGCTCTTACAGACTCACGCGATATCGCAGGCGTGACAGGCAGCGACATAGAAATTGTGCTACTAGTGCCGCGTCGTGCCCGCGATATCGCACCAGTCTGGACGAGCCTTTAGGTCTATTGAAATCCTTGTCTGCAATTGATGTTATTTCCATTAAACAAATATCAACTGTAAATTAGGTTGTTTTCTTTAGAACAACTGGTACCTACCTACCTCTACTATTGAAAAAGTCATAAATTTTTTGAAGTTGTAGCGTAAACAGCCCCTCGATTGCGGTAATTTAAAATATGTTTAATACGTGAGCGTTTCATCTCTGCTTGGGTTCCAGTACCAGTCCAATCGGTGCGGAATTTGGTATCGCGGTAAAGTTCATGTGTTAACAAAGATGACACAAAGCTGGAACGTAATTGGGCTGTAAGCAAATATAAATTTTTAGAGATGTAACTCTGGTATTGATAAGTAATGTGCTTTTTAAGTATAATCGACAGTCGATTTGCCTATAGGTATCTCCGTCAATTATGGACCGATTTTGAAAATTATTTCTTTGTTTGAAAGGGTATGCTCCCGAGGTGGTTCTATTGTCACCAAATCAGAATCTGATGAGTGGATCTCATGGAAATCGAGAGAAACCCTCGAATTTTATAGGCAAACCTATAGGTAGCGATTTTGGTATTTTTTATAGTAACTCGTGCATTTGCTCCCGAAAATCACCATTTGGTGAAGTGCAACTGATGATGAAGACCACATATGGCCACCGGAACAACGTAATAATTAGTATTTAACGGGTTGCGATTCGATTAAGTACTTTAATATGGTTGCTAAGCAATTTATGCTCGTCACAATGCATATGGTGAGTGGCAGTTCTTCTGGTTCTTACCAGGAGAACTCCTCAACAATTAACGTCCCAGCATTGGGAAAAGCAATATTTTGTAAAAGGTGATGAGCACTTGACTTTAGGCTATTGTAACTTAGATAAATTAAAAACTGACCCACTAAAAAGTGAAAAATAAAAAACTTTTTGTAAAAAAAAATAAGTGACTTCCAAAAAACAAGTTTTTTACAAAAAGTTTTTTTTATTGATATAAATGATGATGAATCTAATGAAAGAATTTTGTGCCAGTTGTATAGTGGATTTCAACAGCTAGAAAACATTTAGAGAGTGGTACCCTTTTCTATTCATGAATCTCTCTTCATTATGCTGAGGGCACACTATGGCCACATGGGTCCCATCGACACAGGCCAGCTGTCCCGGCATTGTATAACGCCTGTATAAACCTAAAAAACAATTCAATCAATATTTTCCTTCAAAATGTCCCAGGGCCCAGGGCCCGAATCGCGGTAAATTTTTTCAAATGAAACGTAAATGTAGCATGAACGAAGTTCAAACTTTACATGATTTCGTATCGCGGTGTTTTGACATTTACTTCAAACGAAAATAGAACGCAAACAGAATGCAACTGCTGCGTTTGTGGAATAGTTGAAATGATGCTACTTTTTCTCAAACATTTCACGAACATTCGCTGTTTTTGTGTGATATTTGTTTATTTTATTGTGTTTGCGGTAAAAATGTTATATTTAGACCTAAGTATTAGAATGTGCTTACGCGTACGACGTAGCCGTAGCTCGTGCGGAGGCTAGGCGGCTGAATTTATTGGCGAGGAAGAGTGATCCGGCTTTCGATCGCAGTGATCGAAAGTTTGTAAAAAGATACCGGCTGTCCAAGGACCTTACTCGGGAGCTGATTTCCGAGTTCTCACAAAGAGAGAGAGTGTAAGAAATGCTCCTCATAAAGACCACATATCTATGATACTAAAATTCCATTACTTACATAAGTATTTTTCGTTTAGGTTTTGGTTGCACTAGCATTCTTTGCTTCTGGGTCTTATCAGACTCTTGTAGGAGATAACCGGAAACACTGCGTTTCTCAAGCCAGTGTTTCCAAAGCAATCCGGCAGGTGGTAATGACTTTAAATAAGACCTCTCAGTTATAAGAGAGTTAAGTATAAATAATACCGACTTTGAATTTATCAATGAACATTTTGAAGAAAAATATTGATTGAATTGTTTTTTAGGTTTATACAGGCGTTATACAATGCCGGGACAGCTGGCCTGTGTCGATGGGACCCATGTGGCCATAGTGTGCCCTCAGCATAATGAAGAGAGATTCATGAATAGAAAAGGGTACCACTCTCTAAATGTTTTCTAGCTGTTGAAATCCACTATACAACTGGCACAAAATTCTTTCATTAGATTCATCATCATTTATATCAATAAAAAAACTTTTTATAAAAAACTTGTTTTTTGGAAGTCACTTATTTTTTTTTACAAAAAGTTTTTTATTTTTCACTTTTTAGTGGGTCAGTTTTTAATTTATCTAAGTTACAATAGCCTAAAGTCAACTGCTCATCACCTTTTACAAAATATTGCTTTTCCCGATGCTGGGACGTTAATTGTTGAGGAGTTCTCCTGGTAAGAACCAGAAGAACTGCCACTCACCATATGCATTGTGACGAGCATAAATGGCTTAGCAACCATATTAAAGTACTTAATCGAATCGCAACCCGTTAAATACTAATTATTACGTTGTTCCGGTGGCCATATGTGGTCTTCATCATCAGTTGCACTTCACCAAATGGTGATTTTCGGGAGCAAATGCACGAGTTACTATAAAAAATACCAAAATCGCTACCTATAGGTTTGCCTATAAAATTCGAGGGTTTCTCTCGATTTCCATGAGATCCCCTCATCAGATTCTGATTTGGTGACAATAGAACTACCTCGGGAGCATACCCTTTCAAACAAAGAAATAATTTTCAAAATCGGTCCATAATTGACGGAGATACCTATAGGCAAATCGACTGTCGATTATACTTAAAAAGCACATTACTTATCAATACCAGAGTTACATCTCTAAAAATGTATATTTGCTTACAGCCCAATTACGTTCCAGCTTTGTTTCATCTTTGTTAACACATGAACTTTACCGCGATACCAAATTCCGCACCGATTGGACTGGTACTGGAACCCAAGCAGAGATGAAACGCTCACGTATTAAACATATTTTAAATTACCGCAATCGTGGGGCTGGTCTATAAGACTTAGATATTATTATATGCCAGTGACCTTGAGTGGTTAGCTTGGTGTTCTGTATTTGCGCCATTCTCAGTTTTTTATCCGCGTTAGACGTAACTTTACAAATTGATTTCACTATGTAATATAAACATAATCTAAAATATTCACATAATAAATTATTGAAAAAATGCTTTAATTTAACATATTTTTTTTTCAAATCATTAACACTACTCGTTTAGACGTGATCTTCAAATCATTAAAAGTCGGTTATCGTAGCCTTAATTGTAAGTTACTATTAAAGTAAATTTTCCAAAAAATACGAGTTACGCAGATTAGAGGTCACAATGTTAGCCTCACTCATTGTAAAATAATTTAAGGACGCATACGCAAATTGGACAAAAATTAGCATTTATTCGGTACATTTTGCGGCAAAATTAAACTAAAACAAATGTAACTAATAACTGCCACAGATAGATTACTCTTTCATCTCAAATAGTAGCAATTTTTTATTCGGAAATGTTGGTTCATAATATTGTAAAAAATAATTTCTGTTGCCTCTTCACACCCCGACAAACTTTAAAGGTACTTACTTTAGACCATCGAACTGAATAACTTTGAATAAGGGACCAACTTTGAAATCGGGTTATTAAAAAACAACTGTCGTAAAAATTTACGATAACGTGTTGAATTTAGGAACATTTTTCTTCAATATAATGACATAAATTTAGTTTTTAAAAATATTTTATGTAAGCAGACAATACATGTTTAACTCAAAAAGGTAGAAAAAATAACTATCAAAATGTTATAAACAGTCTCAGAAAATAATGTTGAAAATATCTATTAGATATTTTTTTTTAAAAGACTATCGGTAATGTTTTTTTCCTATTATTTAACAAACCTTATCAAGAAATTCAAAAAAAAATTAAATACGAATGCACGAACGATGACGAAAATGATTTTATCCGTGTGATAAAATCATTTTCGAGAGCGCAAAAGTGATGAAACTATTAACAGGTGCTGAGACTGACACGAATGGTTTATCACCACGAAAACTGTACTTTTATAATTACACAGTTATTTACACAATTATTTCAAGCTTTCTCACAATTAGATAAGAAATTGACGAAAAACCTTCTTTATTTTTTTATAGCACCCATAGGTACGTAGATAAATAGGCTGCTACTTGCATCAAGGTGGAAAAATTACAGTGCATGCCAGCGTGTTCTACATGAATATTGAGAGACGATAATCAAGCTAACATCGTGAAAGCGATCAGTAGAAATGAATACTCCATTTGAAATAAGATTAGAAATTTAAATAAACTTATTTTAGAGTCCGATCAACCGATTTTGACTTCTATTGGGTTAGCATGACAAATGGCAGCTGTTATGAACAGTTGGTACGAGTATTGTAACCACCAATTCCGTGTGGTGACGGACGTAAAGAATAGTAACATCCTATTTCTTCCCGTGGGTGTCGTAAAAGCGACTAAGGGACTTACTAGAGAATGGGCAGCAGCATTCTCTATGCATTTTAAGACCATACTGCGATCGCCAATCCGCCTGCCAAGCGTGGCGATTATGGCAACCCCCCTTTTAGGGAAGACCTGTCTAGCAGTGGACGTCTTTCGGCTGAAATGACGATGATGATGATGATTGTAACCACGTTTTAGCTTTTAATGCCATCCTTATGCCTACGGAATAGAAGTTAAAATCAGTCGAACGGACTATAATTTTTATTTAAATTTCTAATCTTATTTCAAATGGAGTATATCTATAATTTTCGAAGATCACAATAACCATGTTACGGGCTTGATGCCTTACCCTGAATTTGTAGTCATCCATGGGTCCAATGAACGTGCTATAGTTGCTGGCTCGCAGCACCACCCAAGTTACTAGGTACACAGCCAAACTTGACGTCACTGAAGCCATATATCTGAAAAAGGTAAATAAACTTATTAACAAAATTATTATTACGAATAGGTACCAATCTATGTTAGAGGGTTTGGTTTCCGCACTTAGTCCTTCAAGTGGACCATTGTGCGTGGGCCATGGCGGCCGTCAGTAGTTAATTCCAACCAGCCCACCTCCCTCCAGAAGCTGATTAGGTGTTCTGGTCTGCATAGGATATCTGTGAAGGATCTGGGTGACCCAAGGGTTTCTGTTCTGATCTGGGTGACGCCTGTGCAGTCAAAGAGCACATGTGCAATGGTTTCTTCAGCCTCCATGCAAGCCCTGCACAGAGGACTGTCTGTTATTTCTATTGTGTGGAAGTGTTTGTTGGATAGGTACCCAAGTACTTACGTAATTGTAGCTTAGGTAAAGTAGGTAAGATTTAAGTCCTTTTATAAAAAAAGTAACATGCATAACTCCTTCAGCGCCTATAAAATATGTCGCTTAAATGGCCGTATTATTTTTTTTTGTTTTGGCTTCGAATCATTATTTTTTTAGAGCTCCTTATAGGAACCGTAGACTTAGGTACGTATTACTTAGATATAAATTTCAACTTGATCCCTCCACGCGTTCCTGAGAAAAAGAGTCTCGACAGAGTGAGAGACAGACGGACAACGAAGTGAACCTATACGGGTTCAGTTTTTTCCTTTTGAGGTACGGAACCCGAAAAATAAACAAAAAACAAATCTGGAAAATCGGATGTTTCAGGTGTGCTTGAACTTTTGTTCTAAGTAAATACTTATTACCCATACACGCACATAGGTGAGCAGGGTAGCCCAGTGGTATCCGACCGCGACTTACGATCAAAAGGTGAAGGGTTCGAACCCAAACCGGCGGTTTATTTTGTGTAAATTATTTGATCACCACTGCTCTCAACAGTTTCGGAGAGATAACGACTCCCTGCCTCACACCTCGCTGCAGTAGGATAGGTTTCGAGGTCCGGTCCTTTTTTATTTTTTTGGGTGGGTAATTATCAAATAACTTAGAAAGAAACAAAAAAAGAAAGAAAGAAAATACGTTTATTTGCGGTAAACATGACGCAAAGAAAGAACATATTATACAAAAAGAACAAGTAGGGGAAAATATGCGTCACATCCACGCAAAACGGCCATCGCTCAGCATAATGCTGCGACCCTATTCGAGACAGAGCCCCAGCGCTGGTTTTCAGCGATAGCCGGCGTTGACGTGATGACGCTGACGATGACCGCTGCAGCATACAGTGAGATTATAAATAAGAAACAAAATAAACACAAACTACTTAGATAAACCCTACTTCTCCCGCTCTGGGCGGAGCGGGCGTGTCAGACTTTTACTGACTAAAACCCACCCGTATTCCTTCATTTGCCTGTGTGCCAGGGCCACGATGGAAGGCGTTGGCCCTATCAGACCCCGTCAGTTGGTGCTGACAACTCTTTGAGGTGCGCGTGGAATACGACGCGCCGTCGACCCGGGCCTGGTCCTTATCGGACGGTGAGCTACCAATCGCTCACCGTCCGCAGGCCCGCGCCTACGGTGGCCGGAAATCGGCTTGCGACTCCCGACGCCCGGGGCGTCTCCTGCGGCGACTAGGGGCGCGAGGGCGCGAACCTTGCCTCTCCCTCACGCGTTCCACCTCCTCCTTCGCAAGCATTACTAATTCGCAGAAGGAGGTGACGGCCTCCCATGCACTCTCGCTCCGAACCATGGCCTGAACCAGGGCGGGACGCGAGAGATCGTCGCTGCCGATCGCCTCCGTGAGGACACGGCGGTGCTCCGGCCAAGCTGGGCAGACCTCCACTGTTCTTCATCACCACTGTTCTCAACAGAGTCGGAGAGATAACGTCTCCCTGCCTCACACATCGCTGCAGAAATATAGGTTTCGAGGTCCGGTACTGGAGTCGGACTGACATAGTGGCGTTTTTGTACAGACACTTCAGCACCTCAATGTACCGATAGTCGATCTGGCACCGTTGAAGAGACTGCAGTACAGCCCATGTCTCGATCGAATCGAAGGCTTTCTCGTAGTCCATAAACGCTAAGCAGAGAGGCCCTACAAGGTGGACCGATGACCTTGTGAAGGCTGCAGGTATCCGCTGGATGCGGGAAGCACAGAACCGGTCGAAGAGGCGTTGCTTGGGGAGGGCTATGTCCAGCAGTGGACGTCTTTCTGCTGAAATAATGATGACGATGATAATGACTGCTCTCAAAACGGTGAAGAAAAACATAGTGATGAAACCGGCATGTCGTAGAACCAAAAATTGAAGACATGTGACATCTACCAACCCGCATTGTGTCCGCGTGGTGGATTACGGCCGACTCCCTCTCACGGAGAGGAGGCCTGTGTCCCAGCAGTGGGAACATTATAGGCTGATTATGCCCATAGGAAACCAGTGCTCAGGTAAGGTAGTTTCCATGGTAATTTCATAATGAGTTGATTTACCTACTCACAAATTGGAGACTATTCCCATAAATGAACGAAGGTTTGTATTAACTGTCCTTACCCGGTAGGTACCTACCTACTTATGTAAATGTTATCAATTTACGCAAATGTTTTGTTTTTCTCTTCACAATGAGAAACTGGAGCGGAATCGGGTATTTGTGTACATTAACCGGCTGTGGCCGTGAGGCAAGTTCATGATTTAATTTGGGCAGGGCTGGCAAACACAACAAAACCTCATCTTAAGTCAGTCTATGTATTGTATGTATCTACGGCATAATGATCTGCACCTCAAGACTCGACTGAAACAGATGTGTAGTGTTAGCTCAAAAATTACAATAATTTAAAACAACACTGAATTTTACTTTTGCTGTTGATACATATTAGTTTTATATTCCATCACGTAATGTTATTTTAATTTAAACTTCCTAATTTTAGTTATTATATACAGGGTCAAATTAAATTAGCTAGCGAAACTCCGCAGCTGTGATGGGTATCGATATCTAAACACGAAAAAAATAAAAATAAAATAATTCGATGACTTTTTTTTGGGTCATCAACCGCAGTGAAGTGGAAATATCTATTTAAAAATATGTTTTGTGCAAACTTTACAAACGCGATGGGCAACAATATTAAATAAAACAAGGGCAACAATATTAAATAAACAAAAACTAAACAAGGTTAAATAAAACAAAAAGAAGAAAAATCGGTCGTTGACCCAAAAAAAAATCTGCAATTTTTTATTTTTTTATTTTGTCGTGTTTAGATATCGATACCCATCACGTCTCGTCTGTTGACTCTCGCTAGCTAATTTAATTTGACCCTGTATATTAGTTTCATAGTTTAGTGCTTGTGGCACACCTAATAATGTTTATGGGGCATGCGGTGAAGAATTTTTTCCACTAACCTTAAATAATATTAGATATTACTTTAACTATTTACAGTGTAAACAATTGTTGGTTGGCCACTAAAGGAAAATAAAAAAAATAAAACACTGGTAATAAAAATTACCTGATTGAAGTCAAATCAGCACGCACTTGTAGGTTATCTGTAATGGCAGGAATCATCGCTAGGTGAGATATCTGCACCACTGCCCATCCGATCTGAAAGACGGTTATGAGCACTCCGTAGTAGACCGGCATCCACCAGGCCAGGTAGTCGGGGTCGTTCGTCAGCCAGCAACCCCAACATCTCACGAAGAGCAGAGGAAACGTACACGTCACTAAGGCGCAACCTGAAATTAAAAATTTTGGTTAAAACATATGTGATACGTGTCACCTGGTACATACCTACCTACCTTCTTAAAACTTCACGAATATAAATTGTCTACAAGATTAGAACAATATCAAGGAGTTTATGTAATAAAACTTAGTTCGCACATTTAGGGTTCAGTACCAATTGGTTGTAATAGGAGAGATGAGGGAATTTCAAAGAAAAAATCTGGTTTATCAATATATTGGTATTTTTAGGGTTCCGTACCACAAGAGGAAAAAACTGAACCCTTATAGGATCACTTCGTTGTCCGTCTGTCTGTCTGTCTATCTGTCAGTCTGTCAAGACCCTTTTTCTCAGGAACGCGTGTAGGTATCAAGTTGAAATTAATATCAAATACGTAAGTCTATGGTCCATTGGAGCTCTAAAAAAATCAAGCTTCTAAGTCAACGCAATAAAAAAATACGGCGATTTAAGCGACATTATTGCGACATATTATTTCGATACTCGCAAATAAATCAAAACCTACAGGGTACTTCCCGTTGAACTAGAATCATGAAATTTGGCAAGAAGCAAGGTCTTACAGCACAAGTATAGGAAAAAGTCTTTAAATTGTAAATTTCTCTGTCTGTCTGTCTGTCAGTCTGTCAATACCCTTTTTCTCAGGAACGCGTGTATGTTCAAGTTGAAATTAATATCAAATACGTAGGTCCACTGTCCCTTGGTGCGCTAAAAAAAATCAAGGTTCTAAGTTAACGCAATAAAAAAAAAAACGGCGATTTATGCGACATATTTCAATACTCGCAAATAAATCATAACCTATAAGGGTACTTTCCGTTGACCTAGAATCATGAAATTTGGCAAGAAGCCAGGTATTATGGCACAAATATAGGAAAAAGTCCTAAAATAGTAAATTTGTAGTTTTATCACATAAAAAAAATGTGTTTTGCGATTACAAACTTATGTTTGCACGAGAACATGTTTTTCAACTACAATATTAAGTTTGTTTTTAGGATAAATTCATCCTAACTACGGAACCTTTCGTTGTGCGTGGTCCGACACGCACTTGGCCGGTTTTTTTTGTAAAATATACGTAACAATAAATATAATTACCAAATTTCAAGTTCATACGTCAATGGGTCGAAGTTAAAAAAATCTTCGGAACAAAATTATGTAAAAAAACCGGCCAAGTGCGAGTCGAACTCACGCACAACGAAGGGTTCGTAGTTCCGTACCATTATCTATAAAAATGGCATAAAAAATCACGTTTGTTGTATGGGAGCCCCCCTTAAATATTTGTGTTATTTTAATGTTATTATTTATTTTTAAAGTGATTATATAACTAAATTTCAACTGGCTAACTATCACGGTTCATGATATACAGCCTGGTGACAGACGGACAGACAGACAGACGGACAGATAGACAGACGGCAGAGCCTTAGTAATAGGGTTCCCGTTTTACCCTTTGGGTACGGAACCCTAAAAAGCTGACTTTGGTGACTTCTCATTCCTTTTTCCTCATTTGTTTTCCAATATTTTTTAAAACAAAATACTTATTCATTATGTATCTACTCAACGAGCTCTAAACAACGATATCCCACTCGATGGGGTAGGTAAATTTTGTATCGCGCCCCCCTTTAGCTGTATAGGAGCCCCACATATACACATTTATAAATATTTTTTAACAATATGACTTTGTGTCAACAAGATACTTAGACTGAAAATTTGAAGACTGTAGCTCCAACCGTTTGGCTGTAAAACCAGTGTGACAGACGGACACGTGAGTGACAGCAATAGGGCTCCGTTTGGACCCTTCGGGTACGGAACCCTAAAAATCAATAGATAATCTTGTAGGTACATAGTTTAGTTTTCTGTTTATCCTATCCATGTTAGAATATTCTTTTGATTTATCTTCATATATTATTGTACATCCTAGAGCCTAGAATATAGGGCCTAGAGGTATGATGTAGAATTGTAGAGATACTTTTTTGAAATTTTGACCAACTTTATTTGTTAAGACGCAGATATATAACTATTATGCCAGTCACCTTGAGTGGTTAGCTTGCGTGTTCTGTACTGAGCTCACGCAACGCCTCATACGTTCAGCCAGTAATGGGACTCGCCCATCAAGGAGCGCTGTCCCCAATTTGACGCATTATTAATTTATTATACAAAAAACAAAAGGTATTTTAATAAAACGCGTATACTAAAAGATCAATAATTAAATTATCTTTAAATTGGTGAAGGTTTCAGAAAAATACGCTTGTTAGATTTTGCGCCATTCTCTGTTTTTTATCCGCGTTAGACATAACTTTACAAATTAATTTCACTATGTAATATAAACATAATCTAAAATATTTACATAGTAAGTTATTGAGAAAATGCTTTAATTTAACACATATTTTTTTCAAATCATTAACACTACTCGTTTAGACGTGATCAGTCTTCAGTATAAAATCATTAAAAGTCGGTTATCGTCACCTGAAGCATTTAACAACTACTACAATAAACAATATTCTATTCTATCGGTGCTGTAGATATGCATCCATGACCGTTATTTATGAGGTTGTTCGGGAAACCCAACTTTAACTTCTGTAACAGGTTGATGCTGATAAGGCACAGCACATATTACCATTTTTGGCATGCATAGAGCTACTTTCCATTGTTTGCAAATGAGTAGGAATGACAATCGAACCTATAAAAATCTACTTGAAGATATTGTGATTATGAACCTTCCAAGAACCTGTTTTTTTGCGTCGATCACCGAAATTCTACGTCTGGTGTTTAGTAAACAGACTTGGTGGCTTGTGGCCATTACTTAGAACTACCGCGAGCAGCAATCACAATGAGCACAAAAGATGTTTTGAATGGCTATATAAACTATGAGGGAGATTTAACGCAAAGTACTTACCTGCCATGGGAAAGACGATCTTAAGTTTATGTTAGCTATATTGTGAAACACTGGTTTTATTACCTTATTTATCTACATGAATAATGAAAAAAGCTAATTCATAAGTTCACGTAATTTCATAACGTAGACAGGTAACCATTATTACCTAGGTATTCTTTCACACAAGTACGTACCAGTTAAATGCCAGGACTTCAAACTTCCAAATCTGTCAGCTAACACACCCACAACTGGAGTAGCCAATGCGTCTATGACTTGACCTGGAATTTACAAATGAATAATGTTAAAGAATGACAACAATGAAAAAGCTGCCAAGTTAGGTTCCGTAAGAACTGTGATATGTGGGTACGATCGGCCTAACAATTTTTATATTATATTAGCCTATTATATTAGTCTGCGTAGTGATTTTAAGAATTTAAAGGCTTAAGGCTTCTACGTACTGGCGCGACTTGTCGCGCGACGCGACACCGGTAGAACAAATTTCTTGATTTTTTTATTGAAATTGCCTTTATTCACCAGTATTATGTAGTTATGTGAACAAAAGAAAAAAAAATATCGATAAATAATTTACACTAGGTAGGTATGTAAGTAGGTACATAGGTAAAGTGTGAGTCTTCATAATGTGATGTGCACATATCGAAATGAGGCAAACTAAGCTTAATTTTATCGACGGAAAAACAAAAAATAAATAAAAAGAATATACAAAAAAGGGTCAAGCTACCTGCTAAAGTAAAGAACGTGGCCGAGTGCAAGGCAGTTGATAGGAAACGTTTTGATTGAGTTATAAACATGGTATTTTTACTTTTAGAAAGCTGATACGATGAAGAATATTTAAGTAATTTAAAGCAATAAATAAGGGTAGGTAATCGGGACTTCTATTGGCATATTTTACAATTATTGTAAAAATATATGAAAAAATATCATCAGATTTTTGTTATGTAACGTTGATTTTTACCGTAATTCTCAATTGAGGGTGAGTTTTTATTTTATTAAGACGCCCTATTATTTCCAGTCATTACTGAGTTTGTTTCATCGTGATGAATCGTTTTGTTTAAAAGTTATAGGTACCGATTTTTTTACGCAAGGGTCACAGCAGCGAACAATAATTTAAAAAATGCTAAGTATAAAAAGTTGAATTGTTTTATTTTTCTTTTTAATTTTGTTTTCCGTCGATAAAATTAAGCTAAGATTCCCTCATTTCGATAACTGCACATTATCCAAGACTCACACTGTATACAGGGTTACAGGGAAAGTCGTACTGAATATTAAAGGATGTTATTATTCAGGTCATTTCCGATGTCTATTCTAATAACATTATTTTAAGATTTTATGAACAAACCTAGTAGATGATATACCTTTTTGAATAGCTAAAGAGACGTAGAACTTTGTAAAGTTATTTGCAGAATAAGTTCCATACAATTTTTTTTATTAAAAGCCTGTTAAAGTTAAGAACACTCTATTAGAAAATTCATAATGCTAACCGTTGTCGAGCAGTTTTTTAAGCTGTTAGTAGTAGGTTCAGTTTCTGTTGATCATTTTTATTAATGGACATGTCCTCTAACTAGATACATAAAAAAAACCGACTCTAGGAGCTCTAATCCCAAAGAAAACGACTAAAAGCCAAAAAATAAAGGATTTAAAAAAATAAAAGGTATTTGTAGTACGTACATAATAGAGCTTAATAATTAAGTAAGCGTAGTAGTAAAACTAACACTCTGTAGGGGTGAACTACTGTTCTCATAGCTAGGTAGCAAAGCAACCTGTGTTAAGGAGAGACAGTTTGCCTCCCTCGATAAAAATCTTAAAAAGAATGCTACCTACGTGTTGACTCCTAAATCAAGTCATTAGTTACATTACATACATTATTATCAATCTTGTTAACTAGAATAATACGAATTAATTTAATACTGTGTCTGTATTGGTTACAAATACGAAAAAAGAAAAAAAATGGTTATAAAAAAAAATAAGTATAAAATCATAGTAAAAAAGAGAATGTTTTAAGTGAGACGTGATGTATGTGTGAGTGTTTGTTGTTTGTGTACTGCGTGTGTGAGTGTTTGGTGTTCGTAAGTGCGGGTTTATAAGCGCGTGGGGGTGTGGGTATGTGTGTATGTGTTTGAGAAATTACTATTGGGCTATTAAACGGTTATGTTGAGCCAAGAAGTTATGAGAGTGATTTTAAGAGATCCTCAGTCTCATCATAGGTTTTCAAAAGCAGAAACGAACGGACGGCAGTTTTGCATTTGGAATATGGTAGGCTATAAATCTGTAAGTTTGCGTTTATCTTGTTGTACAAATATGGACCAAAGTAAAAAAAGAATCGTTTCGTGAATCTATAGTACGGTGCTGGGATAGTGCAGAACATATCTTTCCGACGTTTCGTGACTGTAATTAAAGGCGTTAGTCGGTGTTGTAGAAGAATGGTCTGCAAGACAAAGTGTTGTCTAACGTTAAGGACATTCCAATCTTTGTAGAGGGTTGTTGTTGGGTACATAATCGGTTTAAACGTGGCTACCTTCAATATTGCTCTGTGGGCCGTTTCTAGCTGTTTCACTGTCGTGAAAATAATCTTTAAAATTTAATATCTCCATAACGGTTAAGTTTCGGACATTTTATTTCAGAATGAAATTCATCGGAAATGACCTGAATAATAACATCCTTTAATATTCAGTACGACTTTCCCTGTAACCCTGTATATGTAAATCTTTTTGCATATTGTATACCATCCACGCTTTAATTTTATAATAATAGATATCGGTTCATTCCACTAACATTGTTCTTGAATAAAGAAAGAAAAACAAAAAAAGGCGAATGAACACAGAACAGCTGATAAAATTTTTCAAAAACTTAGCAGTTATAATGAAAAATATGAACAAACACGTCAAAAAACACAATAAGTAGGTAAAGACCGTGAAATTGCAGAACAACTATTATAGAATTACAGAACTAAGAACAGTACCTACTTAATCAGATAGAAAATTATGTCTTAGGGACATGGACAGTTTGGACACTGTGTAGGTACCTAAGATAGCAATAATTTTGGCCTTTCCAAGAGCTCTTATTCTAAACACAGTAATGAGGTTTACCTAAGAGTAGCATAGCACCAGCCACTGCAGCTCTCATGTTCAGCACGGCTTGGAAGAACAGCATCATGTACGAGAACCACATAGCTGCACAGAGGTCGTTGTACACATGACCCAGGCCAAAAAGAACGTGCTGACTGACCCTCCACCATTTTCTTTTGAACGAGCCACTGGAAAAAACAATGAGAATTGTGAATACAACTGAATAATAAAACAAGACTTTTTCCCGAGCCAATGTTTATGTAGAATTGTCTGGCGGTTCAAAGACCAAACGACGCTATATTCGCTACGTCCGTTTTATTTTTTTTATTTTTATTCATATTTATTTAGTGACTTTTATAATCGCAATGCGTATGACAGACCCATCATACCCTGAGTATATAATAAAAAATACACTGTTATGGATTAAATTCGGGCCATGAACCTGAATAGACTCTTCGCATAATCACCATTTGGTTGAGACAAAAGTCTATGGAATGTGCCTAAATCAAATCGATTCAACCTACGTCCGTCTTATTAACTTTAATTTTGTTAAAGTAGTGATAAAGATGTCTACAATTCGTTATACGATTGACCCAAGTGTCATCTGAAGAATCATGAAGTTATTAATTGTTTTTCAGCTCACAATACGTAAACCTTTTTTTAATTAATTTCATTTCGTTTTACGATTTTCGGATTTAGCAAAGTAAAACAGCTGTTTTCAAATGAGACTGATTCAGCTGCAGCAATCAATAAGTACAAACTAAGGTCAATTGGCGACTCCACCACGTGGAAATCTAAAGAAACCTAGTTAAGTATATTAGTTTTAGTATAAATGCGAAACCCGAAACACGTATCTAATATTTTTATGTCAATGTACCAAATTTCGATCGTGTTTATTTTGTTGTGTTTGTGTCGCCAAATACACAGAACAAGGCGCCAGACATTACGTTAGGGCTCGGGGAATTCCGAGTAAGATACGCAATTATTTTATATATTATTATATTATATAGTATTATAGGACAAAAAGTAAAAAAAAAATAAAAATCCAGAAACCTCGAATGAAGACAATGGCAACAGAAACTAGTATAGCAGTGACATAGAAAAGTGTCGAGACAGCAGTTTAATCCCGCCAAAAGATTCATCATTCAAGAAGCTCGGCGAAGCTGGACTAGACGTAAGATAAAGAAAGCTGCTAGCGAGATTTACAAGAACTCTGAAACGGATAGTGAGACCTCAGACAAAGACTCTGGAATCAGCAACATGTAATAAAGCATAGCAGTGACACAGTCAAGGACAGAGAGGACCTGAGCCAACCGGGTAGCAAAACTATTAAAAGATGCCCCCCCTAGATATATATAACCCGTCTCTCCACTATTCCAATGCTTACTCTAGGATGCATATCCGGTACGGCTCTAATAATCCATCCATATCCCAAGGGCACGTCTTCATTCATTCATTCAAGAATCTATGTACCAAATTTCAAAACTGTATCATGAAAAATCACAAAGTTATAAGGTTGTTATTTTACCGGGTTGTCAGTACAAATACATGGTAACGGCGCCCCCGCGCCTCCAGGGTCGTCTTGGGCTCATTGATAATAATTTGGCAGTAGGTAACTAACCGTACGGCGATTGTATTGTAAGCAATTAAATTGTGATAACATTTTCCATCACACTTAAATATTTTTGGGACAAAATATAACATGGTGTAAAAATTATTGAAATCGATCAGTTCCTTAAATAAACTAAATAGATATATCCAGGTTTCGCATACTAAAAATAATGTTGTATATTTGACCGCAGGCAGACTTGCAAGGCTAATAAATGCAGCACCATTATAGAAGTTTAAATTAAGAGCCATATAGAGCACACGGTGCAGTGTATGTGATTCAATTAGCTTGCCTAACGCCATACAAGTTACGGGCCAAAAAACCATGTTGTAGGTTGTAGTAGAGTACGTACGTAGCTACTTCTCAAGACATTCGATTTGCACTTGAGCATTACATTGTTATCCGAATTGATCGAAGCTGGCAGAACGCTAAATTAGACAAATTGGTTAAGAAAGGATCCTAAGAGGATATTCTTCGTGAGGGGGAATTGTGTAGTTAGAGGCACTCTTGCAAGTGCTTGTGGGAAACGGATGATTTTCGTTCCTGGTCCCATACGCGCTGGAACATTTTCCTCATTTACCTTAATTCAGTTTCGTAATGTCACGAATTGGATAAGTTGCACCAAACTGAACATGCACGAGATTAGATAAACGGTCCTGATAAGGAATGCTAACGAGTAAATTACCTCAAGTTAATTTCAACTTCTTTGGCTTCTTCTTTGTTGGTCTCTTCTATTTTTGTGTCTACATCCGTCGCTCCATATTTCAC
Organism: Tiliacea aurago; assembly: GCA_948098905.1. Taxonomy (NCBI): domain Eukaryota; kingdom Metazoa; phylum Arthropoda; class Insecta; order Lepidoptera; family Noctuidae; genus Tiliacea; species Tiliacea aurago. The sequence continues at coordinate 13,947,452 of OX402577.1, forward strand.
ACTCATTTTTTTATTTATGATCTCTTCTGTGCAGTTCGTATGCGAATTTCAAAGAAAACGTCTACAAATTGTAACATTCGCTTGTCACCCACGGTGAAGCACCTTACACACAATGTTTAGTAAAAATAAACACATTCACATCTGTGCTAACATTACACTGTTTTATTTCTTAGTTGAATATATTTAATGATAAGTATTTGTATCGTGTTGTGCGCGGTTGCGAGCGCGTGTGCTATGAATGGAGCACTCCACTTGTGTGACATCAAATTAGCCCCTATACCGAGGAGAATTATAAGACAACTGCTCTCATATAGGCAATATTCAATTGTCATGGGATTTCCAAATGACTGATTACTTTCTACTGGTCGTTAACTTTGTTAAACTGACAATTAGTAATGGTACGCTCACAAATAACTGACAGACAATTAGGCATTTATGTTACACTTAATTGCTAATTAATTTATGCAACAATTGCAGTTGTATAAAAAGATAAAGTATAAAAAAAACAATTACTGTAATGATGAGTGCAATCAAGCGAATATGAAATGGTGTTAAGTACGTATTTTAGATAACGACTTGAACTGAACTTTAATTGTTGAAAGACAATTGTTTTATATACTTTATGCAGAAGCAGAATTTCTCAGCATATCTTGGTATCAATAATATTTACTTAAACAATTAACTACCGACATAAATAAGTTTTTATACCTACTTTAAACAATAAAGAGAAAAATGCAAAACGCATCATCTACATTTACCTAGGTACTAAATACCTATCCACTACAAAATCTTCCTTAGGTGGCAGCTCGACATATTTCTAAGAAACAATATAATTTCAAAATGGAGAAAGGATCCATAATATTTACGAAAAATTGGATTTCCGACAGAATGGTCGTGGGTTGAGTGAGACGTTAAATTGGACTTACAGCGTGTGTGTGTGGGAGTGTGTATAAGTGTGTGAAGCAAGTATGTGTGAAATATATAGGAGATTTGACATGGCAGTGGCTTCCGTGGGTATTAGGTTTCCTTTCCATACGCGCTTCATGCTTCACTACCTATGCTTATACTGACCCTAATGTTAAACTAATGTTAACACTTTATCGATATTATACAATCCAGTACGTTTATGATGGCCTGTTAATGGAATTTTTGTTTTATGGTACACACGGCTACACATCAAGCTATACATTTCCAGTTTACGCTAATCTCGCACTGTACGGAAATCATATACAATGCGACATCAGCTTACTGGAAATGTATAGCTTGATGTGTAGCCGTGTGTACTACCTATTAGCTAAATATTTTTTTCACTCCTCTTGCTCAAAAAGTCCGTCTGTAGCCGTAGGAGGTTGTATTAATGATTTTTATTATTATAACTATGTAAATACATATCTGTGATACCCAGAGGCGGATTAAATGTTGACAGTAGGCTAGCACCTCATCGGCGCCCCTCTGGTGGTCATGAGATGGTCACCTTTATATCCCTCTTGCTTTTTCACTCTCAAAGTCTCAACACATACGTGTTGAAAGAGATAGTTATTGTGAATATCTTAAACAATTGGCAGATGACTGTTTTTTATAATTAATTATGAACGTAATCCGTAGGATTCAATATTTAAATTAATAATATTTTGATTTGTATTTTTTTTATTTTAATATATATTACTATTGTAACCATATTTATCAGAAACTGATTATTTGCGCCCCTTTGTAATCTCGCGCCCCTAGGCACGTGCCTAGTTTGCCTTATGAATAATCCGCCATTGGTTATACCTAGTCACGAATCAGATACAACCTGACACTGACCTGCAAATAGCAAATATTTAAGAAAATTTGAATTTCACGGGCTACAGCTGCGGATTCAACTTAAGTAAAATAATTATTAAGACTCGACTTATTACTGTTTCATTTTTTTTTTTTTTTTCAAATATGGAACTAAAAGCGGGGATCTCTTTGGTAGAGTGCGTGCAATGCGTTGCGGCCTCGCCGTAGATGAGTATAAAATATGGTCTTTGGTTGCGGCTCCAGAAGAAATAAAAAAGGCATTGGCGCGAAATCTTTAGATTTTTTTTCTCTAATTACAAATTGAATTGGTGACTGTAATTAATTTTACAACAGTGAAAATGTCATCATCTAGTGAGAATGGACACCCGTATTTGCAGATGGAACAGAAAGGAAAAGAAATACTTAATTTTCAATCTGTTGCCGTCAAGGTGTATTATTGGTGGATTGGTCAACAAGGTCTTTTTTGTTTATTGGTCGACAAGGTGGATTATTTTATTTTCTCGCAATCGTAGTGAAAAGTATAGTGTAACACATGGCGCTAAAAACCCATTATAACTCGGTTTCTACTTACTCCCTCGCTAGAGCTCGGGAGTAAAACTACCTCGTATATAATGGCTGATTTTAGCCCCATATATAACAATCTACTATTGGAAGGGGCGCAAATAATCAGTTTCTGATTCATTATGTAGTTGTGTAAGGTTTGTGTAGAGAGGTGTGTTGAATGCTAGTTTGAGTGCTTTGTTCTGAACGACCTGTAGTTTTTTGTAGTTCGTGTCACTAATACTACTCCAGACAGGGGATGCGTATGTCATACAAGGACGAACCAGTGTGGAATAAATGCGTAATTTGGTTTGAGGGCTCAAATTAGATTTACGATTAAGGATTGGTTTAAAACTGTTAAGAGACTTGACTCCTTTTAAACGAAGTTCTTCCATATTTTTTAACCAGCTAACTTTATCGTCCAAAATTGTTCCCAAATACTTAACTGATTTCCTCCACGGAACGTCATAGCCTTCAATTTTAACAAAGCGTGTGGGAAGGGACGCTTTCTTAGGAACATAATGATCTCTGTTTTAGTGGAATTCACTTTAAGCTTCCATTTAGAGAAGTAGTCTAAGAGAAGATCAAGCGAAAGTTGCAGTCGCTGAATGACTAAGTCTAGGTCGTCAGAAGAGGTGTATGTTGCAGTGTTATCGGCGTACACAGCGAGATGTGTTAGCCTTTGCTTCGGAATATCATTGAGATACAGAATAAAGAGGTACGGTCCTAATATTGATCCTTGTGGTACTCCGGCGGAGAGTAGTCTCTGATTGGATATTTGATTTCCAATAGCCACAGAAAAGGTTCTTTCATCCAAGTATGACTGGAGAAGCTTAACAAGGGATAAAGGGATGTGGTTGATTATTAATTTGTGTATTAACCCTGCGTGCCAAACTGTATCGAAAGCCTTTTCGATGTCTAACAGCACCATACCTGTGGATTTGTTGTGGTTGAGGTTATCAACAATATGCTCAGTAACTCTAGCTAGCTGTTGGACTGTGGAGTGGGATTTGCGGAATTCGAATTGTTCTGGGATAAGGAGATGCTCAGTAAGTTTGGACAGGCGGCTCAAAATCAGAGACTCGAAAAGTTTAGCCAAGCTTGGGAGGAGGCCGATAGCTAGAAGGAATGGTTTCATCTTTGCCAGGTTTCTTTATAGCAATAACTTTAGCTGGTTTCCAAGAGGAAGGAAAGTAGCCCAGTTGAAAACAACCATTAAACAATTTGGTGAGGAGGACTATACATTTTTGTGATAAGTTTTTAAGCAAAGAGTTGTCTATCCCGTCCATACCTGGAGCCTTGCGAGTTTTTAAGGCATTCAACAGTTTGTGAATTTCTTTGGGTCTCACTGGAAATCTTAAATCATTTATTTTATACCTGTTTAGTTTTTCAGTCGATTCTCTAACAGCAGTATTCAATTCTGGGTCACCATTCCAATCGCTAGTTAACGTAGAGGTTTCTAGAAAAGCGTCTGCTAATGCTTCACATTGCTCCTGAACGGAAGACGTTAGAGCATCATTTCGCGTATTAAGTGGAGGAATAACAGTAGGTTTAAAGTTGAGTGATTTGACTATACGCCATAAATCCGAAGCAGGATTATCCACTTTGGATAGTTTCTTATTCCAGATGTCATTATTGTAGTTAAGCAATAATTGTTTGATGTTTTTATTAAGTAAATTGACTTTCCCAGAAATAATCTTTTTCTCCGTAGGGTTTTTTTCTTTGAGAGCAAGCCTACGCCACATGTTTTTAGTTTTTATCATAGTTTTAATGCGTCTGGGAAGTTTAGTTTTAATTTCACTCTTCAAAGTGGGGACACTTACTTTGCGCGCATCAATGATAGTCATGGTTAGATTTTGAATAGCGTTATCTATTTCAGATATTTCCTTAAAAGTGGCTGTACTTAAGGTAATATGCTGATCTATAAAGAATCTATACTTTACCCAGTCCGCATCTTTATAGTCAAAAAAGATTTCACTCACACGCATAAATTCACCACCAATGGTAAATATTACAGGAAGATGATTAGAAGACAAACAGGTTAGTGCCTCGAGATCACTTGATACTTTAATATTGTTGACTAAGACTACATCAGGTGTTGAAGGTATGCGGGAGCTGTCATAATGAACTAGTGTAGGAGTAGTTGGGGCAAGGATTTCATAGTCATTAGTGACCATGTGATCGAAAAGTAATCGTCCATGAGGGTTATCAACAGAACAGTTCCAATAGGGGTGTTTAGTATTAAGGTCACCCGTTAGCTGTAGTTGCGGGTTCATGTGCACCACTATATCAAGGTCACTGAGAAGTAACGGTAAATTAGGGGATTGATATGCTGAAATTATAATAGATTTTTTACCTGCTATCGTTAACTCTATACCAATACACTCTTAAATTTGTCATATTAGGAATTTTAACGACGGAATGGGGTATATCAGACCGAATTAGAATCGCAACTCCCTGACCTCTACCTTCGCTCAAAATATCCTGGCGATAGCACTTAAAACCAGGAGTAGTGAGAGATGTTTGAGTAGAAATTCTGGTCTCACACAGGGCAACAATGTCAATTGAGAGCTCACTTACCAAATCCAAGAGTTCGTCTATTTTTGTACGAATGCCATCAGCATTCCAATAAATAACACGCAAGAACTTTGCATTATACATATTTTCCGAGATGGGTAAGAATTAAAATCACTTTATCCATGAAATTGTCGCATGCTATAAATTCACTTTTTATAGATTTAATAGTCATTAAAATTGCTAGCATGTCTGTGGTAGTTTGATCTTGAGCACTATTGGTGGGCGGAAGAAAAGTGGCCGCAGTAGTAGCCACAGAAGCGACGTCGTTCCAGGCACGTCCGTCGATCTTGTTTGTACTGGTAGATTTAAAAACAGCACTAACTGCTTTAGTTTGTGATTGCCTAACCCGAATTTGCTCCAGATACTTTTGGCGGTCTTTGCATTGCCGGTAGTTAGCCGGGTGGTCCTCTTTGCAGTTACAGCACTGGGCTGGGGTCGTCCGGTCTTTTTTTGGACAATCCATTGTGAGGTGAAACTCTGTGCATTTCACGCAGCGTGGTGGAAGATTACAATTTTTGGAGGAATGCCCAAAACCTTGACATCTATAGCATTGAGTACCATAAAGGTTGTTAATTTGATACTTTCGTACTTGAACAGCACAGTTGCTAAGGTATTTTATTTGTCGGAAACGTGAGATGTCTGAGCCTGGGGAGAGCTGCACCAGAAACGGCGGGCACACAGCTTTTTTGTTAATAGGTATCTTGAGTTTACGAACAATAACATCGCTGAAGCCGAGTGATCCAAGTTCTTCTTTTAGATTTTCTTCTGCATAATCGGGCAGACCGAAGATCACAGCTTTAGAGGTCCTCTCATCCTTACGAGAAAAAGTGTGGAATCCAATATTTTCGGAGCGAAGTCCACTTTTGAGAGCCTCATGACCTTCGGCTGAGTAACAGGCAACAGAAATTTTGTTATTTCCTTTGTAAGATAGGTGAAAATTTTTGGTGTATCTTGACACAAGAGTTTTTATGAAGTCATGAGTCCATTCATCTTTTAAAACTATCAAGATGGGAGGAATATGGCTCGGGTCTACTATTATTGACCACCGAATTCGGACTATGTCGTCTAATTTTTCCATAACATCAAATCAATATTCAGAATATTCCTCCCGTCATATAAGCAATCGTTCAATGCTCTAATTTTCCATCTGTAATAAGTACCTAATTATAAAATTGACGCAGTAGGTACTACCTACCCACTGTCATTGAAAGAAACGTGTGTTGTTAAAAATAGTAGCGGCGACAATGACCGATTGTGTTAAATCTATGAGGAGTATGTGTACCTATGTACTGATGAGTAACCAAATTGCACCCAGTAAGTTTATTGGTATTGAAGAGAAATTTCTTTTTTGTTTTGATTAAAAGACCGACATCAAACCACTTCTCGCATGATGTTTTCAAATGTTTGGATTATGTTTTCATAATCAAGTCCCTTCAATGTCTGAAAACGCAGACCAGTCACTGAAAAATATTTATCTTCCTCGAAGCATGGCAGTCTTGCCACGTTATACAAAAGAGAGACTAAATTGTGCATCCGAACTGAAGGCATAATTTAAGTTCATATTATATTTATATATTTATTACGACTATAAATGGGTAAGTAGACTAAAAATAGCACAAAAGATCGTGTTTCGAACTCAAGGACGACGGAAACTAATGTCAATGTCAAGTTTAGTGGTGAGGACTGCCAACTGCCAATAGCTCTAGAAGTTTGAGCACCCAAAATGTTAGAGTATTATTTTACTGTTGATATTTTGTATTGGACTCGTCTGCTCCACCGGCCATCGGTCCTTTGACAAACATGGCCAGCTCACTGCCACTTCAGCTTGCTTACTCTGCAGGCTATGTCGGTAACTCCGGTTCTCCTCCGGATAACTTAATTTCTGATCTTATCCTTCAGAGAAACTCCGAGCATAGCCCGCTCCGCTGGAGTGGAGACCACGTATCGGCAAGCGTAGTGTGGGACGCCCCCCAGCTAGATGGACCGACGACCTTAAAAAGGTGTTTGGGACAGACTGGATGCAGAAGGCGGAGGATAGGGTGTTGTGGCGCAGCCTGGGAGAGGCCTATGTCCAGCAGTGGACTGCTATGGGCTGAGTTGATTGATTTTGTATTGCAGGCATGATTCTAGCGCTTGAAATTACCTAGAATTATCAATTAGGAAGAGATCAATGCCATGATTGGTTGGAATAAGGAGATAGTTTTATAGTAGATAATTTTGTGGAAATGCTTCGTGCGTTAACGTGAATGGCTCTGAAACCACATCGATATCGGCAGTGGTTTGTCAGCTGTCGTGCCCACGACCGCAGGCGTTGCCACGTTGCGGGTTCGAATGTTGGGCCGAGTTCACAATTTTGTTAAATATTGCAAGGTATAGCAATAAATTAAGTTCGGCCCCCTCCCGACACCGATTGACTCGCCTCTCTCCGGAAATTCCAGTTGATAATGTCACTGAACAGCACTCGCTTATTAGAATTTGCATTGGCTTTCGTTCTAAAATACAACAGCCAACACATCAATCCGAATTTTCGATACCAAGAAAACTATAAGGGGTAATGAAAAACACGCGGCGTAGCATGCGTAGTTCATACAAACGTAATACCAAAATAATTTGTAAATCAAACATATTCTTATGGTAGTGTGTATTTATTTCGATTGGATTACAGAATATCTATGTTCCCAAATATATATTTTGAAAAGACAATCATTTAAAGACGAGATATGAGGAATTTAACATTTCTGTAGGAAACTTATTTTTCTCATAACTCTTGTTTAAATCAGGGTCCATTCCAAATATACATATATTTAGGAACCTAGATATTCTGTATTCCAATCGGAATAAAGACACACTACCTTAAGAATATGTTCAGCCAGTAATTAATTTATTATTCACAAAGCAAATGGTATTTTAATAAAACGCGTATACTAAAAGATCAATAATTAAATTATCTTTAAATTGGTGTTGGTTTCAGAAAAATATGCTTGGTAGATTTTGCGCCATTCTCAGTTTTTTGTCCGCGTTAGACTTTACAAATTAGTTTCAATAAGTAATATAAACATAATCTAAAATATTCACATATTAAGTTATTGAGAAAATGTTCTAATTTAATATATGTATATTTTTTTCAAATCATTAACACGACTCGTTTAGACGTGATCTTCAGTATAAAATCATTAAAAGTCGGTTATCGTCAAGCATGATGGTTCAGATCCCAGCGCCACCTATGGTTTACGGCTCGAAACTTATTGCGTTACGGCTTAGTACATTTTGTAGTGGCGAACGGTTATTTGTGTGGCGAACGAATGCTTCTTGGACTGCGCAGCAAGCCGGCACGCCAAGATTCCAACTCAAATGAATCAGTCGTTTGACGACAGAGGGCGCCATGAGTATGTGTTGGGAAAGCCTATTCGAGCTTGGATCCCTCTCTGAGTTTATGTGTTCTGTGGCTTGGATAGATTATTCTTTCATACGTACACAGAAAAGTTTTGTCTGAAACACTGTTCTTTATTTGTTTATTTGCAAGAACTACTTTTGACAAACTAGAATTATTGTAAATCTGAAAGAAAATATCAATCTACTTATGGTAATCCAGGGGGCCCAAAAATGGACGCTTTGGCAGAATCATAATATGATCTGCGTACAATAATAATTCATATCCCGCAATTCATCTGTCCGACAGTTTTGTATGGAGTTTCGTAAAATGGTCCGAAAATTATGAATTGCTAAGTGAAATCTAATGTGAAATAGCAGCTGTCAAACAGATGAATTGCGGGATGTATGAATTGTACGCAGATCGTATTATGATTCTGCCAAAGCGTCCATTTTAAGCCCCCAGATCAAATCGGTCTGCGGTCTTAGGATATTGATGGGGACCTGTGAAGAGTATGCCTCGAGCCATGGGTTAAAATATAATGCAGGGAAGAGCAAATTCATGGTGTTTGGAGCTAGTAGTCTAAGAAGTATAAACAGTGTACACCCTGTGTTTATAAATAATGCTCCGCTTGAGAAAGTGGAACAGTTTAAATACTTGGGTCACATTATTACAGCTGACCTAAAGGACGATGCGGACATTGAGCGAGAGCGGAGGGCGTTGTCAGTCAGGGGTAATATGATAGCGCGTAGGTTTGCGCGTTGTTCGAGGGATGTAAAAATAACGCTCTTTAGAGCTTATTGTTACATCCCTCTACACGTGCAGCCTGTGGGCAAAGTATACTCGTGCGGCATACAGCGCCCTCCGCGTACAGTTCAATAACGCGTTCAGGGCGGTGTTGGGGCTGCCCCGCCACTGCAGCGCCTTGGGCATGTTCGCGGAGGCGCGCACCGATTGCTTTTACGCGACGATGCGCAAGCGGTGCGCGTCTCTGGTGCGCAGAGTGCGGGGCAGCGCCAATACCGCCAACAGACTGGATTGCCTTTATATCCGGCAATGCTGTAGCAGACATATTGTTACATTGTGAGCGTTTTTGTGCTTGTTATTTTGTCTGTGCTTGTTATCTTGTCTGTGCTTGTTATCCTGTCTGTATCCTTTTTATGCAGCTAATTTCAATTTTTTTATGTGTACTTATGAGTCTTGTTACTTGAAAAAAGTTTTTTTTTTTTTATGTCCAAGATTTTTGTAATGTGCGATTAACCTTTCAAACTCTGGTCAAAACTAAGATAAAATAAATAGTTAAAGAGCACTCAGAATCATAAACTTAAACTATTTATTTCAATTAAACCAATTCCAGGCACTTTTGAATTGTCGAAGAGTCGAGTCGGTCAGTTATTCAGAGAGTTGAAGCTTAATTGCCCATTCCAAAACGTACCTAGATCTCTATGGAGAAGAACGAACGGGCAAGAAACTCCAAGGACACTCTTTTAAATCAAGATATACAAAATCCTGGGTACCTACATTATTCTTGTTACAATGTAATGTACTTAAAAAAAAATATTATTAAAAACATCAAAATAGGTACAAGCCCTGACAGTTACGAGATGACCAGTCTCAACTGACGGCGTCCGTTCACGAACATGTCGCGTTGATCAGCACCATCCAGCTTAACCATTTTGTAGGGAACCGAATGACTCAACATAGGCTTGTAGAAAAGTCGTCAAAGTCAGTCAAAGTCTGACACGCCCTCCCGCTCCGCCCAGAGCGGAAGAAGTTATTTGATAATTTCCTTAAGGCTTGTAGAAAAAATATCGATATATCTATATTTTTCGGCAATATCTATTATTTCAATACATAGATAAAACAATATAACATATCAAGTATCGAAAATGTATCAAATAATATATATTTTAATAGCAACACCGTTGTGCACTTAATAAAACCTTTGAATTCAGAGCCGTAAAAAAGTTAAAACTTAATTTATCAATGTTTTATTAGTTTAAGACTTTACATCAGAAATGATGTTTCTAGTTTGGTATTTCTATGAATAAAAAATAAACAATACAACTCCAAACATTAAAAAATCTTCTAATTTTTATAATACTTATTTGCAATGTATTTGAAAGATTTTACTTGCAATTACTGCCCAACCCAACCGGATCCTTCTGACGGCTTCTTTCTCAAAGTTATGCCTACCGGGCTGGATAAGTTGCTACGCGTACTCCTTCTCCGCAGGAGACGCCCCGGGCGTCGGGAGTCGCAAGCTGATTTCCGGCCACCGTAGGCGCGGACCTGCGGACGTTGAGCGATGGGTAGCTCGCCGTCCAATAAGGACCAGGCCCGGGTCGACGGCGCGTTGTGTTTCACGCGCGCCTCAAAGAGATGTCAGCACCAACTGACGGGGTCCGTTAGGGCCAATGCCTGCCAGGGTTGCGAGTTTGTCCGAAAGGGATATCGTGGCCCTGGCACACAGGCAACGGAAGGAACACGGGTGCGTTTTAGTCAGTAAAAGTCTGACACGCCCTCCCGCTCGACCCAGAGCGGGAGAAGTTATTTGATAATTTCTCAACCAAAAAAAATAAAAAAAGACTTACTCCTTCTGCCGAGAGGACACGGCGTGGCATACGCTGGCAGAGTGTGCCGCTTGAGAGGAGCCTCGCCGTGCCCTCATCTCAGGAGTAGGCAGTGACCTGTCGCTGCCGGCCGTGGTCGAGTCGATGGTCGGCAGCGAGGAGTCCTGGGACGCGGTGGCATCCTTCTACGAAACAGGCTGCGGAAAGGGAGCGGGAGATCTCGTCCGCTCACCCGGCCCGCAGCAGACGCACTGGGCGTTGGTGGAGGGCCGACAATGCCCCCCTAAATGGGTACATGACTTTCGTCTTGTCCAAATTCATGCCAAGGCCAACCCATCGAGAGGCTCCATTTAGGCTGTGCAGCATCTGGTCTAACTGTTCCAGCGTCTCTGCCATTATCACGATGTCATCGGCAAAACGAAGGTGTGAGATGTCTCGCCGTTTACGTTGATACCCTGTCCAGTCGAGTCCAGCGTCTTAAAGACGTTCTCCAACGCATTGGTGAACAGTTTCGGGGATATCACATCCCCCTGCTCACCCCTCTGAGTATTTTGATGAGGCTGGTTTCTTTATCCTGGATCTGGACGTTCATAAGCCAGTAATGCCACCCACATTTTATGATAAGTGACCTATGAAGATGCACGGGTATTTAGGGGTGGTCCTAGTAGTAAAGTGGGACAAATCACCGTTTGAAGGAACTTCGTCGACTCATACTTAGGTCGCCATGACAACGGCCGCAGAAACGTCCCTAAAATGGTGGATTCTTAGTCGCAAGTTGAGTTCCGAGGCTCCACGAATTTGTAGGTACCTCACGCGCTGCTTGAATAACACATCGAATCCAAACAAAAGTCCTAGAGCTACGGTTTCCTAGCGCCCACATACAATGCCACATACCTTTGCAATTTACCGGTGCATAATGTCACTGAAACTTCACTGACGAACGTAAGTTGGTGTGTTTTCCTAGAGAGCATCGTCAAACCCCGCTGCTATCATTTTCATGAAAGCCCTCACTCCGGCTGCTATGTGGTGGCCACCGCTCCTCTAAGAACCCGTAGAACCTATCTTGTCTGTGACCCGTAGCTGGAAAATCGACGTTTATGTCAATTTTTATCAAGTTTTAACTGTCAATGTCACGAAGTTGACGTCGAGTGGAGCTACTTATTATCCTTAGATCAGCGTAGATCTTAGCTAATATATTATTCTAAGCTACATAGAGTGTAAAATACTTATGTATTATCTATTCTATAGTGCTCTGTGGGTTATGGGTACAGTCATAAAAAGTTTTCATTATTAAGATAGTTCTATTTTTATTAAAGTAACAGCAAAAAATACATTATTTTAAATAACGACTTTTAATAACCACTACATAAAAACATAACATATTTCAATTATAAGTGTTTAATAACGAAAAAAATTATATATGTATCACCCAAAAACCTATAAAATTAAATTAATAAATTGAACGTAATTAAAATTTTGTGGGCAGCTTCGATCCCATGCCAGCCATAAAATATTTTAAGTTAAAAGCAATGTTTTAAGCGAGTTCATGTGATAATTGAATTGAGCAAAATACTTACTTAGTTTTGCGATTAAAGGCTTCTACATACTGGCGCGACTCGCGACGCGACACAAAGACACCGCTCGTCGCGCGACACGCGGGGCCTTTGTGTCGCGTCGCGTGTCGCGCCAGTATGTAGAAGCCTTATGTTGAAATTTTAGGGTTTAAAAGAGAGAAGATTTATGTATTTTTATATTGCATTGATGAATAATGAAAGTAGGTTTACTGTTGAATTTCCGGTTTCCGACTCAAACTGGTTCCCGAGCCTGTTTGAAAAGGTAACTTATTTGATCGTAACTTACATAATTTATTAAATTATTAATTAGTAGGTATATTGCAGTTATATTTGTATTTGAGAAATTTTACAAGATAGTTTGCCGATATGCCTATTCGCTACAATAGTAAACCAGAAATATAGAACAGCTCAACGAACTGAAACTAGCTCAGGCCTGCTTAGTCCAGTATAAGAGTCTGACAGACCCTTTCGTCCGCCTCAGGGCTGAGGGTACCCATAAGGATTTCCACAAGAGAAACGAAGGTCAGCTAGTAGCACGAGAAACCCACCTAGATTATTTATGTATTATGTGTGAAATAGAAAAATGTAGAAAGTGTTTCAGCATTGCATCTATGAAAGGTCAATCAATCTGCCCAGCCTTTTCCCAACTATGTTCGGGTCGGCTTTCAGTCTAACTGGATGCAGCTGAATACCAGTATTGTGCATGGAGCGACTGCCTATCTGCCCTCCAAAACCCAGGTACTGGGTTCCACGATACCTATGAAAGGTATTCGTGTGACCCAGTATGGTTTATTACCATCGAGTACGAAGACAATGCTTGTGTAGTCCTTAATTTTTCATATCATCGATTTTTACTACTACTATGACCTGAATGCAGATCTCCTCGACAAATTTTACCGTCTTCTCATTAACTGCATTCGATTCGTTTTCAATCTACGTAAATATGATCACGTCTCTGCGCATCGATCGCTTCTAAAGTGGTTGCCCATACGCCAGCGAGAGAGAAATAGGCGCTAACCACCATATTTTCATTTCTTGACTCTCCCTCTTCGTCTAGTTATCTAGCCCACCACTCAGTACATTTGCGCCAACCATAATACAAATCTATGTTCATCTCACAATCGTCTTCTTCAATGTCCCACTCACCACACAGACTTCATGGAGTCTTCCTTCTTCGTTCAGTCTATCTCTCTGTGGAATGCGCTTCTCCAGGAAATCAGGAAGGCAACCAACCGATTGTCCTTTAAAGTTAAAGATCGCGAGCACATTCGGAAGAAGCTGGCAGTATCATCACAACGGTAATATTTTCCCATTGTTTTAGTATATTTATTTATTTGTGACATGATTTATATAAATTAAACGTGTTTAAATTATATTTATAGGCTCTTCTTTAAATAAGCAGCCTACCAATTGAGGGCTACCAGGCCAACTTACATAATTATATTTATTTACATACTTTTGGTAAGCATAAAACTTTCCTAAGGATGCATTACCGGTACGGCTCTAATAATCCTTCCATATCCCAAGGGCACGTCAATCCATATCATTATCGCGCCCCCTGGTCTACTCTTTGATATACAATGGTCTCTGTCTGTAGTCCCATGAACATTACGCTCCAGGGGCTAGTGTGAATTTTTGGGTTCATTCGATTAATCGAGTCTGGTCAAACCACGCTGGGGTCGGTGCATTTCATTCATTCGTTCATTTTGGTAAGCATAAAACTTTCCCAATTTACTAAGGTACCTAGGGCCCACGCTCTAGGTATGCACCGGAAAGTGGGCCCTAGCTATGGAGCTGGGGCCCAATGTTAGTTAATTCTGTTGTGAAACATGTAGGTAAATGAAATGAATGAAATACCTTACCAGTGAGTTATCTTTTAACGTATGTTTGTATTTACCATATTGTGGTTCCTTCTTCAAACCAACAAGAACTATAATTTCTTGAAGGTTCATTGAACAAAAACAAGAACAAATTTAACATTATCGCAAGAACTGTTTTGTGTGAATTACAAAGCATTAGTTTAGCTCAGAAGGTCTCAACAAAAACTGTTAAGATTACACGAGTGGTCTCTGAGGTAAATCTCGGACCACATGTGTTGCTTCCATTGTTACCTATTCATTAAACAATGTCTTCTTATAACAACGTTGAGGTAATTTTACGAATCTTCAGGTGTAATATGAATTTCATTTAGGCTAATGAAGTAGAGTGCCTACACAAAAGCCTAGCCAAACAAAATTTTCTATGTCACATTTTCATACAAGGTGGTAAACTTTTTTTACTTTTATTACTTGGATGAGAGTTCCTATGTCAAGTACCTATACATTTTCATTTCTTAGATGTCTGATTTTTAGTGCTGAAACTAAATTCCTGCTAAACGATACTTTTTAACCGACTTCACAAAAAGGAGGAGGTTTTTTTTTAATGTTTGTTACCTCAGAACTCCGTCGTTTATAAACCAATTTGGAAAATTATTTTTTTATTTGAAAGGATATACTTTCAGATTGGTCCCATTTTTATCAAAATCCAGTTCTGATGTTGGGATCCATGAGTAATTGAGGGAACTCGTCAAATATTATAAGCATACATATAGCGATTTTTATATTTTCATCAACAAGTCAATCATTTGCATTCAGAAAGTATAATTTGGTGAAGTGGAACTGATGAAGAAGGCCACAGATGGCCACCGGAACTTCTCAAAGATACGTATTTCACGGGTGGCGATGAGATATCTGGATTAAGATAGTTAAGCGAAGCAAATTTATATAAATGGTACCATCAAACTGATCTGATGATGAAGCAGGAAGGTAGGCACTGGAACTCTGTAATAAAACAATGTATCCTACCCGTATTTGGTCTTATTGGAATTGTCATGAGATGCACTCTGGCTATAAATGATTTTTAACCGACTTCAAAAAAGGAGGAGTCTTCTAGAGGTCTTAATATACATATAAAAGGAAACCGTGACTGATTGGTCTATCAACACAGCTCAAACCACTGAACAGATTGGGCTGAAAACAGGCACGTAGGGATCCGCTAAGTAGGGGTTTTTGGATATTTGACCTTTAAGGGGGGGAAAACGGGGGTTTTGTTTGCATGAAAAATCTTATTTCTAGAGTTAAGAGTTAATAAACTTCAAACTTGGACGAATACTTACGTAGGTAAATTATATAGTTTGTATTTTTTTGTTATCTTAACTTCAATGGATGGGACGTCAAAGCTTGTATAGAAGAATTTTAACGCGCGGTCAGTCAACTCGAAACTCAGTATTTATACTTAAAACCAAATATGAAGAATAACTTGTATCAGGGTTTTTCGAAAGTCTAACCAAAACGGGATAAAAAGGGGTAGTCAATTTTACAAGAGAGGATTTTAGTAGGTACGTGGCTTGATTAACTCGAAAATTGGTATAACCTATAAGTCAAATAATGGAAAAGTCGCAAACCACTTTAAAAATTAACCTCTTTGGGGGTGTAAAGGGGGGATGGATACAGTTTGTATGAACATAATCTTTTTTCGTTGATCTACTATATTAACTTGAAAATACGCCTGAATACCTCATCATCAGTCTTCCTGCCATAATCCCACTTTATTTGGGGTCGTCGTAACATGTCGAAATACACTATAGATTTAATACATACAAAAGGAAACAGTGACTGACTTACTGACTGATCTATCAATACAAAGCTCAAATCACTGAATGGATTGGGCTAAAATTTGGCACACAGATAGTTATTATGACGTAGGTAACCGCTAAAAACAGATTTTTGAAAGTTCAACCCCTAAATAAATAAAACGTGTTTCATGTTTTTTTTTTAAACAGCTCCTTCTGGGGTTGTAAAGAGGTAAATAGTCTACAAATCAATATGGTGTCATTTTCAAGGGTTTTCAGGACGTTGATCACGTAAAAGTCAACAATTTTGAAAGTGTAATCACACTGGAACAACAAAAAAAAACTATTAAGTCTTAATTTATTATTATTTTATATTGATCTAAATAACAAATCGATCTATATAAATAAATGGAGAAACTGACCGACTGATTGACTTACGTATCAACGCACAACCCAAACTACTGGAGTGACGTGAAATTTTGCACTAGGGTTCCTTTTATGTAGGGTAGGTACTTTTAATCCCGGTTCTCGTGAGATTTTTTCTGACATCCACGCCGGTGAAGCCGCGGGCAAAAGCTAGTATTATATTATGTTCAGGCATAACTTATTTGTTTATGAACAGATTTTTATAATTCTTTTATTTGGTAAAGAAAGCTTGCGCGATCTCTTATACATTACAGATCTACAGCTAACTCTTCAATAATACGTATTTAATCCACTCGGTGTATGTTGATGATGTTATAAAACTTCCTGTCACTGTTGTTTTCATAGCAAGTAGTGGTATACGAATTAGTGTGGGGTAGGTACCTACCACTAAAAAGTGAAAAATAAAAAACTTTTTTACAAAAAAAACAACCGACTTCCATCAAAAACACTAAAAAGTGAAAAATAACTTTCGTTTCGGAAACCATAAACGAAAATACAAAACCAAAGACACCGACTTCCGAAATTAAATTAAATATAATATAAAATGTGGGTGTACTACAGGTACACCTCTGCCCAACCCTTCGAGGAAACAAGGCGTGATGTTATGTTATGTGCTTCCGAAATTAAAGTTATTTTTCACTTTTTAGTGTTTTTGTTGGAGGTCGGTTGTTTTTTTTGTAAAAAAGTTTTTTTTAATAATAATTATTAGAGTTTTGCTAAAAAGTGACATCACTCAACCAATCAATAAACTGATCAATTTAACCAGTCATTATAAATAGGTACCTACAATGTCCAACGTAGAACGGGAAACTGAGGTTCAGAAACGCGATCGTAAGTTCGTAACCAACTATCATGCACCAATAATGATCGAAATCAAAGTGCAAAGGCATGTTAGTTTGAGCCTTTTGTTCGAACGCTGAACTAGATTAAAAACGGTCTGATCACGATTGGTCACAATCGACTGCACAGTCATATGTCCTAGTGCTAGGTGCACACAGGCACTATGCCTGTGATTTATGAGCTAGCGGTGCTATCTACTGACTGGACAGTCTGCAGATAATTAAATCCAACATTAATTGATATAGCGGCACTAATAGCAATTACAATTTATTATGCCTGCCTCAGTTGTCGTGGCGGAGAATCCGGCACGCGTGTGCTCTGCAGTTAGGAGTTATTTCAATACTCAAACGACTATATACTTTTATAGAAGCTATATGAAATTATAGCGTGTAATAGGAATTATTGGAGCTATTTCACGGCGATTCTTATGCCATTTTATTGCAGTTACACGTGATTCAGAGTTGTTTAGCGATGAGGTGTTGTGAGTTAACGTGCTTTTTGTAGGCACCTTGGTCAATAGTTCGTTGTTAATAAGATAGATGGCGTTGGTTGTTGTTAATAATGATACATTAATATTTTCAGGGGACACGGTAACTGAACTTCCGTTTCCATGACACCGAATTACCACGTCACATTTATAGAACTTTGACCTATTATCTACATCTCAAACATAACAAAGCTTACTCATTTAGTGCCAACTAAGATAACATTTTTCTGAGTTGTAGGCGAAATGTTTTAATTTTCTATTGTACCGAATTGAGTGGCCGTTCACATTTTCTGATAACATTCACTATGCAAACAGGAAAATGCAGCCAAGGTTATAAAAAGGAGCAGGGTACTTTTAAAAAGGCAGTGACACGGTTGTCGTTTAAAAAGGTCAGCCGGGAGCTGCCGACAAACTTTAAACTGGTTCCAAAGAAAGCCTTCAAAAGCCCAATAAGATTGTTGTTTCTGCCGAAACTTATAAACGTATCCATTTATAAGTAAATGTATTTTGTTTCAAATGTTTGTTTTACTTACATAAGTACATTGCATTGTATTAAAAAGATTCGGGATGATATTGGATTTGGGCGCTGATATTAAAAACTTTTTGTTGGACCAATATTGGTACCTAATGGTATTGTTTTGTTCTAAATTAATACAACTAACAATTTATTAAAACATAACTTGTTTTTTCATTGTTTTCATCTTTATTTGTTCAGAGTTGAATCTTGTATTTTCAGCATCCATAATTTTCGGTTGTTTATTATTTCTGAAAAGTTTATATTAGGCTCACTGACTTTTGAATTTAACGAGAAAAGCATTCTACCTAATAATGTAATATGTAATAAATACCTAATATGTAATAAAGTCACGTTATCTAAATTAGATTAGCAAAGTTTAATAAACTTTTAATTCTATCTAAGAAATTATTTGAAGAAACTGCTCTTACATTCAAACTTAAATCGTAATAATGATTTATTGAGTTGAGATTACATTTATTTGATACCTACATGTCAAGTTAATTTAAATAAATTATATTCATTTAGTTAACATATTTGTAACCTCTATAGTAAAATTTGTCATAGTCCCTAAAATAATTTTAAGTTAGCAAATACATGAAGGTAATTAGTTTAGATTAAAAATGTGATTAATATCATAAAATTGTCCAACGCTTTCTCATGAATACCTAAAGTAGCGAAATAGTTTCGTTTTGACTAAAAGATATTATTTCTACAAAGTTTGTAGGTACACATATTTGCGTAAAATATGTTTCATGATTAATGATATCGCAATTTGTTATCAATGTATCATCAATAAACGCTGCGCACACAGGATGTTGCCAAACGGAGGATGCGGGACAATGCTGACAATGATTTTTCAATGTTGCCATGCTAAAATGATCGTAATGCTATTTTAGTGTCGTAAGTCGCTTTCAGCGGATATACTCGCGCGTGGGAGTGTGGGAGGACGTGTTAAATTATAGCATTTGAAACTATTATGTATTTAGGTCTATTGTATAAATTATTTGTTACATTTTGCGATATAAATCAAAGTTAGAGCAAACAGTAGCCACACACATTAGGTTCTACATATGAAAAGAATTCAAAAGTAGGTACGTAAGTGATTTTATGTTAAAGTATTTATAATTTAGGTAAATGTAATTTTGTAGGTAAACAAAACTGATCCTGCTTACACAAATAAATTGTAGTAAATATGACAAATTGTTATCATAACCACATAAGGATCTACCTACTGGACCACACAAAAAATACACGGAAAGCCTATTAAAATAAAACTGTTTTCTGGAAATCCCTATTACATTAGGTAATGGGTACCTACCATTGAATTCCTGTCTATTATGGCTTCAGCAACATATCCACGGCATTAACACAACCATTTATAAAAACAGTTTTCATCTTTTATAGCGTGATGGAAATTAGGATAGAGGTTGATGATATACGTATGAGTTAGTCTCGAATAGACATTTTTAGCAAGTTCGTCATGCTCCCTTAGATGTCGCTGCTTGCGGTAGCGTCGGGAGTCGGGTTGCCTCCTTCCCTCAAATATGGTTAGGTGGGTGATGGTTAATTTTTGCGTTATGCTCGTGAACGGGTGCTGTTTGTGGTGACTGGTCGTCTTGCTGACCATGGTTTTGTTATTATTATTAGTAATTAACTGATTATTTATTTTACTTCGATGGTGCAAGTTTATCATTTGTGACTTCGAGTTACTGCTATAGCTTTATGTAAGCGGGCACGTGTCCTTTATGCCTAGAGGGCTTTTATTTAGGTATTAAGTTCTGTTTACGTTTGTAGATTTTTTTTATTTCTGTTTTTGTTGGTATAGTGGCGTGTGCTAGCTAACATATGGCCAATAATTTAATTTAAATTTTTGTGTTGCGTAATGTAAATTATTTTACATACTATTGTATAGAATCAAGTTTTTCTAACTGAACAGACAGCTGTGCTACTGGGTAGTTTGTTGCGCCACATCTTCTTTCCAGATATAGCACTAGGAAGTGGTGAAGGACGGGCGTTTATGAGGGACTGTCTTACTTAAGTAATTTTGACGTTCATGCTGATTCTCAGCTTAGTTTGAATAAATGACTTTTTGAATTTTGTTTTTGATTTTAGGGTTACAAATGGACTTACTTGAGATTTCCTTAAAAAAAACTATATTTTCAATATCTTGCCTTATTCCTAAAATTTTACGAAGGTACCTTCAAAAATCATGCGTAAAATCTGTATTCCAATATTAATGTTAGAGACATTAGATTGCCGACATAAGCTGTGTGTAAAGCCATAATACGATTTATGGTATGTCTGTAGGGGAACTTGTCACCGGCGACAATCCTCGTATGTGCAAAGCTGAACACGGCATACGCGCTACGCTTTCAATTCAAACATGATCTGTATTAATGTATTAATATACACACCTATGTAATATTGTTGCAACTGTGATTTTTTACTCTCATCTTTCAACATTCCAGCCGAAAGACGTCCACTGCTGGACATAGGCCTCCCCCAATAGGAAGGGGGGTTGCCACAATCGCCACGCTTGGCAGGCGGTTTGGCGATCGCATCGCAGTATGGTGTTAAAACTTAAAATGCATAGAGAACGCTGCTGCCCATTCTCTAGTAAGTCCCTTATAGTCGCCTTTTACGACACCCACGGGGAGAAACAGGATGGTGCTATTCTTTATGTCCGGCACCACACGGATGTTTGACTCTATTGAAAACTAATTCTAAATTATACAACCTGACGCATCGACTCCTGTAATTACTAAGCCAACACAAAACTGAGGTAAATATACATAAAGCTAAAGTAAACAACCCGTAGGGTAGCAATAGGTACGTGATGAATGCTGCCTATTTTACAGCACTCGTTTCAGGCTTCAGCCGCAGTTTATCGTCAAAGAGTTTACATTTAAATATGTTAGATTTAAACAACTTACATAAATTTAAGGTGCGCAGTGGCGCGTGTCTCGGCATACACGGAGCAATATTACCACAAACGACTAACGAAAGACGTGGAACTCCCTGATAACAATTTGATTATTCTGCGCCCTCCACTGTTAGGTCGTACAACGTTTTAAGGTAATCTTAGCTAATGATTCTAGCCTCACCCTTCGCTAAAACAACATCGCACCCTAACAATTTACAGGCAAATTAGTTTGTAGATAGGCATACATTACATATACGACGCGCCGGTTGATCACCGCCAGCGCAGTACATATAAACGTAGCTATAACTTTGATGAGTCTACGTCGTGTTTTGAAAATATTATGTGTATGAAAACATGAGAATATTGTCATCGTTAAAGTAGACGGATTAAATGTAGGTCATAATCCAAGGGAGGTAATACCGTCAACTCGATTGCCAAGTGCCGCGCGATCCCGTGCAAAAACGCTATAGACGCTGGATTAAAACAATTTTTATGTTTATTTTTAGTAGAAGCGTGACCCGGTTTACACGTGATAGGTCTATAAACTCTTTAAGGATACCTACAGCAACGTAAGTGCGGGAGATGAACACATGTAGGTACCACTTGATTGAAATGGAAATACACATTCGATTTATGAATCTGTTCATTTTGCACTTGTTTATTTAAAGCTCGTCTGGTGGAGTGGCGCCGGTGGTTCAGATATTTAAGATACACAAAACATTCATATGCTAATTACCAATACTTTATAACTAGCGTTATGTTATAATAAATGTCACTGCAAATTAACACAAGAATGGTCGGTTTAAGAATAAGAATAATTTATTTGTTCAATAACATACAGACATTTAAATATTAAAGTGATACACTATAGTACACTTTTATTCAATGATGTGATATTGAACATCTGTGCCCGAACTAGATATAAAATATCTGTATTTCAGACATCAGCGCTCTTCCCGTTGTAGGCGACACTAGAAATTAAACTTTGTTTGATCTCTATACATATCTATAAAACATTAAACATAGAGATAAAATAATATTAAAATAAAAGGAAATGACAAAAATAGGAGAATAGTTCGTGTATAATATTATTCGCATTAAGGAGAAGACGGAAATAAATCTTAAATATATATATTATATATTTAAATAAGTATCGTAAAAAATATTGCCTATATGTTACGTATGCAAATTAAATCCTCGTATACCTACCTACAGCTAAAAAATAATATAAAATAAATAAAATATATTAAATAACTGTCGACAACATGGTTCTGAATATTTTGTTTTTTTGTACTCGTTTAACTTGTTTTTCAGACTAATCCAACTAATATTAAATTATTTTATACGTTCTTTTAATTATAACTTTTGACATCTTTACAGTGTAACAAAAAGCTATCTAAATTACGTATCTTCACAAAATTTTGCTATCTGGCGTAACATAACAACTCATACATAAACATGCAAATTCTTTATCACCCAGAAAGCCGAGTAGGGACATGAATGTAGAACTCTATTAAAATAACATTATATACTTAGGTTACGGTAGTCAAACCTAATACTACAAAGTTGGTATTGTGCCGTTATCGCCGTACTAATACGGGTGTCCAAAAATACGATATAGCTTAGTTAGTAACAAAGTAACAATGGCTGATGGTGATCGTTCGCATGTAGGTCACGCACGCGTTATCCGTTCCAATTCGCATAAGGCCAGGAACGCACTATCATTATTTGCAGCGAGATAACAAAGTGTCTGGCTGGATAGAGTCGTACTGCACCACCAAAATAAAAAAAAAATAAAAAAAAAAATAATAAATAATTTGAAGAATACTTTCAGGAAACTGAAGAGTATTTTCTGCTTCCTTTAACTGCACTCAACAACATGAGCTTGAACTAAGCAAGTATAACAAATCTTACTTCTCGATTTGTCTTTTAGACAGCTCATAGTACAGCATCAGCCGCCTTATACACTTAAGACGCCGACAGCAGGTAAACCGCTGTCACTGTCAGATTGCATACAAAAGAAAGAGATGCGCGATGACAGAACGTATGGCGTAAAAAAGCAAATAACATAGTATAAAATTAGGTATTAACTAATTAATAAAAATTAATTCATCACCGAATGCAGTTTGGCATTCGCAATTTTATAGTATACTTTTAATTATAATTATAACTGTTAACGAAGGGATAAACTGCTTTTAAAAATAATTAAAAGTTGTCTTTGAAGATTTTTGTGATGTATTAAATTATGTTTAATTATGTTTGAGTTCCATCGCCGTATGCACAAAAGACTTGAAAATGTCATACTGTTTTTGTTTTGGAAAAAATATTTACGGTTTAAAAGATACACTGCTTTAAAAAAACACATTTTTGACCATTTTCAGAAATGGCGCAAAGCGATGGTCTTTGACGCAGCCTTAAAAATTGCTTATGCGTGCATATTGGTTATGGTGTACCACATTTTGCAAGATAATAAAGTCGTGCGACGGTTTCTAACAGCCTATTGCGTGACCTTAAAAGACACGCGATTTACTCGAAGCAGCCATCTGTAATCATCACTTCACACACGCGCACAGAATTTGAGCAGTCTCAAATAATATGTAAAATAGTCAATTTATTCATAATCGTCTACACAAGCTGCGTATGACCGTTTACTGATACTCATATTAAAATAGCTATAAGCAATTAAACGGAATGAGGGCGCGGAATATCTCATAACATTACACGCTTAATTACTCTCTGTGTGATTTGAATCCAGTTTCAGATTTAATTTTAAGGTCATGATAAATTACAAAGTACTAGTTTATCTACCGTGCACTTCGAATGCGGTAGTTTCTAAAACGATAACGTTTAATTATAAAACGGCCGCTGCAATCGGATTACTTAAGGCGGAAATAGCTGTAGGTAACATCATCAAATTAATTTTACTGGAGGTAGTTTTTGCTGTAAGTTACGCTGGATTCGAGGATTTGGAAGTGGTAAAAACTAACTTATCACATATTTCATTGAGCTATAACTTTTGTAATATGAATGTCACGCCTCTCGGGAAACTTGGTTGGGCTTGGCGGTGTTAGCGGAGCGCGGCGGGCGCAGGCGGCTGACACGAGACTTACTAAGAGAAATTGGAGACTTTCGTACAAGTTTATTAAGTCCTGTAATCCTTGCTTAGTTCTCATTTATTTAAATTGATTTATTTCGTGCGCTGTCATCCGTCGTCTACTGAACAGTTAACCATCCAAATGGAGTTTAAATTATTTATGGGTATAGTGGATTCCTACAAACGTTCGTAATCCTAGCAATCGAACTTGTGATTTGACCCTTACTTTCGATCGTGATGTAACGATACATCCTCCTGACACATTCCGGTCTCTGTAGGCTTCCGTCCTTTCCTCATCGAGCAGGATCTATACGCAATCACGGAATCGTGTAAGCGGTTGATTCACGAGGGAAAAGTTGATATACCTCCTCCACTTTCTGCTAAATTGGCAAATTTTTCAATCCAGGTGCGCAAGTGCAGCGACCGCGACGGAAATGACGCGGTGTTTCGTGGAATATTTTTTATAAACCCATGAATTCGTAAACGTGCCACCAATAAGTAAATTGTGTGTTAGGTAAGCGTTTGTGAAGTCTGAAGCTCACCTTACCAACACAACGTATCTAATGTCTAAGTACCTATCCTTTTGTTTATCAAAATCACGATAGATCGTGATGTTCTGCTATCCACTTGATTTGACGAGAGATGAGGACTGAACTGCTAGATGAGAAATGAGGATCGTGAAATAATGTATATAGGTCGCACAATTCTCTCTTGGCTACGCGTTAAATTTATTTTTCCAGTGCATAATGAGCTGTAATGCGAAATAACTTGGGAATTTCAACTTTAATTAAAAGTTCGTCTCGGGAAATTGCTCGGTCGACAAAGATTACAATCACTTATTGGCCGAAGTTAAAACAATGGAGTATCCTGTTTACCTTTGCCATTGTGAAGTTTGTCGAATGTTAGTTTGTTTGAAACACCCAAGTTTAGTGTGGGTGAGGACATTAGTATTGTCTTGAAACAGAGCTACGTAGGCTGGTATTAGTATCCTTCAAACAATAAGCCATTTATTCGCTCTGTTTCCTTATTTGCGTTGTAATTAATTGGTGCAGTCTTGCACGTTCAGGTTGCGAACTTAAAACTGCATGTACGCTACTTTTTCGATAGAATGTTTGCTTGTCGTCTTGTGTATGTAAATAAACGGGGTGTTAAAGAAACTGCGTGCCATAGTTTAGGGGTAGGGTCAGTATCGATAAAGGAACCCAGGAAAAAAATAAAAACATAAAAAATATATTGCAAGATTAAACTTATTTAGTACCTAATAACTTAAAATAGAAATCGTTGAGAATTAAAATTATTTTAATTATAAAAAAAACAATCAAAATAAAAACATAAAAAAATTATTGCAAGATCAACCTTATTTAGTACCTACTAACTTAAAATAGCAATCGTTAGTAGGTACTAAATTAGGTTGCTCTTGCAATATTTTTTGTTTTTTTTAAAAAAAAAAATTGTTTTTTTTATGTTTCTTGGGTCCTTTATCGATACTGAACCTACCCCTAAGCTATGGCACGCAGTTTCTTTAACACCCTGTATAACTGCTATGGTATAACTGCTTGCCTACTTGGGTAGAACTTGACCTACCTGTAGGTACGTAACACACATTATACTATACAATACAGACCCTCCGAAGTTACGGCACGGTAAATGGTTCCATCTGCCAAGACACCTATCTAATGTACTTTTAATTTCTTTGATAGACTGTTTTCCTTATCAGCCCTCTTCCAGTTCGCGTGCTCTTCAGAAACAGGAGCATGAACTGAGTCTTTTTGATTAAATCTTTGAACGGGCCTTTGACAGTACTTTTAAAATGAAGATTTTGTTTGAACAAAGAGCTTTTCGTAGGAAATTTTATGTGAACTACTTCTTCTGACAAAGGGACGTATAAATTCGGTGACACGCAACTCGCAAGTTGTATGAACATTTTGTAGACAGAAAAATGTAGTCTGGTGACACGCAAATAATATTCAGGGCGCGTTCAAGCTGGCTCGGTTCAATGGGGTTCGCCATCGCCACAAGTTCACCAACAGTTAAATTTATTACGTATTGATGCCGCACGCGACGCTAATGTTTAACCAATTTACAACTAGTTTCGTTCAAGGTTCAACCATAAACTGAGTTTTTATTGTTGTAGTTGTTACTTACATTTATTGACTTCTTTATAAAAATGTATTATTACAACGTTAACTACGCAAGTTCGGCAGTTCAAAAGTGTCGTTTGGTTTTTTAATTTTCTTGTTCATAACTTATTTTTTGTATTAGGTATGTACAACATTTGTAACTTTATTACCAAGTCAAAAGCTCCGAAAGTTTTGACATGTAAAAATGGAATCGGCTCGACAAACGACGCATGCGTTCAATTAATTTTGTATGCCTATTTTTATAAATTGATTACACCATGGTAATATTATTAGATACTGTTCCAAACATACAATATTATTGATCAGCGGGTGTATTAGAAAGCAGTAACATTATTCACTAGAGCTATAAAGCTGCGCTGTTTTGATTAGTAAGCTATCAATTACGATTTATTTTCAAGGTAGTAGTTGTTCGGCAGGTGCAATGGACTGCATTCCCGAGTGCTAGAAAAACTGGATCCAAAGACCGCTCCTGCGGCCGGAGCCGGCAACTGCCGAGATTAGATATATTGATAGAAAATGTATTTTATTATTGTCGTTAACGACGTGGGAAACTATTGTAAAAACGATTACAGTATACATCTGGCGTCATCGTCATTATTGATATGATGTACCTATTGCCTCATAAAATAGTAATATTAAACTATAACATAAGAAATAAAGAAACTTGGTCCTAACTTTAGCAAGATTTACATATTTCGCCAGAGGTCTATTATTTGGGAAAGTTTGACAAGTCATGAATAAGTTTTATTTTCACGAAGCAAAAGTTCTTAATACGAGCGTTATATTCACTACATCGAGTGTAAAGTTCAAGCGTTCATATTCCAATTTCATTAGTAATTAGGTGGAAATGAACAATATAAAGTTAGTGCAATTAGGGCTGTACCTACTCTGTCATGAATTGTAATCTCATTATGTAAATGCATGGTCGGTGTGTCCGAGCCGTGCGAGTGTGCGAGGCGCGGCGGGCGGCAGGCGATGCGACGCCGACGTCGCGCGGTGATTAGCACCGCTCATAGCTGTCAATTTACCTCGACAGGCGAGATTTGCTGTCAACCCTTATTACTATTCAGTATTCTGTGATACCACGTCCAATTTATACAATTTATTGTTGTATCAAAGCCGTCTGAATTAGGTAGAGACTGAGACCAAGATATCGACGCGTAGTTATCAAATTGATTTTTCGAAATATTACTAAGCAAATTAGGTTTTGTTCACCACATCTGCGTAGTCTAAGATAAAGCTTAGCTGTTAAATTGTAAATATTAAAGGATAAGTTAAACTTTATTTTGTTCTAATGTTTCGAGATCGCGTCCGTGTGGTGGCGAACGTAAAGAATAGCACTAACCCATTTCTTCCCGTGGGTGTCGTAAAAGACTACTAACGGCCGAACCCAATTAAATTTCTGTTATTTTTTGCTTAAGGCGCACCGTTTTCGAGATATTTGAATATCAATTTTTTTTATTACTTTAATTTAAAAAAAAACATCTATGATCATTATTGCATGTACTAAAGAGTTCATTTTAGCTTGGCTACTTTACGTTTATCCCTGCAATTCGGGGAATAGACCAATCTGCCATCTGTAGTACTGTCCTGTCAAACAAATCGTATATTGGGACGCATACTTTGACATTTTCATACAAATAGCTATCTGTTGTAGGCGATACACCCTCCCATCAGTAGATAGCGTGGGCCGGTAAGATTCCATAATATCTCATAGATTATTGGGACGTTAAAACCATCGATATATATTTTTCTATCTCCAGTAGGCCGAAACTGGTGATATATAGGTTATTGGGTTCGGCCGTAAGGGACTAATTACTAGAGAATGGGCAGCAGCGTTCTCTATGCATTTTAACACCATACTGCGATCGCCAACCCGCCTGTCAAGCGTGGCGATTATGACAAACGCCCCCTTTGGGAGAGGCCTATGAAATGATGATGACGATGAATGCTTCGCAATCAATTCATCTAAGCTCAAATCGATTTAACATTGTCACTTTCGAAATTACTTGTTGTGTTGTAAGTGTGTAATTACACTAATTACTTAGCTCCGTGTTATTTCATTACGCGCATGTCTAAAAAGGCAGCTAACGTCGCACCTGTTAATAAAATTGTGGGTGAAAGTCGTCGCTTTTTCACAGATATCGTGCCAACCATCTATAATTCACACGGCTCGAGGACATTGTCACAGTTACGCCATCGCCTTGCATGTGTCGCGTCCACGTTAAATGACTCAATTGCCCAAATCACAGTACTAGACTCATAACCAGAGCATTTAACATTGGGCAGCCATTACACAGGTACAGATAAATTAGTGAGCGCGGTGGGGCCATCGCACTTTCATTAGTGATATTATTTGCTAATTTGTACTGAACACGGTCGCGGTACTACGAGTATGGGTAACGGGGCTTAATCTACTTCATTACACAGGCTTTAGTGATAATGAATGCAGAATGTGGTTCAGCACAGCTTCACAACTTTAAACCATCAATATTTTAACACAGTCATTGAATTTTGTGTGGGTTTAGTCAACATTGTGTGTGGTACAGATACCATGCTGGAAGAAGGTGAAGATCAAACATCACAATTATACAGCATGTTAAAGTAACTGCGTGCCATAGCTTAGGGGAAGTTTCAGTATCAATAAAGGAACCCAGGAAACATAAAAAAAAAATAAAAAAACAAAAAAAAAGCTACACATTTTTATTTATAAAAAATAAAATAAGCATAAGTCTCTTCGTACTTTAACGGGCTTAGGACCGTCAAATAAAATAATTTTAATTCTAAACGATTGCTATTTTAAGTTAGTAGGTACTAAATTAGGTTGATCTTCAATATGTTTGTTGTGTTTTAATTTTTGTTCTTCATTCTTTTATTTTTTTTTTATTCTTCCTGGGTTCCTTTATCGATACTGAACCTACCTTTAAGCTATGGCACGCAGTTACTTTAACACCCTGTATACATATCTTAGTTTGTACATAATGTGACTAGGTATATTTGTGGCAAGGCAGTGGATACAAATCTAGAACTTGGTATCTTAAATTGTACCTACAACTATAAATAGAACAGCGTTCTTGAAACTGAAGTTATAACCTGGAGCTGGCAATGTTGATACTAGGAGTCATTGACCGCGGTACACGGCTACTCTACGAAATTATGTGTAAACGTTTATAACCAGTTCATCCACGATTATCACACAACATTTAAACTATGCGATGAATGCCTATTCTACTATTGATTTTTGTTATTGTGTATAGGCTGGTAATTGTCTAGGTGGCTCGGGCGCGTAGATTTCGCATTAAAACGCTAACTATAGAATAAACGCACGTGTCTCTTTTGTCGGACACGAGTATGTGACCTCTTTGAAGTAAATGAAATGCCTCCGGAGACCAATTCTACTTCAAAAAGGGTGTTATTTGCTCAAGTGTGCAGTGTGCCTGTACGCACAAATGAGCGTATTACGTAATGTAATAACACTTGGCTAAAACTAATTTAGTTTCAGTGTGGCTGTATCTTTGAACAGCTTATGCACATTATTTTTATTGACGTAGACACTGTGACTAAAGAGTAATCATAAAATTACTTCTTCACTCGCTTCGAACTGGACACAACCTATTATTTGTACAACATTAGTTTTTGTTTATACTAAACCCGAAAAGGGGTCATTGTACTCATCATTTTGAACAATTTTTTCTATGGGACCAACCTTGAAATCGCGAAAAAAAAATCTGCTATTCCCTTCATTTGTGTTCACTTAAATCGACAAAATGTATGGAACAGCTGATTTTTATTTCATGATTTCAAGGTTGGTCTCATAGATTTTTTTTTCCAAAATGATGAGTACAACGACCCCTTTTCGGGTTTAGTATAAACAAAAACGAATGTTGTAAAATCGATTAAATATTTACGTAAACGAATAAGAACTAAGCTGACTCCAAAATCCATTTTAATAGCGGACTGTAACTTTGGTATGACTTCTGTAATTGACACTTATTTCAAATTTAGTATCCTTTATTAAATTCGTAGACCATAATTTCGTTACGGTTCTATTGCCTCTATTGGAAATCGTAAAATCATAATTATAATTATTGACAGCCGTTTTGTATTGCAACACAGCTCTAGTGCCTCACCATAACGAATTTAAAAACAGCATTGGATAATAATAATTGTGCAAGTTTATAAGTGTGAGAAATCCACGCGACGTGATCAATGGCTGTGTGCGAGCTGACATTTCCGTTGTTTTGCATAACCTGACATTAAAGCTGATTGTAGTGTCGTCTTCGTACCAACGGAGGACACCAACGACGTATTTTGTTATTCTCTTTATAGTCATCGATTTTACTCCAGATCGGAGACTACATAAAATATTATTTTCAAGAGAAATAAAATCGAAACATTCATGTCAAACTGTATTTTGCCAATGAGAGAGAAAAAATAAAAGAAAAGAGCCAAGTTGAGTCAGTTGCTCGGTTTGCGTCTGTATAATATTATGTTTGAAAATTTCTTGTATTCAAGTGATTGAATCACAGAGTGTCAGTTTTTATCAGATGGAAAGTTTATAAAAGCATTTTTGTGTCACAATAAAAATAAGATTTTAGGAGTAAAACATTTTACGATGAACGTAAATTAGCGACAAAGTGTGTGATATTTTTGTCAGATGATATTTTAAGCAACAGCAGCGCCGAAACTGACAGGCTCATATTTTATGATGCCGATGGCTGTCTTAATAATTACCTACATTGTTCCGTATATTATTAACTACTCTTGCTCCTGTACCAATCAAGAGTAGTTGGTGCTGGCTGAGTGCTTACACAACAATGCATTGATGATATGTAGATGATAGACATTATAGTCTACGCACGAGAGACGATGCTGACGTGTTTCATAATATCTTTCTTTGTAATTATCTCCATAAAAGCGTATTGTGTTGGACGTGAAAATAAAAGAACTAAGTTGTATGAACAGTATCGGAAATATATCAAAGTGACAGCTGTAAGCTAGAATTTTAGATGCGTGTTAGAGACTGTTGCGTTGTACGGGTGCAATAAGATTTATAGTTCTATCATTACTATTTCTGAGGCAGGAAGCACTAAATTGATTGGGGCTGTTGAGAATTTCTAGAAACAAACATGGCTGACGAAGCAGCCGTGACAAAAGTCATTACGGAGTTACGGTGGCTGGGCTTTTGTGACAACCGCGCGATAGATCGGAGTTACTGATTCCTATCGTTAACAATTTATAATCTGCGCGCTCGTAACTCGGGAACCATAAAATAAAATGTGTATTGATACTTTTGTACGACAACGTCAGTATCTATGCATTCAAATTACCATAAATGTTCCAACAGCATTTGTAAATTGAACTACGGAGCTTCCCACTTCTGTTGTACCGTACATAAAGAGATGTTTATAGAAAAGATTATTATATTCTCATAAAATATACTAACGACGGATGTTGTAAAAGTAAATCAATATTTGTTAGTCACACGTTTTCCATAATAGTTGCTGTCGTGTGAATGAACATCGAACAGTAAAGATAAAATGACATCATACATAGCATCCCAAGTTTCCATCATTCTTTCTTTATGGTTTCCGGAACAAAAACATACGAAACAATTAAGTATTGTAATTTGTTCTGGGTACAATTAACACGGTGACCCGGCAGATAAAATAACTTCCTCGACTTTCGACCAAGAGATGGTTATTTCGGGAATTGATTGCAAACATTTGATTGTTCTTGATATTGTATCGTACGGCAATAAGCTTTCTTGTATTCATGAGCGTTGCGTTTCATCTTGATTTCTCTTATTTAAATTATATTAAACACCCTTGTCAACACCTTCGTTACACAGATAACAAAGCATTTTAATACATTTTCTTTAAAGGTTTAGATTGAAACATTATCCTCGATAGAGGCGATACATACATTATTATAAAGTTAGACAATAATGAATCAAATTAAATAGTAAGCAGAAATTTTAGAAACACTAATGTAATTGTCACCTGTCGGCTGTAAGTCTAAAGGTTTCTACATACCAGCGCGACTTGTCGCGCGACGCGACACGGCACAAAGGCCCCGCGTGTTGCGGGACGAGCGGTGCCTTTGTGTCGCGTCGCGTCGCGCCACAAGTCGCCCCGGTATGTAGAAGCCTTTATTTAAATTAATTGAGGTTGGAAGTTCGAAATCTATGTCATCATCTCGATTGTTATAAAACACATGAACTCTGGGCCCAGTCGACTGATTTTGTGTACCTTACTTTTGTTAATATAAGTCCAGGAATATTAGGGGTTTCACCTCGGAATGAAAGATAGTCAGCTATAAACTTGTATAAACCTTTATTTTGACACACTAAAACTTTCTCAAAACCTACTTATCGTAGGGTGTTCGCGACTTAGATATTCCAAGGTTAAAGGTAAAAAAAACGATTTTTTTCACATTTATTGCAAATATCTCGTTTCTTTCTCGTTTATTGTCTTTGACCTGCCCTGACATCAAGCAATGGAAAACATTGTCAATTTTTTACCTTTTAAGGTTTTGAATACTAGGCTTTTGGCTACTTTTTTATTTTTATTTCTGGATAATATTTACATTATTTCAAATAAAAAGACAAATCAGCGTAGTTAGTTTAGTCTTAAAATATGTAGTATTAATACTTTTCTCTGTGTGGTGCCGGACGTAAAGAATAGCACCACCCTATTTCTTCCCGTGGGTGTCGTAAAAGGCGACTAAGGAACTTACTAGAGAACGGGCAGCAGCATTCTCTATGCATTGTAACACCATACTGAGATCGCCAATCTACCTGCCAAGCGATTATGGCCACCCCCCCCCCCTCCCCTTGAGGGGGCCTATGTCCAGTAGTGCACGTAATTCGGCTGAAATGATGATTACTACTTACTGTAAGTAATGTTTTTGGCTATTTAGTACTAGAGTGTATTTTGTAAAAAAAAAAAAAATGGAAAGTGTGTCTCGTTTGTGCAGAATAAACAATTTTTCCTTCTTCTTTCATTCTTTCTTTTATATGTAAAAATGTCCAGCTAAGCTAACTTAGCTCTTGTTCGACGGTCGACCACTCACTTGTATCACAGCATCAGCCAGGGTCGTGTGAATGTTATTAACCTTGATGAGTTAAACAAAGTTTTCAGAAAAATCTTTTTTTGATAACAATAGCCCTGAGAATTTTCTGTCTTTTATGTTTTCAACAATCGGCGTATTAACCTATTGTTTGTTAAACTCGTGTCGCTTTCCCACGATGCCAGCCACTTTCTTTCATCATCAAGGGGCTATGTTTAGATGCTATATTCATTGCTACTGCGATTAATATGGAACTGGATAAGATCTCATCTCATAATGAGTATGCTTTTATAGGCTACTGAGGTAGCCGCGGCCGCTAGCCACGAAATGAAATTAAATAGATAGTCGGGTTTTTAACAGTTTCGAAGACAATTCGCTAAAACTAGCATGCAAAATAATTGAATGAATTAATTAATGAAATGCACCGACCCCAGCGTGGTTAAACCAGACTCGATCACTCGAATGAACCCAGAGATTCACACTAGCCCCTGGAGCCTCATGTTTCTTGGGACTACAGAGGCCATTGTATATCAAAGATGGGGGCGCGATAATGGTAGGGAAGACGTGCCCTTGGGATATGGAAGGATTATAAAAGACATTACATTAATTTGAATTAATAAGTGTGTGTGTGTTTTTAAGATAAGTAATAAAATTGGAACATCATCATCATCATTTCAGCGGAAAAACGTCCACTGCTGGACATAGGCCTCCCCTAAAGGGGGGGTTTGCCATAATCGCCACGCTTGGCAGGCGGGTTGGCGATCGCAGTATGGTGTTAAAATGCATAGAGAACGCTGCTGCCCATTCTCTAGTAATTCCCTTAGTCGGTGCCGGACGTAAAGTATAGCACCACCCTATTTCTTCCCGTGGGTGTCGTAAAAGGCGACTAAGGGACTTACTACTAGAGAATGGGCAGCAGCGTTCTCTATGCTGTTTAACACCATACTGCGATCGCCAACCCACCTGCCAAGCGTGGCGGCGATTATAGCACCCCCCCCTTCCCCCCTTTCGGCGAGGCCATGTCCAGCAGTGGACGTCTTTCGGATGTAATGATGATAAGTATTATTAATAATAATAATGAGGCAACAATCGATTGAATGCGGAGTGCAACAGAAAGTCAAAGTAGCTAGTATAATCTACCGGCACACAAAGAACTAAGCAGCTCGCCTTCGAAAGTAGGACTCGCGATAAATTGAACACGAAGAAACTTAACACTAATTTTGCCTTGAGACATCGAAGTCCGAGTAAATACTTACGTAGTCAACCTGTAAGTTAATGTTCCCACTGCTGGGTCACAGGCCTGAGAGGGAGTGGGCGGTAATCCACCACGCGGGGCAAGTGCGGGTTGGAGGAAGTCACATGTCTTCGATGTTTTTGTTCGAGGACATGCCGGTTTCCTCACGATGTTTTTCTTCACCGTTTTCGGAGCAGTAGTGATGAAATAATTTCCTACACAAAGTAAAGCGCCTGTCTGGGTTCGAACCCACGACATACCACACGTAACAGTTTGTTTCGGGAATGCGATTCCAAAATTAAGCAAACTCCGCCCGGTTGGAATCGTTTGCCATACTTGGAATTGCGTAATAAAAATTATTCCAATCCTGCCTAATTTTATAGAGATGTCTACTATCTGTTGCCCTATATTGTTCATTACAGCGTTTTGTTTCATCATATAGGTTATTTGCTTCTGAATAATATTGCTATATTGCTTGGAGTTTCCCTACGTGATCGAATCAGAAATTAAGAGATCCGCAGGCAAACCAAGGTAACCGACATAGCCCGAAGAATTACCAAGCCTAAGTGGCAGAGGGCAGGGCACATTGCTCGCAGAACTGATGGCCGATGGGGCCGAAAGGTTCTGGAGTGGCAACCGCGTACCGGAAGACGTAGCGTTGGAAGGCCTTCTACAAGGTGGACCGATGACATTGTGAAGGCCGTAGGTATCCGCTGGATGCGGGAAGCACAGAACCGGTTGAAGTGGCGGTGCTTGGGGGAGGCCTATGTCCAGCAGTGGACGTCTTTCGGCTGAAATGATGAATATTGCTATATTTTAATTTTACTTTAATAAAGAATATGTTCGAAGTAGAAAACAATATATGAGGATACAACTCGTAAGTCGAAGCCGTTACCACTGGGCCGAATTATACTAATAGTCATTAGGGCTAGTAACATTATGCGAATTAAAATTATGCCAAAACAAATTAGCCTTCAAGATAATTATGCCAACATAAACTGTATGCCAAAAAAAAAAATGGCAAAGTATTATTATGGCAAAACAAATTATGCCAAAGAGTTATGCCAAAGTATATTAGGACAAAGAACATTATGCGAAAAAAAGGGATCCCCACTGGGCCACCACTATAGTAAATACTTAGTACAGGTAATTATTCGAATTAACGACTAACAACACACAATTATTATCGAAACAATGTACAAAATTGTTTTACCAACCGTGATTATAATACAATGATGTAGTTAAAACTTCTTCTATTGGGAACGGGTAACCGCAACATTAACAAGTCAGTCACTAAGTACTTAGTGACTGACTTGTTCACGAACGGCGGGCACGATCAATTGCGAAGGAAGTAAAAATATAAATAACCCCGCGGTCATGACAATAAAATTGCAAACTCTACTAAATAAGGGACTTTGCAAACAATCTAAATTGGAGTTTTCCAATTAGGGTCCCATTTATTTTAAAGTACGAATGGGTCTCGAGCGTGTCAACAGTCGGTTAAAACGCAAATCGTTCTCTATAAAGCGTAGTGCCGCGTTAAGGCGCGGTTTACCAGCGCGAGATGCCGCGTTGCCGCGTGCAAATACGAACCGACCCTCATCGAAATCGCCCAACTACAAATAATTCCTTTCATTCCCGCTCTATTTAACATTTATCAGTACTTCGCTTTAAACGGTCCTAAGCGAAGTACAATTTGATGTTATTCCATATAACTTAAGCCTGCAAGCGATGCAATCTATGGCGCTAGTATTAAAGACAAATACACTAATACTTGTTGCTTTAACCGAGTAATTAAGCACAAGTCACGTCCCTCCTAATGTTAGAAAATAATCCTTCATGAATATCACGTGCGGAGATTTGCTGGTTCTATAATCATATTAGCTGATATACCTTATGGAGAGGAGCGTGCGTGCGTGTTATGTGGTACACGTAGAGTGCAGAACAATCAACGCTGGCCGCTGGGGCAAAGTATAGGGGTGCTTGAAAGGCTCAAAGTGCTGCTCGGTTTCAACAGGGTAGCTATTCAAAACTTAACAATAGTCAGCTTGTAAATGATGACTCCTCAACAAACGCAACAATGTAGATTACCTAAAGAAAACATCCTTCCATAAATCGTCTTGTTCGTGACGGGGAAGTTATTTATCCAAGATGCGTCAGTAGCCTGAGCTTAATCATTGATAAAATTGTGCTGTTCACGTATGTAGAGGTGTGTGTATGCAAATGAGGCATTGTGTGCGCGGGTTGATTCAGTCCGCGGTGCAGTCGCAATCAGTCGCATTGACACGGACCGCCGCCCGCGCCGCCGCCGCGCCGAGTCGCGCCGAGCCGAGCCGCGCCGCCCTGCCCGTCGCGACTATATTTTTCATCTCTTGACATCCGCTCTGTTAACGTGAACGCATTCCGAAATTTATGTTGCTGTAACTGATGCATTCGCAGCCGATGTGTCTATGCATGTTGCCAGACAACAGACTGGACATAAATCGAAGTGTTTTTCGTAGCTCGTAGCAAGCCTACGAAAACAGCCAGACAAACATCGTTAAATTTAAGTACTTGAATCACATTATTAAATAAGGACCTACAAATACGAGAAAAACACTTAACTAAAGCTTGACTATGTATTTGACAGTGCCCAGCCACTATCAATCACCTAACAAATTATAAGCTACGCTAAGCAGTTGTTAACTTTCCGTGGAGATGCTCCCTGCGCCTGCTTAACCGGTAAAAGACCAAGGATGTTGTAAATTGCACATCCAATTGCAATAGCTAAGGAAGCTCTGCTTTTTAGTCGTGATAGTTTAGCGTGATAATACGTTCAGAAAGTGGCGCTCAATGAGAGTGTATGAGAGGAAATCGGTTCCCATTGAGCGTAGCCGTAATCACGAGCGCGCATAAATGATCGCGGGTCGCCGCAGCCGCGCCGACTCCGCGCCGACGCCGTGCCGCAGCGCCGCCGCCGGTTGCAACGCCGATAATGAATTACAGAGCCATTGCTCGCTTGCAAAATCTAGTCGGAGTCGTATCGGTAAGTAACGAGGTTAGCTGCTCTCCCTGGAGCTGAGCGAGATCGCGTCGTGACTCGCGATGCCTTCGGGAGCGTTCATGGGCGAATTATCTTCTAAAATGAGCGATATAAATTATCCTTAATGGGTTTTATTGCTGTAAAATATTGCATTTGATTCAGATTATTTTTTAACTTATTAATAGTTGAGCACAATACCTTTTGCGGAAATCGTTTTGCCTTAGGTTATATGAATTTAGGTAATCATGACTGAATTACAAACCGAAAAAGGAAGCAATCGCTGAAGTGTGGACGCGATAAAAGCTTTTATCGAGGATTTTACGATTCCTTTCGCACTATCTCAGCTATAAACGCCGAATCAGATGGAGTGAGAGACCGCGGGTGGCATAGCAAAAAATAACTCTATTTACTTCGCCCACATAAAGCTGAATCTCTGGTATTTCACCCGACCAAAATGTAATTCGACGATTCTATTTACATTTCTTGGTTTTTTATTATCATCTTGTTTACAATAACATGGAATTGAGGCAATCTACTCCATGTTGCGTCGACTCTTTATCATGTTGAAGTTTTCAAATATATTTATATTAGGACTTAAACAACAGAAAGAAAAGTTAATGAAAAGTTTTAATTCAGTTTCTACATACCAATTAAAATAAAATATAATTTTCCTTTTGAAAACACACTGCAAACTGCAAAGGCCGTCATCCGTTATGTGAAGGCATCCCCTTGCCTTCACTTAACTGCTGACGGCCTTTGCAGTGTGTTTTTCCCACAATATCGCAAACTTATGCAAACAAATTATAAACTAAAAAATGAGCACGTTGAGGTCAACGGTGAAGGAAAACGGTGACCAGCGTTACGAAATATCCAATTTTTTTGACACAGAAAAACAATTTCATGGCAAATTTGATGTTAGCAATCAATCTGCAAACTAAAAGAAAACGGCAAACTGTAACTAGATCAAAATGATTATCCGATATCTTGCGGTTGCCCGGGCATTCCGTAACCTTAGTGCATTATTTAAGCATAGCTTTTGTTCTGGAGATAGTAAAAATGATATCGCACCGTCTTGACCGGCTGGGTCGCGTTCGCCGTAAACCACGGAATTTACGAAGCATTCCGTAGTTCAAAGAGCATCGAAGCCAGTCAGTAAAACATATGGCCTGCCTCTGAGGGTGACACTGAATTACCAGGACTCTCTGATAGAGATTGTCTGCAGCGGACACTAGACTTTATATCGAGTATTTATGGGCGAGAATTTCTCTAAAATAGGTTACGTTGCATTAAACAAGAAACGTACGTAGGTACCTACGTACGTTTCTTGTTTAATGCAACGAGTTCCTTTCGTTGAAAATCGTTGTTTTTATTTTATTTCAAAAGGACATCACGCTCTCAAGATGTAGAAAAAAAAAAAACTACCTTTACAAACAATCTGCGAAACAGGTAGATACCTACCTATATAATGCGTTTATTATTTGCGGAATACCTACCAATATTTTATACATTAGAAGTAATTAATTATGCAGTTTTAAACGTTTAAAAGTAGTCGCACTTCGACGGCTGTGATTCTCGCCATCATTAAGTCAGTAAAAAAATCAATCATCGTTGGTAAACATATTTTTTTACAGAAGCTTTATTTGGGTTACAAAAAAGAATCCCTAACCCCTCACCCTTACTATAAATGTGTGTAGCAAGGTAGCAATATAGCATGCACGTATGCAGGTAACCCAATTTATTTAAATTGGGTTCAATTCTACGTTCATATTAATAAAATGAATAGTTTATGATGATCGTAAGGGGCCGTGCACGAAATCTGATTTTGATCAATTTTGTTCATTGGTTGTGAGAAAGGGAAACAGAATTTAAACAACATTATTTGTAATTTCTAATGTCGAGTTCTTTGTTTTACATGTGGCTGGAAGGGATTTTTCAAATAAATTAAGTATTCATGGAAAATCACTAATATTCGCAACAAGTTTTCGGAAAAAAGACGTGAGGCTGACGTTTAATCATCTTTTACAAGAAACTACTTTTGATTTTGAACATTAAAAAATATCATCACCATCATTTTATGGTCTACTTGCATGTGGCTGAAGCACTTTTTTCGACTTCGATACAAATTATAGCAGAAACATTATGTTGAAAAAAACCTATATTTTTTCAAAAACCTAGTCGGTAATGTATTGTTCCTATCATTTAGGAAACCAGAGAAATTTAAAAATCACACACTGGGCTTCAGCTATCCTTGAGATAAAATCAAAATTTAATTTATTATTATACAATATCTTCATTAAGTAAATCAATACCGAAATAAACTATGCTACCACTACTACTACACTACTATACTATCTATTTTCGAGAGCGCAAAAGTGATAATAGTACTGTATTTTGATACAAGTCGAGAATGTTTGTTAATGCATTCGAGGCGGAATTAACACCCGAGCCGTAGGCGAGGTTGTTTTTGAGCCGAGAACTGCAATCACAAATGTGCACGTGTATCAAACGACGTTTTTCAATACACTTTTGAAGAAATAAAATAAAATAACGAAAAATATGTTTGTCATGAATTATGAAACTTTGATTTAATTTGCCGATAAACAGCCTAATATGAAAAATAGAAAATTCTAATATTTTTGAGTTTAGAACACATGTAAATGTTAATTTGTTCATAAACAATTTTTTTTTTATTGTAATAGTGGTAAATGGTATTCTATTTATAAACATTATTTAAATATTCCAAAAATATTAACGTCGTAAAAACGCATCTTAGCCGAGATTTAAAAAAAAATCACCTCCGAATAGAGAGGACCGTCTCTGGCACGAGACGGTGTGATTATAGGCATTGAACCAATTTGGACTAAGTATAGTATAAGTTATCTGTGGCAATTTTTATTCCCGCACACGTGTTGGAAAATAAAAAATCTCACGGGTGTGAAATACATTGCATTGCGAACCTAATCGTAGTGCGATATGAACCAGTTTTCGAGGAAGTGTATTGAAAAAAATATTTTTGATTATGATTTTGAATATGAAAAATAGAAAATACAAATATTTTTGTGTTTAGAACACAAATAAATGTAAATTTGTTCATAAACGTTTTTTTTTTTTTTGTAATAATCATGGTATTCTATATATTTATTTATTTATTTAATACTTTAAGCACAGAAATGTACAGAGGCGGACTTAATGCCATAGGCATTTTCTACCAGTCAACCTTTGGGCGATGCAGAGACAAACAGTGGTAGGTGCAATAGTGAGAATTGAGGAATAAAATAATATTATTTAAATATAAAGATATACATATACCTATTAAAACTATAAATATAATATATAAACCTAATTATATATATAAATCTATGCACAAATAAATATACATAAATATTTAAAATAATTAAAACAAACAATGGGAAAACATTACCGTTGTGATGATACTGCCAGCTTCTTGCGAATGTGCTCGCGAACTTTAACTTTAAAGGATAATCGGTTGGTTGCCATCCTGATTTCCTGGGGAAGCGCATTCCACAGAGATATAGACTGAACGAAAAAGGAAGAGTGAATGAAGTCTGTGCGGTGAGTGGGACATTGCAGAAGACGATTGTGAGATGAACGTAAATTTTTATTATGGTTGGTGCAAATGTACTGAAAGTGGGGGGCTAGATAACTAGGGGAAGAGGGAGAGTCAAGAAATGAAAACAAGGTGGTTAGCGCCCTTTGCTCTCTGCGCTGGCGTATGGGCAACCACTTTAGAAGCGACCGATGCACAGAGATATGATCATATTTACGCAGATTGAAAACGAATGCAGTTATTTAGAAGACGGTCAAGTTTGTCGAGGAGATCTGCATTCAGGTCATAGTAGCACACATCACCATAATCGATGATAGGGAAAATTAAG
The DNA here is from genome assembly GCA_948098905.1 of Tiliacea aurago. Lineage (NCBI taxonomy): Eukaryota > Metazoa > Arthropoda > Insecta > Lepidoptera > Noctuidae > Tiliacea > Tiliacea aurago. The sequence goes on from OX402577.1 coordinate 13,989,132, forward strand.
GACTGCACAAGCATTGTCTTCGTACTCGATGGTAATACATTTTTCAACCGGTACAGAGTTCGCAGCGTTCCAGTAACCTTCTGGCTTACCCTTGACCGCCAGCTCCAAACCCGACTTGAGTACGCCAGCTCAGGGTATTATCAATGTGCAAGCCCAGATCCTTCACGTCAGTGCCAAAAGGAACGATCGCACCATTGAAAAGAACTGGAGGCAAGGTTGTACCATCCACCTTGCAAATGCCACGAGGACTGCCAATGTCAATATATAAACATTAATATTCCAAAAATATTAACGCCGTAAAGAAGCAACTTTGACGAGATTAAAAAAAAATACCTTCCGAATAGAGAGGACCGTCTCTGGCGCGAGACGGTGTGATTAAAGGCATTGAACCAATTTGGACCAAGTATAGGTATAAGTTATCTGTGGCAATTTTTATTCCCGCACACGTGTTGGAAAATAAAAAATCGCACGCGTGTGAAATACATTGCATTGTGAACCTAATCGTAGTGCGATATGAACCAGTTTTCGAGGAATTGTATTGAAAAACTATTATACGAATGGTTTAGCACCACGAAAACTGTACTTTTATAGTTACACAGACATAATGTTTCAATTCTTTCAAGATTTCCCACAAAAAATTAGAAAATAAATTGACGAAAAATTGTTTTTTTGTGCACGGAGCCATAATCATCAAAATCTACTTCAAATTGAAGAAACATAAAGTCCATTACAATTATAACCGTTTTAATGATAAGTGGTCCATAAAACCAAAATTATGGTCAAATTTCGTAATAACGAATGCAGCTCATTACGAACACCGACACGTGTTGGTCAACATCTTCCAGGAACATTACACATGTATTTATGCTAACTGCAGCTGTTATAACAGTACCGCTCAGTTTTTTTAGCTCTGTAATAAGCAGCTACTTACAGCGCTAGCGGTAAGTTACTCTCCCGTAAGCAAACTGAGCACGCTTTATTAGTCTGGGCAAATTGAAACCTAATTAATGTAGAGTAGAAACTTAGCGGCTCGTGACGGACGATCGTTGCTCAATAATCGACCCCCACGACTATGGAAATTCAGTTAACTGTTGTATCACGACGCTGACGGTCAAATTTCTGTAAACACTCCAATTTTGGACTAAATGGTTATGAATGACAGTGAAATTGTGGGCAAAGGTCAGCTCAATAGATGTCGTCGTGGGAGTTTTGTAATTGTATCAGATAATCCATTCTTAGATGAGCTATTTATGGAAAGAGCTTGGAAATGTGAACGGTTTGTTTAATGAAAAAGAAGTAAACGGCAGTGGAGTAAAAAAGTGTTACATGATCAAGTAGGATGACTTATGTAAACATAAAGGCGGTAAGACAATGCCGCTAAACTACACTATTTACATTTATCGTCGTAACACTTGAGACTAGCTGCTAGCACCGCGTACGTGCGATAACAATTATTTGCTCCCGCCGTGATATTGTCTTCGTGAAAATTTAATTTTGGAGACAACTCTATAAAAATATACAGAATTTTTACACCAATATTGAGATCCGCATAAAAAAATAACGTTAACATATTCGTTAATACTGAAAACACTGAGTGGAATTTTGGTATAATTTGTATATCTATTAAAAAAAAAACCGACTTCCAGAAAAACACTAGGTACCTACCTACAAAGTGAAAAATTACTTTAATTTCGGAAGTCGGTGTCTGGATCTGTATTTTAGTTTTTTGCCACCGACTTCCGAAATTAAAAAGTTATTTTTCACTTTGTAGTGTTTTTATGGAGTCGGTTTTTTTATTAGAAAAAGTTTTTTATTTTTCACTTTTTAGTGGGTGCAGTTTTTAATTTATCTAAGTTGCAATAGGCAAATGTCAACTGCTCATCACCTTTTACAAAATAATGCTTTTCCCGATGCCGGAGCGTTAATAGATGAGGAGTTCTCCTGGTCAGGACCAGGAGAACTGCCACTCACCATATGCATTGTGACGAGCATAAATTGCTTAGCAACCATATTTAAAGTACCTAATCGAATCGCAACACGTTAAATACTTATTATTTAGTAGTTCCGGTGGCCATCTGTGGTCTTCATTATCAGTTCCACTTCACCAAATGGTGCTTACTGAGAGCAAATGCACGAGTTACTATAAAAAATACCCAAATCGCTATAGGTGTGCCTATAAAATTTGAGGATTTCCCTTAATTTCCATGGGATGGGGATCCCATGTCACCAAGTCAGAATCTGATGAGGGGTCATCAGATTCTGACTTGGTGACATGGGACCACCTCCGGAGCATACGGGAATTTTTAAAATCGGTCCACAATTGACGGAATAATCGGTTAACACCAACGTACAGACGAACATAATTATCTCACCGAACCTCCTGCTTTTTGGAAATCGGTTAAAAACAAACAACACGTGTCTTAGGGATGCAAGAAGTGCCAAAAAGTATCGATATTCATATCGTATCAATATGTACCTATTAAAAAAAATATAAGTATTTTGAAATACTTATCGAAAAAAAAATATCGATATATCGGTGAAATTTTCTAAAAAGTATATTATGTGCTTTATGAAATTGTATTGTTTTTGTTTTTTATTTATAGAAATTCCAAACTAAAAACATCATTTCCGATGTAAAGTCATAGACTAATTAATAAAACATTGATTTATATAAGTTTACTTTATTACGGCTCTGAATTGTAGCGGTTTTAGTCAGTGGGGACAACAGTTTTGCTATTGGAAATACATCGTATTTGATAAATTTTCGATATGTACTTGATATTTTATATCGATGTATCTGTGTGAAATAAAATAATATATAAGTATCGCCGAAAAATATCAATATGTCGAACAAAAAATATCGATACATCGATATTTATATTTTTTCTACAAGTCTAACGAGTCTCGTAATGGGAGTTCTCATTGAAACTGTGATAGACAGACAGCCGTTGCTTCTAAGATATAATTCCTGACGTTTGAAGCAACGTGAAGCAATAGCGTAATGGGTTTTAAGATTGCAATAACACACCAGTAATGACACGTTGTTAGCCCATCGGCTTACAAACACCATACTCCGTTCCCTTGACTATTTGAGCGTGACTTTTAGTTCCTCACTTACCTATACTCCATTTTTAAAGGAGCACGTAACTACATTTTATTTTATAGAAAAATAAACCTAGAGATTATTAGATCGAATTGGACGTTCAACGCAGGTGTGTCGAAAGGAATTTGTATTTTTGCGTTTGCTCATTAAGGCGCTGACAAGAGGCAAATGATAAAAATAGGCTTGTCTTAAACAAAAAAATTGCCAAATCTATATAGTTTGTGGTAGGGGAAAAAATATATGTTATTCTTGAACATATTTCTCAGAACTTGGTTGTTACCAAAACACGTTTAGAAAAAAAAACCTCGATACAAATGAATGGTAAACTAACCCTTTACTTTGAGTTTGAATCCAAAATATCTGTATTAAATACAGACGGCGGTGGCGGCGGGGCGGCGGCGGTTTAATACGTAAGGTTGGTATTTAATTAATAACAAGAACGTCATAATTGTATGCAGAACTTGGTTGTTTTTTATTTTCGATTACTCAACTCATTTTTGAGTAAATAGATAATTGCTTCTTATTTTGCAATAAATTACAAGTGTTGTGTCATCGCGCTTCTCTTTCTTTTGTATGCAGTCTGACAGTGACCGCGGTTTAGCTGTTTTCAGCGTCATAAATGTTAATAACTCAGTTCAGCAAACGGCACATAACATCATCATCATATGTCTAGCCTTTTCCCAACTATGTTGGAGTCGGCTTCGGCAAACAACACAACCATAAGGTATTAATAAAATAAAACATGCTCCATATTTCTTTCTTAATAAAAACCGGCCAAGTGCGTTTCGCACCACGCACAATGAAGGGTTCCGTAGTTATCCCATAAAACAAACTCAACATTGTACCTAGTTGAAAACCATACATACATCCATACTGTTCCATACATCGATATACGTCACGGTCAATTCTCTAACTGCAAATGTAAGTTGGTCGACTATTACTTGTTAACTTGTAAAGCCTACTTAGCTGTGTTAGTTTTGCTTTTAATTTATTTGGGGGGGGGGGGGCACTTGACTCTAGCATTTTAAAGCATAATATTACGCAAACGGATCCCTGAATCGAAAAAAATTTTTAAAATGCCTATCCATATACCCCACACCATGGGATAGACGAGAAAAAAATATCATCTTAAATTTACGTACAACGGAGGTACCGTAAAAAAATTACTACTTTGTCGGCGTGATTAATATGTATACCCATGCCAAATTCTAGTACTAAGAGTCCCTGAGCTGAGCCGAGGACAGACAGACAGACAGATGGACAGACGGACATGACGGCACTATAAGGATTCCTCATTGACTACGGAACCCTAAAAATGGCTCCGATCAACTACTTAGCATTTACAATTTAACTGGACTGATAAGTCAGGTTGTACTTTCACTTCCATTCGTATTACTTAGTGTATGAGGCAAGTTAATTATTTTTAATGTATTTGTACTTACAAGAGATAAATCGTGGTGAATGCTGTCACGTAACTATTGCTGTGACATGTAATTTGTATGGATCTTAAACGTTGGTGCCCACTGAGGTGGATAAAGACACGAACTCGCTAGACGTATCTAACTCTATGCTCACAATATCTACTAGCAGAACCAAAAGTAGGCATTTGATATTTCTTTTTACGTATTTTCACGAAATGTTCAACATTTATTAATGAACAATAAATTGTATCTGAAATTACATGGTATCTATAAAGAAATAAAAATTAAATTAAATTTATAGACATAGAATAGGTCAACAGACATACAAAAAATCTACGAAACTAATAATAAATGCATTTTTTTTTGCTAAAACATGTATTAGTCAAGTATAAAGAAAATTAAAGAAAAAATCTTGAGTTTTCCAAACAAGGGGGACTACTCCGAACATAAATCCGAAATATCGGCCGAATGTTCGGGCGTTGCGTGACGACGGCAAACTATGGAAAACTACGGAAATAAAAAACGACAGTCAAAGAGATAAGTATTAATGTCAAAAATGTGACTTTAAGTCGGGTAATGATACAAAGTAAAAAAAAAACTTTTTGTAAAAAAAACATAACCGACTTCCAAAAAAACACTACAAAGTGAAAAATAACTTTAATTTCGGAAGTCGGTGTCTTTGGATCTGTATTTTAGTTTTTTGCCACCGAATTCCGAAATTAAAGTTATTTTTCACATTGTAGTGTTTTTTTGGTAGTCGGTTATTTTTTTTTTACAAAAAGTTTTTTATTTTTCACTTTTTAGTGGGTCAGTTTTTAATTTATCTAAGTTACAATAGCCTAAAGTCAACTGCTCATCACCTTTTACAAAATATTGCTTTTCCCGATGCTGGGACGTTAATTGTTGAGGAGCTCTACTGGTAAGAACCAGGAGAACTGCCACTCACCATTTTCATTGTGACGAGCATAAATTGCTTAGCAACCATATTAAAGTACCTAATCGAATCGCAACCCGTTAAATACTTATTAAATTATGTTGTTCCGGTGGCCATCTGTGGGATCAGTTCCACTTCACCATCTGGTGAATTTCGGGAGCAAATGCACGAGTTACTATAAAAAATACTCAAATCGCTATAGGTTTGCCTATAAAATTCGAGGGTTTCCCTCTATTTCCATGAGATCCCTTCATCAGATTCTGATTTGGTGGCAATGGGACCACCTCGGAAGCATACTCTTTCAAAAGCAAAAAAAAAATTTCTATATCGGTCAATAACTGACGGAGATATCGTTAAACAAACATAAAAAAAAAATAGGTATTTCTAATTTATCATTGATGCACTTTGTGGTATTGCCCATCTCAGAGACAATTGCGCTGTCAGTTGGGTCTGGTCATCTCTTAGCTGCCACGGCTTATTTGAATTATTTTTGTTCCGAATTGTTTTTTTTTGTTTGTTTCTATTTGCTGTACTATAAACGCGTTTTTTTATATCGTCCTCACGTTTAGTTATAAATTCAACATTAGAGATGTAACAATATTTTTGTAACATTATAATTTATAAAAGTGTCCATGGAGTTTCTTGCCCGTTCTTCTCCATAATATGTAGGTACCTACTACGCTTTGGAATGGGCAACTAGCTTCATATTTCTAACGACCTACTCCTTGACAAATTCAAAAGTGCCTGTAAGTGGTTTAATTGAAATAAATGCATTGAATTTGAGTTTGAGTTTTGAGTTTGTGTATATTCTTTTAGTGCTCCTTAGTTTCTTCTAGTGAAGTGTATAATAGGGTGGACATTGCAGATTCTGATTCTTGGAACATCTGGTGACTTCGCTCTTAGAGCATTCGTAGAAATTAAACATTTGTGTTGTGTTTTTAAAGTGCGGTAAAACATACACCAATGTTATAAAAACCGGCCAAGTGCGTGTCGGAACACGCACAATGAAGGATTCCGTAGTTATGCAAATAACAAATTTAACATTGTAGTTGTAAAACATGTTCTCCCATACATCCCAATTGCAAATGTAAGTGTGTACGTTATTATATTATATTGAGAGATTTACCATGTTATTTAAGATCACAGTCTTCTTATAGGTTTTTCTGTAACCTATAAGTACAGAACTATTTTCTGTATATTTTCATTTTAGGCTCCATCGTATGGGGGAATGTGGTCAATTTTTTATTTTCTTAAATAACTTTAAAACGATTTATTTGGAAAATATAAAAATAAAATAGAGTTGAGTGAGACCCTTACAACAAGCTCTTTCATTTAACATGGTTCGCACGGTTCAAATGCAAAACTTTTTTTCTAATTTGCCCCAAAAGTGCCCATATTCAATATTCATTAATTTACATTATACGTTCGTGTTGAGATCACAGAAATGCATATGTGGGTGACAATATAAATTCAAATGGGTTCTGTTTTACATTCGGACATACATCCTTATGCACTTCTTCTTCTTCAAACTCAAACTCAAAGCATTTATTTCAAATAACCTATTACAGGCACTTTTGAATTGTCAAGGGGTCGGTCGGTCAGAGAGATGGAGCTAGTTGCCCATTCCAAAGCGTCGTAGGTTCCTATGGAGAAGAACGGGGAAGAAACTCCACGGACTCTCATTTAAATCAAAATAGCGTTACATAGTATTGATTACATCATTTATGTTGAAATTATACATGCCAGAGCAATGTAGAAAGACGTGCACGTTAAAAGCGTCCGTAATAAAAAACAAAAAACAATTAAAATACCTTAGTTAAAATAAGCCGTGGCAGCTAAGAAATTACCAGTCCCTTCTGACGGCACCCGTTCACGAACATGACGCATGGATCAGCACCATTTAGCTCAACCATTTTGAAGGGAACTTAATGATCCAACACACACGCCACCATCAGCTAGACATTTGAGTGAGCATGGCACTCTCAGCCGCCAGGGCACATTCAAGTCAATAAAAGACGTACTCAGAAAATGGTAGGTACATAGTGCTCACACATGTGCTATGCAATTATACAATACTCAGAGATTGAATTTATACAATATAAAGATAGTATTTACAATCTTCAGCAGCTCCAACAATATTTGTGAATGCTATTCAATTAGTTTATGCGCCCTTGGCCAAGCATTGTTGTCAGCGATGTAATCCCCCAACTTATAATATGCTTGGCTACATAGTGTGCGTTTTATACAAGATTTAAATTTCGTTTCATGTAGTTCGACTATGTGGGGAGGTATTTTATTGTAACATTTTAAACAGTACCCCATGAAGGATGAGTCTACTTTAGCCAGTCTGAAACCTGGTTGAACTAATTGGTCCCTATTTCTAGTCCCATAATTGTGTCTTTCACCTCTTTTACTGAAACTATTTAGATTTTTCCTTACGTACATGATGTTTTCATAGATATATTGACAAGGTAGGTACCGTCATGATGTTAATATCTTTAAACAGTTCCCTTAGAGAATCGCGCCTGCGGAGGCCATATATTGCTCTGATGGCTCTTTTCTGCAGAATAAAAATAGACTCGATATCTGCAGTCCGTCCCCATAGTAAAATACCGTAAGACATAATACTATGAAACTAACTGAAATAGACCAGCCTCGCGGTATCTACATTAGTGAATTGACGGATTTTTCTCACAGCATACGCTGCTGAACTTAGCCGTCCTGCAAGAGGTGTTAAATGAGGACCCCATTGCAGCCTTGAGTCGAGCGTGATCCCAAGGAAAACAGTTTTATCGACGAATTCAAGTTTCTCTTTATTCAATACTATGTCACAATCACTACTTTTAACATTCGGTAAAGCAAATCTTATGCATTTGGATATCTAAATGCATAAGATTAGCTTTACCGAATGTCCGCAGTGCTATTCTGTAAATAATCTCACCGTGAAATCTTGCGTGGAGTGAGCTGTCAGTGTCATTTCACTTAAATACCAGCTTTGAAATAATTTATAATGATCAACAGAATTAGCTTAAAAAATATTATTAAAATCTCGATTATGATTGTAAATGTAATACTTGGTCCATCCCTAGCATCAGGTGGGATGACACTGACAGTTCACTCCACGCTCACTTCACATAAGTTTTCACGGTGAGACGGTTACAGAATCGACATGCTGTTACGTCGCAGTAGACGGGGGTCTTAAAGATTATGTAGCTATTAAGAGTCAGTTAATAGCCCAGCGCCACCACACTCTTTATCTCGCTCGAACACTACTGCTGGCGGTTACGCGAGCAAGCAAGACAGGGTGGCAGGGAGAAGGCTCCAAGGCACCGATAGTTTAGTTTATTTATTTTTACTGTGAAAATAATGGTAATTTAAAAAAATAATAACATAAGTCCTGCTTTATAGTTAGTTCAGTTATTAAGCAAAGTTTCATCATCTAATTTGAAGTATTTTTTGAATACCAGCGGTTTATTGTTCGGTTAGGAGGTAACTTCGGATTTTATTTCTATAAAGAAAAATTTTATGGAATCGTGTTTTCGTCAAACATAGTACTTAACATTAATCCACACCTTTACCATATATTTTTTTCAAAATTAATGCTGCAGTATTTTCGACGTAACGGAGGCTCATGCTATGTATGCCCATTTGAGGTAGTTTAGGCTCTTAAATGCTACGTGAAAAGTAAGAGAGACATGAATCAAGGTGTATCTTACCTAACATTCTCTCAGGGTTGCACATAGTAATCAGAGGCATGATAGCTGACTGTCTTTTGTTTATTTCTTATGTAACAACGCTGCGCGGTCACTGGCTCGATGTTTAATACAAGCAAATAAAACTTACGAAGAAGCACTTAGAGCCTCTAGCGAATGAAGAAAGTTCAGAAGTACCTCCACTTTATACATACATACATGAAGTTGTATAAAACCCTAATACTTATAAATGGCCATGAAGGGCTTTTGAAAATATTCAGAACCGATTTCAAAGTCAGAGCAACTAGATTTAGAATATTTTAGATGCTTTTATGGCATCTCCATAGAAAATCTGATAGATATAGGTACCTACCTAATCAAATTAACTCTATGTTAACGAATACCTATTCTTTGAATGTCTCTAATTTAAACGTTCTAAAAACCCAGCAGGAAATAGGCTGCTGCAAGAATATAATATCAAATCACTTCTGTTATGAAATTATAGTTAATTTGTGCCATCATATTTTTTGTTATAGCTTTTCAGGATTATAAGTTACAGAACGTACAAGTTTAACGTAGCAACATTTCCTCCAAGGTTGACTTTTGTCCTATACAAGAATGTAATTTCCGCCCTACATTCTGTATAACATAATTTTTAATAAGACGCTTTAGGTTTGCTCTGAAAAGAGCGCTAAGCCCCCAATATTTTTTCCTTTTTATTCGGCTGCCGTATTTTTTACACAAAACCAGCTTTAAGCTCACACATTTGTAAAGCTAATAACAAACCAAAGCCTCTTAAAACGCAGCCAAAGCACATAGCCGCCCTACTTGTACCTTATCCTATTACAACTCGAAGCCATGAAATAACAAAAATATTGTATTTCAAAAACCCAAAAACCTCCTTTAATACAGCTGTGATTTACAGTCCATAAATTGTGTTTGTGCAAGTAAGTCCACTAAATCAGTTATTTACATAATATGAACACAAACAGGCTTATCTTGATTTTAACTGGAATAATAGATCTCATATTGTAGAGCTTTACTAATCATTTTAATAAAAACTCACCAAGGTGTCGGAGCATACTGATTGGACCGGTTCGCCAAATCAACGCCGAGCAGTGAGCGGGTATCGGATGCAAATCTTATTCAAAATAGAATGACTGACTTGAATAAGTTTACTGTTTAAAAATCAGGTGCACACGGAAACCGGGTTTGACAAGTTTACAAGACTGGCCGAACTGAGTGCTGAGACCGGTTCCAAAAATAGTTACCTACGTATCACTTCACACTTAAAGCCACGTTCAAAAAAATTTCTATTAACTTATCTGCTCACTCGAAACTTTGGAGGTGTAAAGTGTTTACGAGAATAGATAAGAGTTTCGTAATAAATCTCTGAAATCCACAGCTAAGCTTTAGATAAACTTTTGATTCTTCTCGTTGATTTTTATTGTTCCTATTTAGAGTTGTTAAATTATATTATAAGTAAGTACCTACTTCACTTTAAATTATCAAACACAGTGGAACAAGAATGAATGATCACCTACCTATAAGTATACAGATGCAAAGTAACTATTCTCCGTAGGTATCTTGTACTTGTATCATTTACCCACTTACGAGTAAGTTTGTGGAACCTTCGAAACGAAGTGCCAATTACATTGCATTCCATGATATTAAAACCGCTTTATTTTACTTTGGTACTTTGGGGACATGTATCAAGCGACTAGACAAAATCAATCAAACAAGTGAATGTGTGACATACTTATTGAAGCATCACAGTTATTAAACTCCACTTTTTCTATTTGGCACGGCGCGGGCGGCAAGGCAGATGTGAGGCATAGTTTCCAGATAACGGCTAAGTTGCTAACTTTTCACATTTCCTCGGAAGCGTGTCCCTTGGCAATGTCGACATTGTCGCGCGTTGTGAATTTGTTATCCGCCTCGCGATTAACGAGATGCATGTATTCTAACTTTGTTAAACAGATGATACAATTTAATCGTACTTGTCGCCGCAGCATAAGTTAAATCGTTAACGCTACACGATGATAGTGGCTTTAAACATTAATTTCCATAGTAACATTATAATTACCCCGGTCATTACTTACGCTAAAAGCTATTTATTTTGCATAATGGTGTTTGGGTGAGCGCAACAATGGTGAGTCGCAATGCGGCGGTGCACGGTGTGGAGATATGGCTGTGGCGGCGGGCCGTTGCCTGTGAATCGCCAAACTTGACCGCGCTGCGCCCTTTGTTTGCTCGCTCTGGGCGCGTGCCTCCTATCTACTACAGCTCACTAAAATTATCCACGCTATGAATCCGGGAACTTAACGACCATTTACATTACATTATGACTAATATTTTATAAAGAAATAATGGTCTAGTCTGCACTGTTATTCCTAAGTTTGTGAATGTTGTCGGGAATATAAAAAGCCGCAGTAAAAATCTGTAACGTTTATGACACGCTTTCAGTTCTGCTGACAGTCGTTACTGGGGACGGCTCGTCAACGGAAAGGTTCGTGCGTCTATGGCTGCGGGCGACCGGAACTCGGTAGGTTCTGTCACGTCATTTGCGCGAGAGAATACGCCATTTTTTTCATGCAGGACGGGACAAGAACGCTTACTCGTCGAGATAAAAATGTCACTTTCTCATCGAGCTTTTTGCTATCTCTTGATGTTTTTACCGAACTTATTTGTAACTGTCACTATTATACGTGGTTTGGGTTAACATGCCTTTTGTTGGGCTTTCTAAACTAAATTAGTTACTAAGTATATCCGCAAGGACCTATCGATAAGAACAACAAACATCTTCAATGAATACTTGGCAAAGTAGTTCAATATTTCAGTAGGACAACGCTGTGCTTGTTGTTATATTACATGACTTGACACTATCGTAACCTCTATTAAGTTTTAATGTGAGCTGAGCGTACGAACCGGGTGATTGAGTATAAGATGAATATTGGTTTGCGTGTCGGATTAATAACGGTAACCTTTAGTGACCTAAAACTTTCTCCTGTTTCGCGACGCCCGGCGTTGGCGTAATGCAGGTTGTATTTGATCATTAATCACGTTAATGATGTCAAATGAATTAAACATTAGTTCATTGTCGGCTCCAGACAAAAACCTTCAATATCCAATGAATGCTAACTGCTAGAGGTATTACGTCGCAGCTCATTTGTAGCATGCAAAGTGGTGGAGGAACAAAGAGTAACGAGCCATTGAGTGCGCCATGCTAGGTATCTGTTCTGTTGACCAAATACGGAACCTATTGCAATTGACGCAACACGCAAGTAGAGGATGTTGGTAGAGTAGAACTTAAACATAAAACTGAAATTACACTGAAGAAATAATTAGCCAACCTAATTAAGTTACTTCAAAAATAACTCAACTTTAGTTATAAGGAAATAAACTTAGCTTAGATTTTACAAAACTGTTTTTTAATAGCAAAACAGGGTTATGTAACAGATAACACCTAGTTCGCAAGTCAAAATTGTTGTGTAAGCAGTAACCAAAATTTTGTTATAAGTAGTTATGCAAATATTTCTTTGAGTGTAGGCAGTATTTTTTTTTTTTGGGTGAGAAATTATTAAATAACTTCTCTCGCTCTGGGCGGAGCCGAAGGGCGTGTCAGCTTTTACTGACTAAAACCCACCCGTATTCCGTCTCTTGCCTGTGTGACAGGGCCACGATATCCCTTTCGGACAAACTCGCAACCCTGGCAGGCATTGGCCCTAATTTGTCAATTCGTGCTGACATCTCTTCGCAGTATCCAAGTAAGTCCTTGAACAAAGTCAAATCATCAACCAGTGCGATACAGAAATGACACAGTTAAAAGGCTCTAAACAAGATTGGCTAGAATTGAAAAAGATAGCGGAAGCTTAACAACAATAAAAGGATCACGTAACAGGAGAATTTAGCCTCAGCAATAGATGGGCTGAAGCAGAACAAACAGATAGGACTAAACTAGGTTGCTCCAAGTATATAATCCTTCTTTACGCGTTATGCCCGTCACACCAAAATGAAGCCCACTCGTGGGTGACGTCACGACATATGAAAGAACAGAATTATGACACTATTAGGATAAACGAGGACGCGGCCGCTCCTGTGGGACGACGTTATAATCTAGTCTTGAATAAGTAGGCACTTGCCCCGCACTTACATCGACTTTCATGAATTCTTATATCTCGAATAAAACTTATTTTATGGACTATTTCGCGACTTTCGGGTAAATTATGTTTTCCCAGCGATTCCAAATAAGATGACTACGAGTGTGTTATGATGTCGAATTTTGATGAGATATTTTTTTGTGACAAACTGTAATAGAGTTTTTCTTTATAGCTTACAGGAAAATAGCTTAATATGAAACACATATTTGGAAAGTTATGTTGGTTTTTACTTAGCCAACTGCTGTTGAATCACCGAGCTCAGTGTGTAACCATGTAAAAACGTGCGCATTTCACAAATTTCAATACGTCACAGTGCACTTCCAAATCACAGTAACCTACATTTGTAGCGCCATTTACTCAACGAATTCGCGCACTTCCTTCTCCAACATGGTCATGGCATATACAACAAAGAACCATTGACTCCACCATAAGCCCTGCCTTGTATCCATAAAATACGCATCTATTAATTAATATTCAAATAACTAACAATCTGTGTTCGGCGAATTGCATATGAATTCTATATGAATTTGTTGTAGCTCATGCATTTTATAGTAGGTGGTGTACGAGGAAAACTGCTCATTGTTAAGTCTAGCAGACTTATGTGCACCTACTTCACAATTATACTGACAGACCTGTAGTTTAAGCACGTCGCCTACATACGTACTGCCTTATTAATAGTACTACGCTATTATTTGGTACAAAAGGAAGCGCACTTGCCTTGTAGGTAGGTACTATGAACTCGAAACAATAAAAGCAATATATTTTTATGTACACACATCTATTTATACTTGAGCGGAGGATACGTATTTAGATAGACTCCTTGCTGAGAGGGTTGCTAAAGCATTAGGTACGTAAATGGAGGTCTAACAACGAGATTAGGACAACAATAACGTGCACTAAGTAAAATCCTTCTGTTCAATTTACACGCATCGCTGACGAATCTATGAATCATATAATTATTATGTAACACAGTGAATGATAAGAAATGAATCCAATCAATTAAAAATGTAAACAGAAACTAATATAACAGCATATATAGCAATAAAACGAACAGAATAGTCGTACTTTACTATCGAATGGTAAATTAGCCTATTAATGTGTTGTCAAGCATTCGACGATTTTATGAATGCAGTAAATATTTTATTATTTTATTATCATAAGCTATCAAGCGAGACGTACAGCGAGTTCAGAAGTTTATAGTCACGAAAGAGAAATTAAACATTTAATTCCGCAGGTAAGGGTCCAGATGTACTGGTGTTCTAAAATATTTAAGACCTTTTTGCGTTCAGCCCACTTTAGATAATAGACCTTCTAGTTTAACGAGCCCCATGTACAAATTACACATTAAGGTAATGGGCACAGATAGAATAATTCGCTAACGGCCCATGAAATATGATGTTCTAGCTAGTCACATCACTTCGCGGTCGACGTGTAATAATGTGGCCTAGTTGCGTTGATTTGCTCAAATTGCTCATACTCAAAGTGTATGTTGTATTTGTTCGACCTAGTAATATGAACTTCAAAATTGTCTCTCTCTATTACTGGAGCTGAATATTTTTGTGTCATAAAAAGCACATTAGACATTGTTGTATCGTTGACACGCCTTTCATGATTATTTTATATCAGTAAAATGAGGCGAATGCATTTATTTTTTATCATGCTTGGCTCGACAAGTTTGTGGTGTTGTCTGTAGCAAATTAATTATGCAGCAGATAAACAAGTCGCGGTCGCAGCGCCCATAGGCTTCCATTTTAATTAAGTTCAGTTCTGTTTCCTTATGGATAGTTCTCAGAATGTCTCTCTCCATTTCAAGTTGTTTGGGCGCACTCGAGCCTTGTATCATCGACTGGCTGATCGGAAACAAAATTAATCGACAGCCACGCTTCAACTGAAAAATGTAGACTGTTTCAAACTGAAAAATACTTGTTTATAAACTACTCCGATATGCAAAGTATGAATAAAGATAGTACATATCAAATGAAAAACGACACTGTCAGACCGAAAAAGTGCTTCAGTTCCGTAGTTGAAACTGAAATATATGCGAAACCATCTGTGTTGTTTGTTTCCAGTGTTTTATTTACTGCCTTTGATTTTCCAAATATTTATGAGTTTGTATTTGAAGTTTCATATTTTAGAGAGCATGTAATATATTGGTGTGGATTGATGTTACGTTATTTGTATGATATCAGTATCAAATTCGTATAGTTACACGTGGACCGTGTTATTGGAAGGGTGCTGTCATGTAAGAGGCATTACAATAGATCAAAGGCTCGTATTCTAGAACGATATTTAGTCTTGAATCTGTCAGACAGATCGAGTTCAATGCTTGAGTATTGTCCTAGATATTATAAGGGTATTAAATTGGCAGTTAACAAAGAGCAGCTTTGAGGCATTTGAAACTCTTTGTTATAGAAATAATTCTGACTCTGCAAGAATAAAACTTACTATTATTCGAATAATGAATACTTAATTGAATACTTCTTTGGTAGTCTTACTTAAGTTAGTCAGATATGACTCAGATATGAGTAAAGATGACATGGCTGATATGTAGGGCGGGCGGAGTCACCTTTTGACCGTATCTATAGTCCCGACACGTACCTACAGCAAAAATATGAAAACTCTCAATTTTCATAATTACTAACGTGTGCTAAATTTGTTAGAAGCGGTGCCAATTTGCCAAATCAACGGTTCACAAGTTTAAAGAACAACTCGCTCTAGGTGGCCTAATTTAAACGAGCTCTTAACATCTGGCAGTGCTGCCAAACGTTGCAGACTAAGTGATAAACACAACTATACACGACAAAATAGTACGTTTCTAGACTTAGGTACTTCACTATGATTTCATGTTCGTTGACATAAAAGCTCAATTACTATTGGCCGGTTCCTATACTTACAGGAAAAAAAAATACCAGTGTGCTGGTTCAGTAACAGTAATAGAACACACTTCTATTATTAGTTCAATACTTTTTTTTCCTGACTTGAAATCCTAATAAAATACCTAAAATCTATAAATCGCAAATCGAGCGAGCGCACAGCTGTTTAGGTACTTCGCGCGTTCCGCTACATCGCGCACAACACAAGCGCCGGCCGGAAAGTCACCATAAAACCAGTTTCAAAGTAAACATCTTTCGTTAACGATGACAATTTTTTTGTACTAAGATATATCAAAATAAAAAAAAATATATATGCTTACTCGCATAAGTTTAATTTGTAAAAATTTGCGCACTGGTTAAATTTTTTCCTGTATGCAAATATCCAAAGACGGATGTTTAATTACCAAGTGCAACGTTTTGCAATGCCTTTGGTGCTACGGAAAGATGCTGATTGGCTACAACAAACGACACGACACGACATAAGACCCTACATTCCACGCTGAACTCTTCAGCTCTGCTGTCCCTTATAAACATCGATACTAGGTATAACACCCGAATGCCGGAAAAATTTGCACTTCTGGTCTTTACAAATAACACCTCATATTATAACCCTATCGTTAGAATGTGTCGACTTTACAATGAAATTTCAAAAGACAATAATATTATTGATATCTTCGATTCTCGTGCCGCTGCTTTCAAAAGACATGTATGTACTCTTTCCTTTTAGCTTTGTTACGCTTTATAAATTGTTTTCTTTAAATAATGTAACTTGTGTCAATTATGTATTTAGATTACCTGGCGTGTTTGGTCTCCTACACATTCCCTGCCTACATAAGCTGGTAGTGGGTCGGAGGGCAGACGCACAGAATTTGTAGCTGTAGTTTTGTGAACCGTGTAATTTTCTTTTTACTATTTTAGTTGTCATTAATAATATTGTTGTTGCTGGTCATGTTGTGCGATTTGCGATGCGTGCGATGTGCGTACGCTTTGGGTGACAATCAGGTCAAAACCTATATTGTGATCCCACTGATATACTGTGATTTTTACCTGTTGTAGTTGCTTTGAGAATAATAAATAAATAAATAAACGACTCTAAACGATTCGTCCACATTCCTGACCTACAAAAACTATTTTAATTTAAACACTAGATATTAACGTGAAAGCTCTAATTTTCGTTCGTTTTGTGTGCGTCATGATACTCATTAATTAATTTACCTAATCGACGAAAATACTGTATGCGATTATGTTTAAATTTGCAATAGATACAAAACTGAATAGAGAATTATATGCAATTTTAAATGTTATGGATTTACGCTTATAACTATGGTTGAGATTACATCAGTAATGATACCAACAATTTACAAATTAAATTAATATACTTGAAAATGTTCTAAGCCAGAGCCAAATATTTTAGAATGAAATGTGTTCAAAAGGAATTTCAGGGCGCTGCCTAAATGAGACTTATCGACTTAGGCCTTTCTTAGTCAAAGAAATCACTACATACCAATAACTTGTCATTTTGTTATCATCTTTGGGTCATTAACGTTATTAATACTGAATAATACTTTTTTTAATACCTTAGTTCTATACCTAATTGGTCTTAAAAATATATATTCTAGGTGGGTATGTAGGTTCTCTTACTATACGTCTACCTTCTACCCACCAAAAAACGCTATAGCATTAAAGTAAACTTAGGGAATTAAATCACACCTCTCTTTATAAATTACCAGGTTTTATAGCGGAAAGCGATACAGATCACATTTTATAGCATCGCTGTAGCACCGCTGATGTATATCGCTCACATACAATTCTTGATGATGATTGCTTGCTCTCGACTTGACGTCTAATAAATAACTACTAATTTATGGTCTTACGTCTACAATATCATGTGTATATTTGCTACAATATATTTCCTGTTCTATTTGTAGAAATCATAAGTCCATCCAGAGGAGGGTTGACAATTTGACATGTTTTCAATTCCATTGATCTGTCGTTCACAATAAGGATATTATGATTTCTAGAATTTTTTCAAGCTTATTTTAGGAACGGTTTTTGTACAAAATGCTCTAAACTCAATAATCACGTTGCCGCCGCGGGCCAGGAATAGTGGTCTGCAAAGGTTAAGTTTAATCTGATTTTGGCTTTAACAATGCACTGGGGAGCAGTAGACCGACAATGGCTGCGATACAAACTTTTAGCCTTCCAGGGGACATATTTATATAGCAACTGACCGTGAACGACGCTGGGACCGTTTTTGGAAATAACTTATTACAAGAAATATCCGGACCATATTTTTCCCAGTTTCCAATTTGGGCTCAATTACACTCCTCGCTTAACTTGTTGGTACACCGGGGTATAGGTATCATTTGTTTTACTAATTCTTGCCTCTGTTCTTTGAGCGTAAAGATGTTGAGAATTCAACTCTGGTTATTTACACATGGATACCTTTATTTGTCTTTACTTATTCAAAGTTAAACAATGTTCATGAATGTTGGTTGTTAAATCTCGGATGTCAGTAATAATGCAATGTTTTATGTGATGTCGGCGTAGTCTCGTTCACGTGTCGTTGGGATGTAAATCGATCGTGTCTGATGGAACCTATGGGTGAGATGAATTATACACCAGCAGCGGTGGCGCGGGCTGACCGGCGGCGATGCGACGACGTTGCGCCGCATGTTAAATATTCGAATGCATCGCCATTAAATAAACTCATCCACACGTCCCTTGCTGTTATTATTTTGATATCTTTCCAATACTGTCCTAAACTTGATTAACGTTCGCTATATTTTATAGCTACTTGCATGAGTGCACGATACTGCGCAAGAGACTTCTGAGTTCAGATGTACAGCTATAGCAGCTGTGTCGCTTAAACACGTTTTGGTTTATGGCTGCATATCAATATAAATAAAGCACAAGACGTTAATATAGTCCATCTGTAATTGATATGCATATATCGTGACTGTGTGAGATAGAAAAAACGAAAGCAAGGGTCTAAAAAGCGCTATGACGATGTGTGGGAGACGAGGCGCGGCCGTCGTGTGGGCGTCGAAGCGTGTAATGATATATACCTAATAGAAAAATATAATGGAGAAGATGATGAAGAAGAAGATGCGCTTTATCCCGGTTTAATCAAATCAAATCAAATCAAAAGTAATTTATTCAAACTAGGCTGAGAATCAGCACTTTTCGAACGTCAAAAATTACATGAGACAGTCCCCCAAAAACGCCCACCCTTCACCACTTCCTAGTGCTTTAGCTGGGAAGAAGAAGTGGCGCAACAAACTCCCCAGCAGCACAGCTGTCTGTTCGCATAAAAAACTTGAAGCTATACAAGTTTAGTAACATGCAGCTCAATTAATTATGTTTATCTTGTTAATTTAAACTCCAAAGACTCCACCCTAGGTTAAATCTGTTGGTCCTAAAGTCCGCCGAGTGTATTTGATGATTAGGTATAAGTATCGTTTCCCGGATACAGCGCAATAATTATTTTGACACGAATGCTATATTTCAAGTCAGTATCAGCATGCGTAGTTCATACAAACGTAATACCAAAATAATTTGTAAATCAAACATACCTATTCTTAAGGTAGTTTGTATTTATTTCGATTGGATTACAGAAAATCTATATGTTCCCAAATACGTTTTTTGAAAGAACAATGATATTAAGACGAGGAATTTAAATATCTATAGAAAACTTAATTTTCTCATAGCTCTTGTTTAAATCAGTGTCCATTCAAAATACATATTTGGGAACCTAGATATTCTGTATTCCAATCGGAATAAAGACACACTACTACCTTAAGAATATGTTTGATTTACAAATTATTTTACTATTACGTTTGTATGCATTACGCATTCTTCGCCGGCCTCTTAAGCAACGCTTCCCTCATCAATTTGTCAAAACAAAATTGTTTAAAGAAGCAAAATATTTGATAGTGACGGTCGAAGATTTCAATGAAAACAAAATAAACATTTGGTGTGAACTTAGATGCTGAATTGCTGATGGTTTATCGCAGTCTGTTCGCCAAATCCATTGTGACTTCTTAGTTCTTACACAAATGTTGACTCAACTTGGTTACAAAGTGACTAAGCGGCACTTTCACTTCAATAGTCGAACAATCTATGTAATTATGATATGTGCGTGTTAGTTTTACTTTCTATTTAACAGTCTATATTCGTGGTTCAGCTTGATACGAAATAATACAAAGGCTCACTTACCATTTTATTATATACCACAGCCAACGCATGTCATTCGGCAACCGTGCTTGATAATAGCTGAAATGAAAAAAAAAAATTAGGTAATGAAGACTGGATTTGGTAAACTACAAATAGGTACAATATGACTAACAGACAGTGAATCACGAAAACGAGGTACCTGTAGTAAAGTCGGCTGTGCTGAGTACAGCCAGTTTCCCAGAACGTGGCGACTCGAACGGAAGTCGCACTACTGACTCAGACAAATCGACTTACATCGCTATTTTATTATTTTTCGAGTGGCGGCGTCAAATTTCACACAGTTATTTTAACAAGTGTTTTGTTCTACTTCTCTGTTCAGAATTATAGAATTTTTCATATGTTTGGAAAACACAACTGTAATAGCGTGGGTCATAGGTTTTTTTAAGAGGTCGGGATGTAGTATATTCAACGTCATGTTGTTACTTACCGCGTCCAACAGATGGCGATAGTGGGACGAATAGACTTGTTTAGAAATATTTCTGCCTCCCAAGATACAGGATTTTCCTAGTTCGGGAAGCAGGGTACCTTTTATTATTACTATACTTTCGACCTCATTGCAGTCACTAAACTACCTTTTGTATCCATTCACTGTGTAATTTTACTCAAGTATGTTTACCCTTCTGTGTTATTGTC
Organism: Tiliacea aurago; assembly: GCA_948098905.1. Classification (NCBI taxonomy): domain Eukaryota; kingdom Metazoa; phylum Arthropoda; class Insecta; order Lepidoptera; family Noctuidae; genus Tiliacea; species Tiliacea aurago. Next base: position 14,010,184 of record OX402577.1, read on the forward strand.
AAATTATATGTTTTGTGAATATTTTTTATTAAATATTTATTATTATTAAATAAAGAATAATGGATCACAAAGAATTTGCTAAGAAATAAAAATAATATAAAATGTTATTTAATTTAGACCTATAAAAATGAGAGCAATAAACTTGTTTAGAAAGAAAAAATGCAGTTTGGCAAAGAATGTGGCAAGTACTTAATACAATTTATTAAATAAAAATGTTGCTTGATTTATACAATAAACAAGTTGTCACGCAAACAGATTCTAAAACTGAATAATATGAAACAAGCAAAGATACCTCATGTAGAATTTACATCAGACAATAACACAAATGCATTCCCACAATGTCCAACTTTATTTTTTAACACAAAAAGAACTATAAATGCTGACGTTGATTTTTTATTTAATTTGAAATGCGGGGTCAAAGCGCGGTTTGTGGTTCATTTTGAGGGATATACCAACGTGTTAAAATATTCAGGTAGTTTGCGTTATGGTCTGACCTCTGCTCAGAAGGGCTGACGTGCAGGATCAACCCTGTTGGAATGACAGGTGTAGGTTATACATATGCCGCGTAGGCACTCGCAACTGTTTTAAAGTTTTTATATTAAGGTTCGTCTGGCAAAGTAATAAAATACACGGTTTTTTGCTCATATTTTTTCGTTTTTATAGCGCAATTTTTTCAACCTTCTTTGTAAGTTCTTGCGCATTGAGCCAAGATAATTTAGACGATTTTTATAATGATTAGCCGTAGTCGGAATTAAACACCACCTATACACGAAGTTATATTTTTAATTTAGTTTTCAGCCAGAGCCCACAAAAGGTCAATTACGTCGTCCGTGCCTCAGTATTCTATTACACTTGGTTACCTTGGTATCCGCGGAGGTGTAACGTAGGGTGGTCATACAACTCCGGTAAGAAACCCAACCCTGTTCCTTTTTTTTCGTATTGCACTCCGTCCCGGCCACTGGACCGCAAAGCGTGTTTTTTTTTTTAACCAAATTCTCGTTCTACCGATCCCGATTATATTGCGCCCTCTTTATGATTCTGGCCCCGATCGCTCTGTTCGAAAACTAATTGAAGATAACAAGCTTGTTTTTTCGCCTCTCCACTTGTTCATTTTGGAATCGCGGCCGATCGAGTACGATATTGTTTTCTTTAGCAGAGTTTTCTTATATAAAACTAGGAAAGAAATTCTCAACTGTGGAACAGTAGGGTGTTTTAATATAAATCTTCATTGAAATAGTTTTATGACGGTGATATTTTTAGACTCCTGAAATTGAATAGTAAAGTAAAAGCAAGATAATAATAGTAGCAAAAAAATAGGGAGGTGGCCTCAGTCACAACTCATGCTGGTCCAACAACGTCTAACTACACCTACTTATAAATAATTTAGCTGTGTATTACAAACGTTCTCAGTCTCGCTGTAAACTGTTCTCGAATTAGTACCGGAATCTATAAATCACAGTTCCAATCAATTCCAACATCAAACATTGATTTGGTCACAGTTATGAGGGTGACTGCCGGCAACACGCCGCGCGCCGCCGCAGCATCACGCCGTAACGTGCGTGACCCTCCACCGAGCCTTCCATAAATATCAATAAGTTTCATGCATACAACATTACTTATAATGATAAGTAATGTTGTATGCATGAAACTTATTAAACGCTCTTAATAAATAAGATGCAAAGGTTTGCTGAATGCAGCAAACCTTTGCATCTTATTTATTAAGAGCGTTTACACCTTACAGCATGTCATACAAACTTTCAAGCTCTTGTTTTTCGAAACGACTGAACCGATTTTAATGAAACTTTATACGCCTAAGCAGGATACAAAGGTCTAAAAAGTTAGTGAAGACCATTTTCGAAAAATAGTGTTACAGCCAAATTAGATCGATTTTAAATTTTCCATAGAAACAGAGATTTCCAGTTATCTGTTTTTAAATATTATAAGACATATCTCAAATGTTCTTTACTAACTTTTTAGACCTTTGTATCCTGCTTATGCGTATGAAGTTTCATTAAAATCGGTTCAGTCATTTCGAAAAACAAGGGATTAAAAGTTTGTATGAAATGCCGTACGGTGTAAACGCTCTTATAGAACACTGCAAATAGAGTCTTTGAAGTAAAAAAAAAGTTAAATTGATTATATTTTCTATTCTCAAACTGAACTCCTGAGAAACCATACATAATTTAACATTGTTTTAGATAATAGAGCGCAATTTTAGAAAAAGAAAGCAACTTTCCATTCCAAATACAATGTCAAATGAAAACGTTTATCTTTATGAAAGGTTAAAGTTAAAGTTACAGCAAACAATAATCAATAAGTTGGCTCGTGAGCCGGTCGACGACCGAATAATTTTGGCGTGAATTATCGTCACGATAGCGTGTGGATTTTGGAAAACGACCGCAACCTTAGGTCGGCCACTCACAAGTTTTGATTTTGTTACACTAACTTTAAACAAACGAAAACAATTCAAGTTATTTTTGGATCAATCTATTCAAGAAAACTTCGATACCATTTCATTCAATTTGTTAGAACAGGGGGGGGGGCCTAAAATGGACGCTTTGGCTGAATCCCGCAATTCATCTGTTTGACAGTTTTGTATGGAGTTTCGCAAAATGGTCCACAAATTATGCATTGCTCTATTGAAGTCTAATGTCAAATAGCAGCTGTCAAACAGATGAATTGCGGATGTATGAATTGTACGCAGATCATATATTATGATTCTGCCAAAGCGTCCATTTTAGGCCCCCTGAAATCAAGTTATTGGCGAGACGAATCTTTCAGATACGCCAAAAATTCCTTCGATAAGCAAAAATTGCTTTTTCGCTTTCTATTTTCATGGAGAGCCTAAAAAATTGTATTTATACAGGGTGTTTGGCAGAACGTTGAACATACGAAAATGGTGGGTAGGTGGGGTCATCTGCTACTTACTCAGCCCTAATTTATTTGGCCCTGGCCGACTGGGTATTTAAAAAAAAAAAAAGTTTTTTTCTTGTTTCACCACTTTCCTAACTTTAAAGTGTATTTTTTTTATTAAAAATGGGCAATAAAACAGGCAATTTTTTTTTTTAATCTTTGATGTTGGCAGATTCTTATAAAATTATTGCTTTGTTCAGATGTTAGCTAGAAAAAAAGTTATGAGTCCTCAAACTTACAGAAAGTTGTAAAAAATACTTGAATGTTAATTTCAACTTGCATTTAAAAAAAAACAAAAAATGATTGAGGAGTTCCAATTCTAGCAAAACATCCCTAGTGTGTGAGCTTTCTAATGGTATGTAATTTGCTTTTATAAAAAAAAACTTTAAGAGTTATTTCATAATTTTATCAAGCAGGAAATTTTTGACGAAACTCTACCTTTACGGAAAGTTAAATGTTTTGCGAAATTTAATACTGCAAAGTTGGTAAAAATTATGGATCGACGGCTTGCCAGTAGCAGTGGTGCAAATTGACATTCACTATTCCCTTGAGATGGTTACACAAAGCAGGTAGAAATTTTGTTTCACTCTTGCGCAGTCATAGCGTATTTTTGCTCTCTTTCGCTCTCGTGGCACCGTGACGCCTCAGAATGAATTCTTTTCTTTTATTCAGTCGAGATTTAACTGCCTCTGCGATCTCACGTGCCCGTTACGCTTACGTTTGTTTTTGTTCACTTCGTTTTCTTTTATTGTTATCACTAGTTAAGTTTAAGTTTGTTAAGTTTTTTGTTATTACTGTTACCTGTTGTTATTGGTAAAGAAATGGCTGCTTTTACCAGTGAGGAATACGCGGACATGTTGTTAGCGTATGGAAGCGCTAATACAAATTCGCGTGAAGCGCGAAGAATTTATCAAGAGCGTTATCCCAACCGCCGAGTACCCAGTCATCAGACGTTTGCGAGTACTTACCGACGTTTACGACAAACCGGTAACCTGAACTTACAAGAACCACGAGTGAACGCAGCACGACCCGATGCTACCATTGACGAACAAGTTCTTGCCGAGTTTGACGCGGATCCTACCAAAAGCATTAGACAGATAGCTTCAATACTTGGCTTAAGCATATGGAAAGTGTGGTCTGTTCTCCGGCAAGATGGTAGACATGCTTTTCACTACACTCCAGTGCAAGGTAAGATTAAGCCGTTTATGCACTGCATCTGATACGATTTTGTGGAATGTAGTAAATTATGAGACAGTTCAATTGATCGTTCCATTTAACCTTGATTTCGTCACTTTCTTTATTAGTTGTTTTGCCTCATGTTGTTTTTAGCGCATTCAATTCTAATTTCAAATTAAATTCAATAAACTATTCCTATTCGGCCGCATTCACGTAACAATCAGGCGGCCAGCGCTTACAGGATTCGGATTTCGGATTCGGTTTGCGCAGGTGGTCAGCGTAGGTAAACTTGCCAGCACTTATGGGTCCTTTTTAGAACAAAATTGGAAAGTCGCACGCCCTTTTGTGAATTTGGTCTTACGTCTTTATGGCTAAGCCATAAAGCCAATTAGTGTACTTAAAAATTGAAGATGAAAAATTTGGATAATTGTAGAGTTTGAACTCGGAGGAAGAAAAGATTCAGTATTGAAATCAATTCTTAGACATGTTTTGTTTGTTCTAGGTCTCGATGACAGTGATTTTGGGAGACGTGTGCAATTTTGTCGCCATTTGCTGCATACCGATGTGGACGACGTTAACTTTTTAAAAAGTATTTTGTGGACAGACGAGTCCAAATTTGACAAAGAAGAGATTGTCAATTATCACAATCTTCACCATTGGGCACTTAAAAATCAAAACCCACACGTGAAGAGACAAAGAGGCTTCCAGAGGAGATTCAGTGTGAATGTCTGGGCAGGAGTGATTGGCGATAAGCTAATAGGGCCTCATTATTTGCCCGACAACATCAACGCGAACAACTACTTGGATTTTTTGATAAATGATTTACCACCATTAGTGGAAGAAGTGTTCCAAGTAGACATAAACAGGCCTATTGTCTTTCAACACGATGGTTGCCCAGCTCACTTTAGTCTAGTTGTACGTGAGCATTTGGATAATTGTTTCCCAAATTCGTGGATTGGCAGGGGAGGACCAATTCCCTGGCCTCCGCGATCGCCCGACCTCACTCCGCTCGATTTTCACGTGTGGGGAAGGGCAAAGGAACTAGTTTACACTACAGAAGTAGAAAGTCGGGAAGATTTGATAAATCGAATTAATGCTGCTTTCGAAGTTATGCGACAGGAGATGCTGCTGCGCACAACAACTGTAGAAATCAGACGTAGATGCCGCACCTGTATTGCGAATGAAGGGCGTCAATTTGAACATCTAATATGATTTATTATTTAAATAAATTATTTAAAATTATTTAATTGTTTCATTAACGCACCTAACTGGTACAGCATAATTTCAATCGATCATTTAATTTTTACCAACTTTGCAGTATTAAATTTCGCAAAACATTTAACTTTCCGTAAAGGTAGAGTTTCGTCAAGAATTCATTCTGACGCGTCACGGTGCCACGAGAGCGAAAGAGAGCAAAAATACGCTATGACTGCGCAAGAGTGAAACAAAATTTCTACCTGCTTTGTGTAACCATCTCAAGGGAATAGTGAATGTCAATTTGCACCACTGCTACTGGCAAGCCGTCGATCCATAATTTTTACCAACTTTGCAGTATTAAATTTCGCAAAACATTTAACTTTCCGTAAAGGTAGAGTTTAGTCAAAAATTTCCTACTTGATAAAATTATGAAATAACTCTTAAAGTTTTTTTTTTATAAAAGCAAATTACATACCATTAGAAAGCTCACACACTAGGGATGTTTTGCTAGAATTGGAACTCCTCAATCATTTTTTGTTTTTTTTTAAATGCAAGTTGAAATTAACATTCAAGTATTTTTTACATCTTTCTGTAAGTTTGAGGACTCATAACTTTTTTTCTAGCTAACATCTGAACAAAGCAATAATTTTATAAGAATCTGCCAACATCAAAGATTAAAAAAAAAAAAAATGCCTGTTTTATTGCCCATTTTTAATAAAAAAAATACACTTTAAAGTTAGGAAAGTGGTGAAACAAGAAAAAAACTTCTTTTTTTTTTTAAAAATACCCAGTCGGCCAGGGCCAAATAAATTAGGGCTGAGTAAGTAGCAGATGACCCCACCTACCCACCATTTTCGTATGTTCAACGTTCTGCCAAACACCCTGTATAAGTAATTCATGCGGAAACTGCGTATTTTGTAGAAAGCTATTGCATGAAGCAGCATGAGCAGTGGTGGCCCGGTGGTCAGGTTCTTTACTTTGTGTAAACTATTTCATCACCACTGCTCTGAAAGCGGTGAAAGAAAACATCGTGAGGAAACCGGCATGTCCTAGAACCAAAAATTCGAAGACATGTGACATCTACCAACCCGCACTGGGCCCGCGTGGTGGATTACGGCCCACTCCTTCTCACAGAGAGGAGGCCTGTGTCCCAGCAGTGGGAACATTATATTAGGTTGATTATGTATGTTATGTATTGGATGAAAGATATGGGTATCTACTTTCAAAAACACCAATTTGTGTTTTGTAATGTTTTTGTAAGGGCCTTATCATACTAGCGGTTTGCGAACGGCTGCGGGGCGGAGCGGGCGCGCAGCGAATGCGTTGCGAACACGCGAAGACGTCGCGAATGTGAGGAAGGAGTGAGGTGGGGCGGACGGGCTGGCGTTTGTACGAGACAGTACAAACAAATGGCGTCCACGCTGCTATTCGCGGCAATCTTGTTGCGCGTCCGCAACGAATTCGCTGCGCATACGCAGCGTGTTCGTTGCGCGCCCACTCCGCTTTGAGGCCGCTCGCAATCCGCTAGTATGATATATCTATCATAATAGCGGATTGCGAGCGTCCTCAAGGATATATGATAAGGCCCTAAGGTTAGGAGCGTTCCATGTTCCGTTGAAGTCCGCTGCATGAGGTTGTACCAACAAGTTGTACCTATAGGTATACAAGTCGCCGCATGCAGCGGGCGGACCACTTCTCGGGTGACACTTAATCTCGCCCATTATCTGTCAACTATGATTTCCTGCATCGAGCACAACCGAAAGTCTACATTTTGTTGTTGTTAGGCCATTCACTCGAACCTCCGATACTCTATCTTCGTTCCCCGAACAAGTTTTATGCCTTAATTTGAGTCCATTATTGTCAATGGACCTCTCTGCGTGCGTGTGGTCACGTGGTGAGTTGTGGTGTTATGGGTTTTGTTCAAAGTAAATACGGAATACTTACCTTTTCCTGCTCACTCGGTGGCAATTGTGTCCGAATCCGAAACATACAATATCAACGTAGAACATGTACCTAGTATAAACGTAGAACATGTACCTGTCTCCTAAGATACAGGCCATCCCTAGTTTAGGAGACAGGATTTAAATTTTTGTTTTTATAGACAATTATTTTATTTTATTTTTTTCCACTTGTGTCCATTGTTAGTTGTTTAAGTCTTAGCATGTAACTAGTATACAACCCGTGTCTATGTACGTATATATTTTGAATCAATAAACTTATTATTATTATTATATTATTATAAATAAAAAAACTCAATGTTACTATTGAGAAAACAAAAAATCTCAAATGAAGGTCTCTGCACACTTTAACCGTTTGTGTTTGAGGCTAGTTCTCATAATAGGCAATCCAAAACTAAACGTCCACTTCACTCAAATTAATCTTCAACTACATTAGATCATTTTAAACCCAAAAGTAAACAACACCGATTGATTGTTTTAGAACAAAATTGATCTTATATAGACAATGAACCCTTAGTAATGTTAAATAGGTAAATACAAGCTATTTTGGACTTCGTTATTTGCCAAGCACACTTGTAGACTCGAATATTCGAAGTATATTAATTAATAAAAGGGAAATACCTATATAAATAGGTAGATACAATAAGGACATACTTCAATGTATTCCGCGATAATGATAGAGCACCGAATTATTTGCTTGTCAATGTTATCGAAAGCATCTGGAAGTTAATATAAATGTGTAGTACACAATCGAGATTGTAGATTTTATTGTCCATTTATAAACAGTGAGCAGTAACGCTTTGGACTGATAGTAAGATAAGTGAACGGGCGGAGAATTCGGCGGCACAAGGTACAAGAGTCTACCGACTTTCATTTCATTACATGACCACTAAGGCCCGTATTTATAGAGCGTTACTCAGTACTCAAGCATTACCTAAGACTAGATTGAAGCCATTGGATTGGTTGAAATTAGTCTTAGTAATGCTTGAGTACTGAGTAATGCTCTATAAATACGTGCCTAAGTATTTAATTTTAGTATGACTGTTGAATTTAAATCTAAATTAACCTGACAGATAAGAAAACTTGACATTTATAAGAAAAAGATAATCTATCTGAATGTATAATAATAATTTAATTTAATTAAATCATTTAATTTAATATCTATTTCATATTTAATTTTTATTTTAAATTTTCGGATTTCGAAAAAAAAAATTCAGGCAAGCTTTAATATACATGCTCTCCCATAGGGGTGTATATGAAAGCTTGCCTGAATTTTTTTTTTATATTTTTGTCGTATCTCATGATCCCTATAAATGCGAAAATTTGTTTGTTTGTTACTCAATCACGCAAAAACGGCTGGACGGATTTGGATAAAATTTGGCACACAGATAGAGCATGACCTCATTAAAGACATAGGTTATTTTTCATCCTGGATTGCACACGAAGACGCGGGCCTAGTTGTCTATAAGAATTACTTACTCGAAATTTGATAGCGTTAATTGATGAATTAACCAATCAACTCAATCTATTCTAAATTTCTAAACCCTTACTGATTAAATATAAATATTCTTACCTAATGATAGAGACAGAGAGCCGGTGATCGCAACATCGAATGAACGATAAATGTGACCGAATGGTCAATATTGTCCGCAGTATTCAATTTAATCTGATCACTGCTATTTTTGATGTAAATAACATAATTGAAAACAGTCAGCTTGACATTTTCCTGTCACAGGATAATAATAAATCGATTTTAAACAACAAATTAATTAATGAGATTAGCATTAATTAATTTCTCGAACATGAGCATTTCTCTTATCGTTTACAATCAATTTTTAATCAAGATTTTCCTATCTTTCGCGTACAAATTGCGGCACACGCATAGCTAGTTGCCGTTTGCAGTCCAAGGTTAATGCAGAAATCGGCGCGGGCGCATGCGGGTGCGATACGTCCCGAGTTGCACAACCCACGCTCTTGTCAAGACTAACTGACCGTCAGCCAAATTAATTACTGACCAACGTTTTAGACAGATTACAATGGTGAAACACTGTGTTTTAGCTAAATATTAAACAACTTTTTAAACTTTAATCACTACAATTATGCAAAGACTGCAATAACTTAAAATAGAGAGTTATGATTTTTTGATCATCTATACAAACATATTATTTTTTACAGTTCAGTTAGATTTAGTAATAAGTATGAGTTGCATTTTGATTTCTCAGCTTTATGCAACGCGCAGGTGTTTGCTAAATCGATTCAAGTAATAAATTACCTAGCTATCATAATTCTTACATAACTTTGAATGCAGGGAATGAGCACAGCGTGGTAATTTTCTTTTACTTCAGAACCTAGATCTTAATATTAGATTTTCACTACGGTAATGGTAATGGGACGTTTATGCAGATTTAGTTCGTGAACGTTTTGCTCGAGTTATGAATGAGCGTCCTAGATTTGCTTCTGTAATCATCTGGTGTGTCGGGGTGCGCAAGCGCGCGCGGCGCGGGCGACGACGTGTAGTACCCGGCCCGTCCACGTTTCCTCGGCACCGTCTAACTACCGCTAACGGCGCCTCCATTCCTATGTAAATCCTGGTGCCGCATCCGACGCCAGATAATACAGCTACAATTTGCATGTCCCCTTGCTCTTTGTGGTCGCACAACCGGGATTCGGTCGCCGCCACCCTCCAGAATGGGTATCGATCGTCGAACAGGTCCTGCAGAGCGTCACATGAATAACAAGCATCATCTATTAGACAATGGTTTATCGAACAAGATGTAGTGATTTGCCATTCATTAGAGCAGTAAGAGCAACCCACTGAATGACGGCTCGGTGCGCAGAGGACACAGTAAAGTCACTGTCGAGCCTACCGTGACTTGAATAATTTAATCCAGAGCGCCACTGTTTCCTCAGAACATTTGTTACCCGATGTATTTCATATTAATTAAATTAATTAGTTAAAATTCAATACGTGTATCTAATCCACAATGTAATTAATTTTGTGTTTGTGAGCCCTTGTTTATTAAGTTAGGAAAACTGCCCTCGTAACGTAAGTAGCCTACTGAACTAAAATGAACTAATTACGAGTATGAAACTGAATAATTAACCAGTCCGTGTAAAGGTCAGCTCATACAAACTGAATTATTCTGTATCGCTTAATTCGCGTGTTTAAGTTTCCCAATCGTGCTAGCATTTATAAATCCAGTTACATCAGAGTTTATGTAATCACATTTGGTAGCGCCGCCTGGTCAATACAGAACTACAGACACAAAAAGTTGTCTAATTTCCAATATACACCAACAGTCCGGCTGTGCCATTTTAATTGATACGTCAATCAGGATGTTATTCGTCCACGACAAGCATATTTTTTTTTTTGAAGGTAGTTGCATGCTATTTCCTCTAATGGCATATAGAGGGCGCGCAAACGATGCAGCCGCGCGTGGAGCCTCGGCAGTCGCCAACGATACGCAGAACCAATTATGAGTTTTTCCCTCCGGCACATCGGCATCCGGTGCCATCTCTGTGTAGATTGTTGCCGGTTCTTATTACTGATCTCGCAGATTCCGAGCGTATGCACACAACCACCACACATCCTGCTTTCTATAAACGTCTCTTAATTGCTCATACTTACTCGGACGGCAGGGACTTTTATATGGCTGCATAAAAATATTTCGCAAACATTACATACGCCTTGATAGTAACTTTGATTTTGTTAACTCATTTTTGGTCGATAATGCAAAAATGCTATTTATAGGAACCAGTGATAAGTTCCAATATGAAACCTTATAATCTGCAAAGTTACCTACAAACTAAAAAAGTCAATAAGAATACGTCGCGCCATGATATTACTCGAAGACATCACAACGCGCCAGTAACAAAGACAGTAACCATTTTACAACCAAAAACATTCCAGTAACAAGGTTACATTTCAATGTACTACCTAAAGTGAAATCTCGCTTGAAAGTATTCCTCGTCTGCTTGGAGGCAGTAACACAATCTTTTATTATTAAAATTCCCAATAGTTTTATTACACACGGCGGGACCGACGACGTGGCGGGTGTCTACCAACTTTAATGGTCTATATAGAGTAATTTGTTTTCGGCTTCTGATACGGCTCATACAGATTATATAGTCACGATAGGAATGTTGTAACGACTTATCAATTCGATGCGGACGTTTTTCATTCTCATACTGCATAGTAACATAGAGATGGCCTTACAATGGGGTCGTAATGGACTAGAATTGAGTCTCATAACAATTTAGAGGCTATTTATAGAGCAATACATATAGTAGCGCTAACTTGTTCCTAGATCATTAGTTTCGTCTTAATTGAACGGGGGCACGAGGGTGTCAAGGGAGATTTTGCCGACGAAAAGCTTCATGCGTGGAGCGCACGAGCGTGAAATTAGAACTGCCTTTTTGAATGCGGTTGATGCTTACCGAAACTATCTGTACTGTAATGAATTCGTACTCTTTGTAACTAAGCCTTTATGTTAGGCTTCCTTGAACGAAATAAGTGAGCAGTGTTTAGCAGCTCTTGACGTATTTAATCTTTCATTGACGATTACTCGTTATATTATTCACAACAAAGTCTGATATCTAAAGGTCTATCACCTGTAATCCAAATGATAGCCAATTATCCAGCAGAAGAAATAATGATGCCACCCTTTAGGTTAGAATATATTAAGTTAGCAAAGTTGCAATGGTTTCTGTTCTGTTTTGTGGTTGTCGTTAATAAAACAAAACATTTGGTTAAAGAGTCTCACAGAGGAATATAAGCCTATCCATAAACAGCGTGCCGCTACAGTGGCAACATTAATTTAACACACGTATTCAGTTTCGCCTTTACGTTTTACGAAAATATTTAAATTTTATTAAACATTATTATTTATCAATTTATTTTCAATTTTCTAAAATAGCATCTTGGAGCAAACTGTACTTAAAAAACTGTAGCACAGAGATAATTAGCCGGGGGCATGGATCATAAAGGCTTCTACATACTGGGGCGACATGACGCGCGACGCGACACGACACAAAGGCACCGCTCATCCCGCGACACGCGGGGCCTTTGTGCCGTGTCACGTCGCGCGACAAGTCGCGCTGATATGTAGAAGCCTTAACATCGAATCAATGAAATTAAAACAAATAACGTGCAAGGAGTAGGCAAGAGAGAGCTTTATTATTGAGTGTATTTGTTTTTTTTTTCTTTTTTAATTTATAATTAATTCTAATATAAATTGAAACTTAATACTTACTTACCTTTAAAAAAAAAAAAATCCAAAAAATATTCAAAAAAAAATATTTTTTATGATTACTGGCCACTATAGCCCTACCAGAGTGTGTCAAATTAATGTCGCCACTGTAGCGGCACGCTGTATAATATCCGCCTCGAAAGTTCATTTCTAACCGATCATTAAATTAGATACACGTAAAACATACAGTATATTTTGAGACAGTATCGTACAACTGTCGTTACTTTAACGTCTGAGAAAAGCGTCCATAAGGTTGTAAATCAGAAAGATGTCAACTTGCGGGTTATCTGAACCAAGATATACGTGGGACTAAACGCGCTGGCTTGTTTCCTCATCTCAAATGTCTGGGCTATGGGACCCACCTGAGGTTTATGCTCTATTAACTGATTGAACATCATTTTATTTATGTATTACAGCAAAATGTTGGCGATTTCTATTTTTAAACATGGAAAATTCAAAGCTGAGTAACGACCAAGTTGCTCCGTACCAGGCACTTTTAAGAATATTATGAAAGAGCAGCGCTTTGTAGAAGACAGGGAAAATGCAATGCACTTCTGTGACATAAAAAATAGTGGTAAGTATATATATTTGTTTCATATTCCTGGAAGCATCTGCGTGCCGATTCACCATATCTCGTTTTAGGTTTGTCTATAAGGTATTTGCTCGTAAATTCCTTGAATATTAGTGACAGAAATCCGTCCCCGAATGCCATAAAGCTGAAATTGTTAGTACAAATAAACGAAAATAGAAAACTGTTACGTGAGGACGACGTCTACAGACGCGCTATGTGGCCTTGTAGGTTTCTTGCGCGTTCAACCTCGGAAATTCACCATCATATAATATATATTACTTCTTTATATCATATATTTGTCACTTCAGCAAACAAACATTCATTTCTCAACACAGAAACCCAGAGGACCTTTATTTTGCCCTGATTTTTAAATAGTACAAAATAATAACCCCCTCAGAAATATCCAAATGCTGATATAAAATTACAGTATTAACAGTAAATAATATTACAGTATTAATAAACACGTAAATACTCCCTGAAAATACATATTAAAACATATCGTTTATCCCGAGTCACACTGTATTCTCCCCCTTCTCCATTCTTAACTTGAGCAGTCACCAAAAGCTTTACCTTTCAGCAGAATGAATTACATATCTCGGTTTTTAGAACTAATTCTAGACTAATTCCCTACAGCTCACATCCTAGAATACATAGCTAAGTACCTAGAGACTCAGAATAGTGTCTGCTAAATTAAGCTCTCAGATTCAGCTCGATCTACATACCGCAGGGTAGGAGCAAACATTTGTTAAGCACAACAGAATTCCGGCCTAGAGCCGTTGTCGTCGATCGCTGAATAACTGGAATATCTTTCTAGGATCTATATGCCCTGTGGACTGCCAGCAAGGCTATTAAAGTCTAGTTTACTTACCCGAAATATTATACAATTTTGCTTTGTTACATTTGTTATAATTAAGCGATTTACGCTGCGCTTAGCGAGTTTATTTCACAAAGGGAATAATTTCTTAACGCCGTATATTTTCTGGATCTAGGTAAGTGTTTTATGCATGTTTAGCTTTAAGTCTATAGAAATACCCACAGGAGAAAAAGTAATGTGAGCCAAAGTAAAAAAAAAGTATTGATCAGTGTAAATGCGTCTCATGTTTTTCATTGAAACTAGAAGAACTTCGTAACGGAAAACACATTTACATTCATAGGTACAATTACGTACTCGTATTTACTGGTACCGAGCTACATGTGTGTGCTACACGAGTATTTTTTTGTTTCTCAGAAAAAAATATCCAACCTTTTACCTACCTACATAAATATTGCGAATTTACTTGGTAAAATGACGTGTATTGTGATTCTAAAACTAAATTTATATTGAAGTTATGTTTATTTCCATTTCAGGTACATTTTACCGCAGAACTCCATTAAGAACTATTTTTATAGCTGACGTTTTCGGATTGAAATCTAGGATAATGTATTCTGACACATCTGTACCATACGTTTCGAGGAACCATGGTTTTAATAGCTCAAAGGATGGTGGAGTACCTAACTACCAACATGGATGGATTTTTGTTATCTGCTGTAATAAGGAGCCTAATTGCCAATTACGGGAAATTTCAACCCCGGGCTATTTCTTAGAAATACCGGACAGAAAACCAAACTAATACTTCGCCTGACGTGAAATTTCACGGTAAAAGCCTTCTTGGGTTTTTCCGACTCAGCAGTTGCGCTATTATAATAGTGACTAATATGTCCCCGTGACGTAGCTCATCGTGTCACTATGTACTGTGGAATGATATTATACGCTCGGTTGGAAGTTGGCAAGCAGAGGTAGTTGTATGGCACGGTGCCTACAACGACCATAGGTTCTCGTTCCCCGACAGTAGTTAATTGCGCATGAACATTTACAACATGTTCACTATTTCCTAAAAATATTTTATGTTACTCCAAAGAAATTCGGTGATAGATAAAAAATATCAAACAAAGAAAGAGATTGATTGAACTTTCAAATAATAGGGTTAGTGTATTCCACGAAGAGTTGAAGTACACAGACGAGTTCAATAAACTCTGAGTGTTTCGTAATAATATAATTTGTGGGCATTTTGTAATAAAGTCGAAATAATTAAGTGTGGGTTCTCAGGTCCCTCTAGAAATAAAGCACTATTTATTCAACAAACATTCAACATGATTGAAATGTAATAATGTCACTTAACAGAAATAAAGTCACTTTGTTGCCGTGAACTTTTCGCAAGGGCGGGCGGGCACACGACCGCCCGCCCAGTGTCGCGCCAGCCGCCCAGCGAGACGAACGCGCACATTAACCCCTGAAACTGTTCGCTATCGTGAATATTGTCGACGATCGTGTACTTTACAGTGAGTGTTGTCAGTGGATGGCGATAGATAAGTGGATGGCGATGTTAAGCGACAAATAAGACTTTTACTGAAGTTTAACGTTGAGTTGCATACGGTACTAACCACGTAATATTGTCCTGCCTGAAGACTTTTTAGAACTGATAGAGTTTTCATACTACGTATTCGCATTAGTTTTTCCAAGTAAAGCTTGTTGTACTTGCAAAATTTTCTTTTTCCAGTTACTCAAGGTAAAGAGAATATCGTGCAATAAACCGGTTAGTTTGCTTTAATACATCGGATATGTGAGGACACATTAGACACATAAGTGAATAAAACTCTTGAACACAACTTTTCGGATTCGCCAACAAGTTTGCAACGGGACTTTAATATTACGTACGACTAAATTGGAAGTCGCAGGATCTTCTGTACAAGGTATGGAGACAATTTCTTTTAATATCCTTGATTTTTTTTCCTATAAATGTCGGAGATAGCTTTCAGGTAAGTAGAAACGAATTGTTAAAATACCATCCGTTAGCTAATTTGTTATTTTTTTATTACCTAGCCTCTTAAGTATTCATTTAATATAATATCACCATTAGGGAAAATGAGGCCCATTTTTCCGCCGGGCGTCACATGAATTAATTTGATTAAAAGTGTAATAATGTCTCGACTTATTTATATTGACGGTACATTGACACGGAGCTTGGTGTATTAGTTGAGTTGGTTATTACCGTAAACAAGTCGTTCGTCAGTCGGTGATGGCGGACAATTTGGTCGCGGTTCAGGCTTGTTGTCAAGAGTCTAAAGGCGTGGGAAAACAAACAACCGCTGCTCTCGTTAACGGGCTCTTGTCCTCCACTGGACCGGAGCACCACTGCGGGTGCTGCCACCGGACACATTCAAATTTCAACTTTACGTCGAAGTTCCACGGAGTAATGACTGCGTCTCTTCAGGGGACGATAACCGACTTTTAATGATTTTATACTGAAGATCACGTCTAAACGAGTAGTGTTAATGATTTGAAAAAAATATATGATAAATTAGAGCATTTTTCAATAACTTGATATGTGAATATTTTAGATTATGTTTATATTACATAGTGAAATAAATTTGTAAAGTTATGTCTAACGCGGATAAAAAACTGAGAATGGCGCAAAATCTACCAAGCGTGTTTTTCTGAAACCTTCACCAATTTAAAGATAATTTAATTATTGATCTTTTAGTATAAGCGTTTTATTAAAATACCTTCTGTTTTGTGTATAATAAATTAATAATGCGTCAAATTGGGGACAGCGCTCCTTGATGGGCGAGTCATATTACTGGCTGAACGTACGACGCGTTGCGTGAGCTCAGTACAGAACACGCAAGCTAACCACTCAAGGTCACTGGCATATATCTGCGTCTTAAGTGTACGGACATTAGTAGACTGGACTGTACAATCTAGCGAGAGTAGGGAAGGAAATGCCGGAAAATATATTATTATTTATTATGCATTTAGGACAGTTATGGTTTGTCTTCCAAATTCTGTAATCTTTTGCCATCTCCATGGTAATTTTGTTCTGCGGACAAACTTGATATTTAATTTGCAACAATGGCAATAATGGTATTTAATTCCATATCAAAATTAATGTTTTCCTGTATCCCACACACATCAAAAAGAACATTTGATTTATTACAGTATTTAAGCGATTATAGAGCGGAAATACCTATAACAAATACACATAAACACTAAACACTTCAATTAAGTCTCGACTGGTATAATCTGGTCCTATGTAAATGGAGTCACTGCTGGTGTCCATTTCCGTTCAGTAACAGTTTCCTTCCATCGCTATAACACTTCAATCCCTTACGTAAAGCTCCAGCCCTGTTGGTGTGTCGTACGATTATCTATGCATGACTTTTATTTGTAAGGATTAAAAAGCTACAATAAAGCCGGTTCTCAACGTCGACGCCAACCGGACGAACGACAAAGTTTCTGTTTCTTTTTAGTTCAGTGATCTAATCTAAAGTCTCCTCTGTAGCCCTGAGTACGAGCGAGAGAGGAAAGTTGTTTTCTTATTTACTCGCACATGAAGCCGAGCTTTGCCGAGTATTTCCGAAGCGCGCGCGCCGCTTGCCGCGTACTACGCCTACACTATGTTTTGTGTGACGTTTCTTTCTATGACGTGAATTCATTGATATTTTTGTTACTATTGTGTAAAATTTGACGTGTTGTCGCGTATGTGTATCGCCATCACGAGTGTGTACAAATTGTTATGTCACAATGCTAATATAACAGACTGACAACTAAACTCAGGTAATTAAAAGTTATCTCACCCTAATTTTGGTTTAGGCGGTAACTGTCAAAAGTTGTTAAATATTCCCTTTAATTAATTAAACGCGTGTTCTCTGTTAATTTTGGTGCAAAGTATTAAGAAACTGTGAACTCTTTGTTCGGACCGGTTCGTATGATTGAAGTGGGTGACTGTCAGTATAATTCCGTGGTGGGATAAGGCTGCGTGCCGCAAGCCTGCAACAACGGTGAGCGTGGCACGACTCAAGTTAACATTGAACGTGAAGGTAAGGCCCAATTAACTTCATACCTATTTCAATAGCGCAAAGGTTTATTTTAAAGGACTCTTAATTATTCACCTTTTACTTACACGAGTCATTAATTATTATTAGGTACACTTGCATCAGCGAAATTAACAAAATGTAGCTCACGAAACTCATGAAAAGAGCAATTATTAAAATGTCAGTCGGTACATACCTAAGTACGTAGGTAATTATTTGTTGAAATATCGTAATTAACATGAAAGTACCATTTAAATGTTTAACATTTAATTAAGAACTTAACTGTGTGGTAAACTGGTAACTCAGCAAGATAATCTCAGAAAACAGAGTACCTAGTCAAGTTTTTTTTTTTTTATTAAGTTTTACAATGGCTACAAACAGTGCATTGGCCGCCAAACGTTCAATAAGCTGTATACAAGCACGTAGCAGAAACACACAACCACTGCTAAGGTGATCGTTACAATTCAACCGCATTATTAGACGCAGTCCTCAAAATAAAACAGAAATTATTCCAGTACAACCGAAAGTGTATTGTCACATCTCTAAAAGCCGAAACACAATGAATTATGCATCATACTTTACCTTTGAATCCATACTGAATGCTTGACTAAAATATCGCGACCGACTATCTCGGCCATCTTCATCTAGGCCCTCTAGGGACTAAATGTACGGCTGATGTCTTAGATAAGTTGACGGTAACGTCAGTGGATGGGTAGACGTTACCGGGTCGCGCAATCGTTACCGTAACTCAATGGAACCCAGGGTTCACCTCGGCTCGCGACTCACTGCGCCACTTATCGTGTGCAACCATCTGACCCCGCGGGAAAGCGGGTGACGTCACTATTAACCATAAACATATAAATAATTATGAAGGTATGAATTGTAGACATAGAAGGGGTTAACGATATTAAGGGTCGGAGGTTATGGGCTGGCGAACAGCCTGTACTTTAGTATTTACTAATAATCCAGCGATATTGACACAACATTAATGGTATCCCTCATGAATTATATCAAAAGATTGGTTTGAGCTTGGCAAACCTGCTACTGGTCTAGACTGGAGGACATATTATGTTGTTTTATAGTCGTATAATTAATTATTAAGATAATACCAAGACTTAAATTAAATTTTATCATAGTTACTAAATAATAATGTTCTCGAGCTGAATATTAAGTATCCATTCGAAACTTAAGATGAATAGTAAACACTTTGGAATATTCTCAAAGTAAATGTTTTTCATTCATTCTTAGTAGTTTATTTTGTAAGTTTAAAACAATGTCATTGCGTGAACGACACTATAATTATCAAGTTCAACTATTTATATTAAACTAGCTGCGCCCCGCAGTTTCACCCGCATAAGTCTCGATCCGGTGGGAATATCAGGATAAAAGTATCCTATATCCAGGGGCCCAAGTCTGCTATTTTTATAAATACAGTCATTCCAACACGATCCCATTGTCATTTTGCTAAAAGTTCGTTATCTGCTAAATTCATAATGGTCGATCATTGGTCGGTCAATAATATGTTCGAACTGTGTTATTCTATTGGCATTGTCGTATTGCCATTATTATAAAACCTATTAGTAGAAATGTCATTCATTTGGAATTATGTACGAGGTTACCAATAAATGCAATTTCTTTCAATGTAGTGTCAGTGGCCAACCATTGGAAAGTCATAATGGCGCCATTAAGATTACCAAACTTGTCAAAATCAACAATTATGAAATCAATGATCGACCACCAGATCGACACTATTGTAATAGTAGACTTGAGGAACTTTTATTTTTTTTTGGGTGGGCAATCATCAAATGACGTCTCCCGCTCTGGGCGGAGCGGGAGGGAGTGTCAGACTTTTACTGACTAAAACCCACCGTGTTCCTTCAAATGCCTGTGTGCCAGGGCCACGATATCCCTTTCGGACAGACTCGTAACCCTGGCAGGAGACTTGAGGCCCTGGTCAGGTGCCAAATTACATCCAAGTCCGTTCAGCCGTTTCAGCGAGATATCGTAACAAACAAATAAACAAACAAACTCACTTTCACATTTATAATATTAGTTAGGATGTAATGGGTGTTAATCGTAAATGTAGGTTGTTAGGTATCGAATTCTTTGATTACAAGACTGGTTGAACTTGGCCCGTAACCTTTTAATGCGACCACGCTGCCTACTAAATAGCAACATAATTAAATTCGATCAAACCTGGCGACAAGGCTCTGCGAATACCTAATTTTATTGAAAATCGATTTTCATCTAGCTTTAAGGCTTCTACATACCGGGGCGAATTGTCGCGCGACGCGACACGACACAAAGGCACCGCTCGTCCCGCGACACGCGGGGCCTTTGTGCCGTGTCGCGCTGGTATGTAGAAGCCTTTAAGTTTATTCGCAGTATTATTTTATGCTTTTGTTTAAAGATGACCTTTCAAAAGTTTCCTTTTTAATAACACTTTGATTCAAAATTCAAAGCATAGGTACTTTACTAAGTTCTCCCAGAAAGTTTAAGTTTAATACTTACTTAAATAATTCGAAACAAATGTTTAATTAAGTGTCTTGTTCGTTTTATCTAAACCCAAGGGAGATTTATTTGGAGCATTTGGTATTCAAGTTAGTATCGAAGCTCAGCTTATAAATTAATACGAGCTACGAGCTGTCAGGTGGGAATGAAGCGCAAGTAGGCCAACAAATCATTGAATTTAACGAGAGTCATGCCATTACTAATGTTTCTGGGAGGCCGCACAAGTGTCGCTTGCCGAATAACACAATTGGATCCAGGCTCGGTGTCCATACAATATTTTTCCCTTGACTTGCTTTAAAACAACAGAACCGGTATTCATTACAGCTATGTGATCGTTAGAGTTAATTAAGCCGGCATTGTTACTACATTTTCACTTGTGGCAATGTATCTCAACATTCCCATTTCCATCGATGAACCTTCAAACATACCTGTACATGTCCGACCAAACGTAACGTTTAATATACATTTATTCAGCGTGTTCAATCAGCACTTATTTTAGAGCAGTCGAGTGTAAAACTGAGGCCCAAATCTTCGTGCGATGAATACAATTTTGCAATCGATTGGCATCTGTAGTCTATTGTAACACTGATGGAGATCAATTCGTGGCAATTGCTATAAATGGGTCACGTAACTGACGTTACTTGACCGACTTGCGAGCGGCAGAAGACAACGCTGACAATAATTATACCGATTGTTCAAACGCCGCTGCACCGGTCACTTCCACCCATTCAATGCCATTTCGTTCACCCTGTTTGTTTTTTAACTTCAAACGGTGTCAGTGAAATGATTTGAGGAATGTTTTGTTAGGTCGATTTAGCCTACAAACCTACAAAGACTTATATTTCCATGCCAATTTTAGCGTTCACACAAATCTGCGAATTATAAAGGAAAAATATCTCCAGATTTTCTGTTGTTTCATGAAACATTTCGGACAGTGATGCATAAAAAATGTATTCAACGTTGGTATTATATTACATCCATACACTTTCCTTGAGGCAATATTCTTGTCTTATTGTTATTTAAGAGGAAAGCTCGGAATGTATGCGTTAAATTCTTTCATCTGAAGCCTATCATTATACTTATTTCCTTGGTAAGTAGTCACTTTGGGATAGAAAGTTGGCCTTTTGTGTTCTAATTGACACTTTTCAAAGGAAAAGACTGAATTCATTGTTAAGTTCTCTAAAGCGACGTGACTTAGACACTAAGTTAGCGTTTAAACAAACTTTTATAGAAAAGGGACAAAAGAATTGGAGTAACGTCATAGACAAGGCGCGAAACTTTTAATAAAACACTTTAAATTTGTCTTACGTACCGACGCTGGCAGTTCCGGCTAATTGAATTAACGGGGCGGTAATGAGTACATTTTGTAGAGGTTTTAATTGAAACAGGCTGGTGAACAAATTTTATCAGTGTACGTGGCCGTAGTACATACAACACACGTCACCGCCGCACGTGTTTAGCCTTGAAGCGGATCCCTTGAGATGCAGACAGACGTGTTGTCAGAGGCGTATTGTAGTAGTTCACCCACAGTTACCGATGACTTATTGATACAGATTGCAATTTGCAAGTCATGCCTTAGGTATATCGAACACATACTATTCTAAAAAAAAGAAAAAGAAAGAAAGAGAAGAAAGAAAAGAAAGAAAGAAAGTCGAATATAGTGAAACCATATATTAATTTTACCATATACAACGTACCTATATTCTGGCAAATAAAGAATTCATTCATTCATTCAAAATACAAGCTCTTAAACTCTTAATGACAGAAAGGTTTAAGTTGCATTGTCCAACTCTTTTCCGACCCCCCAATCTCGCAAAGCCGCGTTTTAGAAATTCATTTGATGTTCGACTAGTAATATTAAGGCACTGACAAGAGGCTAATGATAAAAGTACGCTGGTTTTAAACAAAAATTGCCAAATCAATATAGTTTGTGGTAGCGGCAAAAATATATGTTATTTTTGACCATATTTCTCAGAACTTGGTGGTTACCAAAACACGTTTAGAAAAAAAAAAACTCGATAAAAATTAACGGTAAACTAACCCTTTACTTTGAGTTTCAATCCAAAATATCTGTATCAAATATCGACGTACGGTTGGCACCTATTTAATTAGTAACAAGAACGTCTTATTTGTATGCAGAACTTGGTTGTTTTGTATTTTCGATTACTCAACTCATTTTTCAGTAAATAAATAATTGCTTCATATTTTGCAATAAATTACAAGCGTTGTGTCATCGCGCTTCTCTTTCTTTTGTATGCAGTTTGACAGTGACAGCGGTTTACCTGTTGTCAGCGTCTTAATCTACAAATAGTCGTATGGAATGACTAGCTAGTGTTAATCGAATAGGTGTTGAATCGATATTGAGGTCATACCGGAATTATAAGTCATTCATTGCTATGATACAATACGAATCCTAATGGATTCGGTTAGTTAAGGTACCATTACTTACCTACTAAGAAAAAGCATTCTTCTACCACTTCTCGGGGAATTAATCACTGAGATATTTATGCGATATTCAAGGTACTAAGTCCCGTATTACAGAACGTCACTCAATACTCAAGCATTACTTAAAAACTAGTCTCAACCAATCAAATGGCTTCAACCTAGTTTTAAGTAATGCATGAAGCTTGAGTATTGAGTGACGTTCTGTAATACGGGCCCAAATGTAAAGATGATTATTATAAATTGTTTAAAATTTGCAAAATTCTTCCTATCAGCTTAAAACATAAATACCTACTACTGGTTAACAGTCATGGCAGCTGGGGGCGTCACTCGCTAGTTACCCATAACCACGCAACAAGGATGGTATCAGCAGGTAAATTTGATGTACCTAGAATAAAGAACTATTTTGGCGACCGAACGCTTGACAAAAGAGTTCCGTACCTTCTCAATCAATTGCCTACTGATATAAGAAGTCAGGAAATAAAAGTTAAATTTGCCAAGTTACTTAAGCAGTTCTTTTTCAGGAATTTGTAAACGATGTTCTAAGGAAAATGGTTTGCAGATTGTTGAGGAAGAGCGGATGAGTGATTAGGGATATTTTAAAATAATTAATTCATAAGATTAGATATGTAATAGTTACTTAATAGGTTCAGTTAGAGAAATTAAAGTATCCGCACTATAAATAAAAAAAGTATAATTGTGTTCTGTTCCCACAGACAAACCGTGAAAACGGTTTTGCGGGGCAAAGTCCTTATGTTAAGTTTTTTGTAAACGTAGTTAATAAATAAATAAATAATAATAAGAGGAGGATCCAAATATAACTCTTCCCTGTTGCGGACGGCAACAATGCATTTAGTAATGCAATCATCTGAAAATAAACTATTATTCACTATCATTTTATTGCCACAATGAAATTAGTAGTGTACAAAAAAGCACTTTGAATAATCAGTTCACAAACGGTCTGAATGAGACAGCTAGGTATTGTCAACGAAACTCCGAGATATACGTTCTCACGATAAAGGAGAGAGAGCGAGCTATCAAGCAAATTGTCACTCCATTCTTTGCTTACGATATTCACCCCGCGTTCAATCGTAATTATCTTCGTAATGCATCAAAGTCTATTTGAGTAATGTTTGTGCAGTATAAACAAAAGAGATTTGTTTTTAATGTTGATTACTACTCGCTGTTTTCGCTTACAATGGCATCGAGAGCTCGTAAAAAAAAGCTAAGCGAGCTCATTGAAAAAGTACCGGAGACACGCAACAGCAATGTTTTAACTGTGCTGTCTCATTAATTTGCAAACGGCCAGTTGGTCACGGGCGCGCAAAAAGTTAATCTCTCGCGGCCATTATTTTGATGTAGTATCGACTAGAACAATGGACCACGTCGCGTGACGTGATTACGCTATGGAAATAGTGTTCGGAGATTATATCGGTATTATAGTAATACGTGAATGTTTTATATAATATTATATTTGTCTACCTGATTAGAAAATTTAAACGAGGCAGTTTGTGTGTGATTTTGGACGACTAACTACCGAAGATTATTATTATGATGGTCTGATCTGATCCCACATGTTTCTTTTATTTGTTTTAGTACACGCAGGACTTACAGCTAATAAAACCAGACAAAAAAAACCGGTCAAGAGCGAGTTGGACTCGCGAACCGAGGGTTCCGTACGTATCCAACATTAGTGTTTGTTTATACTTAACCCGAAAAGGGGTCATTGTACTCATCATTTTGAACAATTTTTTCTATGGGGCCAACCTTGAAATCCCAAAAAAAAAGTCAGGTGTTCCCTACATTTGTGTTCACTTACATCGACAAAATGTATGAAACAACAGATTTTTATTTCACGATTTCAAGGTTGTGCCTATAGAAAAAATTGTTCAAAATGATGAGTACAATGACCGCTTTTCGGATTTAGTATAAACAAAAACTAATTAATTATGATATTGATGATTTCTGAAAAACTGTGCTATTTAGAGACATCGTTGTTTTATTTTTCCTGTAATCTTGACATAAACTTCTATCACATAGAATCATTTCAGATTTTTATCTATGCAAACTTCGGAAATAATGGGGGGGAACGGTATTTTTTTTACATTTTTCATCAAAAGTCGGAAACTATGCAGCCTAAAAAATTTTTTTTTTTGAATATGCCAACAGCGTTCTTTCATATAATACCCCACATGCCCTAGTAGCCCCACTTAAAATTTTTAAGACCCCCTTTCAGTCCCTTTTGCAAAAAAAAAAATTCTTTCTTGTTTGCAAAATAGTTGAACAAACGTCATCTAAAACTATTCTAAATTTCAAGTTGATAGCATTAGTAGTTCTTGAGATATTTAGGTGTGACAGACAGGCAGACAGACAGACTTAGTCTCACCATAAGGGTTCCTTTTTACCATTTTGGTACGGAACCCTAATAAGGAAACCATAGTCACCAGAAAGCCAATTACAAATCCTCATGTATAGACTTATAATAAAAAATTATGGTGTGAGCACAAAAAAAAAACACGTCGCCTTAATTAAAGTAAGAAGGAATATTATAAATTCTTGCTTTGCAATTATATGACTGAAATAATAGATAAAATAATAAAAACAAAAACAAATAATATAACCTACCGCTACTTGACAAATTTGAGGCTTTAGCACCTTCTGGCCGAATTCACACTAATTGTGAATGGATCAAAATCATATTCCTTGCATATATCATTGGAATTTGTTACTATTACTATGATGCAACAAGAAAACACAATCCACACAAGCGTTGTTAGTTGAATAGGAAAGCTGTCGAGTTGCACTAGTCGGCGCCGCGCGGCACGGCACGGCACGGCGCGGGCGGGGGGCGCACAGGGCGAGATGTCGTTTAGAAGAAGTGGTCTCATCCAATTAAGAGCATGCCCGCTGGATTGCTTCCAGCGTTTTTGTCGTTTTTGTAATTGTCTTCCCGCACATTTATTTTTACAAAGCGCTATCGGAAACGCCTACTCTATCTTGTGTTCAATTTGTAAGTTTTATAGTTACACGACTTTAGTTAGCACCAGCCAAAATAAATTCCAACGCCATTAAAGTTAACTGTTCTGCAGTTTACGGAATTAGCGACATGCGTGTTTAGTTAGCAGGAATTGGTGTTTCGGTGGGTAACTAATTACAACCAATTTGTCAATTACCGTATTAACACTCTATTAGACTTTGGCCGTACTGCGGACTCATGGCCACGCAACAATTCAGAAGCCAAAGTATAGCCGTAGCGCGATATCTGAAGTGATACCTACTTGCTACCTCTAGGCCCAAGAGACGATAACTCTATAGTTTATTATGTTAAATTATTCACAATATTGCTTGTTTCGTATCTAAGCTGCAAAGACACGAATAACTCCCGCTGAACACATATTTGCTATATTTAAACTAGACGTCAGCGCTAAAACACAAGTTCTTTGGTAAGTAATTTGCGCGCTCAAGTTTTGTGTATAGTGTTCACGTGCGGGTATCTTGCGACTAAAAGAGACATGTCGGAGTAGACGTGCATCGACGAGAGGAGTATGCAAATGAGGAATATTGGGAGTAGCGGTGACGGCGGCGGTCGGTGCCATTGTCACCGCGCCCATTGTGTGCCTCCGGTGTAGTACATGTACATAGTGCCGTGTGTGCGGGCTGCGGGCCCGGCTCGGCAATCTACGTCGTCCGCTGTATGACAAAACGGTACCGTCTAAACTCTAAAGTATTTATTTCGAGTCGTGATACTCGTGATCGACGCTCGCGCGGTTTCTTACTCCCGATACTGATGCATTCTACGTTGTATGTCCTATGTGGCACCGCTACGCCGTCCATCACGAAAGATTGACAGCTTATACAAAAGCTTGAATAAAATATTTTACATTGACAGATTTTTATGACCAGAAAACATGAATGGCTGCACCTGCTCGTGTTCAAACACAAATTGGGCAAATGAATAATAATGTTGACGTTTACATAAAAGCGTGTTTATATCGTGTGCAATAATAAACGCGTTTATCTAGCTGGGAGACACCGTTAAAGCTCGTGCAGTCGCAAGCAGTCGTGCCAAATCTCTTCATTAAACTGGTTGGAGGTGGGCCGATAGCGGTACATCCCGCTGTTTACATTTTACATGTAGCTATAGCCATTAACCGTACATACAGCCTATATTATCTAACTATGTGCATTGTATTTAACTCCACGTATGTAGATCGCTATCAGACTCTGCTCACAACTATGACCACATTTTACATGTCTTGTACGATTTAAGTTTATTACTAAGGCTATCTGCAGAGAATGTAAGATAACTTATATCTTAAATAGAGATAGCATTTATCCATTACTAAGTACATATTGTACTTGTACTTACTAGATAATGGGCAGCAGCTTTCTCTATGCATTTTAACACCATACTGCGATCGTCAACCCGCCTGCCAAGCGTGGTGATTATGGCAAACCCCCCCCCCCCCCCCCCTTGGGGGAGGCCTATGTCCAGCAGTGGACGTCTTTCGGCTGAAATGATGAAGTAGATATTGTTAGGTAAGAGCAACAGCTGAAGGAACATGAATAAATAGAGAATACATACAAACACATGCATGCATTATTTTACGCAAGATGATCGTGTTACTAATATATCCCAAATGTTGTATTTAATCAAGCAGTTTGGGAGACTAAAGCAAGTTATTGAAGCGTGGTGCACTCAACCTCAATATGTTGCCAGTGAGGCTGAACTTCGGCTGTAAGTTCTGACAACCAGTAGTTATTAACATAGATAGAGCACTAATAACATATCGGAACGCCCATTATCAACAATCGGTGATTCGAAATGGAGATCATGAGCAGAGATTAGAGCGCGGTCGTTTTAGCTGAGCCCTAATTTATTATTCAGCGGGTGTCGCGGCTACGTAATTTATATAGGCGCAGTTATCGCAGACGAATGCGGCTGTGGCGCTTTGAAAGCTGATTACAGCTTTAGCGGCTAGATAACGTTGTAGGTGTTCGCAGTGTCCCGTGTCGCAAGCGCTGTGCCCTGACACAGTTTCTGTTAATTCAACGTACGATGCAATACAAGCATTATTATAATGTGATACAAGCTAAATATAATTGCGCATTGTGATTGCGCGCACGCAGCCGCCGCCGCCGCCCGCTCTGCGGCGCTGAACATCCTCGCGCGCATCCAAATCAGCGGCCGCCACTCCCGCCGCGTACGAATGAGGATTTAATTTAATGTTCTGGACAGTAATTCGTTTCAAAACAATAGCATCAGATGCAGCATTGAATACATATGCAGCGCTTTAGTTGTTTGGTATTTAACATATTATATAAAGAATGGACAACTGTTTTTGTGCCGCGCTATATGGCATAAGTATCACAATTATGTAAATATATAGCTACCGTGGAACAGTTTATGACACCCATATAATTACATATGTATCTGATGGAATATGTTACATATGAAGCGGTCAAATTGTTGCGATAAAGGCAAATAAAGTTTTTATTGGTAATGAAAAAATGTATATAGTTCTTGAGTAACGTTCTGAAATGGCTTTACGAGTTCACTAAATGCGAAACAAGTCTGATAAAGGCAACGCACCATTTTGAATATGGGGTATTATTTTGACATGAAAATATAGTACTTACCGTAGTGAATTTGTTCTGTTCTGTTTGGGTTTGGCAGCCGTCCATCAGTTACGTAGCATCGGGACTCGAACCACGGAGAATGAAGCCACTGGGTATGAATAATGTAGACTTTATCACTTGATCTCGCGAACAATCTTTGATCCAGATAAGTAATTAACTAAATCAATTATTAACTGGGTACAAAGTCTACAAATATTTCTTGTACCCAATGGTTTCACAGTTTTATTTCGGTTTGCGACAAGATTTTATTAGCAAAACATTTAAAATAATTATGATGAACGTAAAGCTTTTGAGCGAATTTTACAAGAACCGAGGAAAATCATATTATTTTCTATTATTTAGTTACCTCGTGTGTTCATAATATAGACAAATGAAAAGCTGAAAGCTTAGAACGTTACAGTATTTTCTCATGTTCCTGAATTTGTTAAGCTCCGTATTCACTTAGCGTACTGAATAGTTCTGAGCGAGCAAACGTTTGTTCACGCGGTAAATGAAAACACTTGAGCGAACATGTTTGTTCAGTGATCATCGGTTGGACTCGGCGAACGAATGCTCGCTCTCTCATTCTCTCAGTGAAAACGACGTCACGGTGAGCGAGCATTTGCTCTGTGCATTCTAGTGTTTGTTTTCTCGTCGTAGTGTTTTCTGTTTTGAGCGAACATCGGCAGAACAGCAAACATTTGCTCCGAACAAAATGTTCGCTCGGCAGGGGAGTAATAATGCGGCTTTAGAGACACAGCTCTGTGCATTCAATAAAATTGTTGATTTTTCGTTAACAAAATACCCTAATTTGACCTGGCAACTAACTTTCATACACAGTTTCATTCGTTTATTTTCATTACTGTCCATAAATTAGGTTTGATTTAGAGTTGTAGTTGATGCCCTCGCAATGTTGTTATGAACATTGTCTTACATACACAAAACAAAACCCCGCTCTTCAAGCTTCGATAAGATAGGATTAAGGCTTGATTAAGGAGAGGATTTGGAATGGGTTCTGGAGGATACGTACATTGATATGGTCTTCTATAAAAAAAGCAAATGCAGAGTTCTTGTAGTCAGTCATGTTATCATATTGTATGAATCGAGAAAATCAATTACTTAATTGAATGTTTTTTTAATTAATTTACGTAGTACTTGCGGGATCCAAATCGTAGTCGTTCTTAATGAAATGAAAGTTTATTCATAATGTATACTTACAATTTACGCGTAGTTGGCAAGGTAACGTTATCCTTACAAGTCAGTGAATGCGTTGAGCGTGAAAGCCTACCGAGCGGTCAGGGGGACGCGGGCGGCGCGCGCGCTGAATACTGATGCCGCGAGAGGGACACCGCATGGGCCCCTCAGTCCAGAGCGACGAGTCTACAGCCAACTAGTCAACTACCACACAGTGCTAACCCCACAGCCAACTATACTGCAAACACTAACAGCTCCAGGGCTCAAGCGGGTTTAACGTTCGTGCGTGGAACACAGCCAAGCAATAAAACTTGATGTTTATACAACGAGTCTGCAACATGCTAGTTTATGTATCGAGCTTAAACTGCACACAAACACAGATAACGCACACACAGGACTTAATAGACCGGTTGTGACAACGCTAAATGTCGCCCGTCGAAAAAAAATGGACCACAAATAGACAGTATCGGGTCAAAGGCATCTATGTGAAAGGTTTTGTTGATTCATTTTTTTCATCGATTATAACAGAGCTGGGGTGCAGACGCAGGTGACCTGTTATTGTTGAAGTTAACGAGCCTATTGTTCCAGGGGTGGGTTAGGCGAGGTGTCATCCGAGCCACATTGTCTGTCCAACGAGTGTTTTAATATTATCATCATTCCATTGTCACCACATGCCATAGATTATTTAGACCGCTGTCGTTCCTGTTCGCTAGTTATGAAAACATTCAATCTAATAAAATATAAAATCAATTTGTAAAATGTGTTTTTGTTCCAATAAAGATAGAAAAAAAATCAGCTGTTCCCTACATTTGTGTTCACTTAAATCGACAAAATGTATGGAACAGCTGATTTTTATTTTCGCGATTTCACAGTTGTTCCCATAGAAAGAATTGTTCAAAATTATGAGGTCAATGACCCCTTTTCAGGTTTAGTTTATACAAAAACTAATGTTGTATAATATAATCTTTATTGGAACAAAAACACATTTTCAAACACAAACAAGTTCTAGTTCTTGATATATCCAGGTGTGCCAGACAGACAGACAGACTTAGTCTCACCATAAGGGTTCCTTTTTACCATTTTGGTACGGAACCCTAAAAATCAGCTGTTCCCTACAATTATCTTCGAATAACTCATCAAAATGTAGGGAAAAGCCGATTTTTTTTTTCACGAGTTCAAGTTTGGTCCCATAGTGAAAATTGTTCATAATGGTGGGTACAATGACCCCCTTAAGAGATTTCGTGTATGAATACACCTTATATATCGATACCCATCACGGTTGCAGAGTTTCGCTAGCTGATTTAATGTGATCCTGTATTGAGCTCACAAATCTAATATTGTTTCCGGGGCATCGAACGTAACTGTTATTAAGCGTCTATTTAGAAAACAATATCGGAGAGACACAAACAACAGTAAGAGAACAAGCTCTATTTACATACCGCTCGGTGAAAGTAAAATGTACGAACTGTGGACTCAGACTAAACTACTATTGATTCCATAATGGGACCGGAGAGAACGCCACAAAGAAATAAATCCTAATGTACAGAAAGTATTAACATAAATGGGTTTGATTCTTTAATCTTGTACCAAGAGCATTGTGGGGAATGTGATTGGAAATACAGGTAGGTCACGTGATCACGTCACGACGCAACACAGTTTGAACTTCGAAGGTGGCTCGGTAGGGATGTGACATTGAGGGAAAAAATCGATTAATTAAAAGTCGATTTTACTCTTTTCAATAATAATAGATTTGGGAAAAATCGATTTTTCTACAAACATTTATTTATTTATCAGGAACAATTTATATTGTGTTTGATTACATACATCTTAATTACCAATAAATTCTAAAAGTATCATGCAGCAATAATAAACGATTGGAAGAATCTTCCGTGCGGTGCCGGACGTAAATAATAACACCATCCTATTTCTTCCCGTGGGTGTCGTAAAAGGCGACTAAAGGACTTACTAGAGAATCGGCAGCAGCGTTCTCTATGCATTTAACACCACACTGCGATCGCCAACCCACCTGCCAAGCGTGGCGATTAGATTATGGACCCCCCCCCCCTTTTTTTGAGGAAGGCCTATGCCCAGCAGTGGACGCTTTCGGCTGTAATGGTGAATGATGATGATTGAAAAGAAAAAAAATTTCGTACATCCCTATGGTCCGGTCGATACCTACATAATTATAAGTTGTAGGTTACAGTTTTTTGGCTAGATTAATTAAGTTCTTTGTGTGATTACTCGAGCAACAAACATCACAAGGTTCATATTATATTTATACATGTCTGTCTGAAAATAATCACTCACATGGCAAGGTTTTATCTATTATTACGAAGCACCCTTGATTATTCATCTCAATGTTGCGTGTTGCGTGAGTGAAGTCGGGAGTAAAACCACGATTAATCAACGCTAACCTTGAAACTTCGTGCTCCACATCTTAAGTTCAAAATTAATTTTCATATAGTACACAGATTTAGCAATTAGTTATCTCGGTGCCGTTGAGCTAGTCACTAATGTAGGTATCCATTGTGTTACGAATTTAATTCAGAATTGTTACATGGTTATGGCTTTTTTTTTTTTTTTTTGGGTGGGAAATCATCAAATAACTTCTCCCGCTCTGGGCGGAGCGAGAGGGAGTGTCAGACTTTTACTGACTAAAACCCACCGTGTTCCTTCAAATGCCTGTGTGCCAGAGCCACGATATCCCTTTCGGACAGACTCGTAACCCTGGCAGGCATTGGCCCTTTCGGACTCCGTCAATTGGTGCTGACGTCTCTTTGAGGCGCGCGTGGAACACAACGCGCCGTCGACCCGGGCCTGGTCCTTATCGGACGGCGAGCTACCCATCGCTCATCGTCCGCGAGCCCGCGCCTACGGTGGCCGGGAATCGGCCTGCGATTCCCGACGCCCAGGGCGTCTCCTGCGGCGACTAAGGGCGGAAGGGCGAGCACCCTGCCTCACCCTCATGCGTTCCGCCTCCTCCTTCGCGAGCATTACTGTTTCGCAGAAGGAGGTGACGGCCTCCCATGCACTCTCGCTCCGAACCATGGCCTGAACCAGGGCCGGACGCGAGAGATCGTCGCCGCCGATCGCCTCCGTGAGGACACGGCGGTGCTCCGCCCAAGCAGGGCAGACCTCCACCGTATGCTCCACCGTGTCCTCCAGGCGATCCACACAGTGGTGACACCCGGGCGTTTCCTCCCGCTTTATCTTGAACAGGAACCTCCCGAAACAACCGTATCCGGTGAGGACCTGCGTCAGGCGGAAGGTGAGGACGCCGTGGCGCCTCTCTAGCCACTCCTCAAAGAGAGGGACTTACCGCCGCAATTGTGGCGTTTGAAATTCGTCATTATTTACTAGTAGTAAGAGTTGATCAGTACCCCAAGTGTAAGTTTGCAAGAGAGTAAACGTAACCATTTCGTTTGCGTTAAAATTTGACCGATAGATCATAATGCTAAGAATATAAGGGTGAGAATAAAAATGTTAACACAAACGCGCTAGTTACATTTACTCACTTGCAAACTTACACTCGGGGTACTGTAGAGCAGTGGTGGCCCAGTGGTACCGCTCCCGCCTTACGAGTTGTAAGTTGTGGGTCCGAACCCAGGCAGGTGATTTACTTGGGTACTTAAATAATTTCATCACGACTGCTCTCAAAACGGTGAAGAAAAATATCGTGATGAAACCAACATGTCCTAGAACCAAAAATTCAAAGACATGTGACATCCACCAACTCGCACTGGGTCCGCGTGGTGGATTACAGCCCACTCTCTCTCACAGAGAGGAGGCCTGTGTCCCAGGACTCAGCAGTGGGAACATTTTTTGGGAATAGGCTGATTAAGTAAAGTACTAGTAGTTCTAAGAACAGTAGGCCTCGCGAACACAAGCTTTTTTGCAACAATTAAAATTACCTCTTCTATGATTTGACGGACGGCGGCCGACCTACTTTTATCCTATAAAAAAAACACGACCACGTTCAATAAGTCAAATTCAATTTTAAAAAACTGGCCAAGTACGTGTCGGACCACACACAATGAAGGGTAGTTAGGATGAATTTATCCCAAAAACAAACTTAACATTGTAGTTGAAAAACATGCTCTCCCATACATCTATATACGTTACGGTCAATTCTTCAACTGCAAATTTAAGTTGTTCGACGATTACTCATTAACTTGTAAACCCTACTTAGCTGTGATAGTTTTCCTTTTAATTTCGTTATATATACTACTGCCATGAATTTTTTCACATATCCAAAACCTACCATTTAGCTGGCAGGGGGGGTTGATGAAAAGGTGGTCTCAGGTGCTCCATCAATCCCTAGCAATTAACTGCATTTTGAGGAGGTATTCTGCTCATCACGCCGAAGATCCGATCCTCATCAGATCTTCACCAAATTTCTATGAGACCAACTTAAAGTTACTACCTTTGATATAAAAAAAGAACCATGCAATCGCATCTCAAGAAGAGGAGATATCCAGTCCCTTTTTGCCCCTTTTTTTAACCGAGTTCTAAAAAAGGAGGTTACTCAATTCGACCGTATATATGCTTTTTTTTATGTTTGTTCACCGATTTCTCCGTTAATTATGGACCGATTTTGATAATTCTTTTTTTGTTTGAAAGGGCATACCCCCGAAGTGGTCCCATTGCCACCAAATCAGAATCTGATGAGGGGATCCCGTGGAAATCGAGGAGAACCCTCAAATTTTATAGGTAAACCTGTAGCGATTGGGATATTTTTTATAGGAACTCGTGCATTTGCTCTCGGAAAGCACCATTTGGTGAAGTGGAACTGATGATGGAGACCACAGATGGCCACCGGAACAATTATAATAATAAGTATTTAACGGATTGCGATTCGATTAGGTACTTTAATGTGGTTGCTAAGCAATTTATGCCTATCACTATGCATATGGTGAGTGGCAGTTCTCCTGGTTCTTACCAGGAGAACTCCTCAACAATCAACGTCCCAGCAACGGGAAAAGCAATATTTTGTAAAAGGTGATGAGTAGTTAACATTAGCTATAGCTAACTTAAATAAATTAAAAACTGACCCACTAAAAAGTGAAAAATAAAAATCTTTTTATAAAAAAAAATAACCGACTTCCTAAAAACACTACAAAGTGAAAAATAATTTTAAATTCGGAAGTCGGTGGCAAAAAACTAAAATACAGGTCCATAGATACCGAATTCCGATGTTAAAATTATTTTTCACTTTGTAGTGTTTTTTTGGAAGTCGGTTATTTTTTTTATAAAAAGTTTTTTTGAGGAAGTACCCCTCCAATAAAAAATCATCACCGACAAAAAAAAACTATAAAGTCGTAAAACCTGTAGGTATACCAAGTTTCGTCCAGATCAGTTGTAAAATACGATGTAGCAACAAACTGACAGAGGTAAGCAAATTTTGCCAGACCTGAAGCAGAGACGCTTCGCTCGTTCGGTAAAAAATGATAAAACAACTGAATTACGAATTATTGAGGCTATGTTAATAAACGTTAAGACGCAGATATATGCCAGTGACCTTGAATGGTTAGCTTGCGTGTTTTGTGCTGAGCTCACGCAACGCGTCGTATGTCCAGCCAGTAATAGGACTCGCCCATCAAGAAGCGCTGTCCCCAATTTGACGCATTATTAATTTATTATACACAAAACAAAACGAATTTTAATAAAACGCGTATACTAAAAGATCAATAATTAAATTATCTTTAAATTGGTGAAGGTTTCAGAAAAATACGCTTGGTAGATTTTACGCCATTCTCAGTTTTTTGTCCGCGTTAGACTACAAATTAGTTTCAATAAGTAATATAAACATAATCTAAAATATTCACATATTAAGTTATTGAGAAAATGTTCTAATTTAATATATGTATATTTTTTTCAAATCATTAACACGACTCGTTTAGACGTGTTTTTTATCCGCGTTAGAAATAACTTTACAAATTAATTTCACTATGTAATATAAACATAATCTCATCATTAACACTAGTCGTTAAGAAGCGATCTTCAGTATAAAATCATTAAAATTCGGTTATCGTCGCCTTAAATAAAGATTTGTGTTGTGCCATCGTTTCTATACACCGTCGTGATACTTAGAAGATAGATTTTCCTTCTCTTGTAAATAAGCTAACAAGGAACACAATAAACTTATTCTAAATCTCTATG
Organism: Tiliacea aurago; assembly: GCA_948098905.1. Lineage (NCBI taxonomy): Eukaryota > Metazoa > Arthropoda > Insecta > Lepidoptera > Noctuidae > Tiliacea > Tiliacea aurago. The sequence continues at coordinate 14,046,024 of OX402577.1, forward strand.
CACATACAAATGCATAATGTAGGTAATACTTATGCTGTACGTAGTTTACAAGAACTAACTCGGATAAGTGAGGAGTTCTTTCCACTCAACAAAGTCGAGTAAATAATTCATTTGGAGGAATGGATGGGGCTAAAAGTAACACCTTGAGCTTGGATAACGACGACTTTGGAGGTGCTAAACTTCAGATAACAAACTACAGCTTTCAGTGCGATGTTTAGCTAAGCGATTAGTGTAGGTACGCGTAGGTGGTCATCCTAACTATACTAACTAATAATATAAATGGGAAAGTGAGTTTGTTTGTTACGCTTTTACGCTAAAACGGCTGAACGGATTTGGATGAAATTTGGCACATGTGTAGACCATGACCTGGATAAGAAAATAAGATATTTTTTATCACGATATTCCCACGAAATCGAGACTTATAGGGGTGAAGCCGTGGGATGCAGCATCCTAATCCTAACTAATATTATAAATGCGAAAGTAAGTTTGTTTGTTTGTTTCTTACCTTTTCACGCCTAAACCACTGAACCGCTCATTCTGAAATTTTGCATATACGTTGGCAGGTGTACAGAAACGGACATAACCCTACCTTAAATCCCGAAAAAAAGTACTGTTCCCGAGGAAAACAACAATAACGTTTTTATGAGAATAGATGGCGCCACGTGTCTTTCGAATCATGATTGAATTATATTATGGGATGTATTTAATATAATAGCACTTAAAATTATAAATTAATGCGAGCGAAGCCGCGGGCAAAAGCTAGTAATATTATAAATGCGAAAGTGACTTCGTTTGTTTGTTACGCTTTCACGCCAAAACGGCTGAACGGATTTTGATAAAATTTGGCACAAAGGTAGACCATGACTTGAATTTGGACATAGGATACTTTTTATGCCGGTAGTATGTTCCTGTGGGATGATTTCCAACCTCCACGCTGCCTAAGCCGCGGGCAAAAGCTATGTATGTAATGCTATAATTTTCCTCAACGAATGAAAAGACTTTACTATTAACAAATATGATTAGGTATAGTGAGTGCAACAGCCTGTTGACGTTCATTCAACAGTGGTCCTATTTACTTTGCTAAATAAATAACAGCCGCACGGGTCGATCCATCAAGTTAAGCTACGCTTGCCGGGGTTGGTCCGTAGATGGATGACCATCTTTACATACCGAGATTCCTCCGTGCCTCGGAAAGCACGTTAACCCTTTGGTCCCAGCTGTCATTCGTGGATCTTTGACAGTCGTTACGGGTCGTCAGAGCCCGAAAGTCTGATAACCAGTCTCAAGGGGTATCGTATTACCCAGTTACTGGTTTGTGGTGGTCAGATAGGCAGTCGCTCCATGTAAAACACTGGCTGAATCCGTTTAGACTGGAAGCCGACCTTAACATCATTATTTGGGAAAAGGCTGGGCAGATTGAATTGAAATAAACGCTGTTAACAAATATACATTTTATTTTCATCATCTAAGTGCGTTGGGAATGCAGTAAAAAAGAAATTGCGGTTCAGTGCGAAACTAACCGTAAAATATAACGTTTCACAGTGCAACTAACTCATAATTCAATATTGGCAATCGATTAGTGCCGAGCCAAGCCTTTATCGGTATCAGTTTTCCTTAAGATCGATTCGCTACGACAAAACGAAAAGTGTCTAGTTTCTCAAACAAGGTGAAAAACTTTTGACGAAAAAACTTGTCTGTTCTGTAACTTAAATAAAAAAGTTGATAGTTTTGACATTGAGATTCAATAAGCAGTAGGTACCGTAGTTAATGATGTGATGTATTTTATTAAATACACCGATACGATGTATCAATCAAGTGTTTTGATCAACGTTCGTTTTTATGTCGTCGCGGGACATTTAAGGTCGACGAGTACATTACATTGAACAGTGATTGTAAAAACCCATCGCATTGTGAGTGAGCTGCATGTACCTGTCGTTAAAGGGGCTTGGTACCTACATGTACGTCTAATTTGTGTAGATAACAGGCATGTTTATTTTAGGCATATCTAGTATCTACATCGGAGCATGCGGCATCGTCCGGATGGGGCCAGGCTGTCTGTGAGCTCAAGGCTAAGAGTCTTGAACGGTTGACAAATAAAACGATACTCATCTAAGTGTTAGTATACACAATTAGGTAGGTAGGTATTCAGCAGTTACATATTATATTGTGCAATTTGTCAACGTAAGTAATTTTTAATTTACTAGTACTTCTACCCACGGGCTTTCGTCTACGAATAAGTAATAATATGTGTTATATAAGGCGACTACGTTACGGTGCTACATTTCGTTTCATAAGCGTAAATAAAAAGAGCAAGGTCAGCAGAACCCGAGGAATTACAATGAATAAGCAAAAATTTGAGCTAGGCTTAAGTAATGAAACGAATATTCTCTGCTTGATATACTTAAACAGATTTTCGTGATATAAACTACTACTACCACTTGATTATAAACATAAACTAATAAATAAACAAAAATATCAATGAATAAAACTAATAATTATATTTATAAATTATTGCTACTTTTGAGTCACAACATCTTCAGTTGTCTGAGAAAGCTCGGACTGGATAGTGACCGCCATTTTTCAGTTTAAAGCAGTTTCTAGGATTCTACAATAATTATCTACCAACATGAATAATTATGCGACGTACACAAGACGCCTACGCGACCTCTACTACGCGCCTACGCGGCCTCTACGAGACCTTAACGAGACGCCTACGAGTCCTCTACGAGACGCCTACGAGGCCTCTACGAGACGCCTACGCGGCCTCTACGAAAACCCTACGAGATGCCTGCGAGTCCTCTACGAGACGCCTACAAATCCTCTACGAGACCTCTATATGACGTTTTCTTTTTATATACATTACGTCTGCGTGGTGTCTAGTTACTCTTTACATACTAATCGCTACGCTATAGTTTAAAGAAATTCGGACCTTTTGTAGTTTTATCCGAAGGAGGGTATTGTTTTTTTTATAATAATCCATTACAAATGATACCTTTACAGTTTTAGCTAGATAATTATGCTGACAAGATACATGATTTTGGTATGTTAGGTAGGTACATAAACCGCAAAAAAAAATACATCATTTGTCCTACTTATAACTTCAGTTTTCCGTTTGGTGCCGCACGTAAAGAATAGCACCATCCCATTTCTTTCCGTGGGTGTCGTTAAAGGCGACTAAGGGACTTACTAGAGAATGGGCAGCAGCGTGCTCTATGCATTTTTAAAACCATACTGCGATTGCCAACCCGCCCGCCAAGCGTGGCGATTATGGCAAATCCCCCCCTTTTTGGGGGAGGCCTATGTCAAGCAGTGGACGTCTTTCGGCTGGAATTATGATGATGATAACTTCAGTTGCCAGACACTATCTTAAACCATCGTATGACAGGAAATCCCAACTAATAGGCACCCTAAGCCATAGGAATGCGCGCGAGTGTTATGCAACACAAGTCACAACATAGAACGCACCTGCGTATGAGTCGCCAAGCGGTCTTCTGGCGGCAATTAATCTCACGTCAAGAATTTTCCTACGATCGAACAGATACTTAGTGACATAATATTAAATGGTGAATTAAACTGTTGCCACACAACTCAACTTGTGAAACACGAAGGTGTTGCGAGAAACGACTAGTAGTTTCAGATAAAGAAAACATTAATGGTTCTTATTACAATTTTAAACAACCTCAAATAAAATTTCAGCCTTTTATTTGTATTGTTTTAAACGACACAAGATTTCAAGTACCTACAAATTCACAAATCGAAACATATGTATGTGCATTTCTCAATTGGAAGCGCATTGTCAGTCATACATTAAACAATATTGTGATGATATTCATCATTTAGTACCTTGTTTAATAATAAATATGGTAATAATTATTTAATTATTGCTCAAGATATGAAGAGACGGCGACTTGGACAGACAATTAAAATAACTTTTATGACAAATAATAGCATCAGACATACAGAAATTGTATCTATTGAATAGACCATTATTTAAGCATGCTGATTAATTTAGAGTGAAGTAGTATACAGGCATTTAAAAGCCCTATTAGCATTGTTTCTGTACAACCGTTATCACTAACTTGATAATGAATAGTAATACTTATGGTTAATTAACCGTAAATACTTCGCAAATAACATAGCACTTAAAAATATTATCATTGAATGTATTAAGTATATTTATTTGAAATTGTTTGTCAGAGAAATATTTCAATGCAGCATTGAATACTTTTAAATGAATGTAATAAATTGCATGAAGAGACAATTTACTACTTCGGTGATAGTTTTACGAGATTGTGAGCTATTTACATAATAATCATTCAATGTTTAGTGATTTATGTAACATAAGTAGGTACTTAAGTAGTAGTGGTTAAGAGTCTACAATGCCTCAACTTGTTTAGCATGATCGTCCGATATATCTAAAATACTGCAGCATTAATCTTGAAATAAATATATGGTTAAGTTGAGGATTAATGTTAAATACTATGTATGACGAAAACTCGATTTCATAAAACAAAAATCGACACAAAAAAAAAATACAATGTTACCTCTAAACCGAACAATAAACCGCTAGTATTAAAAAAATACTTAAAATTAGATCATGAAACTTTGCATAATAATTAATAACTGGACTAAATATAAAGCAGATACAGTTTTTTTTTCATTATCGTTATTTTCACTGTTAAAAACAAATTACCTACACTTTCGGCGCCTTGGAGCCTTCTCCCTGACGCCCAACCCCATTCAGTCTCGCTTACTCCCTTGACCGCGAGCAGTCAAGGGAGCTCGCACGCTGAGCGAGATAAAGAGTGAGGTGGCGCTGAAGTATTATGGTATAAGACAAGAGTCCATAATACCTTAGCGTCACCTCATTTGATTTGGTATTTCAATGAAGACATTTGAAATACCAAATAATAATGTATGCAGTGCTTCTAAGCTGGTGCTTCTATCATCTATCTACAGATGTTGTACCTCCCGACAAAACTAGACTGTGTAGGTACCTAATGGATTGCTTCTAAACTCCCTTCGGAATCGCAAGCCGATTTCCGGCCACCGTAGGCGCGGGCCTGCGGACGGTGAGCGATGGGTAGCTCGCCGTCCGATAAGGACCAGGCCCGGGTCGACGGCGCGTTGTATTCCACGCGCGCCTCAAAGAGTTGTCAGCACCAACTGACGGGGTCTATTCGGGCCAATGCCTGCCAAGGTTGCGAGTTTGTCCGAAAGGGATATCGTGGCCCTGGTACACAGGCAAATGAAGGAATACGGGTGGGGTTTAGTCAGTAAAAGTCTGACACGCCCTCCTGCTTCGCCCAGAGCGGGAGAAGTTATTTGATAATTACCCACCCAAAAAAAAAAAAGGCTGCTATAAACGAAAAGCGGTAGGTATAATAATAATTTTATTAGTACTAATATGTACAAGATACTTCGTTTATTGCAAATTATATTATAATCTCAGATTAGCTTGTTCTTCAATTTATCCAGATTTTATTCTGTGCTCGAGCTTTGTAAGTCGCCTCAGGCACGATTACACGCTTCTAGTACTTGTCTACTTAATCCTCATAATATAAATCTATACGTACTTTACTCTGCATTATCGTTGACAATCATAAAGTAAATAGCAGATAATGTAAATACGTACTGCAAACATTACTGTTACCGTCGTCGGTCCAATTTATGCACAAAACTTTGATCTTTATCGCAGTCACGATAAAGTCAAAATTAGCGTGTGATTATTTTACAGATGGTTATAATTCACCATCTTGCCTGTGCAGATACGGCCTATTGCAGTCACATTAAGCATTATCGAGTATCGATATCAAGTGATTTACTAATGCTTGCCTGTGCGCACGCGGCTCGACCACTGCATCTGGGGCAATTTTGTATCGTCGGTGACCAGCACCTGATACAGTTTAAATTCAATTGACTGGCCACATCGACCAGCCACAATGGAACAGCTTGGGGTGGCGACTGGCGACTTATCATCGCTGCTGTGCACGCACACATACACACCCTCTTGAATGACCGTCATTCAAAACTCAACTCAAAACTCAAAGCATTTATTTCAAATTAACCAATTACAGGCACTTTTGAATTGTCAAGGGGTCGTAAAGATGAAGCTAGTTGCCCATTCCAAAGCTTAGTAGGTACCTATGGAGAAGAACGGGCAAGAAACTCTACGGACACTCTTTTAAATTAACATATGGTTACAAAATTGAAACTACTACGGTTACATTTAAATAATAATAGCAGATTTCATTTCTAAAAAAGCTGGAAAACTGTTTAACTCTATAACCAGAGATAAAACATTATGATGGCTTTCTATGACAGTGTCTAAGCTTCAGATATGATCTACTTCGCAGAAAGTCAGATACTTACGTACTAGGAAGTCTACTCTTCCAGCTAAGGCAAAAATATGTTCGTGTTAGCACTAAATATAAATACAGTAGCTGTTGCGTTAACTCTTTATGTAATTACCAACACGGCTTGTATCTTTCCAGAGTTCTTCAGTTACAAGAATCCGTTTTATCGTTTGAAGTTTCTTTGAAAATTCCATTTAAACTTTGTTCGCACATTGTATTTGTTATTCCACATTAAACATAAAGCATTGGTGTAAATAATGTGGAGATATAAGTATGTAACGGTGCAAACCTGGCAAGAGCTAAAAACAACACGCGCCTTCGCAGAAAATACACTAACAACAGTTAACCGCGCTAATAAATGTTATGATTTAGTTCGTAAATATTAAATGTATTACGCATGTAAAGTATAAGTTTAGTGCTTCAATGAACTAAAGCCTAGTTATCATAGATCTTTTATCTGTTCTATGGCTTTACGCCAATTAATTTCGCCTACGGATGATTTTGTGAGACTAAAATAGCATTAAAGCAAAATTATCTTTAAAAAAAATTGCTTGTATAGGTATAGTTTTTAGGGTTCCGTACCCAAAGGGTAAAACGGGCAACCTATTACTAAGGCTCCGCCGTCTGTCTGTCTGTCCGTCTGTCCCCAGGCTGTATCTCATGAACCGTGATAGTTAGACAGTTGAAATTTTCATAGATGATGTATTTCTGTTCCGCTATAACAACAAATACAAAAAAAAAACAAAATAAAAGGGGGCTCCCATACAACAAACGTTATTTTTTTGCTCGTTTTTGCTCTAGGTATATTGATAACGGCAACAGGTAGACGCTTGAAATATTCACAGAATATTTTGTTTTATATATTCACTTTAAAAATAAATAATTAAATTAAAATAAAACAAATATTCAAAGGGGGCTCCCATACAACAAACGTGATTTTTTGCCATTTTTATATATAATGGTACGGAACCCTTCGTGCGCGAGTCCGACTCGCACTTGGCCAGTTTTTTACTTGTAGATGTTATACCGCCGCCAACATGTTAGAATAAGCATTGAAACCCTGTCAAAACACAACCAAACCAAATCCCCAAACGATCTGTTTACTTAGTTATTATTTTTATACATTTAACTTAAAAAATACATACCTTCTGACGACCAGATAATCCACTGGGTTTTACCATTTACATAACTTATCTAAAACTGGAGTTATTCATTCCATAAAATTAATAATAAATCCATTGTTGTAAGACTATAATAATTTTCAAAGTCCTTTGAGATAACCAGAAGATAAGTTCACCGTGCCAGTGTACTTTATCATCACAATATAAGGGATGAATTAATTCAAAATCTTAAGATTTGCCAGCTTACAAAATTTGAAACAAGCTATTATGAAGCATAAAAACAGTCCAGAATATCTTCTATGAAAGCTTCGTTCCTTTTTACTGCTGATTGTGCGGCGAAAACACCTGAGCAACAACGTAGGATGAACAATACCGCGAATGCTGCCGGATAGCCGTCTCGTTATACATATAACTACAACCAGACCAGATGGGAAGTTCACAAACAGACCAACTGGAGCTTTGTTACGTTATAATACACAAAATGAGTTATTACGCAGTTTTAATGATGATAGGAATGAAGATCACAAGATCGATCAGCTAACTCATTCGAAAGACGATTAAGAACTCGAGTTAAGATGTAAAACCGACATTAAACTTAATTACTCCGAATAAAAGTCGGTGGAACTCTGACCAGACTGAGAAGTAATTACATTTCTACAAGCTTTGAATTTTAATCGTTTGCGGGGGCTGCATGCCACCCCAGCGCACACATGCTCCCCCCCCACCACGCAGATCGCTTCATATAGGTACTACATTCAATTTATACGTGGTCGGTAAGTAAATTATTAAATTCATTGAAAGGAACTGGAGAACTCCATTAAGAAATACGATATAGATTTGCGAGATCCCCGCTTGGATTTTGAATTATCCCTCTTATAAAACAATAACCGATGTTAATGGAATCGAAGATTAGGAATTTCTCTGAAAATGTAAGCCCTAACTGACATGATTGAGAATCTGACATTACTGCGTCAAGCTAAAAACGAAACAGTCAAGAGTGCGTCTCGATAACATTTTTATAACGTAAGCAAAACAACTATAGCCTGACAGTAAACTGCAATATTATACCAACATAAGTTAACGCGCATGTTAGGAAAGAATATTAGAAGTACTAATAGTTCTACTATTGAATTATATAAAGTTTCTGTTGCATTATCAACTATCAGGGATTCAAGTCAAGATGTATCAGCCTATCTGGCTTCATTAGAGCTTCCTCTTAGCGGCAGGTGCGCATGACGGCGTGTTAGCGACGCGCCCCACCATTGGTCGGACGATGTCGATGCGCAGGCGCTGATTTACGAGAGCCGGCTTCATGCAGCTGCCTTCCTACAGTTGCGACTACACTACAGTTATAGGAAGCCGATGTTTAGACACGTTGCACCAAAAAGGAAGTCGAGAAACAAGATCTCTCAGGCAATATGAAACACCTTGTCGTAAGTATTTGCGCCTTTCTTATAAGGACCGGACGCGTTTCACGTACCTGTTCAAGATATTGTAAGAAGCTTTATATTCAAGTCTACTTCCAACTCACAAATAGAAGTATATAAAACATACATTATATTAAACTACTATTAGTTTAATGTGTAATTACAAGTTATGAATCCTCATAAGAATTTTAGCGTGGCAATAATATGGCACATACCTTCCGCATAGCGGCGTAGTTGTGGCGGTGGGCTGGCGGCTGGCGTGACCAGAGACATGACAGCGACGACGGCGGGCGCGCCGTGACACCGGCAGAGCCAGGCACGGGGCGAGCTTCCGTCACGCGATGTCAGCACAATAAATTGAACTGAAAAAATACGGGAAACAATATGAGAATTATCGTAACGAAACCTCGGAAGTATTAGTTCCTTCTTCCTTCTACAGGCGATGGAACAGAATGAGCTATGATCAATCATCAGACGTCTTGTTCGTCGTTCATGTTTATACGTCGGAGACCATTGTTGGTTAATTAGTCGTGGAGATAAAAGATTATCGCAGCAGCCACTCTCTGCTTAACAGTGCACGACTATTAGTCAGCGTCATCTGCAGCGCGATTCTTTTGTCACAGCGTCATTCACAACCGGCGTCCGGAGTACGGCGCTGCGCCGTACATGAGTCCGCGCGACCGGGCCGGCCGTCAGCAACGACTGATGTTCTCCATCAGTACTCAGAGCCCACATCTCTATGATTAATGTTAATTACACCTCGATTTTCCCGCGGATAGCGATTAAGACAGCCATTAAACTTTATCCCAAGGCGATCATTACTCGTACTTTTCAAAGATCTGAACGTTTCCTCCGATAATATTTATATTCTAAAGAATAAGACAGTGTCATTTAAAGGTATTGTACTCTTATTGGTTACAAATAGTGTGTGATAATCATGCATGCAATAAGGGATTGCATTACAAATTATTAACCAACAATGCCAACAAGGTGTAAATAAGAAAAAATTGCAAAGCGCCAAGATTACTGCATTCTGTAAATATGTTGTATCTACAAATCGGAGTCCTATTTGTTCAGTAATTGAGCCGTCAGAGATCGACACTGAGGCATCAAGTAGCTCTGATGCTGAAGGTTCTCGTTTCACAACACTAGATAATAATAATTTAAATATGTATCTGCTATATTTGAACAAGTCAAGACACCTGTCTGCGTAATCAATGCTTTTGTACGCAACTTTTACTTTTGTATCACCAACATAAAGTATGAAATGGACTTTAACGCAGCCACATTCGCGGTATCGTACAACACCACCCATTTACAAGTAGGTATTTTATTTATAAATACAGACTGTAGAGCACCTTGCATAATATTGTGACTGGAATATTTTGTTTATTTAATGCACTTACTCCATCTCTATTTTCCTTGGGCAATGTTGGCTAAGGCTGGGGTCCCTTTAGTGTTGACTAATAGGAAACTTATCAACGTATCCGCTCGTCCATATCGAGTAATTACATAAACAAAATTATTAGAAATATAATAATCGGACCGGTCGTCCTGCCACGGTTCACCAGTCAGTCACAATTCGTTGCTAACTTTTTGTATCGGCTTCAATAACCGTTAAATTTGATTACGACGTATATCGAGATGAAAACGACAGTTGCCTAACAAGGTACCTATTATAAGTATTGCATTTCTGTTCTGTGTGAATACCTTTCGGTACAATACCTTTTGCTGATCGTAGTAACTGGTAACAATAGTTGCGTAAGTATTGTCAGCTTGAAGTTAAGTAGTTATTTTCTTTTTATCGTTCATTGTGTCTGCGGCTAGCACGCGCCTCGTAGAATAATAAGATAATTAACTGTAGCGAATTCTCTAACCACAACGATTGATTGCTTCATCAGATCTCCGCATTTTTATTATGTTTCACACCATAACGGCAACATTTTCATACAAACGAGGTCATTTCGAAGCCTCGGTCCTCCGTCAGGTAACGATTCGGATGAGATCTGATAGCGGCTTTCCAGAGTACGGATGGAGGTGGTCTAGAGCGCCTAATAAGACGCCCAACTGATCAAACAAGCTATTTACACCAGAGAGTGTGTAGTCTGAGTGTTCGGATTTCTATAGGTACATTTTGATGCTATTTTTGAGGTTTTTTTGTTTCATGAACAACTCCTGTATGAAAAATAACCGTTGTCGTTATAAAAATAATCAGTTGGGCGCCTTAGGCGCTCTAGACCTCGTCTATCCGTACTCTGGAGAGCTGCTATCAGATCTCATCCGAATCGTTACCTGACGGAGAACCGAGGCTTCGAAATGACCTCGTTTGTATGAAAATGTAGCTCTGGGTACTTAGTTTTGACGGTAAGTGTAGATTATTTTCAAACCCACTAACTGTTAAAATAGAGGCGGGTTTCGAGTTCGTACAGGAATATTTTATTTCATTTATTATCCTCACATGGTTTACAGTTGTTTTAAAATTCCCTAGGGTCAACTTTATTTGTGTCGATTCTAGAAAGTTTAATAATACTAAAAACAATCAATGCAAATTACCTAGCTAACGGTTCGGAACACGTTTCCGAATTATAAAAATTGATTAAGTGAGATGAGTGACTACAAAAAAACTTTTAATTACTTACCGCGATAATCACGATTGTGCTGTGATTTATGCGAATGAAGGCTTCTACATACCGGGGCGACTTGTCGCGCGACGCGACGCGACACAAAGGCACCGCCCGTCCCGCGACACGCGGGGCCTTTGTGCCGTGTCGCGTTGCGCGACAAGTCGCGCTGGTATGTAGAAGCCTTTAACTAACCTTAAAACGCGGCTCTGTTCGGGTTTACCGCAGGTTTGTTTTGCAAAATATGTTTTTGTAACTTTAAGACTTCATAAAACCAGTACGAGCAACAGGTTTATTAATTTTGAGATATCTATAAGATAGCTAAATGTGGGCGTCCGAGCAAAAATGGTTCAGTTCTCGGCATTTAGTTTCCGAGATGTACGCAGTTTTGTAAAATAATAAATTTATTTATTTCAGGTAAATAACACCCAAACATAAATTTATAGAAATAGACCATAGCCCTACCTACACTCACACATCCAAATCACAAACCATTAAAATAAAATTGTGTCCAATTAAATTTAAAGGTTTAAAAATTATTAAAAAATTATAATTAATTTATGAAAAATTGCCAAAATAAAATATACAATGTCAGAATCTACAAAAAATAAAATGTCAAATATAAAATATAAAATAGTAAAAGTCAAACTGTAAAAAACGTTATAAAAATATCAAGCCATTTAAAATAAAAATTATAAAAATCTATTGCAACTATTTTAAAATTCTAGCTGCCCCAAGCCCGATATACGGTTGCATATAAGGTCTGCCAGTGCTGCATGAAGAGCCCGTCCAACCTGTGTTGGCCACAACTGTAAGAAGACTGTTGCCGCTGCCCCGCACTCTACTCGCCATCGAAGCCGCACTCTTGCGCAGGCTGGCATAAAAACAGTTAATGCGGACGCTCGCCAACATTCCCGAAAGTTGGGTAAAAAAAATACATTTCGTGATTTTAATTGATTATTAAATAATGCTCTATTATCTACAAGTTTTTCTCAAATCAAGCTTTTTCAGAGTTTCAACTTCAAAAGACTGATTTAAAAAAAATGTGCTTGTTTTTTAATTTTTTTTTTAATCCTTATTATCAATTGACTATTCTATATACCGAATCTAGCCTTAACTCAATACCCCATTAGTCACTACTGGACCCCATTTTGCTTGAACGCCCGCAAATATTTTGGTAGATATAGTTTAGAGAGCACTATTTCAAAATCAATCTTAAACGTACAGGGCGATGACACGCTCAGTACAAGTTTATGACATAGACGTATAGTTGTTTGAGTTCTAGCCATAGTTCGTAGCCAACCTATAGTGAAGAAGAGGTTCAACCGGCCAGCATCACATGACACTCGTTAGGTAATAGATTACACAACAGCGGGAGTGTGAAGTCATCAGTGACCCCTCGACATCTCAACATTAGGGCGCCCAGGATTAGCGAATCATCCTACCTTCTCATAAATAAACCACGGTATAACACCGTTACGTGTTACGAAAACTTCGACCTCCATTTACCTATAAATAAATTAAAATATTGAGTAACAACAATGACATAATTTGGATTTTTAAAAGAAATTCTGAAAAGCGTGCTCGGCAATTTTCAACGGTTTCGACATAGCTGTCGCATCAGTTTGTCAACGTCGCGTCGGTCGACAGGCGGCACGGACGGCCATGTTGCGACCAAACCAAGCACAATACTGGCTTTACGTCATGTCACATCTTGTACAGTAACATATATGTAGGTACTTAGGTTACGTATTGTTTACAGCAGAGTCCAATTAATACATTACAATAATGCAGTAGTCACGATACCCGATTGTTGAATGGTGCCCACGCTAATAGGTTCTTGGTCAAACTAATTAACGAGTACACAGGCTCATAATAATTTAAATTTTCTCTTTTGTTACAGTACAAGCAGTAGGGTATCGACTTATAAATGCCACAACACCAATACTCCATTCACGAGTAATGGGTAAGTAAAGTAGTTAAAGTATTTATTGATCTTTTAGTATACGCGTTTTATTAAAATACCTTTTTTTGTGTATAATAAATTAATAATGCGTCAAATTGGGGACAGCGCTCCTTGATGAGCAATTCCTATTACTGGCTGAACGTACGACGCGTTCCGTGAGCTCAGTACAGAACACGCAAGCTAACCACTCAAGGTCACTGGCATATATCTGCGTCTTAAGTAAATACGTAACTCTAAACCCGCTACTATTCTATGATTTTTCGCAACAAATATAAGACTAATCTGGTCCTGCTTTGTGGCTTGACCTCCTTTCTCCAGTGTTTCAGAGAAAATGATTGCTTTGTCATGATTGAGTAACAAAGAAAAATAATACTTCTCTTCTAAATGTCGAGGGAATTCCCTAACCTTGTGGCTATCATGAGTATAGTTTCTGCCTGTATGATGTGTCCTTGTAGTTTTATCTTGGTTAAACACATATCCGCAGTGATATGGCTTCATAAAAATGGCATATTATTATGTAAATAAAACACAGATTTATCGTAGCAATAAAAGGAAATTTAACAACTATAAAACATATCTCCTAGGAAACGAACACAGAATCACAGTATTATCTAAACTAATGTAACATAAATGAGGTAATGTCGATAAGAATCGCCGATAAACGAGTAAGTCCGTGGGCGTAGTCGTACTCTGTTCATTCACAAGTCCGCGGGAGGTAAGCCGCGGTCCGAGGCTCGCCCACGCGAGTATAATCCATCGCGAACCCAAAAAATATCACCTTCAAGGTCCATTCTATTCCTCCACTTAGATACGCTTGATAACTAAGTAGATTAGGCCGTCTATTACTTACACCGTCTTATCTACGTTATCTGTCGATTGTCAATGAAAATATTTCCAGCTTCAAAATGGTCCAGTTAATATGAATGAAGGTAGGATTACAACAGCTTAATTACCATAAATAAATCCCCACCTTCGAGTGAGTGACAATAACTTATCTGAATCAAGGGTGTATCATATCACTCATTTCGCTTTATTGTTTAAGCGCTTAAAAGTTGTTTGTTATATCTGAGAAACTGGCTCCACTCGACGCGATGACGTCACATTAATAAGTTCACCGCCAAGTGACAACTGTAAACAGCGCAAAGGAGATAAAACTGTATGCCTTGGAAGGAAAACGGCGTTATCTTAACTCAACCTAGAATTAATTCAACTTCTCAGAACTGGTCCTCAGCTCAGTTGACTATAGCACTAGTAATTAGGCATACTCCACTTAAGCCTGACGAATAGAAATCTATGTTGAAAATGTTGGAAAGGCTAAACAGCAATTCCAAAATTTTTATCAAATCCATACCAGGAAATGTAAGAATTATAACAATTTCTGCGATGGATTTAGCAACAACAATGGAATAGGGAACTAACGAACATTTTACGAAGAAATAGAGCAGTGTAGTGTAGTCGTGGTCTTGCGCTCACTATTAAAGTTGATTGACGCATGGCATACGTTCAATTGCAGTAAATGTATAATTACACAGGTTTCCACGTGCACCGCGGAATGAGGCGGAATGTAGGCTCAACTCGGCTCAAGGCGAGCCGCTGACATCATTACCTAGGAAAATACTTAAGTTAAACTTAAGGAAAATTATATTACGAGTATCACATATTCTGGCAGACAAACTGGCGACACTACTTAAGCATAGTTCACATCTTATAAATAATTTATAAATATAAATTAGGATTGACTAAGGATTTATGCGTAAAATCATTGCAAATCTGAATAATTTATATTCTAGATCATATTGCGAAATGGTGTCGTGCCAACGTAACTTTGATTTCGAGCAAGAAATCAAAAGTAGAGGTCACATCAAAATGTCGGAATTAGCATACGCATTGTTAGAGGTACCTACAACTTAGATGGAACTTATTACAGCGAACCGAATATGCTTATGCGTATACTTTATGCCTAACAGGTAACTAAGCTATTACTTCTATCAGAATGCACTTTAATACTAAGAAATCGTTTCATTCTCTACATTAGCACGTATTGTACTTCGATTATTTAATAGAGGAAGTGCTCAACGTTGCATAAATGACTTAAACACTCATTCTAGAATTTAAAAGATGCAATACGTACCTACTATTTATAGGAATTAACTCCTTCTAGGTACAAGGTAATACCTACCTTATAGCTAGAAAGGGTTGATTCCTAGATAATAGAGTGTAATTGTATAGGATAGTGTACCTACAGAATTAAGTATACATAAAATCATGTATCTTATTTATTTTTGTATAATATTATATATTGACTTTTTATATTTTATAGGATATCCAACAAAAGATACACAATACATAATGGGCAACATCAGGTACTCCAAAAAGTAACATCAAGTAACATGCATAATAAAGTTAACAACTAACAAATTTGAAAACTTTTTTCAAAAAAAATTAAACCGACTTCCAAAAAAATACACTACAAAGTGAAAAATAACCTTTATTTCGGAAGTCAGTAGCAAAAAATTAAAATAGATCCATAGACACCAACTTCCGAAATGAAGGTTATTTTTCACTTTGTAGTGTATTTTTTTGGAAGTCGGTTTTATTTTTTTTGTAAAAAGTTTTTTTATTTTTCAAGTTTTAGTGGGTCAATTTGCATTTATCTAAGTTACAGTAGCCTTATTTCAACTGCTCATCACCTTTTACAAAATATTGCTTTTTCCGAGGAGAAGAACCAGGAGAACTGATGGTGACTTCATTGTCACGAGCATAAATTGCTTAGCAACCATATTAAAGTGAATAATCGAATCGCAACAGTGAAATACTTATTATTAAGTAGTTCCGGTGGCCATCTGTGGTCTTCATCATCAGTTCCACTTCACCAAACGGTGCTTTCCGAGTGCAAATGCATGAGTTACTATAAAAAATACTGAAATCGATATTGGTGTGCCTATAAAATTTGAGGATTGCCCTCGATTTCCACAGGATCCCCTCATCAGATTGTGACTTGGTGACAATGGGACCACATCGGGAGCATACCCTTAAAAAAAAAACAATTTTCAAAATCGGTCCACAAATGACGGAGTAATCGGTGAACAAACCTCCTCCTTTTTGGAAGGCGGTTAAAAATCTTTGATTAATTGCATGTCTAGATAGAGTATCGCGCTGCAAAATAACTAAAACCAACTGTGATAGGCTAGCCGCTAGTGTGCATGACAGCTACGTCTTACACTCGCGCCACGACATTGTGCTGTCATTGTGTTATTCTAGTGTGCGTAGATTTTGCGGCCAACTGTTGAACGCAATTTTTTTCGACGAGTTCACAGCTTTATGACTGTCTATTTAGACATATTTTCTTAAAATATTAATAATACTTATAGTTTTAAATGTTTAAAGAGAAATTGAAAAAAAAATGGTAAAAGGATTGGAAAAGTTAATAAGTTTTTAAAGGACATAAAAAAAAATTAAATCAGATACTTAAAAATTTAAATATAGTAACTATAATATAATGCTTGAAGATACAAGAAGGCTGGCTGTACGATCGTTAACCTCAAGTTATACGGAAGGTCAGTTCAACCCATACGTTGGCATTTTAACACCCTTCAATTACGAGTACATAGAATTTATGATTGCCAGTTATAGATTTCCGATCGGTCGCGCCATTTTTTTGAAAACTAATTGTCTGTTGCTACTTTGCTAATATAGTCCATTCCCTAACCTCCAGTATTAGAAAACCTTTTTGTCATTCATACCTACTTCACGACTTGAAAAAAATTCGAGGAATTACATTTTTTCATATACTTTTTCATCATCTTCCTACACACATATCTACTCTTATATTTCCGTGTTCAAATTTCTAACACCTACATATTACAATTTCTACGAAATTGTAATTCTGTCTACAAAATTACGCTTTTCCAGAAACGTATGTAGGTTTGAATCCAAATATAGACAGTATACGAAACAAACTTTGTCAACAACATTTTATTGCTAAGATAGATTAATGTGAGGGTAAATAACGCGAAGGGCCATAAATCGGGGATTAGCATGTTCTGTACATACCTACGTAATACTTTTCTTAGGATCATGTATTTTGTAGGAGCAGTCGGACTGCTGCGGTCCCATGATTGATGACGTAAAGATGAGTGCTGTATAGTAGTACCACTATAGATTATTCTGCAAATAACGGGCCGCACAGTAAAACGGAGGAAATACTGATGCTGCGACGATGTTATGATTAATAATGCTGTCAGAAACAGGATACTTATATTTAGAAATCATAATCATGCCGAAGGATTTGTTTTAGCTCTTTGAAGTAGACAAATATATTGTGTAGGTCTGTATCTTTAGCTTCATCTAGAGCAAATGAAAAAGTGGTTTAACAAAAAGTGCTAGGCTAATTAATATTGATCAAAGCCTTCACAATCTGATAGCTTACAGTGTCAAGGCTGCTGGTGGTCAACAATGCGCTATCATAGGGTGGCATCACATCAACGCGCAAACTGTAACCATGAACTCAGCACATGATTATAATAAATTATTTATTAATTATCAGATTTTATTATCATACCTAGCGTAGAAATGTTTCGTCGTTTATCAAAAAAAAAACTTATTTCATAGAAACGTCGCGGTCAAAATGTATGAAACTGCAATTATTTTTATTAATAAAATTTCGACGCATGGTTCATAATCCTGAACTGAACCCATGGTAACGGATTGCCCGTCGATGTCCTTGCCACCCTGTAGTGCTTAGAAGCAGTTCAATGACCATACGGTAAGCCACCAGACAAATGGCTCGAAAAAAGACGGGCTTGTTCCATATATCATCGTCATCGTTTCAGCCGAAAGTCATCCACTGCTGGACATAGGCCTCCCCCAATGGGGGGAGGGGTTGCCATAATGGCCACGCTTGGCAGGCGGGTTGGCGTTCGCAGAAGAGAACGCTGCTGCCCATTCTCTAGTAAGTCACAGTCGCCTTTTACGACACCCACGGGAACAAGTTCCTTATATTGAACAAATGAATGTTTGTTTTTTATACATATACCTAGTCATGGTAAAGTTGACTGAGACCGATGAAGTTAAGGCTTCTACATACCGGGGCGACTTGTCGCGCGACGCGACGCGATACAAAGGCACCGCTCGTCCCGCGACACGCGGGGCCTTTGTGCCGTGTCGCGTCGCGCGACAAGTCTCGCTGGTATGTAGAAGCCTTTAACCTCAAATAGAGGATGATAGATCATCAAATCATCATACGGATACATCAAAATCTAAGGCACGAATATTTCAAAGAAGCCAGGTTCCATTTTGCACACAGAAGCGTGTTAAAATCGGTTTTTAATCGCCACCTTTCCCCCGCCTTAGAGCAGGTAATTTAATTTGTTTCCTGTAATCCGATTGTTCGTTCTTAATTATTCATCGATAAGACGCTTTCATTACGTTGGGGATTCATAATTTTCTTCGTAGTAACACTTAGATAACTAATGGAATTGAAGTATTTGTTGTAAAAAGAAAGGCTCTTTTTTTACTTCTCCGGTTCTTATCAAATCTTTGATGAGAGATAGGTCCGCAGTCCACCATTACTTAATAACATACATTTGTACCCATATTCTAAGTCAAATCCTCATGATTTCCTCGACTCGACTCAACCTCACTTAGGTAGTTTGATATTCATAGTTACAATTTTACTACTCATCTCAAACAGTTTCCTCAGTGGAGGTGAGTTTGAGTCGAGGAATCAACTGTCAAATATAAGGTACGTCGGCATCTACCTTGAGGAAGTTATCTATCCAACAACGCGTATTTTATCCGATTTTCGTAATGTCTTTTGAAGAGTTTATTGAATATTTGTACGATAATCCATACAATTACTTATCGCGACGCTATTTACGAGATGCAGAAAATCCAATTGAGTTTTATGATGAAAATGAATTTAAAATTAGATTTCGCTTTACTAAAGATATTGTAGTGAGCTTTTTGTTACCACTATTGTTTCAAGATATTGGTGTTAATAGACGTGGATTGCCAATTCCACCCATAATCCAAGTATTAGCCGCTTTACGATTTTATGCAACAGGAAACTTTCAAGTAAGTTATAATTTTTTTTTCGTACTTAAGAACTTATCATTTCAAACTTTAGTATTTAATACTTACTAAGTACATGGAATTATGTATTTTCAGATTGTTTGCGGAGATTTGCATAAAATCAGTCAATCGATAATTTCAAGGATTGTCGCCAAAATTTCAAAAATGTTGGCTCTAGAAATAAGACGCTTTGTCAAATTTCCTGACGTCGCTGAACGAGCTGATGTGAAGATCAGATTTCATCGTATGGCTGGATTTCCTGGGGCTATAGGATGCATTGATTGTACTCATATACCAATCAAAAGTCCAAATAGACAAAACGGTGAAGTATTTCGCAATCGCAAGGGTTGGTTCTCAATTAATGTGCAAATAGTGTGTGGACCACAAATGGAAATATATGACATAGTAGCTCGCTGGCCTGGATCTGTCCACGACTCCAGAATATTTTCGAATAGCAGGTGTTGTATGAGATTCGAAGAAGGGGAATTTGCTGGTTTACTGATTGGGGATAGTGGTTATGCGCAATCTTCGTATATGTATACACCTGTACTTAATCCACAATCCCAACCCGAGATAAGATATAACAGAGCTCACATAACAACAAGAAATTTAATAGAACGATTTAATGGTGTATGGAAAAGAAGGTTTGCATGTTTAAATAGAAAGTTGCAAAATAATTTAACAAACACATGTAACATAATAGTGGCATGTGCAGTGCTACATAACATTGGTATACAAACCAATCAAGAAATGCCTGAACCCATCATGAATATTGACCCTATCCCAGTCTCCCACACTAGAGATACTGCACGGGGTAGCGTTATTAGGGCTACATTTATTGCAAGGCATTTTAATCAATAGGTACAATAATTATATGTGTTATTATGTGTGTGTTACATTTAAGTGGCTTTATTTTTAACTTTCAAACTACTTATGTTAAGTAGTTAAGTTCTAAAATTAATTATTAGTTATTGGTGGTAAGTGAGGGTAATTTAAGTACCTAGCTTTATTTTTAATATATTTTCACCAATATGTTTGTTACAAATAATATTGACAAAAATAAGTGAAGGACATTGAAATAAATACCCTTTTAAAGTACTAATTTTTATTTTTAAATATTGACAAATGCAATTCAGCCTCTTCCCTCTTTGCTCTATTGCAGTAGAGAAGTTCCTCTGCAGCTTCCCTCTCCGCTTTAGTTTTGTAGTAGTTTTGTTCAGCTGCCTTCGCCATCCACTCTTTCTCTGCTATTTTAAATTTTTGTAGCGCCTCTTCTCTTTTTTGGGAACTCTCATATGATTTTTGACGTAAAGTGAATTCCTCTTGGATCACTCGAGACCGTATATTTCTAGGTCCTGTGTAATGTAACAAATAAAATCCACATTATTAAGTACCTATAGTAAATACTAGCTTTTGCCCGCGGCAACACCCGTGTGGAGGTCGGAAAACGGGAAACGTTAAAATTATCCAACAGGAACATTGCGGGAATGACAAGTAATCCAATCCATGAGGTCAATAATCTACATGTGTGCCCAATTTCATCCAAATCTATTAAGCCGTTAAGGCGTGATTGATTAACAAACATCCAGCAAACTCAACAAAAAACTAACTTACAAACTTCTAACTTTATAGCATAGGAATGTTGTGGTTTGTTGAATTTAGATATATTCTAATTTCTTTATACCTTGTATAACTAGAACAAATCTAGATGGATTATATTTTGTAACTTTAAAAATATATTTACCTTGTGATAGAGCTACACCATAATCAGTCAGACAGGGCTCCGAAACATGAGGAGTAGTTGTATTATGATCTGTAAAAAAACATTTTGTAAGTCTAAAATATAATTAAATATCAATCAATACAATTTTATAAAATGTTGGTGCCTGTACCCACCTCTTTCAGTCGCAGA
This sequence comes from Tiliacea aurago, assembly GCA_948098905.1. Lineage (NCBI taxonomy): Eukaryota > Metazoa > Arthropoda > Insecta > Lepidoptera > Noctuidae > Tiliacea > Tiliacea aurago. Next base: position 14,067,499 of record OX402577.1, read on the forward strand.
CTCGTTTAAAATTTCACAGCTCTCACTGGCAGCATACAGAACTTGAGGTGTGTCTGGCAATATATCTGTATCAATTTGCACCTCTGTAAAATAAAAAAATAAACAGTAATTAAAAATCATACACTGACAAAAAGTGTTTGTTTAACAACTTACATAAACAAGATTTACCTGTAATAGAAGGTGTGTAATCACTATCAATAACATCTAACAACTCCACATCAGTTTGTTCCAGAAGAGCATCATCCAGTACCTGGACTTGACTTGAGGTACTAGGCAAATTGGGGTTAAAAGATCCACCCCCTGTCCTCATCCTTTCCCTTTTTAGGGTTCCGTAGTAAACAAGGAACCCTTATAGTTTCGCCATGTCCGTCTGTCTGTCTGTCTGTCTGTCTGTCTGTCTGTCTGTCCGTCCGTCCGTCTGTCCCCAGCTTAGCTCAGAGATGCTTAGTCCTAGAAAGCTGTAATTTGGCATGGGTATACATATTAATCATGCCGTAAAAATAGTAAAAAAATTATGAAAAACATTTTTTTTTAGGGTACCTCCCTTACAAGTGAAATGGGGATGATATTTTTTTTTCTCGTCTATTTCATAGTGTGGGGTATCGTTGGATAGGCCGTTCAAAAATATTGAGGGTTTGTCAAAACCATTTTTCAATTAAGGGATCCGTTTGCGTAATATTAAGCTTTAAAGTGCTATTTTTTGTTAGAGTCAAGTGTCCCCCCCCTCTTCCGGCTAAATGGTTGGTTTTGGATATGTGAAAAAATTCATGGCAATAGTATATATAACGAAATTAAAAGGAAAACTATCACAGCTAAGTAGGCTACACAAGTTAACGAGTAATAGTCGACCAACTTAAATTTGCAGTTGGAGAATCGACCGTAACGTATATCGATGTATGGGAGAGCATGTTTTTCAACTACAATGTTAAGTTTGTTTTTGGGATAAATTCATCCCAACTACGGAACCCTTCATTGTGCGTGGTCCGACATGCACTTGGCCGGTTTTTTTTTTCATGTGCCAATGTACTTTTACGACGAGTTTTCAAATTGTCCCAACATTTTTTAAGTTGATTTTCAGTTCTCTGATGACAAAATGGTGTCATTTAAATAAAGTTTACTGAAATATTATTTATTGAATGATAGAAACAAATAAATCATCTGCACGTACTTACTTTTGAATTTGTTTCGATAGTATTGTATTCCTCCGTTAAGCGAGCCCATGCAGCTTTTTTAACTGCTGCGCTCCTCATAGTCGTTCCCACCGAGTTTAACTTGTATTTAACGATCAACTCTTGAAGACAAATCTTTTCGGATTCATTAAAAAACTGTCTTCCAGCTTCAGACATTTCGAGACAACAAACACACAATAAGGCGAACAACACAGCACTGATATTTTAGGAAACACTTCTTTATAAGTATTTTTATGTTCCCAAGCCATCCAATTCTCAAGTAGCACCTTATTTTTTGCCCAGGACATGGTTTTTGGTTCAATCAAGAGTTTGTTTATATTTATCGCTTTCATTTTATTTGACAAATGTGACACTTCAAGTTGAAAACTACAGTTAACGCACTCAGACTGTTCTAAAAATAAGCTTAGCCACTCTATGAAACGGAATATTTCTCCGAATGATGACGTTTTCGTGACGTATCACCTCGACTCCACCTCGACTCACACTCATTCCAGGAACCTCATATTTTCGTTAATCTTACGATTATGAATACCGATTTTGAGGAACTTTCGAGGCACGCCTTGAGGTCTCCTCGACTGAGTTGTGAGTCGAGGTGCTTTCGAGGTAACGACTTAGAATATGGGTACAAGGTCTCCCATCTCTAGCGGAGAATTGCAATTGGCTCAGTTGATTGAATAACGTAAAACAAAAGAGCATTAAAACTCCAAACACTGAAAAAACCTTAATCTGCCTAGCCTCTTCCAGTCTAACCGGATGCAGCTAAATACCAGAATTTTACATGGAGCGACTGCCTATCTGACCTCCACAACCCAATAACTGGGTAATATGATACCCCTTGGTAAGAAAGGTTGTCAGACTTTCGGCCTTCTGAAGACCCGTAACGACTCTCAAAGATCCGCGAATGACAGCCGGGACCAACGGCTTAGCGTGCTTTCAGTCTCGGTTACCCATCCACGGACCAACCCCGGCAAGCATAGCTTAACCTCATGGATCGACCCGTTTTTTTTTTTTTTTTGGGTGGTAAATCATCAAGTAACTTCTCCCGCTCTGGGCGGAGCGAGAGGGAGTGTCAGACTTTTACTGACTAAAACCCACCGTGTTCCTTCAAATGCCTGTGTGCCAGAGCCACGATATCCCTTTCGGACAGACTCGTAACCCTGGCAGGCATTGGCGCTTTCGGACCCCGTCAATTGTTGCTGACGTCTCTTTGAGGCGCGCGTGGAACACAACGCGCCGTCGACCCGGGCCTGGTCCTTATCGGACGGCGAGCTACCCATCGCTCACCGTCCGCAAGCCCGCGCCTACGGTGGCCGGGAATCGGCCTGCGATTCCCGACGCCCAGGGCGTCTCCTGCGGCGACTAAGGGCAGAAGGGCGGGCACCCTGCCTCACCCTCATGCGTTCCGCCTCCTCCTTCGCGAGCATTACTGTTTCGCAGAAGTAGGTGACGGCCTCCCATGCACTCTCGCTCCGAACCATGGCCTGAACCAGGGCCGGACGCGAGAGATCGTCGCCGCCGATCGCCTCCGTGAGGACACGGCGGTGCTCCACCCAAGCAGGGCAGACCTCCACCGTATGCTCCACCGTGTCCTCCGGGCGATCCACACAGTGGTGACACCCGGGCGTTTCCTCCCGCTTTATCCTGAACAGGAACCTCCCGAAACAACCGTGTCCGGTGAGGACCTGCGTCAGGCGGAAGGTGAGGACGCCGTGGCGCCTCTCGCCGCCACTCCTCAAAGAGGATCGACCCGTACGGTTGCTTTTTTATTACTTAGCCAGGGGCTCCTCCTGACACTGAAAAAACCTGTCAGTGAAAATTTAAAACTAACGAGTTGATATAGGTATCTATTTCGCTTACAGCTTCAACAAAACAAAGTTATCTGTCGTCCACATTAATATTTTTATCAGTCAGAATATTTAATATCAATAATTCCTGTATCATGGTACAATGGTGTCTAATTATCGCGTGTTCGCAGCTGCCGGGCACCTGCAAACTTATCGCAGGGACGCTGACCCCCGCTGACCTTTCATATGGTTTTGTTTGACTCTGCAGCACACCACACACCTGACCAGTTCCATTTAAAATGCGATAAAAAGTGGCAGATGCTAGTACAAATAAGTTCAGGAACTGTTCACCGGTCCCTGATAATGTTGCAGGGACGATCTTTAGATTTGAAGAAAACAATTTCAGTTAGGTATGGTAAATATTTCGAGTAGCTTTGATGCATTGGTTTAATTTTAAATTCCGATACTTACAGGTATTTATAGGATTATGGCCTTGGCTTTGACTTTAGTCATCAAGTTTCCAGTTTTGAGCACTAATCGTACAAAATAATTCAAAATTCCTGGTGATGCTATCGCTTTATAGTCATAGAAATAGTTTATGAGTGTCTAATGGCAAGTATTAGGTACATAACCGCCTGGAAGATGCAGTGCTATTAACAGTTATTCATATCAGAAATTGCGTATGGAAATAAAAGTGTTAACCTATCATTTGCCACTGGCGAGATGACAACTGACGTTACGAATACTCAGGAATATGTTAATGGCAGCAGTTATTGTGCCGTTACACGACAAGCATTACGTAATGCGGGATCATTAAGGGGTTTTTGTAAACGCGCAATTAGTCGGCGCGATTAGGGGCGGCTCGGGCACGGCTCGCTCCGGCACCGATGCCGGCCGGTCCGGTTGCCGACAGTATCCGTAGGGTGTCGTGACCGTTACACGGTAGCGGCCCGCCACAACTGTGTCGCCGTAATTAACCGCAACCAGATCTCCTACCTTACCAGTTAATACTCTCTGTGATTTCTAGCTCCTCGCTTCGACAAAATGAAGGACCCAAATGAACGATTCAGCGGTTTTGTGAATGTACCGTAATGAGGTGAAAACTGACCGCAGACGTTACATTACACTGAAACCGAACATTGAAGTAATTTCAATCTATTTCATTCTAATGATTAAACAATTTTATTATTTAATTCCATTACTTAAAGATACACTCGATTGACTTAGAACAAACGTTGAGTTATTTCTGTTCAAGTAAACAAGTTTACTGCACTACTTTTGTTTGATTGTAATTAAGTAAAGTGTTTCATAGCCTTATAAGTCAGTCGGTTAAGTTGGAATTTACGGATTAAAAAATTACTAAAAACAAAATAAACCCAACTGCAAAAACACATAGGTAAGTAACTGAAAACAGAAAAAACCGGCCAAGTGAGTCGGACTCGCGCACGAAGGGTTCCGTACCATTATCTATAAAAATGGCAAAAAATCACGTTTGTAGTATGGGAGCCCCCTTAAATATTTATTTTATTAATTTTTTTTGTATTTGTTGTTATAGCGACAACAGAAATAGATCATCTGTGAAATTTTCAACTGTCTAACTATTACGGTTCATGAGATACAGCCTGGTGACAGATGGACAGACAGACAGACAGACGGCGAAGCCTTAGTAATAGGGTTCCCGTTTTACACTTTGGGTACGGAGCCCTAACAAGCATTATAATCTATAGATTTTTTATATCACCGGCGGAGGGACAAACAAAAGTTAGGTACTCGTACACCATATTTCAGGTTATTGGTTTGTGGCTGCAATACCTACATTCTATACTAGAGATTATAATGCTTGTTTTTCTCGTTTCAGTTATGTGTTTTTGCAGTCGAGTTTTTGTTTTTTTTTTAATAATTCGCTTTATTTCAAGCTTTTCAGTTTTATTATTATTTATTTATTTTTATTTATTAAAACTTCATGCACAAGTAAAAAAATACTGTACAAAGGCGGACTTAATGCCTGAGGCATTTTCTACCAGTCAACCTTAGGGTGATGCAGAGACAAAACATGGTAGGTGCAACATATGGGATAGATAACTCGAAAATCAAAAATATATACTAATACATACATACATACTTATAAACAAAATAAAAAGTGTCAGGAGAAATAACGATTGGTGGAGGAGAAAACGAATCAACACTGGGATGATTCTGCCAACTTCTTACGAATATATTCCCGTGCCTTCACTTTAAACGTTAACCGTCCGGTTGCCATCCTGATGCTCAGAGGGAGCGCATTCCAAAGGAAAACCGCCTGGACAAAGAAAGAAGAGTGAATGAAACCAGAGCGGTGAGAAGGACATCGTAGAAGACGATTGTTGGTGGAACGGAGATTTTTACTGTGGGCAGAGCACAAGTATTGAACATGGGAAGTTAGGTAAGAAGGAGAAGTCGGTTTGTCGAGTATGGAAAACAACATAGACAAAGCCCTCAACTCCCTGCGCTGACGAATGGGCAACCATTTTAAAACCAATCGGTGCGCGGACACATGATCATACTTACGAAGATTGAAAACGAATCGAATGCAGTTATTTAGAAGGCGGTCAAGTTTATTGAGGAGATCAGCATTCAGGTCATAGTAACATACATCACAATAGTCAATTATGGGAAAGATTAAGGACTGTACAAGCATTGCCTTTATGTGTGAAGGGAGAAGGTTCCTCAACCGATAGAGTGACCGCAACGTTCCGGTGACTTTTTTACTGACAGTCGTGCCTGCCTTCGCCAGTCAAGACAAGTGTCGACATGCAGACCAAGATCCTTGACATCGGAGCTAAACGGGATGACTGAGTTGTCGAACATCATAGGTGGCACAGTTGAGCCATTCAGCTTCCTCATACTGTGGGGGCTCCCCACAATGATAGCCTGACACTTTGTACATTGATATACATATAATTGGAATTGAATCATTAAGTACTAGCTTTTATATGATACTTACCAATATTGTGGTAATTTATTTTTAAAAAGGTTACAGAGCGTGCCAATGAAATAGACATACAAACTCATACATACTCTCGAAAAACATTACCCTCCTTCTGGAAGTTGGAAGAGAAAATAAATATCCTCGAAATTCCTATTTCACGTAACGCTAAAAATTTTATCATCTAGGTATTATGTGTGGATGACGAAATGAAAAACTGGAAAATATATCTGAACACGCAATCATGTCAATAATACAATCGCTGAAGACAATTAAATATGAAATTTATCGCATTAAAGACGCTATATGCGTCAGACGATAACAGATGCGCACATAAATCGCGCATTAAAATCCATTTTTTTTATGATAGAATAGATTACATCAACAAATACGTTCTAGATCAGGAATAACTATGCAGTTATTTTCAAGGGCATCAAAAACGCTCGTCGTCTGCCGCCCGCCCTCCGCGCGCCCGCCCACCGCCGCGCGTCGCCACTGAATAATTAGAACTCGCTAAAATAACGCCAACTATACTATTTAGTCGCCAATGTATTTCAATGTGAACTTTTACATCGTCTCTTTGGCATTTAAGTTTAATGCCAGAACACAAAGCGACTTACCCAAATGTCCTTTCTTTGGTATTGTTCATTGAATCGTTGAGCTCCTTAAGTTCTTAGTTGAGCTGCACGACTACTGACAAATGCGGGCTCTGACTGGACAGGTCCCCTCAATCTGTGTGGTTCTTTCATCAAAAGATCATTTCAGGCAGCAATCTACATGGTCTTCACATGATCTGACCAAGATTATGTCTGGACTTTAAAAGAGACTGTGATTTCTGAGTTTGTTTCGGCCTTTCTTCTTAAAAAAAAACTAGACGAGGTCGGTGATTCGTATCCGACTAGGATACGAATCACCGACCTCGTCTAGTTTTTTTTTTAATATGATTGACGTGTGTTTGTACAAACCTACTTACAGAAATAAATCATTTATCATTTATTTATCATTATCATAACTAAACCTAGTTGGGTAGCTAAATGTGGATAGATATGTTTAAAGCCAATAAAAAATTCATTTGATATTTCTCATTCATTTCACTTGAATTGTTTAAAGAATACCACCAAGTTTGTTAGCGTGTAGCGTTCATAAATTAAACGAACTTTTTACTACCGATCAAAACTTTTACTTCACATTAAAGATCCTCTGAAAAGTCATTTAAGATAATCCCGTTATGATAAGTGACCTACAATCTCTAAAAGTGTTTTAAATTGAAAGTCGATATTTTAATGACTTTTATCATTCCATTGGGATAATAATTGTAACTCATACGTTTTGTGTTAAATAAATATTCCGGGCGGCCACTAAACCTCTCACTATCGACTTGTCTGTAAGATGTGACTTTTTATATTTGCTGTAAGAGTAAATATCCATTAGGGGGAGCCAAGTAATGGCCCCGGTTACATTAGGCGGCGGAGGTCGTCTTGCCTTATTAAAGCTATACTTTTCTTGTGGATGATAACGGAACGACAATCGGCTTGCTCGCTTCTTAGTTTGTTGTTATTTAGAAACTCTGGAATACTTTAATTTTCCGTCTCAAGGAACAGCAAGCCGAGGGTACAAAAAACAAAAGCTTTTCATAAAAAAACAATTAAAGCGCCCTCCTTTTTCAAAGTAACAAAAAAGCCGTGCGTGAATGTCATTAACCTACGAAGGTCTTAAGAATAATCAATTCATAGGGCTGGAAGTGTTCTTTTGTGTGGTAGTTTGGTAAGTATAGTGAAGTAGGGTTCATACGGATACAAGTAGAATGTAAATAGAGCAGCGCGCGGCGTGCGTCGCGGGTCGCGGCTGTGTCGCCGGGCGCTGTGAATATGTCGCGCGATAAATCGTCGCCGGCGACAGCGATGTAGACGCCTGACGGCGCTCTTTACAACTATATTTAGAGACCACTGACAATTCTTGCATTGTCCATTGAAACTTTACTAACAATATTCATTACTTATATCTACATTTATTTTTTCTTTGTTGGCCAAAATGTGTTGTTTTTCCTAAATGGAGGCAAAGGTCGTTATTGGTAGTAAGATGCCTCCGACTGCATGAGATTGTTTTTAAAGTATTAAATTATACAAATCTTGTTTCCATCTTTTTTTAAGTTCACTTTTTACGCAGTCGGGTTTTTGATTTTTTTTATTAACTTTTTTTTATAAACTTTGTCAGCTAAAAGTTTATTATTATAATAAAGAAACGAGTCGGTGTTAAGATTCATCTTGTTCCGTAATATCTGCCACTGCACATAATTAGAACACATCCATTTCACAAACCTTTCGGGGTTATTTATTTTTGAAAACTGTGAAACCTGTCAGAAATATAAATATGCGTAATACATCAACTGGATCGTTTCGAAGTAAAACTACTGTTACGGCCATTTCTCTCTGATGGCTCGGACTGGGTGGCGGGCTGGCGGGGCATCGAACCGAGTGAAAGCTCCTTGAACGATACGAACGTTGTGCTTGAACAAACACAACTTCACCATGCGGTCGAAGCTGCGTCTTGACTTAATCTTGTAAACGTGTATAGCAAGAGTGTATTGTTTACCCGCTACATATAATACAAGTAGCGCAGACTTCGAGCATTGCCGTCGGGCCGCGCCCCGCTATGCGTCTGATTCGGTTTTATTTGCGGCGCCTTGGCTATAAAAAGATCCTGTATGGTACTGAGCGTGCGTCTGCCACACTGTCTCCTTTTAATTCCTATGCTGGCAACATGAACGGTGGCAACGTTTGTATATTATAAGGATAGAGTAGCTGTATTTGTTCATGGAAACACCATCCAAATTGTAGAGTCATGTCATTGAAAACCGATATCCCTAGGAGGAGGAACGTCTTGTTACACAACACAGAATATTTGCAACAACTGAGGTTCCTTAGAGACATCAGTGTTATCTAGTATAAGATAGTGGCTCGGGTCGGCTCCCAGTGGTCGCAGCGAGCGTGCAGCAGCGTCAGCCCCGCGCGAGTATGACGTCTTGCGTCGAGTGCCAAACCACGGGACGGCTTGCGCTGTATCGTGTAACATTATCCCAAAGTGCGGTCACAGCCGGCTCTCATTCCCGACTGCCTTGTTGTTGGAAAGTCAGAGTGAAATAAAATATTTTAAATCGTAGTTAGTCCGTATGGAAAGCTGCACAAACAATTCAAACTGTCATTATTGGGTTTAGTCCTGCGTCCATTCTAAAAGCTGAGTTTTGCGGCTCCTACCCATCTTTACATAATAGATATTTGATTGAAAATCGCAGTGGTATTTTGAACAATATGCTATGTTCAACACGCAAAGATAAAAACTATAAACTATTCCCATTTGAACGAGCCTAATTAAATATTTTACTCACCTCACCAATTTATGAACCCCTTTATATGCTAAATAGACTTCCGTCGGCGAAAATAATAATCCAGCCGTGTTATTGCATCGGCAGTACAATTTTAAAGTGGGGAGGGGTGGGTAAGACAGTGCGTGGCGGGGCCTGGCGCCGTCTGGCCGCCTGAGCTGACTCACTGGGCTCTCCGTGCTTCGTCCTGCACTCCCCTTTCATTTAGCTCACGTTTTACCCCATAATTGATGTACACGACCCATGGAAAGCAAGATTTTAATGGGCTATGTTTTATTATTTGTGAAGTGCTAATGACTCATCATTGATACAAGTTTAACATTTTTAGAAACAGTCCGAAATAAACTGCTCCGGTACGTTCTGTTACCAAGGAGAGATGGCCGGATTTAATTCTTAATTCACATGAAAACAAAAATTCACAAAAAAAAAACTAAAATACAGATCCTGTTGGGTGTTATAAGGTTCACTTTGCTTTGTATAGGATTTTAATAAGAAAAAGACGTGTGTTTTACTACAAGTGTATTGAGCGACTAGCTTTGTTTGAAGACATGCCCATTAAATAATCTAAATGACATATACATAGCTATTACTAAGTAGGCATGAGCGTTGAACGCAATACGTCACAACATACCGCCCACCAAAAGGCCTGTAGGTCTTTTATGAAACAATGATCTAAAAAGTTACAAAATTATGAGATTACCACTAAACAATGTTATATAAATCTGTTGGTGGGGGTCTGTGATAATAATATTTTACATGCATAAACAATTATCAACAAAAATGAAAACTGCGTTTCTTAAGAGCATATTTTAAACAGTGTGATTCAACAATTAATAATGTTAATTAATTACAAAAAAAAACATAAAGGTACACATTATGTTCCATTGAGAGGCAATCGACATAATTTTGTTACAGTTCTTTTTGTTACGGAACTACCACTTTTGACACTGTACACTCTCGTTACACCGTCCGGACCAGGGTGCTTATCGACGATTCGTCCCATGGACCATTTTCCAGGTGGTAAGTTGTCAGTTTTTATCAAGACGACATCCCCGATCTTGAGCTCTTCTTCCTTTTTATGCCACTTAGGACGCTGTTGCAATCTGGATAAATACTCATCCTGCCATCGCCGCCAGAAGTCGTGAACGAGTTTCTGTGTGTGTTGCCAGCGAGACAAGCTGGACAGCCTTATGTCTTTCATATCGGGTGATGGCACAACAATAGGTAGCTCTCCAATTAAGAAATGTCCTGGCGTGAGTGGGTTCGTGTTATCTGGATCAGTGTCGTCAATGGGACATAACGGACGGGAATTTAAGCAGGCTTCCACTTGGCAGAGTATCGTCGTCATCTCTTCGTATGTCAGGTGAGTTGTTACAATTCTTTTTAGGTGGTATTTTATTGATTTAACACCAGCCTCCCATAATCCACCGAAAGAGGGACTGTAAGCGGGAATGAAATGCCATTGGGTACCCTCTGTGGCTAGTGTCTCTGCAATTTCTCCAGTAAACTGTAAGCTTGCTTCGTTCCAGGCATCTCGGAGCTCTTTGTCAGCTCCCACGAAGTTACGCCCTTGATCGCTCCACAGGTGATTACATTTGCCTCTCCGGGCAACAAAACGTTTAAATGCACCGATAAAAGCTTCCGACGTAAGATCACTTACAAGCTCAATATGGATTGCCTTCGTGGACATACAGATGAATATAGAAACGTAGGCCTTTGTTGTCTTGTTTCCTCGGCCTTTAGATAACAAAATCTGAAAGGGCCCCGCGAAGTCTACACCACTATTCAAGAATGGCCTGGATGGAGTCACTCTTTCATCTGGTAAATCTCCCATAATTTGAGCTCTAGTAGTAGCACTAAGTCTAGCGCAAATGAGGCATTTGTGAACATGTTTCTTTACTATGGATTTTGCCTTTAAAATCCAGTATTTTGAACGTAGATAACTTAACATGAGTTGAATTCCTCCATGAAGTGTCTTAACGTGTGCGTCGGCTATAATCAGAGGCGTCAATGTGTTTTTATTTCCGAGAATAATTGGATGTTTTCTTTCATCAGGTAAGTTTGCGTGTCTGAGGCGACCGCCCACCCTGAGGATATGTTTATTATCAAGATAAGGGTTGAGGGATCGCAACGGACTTCTACTTTTCACTTGTTTATTTATCTTTAATCTTTCTATTTCTTCCGTGTATTCTTCTTCTTGAACTCTTTTTATACAAATTGTCAGTGCATCTTCTAAATCTTGTGTTGTTATTTGTTTATGTATGTTCGCATTGACTTTGTAGTTCAAGAATCTTTTGCAGTAACAAACAACTTTAAGTAATTCTGGTAAGTTGTTAAAGTTTTCAAATTGTGTAGTTATAGATTTCTCTTGTTCTTCTGTGCTGAGGTGAGTAATAACTTTCTTTGTTTTAATTTCCATGTCTGTCGTCATAACTTCCTGTTTACTAATCTTTATTTCTTTTTCAGATAACCAACCTGGGCCTCTCCACCACAAGTTACATTTCTTCAGTTCGGACAGCAACATTCCTCGAGAGGCTAAATCTGCGGGATTATCACTCGACTGTACATGATACCAGCGCTTGTTGTTTAGATTTTCTACAATTTCAACGACGCGGTTGGCAACAAACGTTTTCCATCGATTAGGATCACCACATAGCCATGCTATAACTATAGAGGAATCTGTCCATGCATACATATTTGAAGTTGGAATTTTCATTGCTAGCCCAATTTGTTTCATGAGCTTGGAGAGAAGTAATGCACCACACAATTCTAGTCTTGGTAAGGATATTGTTTTCAGCGGTGCTACTCTTGTTTTAGCAGCAATGAGTTTTATTTCAACCTCGTCATTTGTTTCAGTTCTTATGTATACTGCTGCGGCATAAGCTCTTATCGAAGCGTCACTGAATCCATGTATTTGTATATTTGTTTTGTTTGTTTCCGTTGTACCAAGCCATCTGTTTACTTGTATATCGTTCACGCTAGCAAAGTCTGATCTTATCTGATTCCATTCTTCACGTAACGTTTCACTTACGTTCTGATCCCAATTCAATTTTTCGAGCCATAGCTTTTGTAACAATATTTTTGCCATTACTGTACTTGGTGCAATCCAACCAAGTGGATCGAAAAGTCTTTGTATGTCAGATAAAATACTTCGTTTTGTTACATAAGTACTCTCAGATGTTGGTAAAGTCAGGTTGTATTGAAATGTATCTGTTTTCAGGTTCCACACAATGCCTAATGCCTTTATTGTTCCATCAAGATTCATGTCTATATGAGCGTTTGTTGATCTTTGTTCTGCATCTATAGATTTCATAAAATTAATATCGTTCGATGACCATTTCGTGAGTTGAAAACCGCCCTTTTGTAGTATGTTTGTGACAGTTTTGGCTAGAAAAATAGCAGTTTCGGTTTCATCAGCTCCATCAAGCCAGTCATCCATAAAAAAATTACTCTTTATTGATTGCACAGCGAGTGGTTGATCTTTTCCTTCATCATCAGCTGTTTGGTGGAGTGTTCTAACAGCTAAATATGGTGCAGATGCTGTACCAAATGTGACCCTCAGCAAACGGTATTCGTGTAAATCATCACCCTCGTCGGGTCTCCAGATAACTCGCTGGAAGTCTGCGTCTTCACGAGTCACCAATATTTGGCGATACATTTGTTTGATATCGGCCATGAAGCAGACACGCTTCATTCTCCATTTCATAAGAAGGTTCCTCAAATCATCTTGCAGCTGCGGACCTACTAATAATTCTTCATTTAGTGAAATGTTATTTGTGCCTTTACAGGAAGCATCGAAGACAACGCGTGTTCGAGAGGTCTCCTTGTCAGAACGAACTACAGCGTGATGAGGTAAGTAAACTGATATTGTTTCTTTTTCTCTTTCAGGTATCTTCTCCATGTGTCCTTGTTCTATGTAATCATCTATGACTTTTGTGTATTCTTTTTTCAGGTCTGATGACTTCTTAAACTTCCGCTCAAGTTGCAAGAATCTTTGTTTGGCTATCTCCTTTGTGTTTCCTTCAGGTGCTTGTAACCTTGTACTCGTGCTCGTTTCATTTAGTTGTGGACTGTAAGTTTTGAAAGGTAATTTGACTATATACCTTCCTTCCTCATTTCTAGTTGTTGTTTTCTCGTAGATATCTTCACAAATCTTATCTTCTTTTGTTAAATGTCTGTCCTTGTCAATCTCTATTTCCCATATAGATTTTAACATTTCGTCTACGTCAACTTGGTGATGCATCACAAGGTAGGTACTGTTTTGTGGTTTTTCATGGATATCTCCGAAAATAATCCAACCCAGGTTTGTTTTTTGTGCAGTTGGGGTGCCTGGTGGACCTTTGATTAAATCTGGCTGTATAATCTGTGCATATTCCTTGACTCCTAATAGCAGATCAACAGAACCAGGTGTTAAGTAACTCGGATCAGCCAAGTTAAGCCCGTCGATGTGAGGCCATGATTGATTGACAATTGTTTTTGTGGGTATCTTAGTGGTCAGTTGTTTCGACATCACGTAGGCTTGGATCGGTAAACTATAGTTATGGTCCCACTGTGATCTTATATTAAGCTGTACCACGTGCTTGATCTCTGTTCTCGAAGATCCCACTCCTACAACACTTCCCTTGAATGGTTGTCGCTTCAGTTTCAATAGTTGAGTCGCTTTTTCGCTTATGAATGTAGCTTGAGAACCCTGGTCTATCAGCGCGCGTAGTGAAATGATTTGACCCTCGGTATTTGTTGCTTCCACTACAGCAGTCGCTAACAGTGCCATTCCATGTCTAGTTGTATGATGCGACGCGATCACTGTGTTCACTTGAACTGCTTCTCTCTCTTCTGCTACATGCTGTGAAGCCAACGGTTGTGAGGTGCTCGGTGTAGCCGCTGGTTCTGTGTTCTTAGTCTCATGTAGTAAAGAATGATGACGTCGGTGACATTTCTGACAGGACACTGGTAGTTTACATCTCTTTACAGAGTGTCCTAGTGCTAGACAGTTAAAACATAAATGTTTGTTCTTAACATATTCGGTTCGCTCGTCTAGTTTCATATCAATAAATTTCTTGCAGTGACACAACGTGTGGTTTTCTTTGCACATGATGCATGTCTTCTCTGTGCTTGGTGTGGCAACATGATAAGAACGTTCTTTAACTTGTTTCTCTCTTGCATTATTATGAGCTGTAACGCCTGTAACTAACTCCAAGGTGCGGAACTTGGACTCCATGAAGTTCTTTAATTCACTCCAAGTAGGCAATGCTTCACTGTCTTCCTTATAGGCATACTCTTCCCAGCCTTTATGTGTCTCTGGGTCAAACTTCTGAACGAGCAGAAATATAATTACATGATCCCAAGAGTTCGTAGTTATTTTTAAATTTTCCATGTTATTTAGGCATTCTGTAGTTGTATCTAGCAGGCCTTTTAATTGGATGGCTGATTGCGAAGTCATCTTCCTTTGGTAAAATAATCTTTTCATAATACAGTTTAATATAATGCGTCTGTTACCATACCTCTTATTCAAAACATTCCATGCAGTTGCGTAATTACTGGATGTCACTTGTATATGGGTCAATAACGCCTCAGCTTCTCCACTCACACTTGTTTTTAAATAATGTAATTTCTGTACATCACTGAGGTTTTTATTTTCGTGCACCAAAGAATGAAACAAATCTTTGAAAGTCGGCCATCCTTCATAATTTCCATTAAACTTAGGTAATTCTATTTTTGGTAAATGCACTATGTTTTGCGATGTATATGTTACGTTCATACTTGAATTTCTCGAATCCATCGATGACGATTCCGCTAACGACGTAAGCATATCTTTCAAATCACCTTGTAATGAGCTGTATAATTCTTCATAAACAAAGAATTCTTCGTTCAAAAAGTATGGCAAAATTCCTTTCTGTTCTTTGGGTGTTATCTTTACTAACCCGTCATGTGCGTTCTTGAATGACATCCAATACTCATCAATAATTTTCACACGTGCTTCTATATAACCTTTTGTCAATCTTCCCTTTGGACACTTTTTCAAGTTTGTTTGCGTTTTTTGTAGTAAATTAGCACCATCTTCCAAGACAGCAAGATATTGCTGTTGTTCTTTCGAAGTACTCATTGTTATTTCACTATACCTCACGTTAAACAAATCTTCAAGCAAATTGATCGTAAAACTTGTTAATCTTCCGTAGTAGTGCTAATTACTTAGTTGCAAACATATTCATAACTATCCATAACAACGAGGTGTTTTTTCTACGAATCCTTATCGCTGTGGAATGCGGTTCTTTTGTTCAAGCTTCCAGATATTTACCGCTCCGTAGTTGCTGTGTTCGGCTCGAATACGACCATATGTTGGGTGTTATAAGGTTCACTTTGCTTTGTATAGGATTTTAATAAGAAAAAGACGTGTGTTTTACTACAAGTGTATTGAGCGACTAGCTTTGTTTGAAGACATGCCCATTAAATAATCTAAATGACATATACATAGCTATTACTAAGTAGGCATGAGCGTTGAACGCAATACGTCACAACAGATCCGAAGACACCGACTTCCGAAATTAAAGTTATTTTTCACATTGCAGTGTTTTTTTTTTGTAAATAGATATATAGTCCTGTTTTTAGGGGGTTAGTTTTTATTTTATCTAAGTTACAATAGCCTTATGTCATCTAATGTCATCTACTATCACCTTTTACAAAATATTGCTTTTCCCGATGCAGGGACATTAATTGTTGCGGAAATCTCCTGGTATGAACCGGTAGAAATTGAGTTGATGGTGAAGTCACTATCTGCTCAACTTCACCATATGCATTGTGACGAGCATAAAGGCTTCTATAGACCGGCGCGAGACGCAACGCGACACAAAGACCCGGAAGTCGCGCGACGAGCGGTGCCTTTATGTCGCGTCGCGAGTCGCACCAGTATGTAGAAACCTTAAATTATTAAGGAACCATATTAAAGTACCTAATCAAATCGCAATCCGAGAAATACTTATTATTTAGTAGTTCCGGCAGACATCTGTGGTCTTCATCATCAGTTCCACATTCCACTTTACCAAATGGTGCTTTCCGAGAGCAAATGCACGAGTTACTATAAAAAATACCCAAATCGCTATGCCTATAAAATATAAGGAATTCCCTCGATTTCCATTGGATGGTCATCAGATTCTGACTTGGTGATAATGGGACCACCTCGAGAGCATACCCTTTCAAACAAAATAATTTTCCGAAATCGGTCCACAATATTGACGGACAAATGACGACACGGTTGACGCAGTGGTTAAGCGATTGACTGCTGCGCTGCGGATCGCGGGTTCAATTCCCGCACGGAACAAATATTTGTATGACCTACAAGTAGTTGTTCCGGGTCTGGCTGTTTGTGTATGTGAGTTTAAATGTTTGTAAACGCACCCACAATACAGGAGAAATTCCTAGTGTGAGGCAACGTTTAAAAAAAAAAATCGGTGAATATACATAAAAAAACATACAGACGAACTTCTTTTTGGAAGTCGGTTAAAAATGTCTGGCACGTCTAGGTTTTTCTTTAAAGTTTCCAGAACTAGCCAGTTTCGTGCTCACTGTTAATGATAAACGATGGTTGGTAATGTAATTCCGTGTATTAATATGCATTGGTTGGGGCTGTCCGTCGCGTGACTTGCACCCCTGCACGATCCCCGCACGCACCAAATTGGCCTGTCTGTGGCCCGTTTATGGAGTCGTCGGGCCCCACTCGGGTTTGGACGCCTTTTGATTTAATTATACTGTATATGATAACACGTCGCCTTAACGTTTTCATTACGAAATTGGATAGATGTGGAAGAGATACAGTGCGTAATGAAAAGCCAGATTAAAGAGATTGTATAGATAACTTATAAAATACCGGTTTTATTTAGGACCTTATACCAAAAGGATAATTTGAATCCTCGGCTGTAGGTAATAGTAGATTGAATATAATTAAATATTATATTATAATAGATTGAAGCATACCTACCTACTTAGGTAAGGTAGAGTTATGAAACTATGTTGATTTAAAAAATCCACAAAACAAAACACATAAACAAAACAAAAACACAAAACAGTTGTCTACAAAATTATAGACATCATGATAAACAAGATGTTTGGAAGCTAGGTACGAAGTCTGAATAAGGTAATAGTTGACCCCATTTGGAGCATTTTGTTTTGAGCATGATTTTAAAAAGGTTTGAACGAGTTCAATTATTATATTTTTCAAATTTTAAAAGAATTCTACGACTTCAAAAGTGTCTGGTATTAGGGTTCCATACCAAAATGGTATAATGGAACCCTTATGGTGAGACTAAGTCTGTCTGCCTGTCTGTCACATCTGGATATCTCAAGAACTACTAATGCTATCAACTTGAAATTTAGAATAGTTTTAGATGACGTTTGCCCAACTATTTTTCAAACAAGAAAGAAATTTAAAAAATATATCTTTTCTCCAAAAGGGACTGAAAGGGGGTCTTAAAAAATTTAAGTGGGGCTACCAGGGCATGTGGGGTATCATATGAAAGAACGCTGTTTGCACATTCTCAAACATTTTTTTATTTTATTTTAGTCAGCATAGTTTCCGACTTTTGATTAAAAATGTAAAAAAAAAATACTGTTCCCCCCCTTATCTCCGAAGTTTGCATAGATAAAATCTGAAATTATTCAGCGCTCTTTCATATACCCTAGTCGCCCCACTTCAAAGTTTTAAGACGGTATTTTTTTTACATTTTTAATCAAAAGTCGGAAACTATGTTGCCTAAAAAAATAAAAATAAATGTTTGAGAATGTACAAACAGCGCTCTTTCATATGATACCCCACATGCCCTAGTCGCCCCACTTCAAAAATTTAAGACCCCAGAAATTTTCAGTCCTTTTTGCAAAAAAGATACATTTTTTTTTATTTCTTTCTTGTTTGAAAAATAGTTGGGCAAACGTCATCTAAAACTATTCTTAATTTCAAGTTGATAGCATTAGTAGTTCTTGAGATATTGGGGTGTGACAGACAGACAGACAGACAGACAGACTTAGTCTCACCATAAGGGTTCCTTTTAACAATTTTATTACGGAACCCTAAAAAACGTACTTCGTCTAAGAGATGTATGGCTCAAAATGCTCTAAATGGAACCAACTATCAACCCCTTAAGGCTTTGTGCCCCCAGCTTCCAAACATCCTGTAATATCTTATCTTCTAATTGTATCTAATACACAATGATAACAGTAAGAATATTGTAAACAATAAAAATACGTAATAAAAGCTTTTTCAGCAGTTTTGGAAGATTTATTTCAAGTGAGTCACAACTAACGGAAGCGTTTTCCTGTCCGTGATATTTCCTTGGAGATGCAAAGCAATTTTCTGCAAGAGATAACCTCTCTAGACGAGTTTCCTTACACACAATATTTATTTGAAAAAAACCGGTCGTACACAAGTGAAATCATTCCTAGATGTTCTATCGTTTCCATATTTAAAGATTGACCTAAATAGACTAGTTTGAAGATAAGTAATAAATACATTGACAGAAGTAAGATAATAAATACATTTCAGCAATGATTAATGTAAACAGAGTTTCCACTGCACATAAAACCAAGATCTGACACTGAACATCTGGCCTAATAAAAAAGTAATCGAATCTTTTAAACTTTTTGAGTGGCGGCTTTTACACAAGCCATTTATCGGGCCGGAGCTTCTGCAAACATTTCAAATGGTTAAATCAAGCTTTCAGAGAACAACAAATAAAAGTGTCCTACTGAAATGGCTATAGTGAGAAATGGGCAGACGTTAAACGTGTTAGCACTGCTATAAAGAAGAATGCAACCACACTATAGACATTTCGTTTTACTATTCCTAGGCGGAGCAGTGAAAAATCGAAGCACGTACATAGTCAATATGGTAATGATACAGAACACAAGCATCAATAGTTCAATATGTCTACAACCTTATTTGTACGTCATGCTCTCCGTGTAAAGAGTTACTATTTGATGAAATAGGGAAGACCACGTTGTTTGCTCTGGTACATAATGAGTGTCATTAAAATATAGCGTAGCCCGTTGTTCTATGGATGCACTTACCTGTTCCTTATAAGGAGTCGAAAGTCCGGACGGCGCCAGAGAAAGTACAGTCCCAGTCTGCGCTACTTTCAAATGAGTCAATGCTAGTTTATTCACGAAATATAACCATAAAAGCTTACTGAAGTTATTTACAAAGCGTCCTAATTGCTCTTTGTCAGAGTCTCTTTGTATAAAAGATTAGGTCTGGAGATATTCCGCTTTACATTCCAGACAGAATTCGTGAAAAGCTACTTTTTGAGATAAAAATCTTTAGATACAATTTATTCATTGCACAAGCTAACTAGTTACCTAGTTTTTTGCAGAAACATGGAATATTACCTACACTGCTCACTTTGTAAGTTACGTTTTTCTCGAAACTACTTTAGTAGTACGGCAGGCGAGTGTCGTGATGGAGATTTGCATGTCGATGTAAACTTGCGATAAAAAGCTGTCCGCACACTATCACGAGACCTGTTTTGCTTCTGGATATGGTGCACTGGTTAATTTAATTATTATATTAAATACAATTGTATTCTAAAAGGCAGTAGCCGTTTATTTCATGAATTAGTTGTTCATATAAAATATTACTAATCAAAAACTTTTTTAAGTTAGTTTTTGCTACTGTAATAGCGAATATTTTTACAGTTACAGTCTACTGTTTTCCGTAAAAGTGGATGGCTATCTAAGAGCTTGATTAATGAGGATGGACTGACAGCAATGATCTAACAAGACGTTAGTGAATTGCGTTTGAGTGAGGATCAGGCACAACGCAGCCCGAACACAGGGCTCCGGTCGAAAACGAGATTAGCCGAATTAAGGTATTACACCCGCATCGGCAGCGACCGGCGCTCCAAGGTATTTCCCAGAAGGCGGGTAAATCACACATTTCATGGCTACGTCTGGAACGAACCACTCGCCTGTTTTTCCAAATGTTTCAGTATTATTGTACCGCGTGAATAACACGCGGGAACCAAATGCCCGGAAATGTAAACAAAAGTAATTCACGATTTCCATGGGGCTTTTTTTACTTACGGCAGTAATTTCTCGTCAAATTCGTATCAGGTGCTCAAAACCGATATTACGAATAACTTTTGCGCAGAACGTTTTTCAATTATTTTATAAGGTAGTTTTTGAAGTAAAACTTCTTTACGCATGCTTGACTTGGGGAGTAAGCTGGTGAATGCGTGACGAGAGCGTTACGGAAAGTGTGATCGGGAAAGGCGAACGGAAGTTGTTTAAGGCCCGCGGCGGTTAACAGGTATTTTTTTTTATTCACACTGGCTGTTTATACACACGAGATCGCAGATTTTTTTAAGTAAAACTTCTTTTGCTAGCATTACGCGAACGGTGATTTCTGTTTTACTTCAGTCGTGTGTCTAAAGCACACACGTTTTTTTTTTTTTTAATAAACGGTAGAGTATTGCTGTAAGATAAACAAGACACAGACGTCTATAATTATCGTATTTTTTTTATACAAAATAAACAACAAACATGTACAACATAAAACAGAAACAAGAAATACACAAAACTTATAGACAATATTACAGCCCATAACGCTGTTCACGGATTAACTATAGGATACAATACAGTGAAAATAATCGCTAGGGTTACGACTACAAGTTTTTTTTTCTAACTTATTAACGTTTATTTATTTCTTTATTTCAATGCCTTAAAACTATCATTACAGGTCTTAACCTAATGCGATAGCCAAGTCAGGTCCCACACAAAATTTAAATTAAAGACACAAAAAAAAATACATCTCACGATCATACTCGTAGGTAAATATCATTGTTTGTAGCAAAGTATAAACAATAGTACCTTTGCGAATTCACTCCAGTGACATGTAAATATATCCATTTCGACCTGTATATAATTGATGGTGCGAATTGCTCGAGTCAGAGGGGTTTTGGCCAGCAAGTTGGTCCTGGCTGTTGGTACGACCAGCAGTGGCGGGGGCCGTCGCTTCCACACATAACGGTCCGGTACGTACAAGTGCAACCGCTGCAGCACTCTCGGGTTGTGCTCTATGCCTCGGAGCAGTTTCATCAAGTACGACACCAGTGCAAATTCCCGTCGCACCCCGAGTTGATGGTACCCCACCATACCTAGTACGAATAGAGTGGGGTACATCAAAGGGTAAAATGGATACACCCCATAAAGTTTCCGGTACAGGTGGCGCGTGAATTTGTTCTGGCCTCTCTCCAACATCACTGAGTATTTAGCCTCATGTGGAGCCCATATGATAGCACTATTTTCCAGATGACTCCTGACTAATGCGTCATACATACAAATATTTTTACTTTTACTCGAAAATAAATACTTACTTAATATTCCTACTTACTCGAACAAAAACCGTCCGCTTAACCGTTTGTCCTAACGTCTGACATAACAAAATCACACACCTGTGTTCTAGTACAATTTTGACCCCGGGCTATAAAATACCCAGCGTGGGTCTGATGAAGGACGAATTCGAACATTCTAGGGTCATTCCCTTGGGGCTAGAGAGCTTCTAAAATCTTGTATTACGTGCCACATCAGCGACTACTAACAGAATTACGAGCGTAGTGCTTTCTCTTGAGTTATGGGCTCATTTACGATTATTATAGAACCTATAGCAGGAACAAATAATGTAGCAAATAATGTACCTATGTATGTCAGGAAAAACTACAGTATGATGTGAACTGTAAAGAGTAGATTATGTATGTGTTATATATAGTATACAACAACAGCTTGAAATTACTATAAAAACTTCTTCAGGTTCATTAATTATAAACGACGAACTTATTGCTTTCCAAGCTCCTCACCAGCATAGTTATTTAAATACAATACATTGCACAATACCAGCATTTACTAATACATTTTTGATTGCTCGGTATCACAATTAAAATCGTAACAATCCAAATAACAAGTTCCATTCATTAAGGCATGTAAATTAATACCGTAGTATGGCTAAAGCCGTTTATTAAAATTAAACTCGGCCTGGCGTGGAACTAGGAAGATTAATGATCCCTTGAATACTGAGTTATGTAAAGAGCAAATGGAGTGGGGCTCCACGGGCCACATCCTGGCATCATTCCAAAATCACTTATCTCTATGTACACTGTTAACATCATACCTATAGCTAACGTTTTCAATAACATCTATCACAGTGCACTTTGTACTTTCCATTTTTATTGCAAATTGTATGACCCTTTAAAGTTTTAACTTTATCAGTTTATTTTTATCAAGTAATAACAGATAATAAATAAAGAATCCTTACTTGAACTTCAAAGCAAGTCAAGCGACTGATCAAAAGTCATGAATATAAAAGTAATTTAATCGCAGGCTGTAAAGAAGGAAAAAGATTATGCGAAAGAGTTTAATGTCCCGCGAAGTTGTAAAAGTCATTAAAGGATTACTTTACAGGGCTGAAAGTTTATGCGAATAAATCTACAAGTAATAAATGTGCAAGTAGCCTTCCCTGCAAATACTAAGATACAAAGTTATTGCTCTACATACGTTACCAGTGTATAACGAGTCAGCGCAGCTACAATTAATAGTCGTACAAGTATTCCACATGAATAAAGAGCCACATCCTACAATACGCTGAAACACAATAGGTTTCGATTAACAAAGTGCACACTACTTATACACAACTCACAAGGAATGTTTCTCACGGGGTCCAAACAACAAAGTTAAAGAAAACATATTTAACGTAGTCACGGGCGTGTGCAGCAGTCGGCGACGTGCAATTCACAATACACTTGTTCGGAGACAAGTTGGTTAGAGTTCACGAGCTTCAAGTTATATTGTTCCCGATGGACTACAGAAAATAGGAAACAAGCAATAAAAATAGTTCCCAGCATCCGTCGGCCGGGGACAAATTCCGACCAAAATTACGTGAGCAAATTAGACATTCCGGGACAATGCTGGCGGAATAATTGAGGGCCCACAGTCGCTCGTTTGTCGAACGAAGAATGTGGCTCGTTGCGCCGCACTCGCCTCACACGCGCACCATATTATAATGTATTCCGATTATGAATTGAATATGGATTATATTCTGCGCCGAGAATAGTTCTGATTGGGACAGAATAAACTTGGCTTCCTGATTTTCCATTATTTGCATTATTATCGTAGGCTACGGAAAACAGACGCTGAACTGAACTGCTACGCGTGTGCTACGCCATTTTTTTCGTAGCCGTGAATAGATGTTATTTTTCATAATATTCTAGCGCGTTTGTTGGCGCATTTGAATTAATGTATCTACAACACGCTTTTATAAGTTTCACCTGTTTGTAGTTTTTACCAAAACATCTTTTGAATCTGTTTGTCACGAGGTGTGTCTTTATAATTATTAGTTCCCGCGAAATAAATTGAACAAAATCTGTTGTAGTAAGTATTTAAAACTGGTAGGTGTCAATTATGTATTTTAAGCACTGATTCTATTTTCTTTCTGATCTAATGAGAAAACAACAATGAGAAACGGTTCACAAAAGGGGTTATTATTAATATATTTTTTTAGATCCTACTCGTAGTCTCTCTCGTCCATTATTACCCTTATAATTTAACAAAATAAAACCATTCGTTACGAATTTATTAAATCAATATAAAATAGAGTGAAATGAGATATTTTGGTTTTCTGTAATTAAAACAACTGGTTTAATTACAGAAAACCAACATATGCTATTAAAAACCGCTGACACCGGATAACCACATTAAAACGTTAATCTGCGATTCTCATAATAATAAAACATGTGGGTATATAAATGTAGCTACTTACTGTTGTTAATAAAATTAATTTACAGGAATCCATCTGAAAATGAATAAAAAACTGCGCAACAGTTACGTCCCAACCTACTAAATGCAGTAAAAAAAAAATTACCGACTTCCAAAAAAACACTACAAAGTGAAAAATAACTTTAATTTCGGAAGTCGGTGGCAAAAAACTAAAATACAGATCCAAAGACACCGACTTCCGAAATTAAAGTTATTTTTCACTTTGTAGTGGTTTTTTGGTAGTCGATTATTTTTTTTTTACAAAAAGTTTTTTATTCGTGTTATGTTTTTCAAAATAAATCCCAGTAAAGAAATGATTGTCTGCTTCTTATTACTATGACGAACACAGAACAGATTAATCATTCAGTCCTGGTAGGCCTCATCCTTCGTATCCATAGACACAATTTATTAGGTTAGGTACATACTGAAATATGTACCAACTGGGATTTGATCGTAACAAATACGCAGTACGAAAAAGGTAATTTATTATCATCGCTGAATAAATATTGCTTGAAACTTGAATACGATATGAGCAAAGACGTGAGATTTATTTTTGACTGTTATAATATCCAGATATTGATATTATTGATAATACGATTGGTTGTAATAACGCTTGTTACGAAATATAGATAGATCCACATAATGAAGAAAATAATATATTTGTTTTTCGCAGTAGATAGTATATTATCAATATTCCGACGCTCCCAATCCACTTGTTTTAATCGTCTTATGACAGGTAGGCGATTGCGAAGGGTAGTCTATAAGCTCCTTGCAACACACGCAAGAAGATAATTATGTAATACCCATAGAGCCGACTGGAGGCACTTATACTTGAGTGAACTTGTTATTTATTGTTGAAAATAATTCTCAAAATACTCTGTAGCATAATTTATACACGGATTCATTATTTATGTCCTTTTTTTTTGTTTTTTGGGCGGGATATTATCAAATAACTTCTCCCGCTCTGGACGGAGCGGGAGGGCGTATGTCCTACTTTTAATATCATAACTTTAATACATCGTTGGAACATTATCGTTAGCCACGGAAGAGAGCGTATGATCCTCACAGTTAACAATTAAATAAATATCGTTAAATAACACCATGACACAAGAATGCATCAAAATATTCAATAAAATACATTACATGGCACACAATAAAATATATTACGTAAATCTCCTTTATTTTTATAACAATCGTAAACACGAATTCGATGAAACTATTCTTGCTGTATCAATTCAGACATCAACAGGAAATATCTGTGTATTGATTCGCGGAGCGCTGCGGCTACGCAGTAAACGTATTTCGGGATAAAATGTAATAGGCGAGGATTTGTAGCAATTCATACGCGTTAAGTGTGACGTCCGCGGCGATATTTCACGATTTTTCCGCTTTCAGCGCTGTGTATCCGGCACGCATGATCGCCCATAATGAAGACTATCAGATAGTGCGGGCGCTCGGCTCGCTCCTCACATCAATAACAATCCTCACAGATCCTCCGCAGTCCACAAAAGCCACGGCGACAATTTGTCCGGGACTTTACTCAACTGGATATTCTTGCTGAAATTTTCTTCCCGCGTCGCCGCTTTTGAAACGTTTTTGTAATAAATAGCACCGTCTCGGGTTTGTACTCCCTTTCTTTGTATGCAAATTACAATCTAGAAACGTTTGGTGTGTTAAGTGATAAAAAGTGAGGGAAGCCTTTTTTCGCTAAGTTAATTGTGGATGAATATTAACGACTCTATTAAAACAGGGTATAGTGGGTGGGGCAAGAAGTCAATGTTGTTGGTAGCTTGTAGTTGCGCATAGTAAATTAATAACCTAATAATGAATTTCCAGCGAAGGAACTCTTCGCGCGAACGTCCAGGTGTTTCATTCAGAATTTTCGTTGTTAAGGTGTGAATTTATATTTTTTTCAGCATTGTGTCTGAAATATCCACGTAGTGTCGTTGGTTAGGTCGAACCCTGCGCGGAAGCCGGCGCCTCAAGCGCTCAGGTCACGACTACACTCCAAATCTAAAATTGATTACTTACAAAAAAGAACACTCAACAGCGACCGGTCTCCGGTAAAAAACAAACCCACTCGCCATTAAACATAATTTATTCAACTTTATTATTCCATTCGAATCTAAAAATATTTTTTCAAGGACAAACCCTAAAAAATGTTATGGGATTCAGCAAAAAATCTCTACTCGAATGTTTAATCGATAATTGGCGAAACACTGTGAATAATAAAACCGAGTCTAGTTTGGAATACGAATTTAGACAAATTAGCTATTAACTTGGTGAACAGTGTGAGACATCAAAGCGAAGTTGAAGGCTTCCTTAATTATACTATATAACATTTATGACGACAAAATATTACGTACGACCATAAACATTAAGAGATGTTTCAAAGTGCAAAAAAACAATTAATTTCTGAAAGCTGTGTTTTTAAGTTTTTAAAGCCCTAACTGCTAGGTATAGTTTAGTCATTTGTCGGCCCGCAGTTGCAATTATCCTTATTATTACAATGGCCATATACGCATCATCCCATGCACGTTCACAGCTGAACATTGACCTGCTCGGTCCCCACAGACCGCTACAGCGTGCGATCTTGATGCGATGATAATACTGTAATAACTACGCTTTGCAGGCACATCGGGGATTGCAATATTATATTGTTAGCTTTGAACGATACACTTACTACCTACCTGCTTGATATTAAAATACCTACCTACTTTGATCGGGGCGTAAATTAAGTGATAACTATCTTAGCTTTTGGAAAAACAAAATGCAGTCAAAGATGACTTGATTTATTTGATAAATATAATATTTTGGCCAAAAATTTTAAGACGTAACTTCCACCAGCCCGCGTGGTTGATTACAGCGCACAGCTCCCAGACGGCACATTATAGGCTGATTAGGTATGGTTATGCTTATTTTTAAACGGACATGATGTTTATATGTAAAATCATATTCTTCAATGCGGTTACGTGTATGCGAGCACAACATTGCGTTTGAATACCTTTGACAGGCACGGCGCGGCGGCGGGCGTGCGGTCTCTCACAGACGCGGCCACAAGACCGTCTAATCCTGAACCGGGCCTAACGGACCCCGCGCTCGCGCCGGCTTCCGTGTCTTGCGGTGGAGACAACGCTCCGCGCTCAATGAACCGAGACTATACCGACACCAAGCACAAATTTAACATTAATTACTCACCTACAGTTAAACCTGCAAACGTTTTACTGTAATTATATTTCCAATCTGTGGAAATCTCCGGAGATTACTCCATTCTTGTCGAAATTTTAATATCATAAAAGTGACATCATCTCCGAATAAGATATTTCTCAAACCGCAATGGCGTAGACAAATTAATTGCTCCGTGGTAATAACCAAATGGCTCAAGAAGATTACAATCAATTTCGACGACTGCTTAAATTCGGGGTCAAAAATCACTTGTGCCTGTCACTTTGAGTTGCAACAGCGTCACGAGTATTATTAAAACAGTAATTACTGAATATCAATCAAGTTGTAATTCTATGAAACATCAAGCATTCAAGTTTTCAAGCATTCACGCGAAGTTATTGGGTAAGTAGGTACAGTCACGAGCACCAATATGTATACACTCAGCTACTTTTAAAAGTGATTTCCTCCAACTATATTGATTCAAATTTTATTTTACAACGAACATAGTATTTTGGAACCGAAACTATTAGGAAATAGATCTTTTTTCAAAGTTGCAATCGTTATTCCACGACAAAATCGGTTTTGATTTCTGCTAAGCGTTTACATATTAGTGCTCATGACTGTACCTACATGAATTTCCAACCTTAACGAAATAGTTGAAAATTAATGTGTCCGAAAAATACATATTATATTTTAGGTATTAATAAAATTAGTTAGTACGACCAATTTCACTGTAGCGCTCGCCGGCAGCATTTGTTCAGAATAAGGAACTGAATCGATTTCAATAATTACACCATGTTATATTTTGTCCCAAAATATTTAAGTGTGATGGAAAATGTTATCACCATTTAATTACTTACAATACAATCGCCGTACGGTTAGGTACCTTTTGCCAAATTATTATCAAAGAGCGCAAGACGACCGAGGCGCGGGGGCGCCGTTAGTATGTTTTTGTACGGACAACCCGATCATAACAACCTTATAACTTTGTGATTTTTCATGATGCAGTTTTGTAATTTTGTACATAGATTCTTTACATAAAAATACTAGACACGTGTATCGGGTTTCGCATATACTAAAACTATAATATAATAATATTGCATATTATGACTCGCATTCAAATAAATGAACCCAAATCAATTACAAAGCTTATCTCCTTCTTGTTTAATGCAGTGTTTTTCGTTTTTCTGTTTAAGTAATTCGGAGTGATTGTTAGCGCGCAATCATCATTATTCTCAGAGCATCACGCGACTAATAGTCGGTCGGTTTAGCCATTTCAGCCGCATCTCTTGCGACCATCCTGAGACTAATGTAATTAGTTCATTACTTTGTCCTGGGACGCTCCCCGCTCGCTTTGTATGTCTCTGCAGATTTATGTGAGCCTCTCTGTTTTGCTGCGGTCGTGAATGCGAAATTGCGTTTTTTCCTCTTTGTAAATTGCTAAATGTGTTCACGTTAATAGGACCGAATAAAGAAGGATTTGCGATATGTTAAATCGGAAATAAAATTCATTTATTTCCATTTGCCAAAGGATTCCTCCTGTGAATGAATTAATTTAAATCCGCGGTTTGAATCACGACGTTAATAAACACAGCCCACCTTGGCAAGTGATGCGAACAACCGACGAAGACGCTTTTTTGTAGTTCTATACCATTCGTTAAATAAACCTTGGCAAATGGACGCGGTGAACCTTGAATTGTTATGGCAAACTTAACAATAACAGTATCTACCTATTTACAAAGAACAAAAGTTCGAATAACTATTGATTGTTGGGTCATTTGACAATACAAACAGTACCTATTTAGTGAGCAGTGTAAACTCGATACGGGATTTTCTAAGTAACTATAGTTAGATACAAGCTGTGAGTTCAAGTTTATTGAATAAATACGGGTTTGGAGCAGCGCGTATAAGAGCCGGACTGTCCCGTTAATAAGTTTATAATGCTAATGAAAGCTTCACCTGGCCGAGATGGGCACACAGCGGCAAGGGGGGCAAGCACCGAGCTGAGATGCATCATCCGTTCTAAATTCATCTCTACTGTGTATATTTTCATGGACCAAAAAGGGTGTCATTCTAATGTAATTATTATTTGATGCATTACGAATTTAGGCGGATGACTTCTGTTGCTAGGCCTTAAGGCTAAAAGCTCTAAAAGTCTGTTGGGTGTGTGCATTTTTATAATGACTCTTGTTTGTATACCTACCTATTACAGTGGATTACCTATTTATTTCAATTAGAATAACTTTAGTAAACAAACCCGCAAAAAATGCTGAGGAAAAAGTGTTAAGGACAGCGGCTCAGTACCTAAACGTCACCGTGAGCGATGTCTCCATTAACATTTCAGGTCACGCGTTTTCAAACTTTTTGTTTATGTACACATATATTTTATGCAGGGTCTACCTCACAATACACGCACTGTGCAATTTTAACTTTACCACAACTGTGAAATGACAGCTTGTGTAAATCACTTCAGGGAACTTAAAAATTGCTTTGCAGTTTCACGATCATACACTTGTCTGTTTATGGGTAGGTATCTACACCTTCCGGGCTGTTTGTGAGTACATAGTTTAAATTTAAATCATTGCAGTTCTGTACCCAAAGTCAAATGGTAGCAACTAGCTAGATTTTGGTTAACCAAGATTGAACTCCCGCGCTAATCTGATTATCATCGATGGCGAACTTCTGATCGGTGAGGGTAGTATGTGTTACGTTTGTAGGAGATATGATTCAGCTATCCCCTAAGCCAATCCAATCAGGCGTCATTGTTTTGTTTTAGCCGCATGTCACCAGGATGGGCCCGGGGCGTCAGCTAACCATCTATGCCACTCAGCGTGCAATGAGAGCCGTGTACAACCGGACTCATCGCTGACAGCCAATTAGCCCTATGCCCCCGTGCTCCCGTGCCCCTGCACCCTCATATTCCCCACACCCTCCTAGCCCGCACTCACGGACCCATTTATCTTTATTCGATGGAATCGAACAACTGACGCATTCGATCCCTGCTACTAGCGATACGATACCGATCCCGATTGTGACCCGCGCTATTCGCTAAATTTTGGTGGTTATATCTGAGATTGGTCGTGAACTCGTGACACACGTACAATGGACCAGATTTATGTCTTTTGAAATAAGATCTCCTATAAGATTTATTAAAATGGTCAACAATATCAATCTTAGATGTAAAAGATGTTTGTTAACATAAGTCATTGTGTTTAAACGACAACTTGAATGCGATTTATAGGTACTCGTGACAGCAGTATTTTACCATAGCATATAATTAACGTTAGTAGTATAACAACCTGGCTTAAACCAGTACTTAGCACCTATTTTACCAAAACAGATTCTTGGAATTCATTTGCATTTAATATCAGCGTCATGTCTGAGGCAAGTCATGATAATTAGACTACATTCATGTGCTTCTTAGTTCAAGTTGACGTATCTCGAAGACATGGGCCGGTGAACAATCTACTTGCGATTGTCAAGGCTATTTGCTATTCCCAGAATATCTGTTAGCGCCGTCCGTGAGTCAGTATCCACAGCCAGGCTCGTGAGTCACCGACTCTACATCACTCCTCGATTGTTTCCCGATAATTTGCTCTTTTACTGATCCATTTACGTCTATTCTCACAGACTTCATTATTTTATTCGGACATAATAGTTTCGCAATGACGGTAATGTTAGTATCTGTGTTCTTTTAATTATTTGCTGTAACTTTGATTAAATCAGAGGTGAGGAAATATGGCTTTAATTACCTATAATATATGAATGGCAGAATGAAACGGCGATAACATCTAGCAAGACTTTATTATTAAGTAAACGGCGGCACAAAGGTTAGATGTCAGCTCGCCCGAGCAACTGGCCCGCTGCATGCGAAGTGACATGTTTTATTTTAAAATACCGTTGAACATAATATTGTGTTTGCAATTAACCTGTCGCTTACACATCACGTCGTTAAAGAAACATTTACTACGGAATGTCTCGTGACGATAGTCACTAGGTCTAGTAAGTAACTACCGACTAAATAGTTTAGTCCCGAGTTAGACATAATTTTGAGATGTTTTTTATTCCATTTTTATTTTTATTATTATCATCAAAGCTTGTCCCCAAATGTACAAATAGATTTCCCCTATGATTCAAGACATCCGTACGAAATGCTTGAAACTGAAAACTAGCTTTTTTTTATAATTAAAATAGGTGTAACTACATAGCGTTTAAAAACGGCCATTTTCGATCTAGAATGTAAATGCGTCGATTAAAATTATAACATGCTATTTGAATACCACCTAAATGTCATATAAAAAGTGAATGTCAAAAGTCTGAAGATGATCAAATACAAGGTTGCTTGTTAAGTAAATATGCATGCAATAATCTTTAGCATTTTAATCGCCATTAATAGAACATTTCAACACAAACTGTATATTAATCCTTAAATTTAACAACTTTGGGCACAACATGAAGCAATTATTTGTCGTATTTACATTTGGTTTATTTGCGTAGTCCATTGTTTAACTACCCTACCACCCCATACATGTAAACATCAATCTCGAGATATTTGAAGTTTACATGAAGGCCCAAAACTGTGATGTAAGTCACAATATTGACTTAAACAAATGAACGCGAACAAGAAGGAACTATTCACACCGTAACTTGAATAAAGTCTTTATGATTCTTTTGTTTTCTTGACAATTAGATAGCTATTTGCAAATGGGAAACCAATAACGTGGTCAATTAAATATTTACATAAAAACTTTCCATAGTTAAATACATAATGTCACGTTTTGCTGTAGCTAAATAATTTTAAACCGTAGCTCGTAGGGGCGACGCGCGACGTCCATACATTACCTTTGGCTTGTGTAGAGGGCGGCACCGCGACACCGCTGGCATGTCTAGTACAAATAAATTCTGTATATGCATATATCAGAGGGATTGGGCGTACCGTTTGACATTCAGCGCGGTTGCAATAAAGCGAGTATTATGCAAAAATGGCAGTGATGCAAGTATGCAAGCGGAATGGATGGGAGCGTCTTCATTCGCGAGTCGCGGCCCGTGGCACGACTCCTCACGACGCCATTCACGTCCGGAACAGAGCCGCGGGCACACGCTCGCTAATACCAGGATAGGGCTGGAAATATACCTACTGCTAACATTTAAAACATATTCTGTAAGAAATTAACGTCATGTTTTATCATTAATAAGCATGTGCTCTCTAACGATATTGTTTCATGATAATGACATGTGGCACTTATGGTCGAATCGAGCTTTGAATTTTTTTGAAGCTGTCAATTTTTTTTCATTCAAAAGTGTGTTGATCAAAATCTTGACACTCAACAGACGTCCAAATAGTAACAACTATAGGATACCAAAGTTCACAAGAGACGAGGTCGTGACTGGTTTAGAAAAAAGGAATATCATAGATCACTTAAGTGACACTTTGACAGATTATAAAATTCATAACTGGGTTTGGGTAGGGTTTTCTTTATTTTCATATATATTTTTTTTATAATGTCCAAATAAATCCCGAGTTCTGTCTACTTCTGCTATATTTTTTATAAAAAAATAACTGACACCTTATTGGCACCTATAATACCAATTTCACAACCACTAGCGTCCTCATGTCTAGTTTTATTTTTTCACTCCAATTTCTCATTTCTAATAAAGGCTTAATATGATTTTTTTTCATGAAATCAAGCTTAGGCTAATCGAAACTTTAAATCCCTTGAAGAGTCTTAGAATCCCTTTGTCTCTACTTTTTTTCGTCCTTAAATGTACACTTTAATATGGTATGCCTTTCCATAGCGTTTTCGATGCAACGCAGCATCGTAAATAGAAATAGGTGTGAAGAATAATTTCAATCACTTGACAACCCTAGAAAGGGTTTAAGCCCCCGGTACCGGAGATTAGGTAAACGAAAATAGACCGGCTTGTTTACGTTTGATGAACACACTTTTCGCGTCTTTGGCTTTCAGAATTTTAGATAACGTCGTCTTTCAGAGTACCTTGAGATCGTGATCAGTTAATACCAAAATATCGATACAGAGCCTAGGAATATTGCAGATTCATTGAATTGTCTTACTCTGATAGTGATTACCTACGAGTTACCTACCTGTTCCTACCCAATATTCGGAGAATTTTCCCCCTTGTAAATGATAACCAGTTGACCGATCACGACATTTCGGATAATCAATGACACCGAGCCGTTCAGTGGACGTGGAGTGTGACAGGAGCTCAGCCTGTCACGAGCGGAGCGGGAGCGGGGTAACAAATGGAGCGAGTCCCGCGGGAGCGACCGGTACTACCCGCGTCACGCCCCCTCTTCTAGTTTCGCCCATCATTAATTTAATGGATTATTTTCATAAATGTTTATCTCGATAGGTGAATGTTATTCTAGGAAAACTTATATTATACAAAATAGTCTTAAAGCTTATTTTAGACAAAACCTTTTTAACGTAGCGGTCGCGCGCGGTAGCTAGGTCTAGGTAAGTTCCTCAATCAGTTTTCCGAATAAAACTTTACTACGCAAACTAAATACTACATTATTACCATTACTGTATTGCTTACAATCGGTTCGTGTCACGCCAATATGTGATAGGTATTCAGCTCAGTTCAACCCTGAGGGAAAAGATGTGGTAATAGGTAGTACCTACCGACATGTTCGACCGTGGCAGTTCATTTATCTACCACTGTCCGTTAAGGCTACATACCTACCACTTATCTAAATTGCAGCGTGAGCCGTTGAGCGTGTGTCTGTATGTGTTATTATGATGTATTCTGATCACATTTCTCACTTGCAATGGCACACAGCACCGATGCAGGTCGTAGTGCGAACTATCACGTCGCTGGCTGCGAGTAGATATGATAAATACGACACTAATACTTCCATGCTCTCTGTCAATAATTACATAACCTTCATCTGTCCTCGTAACGTACGCTAATTAATGAACTTAGAAACATAAATATATACTTATTTAGGTGTAGATATAGGAGTATTAGGAGTGGCCTTTTTTGCCTTCGATCAGTTTCACAATGTCGTAGTTGTCGAACAGTTGGCATTACACATGTTGCGATATACTCTGTGGGAGATGAAACGCTGCGTGGAATGTTATAGTGGAGAATTTTAATAGATCCTATTGTTGACCTGAGAGGTCAACAAAATTAACCCAAACAGAAGATTGTTCGTTATTTTGATAGCTTACATAAATAAAAACGAATTAATTTAATGAGTCCAATGCGCTGACATTTAATAAGGAGAACATAAATCTATTATTTTTCCCAAAATCTCGCATTAGATTTGATCTCTCTTCGTAATATCTCAGTGATATTTCAATTGCCTGTGTCAGGGCTGAGTTATTTTTTTTTTATATAATTTTGCTCGAGATGTTGTCTTCCAATGCGGATTCTCTCTTTTTGTAACACTTGATTGATGACTTTTCTTACAACGTGACGCTTCTTTGGAACTTTTTCGACAGAGCTTGTCCTCTTAAATCCATCAAAAAGAGTCAATTACAGTTAACAAGGTTTTAGTACCTACTGATAGGCATTTATTAAAATATAAAAAAAATAATGTTAAGTATTATGTATTTAATGTGAATTATATTTCATCGATGATTGTTAGACTTTCTCAATAGGTAGGGCTTTATTTGTGAAAGTAACAGGGGAGATTAGACAGTCTAGACTACTTCTTAAAAAAGCTTACATTTTCGATTGTCAATAAAAGGGACGCTAGACCGAATTTCGAAGTTTTTGCTGTATTACGTTGAATGACGGATGAGTTTTTACACAGCCGTGTCTATGCACAGCAACATAGTGGTCGTGCGGCTCGTGACCTCACGCATCTCACAAAATTCCAACTCCATTTGCTGGCTACGTGCGTGAAAAAGCCGCCATGTCCACATTAATATTATTTCCCTAGGGATATGGTTGAATAATCGACTTATGTCAGCATTGATCTGTGCTATGTGGGTGGCTTCCAACAAATGTTTAAATTTAACTTCAGCACGCCCGTCTCTTGTTGTTCATAACGTTCGCCGTCCCATAATGCATACAAAAGCTGTAATATATTCGTAGCGTAGTAAGTATACGTTGTGTAACGTTAAATCTAACGAAGTGCATGTAAGTTTAATGCAATTGACAAAGTTCAATACTGCCAGGATTCTAAGTCAACGGACGATCCTGCGCAGTGATCCGGAGAGGAGGGAAGTGCCACCAGACACGCTCTCTGCTCACTACCTAGACATCCATTTACTTGCATACAAAAACATTAATTATGTGCTCCAAGTCCAGCGTATTTTCTAAACATTAAAAATCATAGGAATTTATTTAGGTTGAGGTTGTTATTGGTTGTCATAATAACATAGAACGTAAAGAGATCCTTGACATTTAAGAATGAGACGTAAACATCAAAGGTGTGAATCATTGAAAGCGCGCTTCTTCAAATAAGTACATTGCATCAACAAAGGCTGCTGTACTATAGGTACTTACTCTACGTTATACCTAAGCTTGATAATTTGTAGAAATCATTAGGTATGTTAAGGACAGTACACACCACGAACATTCGCTACGTGAATTTATATTACAAACATTCGTTGAGCCAGCTTTTACGCAACGAACATTCATTCGCAAAACACACAGTCGTTCGCGAGTACAGCTTTGTTTTTCGTGTTTGGTTGGATTCACGTAGTACCTACTCAGCAAACTGGCCTCACACTCTTTTAATCACAATCCGAGAGTTTTGAAAGATATTGCTAATCCATTGCTTCATAGGTTTGAAAAATTTGTCTGCTCAACAACGTATATAAAACAATGAACGTGGGTAAACTGTCAAAATTAAACCCATCGTGGTCAATTGTCATTTTTTGTATGTTACGCAATTACCGCACTGTGCACTGTTCGTAAAGGCGATTACCGGGAGCATTCGCCTTTAATGTAATCTTTATATTTGTCAAAAAATAATAGGCCCGTTTTGACATTTAAATTGAATCGATTTATCGTGAGTATCGAGTACTGAGACGTATAGTTACGAGTACTTCACTAGTTACGTCGTGATGGTCAATCTCAATACTCACGATAAATCGATTCAAGTGAAATGTCAAAACGGGCCTATTGTTTTTTGACAACTTTACCTGCAACCTAGCCGTGTTACTTCTACCCATTTAAATATATGTAGGTATTAACCTATCCTGCTAGTTTCAATTATCGCTCTACGCTACCAAGCAGTTGATGGCCTGCAGTCTCCTTGCAAATCCCTAGTTGCTACAGTACAGAGGATTGTTACAGTACAGGTGAATGCTCCCAGTGAGGGACCGCGTAACAAAAGCTGGCGCAACGAACTTTTTTAAAACAAATTCGTGAAGCTAATGTTCGTCGTGGTGAGTACAATACTTAATGCAATCAAAAGATCGTTACCGGATAATTGTGACCGACTAGGCGTATTGTCACTTTAGCAATAAATTGCGATCCGGAACCTATAGAGGTAGCCTATAAGCCTACGGTAGTTTAACGAGAGTCCAAACTGACAGACAAGGATAAGCAATTTACTGCCCCACTAACAGCACTAAATCTGCAAGGGCCGCATTCTTGCACGCATTCACAAACCGTACGCCATCAATTAACCTTAGAGAAGTAAGGTGCTCATGTTATGGGAATTCTCATACTGCGGTAGATCCCTTTTCAACGCGCTGCGTTTGAAGAAACATTTTTTCCTCGAAAGGCTCGAACAGTTTTTTTACGGTTTTTACCTAGTGGTAGCTAACCTTACAACAAGTTCTTCGATGAAAAACCTCATCAACACTAAGCAAAAGAAACTTACGAAGCTTTTACTCGATTTCAAAAATATAACACAGTAAAAGATTGAATAAAAGAAAATAAAAAAACCTACATCAGACTGCTTGAAAAGTGAACTTGTTTTGAACTTCGTAGTTGCAGTCGCGTTTTAGGTATATATTTTTTTAATTTTTGCACACCTACTTGCCTTGCCTACTCATAAGCCAGGAAGTGGTAATTAGCTCAGCTCTATAAATCAAGTCACATAATATTGTTTTATTCCTGTTTAGAAGTAATAAAAATCTCAAACAGTCTTCGCTGTTTGAAGTACACAGGGCTATATTTTTGTGTTAATGACAAAAAATGTAAATCAAAGCAAGAAGTGATTGATATACAGCTCGGTTGTGGCACAGGCCGACTATTAAAATTTGAAAAGTTTTTGAACTTGACTGGAGCTATTAAAGCGTTATTAAAAGTCTGGTTATATGGTGGTACGAGGCTGCTATGGTGGCCGCGGGAGGGAGAGTGTCGGAACGCGTTTGATGCATAAGTGATCAAATGGACTTTACTCCGGGCGCGGGTCGATGTCCCATTGCGCAGCAAACCGTTACCTATCTATTTAAATTAGGTTCGGATATAATTTGATGTACTATCAAAAGCCTACATCGCGGCGGCCCCTTGGGCTGCGACGTGTTGACTCAGCTTAAATTCAAGCACAATTACGTACAAATTACACAGTGGTACGTGACTCGGGAACACTTCTTGCATTCATGTCACCCGTTTCAACGACTTGCGATGTTATCGTAGCGTGCACGTTACCTTCTGAAACTGTGCTAGTGGCTAGTGCAATATATAAGATTATATGTAGTACAATATTATTTTAGCTGATGTGAAAAGCTTAAGTCGCAATTAAAATTTTTACGTCAATTATGAATTTATTACGAAATTATGGACTTATTGAACTTTGACACTGAATATGAGCAGTTATATTTTATTATAACCATGTCTAACACAATATACGCCGACATCGATTCTAATAGATATTATAATAGTACTAGCTGTTGCCCCCGACTTCGTCTGTATGGATTTTGTATTTTATCACTTTTTATACAAATATCCAGCACCCTGATTGCGTAACACACACAATCCCAACACTCTCACTTCAATCACAATCGGAGAGTTTTGAAGGATATTTCAAATACACTGCTTCATAGATTTGAAAAATTCGTCTGCTCAACAACGTAATTAATGCAATGAACGTGGCTGAACTGACAAAATGAACTCATTAAATAAATAAATAAATCCATTTATTTTCAGGCAACTCAGGCAGATAAATACCATAATCTAAACATACATATTGTCATTTTAAGTGTGATACGCAATTATACCCCGCTGGATGAAAAGTAGCCCTTGTCCCTGTCCTTTTTCAGGTTGAGACCTGGCAAAAAATCAAAATCAAAAGTCATTTATTCAAAATAGGCTGAGAATCGGCACTTTTCGAACGTCAAACATTACATGAGACAGTCCCCCAAAAACGCCCACCCTTCACCACTTCCTAGTGCTTTAGCTGGCATAGGACATACCTATGTACTTAGGCTACTAGGCTACTTATCTGTCAAATTTTATAACGATCACTTCAGTGGTTTAGGTGTGAAAAGGTAACAGACAGACAGAGTTACTTTCACATAATTATGGATGTGTGTGTGACCAGTTTGACCTCTATACCAAAACAAGTAGCAAAATATGTTTTGTCTATCATTAGTTGCCTAGAATTTGTTATCAAATAACAATTCTACAACCGTCATATTCTTATAGGTCGCTCTTTGATAAATATATTTGACGAAACTTAACATGCTTTAGAAACTTTTCTTGTGAAAATCTCATTAGTTATATTTATTTTAAGACATCTAAATACAATTTTGATTGTATAGGATTAGTTATAAGAAAAAAAAAAATAACATGCAATCACCCTGCTACGAATAGTGATAATGAAGTATAAAAACTACTTGGTCACTGTAAGACATCATATTCAACAGAAAATTCGTGAGGTGTGTGTACGAAGTAGGTGCATGTGATCTAACAACGCTATCACGTTACTCCATCAGTTGGCGCCCATTAAAAGACGAGCTACACGTATAATTATCAGCTTTGAGCTATACATCGCAGATGGTGTGATATTCAATATTAATGTAGCGTGAAATAATTTAAAGCGTTTTCCAGGGCTATCAATCTGGCCCGTTAATGAGATTCGTCCGGTCGTTGGCGACTGCGTCGGCCAATTTGTGCCACGTTGCACCTCACTAATGAAATACATAGGCACAAACTTTACAGCGCATAAAATAATCCCATCTCTAGCAGTCGCATCCGTTCGGTAAATGGATTTCCCTAACATGCATTTGCTGGAACAAACATTTAACATTTTTGGAGTAACCAGTAACGTTGATAGAAATCAAACTAAAACATAAACAAAGTAACATTCGTGGCCGCCATGAATATTTTTCTAATTTGGTAGGAACTATCTTTTAATTTGTTTGTATTGAAGGAATGAAATCTATTTTTGTCTAGGTAGGTAGACACCTAATCGTTTGATCACTAATGATGAGGCTGCATCATATTATTGTTAGAATATTTCAGAATAAGTCCCGCGGTATCATCTCGTTGTACGGCGCGGGTGACAGGGCCTCGCGGGCTGCGGCCGCGACCTACGACCGCGCTTTCTCTCATTTACCCATAGCAACCACCACTCGACGCTTTCCAATCTTCTATAAAATAATTCTCACATTATCCTTGACTTTTCGCGATACAGCAACATATGACATATCAACTGCAAAACATTTATTTAAGTTACAATAGCTGTTAGTGAGTAATTTGCAAACAATGGCACCTTCGCCGGAAATGGTTTGTAGGTACTACCACTTATTGATGTATTAAAGATGCATGTAACTTTCTGAACAGATACAATTATATTTGATAGAAGTGTAGTAAGATATTCGGTAATATCTACGTATTATCTAGTGAAATAATATCTGTAACGCAACGCTGCTTTGTTTGTTCTCTCTAGTTATTTATAACGAGCCGGTTCTTAAACAATCTACTTATAAACTAGATGAGTAGTGATTGGCCGAGTTGCAATGCAGACATAAGTTTCAATCTGTTCGCTTCCTGCGTCTCTGACGTCTCAATTGCTGCTCTTTTGTAATCAACAATTTGTGCCACCAGTCGGCGCGATGCTACCGTCGCTCTCATTCATTGACAACGTGAACAAATTCCAGACAATTTTAGTTCCCTCGTTATGATTATGTCACTTCTATATGTATTGTGAAACGTCTTGCCGCAAAATTAACTAGTACTTACATGCCTGTATAAGAAAATAGTTCAGTCATTTTCTAATGGTTATTAGAAAATACCTGAACTATTTTCACATAAATTAAGAATTCGAATAGCTATACTTAAGTAGTTTACACATAAGTCAGTCTCAATATGTTTTTTAAGAACTGAAAGCTCGCTCGTGCGATGGCAGCGCTGTTGAATGTCCTATCACTGTCATTATTGTGTTTCTGCTGTTGTTTAATTTTAATCACAAAATAAAATAAACGATATAAAATTATGCGACTTTTAAAGTGACATTTATAGATGACTAAGGAAAAGAAAATTACCTAAGAGCTACCATTGGTAAAAAAAAACTTGGCTTTGTAATTTAATTATTTATTTATTAAATTTCTCGCACACAATAAGGTACAAAGGCGGACTTAGGCATTCTCTACCAGTCAACCAATTTTTTTCGTTGCAGAGCTTTCTTGGCATCTTTGGGAAATCATTTTTGCTGTCAAAAGCCGCGCAAAAATGTTAATTAATTATGGGTAAAAGCAGTCGCTTGTTTACAAACACGATATGGATATTGACAGCTAGCTGTCATATACAATCGACAGTGGCGACACCTGAAGTGAGCTAGTAGCTTTGTTTATTCCCATTGTGTCATTGTAAAAAAGAGAATATCATGTCATAATGTTGTTCTGTGAGATGGAAGTTTAGCGAAACAAAATAAACAGATAGGTGTAAGAAGATAAAATAGGCTCGACACATAACAACAATCTAATTTAACGATATAATTGTATTTACAAATTGACTAGAATTCCTTAAATATCCAGTTTCAAAATCAAGCATTTGTAACACTACAAAGAGTATTTACTGTCCTGCCCTCAACTTAACTAAAGTAGATAAGACATGCTTGCTTAAGATTTAAACATGCTATTAAAGTATAATCAGGGTTTAGTAATCTGTTTGTCCTACATAAAAATTGGCATTAGATTGAAGATCTTTTTGCTCGTTTAATGCCAGGGGCCATTCCATTGTCTCTGCAAACAGCAATTTATATATCGCAATGCAAGCATCACGCGACCGTTGTGTATATGGGTTCAAGCTAATCGGCTTCCCGCTTCACACCGTACATTAAAACTGCATTAAATTCTATTTAACGGTAGATGGAGCATGCCTAGTTAAGTAATTGAAAACTATGTTCGTGCTTCATGCTATGCAAAAAATCTTCAGCGACTAATCAGTAGAAATTGAAGGTATAACAAAAAAAAAAAACTGAAGTAGGAGGCAGTAATCAGACATTTTGCTTCGAATAATTATGAATGTCACGGTGAGGGAACAAAGGCGGCGGATAGGTCATGCAACAATAAATTTGATCACGCGCACATGTGTGCAGTCTCAGCCGACATCAGATATAGATCGAATGGAATCTTAATTCATTAAACTGTGTCCTTTCAATGGCCACGAACTGCTGTTGTAACGCCACGCTTGATAATTTGTAATCGATTTAATCGTAGTATCCGCACAAAAGTATACGGTCCGACATGAAAAGGATACGCTCATGTTAAGCATGAATGAAACTGTAACCGTAACATTTACTGACACACATTCATACACGCTATGGCCAGTTCATCGGAAAGATTTTGAGGAATGCCCGCAACCAGCCGGCACTTCCGATGGCGACGCGGCTCGGCCGCTCGAGATGACTCCGTGCCGAAGTATCCCGCGCGGGAAACTCGCGCGCCGCGCCGCGCCCGCCCGCCCCGGCCCGACTCCGACATGCCGCACGTTCCATTAACTATTTTGCAAATAACTCTCGAATGTTTTGAATAACTTTGTAAGCGAAGTTATTGTTACGTCAAAGCCATGTTTACAAAAAATGCCACCGCTTTTATTATGAATTTTTACACTCGGTTCTGAATTATTGTGAAAAACATGTACCTACCTGAAAAACAACACGACGATGCTACATATATTTTAAAATGGCGGCTCGTTGCTCGTTGCCCGTCGCCATAATAATGTGAGCATGGAGTCGGCACCAGTATCCACCGTTCAATAACGGATGCCGTCGATTGTGAATTATTTTGGTCTCGGGAAGTATATAAACTAGCGAATGCGGCGCAACGAGCCGCGCCACGCGCCGCCCACTAGTCTTAGTTCATAAGGAAACGCTACGGTGCAGCTCTGCATCGGCTAATTTTAGATATTCCGCGAACAAGTGCAACGCTTGTTTGGTTAGTAGACAGACCAAATGTGGATGAACTCTCTATGATAGCCTAGACTCACTAGAGGGTGTAATCAAACGAGATGTGTTGGCCAGCAAAACATATGAATCGCGCAGCACAACAATGAACGTACGTACAGAACGTGAGCATCGATGCGTGTAGGCA
The DNA here is from genome assembly GCA_948098905.1 of Tiliacea aurago. Lineage (NCBI taxonomy): Eukaryota > Metazoa > Arthropoda > Insecta > Lepidoptera > Noctuidae > Tiliacea > Tiliacea aurago. The sequence goes on from OX402577.1 coordinate 14,110,236, forward strand.
TAATTGTGTGTAATTTACGTCGTTATTTCGTCGTGTTGGCATGTTAGGTGAACCTCATTAAATAATGACCGGGCGGCGTCGTTCGCCGAATTCGCTTATGCAAATAACTTACCCGTTTAAGTGCAGAACTTGACTCGAGGCTAAACAGACATGTTTTATGATATTGTTCTGAGAATATTTAAGAACGACAATCACAAAACCAATAAATCACGAGATAGATGTTTAGTATGGATAAATATTATTACGAAGAATTTCATTGGGTTTGCTTTTATTGTTTATTAAACGAATTACAATCTGTTTACTCGCGTAAGTCGTTAAAGAACGTAATGTAAAGAGTCTTCCCGAAGATTCCATACAAAACGTAACTATGGGATTACGTCAAGAGAGAGACAAGTAGCTACCTAGTCCTGAATCCAAGTCTTGCGAGCAAAAATAAGATGCGTTAGCCTTTTTATTTGGAAATCATAGTAATTACATTAATTATGGCATTTGCAATAGGTACATATTTCGCAACCACTGATTGTACCCTTCTAATAGCATCTCCATTTGCTGTACCAGTCGTGTGCGTGTACAGGCGTCATGACGATGAAAGGTTGATATAAACGCTGTTACTAATCTTAGAATCGCCGAGCTTTCAGCCCATGGTCAAAATCAAAAGTCAAGGCCCACCCTTCACCACTTCCTAGTGCTTTAGCTGGGAAGAAGAAGTGGCGCAACAAACTCCCCAGCAATGGTAGTTCATTTGATTTTGATTCTGAAGTACTAGAGCCTATCAATGACCGAGCACTCAGTAGCTCAACAAGGGTGCTGAGACATCGGCGTAGTTGACATGGCCCGCGGGACACGACTCATAGGCAATCAAACAATTAAGGTTATATGTGCCCACTCCATCTTAGAGTCACAGCGTTTTATAACTACCACCTTGTAAAATATTCATGTTACCTCATCGGGTAATATAACTTATCTTTTACAAGCATATGATACACTCAATACCACGCGTTTTTCCAAATTGGAAGATGTAGTTTGACTTTGCCACATCAGCTGATGGTTTGTGAACACAATAAGTGACGCACCCCCAACACTATTAATTGGACAAGTTCCAATCCAGATTTCCAAAACTCAGTAATATTGGCCAAATTTGCCAATGTAGACATTTTCACTCTAAATGCATGTCAACAGGTTAAATTTTCGGTTATCGACTAGTAGTAGGTACCTATTGTGACACATAGCATACCTGGCGCTCGCAAACTTACCGGTTGATTGCGATACATATTATATTTAACAACATACAATACCTAATAACATTACGGTACCGAATGGTTTAATTGCTTCACCACTCGTTTGGAGGCATTCAAGTAATTTCGCAAAAAACGTGAATTTACAATTTTTTTTCATATTTCACACAAACACTTTCTACTTTTAATTCTTAGAATCTAAGTATTAAAAGTCTCGCCTTCCAGTAAAAATGTATAATCTAAGTCTTAGATTATTATTTTTTACTGGAAGGCGAGAGAGCTCTCGTTAAATCCGGAGTAGCGTGATATTGTCTTGTTAAATAATAAATGCGAATAATGTAGGTACGACTCAAAGCAGACGAAGCGAACCGAGTGAAAATCACTATTGTAGGCACTTTCTCAGATACTGTTACACAATCCTGTTACTGGAACAACAGATTTAATGGCCGTATTTATATACTGCTGCATTATTTGTGGGTTTTGCAAATCTCTCTCTCGTTCTCGGGTATTGTTTTCGAAAATAAACAGTTCCTGTAAATCAAGTTTCATTTGGAATGATTTTATGAAATTTGTTGATGACAACAATATTTTCTGGAAAATATTGGAAAGACTCGCAGTATACTCTTAGGCCGTAGCCCGTAGCACACAACGCCAGTCAGTACCAATTGTATAGAAGTGCGGAGGGTCATTGAATTGTTTACTGCGATGTGACCATGTGAACATTGTGAACTAACGTGCTGATGAATGTAACACAACTAGATTGCAAAATTACTGCCCGTTGTTCGGGAAATTTTAAAATAGCCGGTGATTACTTGACGTCATCCGTCCGCTAAACATACTTCTAAACAACTGGTACGAAAAGTTAATAGCTAGAAGTACTTATCATAAGTACCTTCCTAGTTAGTACTTAGTAGTTGAAGCAATGGTTAAAATATTCTTGTACCTACCTACTTATCTACTTGAGAAATTGAATCCTCGATTTTTTACGCTGACTGGCCGGCGAATACTCAAGTTACGCTTAGGTTAACAGTTTACATCTTGTAGATATTTGATACGCCGCTTGTAAATGGAAATTACAATTTGATATTATTCTTTAGGAGCGTGAGAATATCACGAACAAAGAAAGAGAAGTGTACTTTTAATTGTATATTACTTAATAAACGGTTTTAGCTATATCTACAGTGTAAATAATGTGATATCTGCGTCGCATCTCGCAATGACCGCGCGCGGATGTCCGGTGTCCGCCACTTTGTACAAACACAAAACACACGAAACGACGCTGAATACAGAGACTACGTACACAAAAAGGACAAGAGGACAAGCAGGATGTAAAACATTGCACCACTACATGACAAACTATGTCTATTTTTGTTAAACGACCCAAAGTTAGTTGGTTGTGGGTCGTAACTACAGTGGTGAGCGCAAATTGTTTACATAAAATCTGATACATTGTTGTACCTTGTACATGGGTTAACTTTGGGAAAACACAAACAACAGATACCGTCTATGCGAGCGATCTTCCCTACACATACTCAGGATTTGCCCTGGCGCAGGATCAGACTTCGCTATTCCTAGAAGGTACGTCAAAGTTGTGGGCTAAGTAGAGATAAACTACGATTACTGTTTCAATGTATGTAGTCAAATCCTTACGAATAAATAAATACTTGGATTTATTTTTGTTTGACGGCAGTCTAAGTACGCTCACAACACAACGCGTTGTGAGTCTTGGTGGCGCTTAATAAATACTGTCATAATAACTTTCAAACTTTTGAATTTTGGAGGGGCGCGCCATGTTATCGTAATTTATCTCTAGGTACCTATACCATCATTTTATAGTTACTCTACCTTTTTTTGTTCATCCATGTAGGTACTCCACTCCACAATTCATGAAATCTGAATTGGCGTGGCATTGTTTTGATAAATTATGAGTTAAGTAAGGCGAATATCGAAAACAATATTACGGACATTGCTTGATGCGATTTGAATGAAAAGTAAGCTCTTTTTCAGAAGTACTAGACTAAAATGTAGATAGTTTTATTTAACAATGGAAATAATACCTATGTATCATTGAGTAGAAGCCTAAACCATAATTAATTAACGCATACAGGCACGATGCGACGTGTGACGCGATTCAGTAGAACAATTTCCATAAAGTTTTCTTAGAAAATGTTCCACTAGAGTCGCGTCACGATATCGCAACTCGCCTGTCTGCGGGAGCCTTAACGAGTATTGTTTGGATTTAATTAAAATTCAATATACATAGGTACATGTAGCATAACTACTTTTCACGCCGCAGTTTCCTCTGAGCTTATACGCGTTTTATGGCTGTTAGCACCATGTTAAATGCTGTTTGTTTACGAGTACCTATTTCTGGCCCATGCATACGTTTGCGCAAACTCTTTGTACATGTACTTACGACGATCCTTAACAACCAGTAGCGATATCTTCTATTGCAAAAACGACTCATAAAATCAAAATTAAAAATATTTTTATTTCACTTATGCCTACATGGGCACCTATGAAACGTCAGAAGCTAGGTGCACGGTTCCAATAGGTCATTTCCTATGTTTAAAAAAAATGGCTCAACAGATCTACAGTCTATTAAGCCTACAACGTCCTCACATTAACAAAAAAAACAATATAAAATATGATTAAAATAATAAAAGTTAGAACCTTGTTGAAATTAAAATTGTAGGTATAATAAGGTCAAATAAGAAAAACATTATGTCAGTGAAGTATGTAACAAAAAAAAATAAAAAAAAACATCGTAATTTGGGAGCAGTTAATAGACATTTACATAGTTTTGCCGTTAAAGCCACATGTAGAGAAGGAATTAATGGCAAACTTTCTTGTCTTCAACGTACTCCTTAATCTTATAATATGCTTTTTTGATAACGTTTGATGTGCGTTTTGAATTTTCAATCACTAAGTTCTGTAACCGATTTTGGCAACTTGTTATAACAGCGGATACTGTTTACAAGAAATGACTTGCTTGTTTTAGTTAATCTAAATTTGGGTATCACAATTTCATGTTTACTACGTGTATTTATGTTATGGAAATCGCTAAAATCCTATTTACAATCGTTCTCTACCCATGATTTTTAGTCATATTACAGTGGAGTTTACTTTAGCATACCTAAACTACCTAAATCTGTCTTACTTATGTAAGACAATCATATACTTAGGTACAGTTAGAGACATTCATTATTAGGCAAATTGTTACCCTACGTCAATTTGCCGTGCATTTCTTAAACTGTCAAACAATGACATTAATTTCAGCCGAAAAAACGTCCACTGCTGGACATAGGCCTCGCGCAAAGGAGGGTTTGCCATAATCGCCACGCTTGGCAGGCGGGTTGGCGATCGCCGTATGGTGTTAAATTGCATAGAGAACGCTGCTGCCCAATCTCTAGTAAGTCCCTAAGTCGCCTTTTACGACCCCCACGGGTAGAAATAGGGAGGTGCTATTCTTTACGTCCGGCACCACACAGACAAACAATGACAGTTGTATTTTAATAGACGGACTAATTTTTAAGTTGGAAGGCAAATTGCTTAACAATTAATCTCCGAACCATCGAAGCATTGGTTGGTATATTCTAGGATAGCACAGAAATACCTTTCCATTTCATAGTAAATGTTATCTTTGGGCTTTTCAAAGGAGAGAGAGAGAAGACGACGAAAAGTATGACTGTACGCAAAACCATCCGTTTCCGGCCAAAATATCTGGGCAATTATACCTGTTAAAATATCAACGGTTGTTTATTGACATACATTCTACATAAACTCACGCCTTCATCCCATGGAGGTAGGCAAAAACTATAACACGCCACCCTACGCTCCTTACATACTCCTTTTGCTTCGTTTACGTTCATACATTTATGTCATGCACACGCACGTTGCCGCGCCGGTTGCGAGTAGGTACTAGCACCTGACCTTTCTGAAGAACATCATCAATTAGGTCACTATATGTCCTTCTAGGGCGTCCCCTCCCAACGTTTCCACTCACTTCGGCCTTGTAAATACCTTTTGTTACTCGCCCTTCATTCATCCTCTCAACATGACCAAACCATCTAAGCATACCTACTCTTTTAAATTTTTGTCACTATATCTTCTTTTAAACCACACCGTTGTTTCCGTCACCGATCGTTTATTGAAATGGCAATAATTCGATGTTATCGATAACATTAAATTACGTCCATGTAGTATAAACATCAATAATACAGTAAGAATAATACGATGAGATTTAGGTACAGTTCTTATTACAAATATCTGTGAAACAGGCAAGCTCAACATGCGGGTGCGATCTTTTTAAGCAAAGTAACAAAATTTACTCGTGAAAATCGAGTCAAACAATGTTAAAACAACCCTGGGCGGGCCTGCTCGCATTGCATATCGTGTGAAATCTTCTCGGCTGCATATGCACTCCGTTCCATTGTACCCCGTACGTTGGGAATACAAGAGCAAAATTGCCCATTGTCCTTATACCTCATTCTTGTCCTATCTGATTAGTAACTAACACTATGTTTTTATCGTTGACACAAAGCAATTCCCAACAAATATATATTGCCAATTGTGGGAATCGCATTTAGCGTCGCTTGAGGCTCGGCGACTTTTGTTGTTCTACGATCTCACGGGTGTCGACTCATTTAGCTTTATTTTCTCACACTCAATACTTGAGATTAATTATACGCATTCTGTTCCTGTAGTGGCGGCATTTCACAAGATACGATTGTGCCGCGGAAGTGAAGCCGTGCACGAGTGAAATACTTCCTTGTGTGAATAATTTATTATATTTAAACATTAAGGCTTCTACATACCGGGGCGACTTGTCGCGCGACGCGACACGACACAAAGGCACCGCTCATCCCGCGACACGCGGGGCTTTTGTGCCGTGTCGCGTCGCGCGACAAGTCGCCCCGGTATGTAGAAGCCTTTAACCGTCCTAATACCTAAAGTTATAAGATTGAATATCGCAGTGCCCGTGTTTAATTTAAAACACGGGAAATTGCTACCAGCCATTACATATACGCGTTTTTCTTTTGCACAGCAATTATAATGTCCATTATTATAAAATGTAGGTTGCGCATTTAACGCAGCCAACCGTAAGTAGGTAGGAACAGCAGTTGGGTTACAGTACGATACTCTACATTTTTAATTGAGAGAGCTCGTTGTGTGATGTCAAGGGTCGGGCAGTGCATGTCAGTGCGATTTAATTGTCGTGATAAGAGGGCGCGTTTCGCGTGGGAGTCGGCCGACCGACCGTGACGTCACGCCGCGTAATTACGGAGTCTTGCGCACATCCGGACCCTAGCCGCATACACCCCTTTCTTTTACATTTAGACCTTCCAGACAATGTATGACCCTTAGGGACAATGTAAAGAATTATAATAAAAACCCCACAAATAAAGAGATAGCTACAAAGTAGGTAAATTATAAAGCCTCATATCATTGTCAGTATGGTCGATGAAAATTAAATGGCGACTGACTATGCGCTGTGTGATGTAACGAATTAATTATGTTGAATAGTTGTTAAGTTACAAGAAAATCTCTGCAGCGAGCCTATTGATTAACTGTTACTGTATTGATTGATCGATTTATAGCTGCTCATTCACAATTAGAAAACCAAAAACCGGGGCTTGTTGCTAAGTAATAACAGTCTGAAAATGTGTATCTCTTAAGCCGTAAACAGTTTTAAAAAAAACAAAACCGTATGATATTTTCAAGTCTTCTGTGCATACGGTAATGGAATTCAAAACATAATATAATAATAAAAAAAAAAAATACATCAAAGAAATCTTCAAAGTCAACTCTTCATTATTTTTAAAAGCAGTTGATCCCTTCGTTAACAGTTATAATTATAATTAAAAGTATACCTACCATAAAATTGCAAATGCCAAACTGCATCCGGTGATGGGTTAATTTTTATTAATTAGTTGATATCTAATTTTATACGATTTTATTTGCATTTTAACGCCATACGTTGTGTCATCGCGCATCTCTTTCTTTTGTATGCAATCTGACAGTGACAGCGGTCTACCTTTTGTCGGCGTCTTAAGCTACGCTTGCCGCTATTGGTCTGTGGGTGACCATCTATACATATTAAGACCCCTCCGTGGATCGGAAAGCAAGTTAAGCCGTTGGTCCCGGTGTCATTCGTGGATGTTTGACAGTCATTACGGGTCGCCAGAAGCCCGAAAGTCGGACTATCAGTCTAACCAAGGGCTATCGGATTACCCACTAACTGGGTTGTGGAGTAGACTTGCAGAAAAAATATCGATGTATCGATATATCGATATTTTTCGGCGATATCTATTATTTCGATATATCGATATAAAATATTAAGTATCGAAAATGTATGAAATACGATATATTTCCAACAGCAACATCGTTGGCCTCACTGACTAAAACCGCTATAATTCAGAGCCGTAAAAATGTAAACTTATTTTTATCAATGTTTTGTTAGTTTAAGATTTTACATAAGAAATGATGATTCTAGTTTGGTATTTCTATGAATAAAAAACAAACAATACAATTTCATATACCTAGTACCATATACTTTTTAGAAAATTCACCGATATATCGATACTTTTTTTCGATATATCGAAATCGATACCAATATTTTTTTTAAATATCGATACGATATATATCGATACTTCTTGGCACTACTTGCATCCCTATTGTGGAGGTCAGATAGGAAGTCGCTCCATATAAAATACTGGTATTCAGCTGCATCCGGTCAGACTGGAAACTGACCCCAACATAGTTGGGAAAAGGCTGGACAAAATCATACCTATTCACATTTAGAAAACCAATCCAATTGATTATGTATCTTGACCCTAATTACATGGACATACAACTAATGATATTTTCTTAGAACATGAGTGATGAATTGATGATGAAACATGAATAACGTAGGATTTCAAACTACAAATTGCTAACAATCTAAGTAAAACTTGTAATACCCATAATATTCCAAGACATTCTCACATCTGTTAATGTCTAACCTCACTCAAACTTCGGGAATTCGTTGTTGTTGTTTAAGTTATATTATGTAACTTAAGTATAGATGACTTTACAAAAGCTGATAGCTGTTTTCACAATGTCATTGTAGCTGAGTGTAAAATAATTTCACTTCCACTGCATTCGACGTAGTTTTTGCGAGCACAATACTAATTCGTTGGCCTGTACTCAGCATTGCAGTGGTTGCGTTTTTTGCAATGTATCCCCTATTTTCTAAAAACGCTTTGCTTGTTCCTATATAGGTACGGTGAAATCTGACGTTTTCGAAACGTAGCGGAAGGCAAAGGAAACTAAACAACGTACTTGATGCATGATACCTGCAATACATATCTGATGACGAAACAAAAATGGCAACGAAGTAGCCACACCGCGTTTGTACTGAAATATTAAAATAATAAATCAAACTATTAGTACATGTAGGTGGTTTTTTATTTATTTATTTCTGTAACAATTTTAGCATTGTATTGAAATTTTACACAAAATTATAACAATTAAAAATTTAAAGAATTACAATATAAATCATTATTTAAAACAGTATACAAATTAGAAATTAAAAATTAAAATGGTATTCGTATTGTATAGTTCCAATCAAACCAATGTTTCTAGGTAGGTAATCAAAACTAATTAACAACTTGGTTGATATTGTTAATTGAAAGTCTATTCACTATGTGGGTCGTACAGATGTTAGATTGGGTGTACCATGTACTATATCGGGCTAGTGAGCTGGCCGGTGGTTTGGTAGCCAGTCCGGCACGGGTGACGGGTCAGCGGCACAATGAGCGACTTCCTGCGGAGAGCGGACCAAGCGACCGAACCAACCGAACAAGGACACGCAGCTGACACCAACTCACTTATCCTACGCTCATTATCCAATACCCGCCCGCACTCACATTCTCTAAAATATCTTAAGCTAATCATATAATAAATATGTAGATACTGTAGATTCCATACAGCCCTAGTTTCTTCAATTTTGAAAATACAGTCACCACAAAAAACCTGAAGGAGCGAAGAAAACATTAGCAGTATCACGTATGTATGTACCAACATTCATGTAAAAATTCCTTAAGTCGCCAATTGGTATGTAAATATGGTGGTGTCGATAGCGAAAGATAAAAGAGTAAATTCCAGGTGAAGCGGTCGTGTGGCCGCGATTAACCTCGTGCCAATTACGCGCCCATTAGCGCTCGAGCACAAAACGCCTCCATTCGGCGGATGTCCACTATACCAGCACCGACTGTAGGTACCGCCCAATTTGCATTTGTTTGGAATTAGAACGTCCGAGCGCATCCGCGGCCCGCTTTATGTCACCTGTAACTAAACTAAGCACCATGCCTGCCCCCGCATAATACCGACAACCGTTTTGATTCTCTGGTACGTACTACATAGATGTAAGCGGTTAACCTAATCGTTCCTATTGTCACGGATTCCACTATATATAAAGCAGACTGACCGTTTGCACATACTGTATGTGGCCGTAAATGGGACAGCTCTATCACAAAGGAAGAACGACAATAGCGTGGGAAATGATAAAAAGTTGCGTTATTATATTACTGATGACCTCTGAAGTCAATTGTAATGTGAAGGTGCTTTATTATTTTATTAAATTGTCGGAGTAACGAACGATTGTATTTTTTTTTTCATTATTTTCAGGCTAAATTAGAGGTGTATAGTTTCGAAGCTACGATGAAATCCAACCAACACACACCGACACATAACCTAGGTTAAATGAAGTTCGTTCAAGTACAATAGAGACACCCCAATCATTGAGCCGTGGATTTCGGTACGATGGAATTCAAATGTCTTTGTAACAAATTACACAACTGCCATTACCATACCAGTCTAATTCTACGGTCACGCAACTTATGTTACGGACATATAATAAAAGAGGAATACACGCGGTCCCAAGCAGTCTAATTTTATCAGTCGACGTGCTCGAGATGAATTTAGAAAACTCAAGTGGATTACACGCCCAAGTTCCAGATTCATAGCTGCATTCAATCACGTAGTTTTTTCTTCCCCAGAGTTCATCGTGAGTCATTATTAATAAGAGCGGAGCGAACGAATAGCCAGGATATGGTAATGACAAATGGCGTTCTCTGCTTATCTGAGCGCTCTATGTAGAAAAGATGTGGCGGTTTTCTCGGCGAGTGAGTGAGATGTCGGGCGATGTCGTTAGCGAAGCTCCATCTAACAGATATCGCCACGCTACCCTTCTTGGCTCATCGCTTACTGAATACCGGAGATAACTATTTTCGCCTTATCGAAGATATTGCAAACTGCACAACTTTTGAAGTGCTTATTTTGTACTTATACGGAGTACTCACCACAAGCGCTATCAATTCTCCTTTAAAATCACACTTGGGTTAATTTAGGATATGCAGTATGAAATGCAAAACAGGAAAGTTAGGTAGCCAGTTAACCAGCAAGTAATAGAAACCAAACATTTTGGGGTAAAATAAGTCTTTGTTTAGCTGTGGCATAACGCCAGTTGTAGGTAAAGGTACCTTCCTCGGTCTTCTATACAATAGCGGGAGATAGCGCGTCGTCTTTGGCTGAAATATATTGTTGCCAGCTTGCAGCGAGACCGCACTGCTCAACCCCAACCACAGTCACTGATATGCAAATAAGCGCCGCCGAGATCGTAAACCGTTTTAGATCTGATAACGTAATTCGGAGCTAAAATACACCAAGTTAATGTGACTGCATTAAATTTACCTTTCCAACGTTTCTTTTGGTTCCTAAGGATTCAAAATAAGAAAAATATGTTTGGAATTTTTTGTATTTGCGAGTTGGGGAACTTTTTATCATAATGTTGAATAGCTTTGGTTGTGACAAATGTTCGCGATAACCCACCGCGGCGTCCCCGGCGCGCGCTCCCACTACCTGCTCTGCCTATCAGCCATCTTGGACCTCTTCTAGCTTATCTTCCGTAATATGTTATTCAGGAGAAAGTCGGACGTTACGTAGCCATAGGCCAATATCGATTGCTCCTACAGTCCTACTATCTTTGCTCTATTACGGTAATGCTTTTGCTATTTCTGACTCTTTATGATTTACCTATTTCTTACAAAAAAATTGTTTCCTCCGAGTAACATAACAAGAGAAGAAGTGATAAATGGAGCTGTTATGGCTGACTCGTCACTGTTCCAATTCGTCATTGAAAAACAAAAGATCACGATTCACAACAGTTTCAAACAGTTTTGTTTTCTTAGTCCCGATTCGTCATAGGTACTTAATTTATTTAGGTTAAAGTACAGTCTAAAAGAAAAGCTGCTATTAATTCCTATTTAGATATAATATGAGGTAGGTAGATAGGTAGAGCCCTTAGAGTGGATAAAAAAACTATGCTAAGCTGCATAGTTTTTGTATCCACTATAAGGGCTCTTGTAAACGCTGAGAACATCTCACTGTAACCTGTACCTTGCAACAAGAAATTTTATAATGGTGACGAATCGGTAATATCAATATTAAATAAAAAATCTTTTTTTTTTAAATACTTATATTAATTAGTGACAAATCGGGACTTCTTGTATGGAGTAAAATGGTAATTAATCGGAACTATGATGATTCGGATATGAAAAATATGAAACACAAACCACGAATAGTAAGGGTGCTCAACACGAGCAATTTTTGTGTGAATGTATTTCTTTCTGACAAAAATCACCGAGAAAATCGCCGAAAAAATCGCACGTGGGCGGGCACCCTTATGGTTTAACTGTCGCTTAAAATGTCAGTAGGTAACACGTGGTTTTTTAAGAAAGTAAAATAAATGTTACGGTGACTGCACCAATTTTTTTACCCGATTGCGGCGAAGCCAAAAATGGAGTGTTATGTGGTTGATCTGTATGTATGTATCTCCGTCTCTATGTTCCATTGTAACTACTAAACGGGTGAACCGATTGTGATGAATGTCAAGTCGTTAGATTCGTCTTTATTGCGCGAGTGTCACTGGGTATATTAAAATTATTAAAAATCATAATGGCGCATATTTGGTGGCAAAAAGTGTGTTTTCGAAAAAAATATATATTTCAAACCTATCGAGTGGGGTATAAAAATGAAAGGTTTTAAAAGGTAATTACAAAAATATATATAAATTATATATTACTATCCCGAACTTTTGGAGTGAGTGAGTAAGAGGCCATTATCACCTGATTATATGTGAGTAAATAACTTAATTTACCGTCTTTTAATCCTAACTAAAAATTGTTACTTAAATGTTAAAATCTAAAAACCCGAATGAGGCATCTTCTTAACAATATCGATCTATTGCCTCAGAATGCACGAGATTGTTTATAGTTTATATAAATCTTTTTTTAAGCTCACTTTTTACGCAGTCGGGTTTTTAGTTTTTTTTTAATTTCCTTTTTTTTTTCACTAAACGGATATTACACTTATTTGACTCTGTTATTATATTACCACACTATCTGTACATTGGACAGGAGGCTGTGGCTGCATAATAGCATTACCGCAGGTACGGGGCCAGGTAGCACCTGACACGTACAAATATTCCCACAACAAACGTGCGACGTCCTGGGGGCCTAAAATGGACGCTTTCGCAGAATCATAGTATATTAGTAGAATATAGTCTATTTGACATAGACTTCAATAAAGCAATTCATAATTTGTGGACCATTTTACGAAACTCCATACAAAACTGTCAAACAGATGAATTGCGGGATATGAATTGTGGGCAGATCATATTATGATTCTGCCAATTTAAAGCCTCCATTTTAGGCCCCCTGTAGCTATGGCTTAATTGCTGTACAATATCTAATGTTGGATTGGAACTAAACATTTGTATCCCAATAAACGACTCCAGTGTTTCCCGTAATGCATTAGGCACTTGGCTCTTATGATTAAGAGAAAGTTGTCATTACGTAAGTTATAATATGCCTCGAACTGTTAGCGAATTAATAATGATCCTTTCCACGCCGAGTCTAGACCATCAGGATTGTGTAAATAACGTTGATTCTTAACTTATACATTTGACACATTTTCAAAATTCTGTAATCGAGATAAATGAATTTTACCGGGCACATCATTATTTACAAAGTTACTTTGATATTCCATTTTGGTGGATATCTGCCCTCCGGGGAACAAGGAAGAAATAAAAGGTATGTACAAAAGAAAACGCAATATTCTGAAAATTATAAATAAGTACCTATCTAACTGGAGGCCTAAAATGGACGCTTTGGCAGAATCATAATATGATCTGCGTACAATTCATACAACCCGCAATTTGTCTGTTTGACAGCTGCTATTTGACATTAGACTTCATTTTAAAGCAATTCATAATTTGTGGACCATTTTACGAAACTCCATACAAAACTGTCAAACAGATGAATTGCGGGGTATTAATTGTACGCTGATCTTAATATAATTCTGCCAAAGCGTCCATTTTAGGCCCCCAGAGTTACTTATGTCAAAACAAAATGGCCATAAATATTGGGCCAAAAGTTTAACGTAGCAGTAGAGGGCGAATTGTAGTCGTGGGCATTTTTTTTAAGCGCTGGCGGTCTCTACCTGGCGCACAGCGAGGGGTGAGCGTCGCTGTGTATAATAAACTGAGACTGCCACATGTGTCTGTCCTTTTCCTTTCGTGAGATCGTAATAATAATAATAATAGCAATAACTAACAGCCGCAGTGGAATACGCAAAATAGTTGCAGTAGAGTTATGCTCTTCGAGCTCTACCATGCTTTATTCACTAACAGTGCGGGTTTATTATTAATAATATTTTATTCAAACTGCATAATAATAATATCGTTCATAATAAGATATTCAACCATATTCTCATTTTGTTGCTCTCTAAAATTATCATGATGTTTAACTGTCTACTCTACTAAATAAAGTATGTGAGAAGAAGGTAAGAAGTAATACTACTATTTTCAATACAGCAATATGCATCGTGAAGCTTTAGCTTGTTAGGAGAAGAGCCAGCAAAGTAACTAACGAATATAACCCTCCTAATTTTTTATTCGACAAACAACGTTTCTATTTTATGGGCCCTCATTTAGAAGCGTCAACACAAGACAACAAAAAAAAGTTGTGGAGAACTGGCAACGTGGGACGAAACGTGGCATCGGCGCAACAAGCGCACGCGCATGTTCAGAAGTAGACAAGCCTGTCGGGCAAGTTCGAAGAGCGAGATAGTGGGGCGCTCGCTCGCGCTAGTGCCCCTGCCGAGTGCGCCGCGAGAGCACGCACAGCGATAGTCTACGCTGGCTCCGTCAACGCGCCCACTGTAAACACACCACTTCTGTTACACTCTCTACAAACCGGTTACTACCTTTGTGATCCCAAGTGCTGAATCTGTGATTTTTCGTGAGCGTTGTGATTTATCTGACTATGTCAGACAGATATTTGTGAACGAGTGGAGTGTAATTAAATGCTGTGCTTGAATTTTACTATCTTAACAATGCGATGACCCGTGATTTAAAAACGAAATTGGATTACAAAGCTGGGAATATACAAGATTGGTGAGTGACCGGAGGCAACTTCTTATATCTTTACACAAAGATTTCATTTAAACAGTTTTTAACTAACGGGCCGGGCCCAAAGCGATGCGGTGGCGGCACAAACAAAACCCATAGAAATAGGGGAGTGAAGGAGAGAGCAAGCTTTGTTGACACAGGGCAAGCGACTAGCGAGTGAGCGGGGCCGCTTTACCAACGATTCGACTACTCAACTAGACACTCAACGCCAACAGTGTAAATTGTACCTCCACTCAAAAGCGCACTGTTATGTCCTCTTTTCGTTACTTACTGTACTCATTTGGAAAGTCTTGCGATGATACATGCTAATTTCGAAACTGAACCAATTAGTACTATTACCGACCTAAAGAAGCACAGTTGTTTAGTGTAAATACGAGCTTATTTTTTACAAAATTTGAATTGGTTATTCAGAAATGTACGCAGTTTAAAGAGTAATTAAAGATAGCGTCGTCATATCAGCTTATTTACATTGTACTGTATGAGTAATTAGATAAGCGATAGTTTTTATTGTCTTAGACCGTTACAAAGATGTCCGGACGTTTACACAAAACGACTGGCACAAGAATTAGCAATGGCAATTACAAACGTGCGTGGCTGATGATGATGCTAAACTCCAAAATGTAATTCCATAGTTTCAACAACCAAAAAGTGTAAGTTTGGTTCACTGTCAGATGAACATTCAAGCTTCCCACTGATAAATTTTTCCCCTGTCGTCATCTTCACCGGGGGAAAGCTCAGAAGCAAATCATCTCGGATGTGGTTATTAATAAGTACCATTATGTTATTCATCCTTGTTCACTTAATTATTACTTAATTAGTTTTTTTCTTAATGTTACATTACACACGCTTTCTATAAATTCCTGGGGGTCTACGCCGAACATAAATCCGATGTATCGGCCGAATGTTCGGCCGTTGCTTGACTACAGCTAACTATGGCTGACTACGCGAAAGAAAAAAACAACGACAGTCAAAGAGATAAGCCAAAGTCAAAACTGACTTAATTCGGGCCAGGATTCAAAGTCAAAAAAGGAAACTATGGAAGTTATAAAACGGCCGAAGATTCGGCCGATACCTACTTCGGATTAACGCTTCGGAGTAGACCCTCTGGCTCTTTCATTGAGACCGAAAATAGATTACATAATATCTACCGAAAAAGTTATGAGATCTATACCAACGCGATAATTTTAAAACATTTTCAGAATTGCCTCCAAAAGCTGTGTCATTGACCTATCTAATTATAATCACAAGTCATAATGTAAGATTCTTAAACGTCTGATTCACAAATAGCGACAATTAGTCTAGTTACAATAATAATGAATGAAAACATTATCAACATCCTGCGTAATTGCATGCGCGTCATGTGTCATACTTATGATAGTAACGAAAATAACAGATGCGCCGGGGACACCGAATGTTAACTAATTGTAACTGGGGCCAATGGGTCAATGCAAGAAGGCTTGGTTGGTCACTTACGCACTTTAGTTTGAATTTTTATTTTTTAACGCTTGCAACTTAAAATATAGCCACCCAATACTTAAATTAAAAAAACAAAATGTATTTAGAACCTAATCCGCCTTATTACAAAACAAGATTTATATTTTGACATGGCTTAAACCATGCAGCCAGTTTTTGTAATACTCGTTAGAACGTAACAGTGATTGAAATACCGTTCTTTATTTATTTATTTAATAAAAAGTAGCTTCACAGCTGACAGTAAATATAACATTTAGATTGTTCAAACATTACGCCAATTACGAAGTACACAAAAAAATAAGAAATACAAAGAGTGGTGACATAGGTAATTATTAATATTTAAACTGTGTGTGTGCGTGTAACTGTGTGGTGTAGGTGCTTTAAATGTGTGTGATGATGTGTGTATGTCTGTGACAAAACACTACACACACAAAACAAAACAAAACTGAAAACTTAGTTCGGTACTAAGTTGTCAGTTTTGTGTTTAAGAACTTTACCATAGTCGGAATAAAGTTCGAAATTCAATAATGGCTCCATGTTTTAAACCTGGGTCTGAAGATAAACCTTGTTTTGTAATAAGGGGGTGAAAGTGTATACTGTTCAATCCCAATGCATGATGTATCTCACTAGACGGCAACTAATTTAATTACGGTCTACTTTTGCTCCGTCACGAATTAAAATAGTAAGTAAGTACCTATTACACTAACGTGTAATCATAGCTCGAGTAAAATTTTATAAGTAAACATGATTGATTCTACTATCATTCAAGTTTATGTTTAAACTAAACTTAATAAATACTATTTCGACAAGACATTACTAATTAATTAGTAATATTTTTGTTGATCAATGTTTATGTACTTAATTAAAAAGATGTCCCACGTTTGCAAGCCCGATGAAATAATCAGCATGATCCTATTTAACGCTCCAATGAATTTGTCAAAATACAATATTTATAATAAGTAGTTTGGTATACTAAAGTTAATTTACAAGTTAATTTGCGTTACATGTGCAAATAGTTCAATAAATTTCACTATTGCATGTTGATTTACTAAATACAAATAAATTGGATACTAATTCTTAGAGTATACGGTAACTATTTATTGCTAAACGTAGTTATCCATTTCAGAAAGTTTTTATCCAGAAAATATACTTACTAACTAATGTATACTGTAGGTATCTGAAACTATGTACAATTAGGTACTAATCGTTTCCAGTGGATGCTGTTAAATCGTACCATAGTGATCGTAAATTCGTAACATAACATTTTCAACATGCATCTGAAAAGCAACACATTTAGTTCAAAGAACTAAATAACGAGCTACATGATATTGTTAAGGGGACGATAACCGACTTTTAATGATTTTATACTGAAGATCACGTCTAAACGAGTAGTGTTAATGATTTGAAAAAAATATATGATAAATTAGAGCATTTTCTTAATAATTTAATATGTCAATATTTTAGATTATGTTTAAATATTACATAGTGAAATTAATTTGTAAAATTATGTCTAACACGGATAGAAAACTGAGAATGGAGCAAAATCTACCAAGCGTATTTTTATGAAACCTTCACCAATTTAAAGATAATTTAATTATTGATCTTTTAGTATACGCGTTTTATTAAAATACCTTTTGTTTTGTGTATAATACATTAATAATGCGTCAAATTGGGGACAGCGCTCCTTGATGGGCGAGTTCTATTACTGGCTGAACGTACGACGCGTTGCGTGAGCTCAGTACAGAACACGCAAGCTAACCACTCAAGGTCACTGGCATATATCTGCGTCTTAAGCTTTAAGGCCCGTAATACAGAACGTCACTCAATACTCAAGCATTACTTAAAACTAGTTTCAACCAATCAAATGGCTTGAATCTAGTTATAAGTAACGCTTGAGTGTTGTTCTGTAATAAGGGACTAAAACAGGCTAAGCAAACTTGTTTACGTGTTTCACAGTAACTATATGAATGTGTCTTCAAATCAATTTTCCATCATAATACTTAGATAATGGGCATCCATTAATAACAACAGTCATTGATGCTAATGTGGGTAGAACTCATTGGTGAATCAGTCATGACTAAAATATTTTATACATCCTCATAATGTAGTAAGTAGTACATATTATCACGTAACCACATGCCAGTAAATTATATACTCCTATGAAGTTTCCATAATTGACTTGAATTCCCGCAGGAATAACGAGGTCACTGGAAAATAATATATTTTTAACTGTGCATCATTCATACGCGTAGTAGAGTGCATTTTTCGTTACCTACTAGTCTTATTTGGTAAACAATCACTGTACAAAAATCAAGAGGTTTCGCATAAATCAAACTTTTAAATTATACAGGTTGCTCGGAAATTCGACCTATTCCTTGAAAGGGGTTATACTAGAGGTCATTTCCAACAAATTAAGCCCCGCCAACTCAAACTTTTTTTATAAGTAAAACACGTCTAAATTTAAAAAAATATAACATAAAGAAGGTTTCCTTTGCACTCAAGACCTTCTATTTCCGAAATTATGGGAATTTAGGGCATGTATTTTTTTTATAAATGAGCACTTATTTATCATCAGTCAGAAAAATAACAAATAAGTGTCGAGATAAAAGTAGTTATTTATAAATTATTATTTTTTGGTGACCAGTCTGAAAGTTTGAACAATAATCTAAAAACCTTCGTAACTCGGAAACCGTTAATTTTTGACCCCTACTGAGCGGGCTTAATTTGTTGAAAATGACCTCTAGTATAACCCCTTTCAAGGAATAGGTCGAATATCCGAGCATCCTGTATAGGTATTAGGGAGCGTCTTAATCTTTGTATGAAACTCACAATGGATTACATCAAAAATGATTCGAATGACCAATAATAACATTATTTGTCTCAAAATTGAGGTCTCAGACTTACGCCATATTTATAAATAAAAAATACAGTAAAGAAGAATAGACTTTATTAAGGTTCGCTGTATTCTTTTGAATTTGAACGTCCCCAAACACACATGTTGCAAGTAATTCGTCTTTGTATAACAAGCACAAAGGCGTTGGTTTTACTTGCTTTTCTATATGATTGTAAGCTATGTAAGCTAAAGAGAACTAAACCATTTGAGATAGTGTAGCTGTAGTGTATAAATAGTGAATGAATAATAGTAAAAATGCTGTGCTATACATGTAACACATGAAAATAGTGATTTTATTAATTATTAGACCCTAAGAAAGTGCTACGGAATTGTGCAAAAGTGCAAATTGACACTATTCTTAGTTATAACGTAATCTATAACGTAAAACAATAAGTTAGAGTTAAATTGCTTATTAGCGTAGGTATATTAGGCTAGATTGTAATAAATTATTAAGATTATTTCTTATTATTAAAGAGAAAAAAGCTAAGTAAGTAGTAATGTAGGAGTAAGTTGATAACCCAACGTCTGCGAGCTCCATTAAGGAAGCCATTTCGTTCCTACACCTTACATTACACGGGCCACGAGCCGGGACACCGAACGTATCTAAAAATAAGCGACCGATAAAGTACCTCAACCCTCACCCGCAGACCATACTATCTAAACATAATAACAGAATACATTTCGATAAAAATCTACTTTGCCAAAAGTGCCAAAATTTACTTTGCCGAAAATATTCAAATGTTTAAAAATTGTTTGAGAATACATTGTGAGTTTCTTTTACGAAGATCACTATGGGTACTATACAAACCAATAGATATAGAATTTATGTTAAAAATTCATTAGGAACCTATGGGTTTTCCAAGATATTAAAATTTTTGAAAACAGTTTGAACGTCATAGTTACAAAAACGTTTTCCTTCAACATAACACTACCTATTATGGTAATAATATTATGTGACTACTGAACATAGTATGTAGTTACTTTGATTGTATGCCTACAATTAAAATACCGGAAAACCATTAGCAATGAGTAATTCATACAAACAACGTTATGTTCTTGACCATATATAAATACCTATCAATTGTTTACAAAAAGAACAACGGGTAGGTACTGGCCAGGTGTCAGACAATGTATCACCAAACTTGTATCAGCCAAACATGTGTACCGTGTGTACTCGTAAATTCGTAAACAATTTGTAATTTGTAATTATTTTAGGAACGGTTCTTACTGATAACTTGATAAGTTATCGTAACACGCTAGCAAGTTGTTGATATGATACCCATGTATGTTCTTATGTACAGTTTATCATAGCTGCCGCAATCAGTAAATACGTACCAAGTAACGAACATTAATTGGCACAAATTATATTTTTATCATGATTTACTCGCTAAGAAACAGGGTAAGTATATAATTAAATATGTTATTATATACTTACCCTAAATATGTTATTATATTTTTTGGTTTTTATATACCTATTATATATTAAGCGTTTAAATTGTTATTGGATTTTTCCATCTGGAATTTCTCAGTAGCAGCCCGGAGTCTGGATTTGTGCCAGTTTGAAGGCAATAGGCTCGCCCCCTATGACATCAGACTTGAACATAACTGGCGAAATGTGGGTGTAGTATAGGTACACCTCTGCCCAACCCTTCGGGGAAACAAGGCGTTATGTTTGTTAAGCCAAACTAATATACCTATCGTCCGTGTGGTGCCGGACGTAAAGAATAGCACGAACCCATTTCTTCCCGTGGGTGTCGTAAAAGGCGACTAAAGGCTTCTACATACCGGGGCGACTTGTCGCGCGACGCGACGCGACACAAAGGCACCGCTCGTCCCACGACACGCGGGGCCTTTGTGCCGCCGGTATGTAGAAGCCTTAAGGGACTAATTACTAGAGAATGGGCAGTAGTGTTCTCTATGCATTTTAACACCATACTGCGATCGCCAACCCGCCTGCCAAGCGTGGCGATTATGGCAAACTCACCCTTTGGGGGAAGCCTATGTCCAGCAGTGGACGTCTTTAAGCTGAAATGATGATGAATATAACCTCTCTCTTTACAGTGGATAAAGAAATAACCCCTTTTCATTTATAATCGAGTGATATTCTAACTTTCTGATATATTAGATAGTTTCGTACGTAAGTCAACAAATATACATCCTACCTATTACTACTATATTATCAAAGCGGACAAAGTTTATTTCAAACAAAGGCAATGAACCTACATTTTAATAAAAACCCATTACAAGTGATAAAACCACGTAATGAAATCTGGGTGGTTTTGATTGAAAATCTGTTGATGAGAGAATTCAGGGATGGTATAGTTAATTTATGACATTCCAGATGAATAAACCAGATTAGATTATACAAGATGTAAGTAACTTAGATAACGCACAACCTCTCATGGGGTCATTGTACTCATCATTATGAACAACTTTTACTATGGGACTAAATCTGAAATCGCGAAAAAAAATCTGCTGTTCCCTACACTTTAAATATGTTCTCATAAGCCGTCAAAATGTAGGGAACTGCTGATTTTTTTTCGCAATTTCAGGTTTGGTCCTATAGTAAAAGTTATTCATAATGATGAGTACAATGACCCCTTAAGAGGTTGTGCGTTATTTATGTTAATTATTGCATACAGTGTTACCTATGTATTAAAAGTAATTAAAACGAAATACTTACTTTTTCTTTCTTTTGAGTCGATGGTAAATGTTAAAATATTAATAAGTTAGATGAGTTAGGCCCACTAAATACTTTAATCATAGCTACATACCTATATGATGAAAAAAAAATTGAGGCACAAATGACAAAAAAAACGCATAAGGTAGGTAGTACTTTGTTCAAGACGTTGGCCTCATATTTTTTTAACAGAAAAATACACGAATGCCTGACTTTCGAAAAATATAAAATTCTAGTCTCATTCTTATTTACTTACATAAATAGTTAATTTACCATTACCAATATAAAAACGGTGTTTAAAATCTAGATTTCTGTAACGTATTCGTTCCGAGTCTTACGTTCTAAAACAGCCACTCTTTTACCCAATACGCGTTAAATTAACTCTTCGCTTTGTCGTTGTTTCAGACAAATCTGGGAACTATGGAATTGTGCTCTACTCTCATAATACAAAGTATGGATTAAATGAAATAACTCACGTCCATCGTTGAAAAACATACACAACAGACGTGATGTTAAAATGATTTTTCCGACATGGAAAAATGGCGCGAAACTTCTTTTATCGTTTCAGCATAGCTTTTCTGTCCTTCAAGTCGAACGTTAAACCGCCCCACGCTCCTTCAAATGGTTATTTATTACAAGTGACAGAAAAGAACCGCAGCTTCCTGATCCGCGTGGGATCGGGTAAGTCTTCAGGACGTCGCGGCCGCATCTCGGGGCTCAAGTGTCAACCGGCTCCGCGCAACTGCAGCCTTATCTTATTTACCGCATATTGAGCCAGCATAATCTGCCGAGACTCTTCATGCCAATAAAATAACACAGGGAATATTATAATGTGCCAGACACCGGCGTACATACCTACATAGACATGTTGTTTCATAAATTGAACACTAACGAGAAATACACATGAGAACTGGCCGCGACACCTTGCCTGCTCGCAGTGTGGCAACTAGTACAACTCTTAACTCGTTCTATAAAATATTCATTCGAATACCTCTTTTACATTTTTATTATCTTTCTTATTTCGTATTCGACGTTAGACGGTAAGATTTCATTGTTTATTTCTTTGATATTTTGATATCAACATGGCGCAGATCTTCCACTTGTGTCTTGCACATTTGAAAGTAGGTAGTTTAGTAAAACCTACGCATTTTGTAATATAACTTCAACATGAACGTATCTAACTAGTCAAGCCTCCGTACCGGTAATCGCTATTTGTTTACTTCGGTAATTGTTCCGGTACACTCGCTACTCGGGGCGCATAAATTGTACGTTCGAAGTGCAATATATCGTGTCGTGGGGGTAGAATTCACGCAATTCGGTTTAAATAGTATACTTCAGTGAACATTTGCTCCAAAAACAGCACCGCGGTGGTATAACGACGAGTCTGTTACGTTAGGTACCTACCTAACGTAACAGACTCGTGAAAATATCAAATGCGTCGCGTCGCCCTCCGCACATTGCACTCAGTCCTCCGTGCATTGTGTTGTGCGCCACATCTGTGCGAGTACGCGAGCAACATGTTACATCAATTTCTCAACCCTTTTTAATATCGTTACACAATGCAGAACATCTGACGTGTGATTATTTTTGCATTAATTCTATTAATCACTTTTATTGTGCATTCTATTCTTGTATTTAATAGTTTATATACCTACTTTATCTTTAGGTTTTATTATAAAAAAAAAAAATATTATATTCATTTAGTATTTATTATAAATGTTGGAACGTCGAATTCTCCTCGGAGGTGGGTGCTAATGGCTGCAAAACATTTTTTTTTAACTAATCTAGCTGGTAACGAACACAAAAAAAATTGTAAACCTGTATTTTTGTCCATTATAATATTTTTTATTTGTACTCATTGTTTTATTTTTATATATTGAGAAACTAGCTTTTTCCTGCGACTTCTTCCGCGTGGAAGTCAGAAAATAACACAATTAGACATGTCATGAAATTAAAATTCACGTAGAACCTACTTAGGTATGTAGGGAAAAAAAATCCATCTCGCAACGTAACTCTACCTAACATACCTGCACCACGGCCCCACGGGGCATCGCTGACCATGAAGTATGTCTATTCTGTAGGATAAAAGCGTGCCGTCGACGCACGTTTCTAAAACGCGCGTTTAAAAAACGTGGTGTGCACAGGCCCTAAGGCTCGTACATACTGATGCGATATCGCGGGCGCGACAAGGGTCGCAATGCCTGTTGCGCCCGCGTTTTTGCACTAGTCTGTACGAGATTTTAAAAGTGGTCGTACCAAATCCTGATTTAGGAGAAAATGTTATTGTTCGTTGGCTCATAATAGTCTTCGCCCCAAGGTCCCGCTGATCTGAAATACTTCTACAAAATCTGCTGTAACCCAGATAAGCAATAAGCAATCATAATAAGTAGATAGGTACTTATAAGCAATAAAGAAGCATAGCCACATTAAGAAGCATAGTCTAAAAATAATGTCATGCGAACCAATTAAATATTTATAAGGTAGATCAAAATTATCCGGTTTACGACGTCCATTCACTGTAATATCTGTAGAAATAAAAAATGAAATGTCTTCAATAAACTGTATCGAGCGAGACATAAAAGGTGGATTAAAAATAAGATATCGTAACAAGTGAACGGTGGGTGCTGAGATCACGACTGGGACGAGACGATCGAGTTTTGTTTCTCACGATCGACAAGAATAGTTTAAAAAAATGAAAAAAATAGTAGAATGCGAATCCTGAGCAATGAGTGCGTGTGCGGATGCATGCTGCGTGCGTCAAACGATCGTCCCGTGTGACCGAGAACCAGACCCGCCACTAGATATGCGTGCGTTCAACGACATCTCACGCACTCATTTACATTTATCATTTAAATTGTCCCATTTTAATTATGTCCAATTATAAATAAAGAAAATTAGGCATAACAGCGGCACTTAATGTAATAATCCTGCCTACATCCTACGTGCTCCACATTTATCACAACATAAAATATTTTCAGAAACACAAAAAGCTTTGCACTTAAGGCTCGTACAGACCGGCGCGACGCGACACCGCACCGGTGGAACAATTTCTATAAAAATTTCATGGAAATTGTTCTACCGGTGTCGCGTCGCGCAAAAAGTGGCGCCGGTCTGCACGTGTCTTTATAGCCACAGGCTGCGCAACGCGTGGCTTTTACTGTGGATTAAGGCTTTTTCTTTGATACGGCAATATGAACATAAGTACGCTTCTGATTGGTCTGCCATTTACGTTGGAGAATTATATATTTTCAGGTAGATTATGGGTATCTATCACTTCCTAACAGACATAAAAATATTTTGTTTTTTTCGGGTGGGATGCAGAGGCTACATTAAGGTTTACCTTTTTTTTTTTCTTTCTTTCTTTAAGACCAATTTGATTTAAATAGGTAACTTAAATTTCAACATATAAATCTGTATTTTTTATGGTGTACCTATACATAATAAAGAGTATTCTATTCTAATGATTTTAAATGTTTTGTTCCAGGGTGCCAGAAGTGCGGAAACATGGCGCGCATAGAGAGGAGATATTAAGTTAAAATGGCCGTCGCGCGCGCGGTCCTTGTCCTCCTAGCGTCCACGGCTCAAGCCTGGATGCCGGATGCTAACGCACGCATACATATCAAATATGGTAAGATTAATGTCATAAAACAACAATATAATTAATTACTTTTGCATCTGTTGGAAAGTACAAAGTTTTCTCTGCTCAATGTTGTCGTGAGAGTTTGTTTCTATAGAGTTGTGAAGTTGAAATAAGTAGCGTTACATACTAATACTGTGGGTAGCGCTACATACATTATAATGACTAGCATATCATATTAAAACAAGAAAGGAAGTATGTATACGGAGCGGTATGCCCGATGTGAAAACTTTTATTTTAAGGCTCGCAGACGTGCGTGTACGGTCTGTACGAGCCTTTATGGTTTCATGATTAGAAAAACTGATAATGGAAATACTTATTTTAAAATTAACTTCCCGCTACAAGGCAGGTGCAAGAAACTTCTCGCCATTTCGGAGTATTATATTATGACATGTGAGAATTTCCCAACCAATTGTAATAAAATCGCAAATGTTCATTGTTGTTTAATCGCTGCACAATAGGAACATTGTTCATTTGATCTGCACAAAAAAATCTCCAATGTGCACATTCAAATCGACAACAAAAGCGTGTAAAGATTCCTATTACTTGCCGGATTATTATTTATTTAAAACATTCCTATCAAAAAATAAAATCAGCTTAGACTTTAGGTTTTTAGTAGCCAATCTACTACTAAAACTTTTAAATATTTTTATGAACAATATTATATTCGTCAAGGTAATTTAGCTTTACGAGTAACAACAGTGTTTTAGAGAGCTGACTGCGCGCGAATCTTTCTGAATAATTCACCAGCTTTAGCAGAATCTGCTATCATAAAGTGTCGTGATTCCAGCGCTCTTCTCTAGCTCAGTGTAATAAAAAAACAGTAAAATTGAAAATCGAAATAAAAAAATAGAAATGGTGCTACAAAACCATTGTGAGAGAAAATAAATAAACAAATTATTATTATTAACCGACTTCCAAAAAGGAACCGATTATGGACCGATTTTGAAAATTCTTTTTTTGTTTGAAAGGGTATACTCCCGAGGTGGTCCCATTGCAACCAAATCAGAATCTGATGAGGGGATCCCATGGAAATCGAAGGAAACCCTCAAATTTTATAGGCAAACCTATGGCGATTTGGGTATTTTTTTATAGTAACTCGTGCATTTGCTCTCGGAAAGCACCATTTGGTGAAGTGGAACTGATGATGGAGACCACAGATGGCCACCGGAACAATATAATAATGAGTATTTAACGGGTTGCGATCGATTAGGTACTTTAATGTGGTTGCTAAGCGATTTATGCTCGTCAATATGCATATGGTGAGTGGGAGTTCTCCTGGTTCTTACCAGGAGAACTCCTCAACAATCAACCTCCCAGCACAGCATCGGGAAAAGCAATATTTTGTAAAAGGTGATGAGCAGTTAACATTAGGCTATTGTAACTTTGATAAATTAAAAACTGATTCAATAAAAAATAAAAAACTTTTTACAAAAAAATAATAACCGACATCCAAAAATAACACTACAAAGTGAAAAATTACTTTGATTTCGGAAGTCGGTGTATTTGGATCTGTATTTGAGTTTTTTGCCACCGACTTCCGAAATTAAAGTTATTTTTCACTTTGTAGTGTTATTTTTGGAAGTCGGTTATAATATATAAGTTTTTTTTTTTTAAATAAAATAGCGTCGACTGATATTAAACTTTTTTATGTTTGTTTCAGGAGATGAAACGTCAGAACAATTCGTAGGCAACGCGACGGCGCCGGACCACTTCCGTATATTAGACAGAGATGACTTCTCTATTATAGTTGGCGGCAGGTAAACTAACACTTCATTATATTATAATACTAAAGCAACTTTTAAATGAGGTAATTCTACTTTACTACTCCATTCACATCGCCCTAAATGTTCCGATTATGCAAATTAACGCCGATCAGCAATTTCCAAAGAAGGCACATTACAAAATACTAAGTATCTCGGTATTATTTAATCAGGTGCGACCATTCTCAGAATAAACCTGTTTTGTTCTAATAATATAGTTTTATATTACTTACTTAAACTCCGTTGGTTTAGGTAGTTAAATAAAGGTAAACAAATCATAAAAAGGGTTTTTATAGATGACACTTTCTTGTTAAAAATACGTTGTACTCTTCGTAGATGTAATTGCTTAAGCACAATTTTTTTGTTAGGTTTTTAATTTTTTAATAATACTATAATATTTTGTAATCTGTCTATTGTAAAGAGCCCAAAAATACCGGTTTTCTAAACGTCAACGAATTAAAACGTTGCTAAATTGAAGAGTACAATTGTGACGTAGCATGACAACTGAAGTGAGATGTATTACGTTTAGTCGGTTACTTGACAGCTCTCTCGTCAAGTCGTCACGTCGTTTTATTTATTTACCTTTCTTTAACTACCTAAACCAACGGAGTATAGTTAATATTGAGCTTCCATTACAACATACTTTTTGTGTTTTCGCAGGAACACAGTGTACAACCTAAGCCTCTACGATCTGTCAGAAAATGTCGAACAGGTAATTTTACAATTTATACAATAAGCATGTTAAAGTTAATAAATTATTTAAGTATTTCTGAATACTGGGACATATACAGGGTGTTAAAGTAATTGCGTGCCATAGCTTAGGG
Organism: Tiliacea aurago; assembly: GCA_948098905.1. Classification (NCBI taxonomy): domain Eukaryota; kingdom Metazoa; phylum Arthropoda; class Insecta; order Lepidoptera; family Noctuidae; genus Tiliacea; species Tiliacea aurago. The sequence goes on from OX402577.1 coordinate 14,138,254, forward strand.
GTAGGTTCAGTATCGATAAAGGAACCCAGGAAAAATAAAATATAAATTCAAAAAAATTAAAATATAAACAAAAACATTAATTAAACATACAAAAAATAAGTATCTTCGTACGTTAACGGGCTTAGGACCGTCAAATAAAATAATTTTAATTATAAACGATTGCTATTTAAGTTAGTAGGTACTAAATTAGGTTGATCTTTTTATTTTTATTTTTCCTGGGTTCCTTAATCGATACTGAACGTAGGTTCAGTAAAGTTGTGTGGTGTCAAAGAAATTGCGTCCCATAGCTTAGGGGTAGCCCTAAGCTATGGGACGCAATTTCTTTAACATCCTGTATACAACATGTTTTCACATTTTGACGAGATAGGAGAAGATAAATGTAGGGAACAACTGATTTTTTTTTTCGCGATTTCAGGTTTGGTCCCATAGTAAAAGTTGTTCATAATGACGAGTACAATGACTTCTTAAGAGGTTGTGCGTTAATTCCGGGACATGTTGTTTAAGGTAGTTTGGTTGTATAATTCAAATAAATAAACCTTCAAAATCATACAGCTAAGAAACAATATACAAGGTTAGCTAGCGAAACTCCGCGGACGTGATGGGTATGGATATCTAAATACGACAAAATAAAATAAAAAAAGAGTTGATACTTTTTGTTTGGGGGTCAACGGACCACTGTTGGTGTTGTTACTTGAAGTATGAGTTGAGGAAATCTGTTTTATCGTGTCTAGATATCGGTAAGTACCCATCACATCTGCGAAGTATGCACAAGAAAAAAACTGGGTTTTCAAGTGACTACACTAATTGCGGTTGAAAATCCCAAAAAAAAACTTCATTAAATAAATTTATTTTTTGTTTGATCATGTTTATATATTCGATACTCATCACGTCTGCGGAGTTTCCCTAGCTAACCTTTATAATAAAATAAATTGAAAGCTCTACAAAGCTTTCAATTTATTTGTGTGGGCGTGATAGGAAGGAAAGCCCACTACAAAAATACTTGTATTGGAAACAGTAGTCTTTACAAACCACTTGACGAAAAGCCCTATCTTGTATTTGATTAAAATCCGGACTCCTTGATAAGAGGTATCTCCAGAACAGTAACCAGATAGTCCAGATAGATATCGTCGTAGATTTGGCCAAGTTAATCCGTCTGCATGGGCAGCCTAAACGAACCAGTAACGAAAACCTTAATAGGTATGGCACTCTATCTACTGCAGGTTTATGTATCTAATCTTGCGCAAACAACTATAGTAGGTATTCTAGTGCACTCACTGTTTATTCTTAGTTACGTTACGACCCATTTCGCGCGGTAGACTGTTTATTTTGTAAACGGTACAAGATTTTATTCACTAATCGTAAAATCTACACCATCGCTGTACTATGCAAATTCTAGGCAAATACAGAAAATGTTGTTGCTGACTTTTTCCTGTTTGTTCATTTTTGTAGAAGCTAAAGCTATGCCTAACGATATCCGGATTGATTCGGGGGACGTTGAAGCGAGCAGTCGTCTCGTGCGTACGTCGATTTTTTTTTTCTTTGCTAAGCGCCCGGTGCCGCTGGTAATTAATGTTCGAATAAACATTACCGACGTATCGACCGACTAGAACGTATCGAGAAAAGTGTCTGAAAATATAAGTTAATATCTTACTGACAGTCGGGTAACAGACCAAACTAGCCTGTAAATAAAGAGTCACCTCAATAGTATTTATTTTGTCGACGAAGCGTGAAAAATATTCAAACAAATATTTGGATAAACATTGTCGGAGGAGGAGTTCTCCTGGTAAGAACCAGGAGAACTCCCACTCACCATATGCATTGAGACGAGCATAAATTGCTTAGCAACCATATTACAGTAGGTACCTAAACGACTCACAACCCGTTAAATACTAATTATTAAGCAGTTCCGGTAGCCATCTGTGGTCTTCATCATCAGTTCCACTTCACCAAATGCTACTTTCCAACAGTAAATGTACAAGTTACTATAAAAAATACCCAAACCGCTATAGGTGTAGCTATAAAATTTGAGGATTTCCATGGGATCCCCTCATCAGATTCTGATTTGGTAAAAATGGCACCACCTCGGGAGCATACCCTTTCAAACACAAAAAGAATTTTCAAAATCGGTCCACAATTATTCACGGAGAAATCCGTGAACATACATACAGATGAACATAACCTCCTCCTTTTTGGAACTTGGTAAAAAATACGAAACAACATGGACGAACGGACGTAAGGCGAGAGATTGTTTGGCACGAAGCCAAAAATTACTAACGTTTCACTCATGAAAAACAGTCCTGTGTTTGTAGGCGGGAATTTATGACGGCACATCAGCTATCCGTTCAATGCCCTTACAGAGATAAATAGAAATCAGGTACCTATATATCCACGCAGAGATAAGCCTACCTAATAACATACCTAAAATAAACTGTAACTTATTTTTTGCCTAAAACATCTGTCCGATTTCAACGCAAGTAAAGTCTTCAGTAGAGCTGCACGATTACTGACAAATGCTTGCCCTGATTGGACAGGTCCACTCAAATTTGTGTGGTTATTTCCTCAAAAGACTATTTCAGACACGGACCTCACATGATCTGACCAAGATTATGTCTGGACTTTAAAAGAGACTTGGACCCCTGAGTTTGTATCGCGATTTCTTCTCAGGGGTAGTCAGATAGGAAATGTCGACTCCATCTAGCTTCTTCTTGTTTATTTATAATATGACGTGTAAAAGTGATTCCGACATCCTATTTACAGAATAAACAATTTCATTTCATTTCAGTGCGAGTAAAAAAAAAACATTGTAACGAGGTAGGAAGACGCTGCAGAGCTACTTCGCATTCCATTCAAGTTGAATAAAATCGGAAGAAGAGAGGTTAACAGTGAATCCTTGTAGGTCATAGTTAATAGAGTCACGTATAATGAATGCAGAGATTTAACTGCTGCTGTGTATCTAAACTCAAATTGATAAAATAGTAGGATAAAATTGATATACTTAATAGGATAAAAAATAACCTTAATTTTGGAAGTCGGTGCCTTTGGATCTCTTTTAGTTTTTTGCCACCGACTTACAAAATTAAGGTTATTTTTCACTTTGTAGTATTTTTTTGTAGGTTGTTTTTTTTTGTAAAAAGTTATTTTTATTTTTTACTTTTTAGTAGGTCAGTTTGCAATTTATCTAAGTTACAATAGCCTAATGTCAACTGCTCATAACCTTTTACACAATATTGCTTTTCCCGATGCAGGGGCGTTAATAGTTCAGAAGTTCTACTGGTAAGAACCAGAAGAACTGGAACTAATTGTGCTTTTCATGTGCAAATGCATGAGTTACTACACAAATATTGAAATCGATATAGGTGTGCCTTGAGGACTGCCCTCGATTTCCATGGGATCCTGTCATCAGATTCGGACATGGTGACAAAGGGACCACCTCGGGAGCATACCCTTTGAAACAAATAAAGAATTTTTTAAATCGGTCCACAATTGACGCAGCAATCGGTGAACATAAAAAAACATAAATACATGCGAACATATAACCTCCTCCTATTTGGAAGTCGGTTGAAAATAGTATGAGCCCTAACGAAAGGACATAACGCAATACCTAGGTATAAGGTACCCTAGGAAAATTACCTGTGCAAACACAAATGGTTATTTAGTAATTTATAAAAAAAAAACATACTAGCATTCAAAGGTTCGACTTGAATATGGTGCTCGGTGTTTAAATTACTCGTCACATATTAGAGCTGGCCAGTGCGGTGATGCGTTGAATTATTCACGGCCGGCGGCGCAGGGCAGCTACTCCGCCTCGCCCGAATACTAATCATATCCATACGGTTACTTTTCTTCAACCTGAGCAACAATTTTTTGTATCCCAGTGTAGTTTCAATTATAACTCCAAAAGGAAAATTCTAGCTAACTAGCACACCTATTTTATAAAAATAAATCTACAGTAATTATATTTTCGGTGCAAATGAAAGTAGATGGTAGTGTTTTAACAGTGATAAAACGATGGACGCACACTGATCAAATATAACGTGAAAGAAGGTCACGTATAGCCATAAAGCACAAAACAAGCGAATTGTGTCGCTACTAGTAACTGAAAACAAGACTGGGTCGTTTAAAAGTCAGTTTCAGTAGGTACAAATTGTGTAAATTGGCCAAAACATTTGCGACGTAGCTTTATTTATTATGCTCAGAGAAAGTTAATAACAACTGTCGGACCGACCTAAATCCCAGATTAAATTATTTAACATTATGGCAACAAATTTTGATGAAAGACTAATGTATCACATTAATAAACAATATTACGCACGAGACAACCAGACTTGTACATGATTAGTGCAGGCAAGCGCGACGTTGCCGTGTCGGTTTGCCGCTTTGACTTAGTCACTATTTCCAAATTCAAATTTAATATAATTTACATTTCACACACAGCTTTATCGCATTCCAAATTATTTGATATAATCTATCACATCTATAAATATAAATATTTTTTCCCACAGCGGCTGGAGTGGCAATCAACAGATGCACACAGGGAGCTATGCCAATTAAAGGGCAAGTCTGCCGATGAATGTCAGAATTACCCGCGAGTAGCAGCGCGGTCGCACGGACGTCTGTTGGTCTGTGGCACCAATGCATTCAAACCGTTATGTCGTCGGTACGCAAGGCACCCCCCTAATCAACATCTAGAAGAAATCGACGGGTCAGGCCGCTGTCCTTACGATCCACAACATAATTCGACTGCTATTTTTGTTGGTAAGTAACATTTTACTGTGCCACTAGCGTTTTCGCTTATGCTATTAGCTCTTTGAAGACAGGTTTGTTTGTTTTATCGCACACATAGATAACAAAAATCACGCCTTGTTTTTCTGAAGGGTTAGGCAGAGGTGTACCCATAGTACACCCACGTTTCGCCAGTTATTTTTTAGTCCCATGTAATAGGGGCGAGCCTATTGCCACCATCGGGCATAACTTCCAGACTCTGGGCTGCTACTGAGAAATTCCAGATGAAAAAGCCCAATAACACTTTGCCCAAACTGGGAATCGATCCCAGGACCTCATGCTCAGCAGTACCCTCACCACGACCAACGAGGTAGTCACGCACTACAAAACTCGATAGCAAATTATGAGCATGTGGTGCATCTGTCTAGACTTCTAGAGACACGAGTAAAAGGAAATTCTGCGTAAATAACGTAGAATCTCCAGTTTACTCGTAGCTCGCGATTATATGATTTGGCTATAGACATTCAAACTGGTACTTTACCTTAAGAGCAAAAGGAAACCTAAAATAAGATCACGACTAGACGCAATGACCCACCATCCATGTTAACACGGATTTGGTCATTTATATTACCTACATTGTGTAAATAATTTCCTTTTTTTTCAGACGGTCAATTATACACAGCAACGGCGGCCGATTTTTCTGGAACCGATCCCTTGATCTATCGCGAACCAGTACGAACTGAGCGCTCGGATCTCCGACTGCTCAACGATCCTTCATTCGTGGGAGCCGTAGCTTCTACCAGCCATGTTTACTTCTTCTATCGCGAAACTGCAGTCGAATTCATGAACTGCGGAAAGGTCGGTGTTGTTTATATACCATTTGTATGCCGTCTTAGACAGACTAATTTATTTTATTTTGCGGTGAATGTTATGACTTTAAAAGACATAGTTTAACGTTGTTCGTATTACCTCTGCAGGCAGTATACTCAAGAGTAGCAAGAATCTGCCTGAACGATAAAGGAGGACCTCATACGTTCAGCGACCGTTGGACTTCGTTCTTGAAAACCCGCCTTAATTGTTCCATGCCTGGAGAGTATCCTTTCTATTTCGATGAAATCCGTAAGTTTCTTGGGCTAAATAGAGATTTTATATTCCTAATAGAATTTTAATTTGTCCGGTTTTACAAAAAATACTTTTTTTTTACAGAGGCTACTACTGAACTAATAAATGGAATGTATGGCAAAAGCAGTAGCAAAAATGATATAATATACGCAGTATTTACTACGCCTCAAAATGCAATAGGCGGGTCAGCTGTATGCGCTTTCGCTATGAGGGATATCATAGATGCTTTTGAGGGATCATTCAAAGGGCAAGAGGGTATGAACTCTAACTGGCTGCCTCTAGAAAAGGAAAAACTACCAGAAAACAGAGCGGGATCTTGCGTTGAAGACAGCAGAACGCTCTCTGATTCAGCAGTGAATTTTATAAAAACACATCCGCTAATGGATAAAGCTGTTCCATCATTCTTAGCGCGGCCAGTTCTCATTAGAGTTAGTTTACAATATAGATTTTCCGCTATCGCGGTGCATCCTCAAGTGCAAGCGATGAATGGAAACAAGCATGACGTCATGTACATCGGTACGGATGACGGAAGAGTTATCAAAGCAGTAAATGTAGCAGCTAATGAAGGCGACTTTGATGCCAGTGTAGACGAGTATAGTAGAAACCCTGTTAGAACAGCTGTCATTTCAGAAGTACAAGTACTACCTCAAGGCGTGCCCATTAAACAAATGCATGTCGCCCTAACCACAGAAAAATTAATCGTTGCCTCTGGCGACATTATCAGAGCAGTGACTCTGTCCCACTGTGGAAACGTGCTATCGTGCAGGTAAAAATTCATAACTTAAATTAAAATATTACCTATTTATTTATCGAAACGAACAAAATAACTAATTAATTATGCTTTGATTTCAGGGATTGCGTTGCGTTGCAAGATCCGCACTGTGCGTGGGACTCCAAACAACAAGTATGTTCTTGGGTTGGAAACAGGCAATTTCCTAATCCCGAGAGGTTTCTACAAAATGTAGAATATGGAAAGACTGATATATGTAATAAGTTGCCAGCCCTCTTGCCGGGTGATAGACATAGCAATAGAAATCCAGGCACTAAGAAGCCTACCCAATCAGAATCAGACTTGCGACAGAAAACCGACGATATCCAAAACGAAATATTAATAGAAGTTGTCGAAACTAATGTTTTGTCGGACGATAAAACCACTACTAACAACAAACATGAGACAGGTAAATAACAAGTGATGTTTTATAAATTGATTCCGGTAATAATATTGTGTTTTTATCATGTGTATGGGGATGTCATGGGGATAAAACCTGCCAGCTGCTCACTTAAGATGCCGCTATTACCCAATCGTCCATGAATTTGACTGCAAAATATCAACATACATGATTACCCACACAAACTATTTCTTTTACGAACAATTATGACCCCTGGCGCAGCTGTTAATTGCATACATACGGAGATCCAATTATTTCACAAATATGTAAATAGAAAAAACTATGGGACAAAAGCCCTGCAAGGAAAAAATTTAAGAGTCAGAATTTTCTACTAAACACATTTCTTTTCCTTAACTCATATTTTAGTAGTCCAGTCCAGTTTAAGTCCCACACATTGTTATGGTTTATTTATTTATTTTATTTGATAAAATTTGAAACACAATAGTGACAGTAAGTAACATTACAGAAGTGCTAACATCACACGGACGAGCTTTAACCCCATTATTTATAGGAAGAATTTTCCTTTGTGCAGACTTGCTGACTGTGGAGGCCGCTGACGGCAACATCTACAGCGCGCAAGCATTGCTGACCGCTGTCGTAGCGTCCTGCCTCGTCACGCTCATGGTCGGATTCGTTATCGGATACCTTTTTTCACGGCGATTTCGACACCCCTTTTTTACCGATACCTCACCCTTCAATGAACAACACAATCATTTGAACAGGTACCTACTTATATTTGCAAATACATATTTTAACTAATTATGAATTCGTATGAAAAGTTTTCCTAGTTAGCGTGACTGACATTCTAGTTTTCCTTTACAGGCGAGTTTTTATGATTTCCAGAAGTGAGTCATAGTTGTATCTAATCCGCAAATGGTCGCTGAAAGTTTTTGCCACATTTTAAGCCCTCGCACTAGTTATTATTGTTTTCTTTGACCTTGTACAGATCCGACATGCTTAGTCACAAATCGTTTTTGCACTACACATGTAACATATCTCTACATATAAATCAACCATAATGAGAAACATGCTAATGATATATACACATTAGCAAATCACTGTACAATAACACGAATAACTTTTTACAGTAGGTTATAAATACAACGATAATAATAATAATGAATAACTTTAGTTAATTAAAGTATCTATTTCAGATTAAGCCCGTTGGAGACACCGTTAAATGCCAATACTGCGTACATGCCTCGGTCGAAAAACGTGAACATGGTAGCGAATGTTTGTCCCAAACAGGACAACTTACACATGGAGCTCGGCAAGGAGCGCACGCTTGACTTACGAAACTCTACAGAGTCCCTCGACAAGGATCTCAAGTGCGGAACCTTACAGAAGGTTAAAAAGACTTACATTTGAAAATTACCGAAACAAACCGTGTATGGATCAATTGACAAGTGATTGAGACGATAGAATCGTGTCGCGTGTGCCAAGTCTTCCGGAAACATTCGGCTAAGACAGTGTTTTATGTGAACTCAGTGTTTTGTTTACTATGATTTGTGTAAATAATGTGTCTCGTCTCCTACCTGTGTACAGTCTACTGGTTATTCCATAAAGCTAATGTTGTTATTTACTCAAGTAAACGGATGGTGAATATTGCATTTAAAAATGATATATTATCAGAATGACTGTAAACATTTGGGGAGTGTATGTTTCTAAGGAGTAGAACGTGATATTGTTGTTTTTAGATGAAATCATTAAATGATATCGATTATAATTGAAAAAAAATCGTTACATCTATCATAAAATTAAAGGACAACAATAAATCAGACTGATAGGACTCATTTATTATACACCGATTGTAAATATTCGGCTTTTAGTGTTAGTTAAGTAGGTAGGTACAGTTTTTGTCACATTCCATAATCCTAAATACGTAGGAAATAATATCAAGGTGCAGCTATAATTGTAAATATAATTAAATGTGTATATAGCGTTGTATTGTTACTAGTATCTACAGCCAAACAGGCTCATCGATATCGTAGCTTGACATGGTCAGCTCATGAATTTAGCGAAATTACATCGATATTCATAATGTAATGAATATTATTAAAATTAAATATCAATTGACTTTGCATGTATTTTAATTTCGTTAGGCACATTTAATTTGCAGTAATTTTTCAACATAGCAATTTTATTTATATATTTTTTGCATGTTGTGGACAGAAGGATTTTTATCTAAGTAATAGCTTAGCTGTGCTAGCTATGTTGTTTTCATAATATCGATGAACTTCTTTTTATCAATGTTTAACAAAAACCGCAAAATAGTATTTATGAGCTGTAGTAAATAATAGAGGTATAAATTTTGTTACAATATAAAAACATAATATAATTATTATTATAGCATGTATTGCTGTGCTAAGTGCATAGTGCCTTGTAGGTTGCCAATTTAGTGCCTAATGTTATGTAGGATACATCGGGACAGAGAAAATTATTTATTTATTTGTAAAATATTATAAAACAGGCTTATTTCGTTCTCAGTTTCAACTTACTAATGTCAAACCAAATAATCTTGACTAGCTATTAGGTATGTATTCCTATGCAAATTTACGTTTATACCATGGACTTAATTTAATTTCATCTTTATGTATATAAAACGTGACCTCAGTATTGATGTGGATTAAAATACTTATTAGGCTGAAATAACCACCAGACATCTAAAAATGAGCTAGTATTCCCACCGTAAAACAATCAAAGTCTCTTTAAGTTAAATAAAATAACTATCTATTTCTGTACATAAAAGTAAATAAGCTGTAGAGGGTATGAATATACTAAGCAATTTATCTCTGTACGTATAAATAAAGTGAGTATCACAAAATGTTTCCTTTCAAAATGATTTAGTGTGTATAGTAAATAATTAAATATTAATACCCACATTTTTGGATAATTTATATTAATACCGATGGTGTCAATATAATATCAAATACATACTGTTATATCATCCAAATATGTTATTAGTACTCACTACTCACTCAAAAATATGTTTTATTTATTATATTTTTTATATCATAATGCTGGCAATTATATAAATTTCAGTACTAGAAGAGAAAATATAAGTATTAAAACATTACAAAGTGGTTTTATTGCAAATTAAATATGCCCTAAAAAGTAACTGAAGAAGTTTTAGAACATTCTAACAGGTACTTACTTATACATCATTGTTTTCTTAAAAAATATTAGACTTAAAAGTAACAAGTTAATCTTATGATTACATAACTATGTATTCTTTGGTTATCAAACATCTTCTGTGTCAATATAATTAATATAGTTACATAAAAACTGTCTCTTTTCTAAAGCAGTTTGAACAATACTTGTGTTGATAGTGACACCATCATCACAAGCTACTGCCTCCTCTTTCACTTCTGAGCACCCTTCATGTATCAGTATAAAGTTGTGCAATATGCATGCAACAGATAAAAGAAGATTAACAGACTCTGCCTTCACAACATCAATATGATTCAACTTCCTAAATCTTTCCTTCATTAATTCAAATGCATGACCAATATAGCTGCGAGTCTTCCAGTGAATCTCATTAAACTTCATCTCTTCACTAGTTAACAACTCCTCACTTGTAAATGGAGTAATTAAGTTTTTTTTTAATTTATATTCAGAGTCTCCCAAAATATGATTCTCAAACTCCACAAAATTCTTTAACTGATGTGATAAAGCACTTTCTTTAAAAACCCTATTTTTTCTAGTCTTTCCTATTTCACCAATGTGAATATCCAGGAATATTAGAGATTCATCACACACTGCTTGTAAGAGAACAATATCTGGCTTATCTTTTTTATTTCTTTTTGACCCAACTTTAAAACGACAAGTGTCAATGAAACCTACGCAATTGGGGAACTTAAATCTACTGTTCACCTTTATTCTCGTAATATGTTGTTCCTCTATTGATGGCCAGCTGATAAAACTAAACCTATGTTCAGTGAGATGGGTAGCTATCTCATTAAATATATAGCTCACTGATGATTTGTGCAAGCCAAATAGTTTACCTATTTCATTATAAGAACAATCACTCACCAATAACCAAAGAAACACATGAACTTTCTTATCGAGGGGGATATTTCCAGGCTTCACAGAGTCCTTCAAAAAGTTTATGAGTGTCTGAAAGAAATGTGATACTACTGGTTATTTAGACATTTTAACAATGCAAACTATTAAGTAGGTAATCGATACAGCAGTCAATGTATACAACCTACCTAGCCATTTCCCAACCGTGTTGGGGTTGGCTTCCAGTCTAACTGGAGGCAGCAGAATACCAGTATTTTACATACCTATAGCGATTTATTTTACATACGCGATTGACAGCAGGGTGCCTAAATAAAAGGTAAAAGTAATGTCCAACTACTGATACCTTATTATAGCTGAAATTATATTAATAAGCTAGGTAACATTTAACTAACCTGAACAGTACTCCTCTTCATTTTAAATCTCATAGCATAATCTTCGTCGGTAAAATTTCGCACAGTATTTTCATAAAATCCTTTAATACGGCGAGTAACAGGACCAATTCCGGGACATTGGTTTTCTACAGACTGCGATGTGTGATTAAATTCCTTTTCAAATGCCGTACTGAACATAGTCATATTATCATTGTTTTCGCTTACTATATTAGCCACTGCTACAACTAATCGGTTCATACTACAAGCATTATCATTGTCCAAGAACATGCCCATTATAAATTCTTTTTGAAAATTGTTCATTTTTCATTTGACGCGTTTTACGATAGATTTTAACAGTGCTTGTGGTGTTGTCACAGACTGATTTATTATGGTTGACTTGTCAGCTGGCTGACTTGCACTGACAAGTGGCAGACTGACAGTGAGTTTAGAAGTTTTGACATGTTTTTGCGCACATGGATTTGGTTGGTTTAAATTTAGAGTAATGCTAGATACACACGTAGTGACTTTGTTCACCGTTCGATAAGTTTGCTTTCAATAACAATTGTCCAAAAAAGCAAGTTCGGTGAACAAAGAACAGTGGCTTCTGCATAGTAGCACATTCACAACCATTGATACATTTTTTGTAAACAACCATTTTCTTTTACGCTTAAAAAATTAACAAAACAATGGCAGTTTGTAGACAGACTGCTGTGCTGCCACCTATGACGAGCTTTCTATTTTTAACTTAGAGCAATACGCTCTAACGTTTTTAATATCATTCCATGAGAGGTCGGCCTATAATGGAAATGTATAGCTTGGTATAAATGTAGCTGTGTGTAACACATAATTAGTAATATTTTAAAAGTTTGTAACTTTTGTTTCAGAAGTTGATTTCGCTGCAAATATTGTTATTATTTAATTTATATACAGGATCAAATTAAATTAGCTAGCGAAACTCCACAGACTGTAGGTATGTGGTAATGGGTATCGATATCTAAACACGATAATTAAAAAAAAATAAGATGATATTTTGTTTGGGGTCAACGACCGCTGGAAGCTTTGAGTATTTATACGGAAGCTTAGTTACTTAAACAAGTTTTGTAACTAAATAAAGACTTGGCTAAAAGGTCCTAGCAACCAGGCCACCTAAACATTATGAAAAAAAAATTGTGAGTGTGGGCTACATTGAGGTAGGAATACTATGGAGAGGGCATATTCTACTATATGAAGAATAGTTACACAAATATCTATCATATCGACACAGTCATGTCAAAAAGCGTTTTGATTCTTTCTAACTCATCAAGAGCTACATATGAAAAAAGAGATATCTATATGTTTGTCAAGGACTAAATTTGGCAACTTCTGTGTGACGTCAAAATCTGTCTATGCGTGACCGGTCGCCATGTTTAGTGCAAAGTTTTGTGGTACAAAAGTCTGCTACGTGCTGTCAAAAGGTTGCTTGCTTTCTCTCTCGCACTCGCAGTAACAACCCTACGATAGGCGGCCATTTAAGTGCTCGATTTTTGTAGGTAGTCACGCTAATTTTGTAGGTATGGCAAGTCCATAGGTTTATATGTCAATGGTGGGCTAGGACTCTAGTTTTGTGTTCTGTGGTGTGAGCTGTCAGATGTCAATAACTGGTTTTCCTGCAACACAGACCAGAGCAAGATCGATTTTGTACTGTCTCATGTCTACATGTCTACAAGACACCGGACCGAAGAAACCGTAAAAGTAACCAAAGCCCCGTTTTGTAACAAATTCCTTAAATACCTTAATACCGCGTGAAAGTAACCTTAATGTTCCGTGAAAGAACAAGGTTTCTATATCCGTCAAAATTAATTTTCTAAAATTTCTGGTTTGCAAACGATTTCATTCAAAGCCAACTTCAATGGCTAAAGATGTTGCTTCCTATTTTACTGGGGAAGAAAGGTATGTACCGTTTTACAAGCTCTACAAAAGTGTTATACCTACTTTTACTAGTACAGTCGCATTTTTTTGCATCTAATTGTTGCATAGTAAAAGCTGTTAGTGGATTAAGGTACCAACATTAATTTAATGGAATGACCAAAAATTTAAAATGAACATTGTTTCAGCATAAAAAATCACAAATTAATATATCCTTCTGCATCAAGAAACCAAGATCCAATACTACAGGTTTTGAAAAGGTTTATCATCTGTGATGTTGAAAATATTGAGGATGAAGAGAGCCCAATACTCCTGGAGATAGCAGCAGGCTCTGGACAACATTTGGCACATTTTGCACCACACTTCCCTGGAGTTAGGTTCCAACCAACTGAAGTGGATGATAGTTTGTTAGGCAGTATAACTTACTATGCTGAAAATTGTCCTACAAAAAACATACTGCCACCAAAAATTATTGATATAAGCAAAAAATTATCATTTTATGGTTTTGAGGAAAACAGTGTTGATTATATGTATAATTCTAACATGATTCACATTAGCCCATATACATGCACAGTTGGATTGTTTGAAAATGCTGGAGATTATTTAAAACCAGATGCTCTTATGATTACCTATGGACCTTATAGTAAGGATGGTGAAATAACACCTGAGAGTAATGTTAAGTTTGATGCATCACTAAGAGCACGTAATGCAGCTTGGGGTCTAAGAGATATTGCAGATCTAATAAAATTAGCAGAAAAAAATAATTTATCCCTAATGGATACAGTAGAAATGCCTTCTAATAACAAAACCTTAATATGGAAGAAAAACTAAAAGTGTGTCCAGATCTGTAACAAATATAATGATACTGCCTATATGTATTCCTAATATACATTAGACTAAACTTATACATTACAATCTGCTTTTTGTTTTTTAATACTGCTCTTGAAAAAACTTAATCCCTAGTTACCCATTAACTGCCTGAGCGTATAAATAGGGATTATTCTCAGCTCAGGCAGACAGACAGGCAGTGAAGTTAGTATCCAGGCCTACTGTTTATCTTGTCAAAAGTATGCACTAATAACATAACTCTATAATTTTACACTGTACTCAGTTAAGGGTGAGTAAAGATTGAGGAGCTGGCTAAGTAGGTAATAACAGTTGCGTCGGTTGACCCATCAGGTTAAGCTACGCTTGGTTGGTCCGTGAATGGGTGACCATCTTTACATACCGAGACTCCTCCGTGCCTCAGAAAGTACGTTAGACCGTCTGTCCCGCCTACGCGACTGTCATTCGCGGATCGTTGACAGTCATTACGGGTCGTCAGAAGTTCGAAACTGACGAGCAGTCTTACCAAGGGGTCTCGTATTACCCAGTTACTGGGTTGTGGAGGTCAGATAGGATAGGCAATCGCTCCATGTAAAATACTGGTATCCAGCTGCATCCGGTTAGACTGGAAGCCGACCCCAGCATAGTTGGGAATAGGCTAGGCAGATGTTCTGTGATTGGTGTTTTTTTTTTTTAACTGCTTATATTTTTCGCACTGCAGGACAAAGGCCTCTGCATAGACAGAGAAAGCATGAGCATTGATCACCACACTTGCTCGAGGAGGGATGGCGATTTCAGACTTATAATAATAAACTAGCTGACCCGTGCCCACTCCGTTGGGCGGTAAACATTTTTACTCTATGACACTCACAAATAACGTGGCTTTCTATGGGTAAAAGAATACCTACCCAGGTAGGCTAGGTAACCTAGAAAAAAAAAAAAAATACTTCATATAAACCATCTACTAAATAATCCGAACAAAGCCTAAACCTTTTTTTTTTATAGGTGAGCCCGTTCTGGAGTTATAAAATTACAACGAAAAGTGGCATTGATTTTTAGGTTCCGTAGTAAACAAGGAACCCTTATAGTTTCGCCATGTCCGTCTGTCTGTCTGTCTGTCCGTCCGTCCGTCTGTCGCCAGCTTAGCTCAGAGACGCTTAGTCCTAGAAAGCTGTAATTTGGCATGGGTATACATATTAATCATGCCAAAAAAATGGTAAAATAAAATTATGAAAAACATTTTTTTTTAGGGTACCTCCCGTACACGTGAAATGGGGATGATATTTTTTTTTCTCGTCTATTCCATGGTGTGGGGTATCGTTGGATAGGCCGTTCAAAAATATTGTGGGTTTGGCAAAACCATATTTCAATTAAGGGATCCGTTTGCGTAATATTAAGCTTTAAAGTGCTAGTTTTTGTTAGTCAAGTGTCCCCCCCCCCTGCCAGCTAAATGGTTGGTTTTGGATATGTGAAAAAATTCATGGCAATAGTATATATAACGAAATTAAAAGGAAAACTATCACAGCTAAGTAGGCTTCACAAGTTAACGAGTAATAGTCGACCAACTTAAATTTGCAGTTGGAGAATTGACCGTAACGTATATCAATGTATGGGAGAGCATGTTTTTCAACTACAATGTTAAGTTTGTTTTTGGGATAAATTCATCCCAACTACGGAACCCTTCATTGTGCGTGGTCCGACATGCACTTGGCCGGTTTTATAGATATAGATTAACCTATTGACCCAGCTTAAACATCGACAAATAAATACTTACCTACGACGAATAGGGTCGTGCAATTACGTAAATAACGAACTGGCGTGGTCAGGGTTTCGTACAATGAATATGTTTATCTACCATGTTTTATATCCCCAAGAAGAAACTTAACATTGTAGTTGAAAAACATGTTTTCCCATACATTGCAACTGCAAAAATATGTTTGTAAGCAGAATATTGAAAGATTTACCATGTTATTTTAACACCATAGACTTCTTATAGGTTTTCCTGTAATCTGCAAGTAAAGAACTATTTTCTGTAGGTACATACCTACCTATTCTTTTCAAAAAAAAAATCTTATCTCAATAGTTTCGAAGAATTGAAAAAATCGGGGGAATGGTACATTTTCCTAAATCATATTTTTTTTGTATCCTGCTCAACGCAACAATCTGTCTTAGACATTTAGCTGCTCCTTTGTTCGAGGTTACTCTGTAGTTGGTCTATGTAGCAGTGAGGCATTGTCCATTGACCACTCGCTTATTCTATTGTTCAATTGGGAATCGGTTTATTAGAGTTTGAACACTGTTCCTCCTCAGTCTTGTGTATACAGTACTTCCAGATCCCACCACATCAGCGGCCAGGGAGTTGATATGTTTGGTTAATTTTTCCTGGTAGCTTTGACTACGGGTAGCGATTTCTTGTTTAACTGTTCTGAGCATCAGATCTTGCAGAATGTATTTATTATGTATGCATTTAGGGATGTTTAACTCAGTTAAACATGGATCTAATAGCTTTGGTCTGAAACCTTTCCAGGATGTCAATGTTGGTGTTACTTGCTCTTCCCCAGAGTTCAATACCATAATGTCCAAACCGGTTTCAATAGGTATGGTTTTGTATATTGCCATTTTAACTTTAAAAGTAGGTATTCATTTTAAAATTATAAAAAAAAATTGAGCCCCACTCAACATCCATTTGATATACCTACCTACCTAGTTACTTAATTATTACATGGTACAGTTTGCAAAACGATTTTATTGATGTGAAACATCTATAGCCGCACGTAAAACCGATTGCTGGCGGGGCGACGCATGCCGCGTGGCGATCAGATCGAATTTCGATGTTTCAGATCTGCCAGGCGTCCCGTGACGGATTAATTTTTTTATTTGTCCCTCTCCCAAAAGTAACCCTCGTACCTATTCAGAATTAATTTATTTACGTTACACACGCCCGTGTTTTGGTCACAGAAATTCATTTGTGTACCTACCAAATTTCAACATAATTAGTCTAGTAGGTTCAGAGCAAATTGGCTGTGACCGACGGACAGACAGACACACAAGTGATCCTATAACATTTCCGTTTTTTGCTTTTGAGGTACAGAACCCTAAAAAACGAACGTAGGTTCTCAGTCGTAATTCGTTAAGGCTTCTACATACTGGCGCCGGTAGAACAATTTCTATGAAAAAAACTTTTTACAAAACAAAATGAAATAACCGACTTCCAAAAAAACACTACAAAGTGAAAAATTACTTTATTTCGGAAGTCGGTGTCTGAATCTGTATTTTAGTTTTTTGCCACCGACTTCCGAAATTAAAGTTATTTTTCATTTTGAAGTGTTTTTTTTGGAAGTCGGTTATTTTTTTTTGTAAAAAGTTTTTTATTTCTTACTTTTTAGTGGGTCAGTTTTTAATTTATCTAAGTTACAATAGCCTAATGTCAACAGTTCATCACATTTTACAAAATATTGCTTTTCCCGATTCTGGGACGTTAATTGTTGAGGAGTTCTCCTGGTAAGAACCAGGAGAACTGCCACTCACTATAAGCATTGTGACGAGTATAGTATAAATTGCTTAGAAACCATTTATTAAAGTACCTACCTAATCGAATCGCAACCCGTTAAATACTTATTATTATGTTGTTCAGGTGGCCATCTGTGGTCTCCATCATCAGTCCCACTTCACCAAATGGTGTTTACCGAAATCAAAAATGCTCGAGTTTTATAAAAAATATCCAAATCGCTATGGGTTTGCCTATAAAATTTGAGGGTTTCCCTCGATTTCCATGGGATCCCCTCATCAGATTCTAATTTGGTGGCAATGGGACCACCTCGGGAGCATACTCTTTCAAACAAAAAAAGAATTTTCAAAATCAGTCCATAATAAACGGAGAAATCGGTGAACAAATTAAAATTAAAAAAAAACAGCCGAACAACCTCCTTTTTTAGAGGTCGGTTAAAAATTCAAGGAAATTGTTCTACCGGTGTCCAGGGCCGGATTTAGGGCAGGGCAACAGGGGCTCTAGCCCTGGGCCTCCCCAATTTGATTTTTTTAGTTAAGAAAGAAAATACCTACATTCTTTGTGTATCAAAGAAAACAAATCCCAAAAGTCTGACAACCAGTCTTACCAAGGGGTATTGTATTGTGGCGGTCAGATAGGCGGTCGCTCCATGTAAATACTGGTATTCAGCTGCATCCGGTTAGACTGGAAGCCGACCCCAACATCGTTGGGAGAAGGCGGGCAGATTGATTGTGTATCAAAGAAAAAAAAATCACATTCACAAGGTAGGTACCTTTTTAAGTTGTTTTTTTTTTGTCTGTTCTAAATACATTTTTGGGGCCCATTTAGTTGCCCCAGGGCCTCCACACCTTTCAATCCGGTCCTGCCGGGGTCGCGCCAGTATGTAGAAGCCTTAATACGACTGAGGCGGCACGGGCACAAAAACGTTTCATTTTTTCGATAGTTTATGTTCTCGCTTTATAGAAAAATAACGAGGTTACGGTGACATAAATATCTACATTATACTTTCATAGGCTTAAAAGAGTACTCTCTAAGTTCATAGAATAGTACATAGTAAACTCTTAACTATCGTGTTTTAAAAAAAAAACCGGTCAAGATCGAGTCGGACTCGCGCACCGAGGGTTCCGTACGTATATATGATGTTGATGATTTCTGGAAAACTGTGCTATTTAGAAACATCGTTTTATTTTTCCTGTAATCTTTAAGTACATAAACTTTTATCACATAGAATAATTTCAGATTCTTATCGGAACGGTATTTTTTTTTCATTTTTCATTAAAAGTCGGAAACTGTGCTGCCTAAAAAAAAGGTTTGAGAATGTGCAAACAGCGTTCTTTCATATGATACCCCACATGCCCTAGTCCCCCACCCCATCTCATGCCCCACTTCAAATTTTTAAGACCCCCTTTCAGTCCCTTTTGCAAAAAAGATATATTTTTAAATTGATTTCTTGTTTGCAAAATAGTTGGGCAAACGTCATCTAAAACTATTCAAAATTTCAAGTTGATAGCATTAGTAGTTCTTGAGATATCCAGGTGTGACAGACAGATAGACTTAGTCTCATCATAAGTGTTCCTTTTTACCATTTTGGTACGGAACCCTAAAAATGGAACGATCTTTTACTCCGAAACATGGCAACCAAGGAGGTAACATAACAAAGGTTTTATCTAAATTTCGAACTGGCTTGCAAATAGAAAGCTGTAAGTATATTGAAAAAAAAAAAAAAACAAATGAGCACATTGTCGCGTGAGGGCGGGAAAGTGAAGCGTCATGTTCAGCAGTTTGTTTCATTTTCCAAAATTTGTGTTTAGCCGAATATTAATGTGTAATAATGGTGGATTATTAACCATTAAGTGTTTTTTTTTTTATGAATGGCATCTCGTAGCAGACCTAGAGAGGTCGTTGCTACTTAACCGGATATTACCATTAAGTGTTTGTGAACGTGCATTAATGTAGGCAAATGAAACAAAATAGTGCAACTTCGCTTCAAGTTCTCTCAAGAAGTCCGCGTGAGGTCTCAGTAAAGTGCCACATCTTTACTGAAACTCAAGGGGAGTGGGCGGGGATATCATCATCATGCATTTATAATTCATTCATCAATACCATACAAGAACTAAAACGTGACATTGGCTAAATGCACAAACCGTGCGAAGCCAGAAGGAAAAGAAAAAAAAAAAAAAATTGTCGCGTGAGACTTCTTGGCGGGAAAGTGAAGCGTCATGTTCAGCAGTTTGTTTAATTTTCCAAAATTTGTGTTTAGCCGAATATTAATGTGTAATAATGGTGGATTATTAACCATTAAGTGTTTGTGAACGTGCATTAGTGTAGGCTAATGAAACAAAACAGTGCAACTTCGCTTCAAGTTCTCTCAAGAAGTCCGCGTGAGGTCTCATTAAAGTACCACATCTTTACTGAAACTCAAGGGGAGTGGGCGGGGATATCATCATCATGCATTTATAATTCATTTCATCAATATTAAACAAGAACTAAAACGTGACATTGGCTAAATGCACAAATCGTGCGAAGTCAGAAGGAAAAAAAAAAAAAAAAAATTGTCACGTGAAAAATTATCGTTGTTCGTCATTGAATCGGGAATTTATAAATAACTAGCTTTTGCCCGCGGCTTCGCCCGCGTGGATATCGGAAAAATTTTCAGGAGCACGTACTACCGAAATTAAAAGTAGCCTTTGTGTTAATCCGAATCAAAATCATCCCCTCTACAATTGACTATCCCTTTCCACCCCGTCAGGGGTAAATTTTTTGACAACCCTGATAAACCTTTTCTTTTATTTTCGATCTTAAATATAAATACCGAGTTTCAAATTAATCGAATCGCGCGTTAAAATCTTTCCATACAATTATTTTCCCCCACAAAATTCAACACCCCCATAAGGTTGTTTTCGAAAATTTATGTTTACAGTCGTTTTATTTATTAGGAAATTTCCGGGTCAATTTTCATGTTTATTGATCAAAGGAAACATAATATTGATATAAACTGTGTCCCCCTTTTCACTCCGAAAGGAGTTAAATACAGTGCTGTTTTTAGTTAGATCATAACTAGTGTGTATTGCGAATTTCATAATGGACAAAAACATCGAACAAAGAGTTTGTTTAAATTTTGTATCGCCAATGGGATTTCGTGTTCGAAGTCACTGAACATGTTAGAGCACGGTTACACGCTCAGTCTGGCGTCATTCTGGTCCATCAGTCTAGTCAGAATGATCGTGATTCTCAGATCATTCATTCTTACAGAAGGCTTACGGTGAATCGACTTTATCAAAAAGACGTGCATAAGAGTGGTACAGTCAGCATCAAAAGTTGATGACTACATTTAGATTTTCAAAATCAATAATATAAATAATAATATATAATGTACAGTGATTTTGAAAATTTGAATGTGGTCATCGACTTTTGATGCTAACTGTACAAAGCGTTCAAAAGCGGTTGAGATATGCTGGAAGATTTGCCTCGCCCCAGGTAGGCCATCAACGTCTTCAACTGAAGTTAACATCGCAAAAGTGAAGGAAATAAATAGTGACTAAAAATCTTCATTCAAGTTTGAGAGAGATAGCCGTTGAACTTTCTTTGTCTCACGAGTCGATCCGTAATAGGTAATAAAAATAGTTAAGAATGAAGCAATGACAGATCAATGTCTATGAAAACTTAATGGAAAGTTTTGCGCCCGCGATATCGTGCCGTCTACACGAGCCGTAAAGTAAAACATTAGTACGTAGGTATTACAGGTTTGGACGTGGGTATGAAACATGTTGTCACTCGGCTAGTCCCAAAAGAGCTGAACTTTCTCCAAAAACTCAATTGCATATTAGTCACTGAAGACATGCTAGAACGAGTCAATTCCAACCAAACATTCATGAAACGCATTGTTACTGGTGACGAGACGTGGGTTTACGAGTTTGACATGCAAACTACTCAACAAACTTCGGAGTGGCGTCTCCCAACTGAACCGAAACCGAAAAAACTACACCAAAGTCGATCAAAAGTTAAAGCCATGTTGACTGTTTCATTTGACTATCGCGGCGTTGTGCACTCGGAAAGTCAAACGTTAAATAAAGTTTATTATTTGAGCGTTATGCGGTGTTTATGAGAGCAAATTCGACGAAAAAGGCCAGGTTTGTGGAAAGAAAATTCTTGGATTTTGCACCCTGATAATGCGCCTTCGCACAAGGCCATAATTATTGTGAACGAGTTTTGGACCAAAAAGTCAACATTATACCATTGACCAACTACCTTATTCACCAGATGTGCGCTACCGCCGCACTTGCCCCAGGCTTTGAGGATTTATCCCCCTGGCCACGCCTTCATCAGCCGGGGATGGGATCGCGGAAGTCTGTCGCTCAGAATAATGAAGTGTCGATGATAGTGGACGTCAACCGGGAATCGCGGAAGTCGCACATGATCCCATGACCCGGTGCAATTGTGTGGGAAGGGAAGGGAACGCCGCGCCGCGCGCCGGGGTGATTTTTAGACAGCAACCGCCTTATTACTAAACAAGATTTATATTTGACATGGCTTAAACCATGGAGCCAGTTTTTGTAATAAGAACGTAACTGTCATTGAAATACCGTTCTTTATACAAAATTGAAAACTTAGATCGGTACTAAGTTGTCAGTTTTGTCTTAGGAACTTTACCATAGACCGAATAAAGTTCGAAATTCAATAATGGCTCCATAGTTTAAACCTGGGTCTGAAGATAAACCTTGTTTTGTAATAAGACGGCAAGAGTGTGACAAACCACGGAACAAAAAAAAAGAAACTACGCCTACATGGCTTTATATCATTATTACACAAACTTTTTATAACCCATTTTTGTATCCGACTGAAAGATTTGTATCTATGGTGACGAATAAAAAATAATAGACAATGTTGCAAAATGTCAAACCAATCAATCATTCATCGCATCTTAGGCTGCATTCCGAATTAGACCAAAATCGCTCACAGCGCTCACATCAATAATACCGACATCTGAGAGCTGTCATCAACTCGAAACCCTCGTGAATGCGCTCACGGTTGGATTACAGTATTTCTTTGTGTATAAACCACACACACGCACATTTGTACACTTCAGGGGGGGCACACTTAGCATTGTCATCAATTTCCATGGGCGACAGCGACATCTGGAGTTTGGTGGGTTAACAAAACTTGGCAGCCATCTTGTCTTGTTTGTCAAATTGTCAGACAAATGTCATTGTCGCCATTCGGCCATTGTCAGCTCCGGTTTTACCAAGGTTTTACCGGCGTTGATGCGCTTCCCGAGTTAAACTCACTAACTTAGCTATTTCTAATAATTGTTACTTGGTAGTCTTGTTACTGTTATTTGTTTTGTTTTTATTTCATATTATTGTTATCACTTTGTTTTTTGTTGGTCATTTTTGTTGTTTTGTTAATATGAGTGAACTCCGAAGAAGATATTGTATTTTTGGCTGTGATGCTTTAGGTGAGTGTTTATTACCATACGGTACCGTATTTACTAGAAGCAAGAAAACAGTTTTATGTTATTCCATAATTTCATTTTATTTAGTCATACTCTGATATTCATAAATTTCGTTCCATTTTCAGTTGCATACGGTGTACCCCTTCACCGGTTTCCAAACCCTGAAAACCGACCTGATTTGTTCGCTGCTTGGATAGCGGCTGTTGGCAGCAAGGTTACAGAAAGGGACCGTACGAAGATATACAAGAACAAAAGAATATGTGATCACCATTTTGATCCTACATTCAAGACAACTGGAGGTCATCTTATTTGTTCAGCCATACCATCAGTTAATTTGAATCGTAAGTAGAATTAAATTAGCTCAATATTTGTGAGAAAATAACATTTATAACAATACCAAATTGATTCAGATTATCAATTTTATTGATTTGTTGTACTCGTCAGAGTAACATAAAAGTACTCTGAAAATAAAATTGTGGAATAAACAGGGATTTGGGATCTATTATTTTTGCATTTGAACCAAATCCCTGTAAGACTAGTGAGCTGCTGCTGTACAAGAGATTTGTCAACTTAACCTGTCAGGTGTCATGGCAAAACTTTGATTGTGTTTTTTTTGTTTAATAATAAAAAAGTTAATCTGAAGGTTATTATAATGAATGTAAGGGATCCCTGTTTTGCTCTATTAATACAGAAACCAATTAAATTATTATTTTATTTACTCAATGGTGGGTTTTCATTGGGATCAAAATAAAGGCACTTTTTGTTCCTTTACTTAAATTCTCTAATAAAAAAGAATTTAAAGACTTATTTCTCAAAGTATCAAAGGTACAAAAAGGCAACATAGATATAGTTTTAATATTTATGTTACTGAATTATAAACAACTATTTTATGTAGTAAAAATGGAACATCTTAGTTACTTCACACAGACTGAAGTTGCATCAAAACACAGAAATATCAGAAAAAAAGTAATTCAACTGATTATAATATTGCAATGTTATGTTACAGGTGTTCAGCAAACAATCAGTACCTTTGTGGAGACAGACCATAGCTACTGTCAACCTAGAAGACAATCTGGTCATGGCGGACCTATGATTGATATCACCAACGTGGCTGGGTCATTGGTTCAAACTAAACACCTACCTGGTCCATCCAGATCTGGACCTTCATCCGCTGTTGGTTCTACAGAATTCTCAGGGCCATCTGGATCTACCTGTTTAATGTCAAGTGAAAAGTGCCATGCTCCCATACCATTGACAAAATTTGATGCAGGTACTTTGTTTTTTTTATAATTATTATTATAAATGTGAACTGGTCTGTCTGCTTGTTTGTTATATATTCACATAGCACTACCTAACTGGTTTAATTTATCATTTGCATACATAATTTCTTTTCCAAACGGTGGGATGTTTTAGGCTGTTTATCCATTTAACATGATGTGTGTATTGTTAAGTTTATCCAAACTCAATTAATCTGCCCAGCCTTTTCCGAATTATGTTAGGGTTGACTACCAGTCTAACCATATGCATATATTACATAGAACAACTGCCTATCTGACCTCTGCAATGTTACTGGCTCAACACTATACCCCTTGGGTAAGAGTGGTTGTCAGACTTTTGGGCTTCTGATTATCCATAATAGATGTCAAAAATCTACAAATGATAGCCGAGACAGAAGGCTTAACGTGCTTTCCGAGGCACAGAGGGGTCTCGGTATGAAATGGATGGTCACCCATCTACGGACCGACCACGGCAAGCATAGCTTAACCTTTGATTGATTGACCTGTGCGGCTGTTTCCTAACCACGAGTCCCTCGAGCTCGAGTTTATCTAAACTTTTGGTAGATAAGGATTGTGCAACACTGACCTTGAGGTTTATTATAAGTCTCACATTTTAAATATGTATAATAATAAATATGGTGGTGGGCAGGCAAGAGCAGCAGTGGGAAACTGCACAAGATAGTGAAGTTTGAAAGGCAAAAAGGGAGGCCTTTGCTCAGCACTGGGACATACCATAGGCTACAAAAAACGAACAACTTTTTATTTCCATCCATTATACATAATTCATAGAATTTAGCAAATCTTTAGTCTCTTACGTAAACAATTTTATCTAATATACCTGAACATCTTAAATATGTATGTTTTAAAATTTTAAATTTAATCTTTCAGGTAAAACTGTCGAGTTTCTGCAGAAAAAGGCTGAAACGCAGTGTGCTAGAAAAGCAAGACAAACGCAAAATGAAGTCAGGAGATTGCGCCAAAAACTTAAAACTTTCAAGTTGCGCATTAAACAAATCCAAAAGAATAGTGCGAACAGAGATTTTGAGAAATTAACTCGTAACATGTCCGAGTCGGCTAAATTGTTTACTCGAATGCAATGCATAGAAGGACGGAAGAAAAAGAAGGGGCATAGATTTACCCAGGAAGAAAAGATTTTATCGCTTTCAATTTTTAAGAAAAGTCCTAAAGCCTACAAGTTAATGTGTAAACATTTTACATTACCATCTAAGAAAGTCCTGAAGTCATTGCTTGCTCAAGTAAAATTGACTCCAGGCATAAATGAAATCGTTTTTAAAGAGTTAAAGTCCACAGTGTCGAAAATGTTGCAACAAGATCGTCTGTGTACGTTAGTATTTGATGAAATGTCCATATCTCCCCATATCCATTACAATGTATACACAGACGATCTTGTTGGTTTTGAGAACGATGGGAAATGTAAGATGCCAAATTTTGCCAATCATGTTTTGGTGTTCATGGTCAAAGGGGTGAGGAAAAATTACAAACAACCAGTAGCTTACTACTTTACCCAAACATTAAAGACATCAAAACTTAAAGAAATGTTAGTAGACGTTATAGCCAACGTACAAGCTACTGGTCTAAAGATAATCGCAACTGTATGCGACCAAAGCTCGGCAAATGTAAGCACTATAAATAGCTTAATCTCCGAAGCCAAAACTGCATATTTCCAAGCAGGAAAAGAATGGCGAAAGGACGTAATACGTGTTAACAAATATGATATAATCCCGCTGTTTGATGTTCCCCACTTATTAAAAGGAATTAGAAATAATTTATTAAATAAAGAAATGCATTATATGCACGAAAATGTATTAAAAATAGTAAAGTGGGAATACTTTCAGCGGGTTTTTGAAGCCGACAGGTCGCATGGAGAGTTGCGTATGCTACCCAATTTGACCAATGAACACATAGATCCTGGCAAAATAAAAAAAATGAGGGTGAAAAATGCGGCTCAAGTATTAAGTTATAGTATGGCAGTTGCTACTGATAATGTAATTGCAAGAGGAGATTGTCCCTCAGAATGTCGGGATCTAATACCGTTTATACTGCTAATAGACAAATTGTTTGACACATTTAACGCGTCATCTTTTACGCCGCCAAATGGAAAAATATACAGAGCTGCTGTAAAGCGAAATTCTCCTCATCATATGTTATGGCAAGATGCGTTGATAATGTTAAAAACTGCCAAATTTATGGTGAAAAAAGGTGATGAGAAAATTGAAAAGTCTGTCCCAACTTTAAATAATTTTATTAGAACAATAGAAGGTTTTAAATCGATTTGGCAATTATTATCAAAAAAATATTCCTTTGACGCGATGCTGACACGCAATTTTAACCAAGACCCACTCGAAAATTTCTTTGGATGTGTTCGAAGTTTGGGTGCGCGAAATGTTACACCCAACTGTGTGGGATTTGAGGGAGCATTTAAAACATTATTAAATAATTTCAGCACGAATCATTCAGTAGGCTCCAATTGCGAAGAGGATTCTAATGACTGTCTACAATCTCTCTCCTTTTTCCTTAAAAATAAGGAAAAAGGTAATGCTCCCTTGCAATCCCAAAGTATTGTAATTGATCAGCCCCTAAATGTTATGCAAAATACAAGAAATATTTCTGATTCAGGGGCTGATCAAAGAACTTATGTCTGTGGGTGGGCCTTGACGAAGTGTCTACAAAAAGTCGTCAAAGGTTGTAAAGATTGTAAAAGCAAACTACTGGGCAATTCGAACAATGAAATGTACAAATATATACGTGCCAAAGAATATTGCCAAAATAAGAAATGGCTTTGCTATCCCTCCGACTGCCTAGTAGCTTGTTTTCAAGAAATACAAGAAACAACTGTTGCATTTTTGAATAACGATTGCCACGAAAAGAACATCAAAGAAAGAATAAAAAGTTTCATTGAATTATTCACCGATTTTAGTTTTATAGACTGTGAAATACATCATGAAAAAGTAAAACAATGTTTTGTTGACACTTCCATACATATAATTATTTATAGTTGGTGCAGGTCTATAAATAGAATATTAGAAGGAAAAATCACCTACGAAGGTGGAGATGTGACAAAAAACGCAGCTCAGCTGTATTACAACAAATACAAAACGAAAAAATATTAAGTCGTTTGATGTTAATAAAATGACACTAATCTGAACATCTTATGTTTTTTTTAATTAGGTGAACCCACCCCCAGCTGACCCTAAACAGACTCGCTCTACAGATTGTCCTAATTTCTCAGTTTCTGGTACTTTTGACTTCGTTCACTATTGAAGACAAAAGTAATTTGTAAATAAGAGAAAAATACTAGGACAACAAGTTGAGTAAGATGTCTGTAAATTGAATAAGAATAATAAATCCTCATTTGTATACACCTACCTATAGGTATACATACTTATTAGTATACATACCTATATGTATATTAGAGCCTTAGTTCACCCACCAAACTCAAGGTGGCACCACTTTCCGTACATGCAAATTTTACCACAGAGTTGTTACTCTTTCCGTATATAGTTACTCTACTCTTTGGTACACTTCTTCTTCTTTGGTTAGATGGCGACTGTAGGCAGAAGCACAATTTCAATAAAGTAAATAAAAATTAATTGCTGTTCGTTAGTCTCGATATAACTCGAGAATGGCTTGACCGATTTGGCTAATTTTGATCTTGACATATTTGTAACATAAATAATAAGTAAAGACAAATACTAAAAACGACAATTTAATTTTCCAATACAAACTGTTCCTTTATGTATATTAGGGGTATCTCTTTGGTCTGTTTTGCCTACAAATAGTGTATTATCTATGGTTCAGAAATTTGTCTGTTTCATATCCGTAGTTTATGAGGTATCTCTTTGGTCTGTTTTTTTGGGATACAAAACAGTTGTTTCGGAAATAAAAAAAAGTGTAAGTGTCAGTTGGTTGTCAAAAAAAGATAATAAAGTGGAAGATGAACCTGATGTTGCCTGAACTTCCACTTTATTTTCTTTTTTCGACAACCAACTGACACTTTTTAGGCAAGGACCGTACAACCCCGGTTAAAAGTCAAGCCTTTCGAAAGATTCAATGGGTTACCATCATGATGTAAGTGAGCATGATGTGAGATAACATGATGTGAGTGAAATGTCACTGAGTTTCAAGTAGGTATAGAACCCATTGAAAGGGTTACATGATAACCCATTGCATGGGTTTTATACTTGAAACCCATTGTAAGGGTTACATGATAACCCATTCAATGGGTTCTATACCTATTTGAAACTCAGTGACATGAAAGATTTTTTGTTACAGGGCAACTCGGAACGCAACTTTATTTATTGTTCTCTGTATACCTATGTGTATAATCTATGGTCTATGGTTCTCCGTAAAAATCGTATCTAATCGATCGTTCAGTTCGTGTTGTCATTTCACAATTTTACGAACTTATTTTACTACGTTTGAATATTTATGTAGCTTTGTAAAATGGCAAAGCGACCAGCCTCAGAAGCTTTTCATGTTGAAGAAGTTATAAAGAAAACGGAAGGTAAAAAGCATTCGCTAGATTCAGACGAAGAGGACAGTGGTGCTGAGGAAGAAAGAAATAATGTTCTCCATGCAGACGACATCGAAGGTGAAGAAGACGGAGTTGCTGGAATGGAAGGTGAAGTGAGTACATACTTACCTATGATTTGCATTTTAATTATTTTATTTATTCAGTCAATATCACTTTCTACAACACAGAAAACTAATTAATACTGAACTTGAATCATTTGGGCTGCTTCAAGTTCAATATTAATTAAGTTTTCTGTGAATCTGTGAGTGGATAAACTATATTTCCTTTAAAACGAATGTAGACTTAATTATGTTAGTTGTCCAGTCCAGACAGTCAGATTAAAAGGCTTACCATAATAAAATCAATAATAATGCCCAGTTATTACAGAGCTGTGAAGCATTTAATTCCATTCAGCAGGAGTAAAAGCCTTGTCACAGACTACAATAATTATAATATTTAGATAGTTAACCTAACCCTAACATACCATCAATCAGCCAAATGGAAAAGCTGAGTAATGATGGTTGAGCTGATTTTGATGATTTACATAAATACAGTTTATACCACATTATGATCATACTATACACAGCTAAACCAATCAATATACATCAAAATAAGTCATGTCAATTAAATGCATTGTAAATAAAAAAAATGTTGCATTTGTCATAGGGGTAACACACACAAGGCAGTCTGCAAAGTTACTCTCACAAATGTAGCAATAATCTTTTTGTGTAATCTCATGACACTTGTGCTGAATATTCTAATAAGAATGTTCAAATAAATCAGATAATGAAATTGTGTTCAAGTATGTCCAAAATTATTTTTATAACTACAACTTGTATTGCTACAGATTACCATCACTCCATTCAACATGAAAGAAGAACTTGAAGAGGGTCACTTTGATAATCAGGGTCACTATCATTGGAAAAAAGAGAAAGAAATAAGAGATGGATGGCTTGACAATATAGACTGGGTCAAAGTCAAGGGTCGGCCAGAAGACAAGTATAAAGTGCACAAAGATGATGAAAATAAAGGGCTTGGGGATGAATCCAGCAGTGAAGATGAAGAGCCAGAAGAAAAGTTTAATTTACTGGATAACTACAGAGAAATTATTCAGCACATGAAGCCCAAAGAAACCATTGCAAAAACCCTGCAGCGCCTTGGTAAATAAACAAATCAAATCTTAACTTTATTTACAAACTATGACTAAACTAATGACTATCCCCAGTATGTTTATTTATTTATTTGTTTGTTTTACTTTAACATAACACGGCCAAAAGCCAATAAAGACATGTTTAGAATATATAAAATCTCACCATGGGCATGCATAATAAATTGTAGAATTTTTCTATTTTTGTAGGTGCCAGTTCAAAAATATCAAGTGCTGAGCGCTGGAAAAGGAAAAAAGCTGGCATTATTGATGAAAACAGTATAATAGTAACTAGAGTAACAGAACTTGCCAACCAAATTTTGACTAAATTGGGTAACATGGACATTTACCAAGAAACTTATGAAAAAATTTCCACTATCATAGCAAAACACGAAAATAAGAAAGAAGATACTGATTTGGATATGTATGCTGATGACTTTGATCAAAAGGAAAAGAATGTTTTGGATAAAAACAACCCTGAAAAGAGTGAAACTGATGATAAGGACGAGGAAGAACAGCCAGAAATGAAATGGGAATTTAAGTGGAATCAAAATGATGAAGAGATATCAGGGCCTCATTCTACTGAGCAAATGCATAAATGGTCAACAGAGGGATATTTTAAAACTGGTGTTTGGGTAAGAAAGCAAGGAGAAGACAGTCAATTCTACACTTCCAATAGAATAGACTTTGAATTATATATGTAAATTATGTAAAATAACTACCACACAATGAAATAAACTTACATACATATTTGTAATAATAAAATAGTTTATTTTATACATATTTTTTCCGACTTTTCAATAACTTATCTGTTAAACTCGGAATACTGACATCAGTTAACAATTTAGCTATTTGATTAATTATTACAATAAATAATGTGATCACTTGAACTATAACAAACTGTGATATAGATGTTCCAATTTCCAACCAGCTTCCAGTATTTTTCACATTGTACAACAACTGTATTCCCATTAAATTGGAATAAATTAGAACAATAATAATTAAATAACCAGTTGGAGCCTGAAATTAATAGAAAAAGTAATAATAATATTTTCATGTGGCTAAAACAAACTTACTCTTTTTTATACAATATAAATACCTTAGTTAAGTGTTGAACTGCTCTGAAACTACAAGCTACACTCAAAAATGGAGCTAAAGTTTTCAGCAGTATGAGTGTAGTTATTACAAAAGGCTGAAATGATGTTATAAAGCAGGTCACCCATCTGACTTCAAATGAGTTCAATGATGCTATGTTTCCAGTCCCGAAAAATGCTAATATAATATACAATATCTGATGGAAAAGTTAAGGATATTTGTTTGGATAAAAATTTGTAAGTACCTATTTGATGATAAATCAACAAAAAAGTTTATTGCGGTTTTTATAGATTCTCTAAAAGGATACGAAAAAGAATGCTCTTCGAAAATCTTGACTGCTTATTCCTCTCTCGAATGTTGTAAATGTACTCCCATAATTCTTTTCGAAACTGCTTTCTAGTAGCTGTAATTAAAATCGATAAAACTATTACTTTCATAGAATTTTATTGAAAAAATATTAATACAAGTAAATATTTTTTAAATTTTACCTTATTACGTTTTTTATGCAGCAGTTTACATTCAATGTTTATCCAACATGTTAAATTAAAAATCAAAGCAACTATAAATAGACCTTCATGGGAGACTGATAGAAGAAGGTAGAAGTTTAAGATGGACGTGTTTATTGCCAATATGCGACATACCAGTCTTCTTGAAGACAATAGAGGTAGCACTAAGGAAATAGCTGAAATTTTAAACATAAATTAAACTTTGTTCTTCATGGATGGTATGTCCTTTAAGAGAGAATACTGCCAAGTTTCACCACTAGTGGCACTAGCAACACAAACAGTAATAAACATTCATTAGTTTACCTGCTGTAAGCCATGCTAATGTTTGGTAAAAATATGAAACTGTTGTGCCTTGTTCAAACCTCTTAGATTGTACATAAATATTGTGAAGGGATATAAGAAGTAATGCTGCTTGTATTGCAGATAATGAAATTTCTCTCTTATTTTCATATTCACTATTACAAAGTGGTAACAGTATTTTATAAATGTATAGCAAAATTACTATCAACCAAATGACACCAGCACATATGCTGAAAAAAAAACAAGATATCAGTAAGTTTCTGGTATGATAAAAGTGTTTCATTTGCAGATCAATTAAAACACAAAATTACTTACACTAGTTCAATAAAAACATTTTTTCCAACAACAGGCATGAAGGAAAATACACTGAGTAACAAACATCCAACAGGCCAAGTGATCAGTACCGTCTTTGATAAATGGTGTCTTGTTGAAGAGAAGAATGGCCATATACCCATGCCCAAAAGTGGGATGCTCAACATCCATCTATATGTAAAAGACAGACCCTGCAAATCATTTTTGAAATAGAAGGCTTATACATATATGGAAAAATATAATGTTTCATAGAAATATGAATTAAAATAATACTGCTTACCAATGCAATAGAACCCAGGGTATAACATAAAATCTCAAATAACAATAAGCCAAATTTTCTGTTTATTCTAAATTGGCCATACCCTTGTATCCAAAGAGATAGTGATGATAAAGCATACCACCATAAAAATAGAGGCATCATTGCATACAAATAATACTGGAGTGGTAAGTTTTGTGCTGAAATTAATGTTGATATTAGTGTATGCTCAATTAAACTAAGTATATAATTATAAAAAAAATTATACAGAAATTACTGAATCGTACCATAGACTAAATACATAGACAACAAGCATAAAGAGGAAAACATTGTAGTCAAGAATCGGCACAATTTCAAAGACGTCATGATTTTCGTTTCGGCTTGAGTATTGAATTTTTGTTCTGATAAAACTTTTAGCAAACATGCTATCCATCCCAAGAATGATAAAGTAACTAGTACTAGAAGTGGTTCCTGATAGTAATTGTGATAATATTTGAGGCCAGCAAGACTTAGGTGTATAATTTCTTCACTCAATAGTATCAATTTTTCATACTCTTCTTCAGCTAGTAGGTTCTCGGTGAATTGTATAAGCTCTTTATATTTTCCTTTGCCGAATGGTTCATAAGGTTGATACAGATATGAGATAGCATATTCCTCCACATCAAGTCTTTTCTTGTTATATTGTGATGCTAGTTGCCTACTGTTGCTATAAATAGCTTTTGCTTTGTTAGACAAGGTCATATCAAACAGTTCAGTTGTTAGTTTTCCCTGAAATTCAAAACAATCACACTTCTAAGTCTAACAAGCTATAGCAATTTCAACAAGATTTTTAATGGTGTGAATAAAAACCACCTCAACTGCTCATTCAAATACTCTATTCTGAATGTAGATGTCAACCACACACAAATGCAAAAAATGCTTGTAGAAGCATTTAACTATGTATGCACATCAAGCTACTACAATCCGTCAAATTTCTTTAATAGATTTTCAACTTTATCTCTACAGCATAAGGTTCAAGGTTGATTGGGAAAATTTGACAGTTTCGGGTAGCTTGACCTGCAGCTGGCGTCTGTACCTGTTACAGTATTTTTATCTCACGTAGCGACGCGCGCTATACCGTTACCAAGTGTACAAACATGCTATGAATTTGTGTGTAAGGAGCAGGTCTCGGTAGCGTCCGAGACAATGGCGAAGTCGAAAGTGTGTGTTATGTGATGACGCTACTCGTCTTCACGCACACATTCACAGCGTGTTTGTACACTTGGTTACCACAAGTAAAGCGCGCGTCGCTTCGTGAGATAAAAATAGTATACGTGTATTTATTTGTACACTAATTATTAGGATGTTGCTTTATAAGTAAAAGAGAAAGGAAAGGGTACCTAAACTTATCGAAAACATTGATTATTTGTTAACACCTTCAAATACTTACTCTAGAATTTACAGGCACAGGAATAGAAAGAATAGTAGACATAAGAGGAGTTAAATCCACTTGATTAATGTCTATCCTGTGTTCTAAGGACATGCCATCTGTTTCAGGATCAAGTTGCTGTATTTCTGTTTGCTTTACTCCTGAGCCCCATATTACGTAAGGTGTTTTAGTTTCATGGTCGTCTCCTGCTCCATGTGAGCCTTTAAGACAAGACATACTGCTATGTAAAAAGTATTATATTAAGGCCAATCCATGGATCCCTTATGAAATATTGCAACATCAGGGAAAAAGGTGCAAATTACCAGTGGTCTTGGCTCTAGAGATAGAGAAGGCTTCTAACAATATTTATATACAAACACAAACACACATAACAACAAAAAACAACAAAACACACACACAAAACACAGAACAAAACAAAAAAACAGACATAAAACAAACAAACAAACATTAATAAAAATTTATATCTGTAACTTTTATGGTGTAATAAAGAGTATTCTATTCTATTCTATACATACATCCCATGTTAATAGTAGAAATACCTTTCCTTTATTAAGGTCAATTCAATGCGTTACCTCTAGTTTCATCTTAGGTGTTCTGTGTTGGTAGGGTCTGGGGTATTAAGTCATTTACCCTAAAACTATTGGCACAATGACTGCTAAGTGGACACTTAACATTATATTTATAGGGTGATTATGTTTAAATCATTATAAAGATTATATTTTGGGAAGTTAAAATAAGGTATAAATATAAGTTACCCCAATCTGTCATGCCATGGTCTGAGGTCATCAAAAATGTAGTTTTTCCATCATCGTTATAATAATCTCTTATCACTTTTTCTATTTCCTTTATTCCTTCATCAACATGTTTCAATGTAGTTAAGAAGTTCCTGTAATTATTAGGTTTATATTATTTTTCTGGGCTGAAAGGGGGAGTATTAATTATTACTATAGCACATAATAACACAGAATAAATTAAACTTACGGTGTCTTTGGTTTATGCGTATGCCCTGCTGTATCAGTTCCCAGTAGATGTAAAAAGAGTACTATTTTATTGCTTTGCAATTTTTCTTTAACAGCATTATCATTATCAGCTTTTTGGAAAAACTGTTTCACATTGTCAAACACCCATGCATCTAGTAGTGTAGTGTTTTTGTCTGCACTAAAACTTTGGTCATAAGGGTCAAATTCATGTACAACTATGTGATCGTCAATATTAGCTTTTGTGAAAATATTCACAATGTCATAAGTACCCCAACACCAAGTGTAGGAAGTTTGATTAAAGACTGAATCAAAATCAACAGGGTTTTCTTTCCAACCTTTAGCAATAGCAGAAGGGTCTTCATAGAAACCTGCAATAACTGCCACATGTCCTGGACGTGATTCAGTTGGCACTTGAGTATTTGAAATTCCCCATCTACCATAAGAATTTGCCACAGACCTGGAATAAATAAAAGTTTGCATCAGATCAAACATTTCAACTCTACCCTTAGCAAACATCATATGTAGGTTGTTGATTAGAC
This sequence comes from Tiliacea aurago, assembly GCA_948098905.1. Lineage (NCBI taxonomy): Eukaryota > Metazoa > Arthropoda > Insecta > Lepidoptera > Noctuidae > Tiliacea > Tiliacea aurago. The sequence goes on from OX402577.1 coordinate 14,173,726, forward strand.
TACCAATTATAAACCATCAAGTGAAATTGAACTCTTTATGAAATAGGTCTAAATTTTTCGTCCCTACTCTTGTTTAGGGCAGGGTGATAGGAATATTTATTTTGATATATCCAAGCAACAAACATGGTAATAAAAGAATTTGCTTGAATATTAAGGGCTGCCATTTATGTGATCCTTTGATCAAAATAAAGATTCTGTGTAACAACCCTCTGACCAAATTAACAACTAAACAATCTGTGTGTAGTTGTCTATTAGTCAAGTATTATTTAGGTACACAACACAAACCTCAAGTAAGGCATTGTCGTATGATTAACTAATGATTCTGCTCTAAGTCCATCGACCATTATGAGAACGAGTCTTTCAGCGAGGTATTCATGCTGGGGCTGGTAGGGCATCACATTCTTCACAATAGGTGATTTAAAATATATGTCAAAAATTGAAAACAAAAAAGTAAAGTGTAAGAAAATTCCCACGATAAACATCGCTACTTGCTTTAAAATAAAACTTCATAACAATTCAGGAAAGCTCTATCCAATCCAAATCAATCGGTAAAGCAACACAAATATCTACATTTACATTTAAGAGTTTTGACATTGACAATTGCATGGTTACTTTTTTTACTGGAACACTAAGGCTGCATTCCCAATTAAGACCACAATCGCTGTTGATCGATTTTAGCGCGCTAAACGGTGATAGGGAACAGCGAATAAGGTCGATCGGAATGTAGCCTAATGCTAGTTTCACACGCTTGTCAAAACTCATCAAATAATAAAATAGCCTTTATTTCCTCTAACCCTTCTTCGTACACACGGCTACAACATATCAAGCTATACATTTCCAGTATAAGCTGATCTCGTATTGAACAGGATTTCCGTAAAGTCAAAGTCAAATTGTTTATTTCAAATAGGCACTTAAAAGGCACAAAAAAAATAGAATTGATTCTAGTCGCCCCTTCCAAAATGTAGTTTCGTATGGAGAAGAATGGGCAAGAAACTCCACCGGTACTCTTTTAAAATCTTGTACAATATTTTTATAGGTACTTACATTAATTTTATGTGAAGACGATGCACCTAGAATAAAATTACTATACCACAATAGGTAATAAAAAGAGTTAAGAATGAAGCAATGACAGATAAATTAATTAGGTGTTAAAGAACATGGTGCTCACATATTTACAAAAATTGTAAAAAATATATACGATTTCCTAAAAAATAACAAGAATATCAGTGTGAGTTAAGGTAATCACAGAATTTAAAATAAATGTCATAAAAATAATAAATTATACAATTAAAATAGCAACCTGTTTGATTTTGTCTAGACTCTAGATTGTCCTATGGAGCAGGACCAGCATGTTTCCAAGCATTCTTATCTTGTATAAAATCCTCTAATTTGTAATATGCTTGTTTACAAAGTGTTCTTATAATATGAGTTTTAAATTTTCTTTCATTTAGTTGCAATATATCACAAGGTATTTTGTTGTAACATTTAACACAGTACCCCATAAAAGATGTATGTGCTTTAGATAACCTGAAAAATGGTTGATCTATTTTGTCTTTATTTCTAGTACACTATTAAAATTATGTCTATCACTTATTTTATTAAAAAAATGTAGATTTTTCCTAAAATAAGTGATAGACATAACCTGAACATGACCTGTACAATGAGAGCCTAAACTGGATATGTATTGCTGTGTGTACATACATGAACATCTTTTTTAATAATCAGATTTAATCATGGTTACTCTTAGAGCATTTATATGTTAAATGTTCTAAGTGGTTTCTGGTTGTTAACCCCATGTTAGCATTTACCTAAAGCTAAAAGCGGTGGCAGCCTCTAACGTCCGCAGTGACGGCTGGTGTCCGCTAGGAGTAATTGTGTTCTGTGCGGCTGGTATGAAAATGATGGCAGTGGGTTCAGTGGCAAAGATTTAAATCGTTAGATTCGCCCTACCGCAACCGTGTCAAAAGGTAGTCGACTAGTCGCATTTCTGTTTCGTTATAAAACCTCTGATACACAATCATAAACCATGGGCACTTTTTTCATATTATGTAAGGTGAGGGTGAGTGGGGTGAGTGCTACCCTTTAAGAGTAACCATGATTATATCTGATTATTCAAAAATTGTTCATGTACACACGGCTACATCATATCAAGCTATACATTTCCAGTACCTATAAGCTGATCTCGCATAGAACAGGATTTCCGTACAATGAGAGCCTAAACTGGATATGTATAGCTTAATGTGTAGCCGTGTGTACATGAACAATTTTTTAATAATCAGATTTAATCATGGTTACTCTTAGAGCATTTATATGTTAAATGTTTTAGGTGGTTTCTGGTTGTTAACCCCATGTTAGCATTTACCTAAACGCTACGGTTTCGTAGAAAAGCGGTGGCAGTCACCAACGTCCGCAGTGACGGCTGGTCTCCGCTAGGAGTAATTGTGTTCTGTGCGGCTGGTATGAAAATGATGGCAGTGGGTGCCATGCCATGCAGTGGCAAAGATTGAATGTCCATTTCAACCGCGCGGCCAAATTTTGCCAGGAATTTGTGGTAATTTGTTACTATACACACCTCTTTTCCTGAATTTGTTGCAAAAAAAAAACCGGCCAAGTACGTGTCAGACCACGCACAATGAAGGGTTTCGTAGTTAGGATAAATTCATCCCAAAAACAAACTTAACATTGTAGTTGAAAAACATGCTCTCCCATACATCTATATACATTACGGTCAATTCTTCAACTGCAAATTTAAGTTGGTTGACGATTACTCGTTAACTTGTAAACCCTACTTAGCTGTGATAGTTTTCCTTTTAATTTCGTTATACATACTACTGCCATGAATTTTTTCACATATCCAAAACCAATCATTTAGCTGGCAGGGGGGGGGGGACACTTGACTCTAACAAAAATAAGCTTAATACTACGCAAAGGGATCTCAGATTAGAAAAATGTTTTTCACAGACCCACAATATTTTTGAACGGCCTATCCAACGATACCCCACACCATGTATAAGACGAGAAAAAAAAATATCATCCCCGTTTTACGTGCAAGGGAGGTACTACTTACCCTAAAAAAAAATGTTTTTCATGGTTATATTTTACGAATTTCTCGGCGTGATTAATATGTACACCCATGCCAAATGACAGCTTTTTAGGACTTAGCGTCTTTGAGCTGAGCTGGGGACAGACAGATGGACGGACAGACAGACAGACAGACGGACATGGCGAAACTATAAGGGTTCCTTGTTTACTACGGAACCCTAAAAAACCAAGACGCTATGACCAAAAATAGTTGGCCGCTAGGACCGCCACTTGCCGTAGTCATCACCTGTGATTACAGAAACTTAATAATGCAGATAGGCGAATGATATATCAAAAGAAAGGTTTTAAGTTGTTGTATTTGTTGCAAAAATAAAAAGCATCAAAACGTAAATATACAAAAAGTTATGCTATATCTATTTAGTTTCCAAGTTATGGGTAGGTAGGTATCTCACCATAAATATCATTAATAGAGGCTTATGTGTATGGACAATTAGTTGCTAATTTGTTGCAGCGAATAAACAAGACAAATACAAAAAAAAATAGGTTCAATAATTTGTTACAGTCGATTTTAGTTGGCCGCTCGGATGGCATTATGTCTAAAATACAATGGCGTTTATTTCGTTATTAAAAATAGGTTCAAGCTTAGTTAAAAGTACTAATCGACAGGTAACGTAACCAAGTTTGGATAAATGTGGCGAAAGTAACGGTGAAATTCGTATTTTAGGAGATATCTACTAAAATATATATGGATGAATCTGTAAGAGAGTAGGGTGGCCATGGAATTTTCACAATAACGTGAGACTGAATCGTGATTATTGTAATGTTCGATAGTCATAGCTTAATTTTTTAGGGCGAGTGCTTACACTGTAAGGCATCCTTTAGCATACTTTATAAAATCGATTAAAATTTCTTTGTTCAAAAACAACACAAAGGCAAAAAAATCAAGTAATAAAAGTCAACAAGATAAATACAAAATCTATATAAACTAACGTATCATTTAAAAATTAATTGACACGAATAAATGACACAGAATGTAGACATATTTTCTTACAGGTAAGTACCTACTTATAACAATTTTAATAACAGAAATAGGTATGTATTTTTATTTAAAAAATTACATTTATAGTGGCCTATTTTTGTGCCTGGTATAATGCTGGTTTACTCACAAACCATACACACACACATCTATTTAAACCTTCACACAAATGTCGACTCATCCCCATCAAAACTTGGCTTGTAAATATTTCTAATTGATTTCAACTTACCCATTCTTTTTTATTTCATAGCTAGTTTTAAATTCATAGTTAGGTTAAAATTTTCTTGTCGCTACACGACATTCCGACATACAAAATAATTATTATAACATGGAGCTGATCTGATGATGGAGCTGGAAGATGGCCATAGAAACTCGGTAATTAACGACACAACCGCGTCGATTTTAATTCTTCTTGATGGGTGGACCGTTTTTAATGGGTGGTGAGTGGTGGGCGTGTTTCCCTTTCCGTGTTCAACTGGCGACACCGGTCTCGCGAAATCTACACGCTTTTGTTTTACTACGGAATCCTACGATCCCGTGTTCAATTCGCGTCAACTGAGCACGCTTTTGCGATCAAGCAACGTTAAAAGAAGTTTTACAAAACAGTGTGTAATTGACTACGGGGACAGCGGTACTTCAATTAAATATTTTAAAATACTTCCCGTTGTCCCCGTGGTTTGGTTTTACATTCAAAAATATGTTTCTGGCACTCGCCGGCCGCTGCCGCGGCACCGCTCGCTACGCTCGCTCGGCTCGTGCGTTGTGTGGTCACAGTTCTAACCTAACCTAGGTGTTTCGATTTAAAAAAGGTTTACTTCGTACGATAAGGGGACAACGAGAAATAAATTTAATCACGTCCCGCTGTCCCCGTGACAGGAATATCGCAAACGGGGACAACGGGAATACACTCTAATAACAGCTACATTGCAATGAGAAGCGCGCGAATCCAACTTCGGGCGCTCTCGCCTGCTTCGGCCCGCACGATTTATCCCGAACATTTACGAACGCGCTAAATCAGTACGGATTTGTTTCGAATAGACAGGTTAAAAAACCGTGTTCAATTCAATTACACACTGTTTTGTAAAACTTCTTTTAACGTTGCTTGATCGCAAAAGCGTGCTCAGTTGACGCGAATTGAACACGGGATCGTAGGATTCCGTAGTAAAACAAAAGCGTGTAGATTTCGCGAGACCGGTGTCGCCAGTTGAACACGGAAAGGGAAATACGCGAGTGGTGGTGTTTTGGTGGACGTTAATGTGCGACCCCATTTTTGGGAAAATAAGTTCGTTCGTTCATTAACGGAAAAAATTGCTACGCGCTACGAACTAGGCCGTAGGTATTAAAAATACAAAAAAGTTAAATATAAAATTAAAAGAAAAAAAATACTTTTTAAAAACAAGCTTTTATTACTTGTTAATAAAAAGAACTAAAAAGTTAAAAATAATTGAAACCTGATAAGAAAAATACCATTTTAAAGGTACTTACTAAATAAAAGCGTGTTACATTGTGATTGTAAAATAAAAATAATGACGGTGTATGGTAATAGTAGATTATTAACCAAGGGGATAAAGCAGTGTCTTCTGTCGTGGATGACGATTTAAATCGCGAACGTAACGAAGGACTCGAGGTTTACTCCCGAGCGTAGCGATGGTGTTAAAAACTTAAATCACGAGCGAAGCGAGGGATTTAAGACGAGTCCTGAGTGTAGCGAGGGATTTAAGTTCACCCAAGACTAAGACAGCTTTATCACCGAGGAAAATACTCTACTATTCGTACCATTTGCGAAAAAATTAACACAATAATAATATGAGATAAGCATTTATTAAAAATAATGACAATTAAAAGTAAAAGTTAACATTCGAAAAATTGGTCCAATTATTGATAGAGAGTTACATTTTTGTTTGGTTTTTGGTTGATGAGTTGATTTGAGTATTTCTCTGTTCTTGCGTCTGAGGAACTTGCGTTTCATTGTAGATAGTATACGTCGGAGATAGTGGTGGTGGTGCATCGTGAGTTACGGACGAAGATAAGAGGCCGGAAGTTGATGGTTGTGGCTCTGATGGATTAAGTTTTATATTTTCCTTGGATTTTGTTGGAAGCAAATTATTTATAATTGCGGCAGCATTTGCACTGATGGAATCCGACAATTCACTGTCACTGTCGCTTTGATTTAACATCGTAACGTATTTTTAGAACATTAACTTATAAAAAATAAATTAAAATAAACTTAACGTTTATGTATTTGAAGAAAACAAAAACGCGGCAAATTCCTAGACTAATATTTTTTTGTCGGAAAAGCAAAGGCATCAAGCTCATACGGCCTCGTCGGTTTTCCTAAATTTATTTAAAATCATAACTGCATAATAAATGTTATTTATTGTTCTATCAAAATTTCACACGATTTTATTTAGTAGGTACATATAAAGTGGTATTTCTCTTATCAGGTTTAAATTATTTTTAACTTTTTAGTTATTTTTAATAACAAGTAATAAAAGCTTTTAATTTTTTACCATTCATTCCCCACGACACCTCTGAAAACGACACCACCGGTGGTGTCGTGGGGATTGACAGAAATCACTATTCCCCGCGACACCACCACCGAAGTGATGTCCGCTCAACTGCTATTGATTTACAGCTTTCTAGTATTTAGCGTCTCTGGGCTCTGAGTTAAGCCGTGGTCAGACTGACAGACAGACGGACATGGCGAAACTATAGGGGATTACTTGTTAACTACGGGACCCTAAAAATTGAGCTCCGAGATCCCAAATCCAGCTGAATCTACTAAAACTACTTAAAGAAATACAAATTTAATCTAAAGTATTTATTTTGGAACATAAAAATACAAATTAATCATAGTTACCAAAGAAATAACACGTTTAAAATATACTAAAATAACATATCTGTAACCCGGTTCAGCTACTTGGGAAGGTGGGTGAGGAAAGTGAGAGAAGCGCGAGGTACAAATTTAAAACTTAGCTTAACCGGTTTTATACTGCCTTGTATGTAGCTACCTAAAAACAAATCAGTCAGATTGACTTTCCTGAATACTGTCTTCCCTTGTAAATCCAGGTACTCCAGCAGTCAACAAATCAAATAGTTCTTTCTCTTGTGTTGCTCGCAAATTATTCAATACAACATCGGTTGGAATCCTTTCTTCTAAATTAGCAGGTGGAGTTAGGCCCAGCGTAGTAAATGCTCTACGGACTTGACCAGTACTAAGCCATCCTCGTTGACCTGGATCAAAACTTTTGACAACTGCTTCTAAATGTCTAAGCAACAAAATAATCATAAAGTTTTAATTAGTGGGTAAAATGAACACAATAACAATCAATCAAAGTAAAACCATCCCAAATAAGGAGGAAACTCATAGAAATGTGTGCTTTGCATTGACCAAATCCATGGGGTTAGGGTTTTAGCAACTAGACAAACCTTTAAAAAAAATCGCCCAAGTGCGAGTCGGACTCGCGCACGAAGGGTTCCGTACCATTATCTATTAAAATAGCAAAACCATCCCGTTTGTTGTATGGGGACAGAATATTTAGTTTTAATAAAAAAAATTACTCGAGGAAAGAAAGTAGGCGACCGAAAACGCAACACCCGCGACGGCTTTAGCCAGTGCGAAGCGCGATCGGACGCTGAAGAGTCAGTACGCAACCAGCCGCGAGTGCGCGCAGGGGCAACCCAGCGCGAAAAGTGGCCGGACGCGGAACCATGTGGCCAGCTGCAAGTACGCGAAGGGGAAACCCAGCGCGAAAAGCAGCTGGTCGCAGAATCACGCGGGCAGAGGCAAGTACGCGAAGGGGAAACCCAGTGCCAAAAGCCTCCGCACGCGTCAGAGCCTGCCGGAGCCGCCTTTCGACCCAGGGGTGTCCCTGGGCACAACCCACGACCGACCTCAACCTCAGCGAAAGAGGGGCAAGCGTGCTGGATCCTCACACCTGGCGTTGCCGGCAAAAAATACCCTGCCAGGCACCTCTGACCCGCAGCCTGGACCGAGTAGGACAGAGCCGGCGAAGAGGAGGCGGCCTGATAACACGGCCTCCAAGCGTGTGAGGGTCCACTCCGCTCAAGGGGTGCAGAGGACCTACGCGCGAGCCACGAAGGTCATCCCTGCGCGGCTGGCCGTAGCAGTCTGCTTCCCTCCCCCCTCCAGAGACCTGACCAAGGAAGAGGCCACAAAGATTAAGACGGACTTGGAAAACTTAATGTTAAACACGGACTCGATATCACAGCTCCCGGCCTTCCGCGGTTACCCACGGTAGTGGACGGTACCGTGCAGCTGTGGTGTGAGGACGACAACGCCCTGACCTGGCTGACACAGAATGTACCGAGGATTAGACTCCCAGACACCGACCTCACTGTAACGGTGATGAGACAGTCCGACGTACCTATCCGCGTCCGAGCTTCGCTCTTCCTCCCACAATATAGAGGGGACATAGTCAGGCTCCAAAGTATTCTGATTCGTATGGTATCTGATCTGAATACTTGGTATGACATAGCCAGGTGGTCGCTGTACAGGGCTACTACTGTCAGTGGCGACAACTACGGGACTTATGAGCCTAGGTGTGCCACCGCAGGAAGTCGAAAGGGTCCTGGCCCGGGAGCGTCGGATATCGTACCTGCTCGGGTTGATATACGTGCGCTTCTGGCCCACGGCCCAACCATTTAACACCACGACCCCACCTACTGACACCCCGACTGACATCACGGACCCGACTACGACGCAACCAACGATGACAAGCGACACGGACATGGTTAAGCTGGAGGAGGTCATGGCCCGAGCGGCAATGGCTGACGTAGAGCATGACATACCGCCCGCATCATCTGGATGGAACGAGCTTCTGCTGGCTTCGTCTCCAGGTGACCGACACGACGAACGGCACAGGGTGGAAGTGGCGGAAGGATTTTCCGATGGATCCGTCTCCGACTTTCTCCAACCCACCGTCGTCATCGCCCCTCTACATAATACAGAAAAACCTCCAGCATAGCCAGACCACGCGCTGGAGGTTAAGGTGAATCTACCTATAAAATTGACATTAAACCTCAATGGCTACATAGGCTACAGCTATAAAATAGTAGGTATTGTCCTTTACCTTTGTTCGAACAACACCGGAGCTACTCCGAGACCAGCACGGAATATCATACATTCATCTAAAAGTTTCGCCGTAAAATCAGCTACATTACTTCTAGTCTTATTTGCTAATATTTTAGTAAGAAGGAATCTCACAAGCTCAGGTATACGACGTTGGCGCAAATAATTTTCAGTTCGAGCAACTGTTGAGAAAATTAATTTCTTCCGTTCTGGAATAATTTCTCCTTGAGATGACTCAGCAGATGTAAGACATTTACATACTGCTATTGGTTCAAGTGAAGGACCAGATGGTAACCGAGATAACGGTTGTAATACTTTATCTTCTTCTTCCGTTACAGTATAATTTGGTAATACATCACAATCGTTATAATCATTCTTTGAATCCATTTGAATTACAAACTTGTCAGGGATTTAATAAATTGATGCATGACTAGCTTGCTACTTATTCTTATTAGTAATCTGTGTGCATGACAAACGATATGACAACGATTGAACACCAAACGAAATTTTAAAAAAGTGTTTTCTTTTTAATTGATTTTTGTTATTTCTTGAATAAAAAGACTTGCAGTCAAAAAAGGTTTACTGTTAGGTAGCCAAGTTTGATAAAAATGAATTCTCGTATCTTTTCGACGAAGACGAACGTAGGTACGTTCAACGGAACATTGGAGTAGGTAGGTACCTCAGATTATAGAAAGAAGTAGGTACCTACAAAGGATTAAAAATGTATAACATTCGCGGGGGAGTTCGCGGGTACGCCCAAAGTTCACCGTAGTTAGCCTCGTCGCTTGCAAGTTTTTTTGGTTCTAGACTTTGGTAAAAAGGTTTAACATATTGATAAAAATACTTGTCAGTGGTACGAGTATAACGTTGTTTGTAGTTGTTTGTCTGACTTAGGTACATAGGCCCACACAGTATTTACAAAATTCTATTACAGGGATACTAGATAGGGAGGTCTAGTATCCCTGTAATAGAATTTTGTAAATACTGTTTTTTAATAAAAATATTGATATTTAAATTTTAAGTACAGTAAGAAAAGGAATAATAAAAAAACCGGTCAAGAGCGAGTCGGACTCGCGCACCGAGGGTTCCGTACGAATATATGATGGTGATAATTTCTGAAAAAACTGTGCTATTTTGAGAGGTCCTTTTATTTTTCCTGTAATCTTTACATAAGCTTCTATCTTATAGAATAATTTCAGATTTTTATCTCTGCAAACTTCGGAGATAAGGGGGGGGGGGGGGGGGGCGGTATTATTTTTTACATTTTTTATCAAAAGTCGGAATATATGCTGCTTAAAAAAAAAAATGGTTGAGAATGTGCAAACAGCGGTCTTTCATATGATACCCCACATGCCCTAGTAGCCCCACTTCCAATTTTTAAGACCCTCTTTCAGTCCCTTTTGCAAAAAAGATATATTTTTGTTTATTTCTTTCTTGCTTGCAAAATAGTTGGGCAAATGTCATCTAAAACCATTCTAAATTTTAAGTTGATAGAATTAGTAGTTCTTGAGATATCCAGGTGTGACAGACAGACAGATTTAGTCTCACCATAAGGGTTCCTTTTTACCATTTTAGTACGGAACCCTAAAAACAGCTGTTCCCTACATTTATGTTTGAATAACTCGTCAAAATGTAGGGCACAGCTGATTATTTTTTCGCGATTTCAGATTTAATAAAAGTTGTCCATAATGATGAGTACAATGACCCTCTTAAGAGGTTGCGCGTTAATTCTGGGACATGTAGTTTGATTGTCAAACGGAAAAAAAATCATCAGTGTCGACATTTTTCATATTACTCGTCTAATTACCTACTTTAAGTGTAGGTAGTGTAGGCATTTATGCTGAATTTTGTTTAGTTGTTTACGACTGAGTATTGATAAAACCTGGGTAAATGACTTATGAAATACAAAATATATAAAAAGTCATTCTTTATTTAAATAAATTAGTTTAGAACATTAAATTAAAATTCTAATTAACCTGTCTGGCAGATAGTTTAAATGTGCATTACCTTACAATAAGAATGGCTAGCGTTATAATCGGGGACCCAACCCCTACCAGTTTTAACCCCTTTTAGCCCCCAACTCCTGCCAAACGATACTAGATCCAACCCGTTTCTTTTACTAACAATCAATTTGTGTCGGCTATTTGTTGTGGTGTTTATACTTGACGGTATGAAGCACATAGCAGAAGTAGTCTTTGAATCCATTCATTTTAAACTAAAGTACGGAAATCGCTAAAGTATGAAATGTAAACAAATTAATTATAAAATTTGACAGAACGTTTGACTTTACTGAATTTTGGTTTTAAAATAAGTGTTAAACGTGGCAAAGATCCTAAGCTATTCAGCTACTAGAGACGTCAGTACGAACAATACTAATTTTAAAAAAATATATAAAAATAACTACAGCTTGTAAAAACAAAAAGATGAAATTATGTGTTTCAAATACTCTTATCATTAAAATAAAAATATAAAAAATATACCTGAAAAATACTTTACATACATACTTGGCCATAAGGCCATTCACGGTAAATAAAACTAGTTCATTCGCTGACAGCCGACGGCCGACATTGTGAATCGTATTGTGCCGCAAGTAAGTCCTCCCGAAAAATGATAAATTGTGGAGTTTTCTGTTGCAAAATGCGACCTGCCACTTCTAATTTACGAAATCATAGTGTTTCCTACCACATATGGGTATATATTAAACATCAACATGGTTTTATCTAAGCGCAATGTCGAAATAATCATTATACATATATATATATTCATATATTTACGATAGAAAAATACAGTGGTACGTTGGTAGCACAAACGCAGTACAGGGTAAGGATTTGCATTGTGCTGGGGCAACGTGATTGAATGATTGATAAAACAAATGATTTTTTCAGTCAGTATGTTCAGTAACTATTATTTTTTTGTGTATGTATCTTGACAAGTCAGCACCCTAATGGCGTAACACACAATAATCACAATCTAAATTATTTTGAAGGATAAATTGCTAAGCCATTGCTTCATATGTTCGAAAAATTGGTCTGCTCAACAACGTAAATAACGCAATGAGCGGTTGAGTCTACAAGAACCCGGGCACAGGAGAGAAACGTAGTGCACTTCGTTCAAGGGGAGATCTACTCTCTATGTCCGTCAACGAAGACGGGCCCGTCCGAAAGTAGTTGATCCGTCAAAACAAGTGACAAATTTAACTTTTCTAACGGGTAAATACACATCGGGATTAGGGAACACTATTAAATCATGTTGTCATTCATGTTTAATTCGAGCCCTGAACTAATCTTATGTCCATAAGTGATACGGAGTAGGAAACGCCCAAATTTTCGGCCGGAACTACGGATATCGTGATTAGGGAGTAGACACCAAGGATCAACGAGCACCACAAGGAATATCACAGAACCCATTGATTGTTTCTCTCTATTTATTACTAATGATATGGTCTGTAAAATCCTGACACGAATGAATAACATCAAGAAACCCATGTCACGAGCACGACGATCGTATATAAAAGAAGTATCGACAAAACTGTCTGATGATCTTTGAAGCGATGCCTAAATAAGAAAATTGTTGAAGTACTTGGCGAAACTTCGTCCAATGCTCAATCACAACACAGTGGGTTACAGAAAAAAAATGTAGTTTTGCGATTTAAAAAAAAACGTCGAATGATAATGTTCTGTTGTAAAAAAATCATTTGTATGGATCACCGAGGAATACTACGAGGGCGGCACTGAAAATTTCGGGAATGAAGTCAAGGAAGTCACACAACATTACTATTTAAAAATGTATTTATTGCTTTTCGAAGTATTCTCTGCGAAATTTGACACATTTTTCCATACGATGGAACCAATCATTGAAGCAACCATTCCATTCGGAAGTTGGGGTCTCCAAAATGGCCGTTTTGTAGGAGTCCACAGCTTCTTCAGGTGATGAAAATCTCTGTCCACGCAATTTATTCTTTATTTTAGGGAAAGTATAGAAATCATTAGGGCTTAGGTCGGGGCTGTACGGCGGATGGTCTAATAATTCTATGTTTTCTTGCTCTAAAAACTCTTTTGTTCTGTGCGCGGTGTGAGAACTCGCATTGTCGTGATGTAGGATGATGCGGCGGTTGCAGTTCTCTTTATGGAGTTCAGAAACGACCTGTGGCAAACAAATGCTAGCATACCATTCTGCATTAACCGTTCTTTGTCCCTCAAGAGGAATGGCCGGTTTTGGAGACAAACGTGGCCACCATTTTTTTTGCAACACTCCGTGAACGAACAATTTTTGTTGGCTTTTTAACTCATTTTCGAACACCCAAACTCGTGACTGGTTTTTTGTTTCGGGTTCGTACGCGTATATCCAGGATTCGTCACCTGATACAATGTTGTATACAGCATTTGAGGATCCTGCGTGGAATCTTTCGAGAGTTCTGACGCACCAAGTAACGCAAGCCGCTTTTTGCTCTTCACAGAGCGAATGCGGTATCCATCGGGAAAATAACTTTTTTACACCTAATTGTTCATGCAAGATTATTTGTATTTGACTCATGCCAATGTCTAAAGTTGCCTGAATTTCACGGTATGTCACATGTCGATCTTCCTCAATCAGCTTACGCACAGCATCAACGTTTTCTTGGGTGACTGCAGTTTTTGGACGACCTTGACGGGGATCATCACTGAGCTTGACACGTCCACGTTGAAATTCAGCAAACCAGCGATAAATTGTGGTTTTAGATGGGGCTTCATCACCAAATGCAGAAATCATCCGGTCAACACACTGTTTTTGTGTTAAACCACTTCGAAAGTCATAATAAATCATCGCTCTTGAATTTTCTCGAGTCAATTCCATTTTTCAACGACTAAACAAGTTTGACAAAACCTTGTGACAAGACCGAGAATCTTTTTTAAATAGATAAATGGTATTCGATTTTTAAAACCAAGGAGTTTTCAATTAAAAAGATTTTAATATGACAGGAACAGTGGAAATATTCCATTCCCGATACTTTTTGTACAGCCCTCGTATGTGTTGATTGCTCTGAATAAATGTGCAATGTGCGCAGCAGGCTTAGCACGAGAACCCTCTCTACGCGTTTTGTCGACGGAAGAATAGACAAAAATGACGTTTCAGTGTAGACAACAGAAAGTTTTCTACTGTCTGTAGCACGGCGATTACAAAACCAAATGTGAAGAGACTTGTCTTCTCTACCCTAGACAACTGTCTACAACGTCGAGCACGGCGTACAATCTTCCTCCGGTGTTGACAGCTAGGGATAGAAACCTTTCTTCCGAAATAGTCTACATATAAAATGACCTAGACAACGATTCGTTAGTTGTTTTTTCGTTAATTCGAGTAATTATAGGCGGTGCTTTTTTACTTTTTTCATGTATTAAGCTGAAATTAACATGTTGGGTTCAAATTGCGCTTTTTATTTAAGTTTTTTTATAGAAAAACTTCAGCGAAGATGGGAAAGAAATACTATTAGCGAGCTTGCTTTGCTTGTTTGGGAGCCTTTGATCTCACGGGAAGTGAGTTCTGTAGAATTATAAAATAAGCAAGGAGATAGTGCAATCAATGTTTATGCGAAGAACTCGGCTAGGACCTGTCGCCCAAAATAAATAATAGATTTTTGGAATTAACAATAAAATAAGAACAACATTGTATGTATTCTACAGTTTTTACACTATGTTGTCCCTTAAATTTGATTTATTAGATTTTACATTCACAGGGAATATAAAACATCTGACTATGAGCCAAAATCTCCTCATTGAACACTAAATTATTTATTTATGAAGTACTAGCTGCCGCCCGCGGCCTCGCCCGCGTTGCATTAAGGCTTCTACATACTGGCGCGACACAAAGGTCCCGCACGTCGCGTGACGAGCGGTGCCTTTGTGTCGCGTCGCGAGTCGCGCTGGTCTGTAGAAGCCTTTACTATGTAGTGATTATTATTTTCATTTACTAAATCTTACACACTCAGTTTTAAATGGAGCATTTACCTACTAATAAATAAAATATCGATAAACCACAATACAATAACAATGTTAGTACCTAGTAAAAACAAGGGCTCCCGCAGTCAGGCGCGACGTGATAGCACGACCAGTCTGCAGTACCCTTAAAGGATACTTCTTGCGTGACGCCATCAAAATAGTATAATTATGGCTCTTTATTTAAATAATGCCTGTACATTTTATGCAATTAGGTACCAATATTATATAGTGTTCTGTGTATGCAATACAAATGAGTTTTAAAACTTAGTGGCGCCACAGCCAATGATGTATTATACCTATAATACGTCATTGGCTACAGCCATTAAACAATATTTTTAAAAGGGAGATGCGCTAAGGTAGCCCATGAAATTCAAATTTTATTACGTTTTTTGCAATTTGCAAGTCAGTAACACGTTATAAGATGATTTAAATATGATTCGCGGCCGTAAAAAATATTGCTTTACAGAATTATAATCATTAGAATCGGCAAAACAACTAACTCTCTTCAAAAAATCCTTAGAATTCAAAAAACGTTCCAAAATTTGAATTTCGCGGGCTACTCAGCGCATCCCCCTTGACCATTTGCGTTTTGTAATTGAAGAAATATTCGTTAAAAACACTTTGCTTCATAGATTTGTTTGAGAACGAAACGCAAAAGTACGGTAAAATTGGGTAGTAATACACACCACTAGCGAATACCCCGTTGCTATGGACAAGTCACTGTCTACGAAGAAACCCGAGTCTAGGTGTGTCCTCGTGCTCGCGAAGAAGAGATAACGAGAAGTGTAGACAAGCGATGTCTATTCTATAGTAGAGTAGAGATCGAAAACGCCATGCTAAGCCTGCTGAAATGTGTTCGACATGTATATAATAAACTGGTACATTTCAAAAATCAGTGATTTCCGGTAGTCGTCATCATTCAGACATAATAAATGATTATGAACTATAAACTATGGCAATGGAGCCATACCCGCATCGTTTCATATCTAAGATAGCAAACACATCATTTTTTGTTTTGTTTCGTAATATAGCAAGGAGCAATTAGGCAAGTGCACAAGAAAATAAACGATACCGTTATTTCGCAAACCAGCCAACTCCACATTTCGTCAAACACATTAAGATTGATTTTGATTTATTTTAAAGATTTATTTTTGTTTAACATTTTAAGAGCAGATATTATCCACCAACGGTATTTTAGATTTTTTCACAAGAGTAGTCTAATCAAAATATTAAAAAGTTTTAAGTGTCTTCTGACATTAAATTTGCTCATACGGAGTTATCTGGTTTGCGGATTAAGGTATCGTTAAACGAATTAAAAGTTTGGTTAATTCAATCATGGATTATGAATGAAATACCGCGCATTGTTTGTATCACATCACTAGCATTTTTGTGTTTGTTGTCATAGGACAATAGCATAAATACACACAAAGTCAATCTGTGTGTGTGTTTTTGTAATTGAGTGGTTATTATATTTTCGTGTGCGTTTATAGGAAGCATGTATCTGTGTGCAATTGTCAATTTTTCGTAGTGTGCTGTATGTGTTTTCCTCACCCCCCGCAGAAAGTGGCATAAAAAGTTGTTCGGTGATTCGCTTTTTGGCATCTCCTAAGTATGTATACTCAAAGCCCGCGTGTCACAGAGTACATTTGCCGCGTGTCACGTCACGCGTGACGAGTGGTGCCTTTGTGTCGCGTCGCTAGTCGCGCTGGTCCTGTAGAGTGAAAATGGAGTGAGTGAACGTGCTAAAAGACTTGGCATCAAAATCCTTGAAAGAAAAAAATACCTTATCAAATGTAATACAGCAAATCAAAAATAACCGATCGAACCGTAGGATCAGCCGTTTTGTTTTGAAGATTTTGAATGCAGCCAAAGATTTCAGAATATAATCTTTTGATGAATATTCCTTAATCTATGAATTATGTAAAGCCCAAGTTGCAGTAGGTATGAGAATATTGAAATTAGTGGCCATTGTGAGAATTCTTCCACCATGGGGAAGGACATTGAAGAAGTACGAATTGGAAAAATCGACGACTGTAAGTAGTCAATTTTATTACCTTCCTCGGTTTGCCTCGAAAAACCACTACCACATAAATTGTTGACTATAACATGTACGTGTGCTTAATTTTTACAGGCGACTCAGATATTCGCATGACGGGACAGGAAATGGACACGATAAGACAAAGAACTATTGCCTATGAATACTTATGTCGATTGGAAGAAGCTAAGACTTGGCTGGAAGCATGTCTCAGGGAAAAACTACCGCCAGCTACAGAGTTCGAAGAAAGTTTACGCAACGGAGTTTATTTGGCAAAACTAGGAAATTTTATTTCTCCAGACTTGCTTCCAATTAATAAAATTTATGACATTGATCAAAAACGCTATAGGGTAAGAAAGTAGAGAGTATTTATGTACCTGTCATGTATATTATGTATTATTATTGGAAAATTAATTTTTGTATCCAAGGTTCTTTTAATTAATTGTTGCATAGGTCGACTCAATAACTCCTATTTTTACCCGACTGCGGTGACTCCAAAAAAGAAGTGTTGTGTTACCTGTATGTATGTCCGCCCATAGGTTCCCTCGTAAGGGCCCGTTCCCACTTAGACAGACCGTCTGTTTTCTCGGTCCATCTAAATATGCCAGTGGCAGTACAATTTATATGACAATGTTCACATTTAGACAGATCACTCAATGTTCACATTTAGACGGACCACTTAGACGGTCCGTCTAAGTGGGAACGGGCCCTTACTACTAAACGGCTGAACCGATTTTGATGAATGATATGTCGTTAGATTCGCCTTTATTGCGAGAGTGTCACTGGGTATATTAAAATTATATTTAAAATGTAAATGGCGGATTTTAGGTGCCACAAGGTGTGTTTTCGAAAAAAATGTTTTCCAAGTCTATTGAGTGGGGTATCAAAATGAAGGGTTTTAAAAAATTTATTACAAAAATATAATTATACAAATTATTATAGGGTTTATTTATAAAAAACCGGCCAAGTACGTGTCGGACCACGCACAATGAAGGGTTCCGTAGATAAGAGGAATACATCCCAAAAACAAACTTAACATTGTAGTTGAAAAACATGCTCTCCCATACATCTATATATGTTACGGTCAATTCTTCAACTGCAAATTTCAGTTTGTCGACGATTACTCGTTAACTTGTAAACGCTCCTTAGCTGTGATAGTTTTCCTTTTAATTTCGTTATAAATACTACTGCCATGAATTTTATCACATATCGAAAACCAACCATTAAGCTGGCAGGGGCAGGCGACACTTGACTCTAACAAAAAATAGCACTTTAAAGCTTAATATTATGCAAACGAATCTCAGAATTGAAAAATGTTTTTCACAGACCCACAATATTTTTAAACGGCCTATCTAACAATACCCCACACTATGTATTAGACGACAAAAAAAATATCATCCCCGCTTTACATGCAAGGGAGGTACCCTAAAAAAAAATGTTTTTCATGGTTTTATTTCACGACTTTCTTGGCGTGATTAATAATGTACACTCACGCCAAATTACAGCTTTCTAGGACTTAGCGTCTCTGAGTTAAGCCGGGGACAGACGGATATGTCGAAAATATAAGGGTTCCTTGTTTACTACGGAACCCTAATAATTATTACAGTAATTTAAACTAATTTTGTTAAGAGACGGTTAACCGTCATAATTGTATGGTTAAAAAGTCGCTAATCATTACTTAATTTCAAGCAGTGTTTATAAATAAATGGGAGAGTGTTTAAATGCAATTTAAATGAGAAAGGATTAAAAAAATACTGTTTTAGAATCATAACTAAACACTTCACTTTTTATGCAGTCGGGTTTTTGTATGAATGGTCAAAAGAAAACCTTACTTAGCAGAGGTGCGAAAATAATCGGAAATGTTTTTCTCTCTCTTTTATCCTATTTTTAATCACTACCAACCCTAAAATCGTACAACCTGTAAGCTGTTTATAACTAATAAATAACTATTGACTGTAGCTCAAAGGAAGAGAAGGTATACAATTTCTTAATGATTCATATCACTTTAGTGTTGAATGATATTTCAGGCAATGGGACTTCAATTCAAGCACACTGATAACATCAATAAATTTCTGCAAGTCCTGAAGAAGACAGAGCTACCTGTGGTAAATATTAATTTTGGATACCTATGTCAAGTGTACCAATCATATTAACTTTCAAGTTAAATTAATAATGTGTTGTTGCAGACCTTTCAGCCAGAAACTACTGATATATATGATAAAAAGAATATGCCAAGAGTAATTTACAGCATTCATGCTCTTAGTTCACATTTATTTAAGCTTGGGAAAGCCCCACTTATACATGATTTGTTTGGGAAAGCCATGTTCACAGGTAATATTCTTCTTCCTTAGATTTATCAAAAAAAAAAAAACAATCCTAAGGGTACCTACTAATTTTGTTTGTATTTTGGTTTTTAGATGAAGAATTAGACTCTATTACGAAAGACTTGCAAAAATGTGAACACCCACTTCCAATGTTTCAAAAGATTGGGAACATTTTATCAAAAAATAATAGTGGGCATAATGGTGCTGCCATGCATGATGCTGTTGTAGAGCTCAATAACCTTTTAGACTCAGACAAATCAATAACATCAGTTATACTGAACCCACAACTGAAGTTAAAACATGTACAAAATAAGCTAATAGATGAGTATAGGAAGGTTTTGAAATCTGCCAAATATGAAAAAGGGCAAGCAGCTCATAATCGTTCGCTAAATGATACATACATTCCTGACGAGTATGATGAATTGCTAACTGTTGTTGAAATACAAGGTCACATAACTGCTGTTAATTACAAATATTTATGGAAGAAAACATGTTCTGCATCCCAAAATGGCGATATTGTTGCTTTGGACAAAATATTTAAAGAAAACTGGGTGAAGACAAAGGATTACAACTCTAATAATCTAGATTTTTATTGTGATGTAGTTAAAGAAATAATTGAATACAATAAAGATGTTGATGTAGAAAGTGTTACAAATTGGCACAAAATATTCCAAAACATTATCAATGAAGGGAATCAGAAGGCTCTTGAACATACAGATCATAAAACAGCCATCAATGATGTCAACACAGCTTTAGATGAGGGTACCCCTGTGGACTTGTATGTTGCATTGAATAATCCTCATTTAGAACTAAACTTCAAAATTAATAAGTATGCTGTACCACTTTTGTATGAAGAAATGAAATTAGAGAAGTTTGAACTAGAAAAAAACCTAAATGAAAGTGAAATAGCAGCTTCAGTATCATATCTATTAGTGATTGCCTCCATATCGGAAGCTGTGGACCGAGGTGATGATACTGGTGTATGGAACTGTCTCAACTCCAAACAGTTACACCTGGAAGCACTGCGTCCGCATTGTCGCCGGCGGTACTTGTCTGCTTTGGCAACTGCATTACAAGTGAAAATAAGAGAGCAATGTGCATGCCCATTGCTAACACTAGATGATATAAGAGACTCAATAGATATGGTCAACATGAAAGATGATGACAATGAGGAATGTAAGTATGCCCTATATTTGTAATATTTTATGTAATTTAGTAAGTAAAATTAGTAGTTTAATAAATCAATATCTTTCATTACAGTGGTATCAGTTATAGAACATGTCAATAAGGCAGTTATTGAAGAAGACTCAGACACTTTAATGATCCTATTGAAACACTCATGCTTGAAATTAACCACATCCTTACAGAAGGAAGAAAGTCATCTCTATTTACGAATGCTAAAGAAAGTACTTATTCATAAGGAATCTCAAAACCTTTGGCTTGAAGATATTTTTGGGATAGTTAGTGAAGTTAATTCAGAATCTCAAAATGCTAAGGAACTCACTGAATCTTTGGTTCAGTTAAATTTGGCAGTTATGAAAAATAATTTAGAAGAATTTTGTAATGCTCTCATGCAACCTGTTCTATCTACTGCTGGCACGATTGAAAGCACCTGTAAAGATATTTATTTTCAAATGTTTTCTAAAGCCTTAAAAAAGAGGGGTCATCACATTTGTCCATGGATTGTTTGCCATACAAATGCTGGTAATACTGTATACATTGATGTAGAATCATATACATACTGTTGGTCTACCCCTAAGGATTTTGTTCCTCACGCTCGTTACTTAACCAGAAAAGATATTAACGCCATAATCGAGAAAACTAACAAACACCATGTTAGCAAATATATGCAGATGGTTATAGATAAAGCAATTATAAAACTTCAAGCCTATGGTAGAGGATATATGTTCAGGAAAGCTATCAGGGATAGACTTGATTTTTTTAAAGATAATGAAGAGTACATTGTAAAAATCCAAGCGTGGTGGAAGAGGGTTACTATTGAAAGAAAATATGGAACCTTAATAAAAATGAAAGCCATTGAAGTCAAATTGAAAAGGGAGAGAAAAGAAAATCCATTGGCATGGTATAAAGTACAGGTATGATTTCAGTTCTAGAAGTTTTTGTTAATTTACAAGACTGTTTTGTGCTGTTCAAGTTTTATTTTTTTTTTCTTGTATTCTGCATTTATTCATGCTGGAATATATTATTTCAGGAACAGAAAATTATTAAAATTCAGGCTCTATGGAGAGGACGTCGTGCACGCGAAGCTTTTACGTCTTTGTTTTACTCTAACAATCCTCCACTAAAAGTAGTTAAAAAGTTCATACCTATGTTGGATTTTTCTACTGAAGATTATGATAGAGAAATAGAGTTACAAACTCTGAAATCTGAAGTGGTTCAGTCAATTAGAAAAAATCAGGAACTATCCAAACAACTAGATGACATGGATTTAAAAATTGGACTTCTTGTTCAAAATCGCATCGCTTTACAGGAAGTAGCTGCCCATGGTTTAAAGTTAAATAATTTAGTTAAGCACAATTCAATGACAAAACTTGTTTTAGAAAAACGCCCTGATGGCAAAGGATCATTAATGACAGTTTCAACAGCTGTAAAGGGGTTAAAATCATTGACCAAAGAAAGTAAAAGGCTTTTAGATGGGTACCAACATCTTTTTTATGAGCTACAAACAAATCCGACTTATTTGTCAAAGCTACTATTCTGTATACCACAAAACAAAACCAATTTCTTTTTACAAAATGTTGTTTTAAGTTTGTACAACTTTGGGGCGTATGCTAGGGATGAGTATTTGTTGCTGAAACTATTTCGATTTACTCTGGAAGAAGAAATAAGCTGTAAGGTCGTCAAACCCTTTGATATTATAGCCTCAACACCATTAGTGCTAAAAATGGCTGTGAGTCTATCAAGACAGCTGTCTGGATTGAACAGTTTGCAAACCATAATTGGCCCACTTGTTAATAAGATGTTACAAGATAGAGATCTTAATATAGAAACTGGGCCTGTCGAAATTTATAAAGCATGGAGGAATGAAACTGAAATGAAGACTGGTCAAATATCGTGAGTTAACTTTTCTTAACTTAATCATTAATAATAATACTTTCTTTAATAATAAGTTACTGATTATATTATTCAATACATTTTATTTATCTAGGAAACTGGCATACAATGTGACTCAAGAAGAAGCACTAACTTATCCTGAAGTAAAATCACGGCTGGAGAAAGCTCTAACTCAACTCAAGACAATAGTCACGATGTTTCTAGATGAAATCATTAGTTCCACTGAATTGTTACCGTTTTGTATAACGTACATGGCCCGAGTTTTACATAGAGCTCTTACTTCGAAATTTCCTCACACCCCTGAGAAAGACATTCTAAAGGTAAGTCGGAAGTATCTTTGTTGGTATGGGTGTCAAGTGGTGGTGTACCAGGCGCCAGCACATCAAGCTACCACAAAATTTCTCATTCGATTTTGAACTTAACCATCAACATAATTAAGGTTTAAAATCATTTAGAGAATTTTTTTAGTTTGGTACAGGTTCAGGTTGCAGGTGGTTCAGGTTACCTGATGTGCTGGCGACTGTACATAAGCTAATAACAAATAGTTTTAGAATGTTTACATACGATATTTTCTATTTATTTATGTGTTAGTGTATATCTTAAATCTTGCTTTTCAGGTTATAGGAAATCTCGTTTATTACCAATTTCTAAATGCAGCCATAGTGGCTCCTGATGCATTCCACATTATCAATTTACCCAATGGTACTGGCTTAACTACAGATCAACGAAAAAATCTTGCATCAGTTGCCAAAATCCTACACTTTTCTGCAGCGAAAAAAGGTGTAAGTAATGCCAATTTTTTGAAAAAAAGTTTTTTCGTAAGATGTTTTTAAATAAAATTATTGTATTCCAATTGTATATCTAATTCTTTTAAGTTCGGAGAGGAATCAAGTCATCTGCGTTGCCTGAACTCGTTTATTGTGGAGTGTCATGAGAAAATGAAAGAGTTGTTCCGGCGTTGCTGCCGCGGGCCTACTCTTGAAGAATACTTCGCAGTCGATGAATATACAGAAGCCACGATGTTGCATCATCCACACATCTACATCACAGTTCAGGTACCAAAATACCAACGACTTTTTTTTTTAATAATCATTTCAAAACTTTTTTTGCTCTAATTAATAAAATCTTTGCAATCAATCAATCAATAAATCCTGTCGCAATCTACTGCTGGATATTGGTAGGCCACTCCCAAGATGCGTCACAACACCCAATTCTCCACCATCCATGTCTTCGAGTAGTCGAGTCCTTTTTATGGTCGCCAGTCCATCTGCATGCATCTGCTGTATCTACCTGGGGGGTGTTCTAACCTACCCTTGTCGATACACGGTCTCTACTCGATAAGTGAGGACTAAGGTCCAACGGCCATCGGTCCTTCGACTGTCATGGCCTGCCCACTGCCACTTTAACTTGCTAAATCTGTACTAAGCTATGGCGGTAATTACACTTCTTAACCGGATTATTTAATTTCGGATATTTTCCTTCAAATAATCTTCGAGCACGGTTTACTCTAGCTGATCAACTTTGAATTTGGTGAACAACACGTCAGTAACACAGTCATGTCAGTGTGCAAGTTTCGGCACCAAAGTCGAAAGTCAAAGTCCAATTATTTCAAATGGGTACTTAAAAGGCACTTTTGAATGACAACCAAATTGAATTGATTCTAGTCCCTTCCAAAAAGTAGTTTCCTATAGAGAAGAATGGGCAAGAAGCTCCACTATTACTCTTTTAACAATGTTTTACAATATTCTGTTTCAAATACGTAACTATATGTGAAGACGATGCACCCAGAATAGAATTACTATACCACATTAGGTAAAAATAATAAAAAAAACTGGCCAAATGCGAGTCGGACTTGCACACGAAGGGGTCCGTACCATTATCTATAAAAATGCCAAAAAAATCACGTTTGTTGTATGGGAGTGCCCCTTAAATATTTGTTTTATTTAAATTTAATTATTTATTTTTAAAGTGAATATAACTAAATATTCTGTGTTGCCATTATCAATATAGATCAAAAAAATCACGTTTTTTGTATGGGAGCCCCCTTAAATAATTATTTTATTCTGTTTTTTAGTACTTATTTGTTGTTATAGCGGCAACAGAAATACATCATCTGTGAAAATTTCAACTGTCTAACTATCACGGTTCATGAGATACAGCCTGGTGACAGACGGACAGACAGACGGCTTAGTAATAGGGTTCCCGTTTTATCCTTTGGGTACGGAACCCTAAAAATAAAGCAATGTCAATAATTTAACTATGTGATAGATACATGGTTCTCACATATTTACAAACGTCGTAAAAGTACACGTTTTCCTAAAAAAAAAAAAAATATAAGTCAGTGTGTGAGTTAAGGTAATCATAGAATGTAAAATCAATCAACTGCATGTCATAATTCAGTTTAAACATTGCTGCATTTTATGGTATATGCAACGTAAAGACTGCCCAACCTAACTACCCCTAATTTATCAATATTAATACAGTCCAGTAAATAGTACTAACTTTATTTTTAGGAAATTGTAGACACACACGCACTCCTAATTGAATATCAAGACATAGTAGCTCCCGATCCTCGGGACCGACTTAACGACTTGCTGGATGATTTGGGCGATGTGCCCTCAGTTGCCCAGCTTGCATCCAGAGATGTAGATACAGTATGTATAATATTAATAACTTGTTGCTTTTATATTTGAATTTTCTCCAACCTGAGATCTATTCCATTGTTGCAGCACATGGGAGACACCACGGAAGAGAATGCGAGGTTAGAGGTATGTTTGGCACTCACAAATAAGTTCCAGGCGCCTTCCGACGACATGACTGATTTAAACAAACTCTTCATTAAAACGAAGGAGTTATGTGTGTCTATTATTCCATTTCTAAATGGTAAGTATTTATTTTACTTCTACAATCAGAACCTTCAGGAAACTAAGAGAAAAGATCTACAAAGAATTCGTGTGTTTTAGGTGAACATCTTTTGGAAGCATTGTGTATAGGCACTACAAAGGCCCAGCAAGAGCAATATGCTGGAAGAATACAAAGACGTATATATTCAGGTCAGGCTAGGCAAGACGAAGCAATGACTTTGCGGGAGCATATAGCTAAACTGCGTAAGAATCTGCAAATGCTTGAAGACGAAGGGTATGTCACACGAGAAGATGGTTACCAGGCATTAGTGACTTCCATTGCGCTTGATCTGTGTAATAAAGGGAAATATAGACAAGCTCAAAGAAGAGCTTTAGCGACACTGACGCGTACAAAACAAAGTTTACAAGAGAAAACAAAGTATTATGAAGAAAAATGCAAATCTTATGATCAGTACATAAAGTCTTGCCTTGCTAATCTACACACTGGCAAGAAGTGAGTATTTACTGTACATGCACATCATTATTATATTTCTATGTGCCTGCACTTTTGTATCTATGTAATTGTAGTGACTTCCCTCAAGTCTCCAGGTACATGCCTCTGTTCCCGGGCCGTCCTCGAACCAGTCCTCGCGGTACGCGTTTGCACATTGCGCTGACAAGAACCAAATTCTCCAAACAGGCTTGTTTTAAAAAGTTTTTAGCCGAATCTATTTCTGTTAGCATAAAATAAAAGTATGTTATTCTTGAACAATAATCTGAGAACTTGGTTGTTTACAAAACACATTTTTGAAAACAAATGTTGATATACAAATGGTAAACTAACTTCTTACCTTGACTTCAATCCAAAATATCTGTATTACTTGACAACGACGTTGGTAAAATTAATAACAATAACGTATCATATTGAATGCACAACTTTTTTTGTTTTTTATTTTCGATAGCTCAACTCATTTTTGGCCGACATCAAAAAAGAATATTCGTCTGTATAATTTTTTTGTTCGTTCATCGATATTTTCGTCAATAGTTGTGGACTCATTTTTGAAATACTTTTTCATTTGGTAGAGGAAGCTTGCGCTATAGTCCCGTATTAACTTTGCTTAGGTAGTTTTTGAGTTGGCTTCAATAATGCGTATTTTTCCCACTTTAACACTTCCGACTATGTGGATGATTTGTTATTAATAACTTGTCAGTGTTATTTACATAGCAGGTAGAGGTATTCGAATTTGTGTGGGATAAGTACCACAACTAAAAACAACTTTCAAAAAATCACTACAAAGTGAAAAATAACTTAACAAAACAAAAGACACCGACTGCCGAAATTAAAATTATTTTTCACTTTGTAGTGTTTTTTGAGCAAACAGTTACTTCATATTTTGCAATAAATTACAAGCTTAGTGTAATTTTTATCTTTTCTACGCAGTCCGACAGTGACCGCGCCTTAGGTCTTTTCGGCACCTTAATGACGATAAATTCATGTATTCAATGTTTACAGAAGCGTACATGCTTGCTTGAGAAGATCAGGGAAGGACATGCAGAAATTGAAATCAAAATTGACCGTGAAGTACTCTGGTGCCAAGTTGTTAGAGAGGGGTGTTCTCCTGGAAATAGATGGACTGTCATCATCTCAGTTTAAAAACGTCCAATTTGACATTACACCAACAGACCACAATGGAGTCTTCACTATTAAAGGAAAATTTATGGGTGTCGAGATGGAGACCATTGAAGTTGATATACAAGATCTGCTTCAAAAGCAGTATGAAGGTTGTGCTATCATGGACATGTTTGGAAAAGCAAAAATTAATGTTAACCTACTAATATTCTTATTAAATAGTAAGTTTTATGGTAAGTCCTAACTGTACTTAATTTTATGATACTAAGACCTCAACCAAATTAAATCACGGAATGGAATGCTGGAGCGGCCACTCACTGTACAGGAGGATTATTTTATAGTTTTATCACCGTACAAATGGACTATGTTTGATCAATATCAGTGATATTTGCGCCTGCACTTTTCCACACACCCGGTTTCATTGCTCCCATTTGTCTTTTAGTATTGAGCATAATTATTATTATAATTATATTATTACGTATTTCTTAAATTAGTTTAGGATTTTTTACTTGACGGAAAACTCAAATTAACCTCTTAATTTTACCAGCGAGACGTGTACTAATATGAACTGCTTAGATTCGTTCCGACGCGACGTTATGATGCTGATAATTTGAAACCGAATGTATTTGATGAATTCTTGAACCATTGCAGTGACCAATCAGACCCGTGATAGCATTTGAATAGTAATGTGGTCGGCCCCGGCTGTTTTGCTAAGGTTCATCAATCTCGGAATTTGGCTAACTTGAAACGAGGCAGTCGGCGCGCCCATTACTATGTGAAATATTATGGGAATTGTAACAACGGTATGGTTTTAGAAAACTGTATTAAATATTATTATTCAGTAATACGTTATCTTACATTCAGTAACGAATCAACATCATTTGGGCGCATGTTGAATGAGCTCCAATTTACAAGGAAATTACGATAATTTAAATTTCCCGGTTTTTAAGTTTATTATATATTCCGACTATGCATGTGTTTTCCGTTATCGGCTAATAAAACCTACACAATATACCAAATTATCGAAAAAAATTATGAAGTATTAAAATACCAAATATTGTTATTATTTATTGATCAATATCAGTGATACCTTTAAAGTATTGTGACACCTTTCTCACTACATCATTGGTATTTAAGTTAATGTATTTTTTAGTATTAATAATAATAATAATTAGTATGTAAATTATTGTTAAGCCACATTCGACTTGGAAATAATAATGGAATGTTATGTTAAAACTTCTGATTATACCGATTCATATGTCGCTTTATACACGAATCTCCGTTATTGTTAAAACAAGACATATTTACAAGTGGTACAAAGTTTTTATCAGTGTAAATTATGTTTTCAAAATCCTTGTTCCTTTCTTGTTGTTGTATAACTAACTCTGTGTACTGCTACTTTATGTTAAAATCTTTCTTTTTCATTTCAATATTCACTTGACAATATGATTTAAAATAAAACTGTGATAATCCATTGAACTATGAATTCGCTATGACATTTTACAATTTTACCTTCGATTATTAATGTACTTGTAAATATTATTATCAATTTAAGTACCTGTTCTATTATCATAATTATTTTGTAATAAATGAGGCTAACACTTCAATGATTTTGTTTTTCTTTGCGATATATTTTTAACACTAGCAATATTTTGACAACCGTCAGAACTACAACATAAATGACCAAAATTTTCAAACTTTTGCAGTCTGTGTCAGTTGATAAGATCTGATAAAACTAATAAATTTGATAATTTTACCGATATTTAAAAAAAGATCATGATTTCTGACCACAATGCGGCGCATTACAAAACGACTGTTGATATTTCTTTTAGGTGTACTATTAACAGCAATTTATTGTGAATATCTCATTTACTATGTAGTTGCGTTACAGGTAAATAAGAAACATTTATTTTTTATTTACTTTATCTTATGTTGTTTTTTTTTTGTGGTTATTTTATTTTACAATTATTTTGCATTACAGTGTTCTTGGCCTGTTTTAGAGCAGCCACACAATGATAAGCAGTTGCTGAAAGCATTTATCTTATCGGATACTCATTTACTGGGTCCACGGAAAGGGCACTGGCTGGACAAATTGAGACGAGAGTGGCAGATGCATCAAGCATTTCAAGCAATCATGCTTATACACAAACCAGATGTGGTATTTGTATTGGGTAAAGTTAAATAGTAAATTATTAATATTAGTTGTTTCGTTAGGGGGGATTTTCCTGAAATTAACTGTTGTGAATTAAGTATACTGTTTATTTATTACTAAATGAAATGAATGGCATATAAAATACATAAAATATCATTAGTAGCTAGTTAAACTGTATAAACACCTTTTAAAAAATCCATACAGGAAATAGAAAGGTTAAGTTCATTTATTTATCACAATATTCATAATGCATCATGAATCAGTATTTACAGCTATGAGTAAGATGTTACTTATTGGTATGTAATTTTTTATGTTTTCAGGTGATCTTTTCGATGAAGGCGAGTGGAGTAATGATCAACAATTTATGGATTATGTAGATCGCTTCCACCAATTGTTCCCAGTACCTAGTGATACTCTAATGCACGTTGTTGCTGGAAATCATGATATAGGCTTCCATAATCAGTAAAGTATTAATTGAATTAAAAATATTTTAATTTACCTCCTTTTTTATATTAACGCGTATTTAAGCCAAATTCGTAACGTTTTATTTATTTTTTAGCATAAGAAGGGGTTCAGCTCAAAGATTCTCAAAACTACTGAATTCTTCATCAGTTCAGTTCATAAGTTTAAAGGAAAATCATTTTATTTTAATTAATTCAATGGCAATGGAAGGGGACTCCTGTAATTTATGCACTAAGGCTAGAAACGACATTGTTAAAGTAGCAGGTAGGTGAAATAATACATAATTTTCCAAACTCATTTATTTTCTCGCGATCGCTTATTTTGCTTCCAGTTTTTAAGCATTATATCGAATTGGTCCCGGCTCGCACTATCTCCTTCATGGCCTTAACATTGTCTCACTGGCTAGCCCGGCCGGGCCGGGGTAACTGTGACCGCAGATAGGACAGTTAGCTGGTGCACACCAGCTAACTGTGCCATCTGCGGTCACAGTTCGTTCGGCATTCGGACCAAATGAGAAGCCTTAGTCTTAGAGTGGGACAGAATAGGCCAGCAAAAATGTATCTAAATATGAGTAGAATTTAATTTTTTGTTTTTATTCTAGGTATATTGAAATGTGCAGAAAATCCCAAGTTTTGTTATGATGGTATCCTGAAAGTTAAATATAGTAGACCAATACTAATGCAGGTGCGTTTATTACATACTAGCTGCTGCCCGCGGCTTCGCCCGCGTGGCTTTTTCTAAACATACAAACTTTCCTCTTGAATCACTCTATCTATTAAAAAAAACCGCATCACAATCCGTAAGCATACATAAGGACAGACAGGAAGCGGGAAGCGACTTTGTTTTATACTATGTAGTGATACACATAAAGTCCAAGTCAAATTATTTATTTCAAATAGGCACATAAATGGCACTTTTGAATGTCAAAATTTACAAAGAAAATAGAATTGATTCTAGTCGCCCCTTCCTCGAAGAATGGGCAAGAAACTCCACCGTAATGAGACAGAATCCTATTTAATTAAACTAGAATACCCGAAGGGCTAGGCAGGGGTGTACGTATTGTACATGCATATTTCGCCAGTTATGTTTAAGTCCCATTTGGCGGTGGCGAACCTATTGCCATCTACCGAGGGCAAACCCAGACACCAGTCCGAAGTCTGAGACTGAGAGATTCCTGATGGAAAACCCAAATAATACATTGCCCGACCTGGGAATCGAACTCAGAACCTCATGCTCAGTAGTAGCGCTTACGATCACTAAACCAACTAGGCATACCACAATAACTAACCGAACAAACTAGAAACATTCTGTATAATAGAAAGTGTGTGTGTGTCTAATTGTGATTACTTATCATTTCAGCATTTTCCGCTGTACCGAGTGTCGGACGCGGTGTGTACCGAGCCAGATGCGCCGCCACTACCTGAACGAAATAAGCCCTTTCGCCTTAAAGTTGACGCACTATCTCAGCAAGCTACAGAATACCTTGTTTCTAAAATCAAGCCCAAAGTTGTATTTGGTGGTCACACACATCATGGTTGTTTGCAGCATCATGTCTATGAGAGACCAGATACATTGGAATTTTATGAATATTCAGTACCATCTTTCTCATGGAGGAATAGACCTGATCCCAAATATATGCTGGTAAGTTAACAATCTGATTGTTATTTACACTAGAAAAAATACTAAGCAATTATTAAAAACATGTCATAATTTTAGGTGACCTTTATACCAAGTGATTACTCAGTACACAAATGTGAGCTGCCTAAAGAAACTACGATAGTAATAACAGCTGTATTAATGCTGTTCTTGGTGATATGGTTGACCACACGGCGAAGACTTATTGGTTGATGAGGTGCTAAGTATAATAACAAAAAGAAAATGTAAAATTAATCTCATGATTATATTTGACAATAAATATTTTTGACAAGATAGAGCACTTTGTACATTGACAACTGGACAATTTCAGTTGAAATCATTACATACAATTACTTCTTTAACAAATTATCACAAAGACCTACCTGCTAATGTAAACATATTTCAGCCGTCCACAATAAGTTATAAATACATTATGGAAGCATAATAGAGGTAGATAAAACATAGAGATTCTTTCATTAACTTAAAATAACGAATACTGATATTGGTAATGTAATGGGGAGGGTTTTTTTTGTAACACATTGAAAAATGAAAAACAATAATTAATCGTTGTAAAAAGTAAGTAGATGAGCAACTTAACCTATGTATGTATAATGTACTTGAACCTTTCATTTAACATTTTTATAAACTATCGCTGGAGTACCTAACACTTACAACTAAAATCAGTCTATGAAACTCTAAAATGAGTTTTGTATTATCAAAGGTACATAGTCTACTGAGCGTTATCACCTATCAGTATACATTACATCATGAACTCTGCTACATCTCAAATTTCACTCAACACCAAAGTTACCAAGTAAAGGCACGTTTTGACAAATTAAATGTTCTAAGGCCGCGTTTAAATTACTCAACTAACCCTAGTGCAACCTACTGATGAACATAGGCCTCTCCTAAATTGCGCCACATGCTGACTTTAATTTTAAAAAAAGTATAGTGTAGCATACATAACAGCTACTAAAGATAGTGTAAGTAAAGTAGATAAAAACAGTGAATCATAATAATCTTCAATTAATTGGCTTAGCTCTAATAAGACAATACTGGGTTAACAAATCAGTTATAAAAATAATAAGTCTATTCACAGATCAGTACGGATAAATTATATAGATAGGTACTAATTAGGCTTGGATTATTAATACTAGAGAGAAATAAATGTCACAATTCGTTACTTTTTTTTTAAAGTTGCTTTCAAACAGCGCTTGGTAACTGAACAATAAAATTATAATCCTAGCACAAACATACTCAGCACGTGAGCAGGACAAAACCGTCACCGGAGATGCCCTTTCTTAAATTCTATAAGAATATTATTTGTAATACTCTAGGTTGTTGCGTTGCATGCCCTTGCGCGGGTAGGTCGTGCGAGCGAGAGCGCGCGGGCCGCGCGTGCGTCGCTCGCGGCGGCCGCGGCATCTGCGTCTGCTTCTGATGGTATCCGCTGTTGGCGTGGCGCGCCGAAGAACAAATCACAGCATGCAGGTAACGGTCGTACCTACATAGATGTGAATCGCCGCCGCTTGCTAGATCTAGGTATCCGTTGCCAGAATTATCAGATTTCTTTTTTTGGAATGCATTTGTTGGCTTTTCACTGACAGTGTAAGATCTATTTCGAAGCTTTTGATATTTGTTTGTAACTTCTTCTTCAATAGTAACAGGCTCACAGGGCTTCCTGTAAAAAGGATAAGAAAGTGTTTAGATTTAGAAAAATGTAACTGATATTCAAGTCTTTAATAAAAACCGACCAAGTACGTGTCGGACTACGCACAATGAAGGGTTCCGTAGTTGGTATAAATTTATTCCAAGAACAAAGTTAACATTGTAGTTGAAAACATGTTCTCCCATACATTCCAATTACAAAATATGTAAGTTGGTCGACTATTACTTGTGAACTTGTAAAGCTTACTTAGCTGTGATAGTTTTCCTTTTAACTCGTGTAAATATCTATGCTATTGCCGTGATTTTTTTCACATATCCAAAAACAACAATTTAGCAGGCAGGGGCGGGGGGAACAAAACTTAACATTTTAAAGCTTAATATTTAGCAAACGGAACCCTGTATACCCATGCCAAATTACAGCTTTACTCTAAGCCGCGGTCAGACTGACAGACAGACGGACATGGCGAAACTTTAAGGGTTCCTGTTGACTACGGAACCCTCAAAACTACCCAATATTAGATTAATATAAAATCGTATTTTCCGTATTATAATAAGGCCTTTGAAGTTTGACCATAGAAGTAAATTAAAATATTAAAAAAAAACAAATTGAACATACCTTGAGGCTTGGAAGCTCATGTGGTTTTTTTCCATGTTAGCTTGAATTATTTCTAGTAATTCCCGTCTTTGTAAACTTCCGGAACGTTTTTTTGGGTGTTTTCGTTCCCGATGTTCTCTGCGTGGTTGACGGTGGGCTCGTGGTTGAAGGCATGTGGTTTGTCTTGGTGAACTGTGAACTGGTCTTCGGTCGCCTGAACATGATGACTTGGAAGAGATGTCATCATCAGGTGAAAGTCTCCCTCTTTGCTCGTCCTCGCTGTGGTCGATGCAGTCAGGCGGCGGCGCGTTCGCAGCGGACGAATACTCTCTACGTCGTCGTCGCCGGGCTTCCCGCCTCTCTCGGTGGCTTCTACTTTTCCCATCTTCTGGCACCACTGTTAACCTCACTTGAATTGTTTTTGAACCATAGTGCGGCACTGTCACTGATTTTCCTATAGATTCGTATATTGTAGACACGATACCGGCTATGTCCTGTAAATTAAACATTATGGTTAACAATTGTAAGAGTTGAAAATGTTTATATATTATTTTTCTAGGCATGTAGGTATTCAAAAATACTTACGTCCTTGGTCATTCGGCCATGTCCATCCAGGTCATAGAGTGTAAAGGAGAACTGCAGCGGCTGTTGTTTAGAAGGTTCTGGATGCTGCAACTCTACATCGCACGTCAGCTCCTAAAAAAAAGAAAAAAAAATGTTAGCTACTATTAAATAATTATATTAGAAATCTCGACACGTATGTCAGTGCTACCCAAAGTTGCCAGATGTCCCGATTTTGGCGGAACGTCCGGATTTTTAGCCCAAAATTAAATTTCCCGTGCGGGACAAGCTCAGTCCCGCTTTTCGGGGATAGAAAAAATTAATAAGTAATTCTCAAGTAATGTATTACTTATTTATATTCCTCTAAAGACTTAATTGCCTTTGGTATAGGGCAAATCAGACAGTTATTAGTATAGTAAAGTAACGTATTTTCATTACATTTTCTATTGAAAACTTAATTTGAAACTCAAAAAAGGATAAGTAGTGAAAAATAACTGATTATTTACGTGTTTCATAATAAGTATATCCCGCTGTTGACGACAGAATCCCGCTTTTTTACTCAGGGCCTAAAGGGTGGATAGAACTAGGCGCGCCTGGGGATGAAAACCGGTAAATTATGAAATTTTGTATATATTTTCAGTAAAAATAATTGTGTAATGTGTTCTACGTTTTGTCCGGTGCTGGGTGATTTCTCAGCTCATTCGCGCGGTCGAGGTGCGAAAAGCAACCGAGATGAATGTAGGTAGATTATACAAATAATAGTCAAATGTAAATTGGTAGGTACCTAAGGATTTACGTGTTGAGCTTTAAAAGTGTCATAGGGGGGATGCGCTAAGGTAGCCCGCGAAATTCAATTCAATTCGATTTTTTGCAATTTGCAGGTCAGTAACAGGTTGTATGTTGATCTAAATATGATTCGCGGCCATAACAAATATGGCTTTACAGAATTATAATCATTAGAATCAGCAATACAACTCTCTAAGTTCAAAAAATCCTACTGAATGATTTATTCTGAAATAATCATTCAGTAGGATGGCAGGCAACCTGTTACTGACCTGCAAATTGCAAAAAACGTAAGAAAATTTGAATTTCGCGGGCTACCTTAGCGCATCCCCCTTAAAATTTAAAAACTTGCAATTTACACATGTATAACTCACGCCTTTTTCCCATGGGGTTGGCAGAAACGACAGAACGCCACCTACTACGATCCTATCCGATCCCGAACTTGCAATTTATTTGTTTTATAGTACCTAGAAATAAATAGAAATACCTACCTACCGTTTAAGGTCGCCGGTTATATAACCATAATCTATACAATGACAAAACCCGTATTTTACGCGCTTTTTCGATGAAGTTACGTAATTTTGAATCGCTAGCCCGCGCCGTTTAAGCATAGTACTTACATTATAATACCATTTTTAATAAGGCATCACCGCCGAGCGCTCTAAACTGCGTTAGCTTCTATTCAGTGATCTGATAGAGGATGTCTATTCGATAGCTATTTAGTATTATGGAGTAAGCAGTGTTCCTTTACCGTTTCCTTATTGGATTACGGTCGAAAGGTTATGTTGTAGTAGATAACCCAGTGGCGCCGGACTTAACGCGCGTGGCGGCCGACTAGGCGGGCGTCCTCCTTATCTCCTCACGCTTTTAAAGGAAACTAGCACTGCCTTTAGTGTACCGCAGAACAAGGTAAAGTCGGGCCGCCCGCCAAGGCCTCTACGATGAAACTTCACGGACATTTTAGTGCGAAAAACACGAGGGGCTTTGGTGAGTAATACCAATACGACAATATTGACGACTGAAACATACTATAGCTGTCGAGTTTTAGCGTGGCAATAGCGGTCATTGACCCACCTACATTTTCTAGCATTTTGTTATTTAAAAAACTGAAATAAAGTCTGTTAACGCTCTGAATCAATATCATTCTATCGTGTTCTTGAACATTATATAGGAAAACCATACATAGTTTATTGTTTGGGTCCCTACGAGGGCAATGACCGCTACTGCCATGCTAAAACGCGACCAACTATAGCTACAAAATTGTTTCTATAGGATGAAATAAGTATTTCATTGGACAACAGCCTCGTCAGTTAAAATGGCTTGTGACGAATGGGCACCATTTCCGAATTGCAAGTCTGATTATGTGAATAGAATATTTAAACAAGATTGTCAGCACTACACAGTAATTGTCTATTGACAATTATTGCTTATTAAGTTTTTGCTTCCTACTTAATGGAAACGACGTTCTTACCTATTTATTCTAACGGACACACATCCATTAAAATCCTAATCAAACAGTACCAAGGATAGAACGGTTTCCTTCCTCCATTCAAGATAGATTTTTTACAAAAACAATTATCTTATAATATTAATTCTGCGAAATAAATCCTAGTATTTCTAACCGGGATTGTCTTTACTGAAGCATTACCAGTAGTGTGTGAAAAGTCCATCCGAAAAAGATTGTAACTGTCGTAAGGTCGCCAAAATCTGTTTTGACCTAATATTTTATACAATTTCGCAGACAGTCTTATTTTCCTGGACTATAACGACAACATCGAATTACACCGTCCAACCCAGGACCCCACGCTCCGTAGTCTCGCTTGCGACCGCTAAAACAACGAGGTAGTCATGATGTCAAAATGATTATGTAGATTATAAAGACATGAATTTGATTAAATCTTAAGTCACGGCTTGCTTGGTTACTAATCGCCACTTTCTAATTCCCATACACGCATGCATGGGTGGCTAGCGCCTGGGTACAACATAACCGTACGTACAATAACAATATTTCCTACAATCTCTGCGAGTGACAAACTTCGTTGGATTTTTTCATTGCAGCCCATAATTCTTGGCGAAAAAAATGGGTCGCAAAGCTGACTGATTCGTGTAATTTAGCGGTGGATGGAACTAGCTCTAATAAGTTTATTTTACCTGACCTAAGTACAAATGGGTTTAAAGTAAGTAACAGAAAAATATAAGCCAGAGATTAAAAAAAGTCACTGAGCGTGGGTTGGAGTTAATCGTCTCTCAAATCTAGTTTCGAGACATAATATCAAATCGCGTTGAAAGAGGCATAAGACTATTCGAAGAAGCGCTCAATACCGAATAGCATAATCAGCCTGTAACTTTCCTTCTGCTGGGACACAGGCCTCCTCTTTGTACGTGGAGGTCATAATCCACCACGCGGACCTAATGTGGGTTGGTACCAAATACCAATACTTAAATGGCTGTCATGGCTCTTGGACTAAGTGCTGATCTCTAAGATTGGTTCCTACCTCAGCACGGAGGCGCCCCGGCGGCCGCTGCTGCGAGCCGATAATTCCATGGTCCGTGGTAGCCATCTATGAAAAGCGTATCTACTCAATCCAGAGCTGCTAATCTGCTAGTGAGTAGATCGTTTGCATTCAATAAATATTTTACTACGTTCTATTCCGCTATACATTTTATTGATTGAATGTGTGATTTACCTCAAATCGTAATCTAGGTTGTTTATCATCATTGTTCTCCTTCGCCGGGGTGGGTGACACTGGTGGTTTGTAGGAGGGTTCGTGCGAGGAGCGCGGCGGTGGCGACGGCGGTGTGGTAGGCCGCAGCAGGGCTCGTGCCTCGCTTGGCAACAGGTCGGGGGGCGCAGAGCACTGAGAAGCGGCTCGTCCCACCAGCTCCTCGGTGTCCGTCCGCTCGCTCTCCGTACCAACTGAAAAACATAAAGAGGTCGGTAAGTTCCACTGAGTTTTATATTATTGGCGCCCAAATGTAGTTAGAGGTAACCTCATTGTGACAGAGAAATGTGTTGGGACTGCTGGACTCTGGTCCAACAGAGTAATGTTTCTGGGGTGTTTGTTGCACGGCTTTTACGGGGCAGAATCTTATTTTTCGACGTTCACAAACGTTCAGTTTTTTAGAGTAAAATATTTTAATGGAGAATTTCAGTGAAATGCCCTTGTATTTTTTCACGCCCTTACCGAACATCTTCAAAATAAATACCCAAAGAATTCGCAATTTTAAACATATAGGAGACTCATGGCCGTTTTCACCATCGTTCCTTAAATTTAGGGAGGCACCTAAGTAATTTTAAGTGTTAGTTTCGTTTTCACCATCACATAAGGGACACCTATGGTCCTAAGGGGTCCCTTAAAAATAGGGGCCCGATACTTGGCATCTTAGCGCTAAGTGACAGTTTATTTGTTGTTGAACGAAAATAGTTGAGACGAAATGGAATATTTTATTGACAGTTTAGAAGCTATCGAAACTGTGGATTTAGTTACGAATCAAAGTTTATTCAGACGGCCACATATTTATCGCGAAAGACCGGATTTTTTCACGAAAAATGACAATGAGGACTTCTTCAAAAGATTTAGGTTTTCCAAGGCCAGTGCAGGGCCAGTTATTTTTGTTAGAAAAAATACTATTTAGAATACACAGATGACAGATGATTTTTTTAGTTACCTAATATCTACCTACAAAGTATTTACTTGTTTACTTCTATTTGTTTTTCAAATTTTGTGTTTTAAACACAGGTACCTACTAACATAATACATTGGTGATTATTAATAATACGACTCGCAATACCAAATTTTTATGAATTTAATATTTGCAGGAATAAGTCAGTACCTCCGATAAGGGTTGAAGTGTAGCCTTAGGGGCGCTATGGCGCGAGGACTTAGAAACTTTTTTTTTTTTCAAAATCTACCAATTTTATTGCAGTATCGGGTTAACCTTGACCATAGAAACCATCTAGGTTCCCTGT
Organism: Tiliacea aurago; assembly: GCA_948098905.1. Classification (NCBI taxonomy): domain Eukaryota; kingdom Metazoa; phylum Arthropoda; class Insecta; order Lepidoptera; family Noctuidae; genus Tiliacea; species Tiliacea aurago. The sequence goes on from OX402577.1 coordinate 14,212,601, forward strand.
CGCATGGCCCTACGACGCATCGTTTCCGAGATATGGGCCTTACATTTTTTATTTTATTTTATATAAAACGATCTATATTTCCAAAATGGTAGCTAGCATGAAAATCTTTTCTGGTAAGAAATTGTTGCTCTAGTCGAAAACCATGAGGTGTAAAATGAGATGTAAAAAAACCCAGAAACTCAATTAATCAACGTCGGACTCACTGATTTACAAAAAAAACTGTCACTTATGTAAGTAGTCCTTACGTAGGACGCCTTTAATCTGGTGAAACAAAATTAGGTAAGGGGCTGATTTAAGGAGTCTCTTAGGTTAAGAGACCCTTAGTAAGTTGAGGGAACGATGGTGAAAACGGCCATAAATATCCGGTCGCCCTTTGCAAATCATCACTGAAATCGGTCCACATGTTTATAGCTTAAAACTCGGTGAACGTAAATAAATACGTTCATTGTTGAAACTCCACCAGTTGAAAATAAATACTTCTTCGCAATTTTATATTTGATAATGATGTATGTAAAGTTTATAAAAATCGCAATAAGTAATGCCAGCGCTATGTTAAATCAAAATTAATCAATAATTTAAAACAAAAAGAAGTAGAATATACATTAGAGAGAGCGCAGCATCAAAAATTAATTGGCAAGCGAAGAATATTAAATAATGGGCAGGACCAATACAAAATTGATGCTGCTTTGTTTGGTCCACTCAACTCAAACACAGATACGAAACCTGAATTTTGTTTTATCTTCAATTCGTATTTCATGCTATTTTAGTCATTGTAATCATTGCCAAGGGAAATACAATGCGAGTAACATAATGGCCAGAAAAAAAGAAGTTGTATACCCAAAAGCTTGTCGGCGAAATTCAAAAAGTGTGTGATGCGGACCGACCGACGCCCGCGCCCGCGCCGTGCGGCGGAGAGATGTAAACGACACAAGGTTACGGGGAGCGTTGAGACATTTCCTGGAAGGCCCGGTGAGTGGGTCGCCCTTTGGATTGGAACGTTTGGGATCCACCGTAGCATCGCACATCTGCCGCTAATGTTATTTCTCTCAAAACGGGCGGCATTTCTTTTATCCGTCTTACAAAATTTATTTTAGAAGCATTCTTATTTTAGCGTTGTTCTCCCAGTGTTTATCAATAACAAGTAGTAATTTGCGGTCATGATTGCATATTCTTTTTGGAAAATGCAACCTTATGGGTCATTGTAACAAACCTGAACTAAAGTTGTATCTAGATGAGAGGTAGACTCGAGGTCCGGTATACCTATGTCTCAAATGTCTCTTAACGACTGAACTCTATAGGTAACAACATCTACTGGATACATAATAATGCGGCTAAGCGTAACCACATTCTTGTACAGTGATTTAAGGCGCGTTCTATTTATTACAACGTTCTATCCTGCGTTTCATTGCTAACTTTTCGAGTTAGGTAACAAATGTCAAAAATATTAAAGTGGCCTTGGAAACTCACCATAAAAATCCTGTGGTCAATAGGAACAAGAAACAAAATATCATAGATGGTTTTGAACAAGGTATAAACCGAGCTAGGTATGTGATTACGGTTAGTTTTTTGTCTTTAAAAAGTTTCCTTTGAAAAACCTATTACAATTCTCATAATTCGCTACTTTGTTGAGTAAGTATATTTAATTTAAATTCGCTTTGAAGTAATACGCAATGAAAACAGTGTACAAATACAAACTCGGCAAGTTTCTATTTACGAACTGTAAGGCAGCAGCAGATTATTAAAATGAAAGACGTTTTCTTAATGAAGTAGGTATACAGTTTATAATATTTTGTTGTAACTAAACAGAACAAGATCAAAGAGCTATTTCTATTTGTTTGCTTTGAAGTTGTATTAGTTAAGGTGGAAGCATAGATGATCTCACTGCCATTTTGTCGCTAGATGGCGACACATCCACAATTTCGAACATTTTCAATTTTTACACTTAACATAGACATTTTTAATAAACAACTTTATTCTTAGCGAAACCTAGGGCATTAACTTGATTTTTTTAGATCATCACTGTGCTTGTTAACTGGTATCATACAAAGATTAGAACATAATAATGATTTAGCCGCATGAATTTACTCTTTACACACACATGCAAAGTAAATAGTAGTAACTTCCGACTCCACTAGATGTCGTTTTATTCAAACATGGTTGGAAATTAAAATGTCCAGATGGTGTTAATTTTAAAGAAAGAGGACCAAATTATTTATATGATGAATATCCTTACAGTATAGCAAAAACTGAAAACAAATATTAATTTACTAATTAAGCATACTTTAAATTACTAGAGGATTGTTATGTTCCAATCTATTTCTTAATAATATAATTATTGGGTTACCTATGCATACTTTTGTTTCTAGGCTCGATATCAGATACCTTTTCACCTTATCAAATTATTCAGATAAATTATTTTGGGTAATAAAGGTATATTGTACATAAATAGGTTGTTGTAATGTGACTGAACCTAAATAGTACCTAACGTGTAAATAAATTGTGACCTGTACTAAATAAATAAAAGATTATGTATTCAATTGTAAAGCGTTTTATTGTATCTTACTATAAATTAATAATCTTTATATATGGTTAATATTTTCATACAAATATCGTTTTATTTACTCTCACTGCATTTACCTAAATATTTTCTGGTTTGATTCGAACCATCGACTCGTACCACCACACAAAGATAACATCCTTTTTATAATATTTTGATATTTACAATTATGATTCTGAATTTAGTATTAGAAAGAATTATGTACGTAGATAACAATTTATGTAACATCACACGTAAGTGTAAGTATCTTACACAACACAAAAGTGGTTGCTAGCTAACCATAACATTTATGTTTCAAGAATACCCACTTATTATACAACTTTGAACAATAAATATTCTTTTACAATTGAATTGTTTGGCTGGTACCTAAATACATGAGTGAAACATATGTACACAGAAAAATCTTATAAACTAACAAATAACATAAACTATACATCGCTACGTAAAAAAATAGCATAATAATTAGTCTATAATGTTCCCACTGCTGAAACTCAGGCCTCCTCTGAACAGTGGTGATGAAATAATTTACACAAAGCAAAGTGTCTGCTTGGATTCGAACCATCGACTCGTACCACCATACAAAGATACATAAAAAATACTATAATAAAATATCTTCTCTTCTACACGCTACTTTTTGCTGCGCCGCCGTCGCCGCGCAGTATCAATCTTCTGCTTGTCACTTTTTACTTCCATTTATATCATTTCCGTGCGATCTGAATCAATTGCTGGGAGACATAGTTTTCGCTGCAACAAATGAATTTACACAGTTTTGTTAGACTATTCTTACTGAACCCACACCTCAGAAACCTGAGGATTAAGTTACGAAATGAGTAAGACTTATATTTTCATACCTTTTAATTCCTTGATGTCTAGACATTAGCATTTTTCTCAACTCGTCTCAAAATAATTTCCGGCAGTACACATGTTTTGAAAAATGTTACCAACTTTGGCATCATAGCGTTGATAAATTCCTCATCCCGGTTAACTTCTATGACAGTCAATGGTTGGGTGACAGATATAAAGCAAATGAAGTAACATTTACTCATTTTGGTAATTTGCAATTGACCCTGGACCTAGAATCAAAATAATAATAGCTGAGAAACAATCCAAGAAATACATTATATTTATACATACATGAACCAAGAAATAATGATCTTTGTTACTTACTTGATAATAATAATTATGCTTTTTGTTCATAACTAAAACATCGTTTTCCAAATGAATAGGAAAATTTCTATTTTCTGATGCTTCTCTAATATTTTGAGATTTCCTTTTCAAGGAGAGAAAACATTTTATTTCTACAATAGTATTTTCTGCTTCTATAATACCTGTAAAAAAGAACAGTTTTTAGGCCTACGCCACTGAACCAAATTAAAAAATCCACGCGACACACAAGATCCATGGGGGAGGAACCACAGGCAAAAGCTAGTTATTTGTATATTTTTATTATTGAATAATCTTACCATCAGGGCTAGCTGCTAAGAATCCAAAGTCTTCATCAATAAATAGACCTGATGGCTGATGACTCACTAAAAATCATTAGAAGAATTTCCATGATATCTTTTCAATGTTGCTTGCACTTTTTTCCGTGATTTTCGCGGCCCTGAATACATATGTCGTATATAGGCAAGTTTATTAGTCGGATTCATCTTAGGCAGAGTTGCAATTCAATCTGTAATCAAAAATAATAATTAAACACAACAGCAAAAGTATCGTAATTATGAAATGCTTCAAGAAATTTGTATTAGTCAGAAATAACACCACCATTTGTCACCATCAATCAAGCTGTCAAGCTGTGTGTGAAAATTTGCAAAACAACTGACAGAACATGAGAACAGACCAAATAGAGATGTCAATCTGAGATCGATTGAGCAAAGAATCGATTTTTTGGAACAAATAAAAACGTTTTTTCAAATCGATATCTAGTACTGAATCGATACAGGGAATCGATATTTCACCCTAGAACATCAGTATTTTGTTTTTTTGAATTGTTAAGAATTGTGGTGGCGGGAAAATTACGAACCATATCCAGTGCAAATCCTTTTGCGTAAAAATACGGTTTTTTTCCAATATGAGACTAGTTAAATTCTTTTCGCTCATCGATCGTTTTTTCGCCCTCGTAAACGTGTACGTTACCCTAGCAGGAATCGATTTTTCGTTTTTTTTTTCAAAACGACAAGGGGCACCAATTTTTTATGTAGGGGCACATTTACAGCAGATTAGGCACCAACTATACGTTCCACTCATATAACTATAGGAGACACTTTCTTGCTAGGGTAACGTACACCCCGTAAACCCCTACATTGCGAATTTCATCGAAAACAAATGATTGATTTTTGGAAAATTATTTCTTTATTTGTGAATCGATTTTTCATATTTCTTTCGAATCAATTCAGTAACGGATCTTTTTCGGAGAGTTTTTTTTTGGTTCCTTTCGTCCCTCTGGGACAGGCAAAGTGAGCTGAGACCATACAGCCATTTTTTAGAGAGAATTGACGTCCCTATTAGGGGGAAATATTTGAAATTTAGAGTAGGTAGGTATGTGATGTGATGACAATCAACGAGTGTTGCTAACGTTTGATTTTGTATTTCCTCTTCTAAATCTTACACTTTTTTAAGTTTTAAGGGTTATTACTATTATAATATAACTCTGTATCACCTTCAAGCAGAAAAGCATCCTTTGTACATAAAAATAACACTTACCGTCAATAAAACACAAAAACACTTCACTTTTAAATAAAAACTCTTTCACGGATGGCACTCGTATGAATGGTTCTCAGTAGTAGCCCCAGTCACCAATTCTAAACCTGAATGGTGCTTACTACTTACTTAGCTACAACCATAAATGAATGATGTACAGCAGTGGTGGCTCTGACTTGTAAGTCAGAGCCACCACTGGTGTACCTATATCATTCATCGTTTTAAATATCAGAACATCCTACAACTTACTACTAAAATACTGCCCTATGTTTTATTTCCCCTTTTTCTTGGTAAACTTCTTAGATGGCAAGACCAATTTATCTCGACGCACTTTGACGTGTGCTAATAATAATAAAATGTGCAATTGTTATGAAAAATCAATGTGGTTTGTCTGTGTATTCACTTATCTTGATGGTTTCACATAAATTAAATATGATTCAATCAATAGATGTAAGTAGTACCTACGTGTCACCATTGCGTAGGTAGGTAATTAGAAAAAAAATTGGTAAAATTGCCTACGCTGATCGCCTGATTTAGGTATACCCTAAGTTTACATGAACTTCTATTCTCTGATTTTATTCAACCCAAACCAATGAATTAGTACCTAACCGTGTCAGAAAATGTATTATCAGTACCTACTTACATTCAGTAGAAAGATTTTTAAATCTTTAGGTACTTTATATTTAAAGTAGATAATACAATAATTACATTAGTATTGTATCTGTGTGAACCAAATGCAGATCGCAGATATTTTTTTTCACTTTCTAGCATTCTTTCTCATTCCCTAATAAAAAACATTTTATCAATCATAAAATGTAAAACCCGCGGGCAAACCCGCGCGCCGGCGCTAACTTTCTAGAAACACAATTTTGGAAACGATTCGCAAGTTGTCAAGACAATCACGCATGGACTGACTGGAGCAATTTGGCAACAACGCGGGGTGCGTCTGAATGGCAACGTCGCATCGCCGGTCACTCGACGTGTAACCTTGGCGCTTGTTCCAATTTTCGAACGAAATTTCGAAGCGCCATCTATTATAAATGTTTACCGAACGTAAACTCGTAACACAACAGCAAATAACTCTTTCTTGGTGGTTCTTCAAATTTCTGTTAGATGGCGCGATTCAGGTCACTCACACATGTAAAGATTTTTCGTTTTTTATTGGGTCTAATTCTCCTAGAAATACTGTTTTTTTAATAAAATTTTGGCGTTAGGCGAACATAATACATTATAAAGTCTCATTATACTTGCTTTTATTCTGCAGAAACCGTTTATTTACGGAGATTACAACCCCTGAAAAATGTATGGCGAGGCCTGTCTAGGCATCCGCCTTAAGTGGGCGCTCTGTTGCTCACACAATATTAAGAAGCCGGAATTATCTTTTATTTATTTACGAAAGACTTATGATGTGTTAATTTATTTCATAGGTAGGTACGTGGCTAACATAATCAATTTATTAGAGAATTTGCAATTTTATTTTTATGGTTATAAAGTTGGACATCTGATATAGCACATGTTATGAAAATCCATGTTTTTGTCCGTATGGTAATCCCAATCAAAGAAATTTTGTTCGTTGTTTTAGTAAATAAATTTCTTTCAATAAACAAAGCCTGTCTACAACGCGAAAAACTAAAAAGTAAGTAATTCTTTTGAAGAAACAAGTAACGTGGGTCTGTGTACGTGGGCTGGGGCTGGGGCCGTGAAGCGGAAGACGACTCGTCCTATTATTTGATTTTACTTTTTTTTTCCATTCAATTCATGTTGCCGCGAACGAATCGGCCGGTCGGCGGCGCGGGCGGCGGGTCGTCGCCGTGCCAACGGTGCCAGTGTTTGATCTTGCCGACTGTTGATAACATCGTGCGAGATCGTAAAATCTTATAATAAGCACGATAAAGGTATAACCTTTACATTAGTTAGCTATTTCATACAACGCTGACTAAGATAATTGAAGAGACGCGATAAGTTAAAAAAAATAATAGTTCCTACCTGAGTATTGCTATTAATTTTGGTTTGTAACTTTGAAATACTGCTCTTTCAGACAGGTATGGTAAGTATATCAGTAGGTCGGTTATATTTATTATTAAATTTCCTTTTCCTACCTTTTCCACGTGGAAAAAGTTTACCTGCGTACTTTGATTGAAATTATTTTTATCAGAATAATAGGTTGGTTGAACGATCTCTCTCCTGTTTCATACCCACATCTAGGTAGCTAATCAATAAACCCTTTTTAGTAAATAGGGTTTATTGATTGCTGAATTTTACTGAATAGGGTTTAGGGTTTAAGCTTATAATATAAAAAGTAGGTACCCCCGTCAAAGCTGGACAACATCTTAGTTTACAGATGTTATTCTGTGATACGAGGAACCCAAATATATTCGTGTACTTAATTAAGTATCCACCTGACCTGATCTTCTTACATACCTTAATTACAGGTTTTTTCCGGTAATTCAATTAGTTCCTAATGTAACGGACACGATCAAGTGCTTCCCAAATCGATCTTAACAAATAACTTCACCGTATTGAACTGCAACACCAAAGAAAATATGTACCTAAAACTGGCCAAGAGCGAGTCAAGCTCGCACAATTTTAGGGTTCTGAACCAAATTACACAGCTCTCTGACACCACCGACCACCGATCTGCCGTAATTACTGCATTGTGCGTGGTAACCTCCTCCTTTTTGGAAGTTAGTTAAAAACCTGCGCTAGCTCCTAAAGTATACATAATTATTATATTTATTTAAGATTTATTTGGTGGGTCACAAATAAATGAAAAGATTGTTTTTGTTAGATGTTTTTGGCCTTTGACCTGCGATCTGTGCTCGCGTCATAGTGTTCACTGTGGTAGAAATCAAATTCCTACGTTGCATAGATCTCGAGAAAACCTCTGTGACACACCTATAAAAATAGTGACCATTTAAAGGTTTCTTTTTAACTTTTAATCAACTCAAAAACCAATATTGTAAGTAACGAATCGCCAGATGGCGTTGTTTTAAATGTAAACAATAAAACAACATAATAAAGAACCCTTCTTGCTCTATTTCAACTCGCCCTTGACCGGTTTTATAATAATATTGTGAAGTTCACTATTCGTAATCACACTTATATACGTAGACAGTGTTCTTTAGTTTGTATTTATTACGATACTAACATGTTTTCCCGTTTTTTAGAACCTCGTATCTACTACCGTTGCTACATGTAAGACAAGGACATGTTACTTTGTAAATGTTAACCACACGGTCGACAGGACAGTGTCAAATAACAAAAACAAGGTAAGTATCGTTTTTGGAGCCTTGTAGGTAAGCCAAATAAATAGTTTTTATGGTAACAACTTACTGCTAAATTTCTTGTATCCATTTCTAAACTTGTTGCGCCACCACTTGACGAAGTGGTGCGCCATGGGGGCGTCCGCGGCGGGTGCCGGAGCTCTCAACGTTTCGTAGCACGTCATGCGCTGCGCTCACGCACGCATCCCGTACACTTCAAAAGAACCGCAGGTTTAATTTGATATATCACTAACTATAATTCTAATTCACTTGCACTATATCCGGTCACAACACAGGACGTATAAGGATTCGTTCGACGTTAGTACGAAGCCTTTGACCCAGTTGTCCGCGTGAATGTTGAGCGAAGAGAGAAATCGAGCGACCGTCCCTCGTGCGTGCCGTAGAGTGACTGACTGATGGATGAAGGGAGTAGGGAGGGAGGGGCGGCGAGGGCGCGGGATAGTGCGACGCGGTGTGGCGGCACTGGCGGCTGGCGGCTGCTGTGTCGCGATCGCGAAACAAATACCGCCTGATAGTGTACAAAATACAACCAAGCGTGACGACAATCGTCCCGAGAAAGGTGTCAGTCACAGTCTGCCGTAAAAGCCATTGCAAAGTTAAATAATAAGAATTTTCTTATACACATTCAATGGGTACCTATACCTATGTAGGGTCTTGAGTTATGGTAAGTTATCATACCAACCCATAACAATATCGACTCCTACTAGTAGTTTATTCAACGTACCCGTAATTTAAGAACTTATCACATAATGTTAGTTTAATTTTGCCATTGATATTCATAGTAATATCCATACAATCAAGTGGAGTACAGTCGCCAGCACATCAGGTTATACCAAACTGTCAAATTTCTCCAAATGATTTTAAACCTTAAAATGTTGGTGGTTAAGTTCAAAATCGAATGAGAAAATTTTACAGTTTGTGGTAACTTTGTGTGCTGACGACTGTACATACCTACAAAGTTGTTTACACTCTTGGGAAACTTGATATGCCAAGAAGAATCAAAGGTGCACGAAAAATTATGATACCGAAATTTATTCCGAAAATTGTTGCACAGAAAAGGTTTTGGTTCCTCTCTAAGTAAAAGAAAAACGTTAATTTACCAAGTGCAAGTCCGTTCCATCGAAATGAGAAATATTCTTCGTAGAGTCGTTATATTGTATAAAAAAATACATATCATCCCTTTAGGCCCATAGGGTATGAATTTTCAAAAATCCTTAACTTCTTGTCTTTCCACTCCTATGGATCGTTAGCTCGCCTTTTTTTTCTGATTTTCATTTCATATTCCTAAAATTACTAGAGATCTAACATTGTCAAAATTCTGCATCTATATCACACAAAAACGTGATTAGAGGTCGTTCTAAAACATTTAGAGCAGAATACAGTTTTAAATTTTTGGGGACTAAGAATCTAGAACGAATTTTGTCTAGCAAAATGTTTCCCTTTGAGCTTAGTTTTCACTACTATGAAAAAATTATCGCTAGACATCCATGGGGTGTTTTTAAAATACTTGGAGAGGGGCTTGTAAAATATCGTTTTGGTCCAGTGTAAACGGGGCATCCTGTAAAAGAAACTTGTGAATTTCATGCTTCTAGAATCAGCGGTTTGGGTTGTGAGTTGTCGTGTGTCCGTGAGAGAATTTAATATAAAAAAAATTGTAGTGTCTGTTTGTAACGTCAAAATAACAGCTTTTTACTAAATGCGAAAGTACGGTATATACGGTACCCATAACATTTTTTTTTTAAATATTTTCTATATAATCTTCGAAACAGCTGGAGCGATTTGGACGGGACTTTCACTGGCAGATAGTTGATGTTCTTACTACTTTTATTTTAGAAAAAGCGACGCGGGGGAAGCCGCGGGCAGTAGCTAGTTATTAAGTATAAAAATACGCTAACCTACGATATCGCACCATCGCAAGTATCGCAAAGGATTCTTAAAAAAATCGTTCTTGGAGTAAAAGTGGCTTATAACAAAAACATATAATTAATGCTTCTAAAAACTTCTATGCACAGTCATTAGCATAAATACAGTTAAAACATTAAAGAACATCTCACAACTCGCGATTGTACCATGTCTTCTTTTACCTGCCTTTGTCCTACGGTACCTGGGATAGGCGCAAAATGTTTTTCCCTTCGGCTGTTTTATTCTTCCCTGTTCACTATCATGTTATCATTCACTCCCTTTTCATGAATCTCTCACACAATCCATCCAATCTTTTCTTTGGTCTGATGTCACATGCCCATACCAAGATCTACTTTTCTGTCTCTGGCGCCTCTTTCAAATTCTTCTTAATCTAACTTTATCAGTTCCTGTCACTCCACACATCACCGTCTCTCATTTCCGCTGCAATTTTCTTCCCTCTTCTTCTCGGCCCTTCGGCCCAGCATTCCGATCCTTACAGATGTCTCGATTGTCCCAGGTTATCGTGGCAATTGGCTATGTAGTCCGCAACGTTTCGTCATAACTCACGAGCTAACTTGTCAGAAAAAAAATGTTTGAGTCGTATTATGTAAGAATCATCAAAGCAAGAGGCAGCTTTAGACAAGCACATTTTGTAAAAATACGTACTTACATAGTTACTAGATAAGGTGCTCGAAAATTTGTTTTTTATGTAGATAATTAACCTATAACTAGTACCTACTTTTATAGAACAATACATTTATCTACGGTGTTTTGGTATGGTGTGGTGTGGTTCTGGTTTCGTGTTTATAGCAACTTTTACTTAGCAAAGAAAGTGAGCAGCAGGTAAATACCTATAGGGCAGTAATAGAGAGAAAGGTGAACGCGCATCCGCTACGTTGGCAATGGCAGCCTCCACGCGGTCGATGACCCTGTAGTAAGCGATTACTAAAAAGATTAAGGTAGGTAGATAGTACGTAGGACTTGGTTAGTGGCAAGCCTCACTTCAACCGTGCAGACACATTCGTAAAAACAATATTTTGTTGGAAAGCTGTCTTGTAGTTATGTTTACAAAAAAATCAATGATGGACTGCTTATTTCTTATTGATTTTAGGTAGGCATTAAACAATCATCATCTGCCTAGTTTGGGTTCTGCTTCCAGTCTAAACGGCAATAAAATAGGTATTGGTCCACGTTTCGAAGGAAAGCTCTATCTATTTAAATTGATTTTGTTGACAATTATTTTTTTAGGAAGGCAAAGAGAAAAACTTATACACTTTTTGCTGTATGACATAAGACCCCGGATGGAGGGTGCGAGTTCGTGGGGTGCCCGGGTGCCCCGTGCCGGCCAGGGATGTAGCCCAACCAGAACGTTTCAAATTAGAATTTTACGGCCTCTTCGTGTTAGGTTTATTGTCGAGAAGTTATCGTCGACCAAGATGAGGTCGTATTCCAAAACTGACTTACAACAAACAGTGTTTTATGTCTGTAATAAAGAAAACTTCACGAGGACGTAAAATTGTACCTATTCTCTTGTTCATTATAAAGTATTAAATGAAAGTTCTGTTAGTTATAAAGTCGCTTCTATGCATCAACCCAATAACTCACCAAGTGTGTCAGGGTTTCCGTCAAATTCTGAGCATCCCTAAAAGTGACGTAAATGACAATTCCTTTACTTGTAACCATATCGTAGGTATTTATCGGATGACGTTACAATAAGATGACCATACACAGCGCCCGGGAGGGTCTCGCGCGCAGGTTCTACGTGGGTGGCGTGTTCCACGAAATAGTGTTGATGGCTATGCCGGACGATTATCAATATCATCAATAAATTGCGGCTTTTATATTTTAATTCTGTATACAACGTCTAACAGTTATAATTACAAATAATACTACAATTCAACAGTGATTTCCAGTTTTAGGAATAATAAAAGCTATATGAATGCTGTCATTCAACACGATGATAATTACGTTGGCGTTGTTGTTAAGTTCCTTCCTAGTAATCCCGAGCTCGGCAAGATTGTTTGTTTAGTATCAGTAAGAAGATCAAATCTTTGTATACGCATATAATAAAAAGATAATCTTACGAAGTGACCTGGAATGTTGATAGTGGCGTTATTTCTGCTATTCAGCCGGCTGGCACGTCGCCAGATGTGGTCGCTCGACTTCTATCGCGTCGTGTGGGCAATGCCCACTCACGTATTTTCATCACACTCCATCTTCAGATTTTCTTGTAAAAGCACTTGTTTACTTGATCAATTGATTACACATACACGTAAGCGTTGGACAAGGTACTTCTTTATAGAACATTTGCTCCATTCAACTTTTCATTGATCTGATGAGAGCTATCTCACAGTTTTATTTTGAAGAGCCCGCGATTAACAAAGCCCCAATTTGCTCGGAGAAACGTTAGGGTATTGAAATAGCAACCTAGTTTTTTTTTGTATATTGTTACAACTATAATTCCTATACTTCCATAGGTACCTCTATGTTCTGTTTATGTTCACATAAAGACAACAACGGTATGATGCGCACGAGGGCAGCAAACCGTGCGGCGCGAGCACAGATGCAATTTGTAGTAGGTAGACACGCATGTTTTGTCGGCTCGGTACTTCAAAGAAAGAAATAATAACATACGATTACGTATCTCCTTTTATCCCCTTATACTTTACGGCGTGAACGCTTCTTTTTCTTTACATTCACCTACAACAAAACCTGTTCTCTCGTATGTCGGCCGCTTAAAAAGTGATCCCGAATTAATAGCTACCAAGTGTGATTATTATAGATGGTACGAGTTATAGTTCACTTTTATATAGATACAGGATGCTGTCAGTAGTGTGCTATATTTATACAGGGTGGATTTTTGAGACAGAACAGTAAGGGAAGGTATCTTAACCGTTGTAGCTATAGGAAAACGTGCTTATGACTGTCCTTAACTTTTTAAGTAATTAGTAACTGTATAATTATAAAGATTTTGGAAGAATGGTACAGTCAAGTAGAAAAACGCGTTACTCTTACGATTTATTTTTCTGATGACCGTTCTGGACCAACAGGATAAAGTAAAGCCGAAAATCGCAAAAAAAAAAAATCCATACATTTCGCAAGAAATCAACGTGGATAAGGGCTCGTGCAGAAAGGCGTGATATCGCGCGCACGACAGGCAGTGCGACACTTTCCATGAAGTTTTCATAGAAATTGTGCTACAAGTGTCGCGTCGCGCCTGTCTGCGCCTATAGGTAATCAAATTAAATTCAAAACGTAGTTCGAATTGACTTTTTTCAGTTTCATTTTATTAGAATATGACCGCTATGATCACCTCAGACACAATTTAACACTCCCATGATGTTTCTTTGAGGTAACCACAAAAGAAGAAGAACTGAAAAAAGTATTTATTTTGAACTTCACAATATTTTTAGAACCCTCAAAAGTACCACGCGGGCGATGCCGCGGGCTGCAGCTAGTATCACATAAAAAAGATTTTTTGCGATAACAAACATGGAGGAGAATGGACCGCCGTGATGTATATATCGAAGTATCGATGAATATAACATGTTTTTCAACTACAACGTTAAGTTTGTTTTTCGAAAAAATTCATCCCAACTACGGAACTCTTCATGGTGCGTGGTCCGTCCGACTCGCACTTGGCGGGTTTTTTAATTACAATTAGATTTAAATTTTTTGCGTATGTAGCAGTAACAGGCCAATTTTCACTTACACTAGGCAGGCATGCCCTATCTCATGAAATCATGGCATGTTAGGCCATTAGGTACTAATTTAGATAGTTGTATTGAAGATCCAGTATTGAAGATCCAAATGATATGTAAGTAGTACTTAATTCTTTAATACATATTCGTCTCGGTCGCGAATCATATTTTGATCCACATACAACTTATTACTGACCTACAAATTGCAAAAAAAGTAAAATATCATCATTCATGCCAATAAACGCATTATATTTCTTTCTTTCAAAGTGGACTTGGCCAAGTTGATCCCTCCAAAATCTTGGGCTGGTTGCATGCTTGCTTGTGTGCCTGCTTGAAAGCCTGCGTGCCGGCTGGTATGCCTGCTTGCACGCTTGCCATCACCATCAACATTACCTTTTCTAAGGTGGACCCTCGACTCGGATAGAGAAGGTTGGTGGGTATTTTTTTAAACTTTGAAAATACTTACTTTATTTTTTGTTTGCAATTGCTTGCTAGCTTGTGAATGTTTGCTATTACCATTAAATCTTCAAAGGCTGTTCCGGCTCGGACAAGTGAGTTTGGTTGATATGTCTATTAAACCCTGAAACCACTTGCAGACAGATGGCATTCTGTCTTGCCTGATTTCATGCTTGCTTTGCTTACTTTCCACTACCCATGGTAGTGGACCCATGGGTAGGATGGATGTTCTAATCCTGAAACCACTTGATTCCGTGTATGCTTAATTGCTTGTATGGCTCCTTGCACGCTTGCCTATTTACATGCTGGCCTGGCTTGCTCGCTTTCCGAAATGCATTTTTTATATTTTTGGAAATAAGATTCTACGCAAAATTCTCGGACCTTTGTAACAGCGGATGTAACTTAGATAACGTTTCATTGATATTTAAATCGTCTGTGTGTTTACAAGTCAAGGCTCCCGCAGACAGGCGCAACGCGATACTAGTAGCACAATTTCTATGAAAATTTCATGGAGAGTGTCGCGCTTCGCACTACCTGTCGCGCCAGTCTGCAGGAGCCTGCAGTTTAAAATCGTTCTTTGGAAAGATAGAAGATAAACAATATCAAATTATGTAAATATTGAAAACTTTTATTAACATTTCATTGATAGAGCTCTAAAAATTGGATGAAGTAGTTACCAAAACTGTCCCATACTTAATTTGAAGTGACGGGTATCTATTCCTACCCAACGGTCTTCCACTTGTAGTTGACTCGTTCTTAATTCTCAGGGCCCTTAATCTTAGGTCCTTTACTGCGTCTAAAGGCTAGGCAATCAATATCTTCATAACTATGCAAATGTCACAACTCTGGTGAAATGCAGAGCAGACAGCACATGCAATTAGAACACCTTAAAGGCTCCCGCAGACAGGCGCGACACGACACTAGTAGTACAATTTCTATAAAACCTTCATTGAAAGTGTTGCACGCGCGATATCGCGCAAGTCCGCACGAGCCTTAAGGCTCCCGCAGACAGGAGCGATGCGGCACTAGTAGCACAATTTCTATGAAAACTACATGGAAAGTGTCGCGCAGCCTGTCGTGCCCGCGTTAGCGAGCCAGTCTGCACGAGCCTTTAAAGGTTCCCGCAAACAGGCGCAACGCGACAGCGCGACTCGACACTAGTAGCATAATTTCTATGAAAATTTAATTAAAAATGTCGCGCTGCCGGTCTCGCCCGCGATGTCGCGCCAGTCTGTACGAGCCATTATGCACAAACGCTTTGCCCTGTTCCCAAAGGGATGTAACAACGTCGGTGATTATCAAAGGGATTTAAATGATATCAATAGCTTTGTGCTACCGAGGGGCCCTTTGTCGGCGCGCTCTTTAGCGGCAACATCACAAGCGAGCGACAACTCTGTCTGCTCGCCGATCCATTACTGGATTAACTGGATACAAAGCGGACATCAAACGCGCCGCCGGCTATTGCGTCACGTGCCATCATCGTTTGGCAACCTCTTCATGTTGCAACTGCAAATAAAGAGCAAAAGCTGCTGCAGTACAATTTTTTTTTCGAGAGAACAAAATACTTACTCGGTTTAACTAGGTACTTCATTTACGTATAAATATTGAATAGAAGAATTAAACCAGTGGCAGCGGGTCGATTCGGTAGGTATACTTACCTACATTGTCTAAGTACCTACCTTTATCTGTCCGTAGTAATTTTGCCAAACTGATTCATCACGTCGCGTCGCGGTTTTAAATCTATCTTTTGCGCATTGTCTATATTGAAAATGTGGTTCAGCTTTTAAAATTGTGCAATATCAACACACAGACCGACGAAGTCGCACGTGGGTTACTTTTTTATCATTTTGGTACGAAACCTTAAAAAGGCAGAGTCTCCGCCGCCGGGCAGCGATACGATACTCATCTTTGACTTTGATCTTTCCGCTGGCATGGCATGGCGCGCGACTGGACGAGGCGGCCGGCCCTATATATAGGTAATTTTATATTTTAGTCCTTTAAATCTACTTATTATAATACGAATAGAGTTTTTTGACATAGTTGAATTTGTTACGAAAACCCCTGACTATCCAATAAGTATCGAAGCATAAAGGCTTCTACATACCAGCGCGACTTGTCGCGCGACGCGACACGGCACAAAGGCCCCGCGTGTCGCGGGATTAGCGGTGCCTTTGTGTCGCGTCGCGTCGCGCGAAAAGTCGCCCCGGTATGTAGAAGCCTCAAAGGTCCCGCGTGTCGCGGGACGAGCAGTGCCTTTGTGTCGCGTCGCGTCGTGTGACAAGTCGCCCCGGTATGTAGAAGCCTTAATGAATTGGTTATTACTGTATGAAAATTATCACAGTTCAAAAAAGACATCCAATTCGTAATATTTTGTTATTTTTTTGTCTGTTGTCTTTATGGTTATTTAAGTATTCTTTTTTTCTAATTAGGTATTTATTTTTACTGTAAGTAATTCTTTGTTTTTTTTTTACCTTGTCAAACTCTCCTATTCAAGGTCTCAATCAAGATCAAGGTCTCCTATAATTGGAAGCGCACACATGTATTTGTCCCTATTCTATATATAAGTACTTGCATGTAATTGTGTTCCCTGTGTTGGAGATCCAATAAATAAATAAAATAATAAGATCGAGTTTCATATTTGGTCCAAATAACAGCATAGATATTCTGCCCACCTAAAACAAGTTTTACAATAGTGTGTTAGCAACTTAGCAGTTCCATCGCCACCGGCCGAAATGTGCGTCGCGATAGCATCGTCGTGCCGGCCAGTAGTCTGCGCTATCAAATTGATTACCTACATATTTCATCTCTTTGTCGGCTTCACGCTTCACCTGAAACAACGGACAAGTTTACAATTTAAAATAAAATGCGCTAATATGTTTAATGAAATCTCGTATTACATCCCTGAAAAATTCTCTTCTTTAAGGCTTCTACATACCGGGGCGAATTGACGCGCGACGCGACGCGACGCGACACAAAGGCACCGCTCGTCCCGCGACACGCGGGGCCTTTGTGCCGTGTCGCGCTGGTATGTAGAAGCTAGAAGCCTTTAAAATCTTAAAGATACTTTTCGATAATTATCTAGCACTTAGTTTAATTATTTTATAATAATGTATGCTCAGACCAATAAAAAATATTGGTCTGAGAATGTAAGTATGTGACAGCAAAACATGCAGTATGGATGCATATTATTTAATTATCTTGGTAAACTCCTACAAGTCCTACAATTGACCTTAGACAATAGGTAGGTAGGTACCTATTTTTGTACCTACTTAGATTTTTTTGTTTGTGTAGCAGACATCAGTAGGTAGGTAGACATAAAGCCATAATTATGCCGGCAAAAAGTATTCATTTTGAATAGGTGCTACGGTATTATTTATGAATCTATCAATCTATCGTTTTGGATAGGTAGGCGAAACTAGATAACATTGTGTATGATAGCATGGAAGTCTTTAAAAGTTATCGTTGGTAAAATCTATCAATCGGCGGCGGCGCCAGTTTGTAAACGATTACATCACTACAAAAATTTAACAGTAGGTATACTTTTGGCAAAGTAGCGCTTAACAGATGGAGTATAAAGGCTCGTACAGACTGGTGCGATATCGCGGGCGTGAGGCGACACTAGTAGCACAATTTCTATGTCGCTGCCTGTCGCGCCCGCATATCGCGTGAGACTGTAAGTCAGAGCCTTAAAGTTTTATACCTTATAGTAGTGAAATAAATAATATTTTACGATGATTCCCTGCGTGCGTGTAAAAGTACCACTTTGTCTCATGAAAAAACCAGCGACAAATTGACTATTTCGAGGCGTGGCCGGCGGAGGCGGCGGCAGTCAAAGGCTCGTCGTGATCAAAGGCGCCGCCATCGAACGGCCTCGGCTTTGATCTCGCCGCACGAAGTGCAAATTATGTTATAAAGACAGTGAGTGGCTCGGCCGCCGAGCACTGCACTACTAATTAATTCAACCCGTTGCGTTACGATGGCCGTCGGACACGCCATGCCCCCATGCGCCACGGCGAACGCACCGCTGAGCTTTGATTTTATAACTGCTTACGTTTTATTTTTTGTTTTCTATAATTTATGTTTCGAGGGGATTAGGAGGAACTCGCTTTTGAGTAAGGGGGAAGTTAACGGGGCTCACAGTCGCGTGTGAAGTTGAGAGCTGTGTGGTTTTAATTATTTTTAAAGTTCCTAATGTTGTACCTATGTGATGAAACGTTTGGTTAGGGTTTTTTGGTATCCTACAGAGCAATGGTAAAAGTGGAAAATAATAGAATATTCCAGGGTAGCCCGTGTAATCCAAATTTGCTTACGTTTCTTGCAATTTGCAGGTCAGTAGCAAGTTGCATGTTGATGAAAATATGATTTGCGACCGTAACAAATATGTAGGTATTTACAAAATGTTAAGAGAACTTTTAAAATAATCAATATAATTCTCCAACTTCAAATTACCTTATCGAATGCCTACTTCATGAAATCATGAAGGCCTTTGCATTGGAGGCCATTTCTAACTAAATGATGGGATTATAGATGAAATGACGCAACCGATTCCAGCTCATAATAATATTAAGTAATCCATAAATGTTATCATATTTTGCCAAATTTGCATAATCAGTGTTACTAGTGCAAGACTGGCTGTTGAATAAGATACCTCACCTATTAGGTACTGCCTACAGTTAATAGGTTATAATATGTTTTTGTCTTTTAGACTAGTGTCGTGAGCTTTTTAATAAGGAAGGAACACGCTCACGGAATAGCTAGGCCGCAATCGCAATATTTCGTTTAAAGCAATTTACGACCATTAAACGCTGGTCGTTTGTAAACAATAACCGGTTCAAGGATGGTAGGCTTCCTTTGAGTATTATTTTGCGCGCGGAGAGTGCCGATAGGGTCTCTCGAAGTCGGCCAAACGGGCGAACAAATTGAGTTGAGGTCGTTGTTGAAGACGCGGGTGTCGCGGGCAGGCGAGCCGGGGCGGCGCGCCATGTGCGGCGCGCGGGACGTGACGCGGCGATCGAGAGCCGCGTGCGTCGACCCGCGCCGAGCTTTGATCTCGCCGCGCCGAACCGCCCGACCACTGCCGCCGACGACGCCGCAAACCTCGGTCGATTCCGATGTGTTTCCACCTACCTACCATAATGTAGTGTAGGTAGTTCCTCTCGACCTACACGACTACAACTATCTTCTTTTCTTATCGACGGACGGTACGGTAGGGCGCACGTCACTGGTAACTAAACTAAATAAGCCTCTCATTCTATTGAAACTCCGTACTATGCTAGGCTCTATACCACTGGCGTGCTACCTACTGTAAAATTGTACATAAACAGTAGGTTTGTTAATTAACGAAAGGCCTTCCCGTTAACCCGCAATTAAATAGTACAGACAGCCTATACCCATGCAAAAAATAAAACTACTTAATATTTTTATTATGCCTACTGTACCTACAATATTTTTTTTTTTTACATGTATACTGCTTGAACCCGGTATGTGACCACGATTGCCCTAAGTATTTTAACAATTTGTATATACCTAGACCTACCTATACATACCTACTTTGCATTGCAGGTAAATATCTTTATTACTTAACATAATTCATGTAGGTAGTTGTGCGAACTAGCGTGGGCGAAGATCCGTCATAATCAAAAGGTTGGAACTGATTTATTTGTTCATCTTTAGACGAAAACACCTAAAGTTAATTAGCGTCGGCGCTGATTGAACTTTTAGAACGGTTCTAAAAACCAGTAAGTAGTTATTATAATGTAAGTAGTTATAGGTATATCTGTTGTCATTTCGATTCACACGTACAATAAATAAGGCGTTTAATAGTTTGTGTAGGGCACATATTCAGTATCACAAAACGGTGTAACTGTAATGTATAACCTTCTTTGATGCTAAGACAGTTATTCTAGTCGTGGAACACAGGATCTATGATAGGTTGTGGAGTGATACGATCTCAGCAGTCGGTCGCCATCAGATTACAGAAGTTGTATAAATAAACATGGGACGGGCGACAAGAGATCCAACGTAAGAGTTACTCGGAAGCGCTATTTCCGACATTCTACGAATATGTCCTCTTCAATAACAACTAGTCCACTCTCCGCTGACAGCCGATTAAACAGAGTCGATTGTTTGAAGCTTGCATTTTATGTGCAGTAGCTAGTATAGCCACGGGCTAGAAAGTTAAATTGCGGATGGTGTACGAGAATAACCTTTTGAATGTTTCAGACACAAAATAGCAGCTAAAGTAGTAAAAATGTAGCGAGCTCGAAATTCGAAAATGTCGAAAACTGCCTTGGCGCGAACTAATTAGGTAGGTACAAGTAAACCCCCACTGGATTTTGGGAATGTAGGTATTGATGCTTAGATGTCGAAATGTAGTACGGTTACGGTAGGGCTAGTTTAGTTTCACATGGTTTATTTAATGAGGCGGCACGGCCCGGCTCGTCGTCGCCGCGCCGCCGCCGCCGCCGTGGTCGTTCAGACACCGGACTACGGACAGCGGACAGCCAGCCGCGCCGCCTTCCATATTCAAATTACAGGTTTGAATTGGTGCTCAGTCGTGTTGCGCGCTGACCGACGTGAGGCCACTTTCTAGGAAGTTTCTAAATTTTTACATCGACTACAATGCTACCAATTGTATCAATATACCTAATAATAAATGCTGCATTGTATAATTATGGTGCATTGTATATTTATGCATGGTCAGAGTCACAGATAATATAATAAGTAGGTACATGGTATATTTCCACAAATAGTGTCGTAAGTCGAAAACATCAGTCATAATAAGTCTTGTATGACAATATATTTGACATAACATTTTGAAATTTTCTGAAACGAAGGGAACGAGTTTATATAATAAGGGTTTTAAAATTTGCGCAGAGGTGCGATACGTAGTTTGGAACTTGTAAATTGACAATGTTATAAATCGGGTCCTGCTGAAACTTATTAAGTACTTAGAGATTGTTTAAGCTTCCACACGTAACGTAACGTCACTATCTCTAAACTGATGACTACCTATCTAATTATTATTTTCAACACAGTTGCTCGTAAGGTGTCTCTTATTGCCAACTTATTGCAGCGCTTTTAGGTTCACAATGCAGTGTATAAACGCGTGCGTTTTACTTTGCATTCCCGCATACCTACTATTAACATTTTAAACAGAATCTTACTGTTAAGCGCAGCCCGACAAATAAAGCGGTATTTCAATAAAGTTTTCAATGTACATAGTGTCTAATTTTAGTATCTTGTTGTTTGCATTATCTGAGCTACCGCTGGTGCTACACAGTCGACTTGAAACCAGGATCTCTATATTTGTTTGGTTTTCTTCCTCATGACAAGAGCACCGCTCTCCTATCGCTCTTTATCTATCAACTTGTTTATATAACTCCAGAATCATTGCCGTAGCGTAAATAAAGGAAAAGATATTATCAGATGGTGTAAACTTTAAAGAAATTATTATACTTAGCGATGCGGAATGTAAACAATGAAAAGAAAACTGTTAAACAAGTAACTAGATACCTATCTAATTTGTTTTACGGAAAAACACGGTTCGTCTGGAACCGTTCCGTCTTAGCAATATAGTTTATGAGGCATAATCCGGTAAGCTCGTACCAAGTTATCAACTGTTTGAAGTGGCTTCTACTCTGTCACTACGTTTGTTGTGGTTTTGCAGTACAGGGACACTGCAGAAATTATCATTCAAGATTTTTTCACAGTTAGATTGTTTTCTGGATAAAATGCGTTAGGTACAGTAGGCCGCACGTGAGTGGTAACACTTTGTTTGAACTTGAGCTGGCTAGCGTAGCCTACAGAGTTTCAATAGAATAGGAGGCAACTAATGCTGCAGTCTCAACTGGGACCAAAACCTGAAAGTGTACAGTTTCTGAGGCGCGAAGAAGCGTCATCAACTCATCATCCAGTCTCAGTTTCAAATTAACTTACTTCTAATTAATCTCATATTAAGCTGACTCTTGACGCGATTTAGAATTCGGAATACCTACTTACCTCATTTGGATCAGCTCTACCGGCTCTACGTCATCTACAGGCTATCTGAATCAAGGCTTCTACAGATTGTGTCGCGTCGTGTCGCGCCGGTCTGTAGAAGCCTTCACCCATATGGCCTTCACCTACTTATTTCGGTTGATGCCATAAAAGTAATGTGAATTATCTACTTGTTTGCTACTCCCTAATATTATATTACATCTTGGTACCTAAGCTCCGAGAAAAATAAACATCGGATCGTGTTCAATAGCTCTGGGGTCGGATTGTGTTGCGGAAGTGCGCGATGCGGGTTCAATGAGAATCCGCTCGGAGCATACAAACTGCGCTGCTGCTCGATATCCGATTCAATTCAATCGAATATGATACGAGTCGACAAAAAACTAAACTCTGTTGTGACAAGAGAACGCTGAGAACAGACGAGTTAACATGATTCCGTCGAAAATCGCATCCTGTTCTTAGGTTTTATTAGCGCCGCTGAACGTATTTGCGTCCGGTCGTGTGCGTTATAATCATTTCTGTCCAAATATTGATCTTTTTTCGCTTCCGTTTCATTGGATCGGCCGGAAAAGGGTAGATTTCTGACAATCTCGTAATCTACTCTTTGAAAAACTCTTTATTAAGCAAGTTGGTTGTTGAATAAGTTGATTTCTTCCCGTGGGTGTCGTTACTAGCGAATAAGGGACTTTAAGAGAATGGGCGTTAGCGTTAGCAATAAACAGTTGCTATTGTAACCACCAATTCCGGGTGTTGCCGGACGTAAAGAATAGCACCATCCTATTTCTGCCCGTGGGTGTCGTAAAAGGCGACTAAGGGACTTACTAGAGAATGGACAGCAGCGTTCTCTACTTATGAATTTTAACACCATACTGCGATCGCCAACCCGCCTGCCAACGCCAAGCATGGCGATTATGGCAACCCCCTCGGCAACCCCGATTATGGCCTAAAATGGACGCTTCGGCAGAATCATAATATGATCTGCGTACAATAAAATTCATAACCCGCAATTCATCTGTTTGACAGTTTTGTATGAAGTTTCGTAAAATGGTCCACAAATTATGAATTGCTATAGTGAAGTCTAATGTCAAATAGCAGCTGTCAAACAGATGAATTGCGGGATGTATGAATTCTACGCAGATCATAATTATTACCTATGATTCTGCCAAAGCGTCCATTTTAGGCCCCAGGAGTGGACGTCTTTCGGCTGAAATGATGATGATGATGAAGTAAGTTGACCAAGTACTGACTGAGCCCACGTTCTCCATCACAGACCTATGCTATTTGTTCCCCATCAACGCTCGAACAAAGAACACGTAATGCAACACAAAAGGGGAACAGGTGCAATTCATTTGACCTGTAAATTTCATTTTAGAGTGTTTGGCATGTGTCTAGAAATAAAGATAGGTTCCTACGGTAGACTAAAACAAGACTAAGGTAGCTTAACATCCTGTTTTTGTTTAAGTATTTTAATGTGTGCCATGAAACATTTCTTTACGACGTTTTTATAAATCATGGATTTCTTTAAAGCCTTTGTTATTGCTATGAAATAAGTACATAAAACCGAAAACGTTAAAATAGCGATTAGGGTTCGGATGTCTCGTCGAATATGAGGATGAGCAATATTTTTATAGGGTAGGTATATTTTAATGTTTTTGTATGGTATCAATTCTATCTTATATTATAAGCCCCCAGTGCGTCTTTATGCATTTTGATTGACATGGGATATTTATCTAAGTAAGTATGTATATTAGTAACGTTGATAAATTACGTGTTCAAATACTTATAAAAATATTCAATAAGTAGGTAGGTTAGATTTTGACTCGTTTGGATACAAAATTGCGACAGCTACCGGAATCGGAAAATTTTATCTGGGTTAAGAAAAGACTAGGGACATGATGTTATAGTATCTAATCAGGGTATGTTACCTACCTACCTTTTTACATTTAAAAAACAGTAGGCAAGTTTCCTGAAATTAGACAAGCCTATGTTTTTTGCAGTTTCTAAGTAGGTAATCTGCTCTACCAAATTGCGGAATTTCAGAAACTACTGCGTTCAATACAATAAGGCGATTGTAACAGTCGGCGCGCTGTCAATGTTAAATGAAGCGGCCCACGAGGCGAGTCCAATGATAATGGAATTTCTGGGAACAACCCTTGTGTTCGTGGGGTGTGCCGCGGGGAGGGGTGCACAGCGAGGGGGTGCCGTGCCGTGCCGGCCGGCCTGGTGCGGGCCATCCATCACGCCGCGGGGGTGCAATTAGGCGAAGTAGATGTGCTGACACGATCACACGAGCGCCGCGCCGCCCGCCGCCGCCGCACGTCGCGCCGCCCGGTTGATATACGCATAGTCGCATACCTATACCACACTCATCAAGTCATCACTCGGATGTTACACCAAATTATCTGTATACTTATGCAAAACGGCCACAGGTAGTTATTCCTTATGTAGCCATTCCATAGCCTTCAGTCAGTTTGTCAAACCGTAGGCCCTCTACTACAGTCGTAAAACAAACTAAGATTTATTACTTACTTACCTAAAAATCTCCCAAACTTGACAAGGTCATCATGCTGTAGGTTGGTCAAATATCTACAATGCCAAGTACCTACCAACCTAGATACTCTAAAAAAAAAGAAGTCTAATCTTTAAAACCCAAAATCTCAAGCAAGAAAGCTTTAAATCTCCGAAAACAAAGGTTATGTTAACGTAAACTTTGTCTAGTAAACCTCGCTCGCATTCCTAACTAGCGTAGTCATAGTTTTCTAGTTATTACCCTTCGTTATCGATTACACTAAAATCCTTTAATAGCCTTCCATTAGCTTTGCATTGGGTCGAAATCTATGTCTATTGGTGGAAGACGTGATTATAATATCGGTTCGTTATGTTTAATTCCCATTAAATTCGACAAAAAGTTAAGTCCATCCGAGAGATAGCGGTCGTGTGGCGAGGGGAGGGGGTGAGCGGCAACGGCAGCGCGGTAGCAGCCGCCGATTATCCGCCGATAAGACACAAAAACAACTTTTTGATTTATGAAGAAAGCTCGAGAGGCGGCTACCGGGCGCCGCTCGCCGCTCGCCGCTCGCCTCGCGCCCGGCCCGGCCCTCGCTGCACCCTAGTGAAGCTGAAGTCACTTTATCGACTCGTGTAGGTATTCTTCGATTTCGATTCTTTCCTGAACTTGACTTTGTATCGCCTGTATAGTCTAGAACTCACTTTTGTCACTTTTCACAATTACGCTTTTACACTTACCTAAACTACTTTTAAAAGAAGTAGAGTTCTTAGGTAGGTACCTATTTCGGATGCAAGTGTGAGAAAGCAAACCAACCTTATTGTCTATGCTAATTTCCCATTATTATAATTCAAAACAAGTCTATTATACTATACTCTACTACTCTCTATCTAAGTTTACTTACTTACTTACAAATAAAAAAAAAATTTGAAGTGTCTGTTTGTAATGAAAGTATGTAAGTACCTACCTACGGTACCTATAACGAAAAAAAACTTTTGTCTGTCAGTTTGTTTGTTCCGGCTAATATCCGAAAAGGCTGGACCGATTTTGACGGGACTTTCACTGGCAGATTGCTTGATGTTATAAGTAGTAACATAGGCTACTTTCATTTTAGAAAAAAGCCACGGGGCGAAGGCGCGGGCACGGGGCAGCAGCTAGTGGATAATACCTATAATAGCTAAAGATAAAAATGAATTACATTGGGTCAATTCCATGTTTGTAAATAAATTCCTACCTATACGTAGTATAGGTACACATGCACTACAATGCAATTATTTTATTCAAAGCAGCTCGCATTAAACTCACTAAGTTATTCAATGAATAGAAAAAAAAATGATGACGCAACATTAGTAATGAGAATTATTTAAATAGAAATTGTCGACAAGTGTTAAGTCGAACAGCACTAGCACAGCCGGCAAGTCCGTCCCGCCGAGCCGTGGCCAGATTTTGAAACAAATGAGTCGGTCGGCGAGTCACAAAGACGCCGCCGCATCTGCCTCGCCACTTGCGCCCAACCCTGTTTAGGGTTCCGTAGACAAATAGAAAAAACGGAACCCTTATAATTTCTTCATGTCTGCCTGTCCTTCCGTCTGTCCATCCGTCCGAATGTCACACAGCCATTTTACTCGGAGACCATTAGCACTTTATCGGTGATGAATTGATGATTGAAAAGATATACCCCAAGTCATTCCAGCAACTCTTTTCCCGCACCACCTCAAACCAGTCCTCACGGTACGCGTCCAGGTTAACTCGCCACCTCTTTTTGGGCTGGCTTCGGCGAATGCTATGAAATACTAACATAATGTTTGCGGTCGATCAAATCAATATTCATCATCATCATTGCAGCCGAAAGACGTCCACTGCTGGACATAGGCCTCCCCCAAAAGGGGGGGGGGGGTTGCCATAATCGCCACGCGTGGCAGGCGGATTGGCGATCGCAGTATGATGTTAAAGTGCATAGAGAACGCTGCCGCCCATTCTCTAGTAAGTCCCTTAGTCGCCTTTTACGATACCCACGGGTAGAAATAGGGAAGTGCTATTCTTAACGTACGGAACCCTTGACTGTACGTGGGCCAAATGCACTTGGCCGGTTTTTATTAGCTACGCTTTAATGTAGGTAACATTTAAGTATATTCTTATGTAAAGCAAAAAATCCACCAATGAGTTATTGCAGATCCGATTAATATTGAACTAGGTAGGCAATGAATAAAGTCAAGGTGTTAGATTCCGTTAAAAATAAAATCGTAAGTAGGTACTAGAATTTCACTTCCTGTGCAAATAACATCTTGTTCACAATATAATTTCCAAGATACTTGTTGCTCGTACAGTGGCTTTAATTATTGCACGCTTGCTTTAATAATGTATGGGAATGTTTTTAGCGATTTGTGACTTAATCAAACCTCAGATGGTTAAAAAAAGTCATTCAATTCCTTTATGAAACTGCATCGATTGGAATCATAAAAACAAAACGTGAGAATTTTACATTTTTCTAGCTGGCTGTAGGTAAGTACTTACTGACCATTTTTATAAGAAGTCGGTTAAAACTCGGGATTTACTAGGTAGTTTCACTCTTAATGTAGGTATTAGGCATAAAAAAACACTCAATTTCCGCTCGTATAGTTTTTTTAGTTCTCTCTCAGGCCACAACTTGCATGCTTGAAAGTGAACTTTGTAGGTCGGGTTAATTTTTTTCAACCTTTAAGGGTGTTATATTTTTGGAATCGTCTCCTCAAGCCCTTTATTTTGATACCTCAAATGGTCCTGGCACAATTTTTATTTTCAAGACTGTTGATTTTATAAAAACAAAACATAACACAAAACCATCGCGCGACCTAGACGAGTCGATAGACACCTTAAGTATCAAAATCCATCCAGCCGTTAGGATACTTCGAGGCTAATCCCACATACATATAAAGATACATAAGTAGATGCGCATGAAAAACATTATAACCCTAGCTATCTTTGCTGTCGCACAGTCGGGTAATGATCCTGTTTTTTTTTATCACACATTCGGGTAATAACCCTGTCTTTGCTATCGCACAGTCAGATAAAGGCCCTGTCTTTGCTACGCACAGTCGGGTAAAGACCCTGTCGTTGCTGCCACGCAGTCGGGTAATGACCCTGTCTTTGCTGCCGCGCAGTCGGGTAATGACCATGTCTTTGCTGTCGTGCAGTCGGGTAAATTACAGTCACTATTCGTGTCTGACTGCGCTGTTCTTCTATGACCGCACCACATAACTATGCACCGGATTTTAACGCGGTGTTCACCATCATTTAGACGATTTATTTTCGAGAAGATTTATTTGTATAATAACAACATTAATATTCAAGTTACATCTAATACATAAATCTCGATGTTTTCTTAGTTCACATAATTACCATTATTCGCAAATATTTGTTACAAAATATTAGACCGTATGTACTCGTGTACTATGATATTATTTTTTCCACGGAAGTGTGTTGAAATTGAAACTTGAAAAACGTAAAGGCTTCTACATACCGGGGCGACTTGTCGCGCGACGCGACGCGACACAAAGGCACCGCTCGTCCCGCGACACGCGGGGCCTTTGTGTCGTGTCGCGTCGCGCGACAAGTCGCGCTGGTATGTAGAAGCCTTAACACGCCCTCGCTTTCGGCTCGGGTTGCAATACCGCCTCGAGTGCAATGACAAACTTTGCCCACATTGTATCAAAATGTACTATTATTAATTAATTAATGATTTTTATTTCAGAGCAAAGAATCCATAGGGTGTTAGTAACATAATATTAAAAAAACCGGTCAAGAGCGAGTCGGACTAGCGCACCGAGGGTTCCGTACGTATATATGATGTTGATGATTTCTGAAAAACTGTGCTATTTAGAGACATCGTTTTATTTTTCCTGTAATCTTTACATAAACTTCTATCACATGGAATAATTTCAGATTTTTATCTATGCAAACTTCTGAGATAAGGGGTGGGGGGGGACGGTATTTGTTTTTACATTTTAACTGATTTATCGGAGTTATAGAATTATTTTTGTATAAAATATTTTATTTTATTTATATGGAATTGTAATACAATAAGAACAGAGGTTCCTACCTCACAAGTGTACTTAAGGTTTACATTGTTAGTTAGGTATCGACGTAAGTAGGTATCGTCGACTAAGAAAAAATACCACGTTCATGGGCTTCATTTTTTTTGTTTTTTTTATGGGCTACTTAGAAAAACTTTAATATTTTTTTAAATACTCACTTATCGTCAGGAAATTCTAAGGTGTGTTCAATCTTATCCAATAAATAAAACACTGAAGATTTGCCTAACCTACATTTCCGAAAAAAGTAAGTTTCATCAAAACTTTCGAAGTAGGTAGTTTGGTCGTTTCCGATATATTTTTGGTCTACGCCTGTTATTTACGTCGAATATAGTAGAAACAGTTTCTAAATCTTCAAGAAATTCAAATAAATCTCTATCTATCTTCATGTCTTAAAAGATCACTTACCTACGTATGTGCCGGTTTATGAGCCCACATTTCGACCACCTAAATTTAGGGGACCTTACTGACCCCTTACTGTTGGTGAAACGGAAACCACCTTCTAACAGCCCCCCTTTTTTTTTTGTTCACGGGGTGGAAAATCCTCATGGATGTCCTCCGCCCTGGGGCGGGCGGAGGGGTCTGTCAGACTCTTACTGACTAAAAACCACCCCAGTGTTCCCCTCCCACACTTGCACCGGTGATCTTGGGATCTGTTATTACTTCCACAATCTCCGGCTAGTGCCGGCCCGCCTCTGCAGGCCACTTCAAGTCTGAGGGGGGGGGGGGGGGTGAGGTGTCTGACCCCCTCCGCGACGTCTGATAGGGGAGCGCGTGGAACACTACGCGCCGCCACCTCGGGTCCAATGTGATAGGGGGCGGCGGACGTTTCTAACAGCCCCCTAACCCTTCTTAGGGGATCTCTTAAACTTAGGGGATGTCGGTGAAAACCGGCATTAGTCTCACCATAAGGGTTCCTTTTTACCATTTTGGTACGGAACCCTAAAAACCGGCCAAGTGCGTGTCGGACCACGCACAATGAAGGGTTCCGTAGTTGGGATGAATTTATCCCAAGAACAAACTTAACATTGTAGTTGAAAAACATGATACCCCATACATTCCAACTGCAAATGTAAGTTTGTACGCACAATATTGAGTGATTTACCATGTTATTTTAGGATAACAGACTTCCTATGGGTTTTTCTGTAATCTATAAGTAAAAACTATTATAGTAAATACTATGGTAGGTATTTAATCCTGTCAAGAGTGACAAATAAAGGCCCCCGCAGACAGGCGCGACGCGACTTTAGTAGAACAATTTATATGAAAATTTCATGGAAATTGTTCTACCAGAACGCGTCTCACCGTCGCGTCGCGTCGCGTCGTGCCTGTTCGCGGGAGCCTTAATAGCTACCTTCATGATCTGTCTATTCAACACAAAATCACACCGAGAAAACTTGTGATTCCACCTAATGCTGGGCACCGATTAACACTATTGACAGCTTACTTTAAGATCCCTTCTAAGTTTTTACAGAATGCATCGGTTGATTGGGTTCAGATAAAGTGAACACCTTTTGTGTCCCCAGTTTCATAAAATGGTGTAGCGGTCCTGGATGGCGCCGCGCGGGCGTTCCAATGTTTGCACATCCTATTCTCTCCCGTGGATGTTTGCATAACATCTATCAGTTGGGGTAAGTACACGCCCTCGTGGTTCAGTATATTTTTATCTACATTCATTTGTTACCCTGCAATGTATGGAGCATTATTGTAACGATGTTTTATTTACCTATCACAGCCTATAGCTTTATCTTATTTATTAGCTAGTGCTG
This sequence comes from Tiliacea aurago, assembly GCA_948098905.1. Taxonomy (NCBI): domain Eukaryota; kingdom Metazoa; phylum Arthropoda; class Insecta; order Lepidoptera; family Noctuidae; genus Tiliacea; species Tiliacea aurago. Next base: position 14,243,541 of record OX402577.1, read on the forward strand.
TGGACAGAATCATAGTTGATAGACTAAGAACCAGTGTGAACATCGTAACGTGATTATACTCAATTACTCAAAAGTAGAAAGTCAGTTGGGTTTCTACAAACGTTGTCAGGAAATAAACTAAAACTTTTGAACTTATAAGATAAAGCCAATTGCAAATTGCAACCCAAAACTTTCCTGCAGTAACTCTACTTATATAAAGTATTCTGATTCTTATTCTGACGCAATGATATCGACATTATGAAAAAATACAAGTAAAATAATTAATTATTACACTTTAATTTGACCTACTGCTAGCTCTACTTCTCACTCCCACATCTACTTTAAAATAAAATATTGCTGCTCATTCATTGGCTATCAGTTTAAAGAAATATTCGACTTCATGTTCACCATCCTCGGGTAGATCTGTGCAATGCACTGCATTATGTACCATATCTTTACCATATGTCTTTACTCTTATGGACTCAGGATACAACTGGCGGCATAAATCCTGTTAAGTAAATACATGGTCAATATGCCTAACGATAGGTACCTTCACAAGAAGCGACTTTGGGCACCGGCAACTCACTAGCGATTTTAAAATCTTTCGTCCATACACAGATTTTGACATCGCTTGCGACTAGTCGCTGCGTGTGTACATATAATAATACACAAACCTATCTCAAGATAAACCCAGAATCACTTTGCTCGACCTGGGAATCGAACACAGGACTCCACGCTAAGCAGTCGCGCTTGCGATCACGAGATCAACGGTTACGGGGCAGTTAAAATATCGATGGCCAGCGTCAGTCGTAATTTAAACATTTATATCTGTAACTTTTATGGTGTACCTACTTATTAGTAAAGAGTATTCTATTCTATTAAGTAAATATAATGATACCTTAATAAAAAAAAACTATCGAGCTATTTATGCTAAAAATTTAAAATCTAAAAAAAAAACCTGGAAGTAAAAATTAAAATTAATATAGACTATATTAATTTTAATTTTTACTTCCAGGTTTTTTTTTTGGGTGTGTAACATAAAAATACATCTTCTTACCTTTATGACTATTCAGTTACATAGGTCTCGTTAGTGGTGGACATATTATTTGGATAACTTTTGCCCAGTGTCTTTTATAATATTTTTGGTTTATTGCTCCTACATAAATGTATTAATATTATCTCAAACATTAACATTTTGTTTAGAAGTACTGAACTTGTTCTTAGAAAAGTTGAAAACGTAAAACAAATGAGAATTGTAGTTGTTCTCTTTACTAACTCGGATAATAAAATTAATAGGTACAGTTCAGCATACCCTCAAATTATGAAAACCATCAATATGTTGTAGCAGTGTAACATCCGACCATAACAGTGACGCTATCTGTACCAAAGGATTAAGGAGGTTCCGCAAGGAGCTTTGTGCAATTGAATCGACTGAACTGTGGCGGCACCTACAACGCTACGTGCAAACTACGCATCAAAGCCCTGACAGACAAATCCTGCATCACGCAAGCAGAGTTTACCTCTTTTTACGACTGGCATATTTATACAACATCCCGACGACGTCAAGGCTGCTTGTTACATAGCCTCTAGGATCAGTCAAATCCGCCGTCCGAGGCCTACTCAACCCGACCCTGATGAACCCATTACCTTCCTCCAGGCCACCAGTACACGCACCAGTACAGTGCACAGAATACACAAACCGACATTCTGACCTCACCGCCGAGGTCCCACGCGAAGACCCCGACGTAATTGTCCCCCCCGACCCTTGTTCGACGAATTGCCAGCCCACGCCGCAGCTGAGTGCGCCGTAGCTTTAAATTCCCGCGATACTAATAATCATCCAGATTCTGATCCAGCCTGTCCCATCTTGCTGTTCTCCTCCAGGGAGTGCCCTTAGCGTGCAGTTGTTTAGTAATATAAGAAATTCGTCCCTGGCTGGAGCCTTTAAGCTAGCTTAAGGCAGTCACAGGATAGTCCGGTTAAGTAGCGGGTAGTAGTACGTGTTTGACTTGTCTATGTCAAACAAGAGAGGAAAAAAAAAACCGTCGCGCGTCGGGTCAGTTGCCCACCAGACACAACACCCGTCTGGTCGGAGGATCCTCCCTTTTCTATAGAGGATGAGTGAACTTTACTCACTGTTCCTCATACTTCTATAGAACTATAATATTACCAACTTGTATTTTATTATTATTTAAAACTAAAGTCAATATCTAGTGAGTACCTCTACCTATGGTATGGTCTGTCAGTTCGAAAAGTATCATCAGATACTTTTGGAACTGACAGACCATACCATAGGTCATCAGACCTTGACCGCACGAACGAACATCGAACACTTTCTTCGCATGTGCGTACCTACCACTAACGAACACTGTGCTCTTCAAAAATATTCGTGGCAATCCAATTTCGTTGTTCTGTGTGGACGACGGCGTATGGTGTTCGTGTTCGCTTTGCTAATTTACGTCCACACGTACAAACCAAATGTTCGGTGTTCGATGTTTTGTTCGCTCGTGCGAACGCGGCTGTGCAATCAGTCTCTCACAACCCTCGCAGTGTAGCCGCAATATGCTCGCTGAAATTAAGTTTTTCGTCTATGATAACTCCTAAGTATTTCGTGTGTTTTACTTTATTTATCTGCAAGATACGAGTTGGGAAACAGGTTGACAATTGATTTACAAGTATGCACTATTAACTTTACGTTAGGTGGAGGTGCTGTGAAAGTGTGAAAGCAGTCTAATGGAAGCTGCATATAAAGTTTGTCTTCGACGCATTTAAAAGAAAAGAAAGAAGAAAAAGGAAATAAAAATACTTACGTTAATTTGCGGTAAACATGACGCAAAGAAATAACACAAACACGAAAAGAAGTTGGTGGAAAATATGTGTCACACTACGCAAAACGGCCATCGCTCAGCATAATGTTGCGACCCCAACCTAGACAGCGCTGGTCAGCGACAGCCGGCGAATTTCTATTCAGCCATTCCACGATGTATAATGGAGCCCAGTTTGTGTTTCTCCCACGTTTCGACCTTGGAAGATAATAACTTTGTTTGTATTATTTTACCTATAATGTCTGCATTTTCTATACTTATGAATTTGTTAACTTATTATTATTTGTCTAAAATGATCTTGTACGAATTTTCTATAGGAAATTGTCCGAGTCTTCAGATATTCTAATCAAATCACTTCATTTGTGAGTGGCATTACAAATTGGCATCCACAGGGACGTTTTCTGATCCATTTGCTTACATTTTCATCAGATTGGTACTTTTGAAACAAACTACTACTTAACAACAATAAAAATAAAAATAAAGTACCGGGTCTCGTGGTCCACAAAATTTTCGAAATTCAAAAACACTGTTTAGACCATAGCTATAAGAAAGAAGGAGATATGCCCCGGTAGTTGAAAATGTATCGGAACCCGGTGTCTCCAGTTTGTCCCTACCACTCGCCACAACTACACATGCAGTTCAGTAAAAGCAACCCATACGAAGTCGCGCACACACTCGCAAGAAATAAATCAGAACGTACTACACAATCAATTATAAACCTTGTCGCATGAAACGCAGCCTGCATTTACTATTCACCGTACAACTTACTCACGCAAAAACACCAAACGCTATCGTTGTGCTGTGCAAAAGCCATTTATTTTATATATACGCTAGTGATTGACTAAATTGGAAAGTTATCGATCCTTTTATTTATCGTCGTATTAAAAATTTTATGAGGTCCTAAAAATTAAATAAATAATAAATTATAAACTGATACAAATCTATATATTATTATATATAAAAGAGAAGTCCACTCACTGACCACTCATCACGAAATCTCGGAAACTACTGGGCTGTGAGGTCTAAAATTTAGCACAAGCACTCTTTATGTGGTGCAGGCGCGCACTAAGAAAGGATTTTTATAAATTCGCACCTTAAGCGGTTGAAAAGGGGTGTCAAAGTTTGTATGAAACTCCTATGTTTTTAAAGTTAGAGACATGAATGTTGGCCTGATTGTTCCTTTCGACTTCTAGGTGCTCACTAAGAAAGGATTTTACGAAATTCGGCGCTTAAGGGTGAAAATAAGGGTTTTTAATGTTTGTATGAAAAATGTACCAAATGCAGTTAAGATCCAAATTGAATCTTACGGCAACGAGTTATTTCATACTTTACATTGAAATTAGAATTCGGAGGCCGATAAAGATCTAAATTGAATTTTACGACAACGCGTTAATGCATATTTTACATTGAAATAAGAATTTTTGGAAGTTTCTTGAGGTTTATGTTTAGTTTTTTTTTCTAGGTGGCCAGTGTGTTTCAGTGCAGGCGTGATAACGTTCTAAAGTTTTTATGCCAGTTCTAGGTGGCCAGTATTTTTCAGTATGCAATCATCTGCTAAAAGATAATGAAATGAGGTTCTAATTGGTATTCCGGTAATTTGAACGTTGCATTTATCGCATTAAAGTCGAGAATGCCAAGGGGAAAACTTCACAATGTTTAACCTTAATCGCGGCTTGCAAGCCGATCGTATCAAAAAACGAAGTCATGTATCAATCACAGAATACAAACCTAAGCGATACACGTTCAAGCTATAGTTACCGAAATTTCTTTTCTGCGATATTTTGTTATTACTTACTAATAATTTGCTTCGAAATATTTTTCATCGTCGTTGTTTGGTTTTCGTTTTGGTTTGTTTCGCTTCCTAATTTTAAATTGGAGGATAATAAATGTGTTTTTACCTATTGCCGGGTTGGAATTTTGTTATTTCTATTTCTTTGCGAATTACTTATTGTGTAGGTATTTCACACTGTGGTATTACTATAATAGTTTTTAGTATTAGTCGTTCTTACTAGAAAAAGTGTCTTTGAATACCTACGTTCCTATTTTAATTTTATTGCTTAGTATCTTTGGTTTAGGCTGGTGTTGTAAGGGTTGGAAAAAGGCGGGAGAACTATTCCCATTTTAAATGGATGGTAGCACCAACTGACGGGGTCCGAAAGGGCCAATGCCTGCCAGGGTTATGAGCCTGTCCGAAAGGTATATCGTGGCCCTGGCACACACAGGCATTTGAAGGAACACGGGTGGGTTTTAGTCAGTAAAAGTCTGACACGCATCAAAATTACCTTCATTGAAATTTCCTGAGAATCAGATAATTTTTACTCCCTGTTGTGCGTCCCCAAAACCAGCAATAAAAATACCATCTTGAAACACCTGGAACTCAAATGGGAATAGTTCTCCCGCTGCCATGACTTCACAGGTGGTTCCGTAGGTGCCATTACAAGACATTTCAGCGACGTATTCACGCTTTGAACCATAAACAGCTCCTCCTGACCGATCCTGGGTGAAAGGTTGGAATATTTCCCAGTTTTTAGACACGTAGCGCACAATGCTGTCTCGAATTTGAGAAGACAATGACATGGCCACGTTACTGTTCACCAAATAGGTGAGAGATGAAAATAAGCATGCGCCATCGCCAGGGATATTTGCTATTTGGCAAAGAATTTGCATGCCACAATTGTGGCGATAAGTCCCCTTTATGAGGAGTGGCTAGAGAGGCGCCACGGCTTCCTCACCTTCCGCCTGACGCACGTCCTCACCGGACACGGTTGTTTCGGGAGGTTCCTATTCAGAATAAAGCGGGAGGAAACTCGTGGGAGTCACCACTGTGTGGATCGCCCGGAGGACACGGTGGAGCATACGGTTGAGGTCTGCCCTGCTTGGGCGGAGCACCGCCATGTCCTCATGGAGGCGATCGGCGGCGGCGATCTCTCGCATCTGGCCCTGGTTCAGGCCATGGTTCGGAGCGAGAGTGCACGGGAGGCCGTCACCTCCTTCTGCAAAGCAGTAATGCATGCGAAGGAGGAGGCGGAACGCGTGAGGGTGAGGCAGGGTTCGCGCCCTCACGCCCTTAGTCACCGCAGAAGACGCCCCGGGCGTCGGGAATCGCAGGCCGATTCCCGGCCACCGTGGGCGTGGGCTTGCGGACGGTGAGCGATGGGTAGCTCGCCGTCCGATAAGGACCAGGCCCGGGTCGACGGGGCGTTGTGTTCCACGCGCGCCTCAAAGAGATGTCAGCACCAATTGACGGGGTCCGAAAGGGTTAATGCCTGCCAGGGTTACGAGCCTGTCCGACAGGGATATCGTGGCCCTGGCACACAGGCATTTGAAGGAACACGGGTGGGTTTTAGTCAGTAACAGTCTGACACGCCCTCCCCACTCCGGCCAGAGCGGGAGAAGTTATTTGAAAATTTACCACCCAAAAAAAAAATGGCAGCGGCAGAACTATTCTCATTTGAGTTCCAAGTGTTTCAGGATGGTATTTTTATTGCTGGTTTTGGGGAAGCACGGCAGGGAGTCAAAATAATCCGATTCTCAGGAAACTTTATTGAAGGTCATTTTGATGTTTTAATTCCGTTGGCTAATTTAAATAATAAAAAAACCGGCCAAGTGCGAGTCAGACTCGCCCACGAAGGGTTCCGTACCATTATCTATAAAAATGGCAAAAAAATCACGTATGTTGTATGGGAGCCCCCCTTAAATATTTGGTTTATTTTAATTTAATTATTTATTTTTAAAGTGAATTTAACTTAATATTCTGTGAATATTTCAAGCCGCTGTTGCCGTTATCAATATCTAGCAAAAACGAGCAAAAAAATAACGTTTGTTGTATGGGAGCCCCCTTAAATATTTACTTTATTCTGTTTTTTAGTATTAGTTGTTATACCGGCAACAGAAATACATCATCTGTGAAAATTTCAACTGTCTAACTATCACGGTTCATGAGATTCAGCCTGGTGACAGACGGACAAACGGCGGAGCCTTAGTAATAGGGTTCCCGTTTTACCCTTTGGGTACGAAATTCTAAAAATATCTTTTGACCCCTCACGCCGGCAAAATTGAAGAATAACCGACCGTCACCGACTCAGCGGTAAATGTGCAGTTGAATTCACAATCCCAGTCCCAATTTACTGCTATTGATTTTGTCGAGAAGTCGCTTGCCTATAGTGAGCAAACGGAATGCGAGTAATTTTTTTTTTAAGGATATTGCTAAACCGTTGCTTCGTCTACATATGTTAATATTTTATAGTTTGTGATGTTGTAGGGGTAATATCTGGATCTACTGAACCGATTTTGATAAATCTTTTACCCATTGAAAGCCACGTTATTATTAATTTAATCCGAAAAATGAAAAGACGGTAAAATGTTTACCGCCCAATGAAGTGGGCACGGGTCAGCTAGTATAATATAAATAAACAAAAATGTACTAAAAAAAAAAAAATTATTAGGTAAATCAAAAAAAAATAAACAATATGAGCAATTCAAAATGAGTAAAAAACATTATTTCCTCATGGGTCTTCCTATCAGGTTAAAACGGTTGACAAATTGAAGAATAAACTATAATAGCAATATATTCATTGGGCAATCGACATTTTTGTCGATAGCCTACGTTAGTGGATCTGCACAAGGACATCACTAACTCGTCCCAAGATACAGCAGCGTACTACGCGATGCATCGGCATAAACAAAGTATAATTTTGTGATGTTTCCATTGATTGTCCAGTCAGTAAGCGACATATTTAGGTAGTGGTTAAGAAGCAATGTATTTCATGCAAAGATAGTACAGTCGCTGTGGTATTTCAAAACAAAAGTGACGTAGTAAAACCAAGAACTATTTTACGATTTGATGTTTGTCATGATTTTAGAGACAAATAAAGTTAAATAATTTTACATAAATATTTTATGTGATTCCACGATTTATAAAGTTTTTAGTTTGACTTCGGTTTTTACAAGAAACCACTGAACAACACGGCATTCTTATATGCTGTCACGACCGCGGTCGAAAGCGCACTAGTTCGCAGATATGACCATTTGCCTGGTACATGAGCGTTGCGATCATGTCGCGTGAACACAGACACGCCCCCTTGCCACTTCTCCTGTTTTTAATATTTCTATGGTTTAGAGCAACAGGTAAACCGCTGTCACTGTCAGATTGCATACAAAAGAAAGAGATGCGCGATGACACAATGTATGGCGTAAAAATGCAAATAAAATCGTTTAGAATTAGTTAACTAATTAATAAAAATTAATCCATCACCGGATGCAGTTTGGCATTTGCAATTTTATGGTATACTTTTAATTATAATTATAACTGATAGCGAAGGGATAAACTGCTTTTAAAAATAATTACTAGTTGTCTTTGAGGATTTTTTTGATGTAGGTAAATATTAAATTATGTTTAATTATGTTTTGAGTTCCATCACCGTATGCACAAAGGCTTGAAAATATCAAACTGTTTTTGTTTTGGAAAAAATATCTACAGTTTAAGAGATACCTACACTGCTTTGAAAAAAAACACATTTTTGTCAATTTTCAGAAATCTCCGCCTTCATTTCTAATGCGATACATTTTCCTTCTGCCAGATGTATACATGAAGACTGAAATACCTATAATAGTCCACTGTTATCATACGAAACTTCTATAATGTGCAATAATCACTTTAGAATAAAGAAGTTCTCACCCGAGATAACATTTTCTTTAAGTACCTAAGATAAATAAATAAAGATATTAACCGAGCCATGACCGAGCATAAAAACTTTCCAGAAGAAGATATTTTTTCTAGAATAGAGCCTGTCAGCCTGTGTTGCCAAAGTTGCCATCTAGTATCGCGTGTGGTTTTATTATGCAACAAGTAGGTACAGTCCGTTGCTTTGAATGGGAACGACCCACGTTTTGTTTGTTTCAGCCAAAAAATAATTCCAAAATCTAAAAAAGGTGATGAACTATTATTAACAAATCATTATTGTAACAAGACTACTTAGATAATTAGATTTGTGTTCTTTATACATTGTACCTAAGTGGAACCTGTTCGCGCCAATGTTCATCTAATTAATAAAAGCGCCATCTATGGGTGCACGGTGCAACCAGTTAGTTCAATGGGTCATAATTATTCAAAAACGAGCTGACTGGGCGCGATCACAACGCCACCTATACGATTGCCAGGAGCCGAAGCCCTTTCTATTCTGGGCGAAGTGGTTTACAAAGAACAGGATAGAAAGGCCTATAAGTCATGTAGACCCCGGAAAAAATCCGCCCTTCGTCAATAACCTTCGCTCGAGCACGGAACTGTTCGCGTACCGTGTGATTTGCCTAATGCACTGTCGCCAAATTCAAAGTCAAATTAATTATTTCAAATAAATGAGGCACTTTTGAACGTCAAAATTTACAAAAAAAAAAAAAAAATCTAGTTGCCCCTTCCAAAAGGTAGTTTCGTATGGAGAAGAATGGGAAAGAAACTCCACTCTTTTTAAAAATGTTTTACAATATTTTGTATAATATATACATTAATTGTTTAAAATGTGAAGATTATGAATTGCTCAAATAGCAGCTGTCAAACAGATGAATTGCGGGATGTATGAATTGTACGCAGATCTTACTAAGATTCTGCCAAAGCGTCAATTTTAGGCCCCCTGCTGTCTTGTATGGAATGTTCAATAACAGAATGTTGGGCCACAAATGGCTGAGATGAGAATGCTAAGAGGGATGTGTGATTAGAGCGTGTGACACAAATGGATAGAATAAGAAATGAGTAAGTACAGACGCCAGCACATCAACCTACTACAATCTGTCAAATTTCTTTAATAGATTTTCAACTTTATCTCTACAGTATAAGGTTCAAGGTTGATTGAGGAAATTTGACAGTTTCGGGTAGCTTGACCTGCTGGCGTCTGTACCTACTTAAGAGGAAGTCTGAAAGTGGCACCGGTCACGAACGGTGACTGAAAAGTTGTGCGGAAATCGGTTGTCATGGTATATGGTCATTCGGTATCACCGGATGCCGACCTACCTCTGTCGAGTGGTCGAGGCCTATTTGATGGACAGAGCCATCATCTACCCCGGTCACCACGGAGAGTGGAACCGGCGAGAGATGTCGTACGGTGTCCCACAGGGATCGGTACTGGGGCCGCATCTGTGGGAGATTGGCTACGACTGGGTGGGTGCTGCGTGCCGACCTCCCTAGCGGCGCCAGCGTAGTCTGCTACACTGACGACACGCTGGTCCTGGTGCAGGGAAGGTCGCATCAGGTGGCGGCAGAACTGGCGGCACGTGGGGTTGTGACAATCGTCGATAGGATCGCAATTGGGACTCCAGGTGGCTTTGCACAAGTCCGAGGCCATGTGTTTTTATGGTCCTCGGAACGCGCCATTGTCGGGTTCCCAGATAACGGCGGGAGGGGTTCACATCGGCGTCGAGTCGACGATGAAGTACCTGGGACTTGTCCTCGACAGCCGGTGGAACTTCGTGGAGCACTTCTGACGTTTGGCTCCCAGACTGGAGCGGGCCCGGCTGCCTAGAATCGGCTCCTGCCCAATCTAGTGGGTCCAAACGCCTCCTGCTGGAGGCCCTACGCGGGGATCGTGCGGAAATTTAAACATAATTTATATCTGTAACTTTTATGGTATGGCAAAATAGAAGATAGTTTAGATGATTATTTATCTAGGTGCGGCTGCTGCATCAAATTTGTATCTCTAAGATACTTAACTTTGGTTAGGGGTTCATTATTTATACACAGACTTGATTGATTATCGATGTTCCTAGCACTGAAAATAATGAAAGTAAAATAAAATCGCAGGTTGGACCCCCCCCCCCCCCCGGCTATTAAATAAATTATTGCATTATCCATAGAATATGACCAACAATAAAAGTGACCAATTTTTTTGTTGCATAAGTGTACTATTGCGCGAACTTACCCCCATTACCCCAAAACCTTGCCAAGTTACGTGCCAGCGATTGTAGCTTGTTGGATTTTGCGCGGAAACCGTATTGTTTTTTTAGAGAATGTTGAAATTTAATTTAAGTAATATATTTTCTCATAGATTTTAGAGATTATCGGGAGGACTGAGATGGGTCGATAATAGCCCGGGTCGGTCTTTTCCCCTGACTTAAAAATTGGACTCACTTTCGCTACGTTGAGAGAATCGGGGAAGAAGCCGTTTCGTAAACAATACTTAATACTCATTGTTAGTTTGTTTAATATTAAGTTTTTGATGCATTTTATGGTTTTGCAACTAATGCCGTCTAGGCCCGTACTGTTCGAATTGAGGTTATCTACGATTTTGCTTACTTCCTCTCCCGTAGTTGGAGTTATTATTATCTGACCTCCACAACTCAGTTATTGGGTAATACGATACCCCTTGGTAAGACTGGTTGTCAGACTTGGGCTTCTGACGACCCGTAACGACTGTCAAGTTCTACGAATGACAGCCGGGACCAACGGCTTAACGTACCTACTTTCCGAGGCACAGAGGGGTTTCGGTATGCAAAGATGATCAGCCATCCACGGACCAACCAGCAAACTTAGCTTAACCCGATCGATCGACCCGTGCGGCTGCTATTGCCTCGTGGCCCCTCGTTTAATATATTGTGACATTACGAGTACCACTAATACGTTTTGTGTGCGATAGTGTACTGTTTTTGAAAATGGTCTGCTGCGTAGGTAACCTTTCTTCCCCTCTTTACCTATAACCAGCTGCAGACCGCGGGTTCGCCCGCGTAGCTTTTTCTAAAATAAAAGTAGCTTATGTTACTCCTTATAACATAATCGCTCCAGCCGTTTCGGAGATTAGCCGGAACAAACAATCAGACAGACAAAACATTTTTTAAATTTGTTTTTGTTTTGTGTATACTTTATGCATTTAGTAAAAAGCTGTAATTTTGACATTATAATACAGAACAGACACTTCGATTTTATTTATTTATTTTTAATTTGACTATAATATAGTGGTTAAATTATAATATTCTAATTCTAACATTTTACTCGTCTTCCTTCCATCATAGCTTCAGCACAGAACCGTGGGAATCGTAGTCCTCTCTTCAAACAATCTGTGACTCTCTGCAATCAAAAGGCTTTAGGTTACAAATCAAATATATCAACTAAGTTTAAGTAAGAATTAACTATCTCTATGTGGACTGTTTGGCTTTTTTATTTTGTTAAAAAAACTTAACACTGCTATATGTACCTAATCAACTTATAGGGTGATTGTAATTTGGTAATCAAAAATCATAAGTAAATTGGTCACACTTGCTAATTGGTCACCGCTTTTTAGGTTTCCGTAGCCAAATGGCAAATACTGGAATGGAAACTATTAGGCACTAGGTATGTCGATAAAAATTGGGAGTCCTTTAGTCAACCGGTTCCAATCAAATTTTATCCTTATGAACACTGTACATAAATGCCACTAGACTAATTGGTCTATAATTGTTAATTTTGTTTCTGTCTCCCTTTTTGTGCAGTAATATTATTGTGGACGTTGTCCATTGAGTTGGAATTTGTTCTGTAGCCAAGATTTCGTTGCATATAAATGTTCTTAAATGGTTTTATTATCTGGTTCATGGTGTGTTTGAGTAATTCGTTAATTTATTTATCATCCCCAGGTGCTTTCCCTGCTTTTTGTGTTTCAATAACTGTTCCTTTTTCACTTTGCATTATATATGGGATTGGTGGTTTTGTCCGTGGTTTCATCTGCATCGGTGTATACTTTTTTATTGTCATTATTTGTCGCTTTCGGTATCCATATTGAATGCTCCTTTATCTGTCTAAGGGCTTCAATCCGTCCCGTTTTAACTAGTTATTCCGCCGTCTATTTGTTTTTCTTCCTATGAGCTCCGATTGATTTTGAAATTTCCTAACTAATCTCTGTTTACGTTTTTCTTTCCTGTTTTTTTATTATTTCCTTTTTTTTCATCAAGTTTTTTCTGGCTTCTGCTGCTTCTGGTTCTATGTTCGTCTGTATGTTTTTGTAAATTTTTTTCTTTGAAAGGGTATCTCTGATGAGTGGTTTTTGAGTTACCTTCAATAATACAACGTATTTAATCCACTTTGTGTATGTTGATGATGTTAAAGTTCCGTTCACTGTTGTTTACATAGAGCAAGTAGTGGAATACGAATTTGTGTGAGGAAAGTACGGAAAGTACCACAACTAAAAAGTGAAAAATAAAGTCTTTACAAAATAAAAAATAAAATATCAGACGTCCACAAAAACGGCAGTAGTAGTAAAAAGTAGTGGTTTTTGGAAGTCGGCTGTTTTTTAGGGTTCCTTACCCAAAGGGTAAAACGGGAACCCTTTTACTAAGGCTCCGCCGTCTGTCTGTCTGTCCATCTGTCATCAGGCTGTATCTCATGATTCATTAACCGTGATAGTTAGACAGTTGAAATTTTGATGATGTATTTCTGTTGCCGCTATAACAACAAATACAAAAAAAATGTAATAAAATAAATATTGAATGGGGCTCCCATAGTCCCATACAACAAACGTGATTTTTTTGCTCGTTTTTCCTCTATATTGATAACGGCAACAGGTAGACGCTTGAAATATTCACAGAATATTTAGTTATACTTTAAAAATAAATAATTAAATTAAAATAAAACAAATATTAAAGGGAGCCCTTTAATATTTGTTATATTTTAATTTAACCCCATACAACAAACGTGTTTTTTTTGGCATTTTTATAGATAATGGTACGGAACCCTTCGTGCGTGAGTCCGACTCGGCACTTGGCCGGTTTTTTTTCCTTGTAAGTACATTTATTTACTTTTGATAGCGCTTCTTCTAGAATATAATATTAAGACAATGTTGGTTTTATTTTAATTTCTTCTAGTGATTGTTTAAATTCGTATAAGTTTTGCTCTGGTACAGCACTTTTATCATACAAGATGGTTCATCCAAGTTTCGATGAATTTCCTTTTCTGTATTTTTAAGTCTTTACATGAAATAGTTCCTCTTACCAGTCTGTGATCTGTATTAAAGTTGAGATCGTTTAATACGCCGACATATAAATATCTTTGGCATGTTAGTAGCTATATAATCTATCTCATTTCTATATTTGCTATTTAGGGAGATCCAGGTAATTTTTCTACAGTCTTTCTTAGGAAAGAAGGCATTCATTATTCTTAAATTGTGCTCGAAGCAGAAATTAGGCCATTTTCACTTCTCTTCTCTTTGCCATAGTTTCCTAAAACAAACTCTCCTATATTAGATTTGATTCTTACTTGACCGTTTAGGTTCCCCATTACTATGACATTTTTGTTTACTTCTCACATTTTTACTGTAAGATTGTTATTGAATGTATATTTTTCCTTCTTCGTTGCTTGCTCTGTTGGGGCATGTATCTGGAGAATTGAGAATGAACTTCTGAGTGTTGAGAATTGAAAGTGAAAAATAACTTTAATTTCGGAAGCACATAACATAACATCACGCCTTGTTTCCTCGAAGGGTAGGGCAGAGGTGTACCTGTAGTACACCCACATTTAATATTATATTTAATTGAATTTCGGAAGTCGGTGGCCATAAACGAAAATACAAAACCAAAGACACCGACTTCCGAAATTAAATTAAATATTATATTAAATGTAGGTGTACTACAGGTACACCTCTGCCCTACCCTTAAGATTGTTATTGAATGTATATTTTTCTTTCTTCGTTGCTTGCTCTGTTGGGGCATGTATCTGGAGAATTGAGAATGAACTTCTATCAGATACTCCAACTACTTATACAAGGTGTTACAGGACGATTGACATTCCTATAAACCACGTAAAGAGTATCTTGTTTTTTAGCCGTATACAAAAAATAAATCAAATCCAATGAATACTTTAGCCACAGGAAATTATTTTCCATTTTGTTATTTTTCAACATGATGTAGATCTGAGTCCGTAATAATAGGTAAACATTGTAAGGCGCGCCTAACGCGCCGCGCAAGGTCAGTAACTTTTCGTAGATATAGAGTGTTTACTTTTTATGCAGTTGATTCTGCTATTTATTTAGTTTGAAAATTGCAATTTTTAATTTTTCCATTAACTACTAATCTTCGTGTTTTAAAAATCTTTCGATGGACTAGTATTGTGCTCGTTTTAATTTAATGTCGTACATCCAGATCCAGAGCCAGATTGTATACTATTCGATTCCATATAGTTTCCTTGTATTTCTCCTTTGAAGTAGAATATAAAGTCTGTGATTTCCATTATTTCTTCTCCCACTCGTTTGACTTCGCTGAGCCCAATTATACCCAATCTAATCTTCATCAGTGCTCCTTCAAGTTCTATTAGTCTGTCATCTGTTCTTAACGTTCTTGTATTTATTTAAAGTTGCAATGTGTAATTTATTTGTCTATAATGTAACTTTATTATTCTGGGTAGTTGGAGTGATTATAGAGGGTAGTGGTCTATGAACCCGACGGTCACCAGCCGGCTTGGGGCTGTTCCGTCTCCGGATGCTGATATCTGCACCCTAATTGCGTAACACAGTTTGTATCGAAATCGGAATGATTTTGAAGTATATTGCTAATCCATTGCTTCTTATGGTAGAAAAAAATGTCTGCTCAACAACGTAAATAACGCAATTAATGTTTTTGAACTATCAAATTGAAACCGATTCCTACTGATAGTGCAATAGTGCTAGCAATCAGAGGGTTACGCAATTAGCCCTCTGATTGCTAGTTGATGGTGCAGGAGAATTTGAGTTTGATCCCGCTCTCAGAAGGTCATATGCTTTGATTTTATTTGTTTGGGTGATATTCGAAGACAATCATCTGTTTTCTAGGGTTAGTAGGGTACAGGTTTCTGGGGAAGTTAACTGATTCCATTTCCTTTATTCATTATCTTTATTAGCCTTACTTTCCTTCATTATCAGCTTGTTATACTGAATGTAGGCAAGATTTCCTTTTGCCCTGTCTTTTTGAAGTTGTTGTTGCAATAATTTTCTTGTTTCGAGCACTGCTTTAGGTCTTTACTCTGTCCTCGGTTATGAATACAGCCTTTAATTCATTATGTTTTTCAGAATGTCTACTTTTCCAGTTATGCTATTTGTGAAAGAAATTAGAAGAGGTCTGTGTCATTTGTTATTTACGTTTCCAATTCTGTAAATATTATGGTTATCGTGATTTTCAATAGAAAGTTAAGTTTCGTTTTTCATCATACTTTCATAGTTTATTAATTCTTTGTTTCTCTAAAAAGGGAAGGAGTGCTCGACAAATTCCATAAAATACTTATTATTAAATAGAAATGCTTGTGACCTGAAATGTGCCCAACGAAAATAACCTTATTTTCTGTTATTTTTCTTTCTTATTTTTTTAGCAGGTAATGTTACAGATACAAAATTAAAATAACAATATCTTCATCAGGCTTGTTTCTTTCCGTGTGGTTAGTGACTAACCTTAAGCTTGTCAAAACCCTTACGCTAGCGTAACGGGTAGGTTTTTAGTCAAGCATTCCGGTGTCAGAGTTTTTATGCCACCCATGGGCCTTTGACTTGGCTTCACATAGGTACCGTCAAGAGATCTATCAGGCATGACATGTCGCCTTTCCTTACAATGTTTTCCTTCGCCGTTTTTTAAGCAACCGTCATTCAAGTTACCTAAATAACAGTAAAATGTAGGTACCTACCTACTTAAATCTAGTTTCGTTGGTTACCGTAGGAACCGAAATCCTTATATACTCTGACCAGTATACTCTGACCAAAACTTATAAAAAATAGATAGGGACTCTGAGATCGTTTTAATAATATTAGGTAATACATTAATTACTCACCGTTAACCGTAATATACAGACTGTGCAGGGTAGGAGGTGTATGTAGAGAAAACCACAAATAATAGCAACAATAAATGATACAACTACGAGGAGTATAAACCATATTATCGAATTGATGATCCAGGCCATTTTCTGAAAAGACCAAATTCAAAATATTAGTGCCCTTTCAAGTTACAAGCTTGTGTCTGATCATATCATCCCTGATTCATTAGTAATAAAAAAAGGTTTATAAAATATAAGTACCTACCGAGATGCTATTAGGTAGGTATCCTACCTATACAGGGTCAAATTAAATTAGCTAGCGAAACTCCGCACACGTGATGGGTATCGATATTTACGGCGGACGTCCGCAAGTCCGCCGTCCCTGGACTCATTTAGGGGGGCTGGAAGAGGGCATTGTCTGCCCTCCGCCGACGCCCAGTGCGCCTGCTGCGGGCCAGATGAGCGGACGAGATCTGCGACACGACTGTTTCGCAGAAGGATACCACCGCGTCCTAGGACTCCTTGCTGCCGACCATCGACTCGACCACGGCCGGCAGCGACAGGTCACTGCCTACTCCTGAGATGATGGCACGGCGTGGCTCCTCCCAAGCGGCACACTCTGCCAGCGTATGCCGCGCCGTGTCCTCCCGGCAGTCGACGCAGTGGTGACACCGGGCGTCCGGCTCCCTGTTTATGCGACACAGGTACTTCCCGAAGCAACCATGCGCCGAGAGCACCTAAGCTGCGTCACCCGAAAAGACAGGGAGCCGTGCCTCCTCCCGAGCCAGGGTTCGAGTACCGGCCGGACCGCCTCGATGGTGAGGAGGTAGGGCGTGAAAGCCTGTCCCGCCATTCCGCCACCATTCTAATTCTACCTTTGCCAGCATTATCGACTGTTTCATGGGCACGTCTAAATATTTTTTTTTCTGTATATGTCGTTCGATAGCTGATTATATGAAGACGTATATCCCGTAATTTCTACGCTTAATGTTATGAACTTATGATAATATGTATGTACGAGTAGATGATTTTTGAAAATCATTAATTAACTTCTTGTTGTATCATATAACTGTTTCATGTCTTTGATCACTTAGTGACAACTACCAAATGAAATAGCATTGAAGGCTATTCAACCTGGGAAATTTTTAGAAACACAAATCTTGGATTTTCTCGAATCCCTTGGATTTTCGCCTAGGCTCCCCACATAGCCTTTTATAAATACCTGATGGTCTTTCTCTAATCTTATCCACATTCATATTCCAAACATTCCTCACGACATTTTCCTCATTCCCCCGCATCATATCCACATGTACAAAGACCAAGTCTTAATGATACACAATTTTAACTGTCTTATCGCAGGAAAGAGACTCACATGTAACGTTGACAATTAGAACCCTAGCCAGTGGCTGAGTGACATAACTTAATTTCGTCGGATAATTATCAAATCGGGCCAAATCGGTAAGAGAGAGAAATCGTTTCTCTCGTTTTACCTTAATGCGACGACTTATACATATAAATCTTATTTTCTTGCGTTAAGTATAATGATACTTATTAATAATTTGTTACTGTTCAACATTTTAGGAATTCAACATTACGGGTCTAAACTGTCTCAAGGATTGTATCGACGATCCATATCCATATTTAAATAAAACAATTATTTGTAATTATTATTTCATTTACATTTTTCATTATGTGCAATTAATAAGACTATAATATGTGGGCGTCCAAGCAAAAAGGGTCCAGTTCTCGGCATTTAGTTTCCGAGATATACGCAGTTTGGTAAAATTTGGTGAAAAAATAGTATTTCGCAATTTTCAATTATCAACAAGTTCATCAGAACAGGTGCTGAACTGACAGTCTGGACACGAATGGTTTAGCACCACGAAAGCTGTACTTTTATAGTTACACTGTTACACAGACATAATCTCTCACACACACAGTCACAGTCATAATTTTCTTATACCTTTTTAAATAGATGTGTTTTTTACATATTATCATACTAATATTTTATGTCATATTGCTCTATTCAATAACTACACTTTTAGATAAGTAATTAAGTTATTTTTTTTTGTACAACTTCTTTATGCATGCGGAGTTTGCCTGTAAGTGATTGTTGCACTGTTGCATACACACTTTTGCATGTTACCTTTAGCACGTATCCTGTGTAAACAGTTGTTGGTGAACCAATAAAATAAATAAATAATGTTTCAATTATTTCAAGTGTTCTCACAATTAGATAAGAAATTATCGAAAAAAAAAAAGTTTTTCGTGCACGAAGCCATAAAAGTGTAACGAACGGTGGAGTTTCTTGCCCAATCTTCTTATACTCACAAACATTTTGGATGGGGCAACTAGAATAAATTCTATTTATTTGTAAATTTTGACGTTCAAAAGTGCCATAGAAGCCTATTTGAAAGAAATAATTTGATTTTGACTTTGACCTTTTTATCCGAGTGCCTCAGAAGGAGGTGCCCCATAAAAAATAATAAAATTGAATTATTTATATGCAGTTTTCGACTCTGTTTGATATTAGGGTCTCATTTCATCGTATTGGATACAAAAAAAATCTGGAAAGCAGAAGTGAGTCAAAGAATGATGCCAATTGTTGTACCCCCCTCCTCCACTAGCTGTGTGTAAGACATCATTAGATAGCTTTTTGAACTGTGTCTATTGCGCCTAGTTCCAAATTCTTGTCCGTTCCGTTTTAGCAATTCCCAACTCCATAGCTGCGTCTCTTAATATTCTGAGAGTAGATAGTCGCAATCTGGACACCGATTACAGTTTTTCTTGTTGACTCCAGCTATCTCTTAGATTTATTTACCTGTTTCGTTTGAATAGTAAAAGAGCAGATTTTTTATAATTTGAAGCAAGCGATTTGGATTTTCCGAGCTATTACACTGAATAACAAGTTATCTATTTGAAGACATACTACTCGTAATGAAGCTGGCAAGTTATTTCTGCAGCGAACATAGAGTCCATAATACCTGTCTAAGCGCCACCGCCAACTCACTCTTTATCTCGGTCGCACACGAGCAGTAGTGGTCGCGGTCACGCAAGCAAGCGAGACAAGGCGGCGCCGCCGCCGCCGGCAGCAGGGAGATGAGTCCAAGGCGCCGATAGTTTGGGGAATTTCTTTTATTGCATCTATCTACTTTATATATGTATTTAATTCAGTTCTTATGCAAAGTTTCATGATCTAACTTGAAGCTTTTTTTAATACTAGCGGTTTATTGTCGGTCGGTTTGCAGCATGCTTGGTCGGAGCCTAGACTTCATCAACCGAGTTCGCTCGAGCTTGAAGTCAATATTCAGAGAGCCTCGGACAAGTCTGTGATCATTGCCGGTGTTGAACCTGTTGATCACTGAGACATCCCTGATTAAATGCTTTTTATCCGTTATGATGAAGTCTATCTCATTTTTCGTCATAGTATCGGGGCTTCGTCACGTCCACTTCCTTTGGGACTGTTTCATAAAGGAGTTTATTAAGAAAAGCCTCCTTCTCAAGGAAGTTGACAAGCATTTGCCCCTATGATATCAGCTGCCAAACCCGTACGATCCTACTACCGATTCACTGCAGTTCTGTACTCAAAAAATCCCCCATGAGAACGTTGTAGTGGGCCCTAGTAGTACAATGCAAGGTCTTGGAGATTTCCTCGAACATTTCCTCCACTTCATCATCCGAGTGTGCCGAGGTCGGTACGTAAACCTGAACAACCTTGAAGCTATACTTCTCAGTTAGTTTCACTATGAGGTACGCTACCCTACTCGAGACACACGAAACTTATACAACGCTGCCACAGAGGGATTTGTTTATCAAGAACCCGACTCCGCCTTGGGATAGCTGGTCTCCCTCTCGAAAATACATAAGATGGCCCCATTCAAGGGGTATTGTGTCCTCCCCTCTCTTCGGACTTCACTCAACCCAAGAATATGCCACCTTATTTTTTCGAGCTCTTCTTCTAGCTGCACTAGGTGTTCGTCGAGCCGTAACGTGCGTCCGTTATACGTTGCCAAGGTCAGTTGGGTTTCGCGGCCACTCGTAACCCGGGAATTCTTCGCACCCCCTACCTTGCCGTTACCGTGATCGCCGCCAAAATCAGGCATAGCAAGGCGGCCGGGAACTGGGGGCCGTGGTTGATTTTGGCTTGCCATTGGGAGGGCTTGCAAATAATCGTCACGCTGGTCATGTGGGTTGGCAATCGCAGATCGCAGCTTCTCGCACTAATGACGCTGCTGTCTGTTACTAGTCTGCACCATTTAGCTGCGAAGTTTTTATTTAGAATAAATAAACCACCATTTGTCGGTTGTCAGAGCCTCGTTTGTTATTCAGCAGGGTGCACCACGAGCAGGTGAGGTTGACTTGGGGCATTGAGATGTTAAGGCGCGGTGTTACCTCAATATTCACAAAAACTGGTTTCTTGGATAGTCTAGTATGACGTAACGCAATAAAAATATCCGACGCAAAAAATACAGTGGACAGAAAAAGGTTTGTAGAAAAATTTAACCGAATAGAAAAGTAAAATATAGTTTGATATTCCCAATAAAAGTTTTTGAAGTTACATCACAAAAATAAACTTTGGCGTCGAATATCTCTGTATTTTCAGCGAAAACAACATTTTTTTTTAGGATCTAAATGCATTAGCTTTGTTTTAAAACTTTAACCAGACAATTATTTAATATAATGTGTATATTCCGAATAATCTAAATAAAACCCGTAAAATAAATTCCCATTCGCAGCTTAGTCACATCGTCAACACAAATGTTTCTTCAATTTTCAACCTTATTTGCAGCGGTTCTGTGAGTGCAGTTGCAGCGTTTAAATCGTAGTCAGTCCGCGCCTTAAGTGTGCCCCTTACGTCCCTACTCCTTACGCCTACGGTGACTGTACCATTTTTCCAAAATCTGTGAATGCAGTTTGTTATGGCTTCATGCGGTTTGCAAATTTAGCCAGCGTCAAGTAAAATAACAATACTTACAAAGTTTGTTAAATAAAAATTAAATTAATTTTATTATAATATTCAATGCATGATAGAAGATATGCTACGGTCCGGTCCCTTGAGTTTCAGTAAAGATGTACGGGCACTTTACCGAGACCTCACGCGGACTTCTTGAGAGAATTTGAAGTGATGTTGCACTGTTTTGTTTCATTTGCCTACACTAATGCGAACACTTAATGGTTAATAATCCACCAATAATACACATTAATATTCGGGTAAATGCAAATTTTTGAAAATAAAACAAAACTGCTAAACATGACTCTTCATTTTCGCGTGAACCCCTTTTTCGGTGGGAAATTATCAAAAAAACTTCTCCCGCTCAGGGCGGAGCGGGAGGGCGTGTCAGACTTTTACTGACTAAAACCCACCCGTGTTCCTTCCAGGGTCACGATATCCCTTTCGGACAAACTCGCAACCCTGGCAGGCATTGCTCTTACCCATACTATCCCATCGCTACCGTTCGCAAGCCTGCGCCTACGGTGCCACGGTGGCCGGAAATTGGCTTGCGACTCCCGACGCCCGGGGCGTCTCCTGCGGCGACTAGGGGTGCGAGGGCGCGAACCTTGGCTCTCCCTCACGCGTTCCGCCTCCTCCTTCGCGAGCATTACTGCTTCGCAGAACGAGGTGACGGCCTCCCATGCACTCTCGCTCCGAACCAAGGCCTGAACCAGGGCCGGACGCGAGAGATGGCCGCCGCCGATCGCGTCCGGTGAGGACACGGCGGTGCTCCGCCCAAGCCGGGCAGACACCCACCGTATGCTCCACCGTGTCCTCCGGGCGATGCACACAGTGGTGACACGCGGGCGTTTTATCCTGAACAGGAACCTCCCGAAACAACCATGTCCGGTGAGAACCTGCGTCAGGCGGAAGGTGAGGACGCCGTGGCGCCTCTCTAGTCACTCCTCAAAGAGGGGACTTATCGCCACAATTGTGGCGTGCCCATTCCGTGAACCCCTGTGAATGCAGTTAGCAATTAATCTACCTACAACGGTTAAGGTTTCTTGCTTTACTGCTTGTCTCGAAAATTCACCCTTTAATACCCCGATTGGACAAGGAATCAAGAAGAAGAGCCTTTGGAATTCTTGTTCTAAATGTTAATACTTTTGTAATAATTCATTTATTAATTAATATACCTACTGGTTGCAGTGGTGGCCCAGTGGTAACGGCCGCAACTTACAAGTCGTCGTCGTTGGTCGTGGGTTCGAACCCGAGCAGGCACGTTACTTAATTATTTCATCACCACTGCTCTCAAATCGTGAGGAAACCAGCATGTTCTAGAACCAAAAATTTGAAGATATGTGACTTCCACCAACCTGCACTGGGCCCGCGTGGTGGATTACGGTCCACTCCCTCTCACAGAGAGGAAGCCTGTGTCCCAGCTGTGGACACATTATAGGCTGATTATGCATACCTATTGAAGCGGGTACCAGCTTCCATACAATTACTGGCATCATCCTTTAATTAAATATATTTTCATACACTTCAGATTTAGTGAAGGCCCACAATTTTTTCGTGAGATTTGCTACAACTAAGTCGCTTTGCGTCTCCCGTACGATGAAATAAAAATGAACGGCGCTGAACATCACGTTATTTTTTATTTAAAATCTGAAAGCGGTACCATGCGCATAGCTCCTGTCTGAAACTTTGTAAATACATTTTCGGCGACCTCTCATCACGCCCCACCTACTCAGCTATCAAATTTCGTGCTGAATATACTTCGCACGTACGGCGTACCTGATCTGAATGATGGAATACCGGCTGCTTCTGGAATTCGGACTGCTTCTGGATTACGGGCTGCTTCGTGACCATATATTCGTTGTTTTACGTTAGTTGCCTTGTAAGTTAGAAGACGGCGAGAACTGACAGCAAAAACTTGAACCACAGTAAAATGAAAGATCTAAATAATTCCAGCCAGAAACTAAAGCAAATAAGGAGGCGACCTTCTCAGCAGTGTTGTAGAAAGTCATGATTTAACGTGAAATCTCACGATTTGGGTTATCATCTCACAATGTCATGATTTTAGATGGTGATCTCATGATTTTCTGCATCATGCATGAAAACATACGCAAATGTTATATTCATATTTAAAAATATTAATACAACATTTGCGTATTTTTGTAGTTCTATCATAGATAGGTACTAAATCATTGTCACGCAGGGATTTAGGGGAGGGCAACCGGGGCGATAGCCCCGGGGCCTCCACAAACGGGGGCCCCCACAAGACAACGGAAAAAAAAATCTTTCAAATTCCAACTAGTAAACACTAGTAAACATGTTTTCCTTTGATTTTTTTTTTGCTCTTTTAACTTTACCTACAGTACTTTGCATACATGATTATTTGATTAAATAAATGAATGCATGAATATTTGATGTTGGCTACGGGGCTCTACAGCTCTTCAAGCTTGCTGATAGGCGACTAAACCATACGTAATCGTTTACGTGAAGTGGGTCTGCGTTCCCGAAAGCCGCTGAGAGTTCCACCTATGGCACCCCGCAATCGTAGGGCCCGTTTACCATGAGCTCGCGAACACATAAATTGGGAAGAAGTAGACTGGAAGAAAAATAATTTAAAGGAAGAATCTCGTTTCGTTATGAGGTCGGCTACAAGACGTACCTACTCGTGTTTGGAGACCTCTGAACGTCAAGAATGTTCAAAATGTTGTCAGGAAGTTCATTCATATGGAGGGGGATCAATAATGGTTTGGGCCGGTATTTGGATCAGTGGAAGAACCAATCTCATTTGGATCAGGGGCAACCTCAACGCTCAGATTTATGCGGAGACGATTGTTTCAGACGTGATCATCCCTTTGCAAAGCCGGTTGGGTGATTTGTTTCGACTAATGCATGACAATGCACGTCCTCACACGGCTAGAGTTGTAACACGCACTCTTGCCGATGCTCTCATCAACTTTCTGCCGTGACCAGCTCAATCGCCAGACCTGAACCCGATTGAGCACGCATGGGGTATGCTCCAAAGAAGAGCTCTGTCGAGTATGGATGCCGTGCATACCCCACAACAAAGTTTTGACTTGTTACAAAGAACGTGGAAGTTTTTTGCCATTTGATTTTTAATTTCCCACAATTTGCAAAAATTGTAATTTATACAGAATTATGGATAAGTTGTTAGTAAGTAACTTAGGAGGCCAGTGTTAGGAAGACTCATAAGGTAAATAATTAAAATATTTTTTTATAGTTAAAAATGTACTTGATCCCTAGACACTTTTGATGTGTGTAGTTACGCGTTCCGCGTGTATTTTACATTTGGTAGTACGATAATTTGCGAATTTTGATAGAATACGATAGTTCACTCGCAATCGTCTGACAACCCGAAAATTAAAAAAAAATCATGACTGACATTACAGGTGACACTGTGACAGCGCTGGACACATTGACATAGTAAAGTAAAGTAAAGTAAGTAAAGTAAACATTTATTTGCTTTGATTGTAGGTACAGTAAATAAGATGTTAAAATATGGGTGATCCTTGTACAATCTACCTTATAGTAGGCATGCAACATTATTTTAAATTATTTGAATTGATATAAACTTAAAAGCAATGGTGACAGATCAGCAATATTCATTATGGCACACATGGTAATTTTAATTATTAGTCAAACATTCATTTAAATATGCACAATATATTAGGAAATTGAAAAAATAGAAATTAAATAAATTGAAACAACAATGTCATCATTAGGTTTGTCAAAAATAATAAAAAAAATTACAGTCTATTATTCAGTACATAGGTCAGTGTCATTTAAAAAGTCATTCACAGAATAATAGCATTTTAGAATTAAAATGCTTTCAGTTTATTTTTAAAGTTTTGAATTGTGTCGTTTTTAATTATGTTAGGTATTTTATTATATATTATTGGGCCCATACTAATAATACTTTTTTTTTGTAAAGCAGTATTACAAGTCTCAACATGCAACAGATCTTTATACTGACTTCTTAAAGGTCTCTTTCTGTCTTTTGACACTGCAGTGAAAAGGTTAATGTTACATTTAACGAAAATTGCGACCTCTAAAATGTACATAGCCGGGAAGGTTAATAGTTTGAGGGACTTAAACACAGGAACACAACTATCCGTCACTTTCATATTAAGTATTGCCCGTTTTTGGGCCTTGAACACATGTTCTCTTAGAGTACAGTTTCCCCAAAAGATTATTCCGTATCTTAAAATGGACGCGACTATACCATGGTATGCAACCACTGTTGTGGTGATGTTGACCTTTTTCGCTATAAACCTATGGACTTGCCATACCTACAAAATTAGCGTGACTACCTACAAAAATCGAGCACTTAAAATGGCCGCCTATCGTAGGGTTGTTACTGCGAGTGCGAGAGAGAAAGCAAGCAACCTTTTGACAGCACGTAGCAGATTTTTATACCACAAAACTTGGCACTAAACATGGCGGCCGGTCACGCATCATTGACATATAAACCTATGGACTCGCCCTAAAGTCCATTTCACGAAAGAAGTCCCGCGGAAATAAGTGGAACTAATTATTATTATACGCTAAGTTAGCAACATTCCTAAAATAACCCATGCCTGCAGCGCCACGTCTGCGGGACTTCTTTCGTGAAATGGACTTTACCTACAAAATTTGCGTGCATACCTACAAAAATATGGGCGCTTAAGATGGCCGCCTTTAATAGGGTTGTAACTGCGTGCAACATGCGTAGGTGATATCGACATTTATAAAACATACATGAATTTGATTTAAGGTATTGGTTTACATTTTTCGATTAGCCTCGTAAATGTAATGCAGGTGAAATGATAAGAATTTTAGAAGTTGTGTGTGTTTTATTTTTCATCATAGCCTGTTCTTACACTGGCTCTCTTTCCCTTTAAAGTTTAAAGGGCAAAAGCAGCAATGCATCCACTATCGTAGTTCGGTTTAAAACCGAAACACGATAGTGGATGCATTGCTGCTTTGCGGCTGAAATAAGAAAGTTAGGCTTTTGTAATTATTGAAATGTTAATAAATATTTTTTTTACTTTTTTTTTTTTTGATTAGTAGTCATTGGATACATCCAATGACTACTAATCATTCATGAAGTGAGCTGCCATTGTAAGACGATTTGTAAACAAGCATATTACAAATTAGAGGATTATATCCAAGATAAATAAATAAATAAAATAAGATAAGAATGCTTGGAAACATGCTGGTCCAGCTCCATAGGACAATCTAGGGTCTAGACAAAATCAAACAGGTTGCTATTATAATTGTATAATTTATTATTTTTATGACATTTATTTTAAATTCTGTGATTACCTTAACTCACACTAATAATGTAATTTTTTTAGAAAATCGTATATATTTTTTAAAATTTTTGTAAATATGTGAACACCATGTATTTATCACATAATTAATGTATCTGTCATTGCTTCATTCTTAACTCTTTTTATTACCTATTGTGGTATAGTAATTTTATTCTAGGTGCATCGTCTTCACATAAGTATAAATAAAAATACGTCACATAAAAAAAATTCTATGTGACCAACCTTGAAATCACGAAATAAAAATCAGCTGTTCCATGCATTTTGTCGATTTAAGTGAACACAAATGTAGGGAACAGCTGATTTTTTTTTCGCGATTTCAAGTTTGGTCCCATAGATTTTTTTTTTCAAAATGATGAGTACAATGACCCCTTTTCGGGTTTAGTATAAACAAAAACTAATGTTGTATATGTATTGATCCTAGGACCACGCTTAGCAGACGTGCTTGCGACCACCTAGACCAACGGGGTGGTAAATAAATAATAATATTTTGTTAACTTCCTACTTTTCGAACAACTTTTATGACATAATAACAATTTCTTATGTATAAAAGTAATTTATTCATTTCTGAACAAAATTATTTAAATAGTTTCTATATGAAATTTTATCACAATGTTTTATTTTATTTTATTTGGGAAAATAAACGGTTACACATTACAATGTTATGGTATAGAACTTAAAACTAAGTTATGAGTATAAATGTACCAACAACATTTTCCACATAATATAAAAAAAAAGTTAAACAAACACGAACGGCGTGCGATATAAATTACCCACAAAGGTTAAAATTAAATATAAAAAGTAAAACTAAATTGAAACATATACAGGAATAAATAATAATAATAGAAAAAAGATATAATATAGTATTTAAAATAGAAATTATGATTTTAGAATTGTTGTGTACTTAATTCTGCTATGATTTTAAGCGCAATACTTCTAAATTTTCCAGTGGAAACAGCAAAGAACTCAATATCCTGGAAAATCCTATTGAACTGAGTAGTAATACGCCGTAGGGGTGCTCGAGATCCTGCGTTTGATCGACAAGATGTTACAGCAAACAGCGGCCGCGCGCGCACACCTCGACACATAGTAGTTCTGGGTACTACATAACTTATTCTATTGCATAAGTCTATACAATCATATGAATTGTTACATAAATCAAAAAGAAACGTCGATTCTAGCATTATACGTCTAGATTTAAGGTTTTGAAGCTTATATCTATTAAGTAAGTCGCTGTAAGATGCATACGTACGAAAACAACGGAAATGCATGGCCTTTAAAAATTTGCGTTGTACTCTTTCTATCATGTTAGAATATTTTTCATAGAAGGGATTCCACACCGGGACCGCATATTCCAACTGAGACCTAACCAAAGTTTTATAAAGGTATAAATAAGTACCAGGGCGTTTAAATTCCCGAGCCGATCTCATCACAAAACCGTACATACGAAAAGCAGTGTTCACAATTTTAGCAACATGAGCATCAAGATGGAGTTTATCATCCAACAATACACCAAGATCACGGACCACTGTTTCTCTTGTCAGATCTATGTTGTTCAACGAATAAGCATATTTAAATACGTTTTTATTTTTAGTAAAACTAATGCAATGGCATTTGGATATGCTCAATTTAAGCTTATTCTTTACACAATATGCAGAGAATCTATTTAAATCTTCCTGCAAAAGTAAACAGTCACGCAAATTATTAATCGGCTTAAAAATTTTTAGATCATCTGCATAAAGTAATACTTTTTTAGTTTTCTTGCATGATAACGGAATCTTAATTAAATCGATATAGGCTTTAATTATAGATTTAACAAGCAACAGCCTGTGGGTGGTTTAATGTTCCATGTTCAGCGGCAAATATAATATTTTTTCACTGGCATGGAGCAGATATGCCACATTTTATGTCTAGGGTTTATGTTTTCAGAACCAATAACTTCTATCCATTTCTTCTTTAAAATTTCGTTTTTAGGACATCTGTGGAATAAAACATCATTGCAATGTAGTTTACACACTAAACAAATATTATCGATACTTCGAATCGCATGCGAGCATCACACACACATCACTAACCTTACTACCAATATAAATATAGAATGTAAACAATGCAAAGAAATAAAGAAAATAACAAACGTTTTATCTTTTAAGCAATTTATACATGACACAGGTTTCAATAATTATCAAAAACATCATCTTGTAACAGTATAATAAACAAAATTGTACAATATTCGACTGGATTAGTGAAAACTAGTTACTAACCTGTGCAGAGACAAATTAGGCTGATTTTTATTTTTTCTCGCACCACACTGTTTTATGCAAAACTCAGAACACCAAAATACTTAATTTATAGACGTATTTCTCTCGAAAATAATAAAAATATTTTGAGTAGGTAAGCAATCGTTTGACAGCACATCTACCACAAAACTTGGCAATAAACATGGCGACCGGTCACGCATACACATGATTTTGACGTCACAAAAATTGTTGCCAAATTATGTCCTTGACAAACATATATACGTCTCTCTTTTCTTACGCAGTTCTTGACTAGTTAAAAAGAAACAAAACGCTTTATGACATGTGTGTGTCGATATGATAGATATTTGTATAACTATTCTTCATATAGTAGAATGGGGCATCTCCATAGTTTTCCTATCTCAATGTCACGCATAGACAGATTTTGACGTCACACAGAAGTGTTGCCAAATTTAGTCCTTGACAAACATATAGATATCTCTTTTTTCATATGTAGCTCTTGATGAGTTAGAAAGAAACAAAACGCTTTTTGACATGACTGTGTCGATATGATAGATATTTGTATAACTATTCTTCATATAGTAGAATATGCCCTCTCCATAGTATTCCTACCTCAATGGCTGGACAGCGCGGAATCGGAAACCCACAGAACATATATACTCAAGAGCGGAAACCTCAAGTCAACTGTCAAGTCAAGCGAATGAATCGAGCCCTCAAGCCTGTGGCCTGTGGAGAAAACGGAACGCGGCGTGTTAGTAATTTGAAGGTTAGGAATAACAGAAAATGGGAAAAGTTAGGAAATCTAAGCCAACTAGAGCAAGGAGAAGCCAGGTGCCGGATGTTAGTGATGAGGATGAGCAACTCCCAGTTGACAGCAAAGAAAATGCTATTCAAACAATACTGGATCAGTTACAGGTGAACAAAATATCCTACTTACTTGTTTATATCGTGTGTCCCTATGTAATGAGGAGCCTTGTCTAATACTTAACGCGGATACTACCTACTGTTAGTAGTAAATTACCTAATTATATTCACGGAGAACCTCAAGAGCCTTAGAAAGTTACAGGACGATTAAGGTGCCCTCTGAATGGAGGAGCTGTTCTGAATTCCATCTTAAAACAAACATATCCATTATTTTTGAAAACTTGATATGATTTAGTAGTGTTTATGTATAATCTGTACATAAAAAAATGGGTTTTGTACTGCTGAATTTGAGATAGCTACAATGCTTTGATTTGCATGACACTGCGCTGTTTTTCGGAAAGTAATCAGCCAGTTCAAACACATTATTAGTATGTATTCAACCCATCAAAATTTCTCAAGAAGTTAAGGACAGTCTCTTAATACTGTTTTCCAGTAGCTACAACGGTAAATGTACAGTCAGCCTCAAAAAGATGTATACTTCGACAAGAATTCAATATTTATTTATTTATTAACTCATCATCACTATCATTACAGGGATTTCCTAATTCAATAGTGCCGCCATAATTACAATTTTATTATTTACTATAACATATTTTAAACATTGTGGTTTTTGTGAACTCACTCAGAGAACAAGTAAAAATATCTATGATGTCTGCTATATCATTAAGCACACGCAAGGTACGCGTTATAGGGGCTTTACTCAGTAGATTGGTCCTACTACTGGGCACCGCCAATAGACGTGGCTGTCGCCTTCGCAATACATAATTGTCAGGCACACACAGGTTTATTTCTTTCAATATACCTGGGTTTGAAGTCTTGCCACGCAATAATTTAAAAATATAGGTAACAAGAGCTATGTCCCTCCTTGTTTCCAATTTATTGTATCCCACCATGCCTATAACAAAGTTGGATACATCAATGGATAAAATGGATATACACCATACCACCTTAGGTACAGAAACCTAGTAAATTTATTTTGTATACGCTCTAGCATGAGGCTATATTTAGCTTCATGCGGAGCCCATATGATTGCGTTACATTTGAGCTGACTTCTTACTAATGCATTGTACAAAGAAGTTAGCGCAGCGATGCTTGTAAAACCCTCTGCCCTTCTTAGGACGAAACCTAGGCTCCTATAGGCTTTTTACAAACATTTACAATGTGATTACGAAATGCCAGGTCCGAGTCAAGGCGTACTCCTAAATCACGCACCGTTTCTGTTCTTTTCAATAACGTGTTGTCCACTCTATAGTCATATTTCTTGGGCATTTTCATCCTACTAAAAGTTATTACCGAACACTTTGACGTATTAAACACCCACTTATTCTTCTTTCCCCATTCAACAACCCTGTCTATGTCTTCCTGTAAGCGCTCAGAGTCCTTTTGTTCTTTCATAGCTAGTAGCAATTTAGATCGTCAGCAAACAACAGGCACTTGGCATTCCTGACGACCTCGGGCAAGTCATTTACCATTATTATAAATTGAAGTGGTCCTAAATTACTGCCCTGACTTATGCCTGACCTCGTAAAATAGGGCTCAGATTTGTACCCTACCATATTCGACATACTTGAATATTGTTTGTCTACAATTTGTGTTTCATATCACTGTATCAATAGCTAAAATTAAGTACCCAATGTGTTAAGTTTTGTGGCTACACGTTGATACAATAATATGAAACAAAAATTGTAGACAGTTAAATTAAGTGTTATGGAAAGTAAACAAAGTAAGATTTCCATTATTTATGTTTTGGGACGTGATAACTAAAATATAAATATGTTTTCTGTGTTTACTAAGTATACCTAATACAAATCACCACTCGGGATACGAGGGCTGCACTAAAAGTATCGGGAATGGAATATTTCCACTGTTCCTGTCATATTAAAATCTTTTTAATTGAAAACTCCTTGGTTTTAAAAATCGAATACCATTTATTTATTTAAAAAAAGATTCTCGGTCTTTTCACAAGGTTTTGTCAAACTTGTTTAGTCGTTGAGAAAATAGATTTGACTCGAGAAAATTCAAGAGCGATGATTTATTATGACTTTCAAAGTGGTTTAACACAAAAACAGTGTGTTGACCGGATGATTTCTGGATTTGGTGATGAAGCCCCATCCTAAACCACAATTTATCGCTGGTTTGCTGAATTTCAACGTGGACGTGTCAAGCTCAGTGATGATCCCCGTCAAGGTCGTCCAAAAACTGCAGTCACCCAAGAAAACGTTGATGCTGTGCGTAAGCTGATTGAGGAAGATCGACATGTGACATACCGCGAAATTCAGGCAACTTTAGACATTGGCATGAGTCAAATACAAATAATCTTGCATGAACAATTAGGTGTACAAAAGTTGTTTTCCCGATGGATACCGCATTCGCTCAGTGAAGAGCAAAAAGCGGCTCGCGTTACTTGGTGCCTCAGAACTCTCTTAAGATTCCACGCAGGATCCTCAAATGCTGTATACAACATTGTATCAGGTGACGAATCCTGGATATACGCGTACGAACCCGAAACAAAAAACCAGTCACGAATTTGGGTGTTCGAAAATGAGTTAAAGCCAACAAAAATTGTTCGTTTACGGAGTGTTGCAAAAAAAAATGGTGGCCACGTTTGTCTCCAAAACCGGCCATGTTACGACTATTCCTCTTGAGGGACAAAGAACGGTTAATGCAGAATGGTATGCTAGCATTTGTTTGCCACAGGTCGTTTCTGAACTCTGTAAAGAGAACTGCAACCGCCGCATCATCCTCCATCACGACAATGCGAGTTCTCACACCGCGCACAGTACAAAAGAGTTTTTAGAGCAAGAAAACATAGAATTATTAGACCATCCGCCGTACAGCCCCGACCTAAGCCCTAATGATTTCTATACTTTCCCTAAAATAAAGAATAAATTGCGTGGACAGAGATTTTCATCACCTGAAGAAGCTGTGGACGCCTACAAAACGGCCATTTTGGAGACCCCAACTTCCGAATGGAATGGTTGCTTCAATGATTGGTTCCATCGTATGGAAAAATGTGTCAAATTTCGCGGAGAATACTTCGAAAAGCAATAAATATATTTTTAAATAGTAATGTTGTGGTACTTCCTTGATTCCCGAAATTTTCAGTGCCGCCCTCGTATCAGTGATTTTTAATCATAAATAAGTGAATACAATAATAGAATAAAATTACATAAAGGTACTTAAAGTATTTGTAAATTAAGCAATAACAGATAAAATAATAGAATACTCTTTATTATGATCACCATAAAAGTTGCAAACCTGTGTTGAAATTTTAAATAGGGTGACACAAGGGGCAGTCTTATCGCTAAAAGCGATCTTTTACAGACAACCTTTGGATGGATTAAAGGGAGAAGGAGAGACAATACTGCAGGTAGTCAGTGGTGCACCATTTACATAAACAAGGAACTGTATTACTTATGTAATGATGATATAGGAGAGAGGAAGTGTTTTTTTTACCATACTTTTAAAAGTGGACAAAGATTGAGCATGCCTTGGGTATCGACACGGGCAAGGCATTCCATAACCGCACCTACTGCTTAAACTGTAAAAGACTTGTCATAAAAGCTGGTGGAATGCATCGGCATCTCTAGTCTCAAGTTTTCCGACGACCTCAGATATCTAATAGGTATGTGTCATGAGTTCATGAAGGAACTTGAAATGTTCTTTATGTTAAGAGGGGGTTGTAGGATTGAACAGAATACTGTAGAGCTGAAATAAGATATGAGAATTCCGGCGATGACGTATGGGTAGCTACTTGAGCTGCAATATGTTGATAGATACATAGTGCACATATTGGACGATTATTTTAACAGACAATGAATTATTGTGTGAGGTAGTGCCGAAGTTTATAATAGTTTTCTTTTATTTTAGGCTGCTGATGTGGAAGAAAAGTACTGTGGTTTACAAACTTTTGCCATGATGATAGAAAATCCAGAGAATATACCTCAGCTTATAAGTCGCGGATTGGTGAAGGTGGCAGCACCACTGTTGCTTGACCAAGCCAGCTCGGTGAGGAATGCAGCAGCTGGCACCCTCCGGAATTTATCTACAGTTACTATGGACACCTGTGATGCTATGATGGAACAGGACATCATGACTCCAGTCACGTGTTATTTCCATGAGGTTTGTTGACAATCAGTTTTAATATTTATCTTTTATGATTATATCTAGCTAGATGATTAAAATGTATAACAGTGTCTCGGCTTGCATACAAACCTTGTGTCACCACCATAATTTTATATCACCTTCTTTTTCATGTTATGTTTACCACTACATACAGTTTTCATGGGATATTGTTAAAAATGGAGGATTATATGTATAATTAATGGGCCTATTGGATATTTATAGTCGATTATTCGGCATAATTAATTTAGTCTGCTAGATTAAGCGATATTTTATTTGGTTTTTAGCAAATAAAATATCTGATCTGACTAATGGTGCTTTACTTGCATTCACCCAAGAATAAAAAAAGTGAGTTATCTTTAATAGGGCCAGCTAACTTTTTAAACCTTTGTATCCTGCTTATGCGTATGAAGTTTCATTAAAATCGGTTCAGTCATTTCAAAAACAGGGGCTTGAAAGTTTGTATGAAATGCCGTACGTTTACGACGTACTGTATGTCCCGCGACTGCTCGCGACATGTCCAGCGACTTTGTCCCCTAGTGAATACGTAGCTTTAAAGAACCAAAAAACAAGATTGCATAAAAAGTGAACTAAATAATGGGAACAAGATAAAAGATTACGTAGAAAGTAAATAAATCTTGCTCTTAAATCATAAAAGCTTCTACATACTGGCGCGAATTGTCGCGCGATGCGACATCGGTAGAACAATTTCTATGAAAAATTCAAGGAAATTGTTCTACCGGCGGCGGCGTCGCGTCGCGCGTCAAGTCGCGCCAGTGTGTAGAAGCCTGAACACGCAGTCGGAGGCTTCTTATGTTTTTGTTCACTCACTTTGTGTGTTACATAAATCCTAGATAGCCTCCGTTTTTGGGGTCCCGTGATCCCGTCCCGTAACCGAAGGGTAAAACGGGACCCTATTACTAAGAATCCGCTGTCCGTCTGTCACCAGGCTGTATCTCATGAACTGTGATAGTTAGACAGCTGAAATTTTCACAGATGATGTATTTCTGTTGCCGCTATAACAAAAAATACAAAAAAACAATAAAATTAATATATAAGGGGGCTCCCATACAACAGACATGATTCTTATGGCGTTTTTATAGATCATGGTACGGAACCCTTCGTGCGCGAGTCCGACTTGCACTTGGCCGGTTTTTTATGACTTAAGTACTCCACAGAGATTTACTCTTTTTATTGACGTCTTTTTACCCGACTGAGCGATAGCAAAGATGGGGTTATGTTAGTATGTACTATTATCTATTCTGTAGATATGTTTTTAATATTAAGTACTATAAAACGAGAAGAAAATTTAATGACTTAACCTACCTGCAGATTGCTTACATAAGGTTTGCCAAGAAAGGGTCTACAGAAGCGGAAAGAGGAATTATGAACTGAACTGGATAGGGTAGCACCAGTGCAGTGGCGTAGCTAGGTCCGTCCCAGGCTACACTTGTAGGCGGCAATATTTAACAATAAATTATAATACCTAATCTCTTGTAATCTAAAAACCATTAAAAAAACCTATGAACCTTTTTATTTCATATTTCACTTGCAACCACAATTTTCGAAGAAAATTCTTTGATTTCTTAAAATTTTCCGCATAAAGTCGACAAAGCAACTCCTATTTCTGTAGGTCTGTATAGATGGGGAAAAGAAAATCTAACCTAACCTACCACTTTGCTCCACTACCCACAGTTTCGGATTATGCCCAGAAGTCCCAGCTCAAAAACCACCCTGTAAGAACTGATTTAACTCTGCTCTCAGGGCTGTTTATACTAAAACAAAATAAAAATTTGCTTTTACAGCGTGCTGAAAGTTGGGTACCTGATACAAATTCGAAAACAAAGGATGAGGATATTGATACATTCATTCAAATTGTTCATTTACTTTTGAACCTTTGTGAAAGTTCAGGTAGGTAAAATGTTAACTAAGTACAGCTTAAGTCAGATTATTTTCATGCATTACTTGAATTCATTTCTTTTTTTCCAGATATGGCTGTCAAATACTTGGGACAGTCTAGAATATTAGACATATTACCTCGTTATTTAGATCTTGGGACTTTCAGTAGTGACATTGTAACAGCAGTTTTACAATGTATATTTGTTGTTCTGGAAGACAATCCTGCAGCAATGACTAAGATAAAGTCAAATGCAGAAAAGCAATTACAAGCCTTGTTGGGACTTGAGGGAGGAGATCCCACAGTACTATTGTTGAAAACCCTATCAGCAGGAGTGATAATCAATACATGTGGTGGGAATATAGCAACATTGCCAACTGATGTAACCAATGGAATTATGTCT
This sequence comes from Tiliacea aurago, assembly GCA_948098905.1. NCBI lineage: Eukaryota > Metazoa > Arthropoda > Insecta > Lepidoptera > Noctuidae > Tiliacea > Tiliacea aurago. The sequence continues at coordinate 14,279,944 of OX402577.1, forward strand.
ATATTAGGTAATACACTGTCAGTAGATCACAGACTGATCTGTAGTCAGTTATCAAGTACTGTGCCTTTGAGTGACGGAGCAGGAAAATTGGAAGCACCCCAAGGCAAAGCAGCACAACAAATGGAAAGCCAGATGCAATCTGTATCACAAATGCTACTTGCCCAACAAAGTTCTATTGAAATTATTGCTAATATTTGTTCATGTGAAGGTAACAAGTGTATTTTTTTATCACTGTACAATACACATTCTATATGCAGTTCAACTCTAATAAGGTGTTTTTTTTTTTGTAATGGTCCTGTAGATGGTGATGATTTGGAAGGCAATGACTCATCAGAGAGTGATGATGCAGATGAAGAACTTTTTGAAAATGGTAATGAAACCATTCTGGCAGAAGACAAGCTGCCACCTGCAGTAATGGAAGCTTTTATATCTCTGGAAATATTTGATAAAGTTTGGGCTAGAACCCAATTACCTGCTCAGAATGTTATGTTAATATTAAAAGAATATGAAGGATCACAACTTATTTACAAGAGGTGGGTATGCTAAATTGATTTATTATCTACCTATCTCAATCCAATAAGATTTTGAAACTCTAAACTATATCCAATCTTTTCAGACTTCTCAGCTTGCAAACCCGAGCACTACTATGCATAAATAACTTAATACCAACGCTTCCTATTGAAAATTTTGGTGGAGTCAACGGCGTCTATAAAATCTGGGTAGATACAGGAAAACTAGTTTTTAAACAAGATGTTGAAAATTTAAATCTGGCGGAATCTGCAACAGCAGTCATGAGAGCTGCTTTAGACAAGATTAAGTTTAAAGATAATCACAATAGTAATGACTGTAGTTTGTTTAGTGATTTGGCTTTATCAGATATTGAGGTAAGTCATACAACTATAATTTATAATTTTCGTTAAGGCTAAATCACCAGGGTAGCTCATAAAATCCAAATTTTCTTACGTTTTTTTGCAATTTCAAACTCAGTATCAGGTTCTCTGGTAATAAAAAGTATACGCGCCTGTAAAAAATATGTATTTACCGAAGAATCATTAGAACTATACATTTGATTTAGTTCCCAATTCCAACTGTTCAGTAGCAGCCCAGTCTAGATTTGTGCCCGGACTTCAACATAATTGGCGGAATTTCGATGTACTATAGGTTCCGCTTCTAGGAATGCGTGATGTTATGTTATTCTGTTGTTAAAACTCCAGAGTTAGTTAAAATTACAAAATGTTGATGGCACCTCTATTTTCTCCAGTTTGTTCAAATGTGTCGTTATTTTTATTCGTTTAATCTCTCGTTTTTAGCTGGATACCATTTTAGAACATCCTAATGCATTTGACACACCTTTGGTATCGATCAGACTTTAAAAATACATATGTCTTTGAAATAGAAAATAATACGCGGCTCTTAAAAATAATCAATTGTCCAATCTATACTCAAAATACTAAATAGATATAATTTTTTTGAAATTGTCACCACGTATTATATATACAACATTAGTTTTTGTTTATACTAAACCCGAAAGGGTGTCATTGTACTCATCATTTTGAACAACTTTTTCTATGGGACTAACCTTGAAATCGCGAAATAAAAATCAGCTGTTCCATACATTTTGTCGATCTAAGTGAACACAAATGTAGGGAACAGCTGATTTTTTTTACAAGTCATATTTTGGTACAAGTCTAAAATTACGAATTTATTATCAAACTTACCTGTGTACTACGTTTTTAGGGTTCCGTACCTCAAAAGGAAAAAACGGAACCCTTATAGGATCACTTCGTTGTCCGTCTGTCTGTCTGTCTGACAGTCTGTCAAGACCCTTTTTTCAAGAACGCGTAGAGCTATCAAGGTGAAATGAATATCAAATACTTAGGTTTACGGTCCCTTGGAGCTCTTACGTCAACGCAATAAAAAAATACGGCGATTTATGCGGCATTATGTTGATACTCGCAAATAAATCAAAACCTATAGGGTACTTCCCGTTGACCTAGATTCATAAAATTTGCCAAGAAGCAATGTCTCACAGCACAAGTAATGGAAAATGTCCAAAAACCTTAAATTGGAAGTCTCCTCACATAAAATTTTGGGATAAATTCATCCCAACTACAGAACCCTTCATTGTGCGTGGCCCGACACGCACATGGCCGGTTTTTTTTAATAATTTGATACATATTTTGTTGCAGATAATGCTCACTGGAGTTAGGGAATGTCAAGTGCCTGAGATAAGATCAAACTTAATCCGAATGGTTGGCATCCTGGGTTTACTATTGGTCAATAACTTGAATGACGTCACGTCTAATGTTATATGCACCATCACTGAATTTATTCTAGAACAGGCACATAAGGAGAACGAAGTATGGGTTTTAGCTGAAGCAATAGACACACTCGTAGATTTATATTCCGAAGATGAAACAGATGTGTTGGCTGCTAAAGTGAAGCTGGCCGATAAGTTGGCCGTTCTAGCGCCAATACTGCGAAATAAAGTAAGTTTAGAGTCGTATGACATGTAGAAGATGATTTTGATAGTGTTCCGTGTTTTTAACATTTATCTGTACTTATTTCAGGCAAGGCAGCAAAAGAAGCTTCCGAAAGAATACAAGGTACTCGTCAGTACTGCATCATCAAATTTACCGAGATTTATAAAGTATATGAAGGATAAAGTAAGTAGGTTATAAGAGTAAGCTTTGTATATTAAGAATCAAAATAATGTTGATCGTCTATGAGAGATTTAGTTTATACTGATACATATTTTTACTAAATATTATTGATGTTTTAATTGCACTCCTTTACACAATAGTGAGATTGAGATTAATAAAACTAGGTACACAATATCATTATAATAATAATTTATTAAACAACAATGACTGAACTAACAAATAACTAATCCCAATGTGAACATTTGTATAAATAATTAGGAATCTTGCACACAAAAACATGTGCACTATGTCACCACTTAGTGTTGCAGTATGTTTGTGTCAATAGCATACCATTGGCAGACTTCTCGCGTGCTGATGTATAAGTGTTACTACCAAAGCATACATTCAATATAATAAAATATTTATCACATATAAATTATCCTACGCCGCCTAAATATTTAGAATATTTTATGGCAAACAATGTTCTTGTTTAAGCTATGTTTACGTATTTTTTTCTTGTATCATAATAATGCAATGAAGGTACTAGTATTTTAATTAAGCTGAGTTAAGCATGTGTTATTATGATACTTTATAATCCCATATTGCAATCCCCTTTAAGGCTCCTACAGACTGGTGCGATATCGCGGGCGCTACAGACAGCGTGACCATTATCGCGCCTGCGATATCGCCCCAGTCTGCACCAGCCTTTATGAATGTTTGAGATCCGATTACATCTAAACCACGATCGTTATTATCTAAAAATCACATGTTACAACACATTATACAAAAAAAAAAATACTAATTACTAGTGTACACTCGCTGGATTGTTCTTGTTTTAGTCACATCTTAAATATAATAATTTGTATGTTTTTCGTAACAGGAAAATACTTAGGCTTCTGTCGGATTACAGCTACTACGTTGTTTTTTCATTCATTTTCATAATATAATAACATTTGATAGGATTTGTGTAAATACAACTTAATTTTTTTATTTTCCTAAAGCGAACCGCGTACATGTGAGGATGCAAAATGTATAAATTTTAAGAACCATAATTTAGTTCGAAGGGTTAACATTCAAGGAGTACTTGAGCCTCCACCATAGTGACTCCTCCTAGGCTTTGGTATTGGATTTGGTGACGATGCATCATTCTTATCAAACCTTCTTTTGATCTCTGACACTGACAGCCTTGCCTCTACGCTTGGAATATCGTCTTCGTTCAATGCGGAATTAAGCTTATTTATTTCTCTTTCGAGCTCTCTAGTAGCTCTGTCTATTTCCAGAAATTCCTTTTCTGTACTTGAAATCGTTTCAATACTCTTTTTTGTTTGCGGGTCGTCGTACAGTTTGCATACAACTTTCTTGGGCCCGTCATTTCCGTTTGTATCCATGTGCATTGTGTTCTCATTTAAGTTTATATCGTATGTTGTATACGTCGTGTCCAAGGCATTAGTAAGGCTCTTGCTTCTTTTATTCGATAATGAATGGAAGTCCTCTAAATTACCTCGTCGTAATCGTATGTCATCTTCATTAACGCTGGAATTGCGTCTGTATGTTACAATATCTACTTTATGGAATGCGGATGAGTTCAGGATATCTTCTTCTGAAGAACTATTTCTTAGCGTAACTTCGTTGTCATTAGATTCAGTGATGTCTGTTTGGTTGTCTATATCTGTTTGTTCGTTATTCAGTTTTTCTTCTCTGATAACCGAAACGTCAACTACTTCATTTTTATTAACGGTAGGAGTCGTTGGTTTAACTTCTATGGCGTCCGTATTCTTGTGTAAGACACAAGAATCATCTTCATCTTCAACTATTTTTAGCTCAATATTCAAATTCATATCTTCTAATTCTATATCACCGTCAGTTTTGTTCAATATTTTTTCTTCGCTCTCATTTATTTGTATTTCTGAAGACACAACGGACACCTGAAAAATGAAATGTTATTGTAAAGTAGTGTTACATAAACGCTCCTAAAATATACTCCGTAAACAACTATGTCAAGAAAAAAGTTCTTAGCTTGGCATAAATTTATGTATTCAAGTTAAATCAACGGAATATTTATCAAATACTTAATCAAAATATGCTGCAGATAATTGATTTTGACGTAGACGTTCGTCGGGGTCTCCTAAATGTTAGCAGCGTGTAAATAGAGTACATACAACATATAGCAGTGTTAGATGATAGTATTGCATGCCCATTGATTACCCATGATATTGTTGTTTCCCTAAAGCCTGTTATTGTTCTGTCAAACATTGTGCATTCGTGGTGTAGATCGATAGCTTTCAGTGCAAGTGGAATCTTTCTTAGATAAGATTATGAAATCACCATAAAAAGAGAAAAAGGACGTGACACCTTTGAAGTATTCGCCAATTATCTGTTTGTAGGTCTACTGTTCTTGTGTTGACTGGCAGGATGTCTCCTAATTTTGACAAAACCAAAATAATATTTGACTTAACATTAAACCAATGTAAGGATTTATACTACTGAATATTTATTTTTTAAGACATTCAAGCTGGAAGCAGGACTCGATAATTGCTAGTAGACGTCTACCTTTGGTTTTAGCCCTTTTCAGATAGAACATCCAAATATAGAACAGTTACGGTTTAAAGTACGATATATTAGATCTTACCGCAGTATCGACAGTTTCAGGGGTGGTGTAGACTGGCCCCGGCGGTAGAGGTGCGCGCTTTTTCTTACGTCTCGAGGCGCGCACGGGCGGCACAGGGCCATCCTCTTCGAAAGGGTTCGTACTCTCCACGCTCAGCCGAGACCCCGACAATTCGCTACGGGCCAGGCGAGGGGTTGCACTGGAAATGTTAAATATTTTGTCTAAATATTATTTGATATGAATAGTTTTTGCTGTATAATAATGATTATATAAATCATTAAACAGCCTGACTGATGAATAAGAATACACTTTCCTTAGGGATGTTGCATTTTTTGGAAGCTATGACTCAGCGGTGACATAATTAAACACACTCAAGAGAACAACATTAAGTTGTGGATCGTTAAGTATAAGGAAAACAAGATCAAATTTTCTTTGACCACTTCGAAAAACCTATATGTATCTATATGATATGGTTAAAGCCACAGACAGAACTCATTCAGTTAACTCAGAGTAACCGCTAATTTGTGATATCAGCGTAAAGTAGGTACCGTATGATAGTTAAAATAAGTTGAAGATTAAAGTCCCCATTTGCATTTGATGCATCGGCTTGTCAGACAACCACTGTCAACCACACATTGGACTTTATTGCTAAGTTGTTTATGTACTCAGATAGATGGCAAACATCTTACCCTAGTGATTGGACCTCATGGTGGCTAGTGCTGCGCAGTCGCTCTTGGAACCGGGACCGAGGCAGCGGAGTGATGGAGCCACCATATATGTAGCGGTCGCCCCTCTCCGGAGACGCTACCGTACTGCGCGCCCCTCCAGGCGACATCGAATCTGAAGATAAAAAAACAAAAAAAATCAAATCCAAATTAAAAAAAACAAATCAATTTGACCTTTTTGGTCAAATTTAAATTTTGATTAGGTTGACTATTGATTATATTTGAAAAAATATTAATAGGTATGGAACCACTGGACTAATTATAAATTTAACACTCAAATCATCATCTGCCTAGCCTTTTTTTCCCAACTATGTTAGGTCAGCTTCCAGTCTAACCGGATGCAGCTGAATACCAGTATTTTACATGGAGTGACTGCCTATCTTACCTCCAAAACCCAGTTACTAGGTAATACGATACCCCTTGGTAAGACTGGTTGTCAGACTTACGGGCTTCTGACGACCCGTAACAACTGTCAAAGATCCACGAATGTCAGCCGGGACCAACAGCGTATCGTGCTTTCCGAGGCACGGAGGGGTCTTGGTATGTAAAGGTGGTTACCCATTCACGTACCAACCGCGGCAAGCGTAGCTTAACCTGATCGATCGACCCGTGCGGCTATTATTACTTAGCCACAAGCCCCTCGTCAAATATTATAACATTCAAATAAATAGTAATATATTATCTGTGACTCAAAATTAAATCATCATCATACACATCTCTTTTATCTATGAATCCGAAATGCATCAGGCCAAGTCCCAAACAAAACGACCAACACGTGGCCGTCGCGTTCATTTTGAACGGCGAATCCGACCGTGTGGTCGCCCCGAAATCGACAGAGAGCGCCTTCCGGTTTTTGAGTGACATAATGAACGCGCCGATCGCGTATTCGTGCGACCTATTGCTTTGGTTAGGACGTGGGGGTTACACTATTAAGAATTATACTACATCAACGATTGTGCACCTACATTGCAGTGCTCTTCGGTAAATAATAGGTGAGGGTTCTCCATTCAATTGGGTGTTGCTAGTAGATTTTTCCGAAGACGTCCCCTTCTTCCCTTTCTTCATAAAAGACCGTAGGGCCCTGGAAACAGAAATATTGGCATTAAGATCAATGAAAACTCTGTAGGTATTGTTGATTTTAAATCGATACATATTTGTTACGGTCGCGAATCATGATTTGATTAACATACAATCTGCCTCTAACTTGCAAATAGTTGCAATTTGGCGGGCGAACCCGGCTTTCGCAGCAATAAACAAATAGAATAGAACAACGAAACAAGTCATTAAAATTTTATGTTGGAAGCATTTGGGATCCCGTTATTAACGTGAGATATCGTGGGAAGTACGAACCCGCACCTAGTATATTAGTGCTCAAAGAGATGAATACAACGCTAGTTAGTGGTTATTATGGCAAGAGTTCTCACAATGCTGTTAACGGATGTCTGTAGGCGCAATACTGACAAAAGTAATGGAAGTTTAGTGCACTTGATTCCACTTGAGCGGTCACAATTGTGCCGTGATGGACGGATGAGTGGCCAACGTTCGTCTACCGACTTGGGCCATTGTGTGTTTTATTCGCCTCTAACAATGGATGCAAATGCACGAGAAGTAAAAGTAGGAAAACATTTTCTGTCTTAGCTATGGCAAATAAGTGTTTCTAGATTTTCCAAATGTGTGTGGTCAAAATACAACTTTTCGGACGTAGGTCTGTATAGCTATTGCTGGATATCAACTAGCCATGTCAGCCTCCTATACTTATATTAGAAAGTTCCTCTTCTCTAAGACGACTGCTGTTATATATTAAAAGGCTCAATTTCATTACATCATACTCCATTTGAAATAAGATTAGAAATTTAAATACACTTTTTTACAGTCCGTCCAATCGATTTTGACTTCTATTCCGTTGGCATAAGGATGGCATTAAAAGAAAAAAACGTGGTTACAATACCAACTGTTTATTACAGCTGCCATTTGTCATGCCACCAACGCAATAGAAGTCAAAATCGGTTAAACGGACTGTAAAAAAAGTTTATTTAAATGTCTAATCTTATTTCAAATGGATTATAGTTTCTCTGATTTACTTTTATGTTTCTGAGACATCGCTGTTCGTGGGAATCATACATCGATTCAATCAGCTTCATAATCAGACTATCGATAAATATTTTAATGGAACCGTTTTATGGATATTCTGCGACGAACAACCTCGACCCAGTCGGAGATTATTAGTGTTTAACTTTATAAACAGTCGTTCGTTTGCTATCTCAGTATCTTATAAACAGACAGTCTAGAGTCTGCTGTATGACATTAAATCTCCTAGGTCACTAAGATAAACTGAGATTTGCATGATCTGCACTTGAACTGCAGCTAGTTCAAGAGTTCGATGCAGTCGCGATGATTCCTCATACCGTGGGTAGGTAGGTAGGTACTAAGGATTGGTCGAGTAACTGCCTCACTGGGTAATTTACTTCCTACTAGGCTTCTATTCAGGTACACAGGATCTGAAGTACCTAGGTGATGTAAAAACAAAGCACTTGCTCTCGGAGTGAACTCCGTGTAGGATAATGGTAACTTGTTGAGGTCAAAGATTACAACAGTCACTATTATGTACGTAGGTACCTATCTAAACTTTGGCTGACTAACCACAATCTTGCGGTTTCTGCGTAATCGTATTTCTCATTTTGTTAGGCTGACCTCACCCCTAATTGGATTTTTGTGGGATCTAAATTAAAACGTAAGCACCATTGCGCTTCATTAGTAGTGCTATTCTTTATTCTATTTAAAGTCCATGGTGTTTAGTAGTGTTGGTGTCGTCATCATCGAGTTTCAAACATTTTTCAGGCCCTAGTTAAAAAAACCGGCCTAAAACTGCGTGTCGGACCACGCACAATGAAGGTTTCCGTAGTTGGGATGAATTTATCCCAAGAGAACAAACTTACATTGTAGGTAGTCGAAAAAACATGTTCCCCCGTATATTCTGACTGCAAATGTACCTAAGTTTGTACTTTGTACGCACATTATTGAGTGATTGCATGATCATGTTATTTTATGACCATAGACTCCTTATAGGTTTTCCTGTACTTAATCTATAATTATAGAACTATTTTCTATATTGTTTTTTCAACATTTTAGTTTCGGAGATAAGGCATGATCAATTTTCATCTGTTTTCATAATTACTGTAAGTATTTATTTTGAAATTATAATAAAAATATACTTGAGACTTTCACAACAAGCCCTTTTCATTCGTTATGTCAACTTATGTCACACGGCCTGGTTTGCAAACGTTTTTTTGTTTTTTTTTTTTCTATTTTGCCTACTAAAAGTAACCTTATTATTCAAAATTAATTTATTTACGTTACACTTCCGAGTTTGCGTCGCAGAAACTCATGTGTAAGTACCAAGTTTCAATTTAATCGGTCCAGTAAATTCGGAGAAAATTAAATTGGCTGTGACAGACAGACGGACACACGGGGGAGGGGTTTTTTTCCTTCTGAGGTACGCAACCCTAAAAATCGAGAAAGAGTAGAATGAAGAAAATGAGGAGAATGAGGAATCTGAAGTGAGTGCGGGTTCGGTTTGCAGAAGTTTCATATTCCGGCTGAGCATGTGAACCTAAACTTTGCAGCCTGCGGACAGCATCCACACGATGCACTGAAGAAGAATACTAGTAGACAGGCTTCGAAGTACCGACCTGCATTTTAAACTACCTCCAAGTGAAGTGATGTAGGTAGGTACCTACTAGGAGTGTCCCTTCACTGGGAGTGGCCTACAGGAAAATGCACCAAGCTCTTGAGTCTAATGTTGACATCTTAAAACTGATAGGGTGCCATTTGAATCTACTTATGTATCAATCTGATATTACCTTAACGACTTATCTTGGGGCCTAAAAGGGACTCTTTGGCAGAATCATAATTATGATCTGCTTACAATTCATACATCCCGCAATTCATCTGTTTGACAGCTGCTATTTGACATTAGACTTAATTAATTAAAGCAATTCCTTTTGTGGACCATTTTACGAAACTCCATACAAAACTGTCAAACAGATGAATTGCGGGCTAAGAATTGTACGCAGATCATATTATGATTCTGCCAAAGCGTCCATTTTAGGCCCCCTTATCATTGTAATAGGTTCCTACAAGAAGTCTTGACGGCAACATGTTTTTTGTTCCAAATCGTTTTTTTAAGTGCAAACGTAATAATAATAAAGGCTTCTATATACCAGCGCGACACGGCACAAAGGCCCCGCGTGTCGCGGGACGGGCGGTGCCTTTGTGTCGCGTCGCGTCGCGCGACAAGTCGCCCCGGTATGTAGAAGCCTTAATTCATAAATAGCATGAACCTAGGTTTTGTGTGGTATCATTAAATATGATCGTACCTAGGCATAAAGACTAAGGTTGAACCAAGGTGAGTGTTGAACATTATCTTTATGTAGGTACCTACGTGGGTCTGTTATAGGTACATACAATATAGCTATGAGTGTTTACATTATTACTAACAGACGGGACTTACACCAATAACATTGGCGTGGAAATAGCAACAACGTAAAGTGCACTTTACCTCACTGTCTGCTTATAGCGAGGAATTGGCTCTTGCCCTGGTGCACATAGCAAGTAAAAGGTGTCCGTATGTATAATGTACTCTGTGGTAAAAGGCTATTTCTTAGCTATTTATTTAAACGTAGATAGGTCATTTCACAACCGATTCAAAAACTGTATCTATGATAAAACAATAAAGAAAGGTTTCATCGATTGTATTTTATACCTCGATGTGAGATGTCACACGCATTGCACATGTGCAGTACGTTTGGTGTGACATCTCTCATTATCTACGTCCTTTTAGATGCCACACGCACTGCACTGCACCTGTAATCGGTGTGGCCCATCTTGGCCCAAGCCTTTAGGGGACCGGAATTATGATTAGACACCTATTTAATTTTGATGAATAATCAGCTATGTTTTTACTCGACTACAGCGAAGCAAAAAGGAGGGTTATGATTTTGACCTGTATGTGCCCACATACAGGTCAAAATCATAACCCTCCTTTTTTTAGGGAACAGGCGAACATACATACATACATGCCCATGTATGTATGTATGTTCGTCTGTTCCCTCATAACTTCTAAACTACCTACATATCATAATTTAACAAATGAGGTATCGTTGGAAGAGTCTTGATATCTCGATCGTCCACTGGATAGAGGCTGTGTCGTTACATTAAATTGAATATGGCCCCCTATAGAGGACAATAGTAATGAAGTAAAAAAAAAAACTGGCTAGCATCTGAACATCACTATGAATATTATGTATCATTAAAATATATTACCTACTTGTAAGTTGCTTATATATATTGAATAGTTTGTACACACGGCTACACATCAAGCTATAAATATCCAGTTTAGGCTGATCTCGCATTGTAAAGGATTTTCGTACATGGGAGGTCAGGGGCCTAAAATGGACGCATTGGCAGAATCATAATATGATCTGCGTGCAATTCATTTAACCTGCAATTCATCTGTTTGACAGCTGCTATTTGACATTAGACTTCAATTCATAATTTGTGGACCATTTTACGAAACTCCATACAAAACTGTCAAACAGATGGATTGCGGGATATGAATTGTACGTAGATCATATTATGATCCTGCTAAAGCGTCCATTTTAGGCCCCCAGCTTATTGCTTACTGGAAATGTATAGCTTGATGTTTAGCCGTGTGTACATATCAAGTTCAGATGAGAATATTTTCTTGTTTCATTATTTTTAACCGCCTTCACAAAAAGGAAAAGGTTCTCAAGGCGGTTGTATTTTATTGTATTTTTTTTTAATGTTAAGTACATCAAAACTCCGTCATTTACCTATAAACCTTTTTGGAAGTCGTTTGTTTTTATTAGTGTGATTTTTCAGTAGTCGAGTTTTAGTTTTTGAATTATTACTTAAAAACGATGCCGTCTGACTGTACCTACAATATGAAATGGTAAATAAGTACACATAAAATTATCCAATTAAACGTGATTTGAGTTAATTTGTTAGTAGGGCTAAACACACAACTAATATGAGTAGATTATTATTGTGTCGCATCAACAGTTAGCTATAACAATGACAGCCAGTGCACTTGCACTCGATTAAAGATGCGATGTCGATTTGATCAGTGATTGTCGTGATCAGTGTGATAGTGAAATCAGGAGTAGGTACATAAAAAGCGTAAATGGTTAGTTAGTAGCCTACTGACTGAGTATGATGGGCCACCTAATATACGGCTACTACGATCAAAATACTCATAAGATAGGCAGAACGCACTTTGACTTTACTTTGCTAAGATAAAATCTAAATTTTATTTTATGACTTTGCAATATATTCGATAGATGTAAATTAAAGGCGAAATAAACTATTTTGCCGATAAGGCTTTTGATGGTGTGAGTCTTCTTTCTATAATCTGAGGTGTGAGTGATCAGAAGGTTCGGCAAATGAAAGAGCGTGTTCTCGGTTGATGGTTTACTGTTATAACTTATAATAGTGCTCTGTGGTTTACTGAACGGCTGATGGTGTAAACAGAGGTTGAGAAGACTTAGAATTATCTTACGAGCTACGACATACATTGCCTAAGACTAAAGATATTTAATATGCCTACGCGCTACACTACCTATATGTACTTACGAGAGTTAAAGTGATATGACTGACACCAATGAAAGGTTTGCTTTCTCAAAATTAGATACGAAATTGACGAAAAAGGGTGTTTTTCGTGCACGGAGCGAAAATTCATAGGTTTATATTCGTCTAAGGTCTAAGTGAATGTGAGCAAACGTTTCATGCAAAGACGAACATTAATTTATAATACAACATCACGAAGGGTTAGGCAGAGGTGTAACTATACTTAGTAGGTACACACGGCTACACATCAAGCTATATATTTCCAGTATAGGTAAGCAGATCTCGCATTTTATAAGATTTCCGTATAATGAGAGGTCAGCTGATACTGGAATTGCATAGCTTGATGTGTAGCCGTGTGTACACCCACATGTTCATGTTCGTATGTGACGCTTACCTAATTTGCAAAATTTAGTCAAACTGCAGTCTGAATCTTGCCCCTAATCAACATGCGTGGGCCTACATGTCATTTTGATCAGTGGCATATTTTGCGTTAAGGCGGGGTTCTACGAATAATCATCGTTTTGTATTGTGTTTTATTCGTATTTAAATTTTGAAAAAAATATATTACATAATTCACTATTCGATCTAGATATTTCGGCCGTCCAATAAACGATTACTTGCACTTTTCTGCATGCAATTAAATCGCAAAGATACGTCTAAATTATGGTCTAATTATCATTTCATTTGAGTTATATTATACTTAGAACAATAAAACTTATACCATAATAAAGGTCGAGCCTACTACTCACTACTCGAGTTCATGAACTCTGAGCGGTGCGCTTGGCGCGCGTGTCTCCCGCGCATCGTTACTTTTTACGTATCGCTACCTACTCGTTGCGGGGCCTGAGGTAAGCGTTAAATGCCTACAGCGCTCGAAGAACCCCGCCTTAAGGGTACCTCAGTCATCTTTTAAAATAAGGGAGACACGAGCCTATTCTTTGATGTTATGATGAAGAAAGTATGAAATTATAGCTATAGGTAGGTAAGTATAGATATCTAAATTCTTAATAGACGTGTGCACTAGGCACTAGGGCTTATTGAAGAGGAAAAATCTGTTTGTAAACTCGTTTATCTTCATTTAAGTACCTATTATAAATGAACATAAACAAGTTTAGAGAGATCTGTGAGGAGTAGTGAGGACTGAGGACACAATAAGTAGGTAGTTACCTACTTATTGTGTCAGGCATCTTGTAAATACCTTTACAAATAAAATAAAATAAAAGTTTATTTCAATAATATGTACTTATATATATTTAACTACCTAGTTCATAATTAAAAAAAAAAAAAAAACACGCCTGCCATCCTGCTTATCAAAAAGTGAACTAAAAAATTTAAATCAAGTTACTTACATGATTTTAGTGTTGAATGGCCACAGGGTAAGTACTAAATAGATTATAATATTTACTGTGCAATTAAAACGCCATTATGCCCAAAAGTGGAAAACTGAAAATCAATCTTTTCATTGCAGTCGGGGGACGGATCCTTGGAATAGTTCTTTACAGGTCCTTCACATACATTAAAATCGATTAAGCCGTTTAGAAGTTATGGTGGAATAAAGAAACTCACAAACATACATACTTACATACATACATACATACATGAACCCTGAAAACATAACACTCCTTTTTTTGGGCAGTCGTGTACCTACTAAGTAAGTATGTTTTGAAATTAAATTTATATTTATAATATATTATTAAGTACATATTTTAAATTTATTATTGAGAGGTGAGAGATGACGTGGCAAACAAATTGTTTGAAATTCGTATAGGGTCTTAGTACCTACGTGGCGCCTTGCGGTAGCAATGTAAGTAGTGCCACTTTGCCCTATACCTGCCAAGGCTGTGACCTTCCTACGTAGGTAGATAAACGATGGAGAAAATTAACGGGCCGTGGGCCTATTGCTCTAACAATCCTAACTGAACTGAACGGGGCCTGACCCACTTTTACGCTCTAAAGAGGTTTTATCACACTTCTGTAGACGAATGATTCACCTTAGCCTCTTTAACTTATGTGTTAAAGGCATTCCGTATCGCAAATGAACTATAGCACTCTATACTTAATCCGTTAGGTAGGTATCTGATGTAAATAATACCTCGCTTGTAGTATTTAAATTAGTTTTAATTACCACTTCCGAAGGTTTAGCAGAAGTCGCAATAATAATTACATAAGTAAGTACTTACCTGTTTACCCATCGTACCTACCTAGGTAACATTGTAAAACTGAAAAGAATTTTAGAAAACGAAGATTTTGTACCAATCCTATGTACGGAAGCTATTGCTAATTTGAATATTTAAGTGGGTCAATGACATCAAACAAGTCACAATACGAACGAAACATACACATTTCATGATTATTATTGGCATTATTGTTACATATACACAAAATAGGTATCTATAGATTTCCCAAGAAAAGTATGCGCTTCGACAATCATCATAGAGAGCTGCAAGGTTCTTTTGGCGCGTGTCAAAAATCCGGAACTAATGCCGCCATTTTGTTTTTCAATAGTCAACATAAAACACAACAATTGCACAAATTGAATAGAGACAGCTTGGCGGGAAGGTGAAGCGTCATGTTTATTTTCTAAAATGTGTTTTTAGCCGAATATTAATGTGTAATAATGGTGGTTTATTAACCATTAAGTGTTCGGGGACGTGCAATTTGTGTAGGCAAATGAAACGAAACAGTGCAACATCACTTCAAAAGTTCTCTCAAGAAGTCCGCGTGAGTGAGCCGAGTGAGGTCTCTCTCAGTAAAGTGCCACATCTTTACTGAAACTCAAGGGGAGCGGGCGGGCGGGGATATCTATCATGCATTGAATATAACTCATTTCATCAATAATAAACAAACTTTGTACTTGTTACCTACCTAATTTTACTTGACGCTGGCTGACTGGCTAAATGTGCACATCGCACGAAACAATAATAAAAACAAATATTGCTCAAATACCGCACCTTTAACAATGTAGCGCCGAAAGTATCCTACCTATACCTTCGGAAATAAGAACGCGCGATGATGAAATTTAATAAACAACCATGGAATTGAAGTACATAAGTATTTCTTCATAATTGGTATTACCATCGTGACTATGGATGGTTACAAAAATAAAGATTTTAAAACTTTTAAAAACTATTGAGTGACAATGACGAGGTTCGACTGGAGTAGGTACAGGTATACCCGACACAGAGGAAAGTTCATACAAACGTGCTTTCTTTCACTGGCAATCTTTCTGAGGATGAAAGGACTTGTGATACGAAACAAGTTATACTATGGGATCAACCTTGAAAGCGAAAAGGCACCCTTTGAATTTTTGTTTGAAATAGCTTTAGAATTGAGCTATCAAATGCAAAAAGAATTTTGCAAATCCGACGATTCCAGAGATTAGCAATTGCAATTGTCTATTGTATGTAGGTAGGTACCTACTCTAAAACCTGTATTTTTATTGTTTCGCAATGCGATACCTGCATAGCATTTAAAAATTTCCATCATTCATGCAAGTAGTTCGTCAGCAATGAGCGCAAATCTTGATAAGTAGGTATTACATAGCTAACAGCACGCGTAGCATGACCAATTCTATCTCTATTTTACCAAGAATAGACAAAGTTCTTTCAATCCAACTCGACCTCTCTTCTGCCCGAGCACGGGGCGACCCGTAGAGTCGCGTTTCTATGAAGACAAAGATATATCTATTCTTTCCTTAGCAACGGGAACGTAGCTAGTGATGTACATAAACTAAGAATTCTACGAAAATTATTACGTTTCACTATCGAAAATAAACGGGGCAGTCTTTGGGGACTGCCTATAGAAGTGAAAACAGTACCTATACATATTCTATAAAGCTCATGGAAAGCGTTCTGTCACGATGACGCGAGTTCCATGATTCGCTGTCACTGTGGCGAAGTTGTCAACAGTCTCGGACACCACGGCCTGTCTTGCAGCCGAAGTGCGGGTCACTTAGCACGGCACGCGAACATTAACGACATCATCCGGCGAGCTCTTGTCACCGCCGGCGTTCCAGCTGTTTTAGAACCCAATGGCTTGGCAAGAGACCGGACGGCATGTCTTTATTTCCATGGAAGGTGGGACGTAGAGTATCGACACACGTTGCATCCCACACTAAAGGCCTATTTAGTGTGGGATGCATCGTGTGTCGATACTCTTGCACCATCCCATCTTCCTGGCTCGGCGTGCTGTGCTGGCGCTGCTGCTGCGGCTGCGGAGAACCTCAAGCGGCGTAAGTATTATAACCTTGTTGGCAATTATATTTTCGAGCCGTTTGGGGATGAAAAACCCTCGGGCCTCGGGTCTGTTTAATGAAATCTCAAAACGGCTGGTTGACACTTCCCGTGACCCAAGGGCTGGCTTTTACCTTGGCCAGAGGCTATTGCCATATAAGAACGTGGCAATGCCGCCAGTCTCTTGGGTACAGTCGACAGTGATGTGGATGAATTTTTCGACGTCACAATATGAATATTTTATCAAAATATGAACGATCTAATAGATAGTTCATATTGTGATAAAATATTACGTTTGTGATCGTTACTAAATGGACAGTTCTCGTCATGGATCATGTTTGAAACTCCGATTTTTCAAAGCTATATTATATTTAGATAAATATTATATAGTTTTCTGAAACTAAAATAAATTTTAACTAAAATTTTTTATAAATGCTGCATCGAATCGAAAAGAAACCTTACATTTTTTTAAATTTTATTGTCCTTTTTGTCCCAGTAACGTTACAATTTTTCACGGAACGGCCCTTCTACGCTGGTCATGCTACACGTGTAGCACTCGTACTCTACTTGGACTAAATTCAAAATGTGAGATGTTTTGTTTTTCGTTTATTTTATTCTTAATCGGTTGAATGACTGTGCAACTCTGCAGCTTTAATTAAATCGTGGCATTAAAATATGTATGAGCTTGTAATAAAATCTCTTTGGCTATTTGTATCTGGCTGGTTTTGGTATCATTGAAAGTTTAAATTTTAAAGAACATAATTCCCAATTCAAATTAGGAAAATGTGTGATTTTCATTTGTTTTTCGTACTGTCAAGATGAGTGAATCTAATGAAGAAATTCGATACATTTTAAAATTGTACTACAAAAGAAACAAATAATTAAAAAAATTAAAAAACTCGCCTGCCATATCAAAAAGTGATCTAAAAAATTAAAAGCAAGTTACATGATTTTAGTGTTGAATGGCCACAGAGTAGGTACTAAATAGATTATAATATTTACTGTGCAATTAAAACGCCAGTATGCCCAAAAGTGAAAAACTGAAAATCTACCTTTTCATGGAAGTCGGACCTGTAAAGAAATATTCCAAGGATCCGTCCCTCGACTGCAATGAAAAGATAGATTTTCAGTTTTCCACTTTTGGGCATACTGGCGTTTTAATTGCACAGTAGTTTTGTTTTTTATTTTATACCTTTTAGTGATAAAACAATATTTTTGCAACCGCACAATGTGCCACGATTCTATGGGTTGTTGAATACTACCCTTATATTTATTAAATTTCTTTTGTTATTAGTGAACGAATGCATATTGAATACTACTGTTATATACTAAGCAAGGACATGTACTAAGCAAGCTCTAGACAATGATAGTATACGTAGTCAAATTTTCATGAAAAAACCAAATTATTAAGTAGGTACCGTTTTTTTCATGAACCATGGCTCCCCCTTTATATGTTTTTAAATGTTCACTAGCCTATGTTATCCGGAATAGTTCAACGCTTCTAACAATACCACATACATTCAACTCGGTTAAGCCGTTTAGAAGTTATGGTGGAATAAAGAAACTCACAAACATACATACATACTTACATACATACATGAACCCTGAAAACATAACACTCCTTTTTTTGGGCAGTCGTGTAAAAAGGTAAAAATGCAACGAAGGCTCGAAAAAAATTTGCGATGTTTATGGACCTAGTGCAGTGTCTGTGAGAGTAGCAAAAATTTGGTTTAAGCGTTTTCAATCCGGAAATTTTGATGTCAAAGATGCACGTCGCGTCGCTCTGGTCGCCCTATTACGGATAAAATGGATGCCATTTTTGAAAAAGTGGAGCAAGATCGGCATATCAGTAGTTACGACGTAGCTGAAGAACTGGGAATTTATCACAAAACAGTTTTGGCACATTTGAAAAAAACTGGGTACACAAAAAAGCTCGATATTTGGGTACCTCACGAGCTTACTGAAAGAAACCTAATGAAACGTGTACTCATTTGTGATTCTTTATTACGACGTAATGAAACCGAACCATTTGAGAAGAAGCTGATAATTGGCGATGAAAAGTGGATCACGTACGAAAGAACGTGCGAAAAAGGTCGTGGTCAAAAGCCGGTCAGGCTTCACAGACTGTAGCGAAGCCCGGGTTAACTCGCAACAAAGTGATGCTGTGTGTGTGGTGGGATTGGAAGGGCATTATTCATTATGAGCTGTTACCACCAGGCAGGACCATCGATTCTGAACTCTACTGCGAACAACTGATGAGATTAAAGCAAGAAATTGAGAGAAAGCGGCCGGAATTAATCAACAGTAGGGGTGTGGTTTTGCATCCTGATAACGCTAGACCTCACACATCTTTAGCCACTCAGCAAAAATTAAGAGAGTTTGGCTGGGAGGTGTTAATGCATCCGCCGTATAGTCCTGACCTTGCACCTTCAGATTTCCACCTGTTTCGGTCTCTTAAGAATTCTTTAGGCAGTGTCAGGTTAACATCACGAGAGGACTGCCAAAACCACTTGTCGCGGTATTTTGATTAGAAGTCCCAAAATTTCTATAGCAATGGGATCATGTCCCTACCTACAAGATGGCAAAAAGTTATCGAACAAACAAACAACGAAAATGCTACCTACATACTTTAGTTAAATGTAAATGTTTTGAATTTTCTTAAAAAATGCGAAGAAACTTTTTCCCCAACCTATTATAATAAGACCGAATACTAACTACGCAAAACAATTATTGAACGGGCGTAAAAAAATACGTGAACGTTTACTCTGTGCCCGAACGGCAGTAGCCGAGCAGCACAACACTAGCTAGGTACGGGTCGGAGAGTGTGATGGAGATGGAGATATTTGAGACAGATATTTTAGTTCAATCAATCTCAGATTTGATGCCACCAACTGTGATCTTGTTTTGAACTTTTTAGTTCAAACCCTACATAAATATACATATACCTAGTTATGGTAATTTTTTTTTCTAAGTGGTACATTTTGGTTATACTTACATATATATCAATAAATATATAATACATACATATAAACACGAAAACCTAACCTATAACCATCGCACGAACTAGACGATTCGATGGACATGTCATGTGTTTAAATCAATCCAACCAGCCGTTAAGATACTTCCGTCAAGAATCCCGCCAGTCAGTCAGAAATTCAGGATGCTCCAATTTTCGAGCTCACTTCGGTCGCTCTTGCATTTTATCTTTATCTTAGTAAAATCATAATGAGAGCTTACCCCGTGTCCAATAGCCGAAAGCAACTTGCGCGTGAATTACCTGATTACGCGATCGTTTACCTGAATAGTGACGTAGGTACATAAATGCGACTTGATTGATCGCGCGAGTATGTCCTTTAAAAATCCTCCACATCCTTCAGAAGTGTGTTACGAACTTGGGTTGCAGAGTAATTTTCGTCCTAACCTAGTTAGGGGTGATGCAGCCAACTACAGCAAATAAAAACTTGATAAAAGAATAGAATGTAGGTACCTACTAGGTACGGTGTAGGAAGGTAATAATTGTAGTCAGAGTTACTGAACGCTTGTTTATTTCATCCTGAGCTGTAGCTTCGTGATAAGCATACATCAGATAGATATTTCCTTCGTATTAAATTACTAATAGCGTGTAGCAAATAAAAATAAATTGCGGAGTATGTATGTCATCTACTGATTACGAAGGTTATTGCGTATCTACCTAGGATAGGTTGCGTCTGATTATTAATTGTGAATAATATCTTTGTGTTAATTAGTTTATGTAGGTATCCTTACATTCTTATATTTCAACTGATGGGACTGAGTAATCATCAACTTAGAAACCACAATAAATCTTAATAAACATCATGAAGCAATCCATAGGCAACAGATTGTAACGATTTTTAGATAACAGTCAGATAATTAAATGCAAAATCTAAAGAAAGTTAGTTTGACTAGGTAGAATAAGTAGGAGGAGGAAAAGTAACAACGATACCCCCCACTATACGAACAATATCAAAGTGGGGGGGACCTTACGTACAAAAAAAATCAAGACTTTATTTTACCACTGTGTCGGCGTGATTAATATGTGTACCCACGCCAAATTAAAACTTTCTAGTACTATGGGTCTCTGAGGCTCTGAGCTAAGCCCACAGACGATACGACGAAGATAGACGGACATGGTGAAACTATGTATAAGGGTTGACTACGGAACCCTAAAAATGATTATGTACTGATTTATATAAATCTACGAGAGCTCAGCACTTCAACTACAACTTCGGACAAAATTCTTTGTGAAGTCATAACACTGTCTTTTGTGACCATACTTATACTGAGTTAAGGTTCCCGCAGACACGCCCAACGCGACACTAGTAGCAGTTTCTATGAAAACATAATTAAAAGTGTCGCGCTGCTTGGCGCGCCCGCCGATATCTGCTAGTCTGCACGAGCCATTATAATATTATCATCATAATAACTGTCATTGGACATTACGGGGCTGATACTGCGGTGGCTTTAGTAAGTATTACCTACTTGCTTATCAAATTCAAATATCCTGTCCAAAATAATCACAGCGCAGTTAAATGAACCAAATCCAGCGGTGAAGACTTGGATCTGTGCCAATGCACGTATGGAACGACCGAGTTCAAATTGTTTTATGTTCTTTGTAACGCATTATTTATAAGTCGATTTATTTTTAATTAGATATTTATTATGTATGTAGGGTACTTCGTGGGTACCTAAACTACTAGGTACTAGCTCGTCTTCTTCATCCTGGTAATGCTGCTTTTGCTTCTTGTAACTCTTGTTACAAGAAGCGACTTGTAGCGTAGTATACAGACGTTGCAAGTTTAGCAATATTTAGGTAAAAGTAGAAAATAAGATAGGTAGTATATTTATATATATCCACCTACATTTTCCAACACAAGCGTACCGTGCAAAGAACAATAGTTAGGTAGGTAATAAAGCAATAAAGGTGTTTCAAAGAACAAAAACAATTAATTACGCACAAGTGTCTTCGATTTATGTAGTTCACTGTTATATAAAACGTTTACTGACCGTATTATTGTTATTTACCATTGATTGCGTAACTAGTCTGTTGTAAGTAGGTACAGTAGGCCGCACGACAGTGGTAACAAAACCAGTATACGCGGCGTCATATATTGAAACTCCGTAGGTACAGACGCCAGCACATCAAGCTACTACAATCTGTCAAATTTGTTCAATAGATTTTGAACTTTATCGCTACAGCTTACGGTTCAAGGTTGATTGGGAAAATTTGACAGTTTCGGGTAGCTTGACCTGCTGGCGTCTGTACTACGATAGGTCAGCTCAAGGTCAAAGTAGCAACTGAAAACTTGAAAACTGCGCTGTGTTGCGCTTTGCCAGTTCGGTGTGCATTTAGCTAGTTACCTACCTATAGGTGAATTACCTATTTCCAATTCTGAAGATTTACAAATATGATGTCTTCAGTGATTTGCTTTTAACAATTTAATGCATGCTATAACTTTGACCTCAATAAATTGTGTTACAGCATAAGGTACCAAGTCAGAGGAACCACCCACATGATGAGTAAATTGTCTGGATTTAAGAGTTCATGTCCTGCGTTTTTGTGTTACAATACTGACAATCTAAAGATATGACATCTAATATGACACACCTATCGAAGAGAATAACTTGATATTTTGATTATTTTGTAATATTCAATTATCGAATACTGAAGTCTGCGGTCCCTTAATGGACGTAGGGTTGCCAACTTTTTTATATCTAATACTTATAGTATTTTCGAAGCCATTGCCTGTAAAAATATGGTTAATGGAATAAATATAACTAGTAGGTACTTACCCATGTTCCAAATTTTTTTTTTATTGCATATTTTTAGCTACTTTTAAGCCTTTATTAACAGTTTTTATGGCGTTTTTTTGTGTCTCTTATCTAATATTACTTACACTTTAAATTAAAGTTATAAAATATTCATTCAGATTTTATGAGATTAATACTGGCCCTATTACGTTAATCTCGCCATTTTGTATGTATTGATCATTGAAAATATTGTGACAAATCTGAAAAACAAAATTGATGAAAAATGCGCAGGGCTCGGTATATTTATCGACCTGAAAAAGGCATTTGATACAATTAGCCATAGCCTGCTCCTCCGAAAAACTGTATGATATCGGCATCATGCCCACGACAAGTTTCGTTCGTCTCTCAAACAAACAGCAAATTGGGTATGTAAAGTAAAAATTAACCTATGCCGATTCCAAAACCATTTCGAGATTTTAAGCTTCTAATACTTATTTTTCTATTAATAGGTCTTAAAATTATAAGATCGTATTTATTTTCACAAAAATACTTAAAATCACTTGACTTTTATTTGACCTCTAAATGCCGTCACAAAGCAGCCTGAATTGGAAACTTTCAGTGCCTCTTGTAATTAAGTTGTTCTTTATGTGTCAAGTGTCATGTCAACGTCAAATTTACATGAAGCACTTATTACTATTCTATTCAGATATATATATACGTAAATAGTGTAGTTTTTCACCAGCGGCGGACAGTACAAGTCGAATCACGTCGATGTATCCCCTCAGGCAAACTTAACTTACGTTCAAATGATCTTCACAATAAAACAGACGCCCGCGCCGCCCAGACTTGTACTCAACATTTACTTCCTCGCACCATTTCCTTTTTAAGGTTTCTTTTACTAACAATCAATTTGTGTCGGCTATTTGTTGTGGTGTTTCTTATACTTGACGGTATGAAGCACTTAGCAGAAGTAGTCTTTGAATCCATTCATTTTATAAAGCCATAGGTATCTTTAAACTAAAGTACGGAAATCGCTAAAGTATGAAATGTAAACAAATTAATTGTCAAATTTGACAGTTTGACTTTACTGAATTTTGGTTTTAAATAAGTGTTAAACGTGGCAAAGATCCTAAGCTATTCAGTTCTACTAGTGACGTCAGTACGAACAATACTTTAAAAAAATATATAAAAATAACTACAGCTTGTAAAAACAAAAAGATGAAATTATTTTGTTTTGTGTTTCAAATACTCTTATCATTAAAATAAAAATATAAAAAACATACCTGAAAAATACTTTACATACCTAATTGTTCGGATTGGTGATATGTAAAGTAACTGCGAAACTTTACGCGGCGGCGTATCGCAAGGCTCCATTCTCGGACTTTTGCTATTTGAATGATGAATAAACGATAGACATATACTAAATCTGTCAGGTGACATGTTATTATATGTTGACAGCTTATTTTTGTTTAGCAACAATATATCATCACATCTTTACACAAGCGCAGCAAGATTTATTCTAGATGGTTCCAAGACAATTTTCTCACTGTTAACACATATAAAACTAACTACATTATTTTCAGTGCTAGGATCAAAAAAATCGATAATCACTCAACTCTGTGTATAAATAACGAACTCTTAACCAAAGTTGCTTCAGGTTCATCTAGATAAAAATCTCAGGTGGTAGCCGCACCTATTTAAACTAACATCTAAACTAAACTATCTTCTATAATAAGGGTGCGCTTCGAGATATTGTTTGCTGCTTGCCAAAATCTGTTAGGTTTATTTTATACAACGCCATGGTTATTTTTTTGTAGAAATTGGCAATCGTGTCGCATAAAGTTTTTGCAAAATTTGGGTTTGGTCATCGGCTATATTTAATTTAACTTTCCTTTTCCTGTTTCTTTTTCCTGTTCCTTTTCCCTGTAATTACAGTCAGAATGTTATAATCTAAAACAAAATAAGTAATGTAACAGTAATTTTTAGAAAAATTACTTACTTTATTATTTATTTATTGAATCTCCAACAGAGGCTACACAATTATATACATAGAACAGGGACGAATACAAGTGTGCGCTTCCAATTATAGGAGACCAAATCATTTACATAATCTAGGTACAGACGCCAGCAGGTCAAGCTACCCGAAACTGTCAAATTTTCCCAATCAACCTTGAACCTTAAGATAGAGCGATAAAGTTGAAAATCTATTAAAGAAATTTGACAGATGGTAGTAGCTTGATGTGCTGGCGTCTGCACATTAAGTTTGACAAGGAAAAAACATTAAAGTAAATCAAAATACATACCTAACACGAAAATCACACAAAGGAAAAGAAGTGAATTACACAACCAATGAATACTAAAAATAAATACAAGCAAAAAAGAATAACCTTAAAAGACAACAGAAAAAATAACAAAATATTACGAATTAGGTATTATGTCTTTTTTGGACTTTGATAATTTGCATGTAATAGCCAATTCATTATGCTTCGATACTTCGCGATAGTTAAGTGTTCGGGGTTTGTTTTGAATCCCGGCACAAAAAAAGCTTATAATTAGATTTCCGCGGCAAGCGAGATGGTGCACTTATCTGCAGCTTCCCAAGAAGCTCGCTACAGTCAATAACTCCATTGAACAACTTGTGAAGAAATGTGAGACCTAAAACTCTTTTTCTATCCACCAACGATGGTTATAATGGTGGTGTAGTCTTAGGCCGTCGCTCTTAATTTTTTTTTGCCAGACTGTCTTTATAGCAGAGATGGTATAGAAAACTTGTAAAACTACAAACTAAAAACTACACGTCTTTGTACACTTTCCAGGCGTTTAATGTAAATGTCATAGTAACAATTCCATAGCCATACGATGCTGTTGTATTCAAACAGAGGGCGAACTAATGCGTTATATAGTTGGATTCTAGTTGAGGCTTTACAAAACTCCTTGCTATTTTAGTACTATTACTTATTCTGTGCTATTACTTAGTACTATTACCACAGAATAAGTAATAGTACTTACTTACTATTACTTATTCTGTGCTATTACGCAAGACAAATCCGAGCACCTTCAACCCTTTTGAGGTAGGTACTTAATATTTAATATTTGCCTATAGAATTTGAGTTTTTTGTCAAATACAATTCCCAGGTCACGTACTTCGTCTACCTCTTGTAGAATTTGCTGATATTGATTTTGTTTCACGTTGGGTCCATAAATTAAAAAGTAATAACAAGGCTGTAGTTACATTAACCCATACATTGCTCATTCTCATAAAATGTAAGTACCGTAGTACATCACAAAAATGAGTTGAAATTAAAAAAAAAATTGTCTGATGTTGTTAACGTAATTGCTTTTTTAGGGTTCCGTAGTCTACAAGGAACCCTTATAGTTTCGCCATGTCCGTCTGTCTGTCGGTCACAGCTTAGCTCCAGAGACTCTTAGGCCCGTATTACAGAACGTCACTAAATACTCAAGCATTACTTAAAACTAGATTCAAGCCATTTGATTGGTTGAAACTAGTTTTAAGTAATGCTTGAGTATTGAGTGACGTTCTGTAATACGGGTCTTAGGCCCGTATTAATAGAGCGTTACTCAAGTACTACTTAGGACTAGTTTCAACCAATCAAATGGCTTGAATCTAGTCATATCTAATGCTTGAGTACTGAGTAACGCTATAGTAATACGGGCCTTAGTACTCCAAAGCTGTAATTTGGCATGGGTATACATATTAATTACACAGTCGTAGCATACTTAAATATAGAAAAAAAAAATTTTTTTTGGTTGCCTGCATTAGGTACACGTAATTGAGGATGATATTTATTTTTCTCGTCTGTCCCGTGATGTGGGGTATCGTTGGATAGGCCGTTCAAAAATATTGAGGGTATGTCGAGACCATTTTTCGATTACGGGCTCCGTTTGCGTAATATTAAGCTTTAAAGTGCAATTTTTTTGTTAGAGTCAAGTATTTTAGGTTATATGAAAAAATTCATGGCAGTCGTTTAGAAAACGAAATTAAAAGGAAAACTGTCACAGCTAAGTAGTCTTTACAAGTTAACGAGTAATAGTCGACCAACTTACATTTGCAGTTGGAGAATAATAGACCGTGACGTACAGACGCCAGCAGGCCAAGCTACCCGAAACTGTCAAATTTTCTCAATCAACCTTGAATTTTATGCCGTAGGGATAAAGTTGAAAATCTATTAAAGAAATTTGACAGCTTGTAATAGCTTGATGTACTGGCGTCTGTACATCGATGTATGGGAGAACATGTTCTTCAAGTACCATGTTAAGTTTGTTTTTGGGATAAATTCTTCCCAACTACGGAACCCTTCATTGTGCGTGGTCCGAGCCGAGGTCCGACACGCACTTGGCCGGTTTTTTTAAAGACACCAATCGAATCGATAGAGCGAAAAATTTTCAGTCGAACTGTATATTTAACTCAATTTCGTCATTTTGGCGGTTACATTAATTAATATTCAACTGACGATATATTTAGATGACTATCTCACTTTTCGAAACCTACATTGTACCTACTTGCCGTTGACCTAGCAGCATAAAACTTGACCTGAAAATTGTTATTTTGTAGTCCTATCATGATACTTACTTATCACGTAAAAACATTTGTTTTGCGATTACAAACTTACATTTTCAGTACCTCTACCATGAGTTTACGCAGCCAAAAGTCGTTAGCGTCTCCGTAAATGATATTATACATATATTTTGGATGATATAAACGTTTTTGGCTATCTTGTCTTATTTTTAAGTTACTTTGTATGGTTGTCTCATATTCATGAACAAAGAAAGATGTATTTATGAAATATTGTACAGCGCCCCTAGCGGTCACAGCAAGAATTAAAATTCGTACCATGAGCACTATAGATTTAACCTAACGTAATCTATTCGATAGTCACTAACCATTTTCAGCTGTCACCATGATGATACAAAACTTCACCATGAGTCATTAATTCGACGGACGCTTGCGATAGTAGTTACGTAGCTCACTAGCATTTTGACAAAATATTAAAAGGAACAAAAATTCAAGAAACACTTAAATACCATATTGTTTGGAGTCAAATAACCGCCAACCTTTCTATTTAGTCGGATTATTTCGTGATATTGACTGTCATGAGTTTATGAGCCGTTCTCTCTTCTTGTTACGAATTCGAAATCTATTTGATCCACGTTAATACGCTAGCGAGTTTAACGCTGGCGTGTAATTTTTCGATAACAACTCATGGTAGACGTACAGAAGGAGCATTGACCGTGATGTAGAACGAAGTATCTATGGGAAAACACTTTTTTCAACTGCAAAGTTTTTGTACAGTCCGGAATCAGAGATTCCATAGGCCGTATAATGAAGTAACGTTTTATTCAAATCGGTCCACTCTCCAGCAGCCCGGGTGTAAGTTTGCAAGTGAGTAAACGTAACAAGCGCATTTATTCTCACTCATAAACAGTTAGCAATAAGATCTAAGTATCGGTTAAATTTTAACGCAAACGAAATAGTTACGTTTACTCTCTTGCAAACTTACACTTGGGGTACAGTCTATCAAAAGTATGAAGGCGCCTGCAGACAGGCGCGACACGGTTCTAGTAAAACTATTTCTATGACGACTTAATGGAAGAATAAATTGTTCTACCAGAATCGCGTCTTAGCGCGGGAGCCTTTATTCAACTCCAAAGTTAAAAGTATCCTTTAAACCGAAGCTAGAAAATCATAGGCCGTATTACTTGAGTGAATCCGCGGGCAGCCGGGCTGAAAGGGTCTACTCTCAAAAGTCCGTCAACGCAGAAACGGGCCCGTCCGAAAGTAAATGGTTTTGTCAAAACAAATGACAAATTCAATTTTTCGAACAGGTAAAAACACATTGCGGGTATAGGGACAACTGTCAAATCGTGTTGTCAATCATTCTCTGTTCGGGCTCCTAATTAATCTTATGTCAGCAGTAGGAGATACGGAGTAGGAAACACCCATAACTTTGGCCGAAATTACGGATTTAGTGCTGGAGTAGACCAAGCTTTGAGATTGAGATGCACGTCGGAACTCTCAGGCGCGAGCTCTACTCCCACTTATCCAGTTTTTTTTACCGTGTGGAATGTGTTTCAGAATCAATACCCAAACCCCCCAATACCAACCCCCCCCCCGCGACCTATAAGTGTATGGTATAATAAATACATGCCAGAATGCAGCGTGATTAATGTAACATGTAAATCCTATTTCTATATCTAAACATCTAATGACGTTTTGTTCTATATTAGTATTTTTAGATTGGAATGAAATAACTAATTCATACAAAATCAAAGAAACGATAGAGTGCACTTAAAATACATATCATATAAGAAGGTGTATGTATAAAGTGTGATGTTGATTCAATAAGAATTGATAAAGCTATTTCATTCATTAGGTCTAGCTAGGTAGATAGTTAAAAAACATAACATCACGCCTGTTTTCCCCGAAGGGGCGGGCAGAGGAGTAGGTACTTTAATAATAATAATAAAACATTTATTTTCAAGGACCATGGACTCATAACGATAGTAACAATTTACTTACAAACTATGTTAGTAATATATACAACATATACCATAACAATAAAAACAACAAGTTCCTAAACAACTACGTTCCTATTAACAGGTACATGCAGCTGGCTTAAAAAGTATATGATAGGGCAATCCAGTTTGCTAGCAATGACAACCAGGAGACTGTTGGAGCTGCCACGCACTCTGCGCAACAGCGATGCTGCACGCTTGCGTCTGATCGCAGCGAAGCCGTCAGTCTCCGCGTCCGTGAACATACCCGAGGCACTACAAAAGCGTGTCAGCCCCAACAGCATCCTGAATGCATTGTTGTACTGAACGCGAAGAGCATAGACACCCACATTTTGCCAGTTATTGCACACATTGTTCCAAGGTAATTGGTAATCCCATCACTATACGTCCAATAATAATATTACATTGTGGGGTGATTTTCAAAATTTTTGTACATTTTGTTGTGTGAAAACGTCTACATGAATATTATCCAAGAAAAATGCATTGAGGTGATCAAAGTAGTATTATTATCCTTGAGCCACATTTTGTCCAGATGGGTTTCAACATTTCAGATCATAATAATATGTAATAAAAAAAATAAAGGTGTTTACTTCTTCAGTCTCAGAATATTTTCATAGAGCAACCTCGTGTCTCTAAGCAGAAGTGCGTAACAAAAACAAACATAAAGAAGAAACTACTCTCATATTTAGATGTTGTAGTTGCACAATATCTTAATGACTCTAATTATGATGTAAATGATATAAAATATAAATATATAACCTAATGCATAATAATAATAACTTTGTTTCAATACATGTCTCCCATTTCGTTCATTTTTGTTATTCTTTATTGTAACACCAATAATAGTAGATATCTGGGGTTTTCAACTGGCAACATTCTCCATTTAAAACCGTCCAATCAGATGACAACAGAACGTCTGTCCACCATTTTGACAACGGGTGCCACCAACAAGAAAAGTGTGTTTGTTCCTGTGCAGTGTTTTTCAACATTAAATCTTTCATTTTGGTTGTTCAGCTATAAAAACAACAGTAAGGCTATCTCTTATTATTTTTGCGTAAAATTAAAGAATAATTTTCACCAACTACTAAAAAGAAGCTGGATAAATCCAATAAGATTATTTTTAACCTCCAAATGTGTGAGGTTGTAATTCAACTCATGGTTGATTTCATTTTTCTAACGATTTGTTACGTTTTTTTGTTGCGTAACAAAAATGATGTAACAAAAATGAAGTAAAGCCGATTTCATACAGAAATATTATGTTTCTAAAATAATGCTTCGCTTATTAATTTTATTTACAATTTTTTATTAAATATTTCTTAAATAAAATAAGTAATAAAATATTTTAAAATGTAAAAAAAATAGTAGCTCACCAGCATACGTACAGCATTAAAAAATCGACCTTAAAGATGTAAAATATCAATTTATAGTGTTTAGTGTGGTATTATAATTTAGTACGAAATTCATAGTAATTATAGTTTATAAGACAGAATTTTTATTTTCAGAATTACAATTTTTAATTGTAAATTAATAGGTACTGAATGATAAATTAAGTAGCGAAAAGGTAAAAGTATTATGGATAAGTACGTAATTTTGTCATAAACATGAATATTTAATTAATGAGACCGTGTGTTATTATATACAGAAATGCCGATGACTCCCGCAGAAAGACAACGTAAGTACAGAGAAAGACTTAAGTTAAACAATCCTGAAAAGTATAATGAAATAAATCAAAAGAACTTGGAAAGGATCAAAAGTAAATATGTCAAAGT
Organism: Tiliacea aurago; assembly: GCA_948098905.1. Taxonomy (NCBI): domain Eukaryota; kingdom Metazoa; phylum Arthropoda; class Insecta; order Lepidoptera; family Noctuidae; genus Tiliacea; species Tiliacea aurago. The sequence continues at coordinate 14,310,868 of OX402577.1, forward strand.
TTCCAAACTAACAGAGAGTCAAAAAGCTTTAAGAAGAAGGAATTGGAGAAGACTGAAGAAAAATCAGAAACAAAAATGTCAAGATATACATAAAGATGAAAAGCAAACAAAATCACGGAAGTTATATTTAAGAAATTACTATATTTTCAAGAAAATAGTAAAAAAGCAGGCCAGCAAAATAGAAAAACAAAAAAAAGAAATAGCGGCTCTAAAAAAGAAAGTATACAGACAAAAAATTATTTTACAATGTCAAAAATTTGTCGATGCAAAAGCTTACGATGGAGAAGAAATTCCTGAACCAATTTTAACACCTGAAACAAAAGTAAATTCAATAATGCAAGAATTGAGTATTAACAATGAAAAAGATAGAGATAAAGTAAGGAGAGTTATTCTAGATAACATGGTATTGAAAGAAGCTTTAGCAAAACAATACAAGGCTGCTAAAATTAATAAGGAAAAAAACATTTTGAAAAATACTTTTAACACAGATATAGCCGGAAAATATAAATTACGCACTCGATTAGGGTATTGCATTGGCTTAAAAGGAAGAATCCGGTTCACAAAAAAAACGAAAATTACCAAGCGCAGTATATTAGCCAAGAAAATTCGTCAGTTTTATTTCCAAGACGATGTAAGTCGCTCTTCTGCAGGGAAGAAAGAAACAAAGACGCAGAAAAAAATAAAGATGCAGAAGCGTTATCTTCTTGATACTATAATTAATTTACACAAAAAATTCAAGGAAGATACGGGCATCCAAATATCTTACGTCACATTTGTCAGACACAAGCCATTCCATATTGTCAGCCCACTCCTTAGAGACCGAGATACTTGTGTTTGTAAAATTCATGCCAACATGGAATTCAAATATATTGCATTGAAAAAAAATTAAATTTTAACATCGTTTCATAAATTAAGTGACCTTGTAGAAGCTACCGTATGTGATAAAAGATCAAAGGAGTGCATGTATTCTGAATGTGATGTGTGCAATAAAATATATTTGCAGTATGACAAATTAAAGAAAAAGGAAAATATTTCGTGGCTGGAGTGGTCATTTAAAAATATCGAATACGAAAAGGATAACGAAACTAAGAAGTCAAAACGAGTTGTGACAGAGACGAAATCGGATAGTTTAGAAAACTTTGTATGTCTGTTTGAAGCAGAATTGAAAAGGTACTTGGTACATATTTTCAATATTGCCCACCAATATAAAACCTACAGAAATCTAAAGGATCAGCTTGAAGATAACGAAGTAGTTCTTCATTGTGATTTCTCGGAGAATTACGCGTGCAAACTCCACGAAGAAATACAAGCTGTCCACTTTGGCGCTTCCCAGTACCAAATTACTTTACACACTAGTGTTGTGTACAAAAAAAATACGAGGCCTCAGTCTTATTGCACATTCTCGGATTCAACAAATCATGCACCAGAAGCCATTTGGGCACATTTGAATCCAGTTTTGATGGATATCAAAAGGAAGTACCCTGAAGTGACAATTCTGCACGCATTTTCCGACGGACCTACTACCCAGTACAAACAAAAAAAGAACTTCTACCTATTTAAGAAAACTTTGCACGATTTGGATTTTGTTAAAGGGACTTGGAATTTTTCCGAGTCTTACCATGGCAAGGGCCCTGCTGTTGGTATAGGAGGAGTTATCAAACGACTCTTAGACCAAAAAGTCTCACATGGAAAAGATGTTACGGATGCTGGAACTGCACTTGCTTTTCTGAAAGATGAATGTAGAATAACACTTTTCATTGTCAATGACATACATATAAATCTTATCAAAGAATGCAATGAAACTGCCCTGAATTCTTTAATACCTGTACCCAAATCGCAAAAACTACAGGCGGTAAATGATCATACCAATGACATATATTATAGAACTTTGAGTTGTTTCTGTAATAGCTCAGGAAAAAGAGGGTTTTGTGATTGCTTGTTCCTAAAAAAACATTGCTTGTTAATGGCACCTAAAAGAAAACAAACTCGACTAATTTCTTATTCTGATGAAGAAGAAACTTTCATTTTACAATCTGTTAAAAAGTCTACATCAAAAGCTACATCTGGAACATCGGAAGTACTACAACCCGAATCTCACGCTGCATATTTTACCAAAGCTAGAGGAGTGTTAGTACAAAGACAAACTTTCAGTGATACCGATGATGATGATTTCAGTTTACAAATACAGAATCAGAAATCCGCTCCATTAGCAAAGATAGTCAAACGAGTTCACACTGGCCCTCAAACAATATTACATCCTACTAAAGTACTCTCGGAATCTAACACCAACATTAAACGAACTAAACCAGCATATACGAAGAAAACGATAACAAAATCAGATGCGCCCACTATTTTGTCAAATATTAGAGTCAATTATTCTCTTGATGACTTAACAAACCTATTAAATCCGAAACGTTACAACGTTTCGTCAAATGACTTGACTAAACATTTTCCAGAAATGGTTGGTTTTACTTCTTTGCCAAACACAGAGGGACAAGCAGAGCCATGTTCCTCTAAATCGAAAGAAACAAATATTATAAACCGGGATAGGTTAAATTTTTTTGATCTCAGCGACAGTGACGAAAATTAAGTAAGTAGGTAGTTGTAGAGTGAAGGACAAGAAAGGTGGATTAGGATTGTGTATCATGTTGTTGAAATAAAATTAATAAACATTATTATTTAAGTTTTCTGACTTCTAGTAATAACGTTTATTATTATTTTGTAGAATTAAAAGAAATCTTAGAATTTTGTTATGTTTCGCGAGTTTAAAACTTAGATGCCAAAGTTGATTTTTCTTTGCCTAAGATATATTAATTAATGTGACTGGTAATTAGTGACAAATACTTAAACACATGATAACAAACAACTTGCCCAAAAAAACGATTAATTTCTATTTATTTATTTAAAATTTATATAATCACTACGATATAAACGCAATTCGGCCAGTTTTCGCGACCTTTTAAAATAAAAAAATAATTAGTATCCTTTGGAAAGTTGTTTATTTTAATGAGTACAATCATTTGTGTTTAAAACTATTTGCCACAAATTACCAATCAACAAATATAAAGTGTAAACAAAATACCTGGACAAACTTTTACAGAACAGAATTGTACTATACTACTAGCTCTGAAATATAAAAAAACTGCTGCTCCATACAAAAATGTAATACTTACCTACACGATCAAATTGTATGGAATAGTTGATATTATTTTTCATATTAATTACAGAGTTGGTCCTATAGTAAAAGTCTGTTGTTCACATTCATGAGTAAATTCTGTGTTCTGTAAAAGTTTGTCCAGATATTTTGTTTACACCATAAATAATTATACGATTATTTAAATTAAAATTTAATAATGAATAAACATTATAATCACTAATAAATAAACCATACATAAATGAGAAGTAATAGAACATTTACAATTTAGTTATGTTACACGATAGTTTCTAAAGTTGAAAACTTATTACAGTAGTAAGCCACTGTTGATTATTGTTCGTGGCGTATGTGATATAGATACTGTTTTTTTATTATTTGTTTAATTACTTGCCTTTTCAAAATAAAAGCTTGGCTGTAAAGTAATTCCCTTAACCATAATTTTTGTAATAACGTATTTAATTTTGACAAAATGTTTATTTTGATTGAGCTAGACATTTCATTAAGTAGTTAAAAAAGTGTTAATGACCATAAAAAATACACAATTTTGAGACTGATTTTATGACTGTAATTCAACAGACTGATTATATTATTAATAAATTATTAAAATGCAATTTCGTTGTTTTCATTATCTTCTGTGAAATAGCCCTAATATTTCCTTTTTGTTATTTTTTTGTGACATTGTTCATTTTTGTAACGGGATTCGTTTTTGTTTCATTTTTGTAACTGTACAAAAATTTTGAAAATCACCCTGCATCAATGTTTTGGTCACTTACTAATTCAACGATAGCGAAAATTCGTCTATCACAATATAATGTCTAATTATCATTTACAAAAATGCATTACCTACATGTCATGCACGGCCATATAGGGCTACATCTCCATGCATTACATGTAATGTATGAACAGTGAAAGTGTTAAGTCCCATCAGTCGATAGAACAACAATCTTTGTTCCAACTAGTTCCCAGCACGGACTTTATGAACAACTCTAATATTGACACACTCATCATTCTCCTGCCTTTATCCCAATGTATTTGGGGTCGGCGCAACACGTCTACTTCTCTATTAATCGTCATCTCGGTAGGTAGTCACTTCCGTTCTAGTCATATCATCTTTCACACAGTCCATCCATCGTTTCTTTGGTCTTCCCCTACTCTTATAGCCATCGACATTCATACTCAAAACTTTTCTCACGACATTTTCCTCATTCCTCCGCATCACATGCCCATACCATAACAACCGCAGAACTTTTCAGTCACCGGTGCCACTTTCAGACTTCCTCTTATGTACCTACTCATTTATTATTCTATCCATTTGTGTCACACCACACATTTCTCTTAGCATTCTCATCTCAGCTACATGCAATTGCCTTTCATTCTTCCCTTTTGTGGCCCAACATTCTGATCCATCACTATCAGTAGCAATTTTGACGGTTCAACAATATACATTGCGTCATTATCATTACGTTGTTGAACAGACAAATTTTGCAATGGATCATTCAAATTGTGATTGATGGCAGCATAATTAGCTTATAATACCTAACGTTCCCACTGCTGGGTATCCCTCTTAGCATTCTCATCTCAGCTACATGCAATTGCCTTTCATTCATCCCTTTTGTGGCATTCTGATCCATCACTATCAATAGCAATTTTGACAGTTCAACAATATACATTGCGTCATTACGTTGTTGAAAGACAAATTTATCGAACACATGAAGCATTGGATCATTCAAAATTTGATTGATGGCAGCATATTAGCTTATAATACCTAAAGTTCCCACTTCTACTGCTGGGCACCCCTCTTAGCATTCTCATCTCTGCTACATGCAATTCGGTATGTAAAGTAAAAATTTACCTATGCCGATTCCAAAACCATTTCGAGATTTTAAGCTTCTAAGACTTATTTTTCTATTAATAGGTCTTAAAATTATAAGATCGTATTTATTTTCACAAAAATACTTAAAATCACTTGACTTTTATTTGACCTCTAATTGACGTCACAAAGCAGCCTGAATTGGAAATTTCAGTGTCTCTTGTAATTAAATTGTTCTTTATGTGTCAAGTGTCATGCCAACGTCAAATTTACATGAAGCACATATTATTATTCTATTCAGCTATGTAAATATGTAAATAGTGTAGTTTTTCACCAGCGGAGGACAGTACAAGTCAAATCACATCGATGTATCGCCTCAGGAAAACTTATCTTACGTTAAAATGATCTTCACAATAAAACAGTCGCCGCCCAGACTTGTACTAAACATTTACTTCCTCGCACCATTTCCTTTTTAAAAGGTTTCTTTTACTAACAATCAATTTGTGTCGGCTATTTATTGTGGTGTTTCTTATACTTGACGGTATGAAGCCCTTAGCAGAAGTAGTTTTGAATCCATTCATTTTATTAAGCCATATCTTTAAACTAAAGTACGGAAATCGCTAAAGTATGAAATGTAAACAAATTAATTGTCAAATTTGACAGTTTGACTTTACTGAATTTTGGTTTTAAATAAGTGTTAAACGTGGCAAAGATCCTAAGCTATTCAGCTACTAGTGACGTCAGTACGAACAATACTTTAAAAAAATATATCAAAATAACTACAGCTTGTAAAAACAAAAAGATGAAATTATGTGTTTCAAATACTCTTATCATTAAAATTAAAATATAAAAACAGACCGGAAAAATACTTTACATACCTAATTGTCTTTCATTCATCCCTTTTGTGGCCCAACATTCTGATCCATCACTATCAGTAACACATTTGACAGTTCAACAAAATTCATCGCGTCATTGTTGAACAGACAAATTTTTCGAACACATATACATAAGGATGGATCATTCAAATTGTGATTGATGGCAGCATAATTAGCTTATAATACCTAACGTTCCTGCTGGGACACAGGCCTCCTCAGTGAGAGGAAGTGGGCCGCAGTCCACCACGCGGGCCCAGTGCGGGTGGGTGGATGTCACATGTCTTCGAATTCTTGGTTCTAGGACATACCGGTTTCCTCACGATGTTTTCCTTCACCGTTATAAGAGCAGTGGTGATGAAATAATTTTCACAAAGTAAAGCGCCTGCCTGGATTCGAACATGGTTCGAACCTACGATCTACAGCTCGTAAGTCGCGGCTGTTACCACTGGGCCACCAGTCCACCACTGCTCTAAATTCTGCTCTGCTGCACTGCACTGTTGTGATTGATAATTTTGATAGTATGTTACTCATTTAAGGCGCAGATATATGATTTTAGTGACTTTTAAATCTGTTACGAGTATTACGCCTTCATCATATTATAATGCAAGCAAGTTATGCAAAAAAAATATGTTAAACCAGAACGCATAGCTGTTATCAATTCTATATGTGAATATTTAAGTATTGTAGTAAAATACTTTATGAAATAAATTCAGGAACAATATCTACCCAAAGCTTAAAAGACGATCTTACTTCCAAACTACATATTATGATATTTTCATGATTTTTTTTTGTATGAATAGGCTGTTTTATTACCTATTATATAATTCTATCTGTGATTTTTTATAATATTCATATTTTTGTTACTAAAAATAAATATTCCATAAAAAGATAATGGAGGCACGGCGTGAGCGCGACGCGCATTTGTATGGCCACGATGAACGGCGATTATCCATAGCATTTATGTATTTTAGGCTCTGACACTTGTACCTACCTGCACTGGATATCATGCGATGCACCAACATCTAAGTATTTAAGTAAGTAGGTAGGTAGGTACCTATACCTTTTTTTTAGTTTTTGGGTGGGAAATCATCAAATAACTTCTCCCGCTCTGGGCGGAGCGGGAGGGAGTGTCAGACTTTTATTGATTAAAACCCACCGTGTTCCTTCAAATGCCTGTGTGCCAGGGCCACGATATCCCTTTCGGACAGACTCGTAACCCTGGCAGGCATTGGCCCTTTCGGACCCCGTCAATTGGTGCTGATGTCTCTTTGAGGCGCGCGTGGAACACAACGCGCCGTCGACCCGGGCCTGGTCCTTATCGGACGGCGAGCTACCCATCGCTCACCGTCCGCAAGCCCGCGCCTACCCGCCTGCCCGTGCCCAGGGCGTCTCCTGCGGCGACTAAGGGCGGAAGGGCGGGCACCCTGCCTCACCCTCACGCGTTCCGCCTCCTCCTTCGCGAGCATTACTGTTTCGCTGAAGGAGGTGACGGCCTCCCATGCACTCTCGCTCCAAACCATGGCCTGAACCAGGGCCGGACGCGAGAGATCGTCGCCGCCGATTGCCTCCGTGAGGACACGGCGGTGCTCCGCCCAAGCAGGGCAGACCTCCACCGTGTCCTCCGGGCGATCCACGCAGTGGTGCCACCCGGGCGTTTCCTCCCGCTTAGGTACCTATACCTCGGGTTGCCATCCGTCCGGGGTTTCCCGGATTTGTCCTAGCTTAGAGGGCGTCCGGGGTGCGTCCGGAAGGGGTATTCAAAAAGTGTCCGGGAAGATAAGCAATAAAATAAAATAAAATAAATTTGATGCCAAAAAGAAGAGTGTTCCTAATTATTCTGTTACCAAATTACTTACGGTGACTTCACTCTAGGTATTCTGATTACCTCAGAAAAGGAACAGTCTATAATTTTATTTGACTATTTTCTTTGTCGTCTTTGTTAATTTTTGTCTAAAATGGTTGAATAAAACAGAATAAAGTGCAAAAACGCTGTTTAAATGAATTTAAAAAAATTGAATGTAAACTTTGTGTGCAAAAATATTTTTTCAGGGGTGTCCGGGCAAAAACTCAATTTCACCTAAATGACCGGGGTTTTGTCTGGCGTCGGTAATTTAGGTAATGGCAGCCCTACCTAAAGGCTATACCAGATACCTACTACTATGCAGTACTGTGATTGTTTCGCCACACGTGTTTGTAAACTGGTAAATTAGATGTCAATCACGTATTACTCAATAAGCATCCAAGAGCGAGAAGAGTGACTTCAATCCTATAAATAAACATCTGACGACAATTGCATTATTCACACACTAGTTGATATGGTCAAACAAACAAGTAATGACTAATGATGCTTCCAAGTTGATATTATTTAGTCCTACAATAAGACTTGCGGTTACTGAATTCTTGTGTTTATATTATCTGGCCCTCTAAGGTACCAGCTACATAAATACGTTAGGGACAGTGATGCAACGAATACGAATGTTCGTATTCGCCGAATAGTAGACACTTACCGAATATTCGTATTCGGTTAACAGTTAAATAATCACGAATATTTCAAATATTAATCACTTTTACAGGAAATTCGCAAATTAAAAACAAGGAAGCTTATCTAAAGCTTCGAATTTTACCGCCGTCTGCTTGATCGATTGGCCTTCTGGTCAGACAATTATACTTACCTACATTTCCCAAGGCTGAAAAATCTCGCCCAAAAGTATTGGTCATTCAAACCGTGTACAGTCGCCTCGGAATAGTTATTTATGATACTAGTGCTGTAAGTTGGTTTTTAGAAACGAGTAGACGAATTAAGTCGAGGGCTTACCATAGTCACGAGTTTGTAAATACCAATTTCCGGAGGTGTGTCTTACAACGTTTTTCAACACATGCAAGAAAATAGTACAATAGGTAATGAAACAAGCCATCAAAACATTTTCAGAGAATAGTTGAGTATTTCTTCGAGTCTTCCATGATATACAATTATTGTAAATTATTAAATAGCGCTCACACAATTTTGGTGGAAATAGACCATTTTCTGCAATTTGCCCCTCATTCAAGATAACAGGTGGAGTAGATTCCATATTAATATCGGATTCCTCGCCTGAACTCATATTATTATTTTGTTTATAAATATCAGTCGGAAAGTCGCAACAATCTTTGACGTTTCTAATATGAAAATGGCGCGAATTTGCCAATGACGCCACGTGCGCGTGGTGAAAATTAGAACTATGTCTTTCGTCTCATTTTCTCTTTAGTATTAAAGTGAGACAAACGTATTGAGCAAAAGCGCTTCCAGGAGGTTCGATTATTCAGCTTATTTATTTCTTATATTTTAATAAGGAAATTACACGGCAAGCATACAACGAAGTATGCGGTAAAACAAAACAGGTACTTAGGTGAGAGTACCTATTTTACCGCACATTCCGTTGTATGGTGCGTAATTTTTAACTTTCGAATAATGTAGTTATACAGGCTTCGTAAATCCATTTTTTGAGCAAATGTGTTGAAAACGCTTTTTTCAAGGGCTGGGAATATCCAGACTGAAAAAAGAAATCACCTGTCACCAGCGAACGATCTACAGATGTTGTGTTTAGGTACTCTACAAAAATTTGCCAGTTGTGAATTTTAATTACATATTAGAAATAAGTAAAAAACGAATAAATAAATGAGTTCTTTATTAATAATTCGTATTCGTATCCGCCGAAAGTACTATTCGTTGCATCACACCTACGGAAAATAAATAAATATTTGCAAGTCAAAATATGTCGAAATGTGTCATCGCACAAGAATAATTATTTTGTATTACTGCATTTAAAGCAAATAAATGACTTAACTTAATTCAAATAAAATATCTAAGTAATTGTGTTACCGGGCGCAGTGCAAGAACTTAATTATTTTTATGAAGGAGTAAACTCATCAATTCCTTATTCATGGGCTAATTAAATTGTTGTTTCTTTTATACACCTAGATACTTCCTGAAGACATCATATGTGCAGTGATTGCAGTGAATCTTATAATAATAGGTAAGTATGTACCTAATGTACCTAGATGTACTATTTATAGGAACATGATTTATCTATTCACGCATATACTATCAGGTTTTATAGTTGCTTCAAGTTCCATGCATAAAGCTCTGGCCACACTAAGGAGAATCCCGCGCGGGATGCGGGAAGAATTCCCTTGCGCTGATTGTATATCAACTAACTTGTATATTAGAGGTGTTCAAAATGGCGCGTGACTTCTTAATCATCAGGTAAATCAACCGACGCGTGCAGTCGCGTCCCGCATCCAGCGTGGGATTCGTCTCAGTGAGGCCAGACTGCCAAAGCTTAAATGGAAATTATGGATCAACCGGTAGACTTCTTACGTTATGTTGAGATTGTCATAGTAGTTATGTATTTAGATTTTAGATACATACATCACTTTGTCCTTGATCTCTTAGACATGAGCGACTAAAGAAAACATATTAACTACAATACAAAATAATTACACATTTTTAATGACTGCTGACGTTGGGTAAATACATCTATCGTCAGCAAATTAGTTGAGTTTGCAAGACCAGCCATACTTTTTTCACTATTGCCAGGTACCTACCTATCTAATTATTTTTATGTTTTCGCAAACCAGCATTACATAGGAATTTCGTAAGTCATAATTATAACAATGATTCATAGAAGTCAACCAATGAAATCTTACAAAACTCCTAGCACCAATGATAATGTGGAGGCTATGTGGTAAACTGCATATCACGAGTTGTGTGTATTTCGAACTAAGTGTTTTTATTCGATTAATCGTTTTGTAAATTCATTTTCGTAACTTTGGTATTGGATTGGGGGATTCCACTGTTCCATTCCCATGATTTGAATACAAAAAGAGAACTAAAACCTTGAATTTAGATACATTATTTACATCTCATAACTAGGTACCTAATTCAAACTTTATTCTAGGTATAACTTATACCTCCGCGTGTTATAAAAGCCAATTAAAAGAAAGAAAAAGAGATACTTACATAAAACAATTCGTCTAGCCAGACTAGAATTAGAAAACTAATTAAATAAGTTGAAAATACCTTTAAGGCTCCCGCAGACAGGCGCGATATGACTAGTAGAACAATTTCTACTTACGTAAACTTCTTGGAAATTCATGTTCTACAAGAATCGCGCCGCGCTTGTCTGAGGGAGTCATTAACCTTTTTTTTGGGTGGGAAAATTATCAAATAACTTCTCCCGCGGAGCGAGTGTCAGACTTTTACTGACTAAAACCCACCCGTGTTCCTTCAGTTGCCTGTGTGCCAGGGCCACGGTATCCCTTTCGAACAAACTCGCAACCCTGGCAGGCATCGGCCTTATCGGACCCTATCAGTATGTGCTGACATCTCTTTGAGGCGCGCGTGGAACACAAGAGCCATTAACCCTGCTGGTACGTATGCGCATTTCTCTAACAACAACAAACACGCTACTTAGTTGATCTTAGCTGTTGAGGTCTTCAAAACCCGTATGGCTCCTGTTACAACGCAGGTGTTTTAACCTAGCGCAGGAGTCTGGGCTTCACTTTGTTTCTACACATTGTTTCATGTCAATAAATAATTAATTAATTCAAGTATTTCAAATATATCCGAAAACACGGATACATAAGCCAGCTTCGTTCGGGTCGGCACATTCGGTTCGGCAGTAGGAATTTGTTGAACAACAAATCCGATCCGTGGCAATTCCGTTATTTTCGGTCTTCCCGCCCCGCCCGGCTGTAGTGGTGAGCGGCACAAGTGTGTACAACGCCTTACACACCGACTGACTATCACAATATTTGTATTCCTCATGAGTCATCCGCGGCTCGAAGTTCCAAGTTGGAGGAAACCAACTTAGTCTTTAGTTATTTGGTTAGCTGTCTCTGATGATTTCACCAAGCTCACGCGGTTAATTTATAAAACGTATTAGGTAATGCGCAACTGTAGTCCGCGAAATTCAAATTTTCTTACGTTTCTTGCAATTTGCAGGTCAGTGTCAGGTTGTATCTATGATTCGCGACTTTAACAGAAATGTATTCACATAATTATAATCTTTAGAATCAATACATCTCTGTAAGTTAGATCTAATCGATCCGCCTAAATCTAACTTAGCTAACCTTCCTAAATGATCGTTTGTAAGACTTGTAATTTGCATGGGTCTGACTTTTATTTACAATTTGTCGACACTCGACTAAGTACTAATACTTAGTCGAGTGTGAGAGACTAATCTCTAGCTAAGTCGGACAAGTAGAAATCATTATTTAGAACACACCGTTACAAATGTAATTACAATTTCAGTGAAAATAATTGAGCCTGAAACTAATTCTCAAGGTTGTCACAGTTTTCGCAGGACAGAGCAAGTATAAAAAACAAAGATTGTTTTGAACTCACCATGAATTCTTAAGGTCCTTCAGTCCGGAAAAACTGATGCTGTTCGACCGATTGAGTCTCCTGCCGAGAGTCCAGAACCGGATCTTGTTGTGATTGTCCTCCTCATGGAAAGGGTTCAAATGTTCCGGGTAATCATAGATGGAGACCGTCTTACGGGGAGCAGTCGCCGCAGACATAGTTGCGTCGTCAGGAAATCCACTTTTTTTTAGTTTTACATAATACACAGTACGTTAGGCGTCAACCACTTATTTTATCAGTTATCACACTGGTGAGTTATCAAGAACTGATAGCGCGTTGTATGGTTTTATCGCGGGGAGATTATTACGGTGTTTGTTTTCGCGGCGTTGCGCGTTGTGTGGAGACAAAAATAGAGCGTCGCGGCGCTCGGAGTCGCGGTCTGGGGCATACTAACAACTAGCGAAGTAGCGACCTGCCTGCGGCACACGAGGCGGCCGTAGCGGCCCGACAGCCATCAGCCGACGCGGACAATACGTTATCACTGGGTATCACACCGCGGCAGCGAAGTCACCGACCAGTCCGACATACACCGAGCGCGCGCGCGATTCACTGCACCCACAACGCTGCTTCACTGCACATCGTTAACTGAACATCAGCGAAAAAAGAAAGTTGCATCTAACGCAATCAATATTTTACACTAGTCAAATTAATGAGCCGCGGTTCCCATATCTGCGTTATTAAATTCCAAAAAATATCGGCTGTCAACTGCATTGCTGGAAGGATCCACAGCGAATCTACCATACCTACTATACTTTATGCATTTTGCTAAGGAGCAGTTGCTAGCTAGCGTCTAGTAGGACATTTGTTTAGTGACAGGTAGGTACCTAATACATATTTCTACAACACGGTAGTTACGTACGACACCTACCGTAAACAGTGGCGGAGGTATATTTGCCTAAGATGACGCCATGCAGGAGCCGCGTCACCCGCAGAAGCGAAGGTCACGTCAACTTCGGAAAATTTAATCGCGCCTTGTAATATTTATATTGGGCGAGCTGCTTTGCTCATATTTGGCCGATAACATATTTAGGAAACCAGCATAGCTATTCACAACCAATCGACAGGCTATCGTGTCGAAAATGACTGATTGCGATTACCTGATTTGCCTTGCACCCGACATCAAACAGCTGTCGGAAGGATGGTCGAATATTTGATTTAAACTGAAAAAACATTCGGGTTTTCGATTTGTCAACAGTGGACTCCCTTCGGTACCATTGATTAATGTTCGATTCGGCACGGAAGCGTATCGATTGGTTGTGAATAGCTATGCAGTACCAGTTACATATAATTGATGAAAGGAAATACCACTACGATACCTAATAGAAACTTAGTAGATAAACCGTACTAAGTATACCGTTTCGCTCAAGAAACGATTTGGATTTTCTCTGTATCAAACAATTTGGAATATGGATAGTTTTTTTTTACTTGCTACTCTACCTATAATTGTATAAATGTGAAAGTCTGTATGTTTGTTAGGATTACACGGTTTTGCATGAAATTTTGCGCACAGATAGACCAGGATTAGGACATTGGGTAGGTAGTACGGGTAGTACCTACTTTTTAGTCCTGTACAGGAGTGCGTTCCCGTGGGTAAGCTTTTTCATTTTCACGGGGGGCGAAGCCGCTGGCGAAAGCTAGTAAAAAACAGGATGATAACGAACGAGCATTTATTAAACATAAGGCATCCGAGTACAAAAACAACCGAGTATTCTATTGTTTTCTACGTCGTTTATAATTAACTGTGCCGCGGTTTATTTCAGTGCTAGACTGCGATACAAGCCGCGGCACGCGAGCAGTGGGCCACCACTACTAAAATACCACCACGAATGGACCGCCTTCGTGCTATCGATCCACTACACCACGAACACGAAAAGGTGAGCTTCACTATAGTCACAGATAATATAATAATATAGGGCAGGTTGGTGCCTACAGGCACCTACATAATATTCAGGTGAAAATGACCTTTGCTTTTCTTTGTAGTAGAAAATGGTACCTAAGGTTATTGTAGGGTTGCGTTTTTCACGCCTATGAATTGATCTAATAGGCAGAATAACTGATTGAGGCAATTCGGTTTATTATTTCTGCGTTATTTAAAAGTTTGTGTGGTGCCGTCCGGACGTAAAGAATAGCACCACCCTATTTCTTCCCGTGGGTGTCGTAAAAGGCGACTAAGGGACTTGCTAGAGAATGGGCAGCAGCGTTATCTATGCATTTTAACACCATATTAAGATCGCCAACTCGCCTGCCAAGCGTGGCGATTATGACAACCCCTCCCTCCTTTGGGGGAGACCTATGACCAGCAGTGGACGTCTTTCGGCTAAAATTATTATGATGGTTATTTAAAAGTTTTGAGGAAACAAAACGCATAGGTAGTTTAGCAAGAGTTTCGATATTATAAATATTCTGATAGCCGTGGTTTATTTTTGTATCGATCACCAGTGGCAGGTGTAATCAATAATTATAGCGGAGCAAATGACTTGGACGCTTAGCTTTTATTATTAACTAAGTAAAATGTTACAGAATTGGCTTACTGCCTGCAATAAACGTGAAACGACTTAGTCATCGTCTGCTTTTGTTCTTTGTAGTTTAATGCGGCCTGCACTTTGAACAAGGGTACACTTGGGTACAGGAAAATATCAATCATTGACCCGCAGATACTTATTTATTCAGCTGATTATTTACGTTAGTTACTTATGTACGGTCAGTGCTCTGCATTATCTGACCCCTTTTACAAAGAATAAGAGAGGAAAAGGGGTCGGGTTATGCTGGTCATTACCTACCTCACAGAACACTATTGACCTACCTACACCAGTATCAATCATAATCGGACTGATTTTGAAGTAGGATATTGCTAATCCATTGCTTCGTAAATAACGCAATTAATATTTTTAAACTGTCAAAATGCAATTACCCCGCTGTTTTGAAATGGGTTTTTGTTTTTATTGCATTATTTACTCGGTTTTGATTTTTTAGGTTTCTTCCAAAAAGATGAAAAATAATTAGGTAGGTACCTGACATTGAAGATAGGCTACTCTGTAACATCACGTAAATATTAAATGGACCCGATGTCGTGCGTCATGTGCTCGACAACCGAAATAAAGAGACATTATTACGCGTTTTCTTACTCTAAGTTACGCGGGCTATAGCGGGAACGAGATAGCAATAATTGTCACTGTTACGTACCCATAACAACTCGGAAACAAACTACGATTCGGGTATTCCCCGCAAACCGAGAGTAATGTAGGTCGATTGTGTTTTTTCACCTAATTTATGCGGTCTACATCGAGGAGCGCGTACCTTATCTTCCTATTTAATACATCAATGGTACCTGTACCCTAATTGCGTAACACAGTTTGAATCGGAATCGGAATGATTTTAAAGTATATTGCTAATCCATTGCTTCTATATGGTAGAAAAAGAATGTCTGCTCAACAACGTAAATAACGCAATGAATGTTGTTGAACTGTCAATTTGAAACCGATTCCTACTGATTGTGTGTTACGCAATTAGCCCTCTGGTCATGATTAGTCTGCATAGTTGCATACCACTCCAGAGCATGACTTATACCTAGGTCTGTGGGAGCTTTTTCATAGGTAGGCTATCGAGGAAGGTCCCATAGGGATTCCCCATCATGCCCATGCCCTTTTTTAGGGTACCGTCAACAGGGAACCTTTATAGTTTCGCCATGTCCGTCTGTCTGTCAGTCCCCGGCTTAGCTCAGAGACCCTTAGTACTAGAAAGCTGTAATTTGTCATAATATTATTAATCACGACGACAGTTGTAAAAAACATCTTCAAACATTTTTTTTGTAGTGTAGGTACTTACCTCCCTTGTACGTAAAATGGGGATGATAATATTTTTCTCGTCTATCCCATAGTCTAGGGTATCGTTGGATAGGCCGTTCAAAAATATTGCAGGTTTGTGAAAACTATATTTCGATTCAGGGATCCGTTTGCATAATATTAAGCTCTAAAGTGCTCATTTTTGTTAGAGTCAAGAAGTGTCTCCACCCCCTGCCAGCTAAATGGTTGTTTTTGGGTACATATGTGAAAAAAAATATGGCAGTAGTAAGTATATCACATACCTATGTATAACGAAATTAAAAGATTTATGATATTATTGCGGTAAGATTTCCCCGCGCGTGTGTCATACCTACAACGTTTTTCAACACATTTGCGAGAAAACAGTACAATGGATAATAAAATAAGCCATCAAAACTTTTAAGAGAATGATTGAGTATTTCTTCGAGTCTTCCATATTATAAAATTATTGTAAATTATTAAATAGCACTCACGATTTTGGCGGCTCATTCAAGATATCAGGTGCAGTAGATTCCATAATATCGGATTCCTCGCTTGAACTCATACTTATTATTATTTTGTAAATATCAATCGGCACCTTAATTACATAACACAGTTTGAATCAGAATCGGAATGATTTGGAAGTATATTGCTAATCCATTGCTTCATATCATAGAAAAATGTATCTGCTCAAAAACGTTAATAACCCAAGTAATGTTGTTGAACTGTCAAATTGAAACCGATTTATTTATTTATTTAAACTTCTCGCACACAATAAGGTACAAAGGCGGACTTAATGCCTTAGGCATTCTCTACCAGTCAACCAAGGGTGGTGAAGAGAACCGAAACCGAAACCGATTCCTACTGATAGTGTGTTACGCAATTAGGCCGCGGAAAGTCGCAACAATGTTTGACATTTCTAATAAGAAAATAGCGCGAATTTGCAAATGGCGCCACATGCACATGGTGAAAATGAGTACTACATTTTTCGTCTCATTTTCTCTTTAAAAATGAGACGACAATTCCACCAAGGAGATTCACATTACTGAATGATCGAACCTCTTTCGAAGCGCTTTGCTCAATACGTTTGTCTCACTTTATTAGGTACCTACTATAGAGAAAATGAGACGATAGATGTATTGGCGCCATTTGCAAATTCACCCATTTTCTTTTCATAATGGAAAAGTCAAAGTTTGTTGCGATTTTCCGACTGATATTTGTATACAAAATAATAATATGAATTCAAGCGAGGAATCCAATAATAAAAAGGAACCTACTCTCCCTGATATCTTGAATGAGGCGCAAATTGCAGAAAATGGGCACTTGCCGCCAAAATCGTGAGAGATCTATGAAGATTTACAATAATTTTATATCATGGAAGACTCGAAGAAATACTCAATCATTCTCTGAAAAAGTTTTGATGGCTTATTTTAATGAATTACGTGTGAAGTATAAGCTGTTCTCAATGTGGTCAATACCTATATTCAAAGTTAAATATAAAAGAAAACCAATACCTAATGACATAGATTTAACAAAATTCTTAAGACGCAGATATATGCCAGTGACCTTGAGTGGTTAGCTTGCGTGTTCTGTACTGAGCTCACGCAACGCGTCATACGTTCAGCCAGTAATAGGACTCGCCCATCAAGGAGCGCTGTCCCCAATTTGACGCATTATTAATTTATTATATACAAAACAAAAGGTATGTATTTTAATAAAACGCGTATACTAAAAGATAAATAATTAAATTATCTTTAAATTGGTGAAGTTTTCAGTAAAATACGATTGGTAGATTTTGCGCCATACTCAGTTTTTTATCCGCGTTAGACATAACTTTACAAATTAATTTCAATATGTAATATAAACATAATCTAAAATATTCACACATTAAGCATCGATCACTAATAAATAGTGATCGATGACATTAAGTTATTGAAAAAATGCTCTAATTTAACATATATTTGTTTCAAATCATCAACACTACTCGTTTAGACGTGATCTTCAGTATAAAATCAATTTTATTATTTTACTGTCGCGACAGTCAGATGGTTAAACAAGCAAGAAATCAAAAGTATTCACTACAGCTAACGTAGAAAAATTCCATAATGACGCGCCAGATGAAAAATATTTAGTAACTTATGGTACGTTTTTAAAACATTACTTTATAACTTTTTGTAGGCAATATTATACATAATTGCTATAAGTAATAGGTTATTAGGCATTAGTCAATTTGGTAATTTACCTGTGTAGAACTAGGTACAGAAATCATATTTAAATTATTTTCATTTTATTACATTTATTATTAATTTCTGGTATTCTGGGGTGTGCAGACGACAAGAATTAACGAACATAAAAAAACACTACACTACAAAAAGTTTGTTTCATTAACTATTATGCTGTTTTCTCGCAAAGTTGTTGAAAAACGTTGTATGACACACGTGCGGAAATGGAAATTGCTATTTACAAACTCGTAACTATGGAGCAGTGGTGGCCCCATAGATATAACTGTTTTTTATATTTCTATGGGTGGCCAGTGCAATGGTAACGACCCCGACTTACGTGTTGTAGGTCGTGGGTTTAAACCCAGCCAGGCGCTTTACTTTGTATAGGTACCACACCACACCACACCACACCACTCACACACACACCACTGCTCTGCACTGCTGTGTATTTCAACACCACTGCTCTCAAAACGGTGAAGGAAAACATAGTGAGGAAACCGACATGACCTAGAACCAAAAATTCGAAGACTGTCCAGATGCGGGTCCAGTGCGGGTTGATAGATGTCACATGACATCTATCAACCCGCACTGAGCCTGCGTGGTGGATTACGGCCCACTCCGTCTTACAGAGAGGAGTCCTGTGTCCCAGCAGTGAGAACATTATAGGCTGATTATGAATTTATGATAACTATGGTATCGTCTACTCGTTTGTAAAAACCAACTTACCGCACTAGTATCATAAATAACTATTTTCGTCATCAGTATAATTAAAATTCATGAAATATGGCGCAACTGGTTAAGTTAGTCTGACTCTTAATTTTAGCTTTGAATGTAGTTTGTTTTTGTACACTGAATGGTTTCGGCTTTGTACATATAATACGTGTGTAAAGACAAGACATAGGTACTTAGTTATTTTTTTTAATATGGTACAGAATTTACTACCATCCGGACATTGATTTAAAGCCGCATGTAGTGCTTGGACAATAAGATCTATAAAATAAAAAATTGAGCCGTCACGGGACGCCTGGCAGATGTGAAACATCAAAATTAGATTGAATCGCCACGCGGCATGCGTCGCCTCGCCAGCAATCGGTTTTACGTGCGGCTATAGATGTTTCACATCAAAAAGACACGCACCCACCCGATACCCCCCGATACCGACGCATCCGATCTTTTCCTTTAACATAATCAATAATTGCTATATCAAAAATCAAATTGTTTTATTATAATGTCAGTGGTGCAGGACACAATCGTATCAGCAATAAATAAGTAGTATTGCCAAATTGACCAGGAATGATGATACAACGTACGGTATATCCCAACGCCGAACTTACCCCAACATACTCTACAGAAATATGCCGTCTTCTTTAAGGAAGTGTCTAATTGTCTACTGTACCTATTGCATCATCGTGACCAATATCGCCAACTAATTGACTCGGTCACTCGTTAACAAATGGTTATTATCTAAGTGCCCACATTCTATAGGCACAATGGAACTGTATCAGTTTGCGGTTCAAAACAGAAATGCAACTGCAGTTGTTTGTTTACATTCCTTTATGACAGGGGACTTCCCGGGTCCCATATGACTCCCATACTTGCACGTATCAATTTTAATGGTGTTTTCTTATCTCTGGTGGCAATGTTTCAACAATCATTTTTAAACTGGGTTATAAGCGACTATAACAGCAATAAATTCGTTCCGTTGCCACTTTAGTCGTTAATATTATATACAGGTTGTACAGACGCCAGCAGGTCAAGCTACCCGAAACTATAAAAAAATTCCAACCACCTTTGAACCTTCTGATTTAACGATAAAGTTGAAAGTCTTTTAAAGAAATTTGACAGATTTTAGTAGCTTGATGTGCTGGCGTCTGTACCTACGGTTACTCAACATCTCTGTTATCCTACTTGAGATATGTACCTATTTATTGTGTTTTATTTGATTGAACAGCCATTTATGTTATGCTGATATCCATTTCAAGATTATCCATCAATTACCGATCACCCTGTATACGAATACCTACGGGATATAAAATATCTTAATTGCCGAGCAATGTTCCTAAAACATGTAGGTATATGGCGTCCAATTTCAAAACATTGGCTTCTAGCCTTCTACTTATACATTTCCTTAAAATATAGGATATAATACCTACTCCTGATTATGTGCACCATACGAATTAGTTATACTTAATCTTCTGAGTACTTATGTAGCAATTTTACATAGGGTGATTGCGGACTTATCGCTAAAAGCGATCTTTTGAAAACAACCTTTGGATGGATTTAAAGGGAGAAGGAGAGACAATACTGCAGGTAATCTGTGGTGTAGCATTTACATTTAAGTACCTACAATCACACTAGACTAATATTATAAAGGCGAAAGTTTGTGATTGTTTGTGTTTGTTACTTCTTCACGCTCAAACGGCTGGACCAATTTTGATAAAATTTCGTATGGAAGTAGCTGACACCCTGGATTAACATATAGGACTTTTTATTCCGATATTCCTATGGGATCTAGACTTATGCGGGTGAAACCGCGGGGCGCAGCTAGTAAATACATAAAGCATATACATATCTATACGTAGGTATGTATATATTTTTTCAATAATAATCATGAATCAAGAGCAAAGAACTAATATAATGATTATGTTTGAGGATAGAGGAAATTCCTTCTTCAACACGATCCCGGGCTTTATCAAAATGCTCGCATCAGGGTTTGGTTCAGCCATATGCAGCTGCCATCTGGCGTGCCATTGAAGGTTGCAGGTTGACTACCAGGGTACCTATACGAGTACAGACTCGTATACCCTGGGAGGCCACCTGCCCCGTCAAAATGATACGTAAGGAGGTAGGCACTTACTTTTGAATTAGACTCGGCTCGGCGCGGCTCTAATTAACCGCAATAACTGAAGACTCGCGAGAAAAGGAACAAAGAGAAAGCTACTACCTAGGTACCTAGCTACGAGTACTAGTAGCCTGACGTGCTAGACTTGCAGAGTCGATAAATAAAAAGCGAGTCGTTAATTAGACCGCGAAATTAGCAGTCTATGAAGTGTGTCAAAAGACATATCGAGACTATTGGAACTTTTTACAAAAGTTTTAACGCTGCCTATAATTAGCGTCTAGATTCTAGACTCAAAATTGCTAGAGCGGTACTGTTTGGAACTGTTGTACTTACCACCTTTTTTTTTATTTATTAAGGATGGGTTTGCTCTTGACCTTAGTCTAGGGCTGAGGTGACAGAGACAAAGTCGACGATGGAGTGAGCATACCCAGAAGACGCCTGTTTACTCTAACTTTGAAGAGATTAGGGTTGTATGCGTTCGGAAACACAGACGCAGTTAGAGAGTTCCACTCTTTTGTTGTGCGCATTATAAAAGTCATTTGGAAACGCTTAGTGCGAATTGGTGGAATAGCAACAAGGAAGGGATGGTAACCTGCAGTGCGTCTAGATGTCCGATAATTGAAGGGGGCCGGTGGAATGAGGTCGTGGAGTTCTTGGGTACACTCACCGAAGTACAATCTGTAGAAGACCGACAAGCAGGGAACCTTGCGGCGATGGGCCAAGCTGTGAAGATTGGCATCCACCAGTTTTACGTCGCCAATGAGCCTACCCCACTATTTACAGGTTGTACCTAACAGGTGAGTAGAAACTTGTTCAAAATAAACGAGGTTGTCGGTTCAAATCCGGTCAAGTACGGTCAGTGCTCTGCATTACCTGACCCCTCTTACAAGGAAAATAAGGGGAAAAGAGGTCGGGTTAACGAATGTACCAATGTGACTTTTTTAATTCATATGTTTTGTCTTAGTTTATCTTGGACATTACTGACATCGATGAAGGAAAACATGAGGAAACCTGGACTTATAGTAACACAAGCCTGAGGTCGCTAACCCGTCTTGACAAAGGTGATCAATGCTCATACCTTCCCTTTGTGAGAATAGGCCTGTGCCCTGCAGTGGGGCAATAATAGGCTGCTATTATTATTATAATCAGCAGCAGTGATAAACGCTTGTGGCAGCATCAACATCGCCACATGCAAATTACGCATTACACTGACGTCACGCAAAATCCTGCATCGCGCAAGCAGAGTTTACCGCGCAACTATAGTTTAATATCATACTAGCCGGCGACACGGTTGGCGCAGTGGTTAAGCGATTGACTGCTGCGCTGCGTGTCGCGGGTTTGATTCCCGCACGGAACATATATTTGTATGACCTACAAGTAGTTGTTCCGAGTCTGGCTGTTTGTGTATGTGAGTTTAAACGTTTGTCAACGCACCCACAATACAGGAGAAATTCCTAGTGTGGGGCAACGTTAAAAAAAAATATATATAATATATACAATCCCGACATCAAACGTCGGGCGGTTGCCCACCAGACGCGACACCCGTCTGTTCGGCGGATCCTCCCTTTTCTATGGAGGATGAGTGAACCATATATGTAGTGTATTATCTATGGAGTGAACTTTACACCCTGTTCCTCATGCCTATAGACTGGTGACCCCGTAATGATTAAAAAAAAAAAAAAGAAATTGCATTAGTTTTAATACATTGGCTTTCAGCCAACGCAAACATTAACCTGCATACTGTGAAAGAGTGCTCTTCAAACATGATTATTAATAAAAATTGCGCATGTTTGAATAAAAATTGTTATTGGGGCTTACATTAATTTGACTTGCTTCGTAAACATCTTAAATTAGATTTATTTTCTTCTCATATATTTTATTGTCTTCTATTTAAAAATCTTCTTGGAAATTATTTGTCTTCCACCAACCAACTCTGCCGTTATTGATTTTTCAGGATTTCAGGAATTATGCAATTCCTGTATTAGGTTGGATATTATGTAGACTTCGTTTAACCCAATGTAAATATTAAGTACAAGACTGTTTTGTTTATACATATAGGTAGGTACTGCAATAATTATTTGTCTACTTATTTGCAGTACCCACGCTTCAGCAACTTTCAATCAATCTTTAGCACGCGAAACCATTATGAGTCTTAAATTCTATAGCATGTAGGTACTTTATGCAATGGACTGTATTTATTTCATATAAGTATAGAATTTATAGAAACGCATAAAATATACCTACTTACTTCCGTGAGGTTGGTCATGAAAATATAATGTTAATATTATGATGGCTTGCCACGTGTAAATATGATTCGTATTGGCGTCGGGCGGAGGAAGCAGCGACTTATCTCGGAAATTGTAGAGAGGATGCGCTACTACAAACGACATTGAGGTCCAATCAGACGGAGCACAGCTAAATGGTGAATGCGCAGTTTCTTTTGTACGTAAACCTGTAACCTGTGGTGTAATACCTCTGTCCTCTATGTAGGACAGAGTTTATTTCAAGGAGTTACGCACTCAACAGTTCTACACGCATTAAGTACTTCTTCATTGCAACTTTCAGGTAGATTGACACGCACGTACGATTAGAGTTACCACAATGACTATCATAAAATAAGTCAATGTAAAATTTTGAAACAGCTTTCAGTATCTGAGCATTACGAAGTAGGTACGTAGAAGACTTACTTCACTTATTTCTTCATGTAAGTAAATTGTTAAAATGTTTGTGTGGGCACAATAAAGCTCTGGCCACACTGCGGCGAATCCGGCGTGGGATGGTTCGTTACAGTTTGGGCAGAGAGCTTAAATTAGATCAGCTCTTAATCATGATCTTAATTGATCCGATCCAGCCTGTCCCTTGCTGCCTTTCCCCAGCGACGTCCTACGCGTAGGTCCATACCCCACAGGGGGTGTCCTTAGCGTGTAGTCGTTTAATTATGCCCTGGCTGGAGCTGGATGCCTTAATTTATTAAGTCATCGACAGGATAGACCCGACAACCTCCTATAGTGTGGCCATTAGTGCTGTGCACTCCCTGAGGTATGCGCGGCGAGGTGGGAGGCGGGGAGGCAAAGAAATCTTCTCATTCTCCCCCCCGTCTCGCCGCGCGCATACCTCAGGGAGTGCACAGCACTAATGGCCACACTATAGGCTGGCCTGCGAGTAGCCATCCACAAATAAGCTTGCACCTATGATTTCGACGAAATAGGTCACATTATTACGTATTTAACCAGTATCCATGACAACCATGCCAAGTCTGACTTATTTAGTTTGTCACAAGGAATATACTACTGTCAGGAAGCGTTTGCAATACATGTTTCATATTTTTATGACTACAGGTGTTAATTTTACGATATTTATTTAATTATTATTAATCGAATCAATCATGGCCGGCCCCACGCCGACGCCACCCAATATTTCGGCTCGTATATTCTACGGTCTTAGCACAGATATTGAGTAAGTACAAATACTGACATTTTTTATGAGTAATATTTTTGTTTACATTACTATTATAATATAAACTGTAGATATTTATACATATAGCAAACTAAGAGAACAATAGATTCTCAGCGGACAAGCAGGCACCTATAGGTAAAGGCAGTAGTGATGGGCTTATAACTACGCATTGTTTAATGTATTTTATTGCTAAGTAATAGGTCGGTACTTAGGCCCGTATTTATAGAGCGTTACTCAGTACTCAAGCATTACTTAAGACTAGATTGAAGCCATTGGATTGGTTGAAACTAGTCTTGAGTAATGCTTGAGTACTGAGTAATGCTCTATAAATACGGGCCTAAGAATTAGCTACATATTTACTAATATAAATAAAGAGACCTTGCATAAAATACATAATAAAACATGACAAAAACACTAAACTTTAAGTATTCTCGTACAGGTACAATGCCCATTATTTGTCCGAATCAGAGATTTTGTACCCGGCTGGTGGCGTTATAGTTATTCACAACCATCTTCAGAAGAAACAGAAGTTTATCAGACTTCAGGATAAACACAAACCCATCAAGTCATTGGTTCTTGCCCCAAACCGGTCAGTGTCAGTCTTTAGTTAACCTACCAAACCCATAGAGCAATGAACATGAACCTAAATATTTCAGACGTTGGCTTGCACTAAACGAGATCGCCGAAGAAGGTCAGAAACCTATCATAACTATCTACGATCTGACTACATACAAACGGCGGAAGATTTTGACCGTGCCTTTCGAGAACTCTCAAGCGAGAGAATTTGCATGTGTGCAGTTTACCTTTGATTCTAAATATCTTGTGGCGATCACTGGAGAGCCAGACTGGTACTTATATTATTACAACTGGGACAAGGGAAAGGTTGAGAGCCACGCTAAAGCACAAAACCCGAGTGGCCAGGGCATCGTTACAAACGTGAGTTAACATTTCTTCTGACATAGATAACACTAGCCACATGATTACTGCAAGTAAAGACATGCTGCTTTTAACAGGTGCAATGCAACCCCACGGATGCCACTTTGGTAGTTATAACTGGACCGTACACTTTCCGCATTATGAATGTGTCCGAAACCGTTTGGCGTCAATGGGGCTGGTGCAAAGCTGAAAACGTAAGAAATTCATAACACTTAATGTTAAGGCGACGATAACCGACTTTTAATGATTTTATACTGAAGATCACGTCTAAACAAGTACCTAGTGTTAATGATTTGAAAAAATATATGTTAAATTAGAGCATTTTCTCAATAACTTAATTTGTGAATATTTTAGATTATGTTTATATTACATAGTGAAATTAATTTGTAAAGTTATGTCTAACGCGGATAAAAAACTGAGAATGAAGCAAAATCTACCAATCGGATTTTACTGAAAACTTCACCAATTTAAAGATAATTTAATTATTTATCTTTTAGTATACGCGTTTTATTAAAATACCTACCTTTTGTTTTGTGTATAATAAATTAATAATGCGTCAAATTGGGGACAGCGCTCCGTGATGGGCGAGTCCTATTACTGGCTGAACGTACGACGCGTTGCGTGAGCTCAGTACAAAACACGCAAGCTAACCACTCAAGGCCTAAGTCTTAATGTGTAATATTTTGTGCCTTTGAAAATGTCTGCTTTATTAGTAGATGTAATAACGTAGTTATTTATACTGTGCCTAATAACATAATTGGTGTGTTTCACGGGTGGGTAGATAAACATAACCACCAGCATGTGGTTAACGACGGATCGCATCATGTTCGGGACTAACAAGGGAATAATCATGATGGTGGAAAATGGCGAACTCCGACCAAACTGCGTTTTTAAGGCCGCTGAAGTCATAGAAATGTCGCTAAAGAAAGTAGAAATGGAGTAAGTTTCGAATCTTTTTATTAGACCTAGATGAATTAATGTAAGACAGAGTAGTGGTGGTATTTGTGGAATATTTTCCAAAAAGTCAATGATTACGAACTGCCTAGAGGCCCTTGCATAATCATTTGCAGAGCAAATGATGTGCAAGGCAGGGTGGGCAAAATGGAACAAAATCGCTACATTTCGTCTAATTTTGATAATTATTATACGCTTGAAAGACATAAACGTGACGTGACGAAAGACGTAAAAGGAGCATAAACGTGTTCGGAGACTGACTACGACTGGCCGCTTTTATTTGCCTTCAGCCAGTGCGTCCAGATTGAGACCCACACAGATAACAAATGGGCCATCCCAGGTCACACTAAGGCCCGGTTTCCACCAAAGCGGAGAGTAGAGGAGATGTTTGTGAACGACCAATAAGATATCGTTATTTCGATGCGATGGTACGGTAACGGTATCTTATTGGTCGTTTACAAACATCTCCACTCGTCCCTAACCGAGGACCTGATGAACGAAGTTGGGTCAAATGCCCTTTGGACATTTTAAATATTTCATCAGCTTTCATTTCATTCAAAAGACGTCCACTGCTACTCATATCTTTATATTTGTGTTAATTAAATATGTCCATATAAACAGGCAAGAGCAGCCAGAAGGCGATAAGATTAGTATTTCCAGTAAACAAGACTCTGGCAGCGATGAGAAAGAAGAAGAGGAAATAAGTTATCCAGTCACAAACTTCGTGAATTTCGCAAAAGGTTATTAAAAAAAAAAACTGCTGAATTCTAAACCCTTGGAGTACATAGGTATTGTTCAATGATACCAAATGATTTTTTCTCCAGGATTTGCTTACGGTTGCGGACCGGGGTATGTTCACATGTTTGAAAAGGAGACACTACATCACTGGAGGAAGAGAAACGTTTTCAGAATTTCAAAAAAGTCCTACAAGTGCGTCCAATGTTATATTTTAACTGAATAATAATAATCATTTACAATTAATACTTCTGACACAAATATTTTGCAGACATACGCGAGAACATCCGCTGTGGTCGCCACTTGACGAAATACAACACATAACAGTTGATCCTAATCAAGAAACTCTACTGATTACAACATTGAGGAAACAGTTATATTCTGTCAAGTTGTTTGGGCAGCACATGTTACAGGTAACTCAGTAGTTGTAGTAAGGAATTGTAAGTTCAGACGTGCCAAACTGTCAACCAAATGTTTTACGTAAAAAGGTATGCCTTCGGAATACCTACAGCCGTGACCAACTGCTGTCGCCGCTTCTCATCGCCGGTACGGCATAGCGTATCTATCCTTAATTGATTAGTTACGTTCGTACGTTGATAAGGCTGTAAAAAGTCAATGACATGGAGCGGAGGCGCATACAAGGTAAGATTGGCTTAGGAAAAGCTGAGTTCAACAGCAAACGCTTTCCAAACGACAGCAGTACAGCACAGCTAAATAAACAATTTCTTATACATTTTAGAATCCAGAGATAGCTTTCAGTGAGCTTGGACCAGCGATGCATTATGGTCGGATTAACTCATTGTCAATGTGTGCCTGGAAGCCTATATTTATGACGTCAGGAGAACAAGATAAGAGTATAAGGATTTGGAACTACATGACCGATGACATAGAGATGATAAAACTGTATCAAGAAGAAATCCATTGCTTGTCCTTACATCCTACTGGTAAGCAGCAGATAAAACAACGTTTTTAGAAGAGGAAAGCAACGTTGTTGCGGTGGTGCAGCCGTGTAGACCTAGAAGTCGTCAAGCATATTTAAAAGATTTCTATACAATATTAGTTTTAGTTTATGCGAAGCCCGAAACACGTGTCTAGTGTTTTTATGTAAAGAATCTATGTACAAAATTTCAAAACTGTATAATAAAAAATCACAAAGTTATAAGGTCGTAATATTAGGTTGGGGAAAAAGTCTTTTCGCATTATAGTATGTATGAACTTGTAATAAAATCTCTTTGGCTATACTATTTGTATATGGCTGGTTTTGGTATCATTGAAAGTTTAAATTTTAAAGAACATAATTCCAAATTCAAATTAAGAAAAAAGTGTGATTTTCATTTGTTTTTCGTACTGTCAAGATGAGTGAATCTTATGAAGAAATTCGATACATTTTAAAATGTTACTACAAAAAAGGTAAAAACAACGCAAGCCGCGAAAAAACATTGCGATGTTTATGGACCTAGTGCAGTGTCTGTGAGAGTAGCACAAATTTGGTTTAAGCGTTTTCAATCCGGAAATTTTGATGTCAAAGATGCACGTCGCTCTGGTCGCATTTTTGAAAAAGTGGAGCAAGATCGGCATATCAGTAGTTACGATGTAGCTGAAGAACTGGGAATTGACCACAAAACAGTTTTGGCACATTTGAAAAAAACTGGGTACACAAAAAAGCTCGATATTTGGGTAGGTACCTCACGAGCTCACTGAAAGAAACCTAATGAACCGTGTACTCATTTGTGATTCTTTATTACGACATAATGAAACCGAACCATTTTTGAAGAAGCTGATAACTGGTGATGAAAAGTGGATCACGTACGACAAGAACGTGCGAAAAAGGTCGTGGTCAAAGGCCGGTCAGGCTTCACAGACTGTGGCGAAACCCGGGTTTACTCGCAACAAGGTGATGCTGTGTGTGTGGTGGGATTGGAAGGGCATTATTAATTATGAGCTGTTACCACCAGGCAGGACCATCGATTCTGAACTCTACTGCGAACAACTGATGAGATTAAAGAAAGAAGTTGAGAGAAAGCGGCCGGAATTAATCAACAGAAGGGGTGTGGTTTTTCATCATGATAACGCTAGACCTCACACATGTTTAGCCACTCAGCAAAAATTAAGAGAGTTTGGCTGGGAGGTGTTAATGCATCCGCCGTATAGTCCTGACCTTGCTTCAGATTTCCACCTGTTTCGGTCTCTTCCACGAGAGGACTGCCAAAACCACTTGTCGCAAAATTTCTATAGCAATGGGATCATATCCCTACCTACAAGATGGCAAAAAGTTATCGAACAAAATGGTACCTACATACTTTAATTAAATGTAAATAACCTATAGGTATTAAAAAATGTTTTGAATTTTCTTAAAAAATGCGAAGAAACTTTTTCCCCAACCTATTATGTTACCGGGTTGTCCGTACAAAAACATGCTAACGGCGGCGTCCCCGCGCCTCCAGTGTCGTCTTGCGCTCATTGATAAGTACCTAACCGTACCTACGGCGATTGTATTGTAAGTAATTAAATGGTGATAACTTTTTCCATCACACTTAATTATTTTTGGGACAAAATTAATATAACATGGTGTAAAAATTATTGAAATATGATTCAGTTCCTTATTCTGAACAAACTATATTCAGGTTTCGCATATACTAAAAATTGAGCTAAAAATAATGTTGTTTAAAGGATCCTATATGTACCTATTCAGAAATAGGTGAGAGCTAAAATAAATGGAATTTTATTTATTTTCAGGACTGTTTTCGATTGTTGGCTTTTCGGATAAACTTCGTTTTATGGTAGTGTTGATAGATGACTTTGAAGTGATGCGAGAGTTTCCTATAAGGAATTGTAAGCAAGCCAAGTTTAGTAGCAACGGACACCTTTTTGCTGCAGTAAACGGTCAAGTCATACAAGTGTTTTCATCGGTGTCATTTCAGAATGTTTTTAATTTAAAAGGCCATAACGGAAAGGTTAGATTTTTTACTTAATTAATTCTGGTAATACCTGCATGTTAAAATTTGGAAAATTAACGATCGAATTGTTTATTTTTTAGATTACGTGTCTAGCCTGGTCGGCAAATGATCTAACAATGATATCGTGCGGCACCGAGGGTGCAGTGTACGAATGGAGCATGGTTACCGGTCAACGAGTCGGAGAAATTATATTAAAAACGAACCAGTTTTCCGGATGCACGGTGAATGGGTAAGCCATGTGATAATAAGTATATTTAGAATAGAATAGAATACTCTATAGGTAATATGTACACCATAAAAATTACAGATATAAATACTCAAATGTAGAAATTTTACATAGCGACAGTGCCCGATCTTATCACTAAAAGCGATCTTTTAAAAAGAACCTGATTTACTGAGAATAAAATGAAATATACTAAGTAACTAATTAATGATACATTTAAACCTTATTTAAGCTCTGGAAAAACTACATATGGAATTGGATCAGATGGAGAGATCAAAGAAATTGGTTCTAATACCATAAGAAGAAACATAGGTCTGATTGGCGTTTCCCTTGATACTATCTTACTATCTCGATCGGACCTGATGCTGTTCATCAGCGGCGGCCTGGGCGGCATCACCTCCATACAGCTACCATTGCTGGACAAAGCCATATTTAACGAATCTCATATGCACAACAAGCGAGTGACCGGTATCGCGCTCTCATACGACGACCAGACTTTAGTTTCTGTCGCCGAAGACGCTTCTATCTGCATATGGAGATTGACTAACGCCGACGGAAGAGCTATTGCTTTAGACAAAGATTTCGCGTACTCCAAAGAAATATTGATAAGTAAGAGGGATTTGCAGGAAAAAATAAATAACATAAATGTTAGTATATTTTCTCGAAAGCTTTTAAGTACTACCCCGGTTAAGAGTTAAGCCTTTCGAAGGGGTAACCCATTCAATCATGATAAAGGTAACCCATTCAATGGGTTACCTTTATCATGATGTAACCCATTGAAAGGGTTTTATACTAGAAACACATTGAAAAGGTTACATGATAACCCATTGAATGGGTTTTATACTTGAAACCCAGTGAAAGGGTTACATGATAACCCATTTCAATGGGTTCTTTCTATACCTACTTGAAACCCAGTGACATGAAAAAATCATAATATTATGTTATTTCGATATGCGCCCAGCACGCGTAGCATGACCAATTCTATCTCTATTCTACCCAGGGACCATTTTGGTTACCATTTTAGAAAAACCCTATCGAAAACCCTTTCAATGGAAAGGGTTTTCAATAGGGTTTAAACTAAGCAGTTAATCAAAAACCCATACGGTGTGGGTAATTTTGAATGCCTTAAAGCAAGCCGTTCAAAAGTGTTACCCACACCGTATGGGCTTTTATCGAAAACCCTTTCAATGGGTTACCAAAATTTAATTTAAGCCGTTCATAAAGGTTACCCTTATCGTATGGGTTTTTGTTTAACCGCTTAGAAAAACCCTATCGAAAACCCTTTCAATGGGTAACCAAAATGGTCCCTGATTATAATATAATAGTAGAACTATTATCTCGAAACAACGCGACTCGTTGAATGCGACACACACTTGCCGTTCATTATTTTGATGCTTGCTTATTCATAAGTATCAGACAAAGCCTTTGTATGTTAAATAGGTTGCAGTAGGTATCGATAATATACTAAGTCAACTTATCGCGAATTAATTTCAAGGAAATTGTGCCTCCTCATACCTACAGCGAAAAATTAATAAAGAATCAGCAATGTTGGTAACTACCTATTTGTAACTAACTTGTTTGTTTAGTTGTTGAGTACGCGAATGAGTGAACTCGAGACGGAGCACACGTATCAACTGCGTCAAGCCGAGGCGACACAGGCAGAAAAACTGAAAGAAGTTCACGAAGGTTACTGCGCTGCGATTGAAGAACTCAAGGAAAAGAATGAGGTAAGTATTTACTTGCCTCTAACTTAACAGTCACTTAAGTAATTAATTGTTTATAATCAATTAACGTTCTAATTTATCATGACAGCAAATGGAAAACGAACACACTCACGAAATAGGCATGATTCAACAAGACATCGCCAAATTGCGGTCAGGCCACGAGAGAATGTTGCAAGCTTTAGAAGCTGATTTCAATGTCAAACTTATTGGCGAGTACGACAGATACCAGGTAAGATATAAATATAAAACTTAAATTTAATATCTAAAGTGTGTTGCGAGATATATTTTCTTATTTATACGAATGTTGTTCACAGAGTCTTGAAGATAAAACGGCTCGAATGAGAAAAGATTATGAGGAGAGACTCGATGCGCTTGCTGAGAGCAAACGACGAGCCCTAAGGGAAATGAATGATATGTTTGAAGCGAAATTGGAAGAAAAAGACTTAATGTTGCAAGAGGTGAGTATTTCAGCGGCTTTGTTTAGGTATAAAATTCATTGAGTTCAGAGACCAGCATAGCTATTCACAAACATTCGACAGGTTGTCGAATCGAAAATGACATATTTCAATTACTAATTTGCCTTGCCCCCGACAGCAGATAGCTGTCGCAAGAATGGCGGCAGTCTATTTGAGTTAAAATGAAAAAATTTACGGGGTTTTGGATTTGTGAACAGCCTTTAGAGGACTCTTTTGATAACATTAATCGGTGTTTGATTCGGCACGGAAGCGTATCGGACGTTTGTGAACTGCTATGCAGCATAGCTATTCAGAAACATTCGACAGGCTTCCGAATCGAAAATGATACATTTTCGGTTACTTGATTTTCCTAGTCTGCGACTGCAAATAGTCGCCTACTGAGTGTAAACTGTAAAAAAAATCGGTTTTTGGATGTACGTTTAGAGGACTCCTTTGATAACATGGAATGATGTTCGATTCGGCACGGAAGCGTATCGAATGTTTTTGGATCTATGCAGATCCAAAATCAGATACCTAAACACCGTACATTCATGTAATTGTTGACTAATCTATTCTTAAATACAGGGGATGTTATATTTTTTTTTTTCATTTATGGTAAGTAGTTCAATTTCCGGTCAAAGCAAGCGACTTCGCAAAAAAAAATTGTTTCTTTTGCGTTGAGTAAAATTTGCCATCATCAATATTAAAGGAACTTTACCTCCAGTGACCACCTTTCTTGACATGATAAATAAAATTATGACAAACCGGACTGACCGAGACGAGAAACATCACCTCACTTAGGTATGTAAAGTATTTTTCAGGTATGTTTTTTATATTTTCATTTTAATGATAAGAGTATTTGAAACACATAATTTCATCTTTTTGTTTTTACAAGCTGTAGTTATTTTTATATTTTTTTTTTAAGTATTGTTCGTACTGACGTCACTAGTAGAACTGAATAGCTTAGGATCTTTGCCACGTTTAACACTTATTTAAAACCAAAATTCAGTAAAGCCAAACTGTCAAATTTGACCATTAATTTGTTTACATTTCATACTTTAGCGATTTCCGTACTTTAGTTTAAAGATATGGCTTAATAAAATGAATGGATTCAAAACTACTTCTGCTAAGTGCTTAATACCGTCAAGTATAAGAAACACCACAACAAATAGCCGACACAAATTGATTGTTAGTAAAAGAAACCTTAAAAAGGAAATGGTGCGAGGAAGTAAATGTTTAGTACAAGTCTGGGCGGCGACTTTTTTATTGTGAAGATCATTTTAACGTAAGTTAAGTTTTCCTGAGGCGATACATCGATTTGATTCGACTTGTACTGTCCGCCGCTGGTGAAAAACTACACTATTTACATATCTGAATAGAATAATAATAAGTGCTTCATGTAAATTTGACGTTGGCATGACACTTGACACATAAAGAACAACTTAAATACAAGAGGCACTGAAAGTTTCCAATTCAGGCTGCTTTGTGACGTCATTTAGAGGTCAAATAAAAATCAAGTGATTTTAAGTATTTTTTTTTAAATAAATACGATCTTATAATTTTAAGACCTATTAATAGAAAAATAAGTCTTAGAAGCTTAAAATCTCGAAATGGTTTTTTTACTTTACATACCCAATTGCGTAGATAACATATTTTCAATCACATCATCATCTATCTTTCATCCTAGGCTTTTCCCAACTATGGGGTCGGCTTTCAGTCTAACCGGATGCAATTGAATACCAGTATTTTACATGGAGCGACTGCCTATCTGACCTCCACAACCCAGTTACTGGGTAACACGACACCCCGTGGTAAGACTGGTCGTCACACTTGCGGGCTTCTGACGACCCATAACAACTGTCAAAGATCTACAAATGACAGCCTGGACCAAGGGCTTAAACGTGCTTTCCGAGGCACGCAGGTGTCTTGGTATGTAAAGATGGCCACCCATCCACGGACCACCGGCGGCGAGAGTAGGTTAACCGGATCGATCGACCCGTGCGGCTGTTTTTACTTAGTCACGAGCCCCTCAAATTCAATCACAATCCGAAGTATTTTGAAGGAAATTGCTAATTCAAAGCTTCTTAAGTTTGAAGAATTCACCTGATCGACGACGCAATGAATGTTGTTGAATTTTCAAAATGAAAGGCATCGCCATTGTTAGTTTGCTATGCCATAACCCCGCTGGTCTTCTCTCGTGAGTGTAGTTAGATGGTATACGATGATTTATTTTTAACAATGATTATATTATTTCTAACATAGTTACAAGAACAAGCAGACATGGAGAAAAGGGAACATGAAACTATTAAATCGTCAATAGAAGAGGATGCTGATCGTGAAATTATTGAAATCCGCACAGCATACGAAGTTCAGTTGAAAGAAGAAAAAGACTCTAATGTGCGACTCAAAGGAGAGACTGGGCTTATGAAAAAGAAATTAATTAGTGCACATAAAGATATTGATGAATTCAAACATCAGATATCACAGTTGAAAGGTACTATCTGCTCTATACAACATGTTTTACGCCACCAGAATTAACGCACAACCTCTTAAGGGGTCAATGTTGTCATCAACATGAACAACTTTTACTATGGGAACATACCTGAAATCGCTAAAAAACATCTGCTGTTCCCTACATTTTGACGAGTTAAGGCTTCTACATACCGGGGCGACTTGTCGCGC
This sequence comes from Tiliacea aurago, assembly GCA_948098905.1. Lineage (NCBI taxonomy): Eukaryota > Metazoa > Arthropoda > Insecta > Lepidoptera > Noctuidae > Tiliacea > Tiliacea aurago. The sequence goes on from OX402577.1 coordinate 14,346,096, forward strand.
GACGCGACGCGACACAAAGGCACCGCTCGTCCCGCGACACGCAGGGCCTTTGTGCCGTGTCGCGTCGCGCGACAAGTCGCGCTGGTATGTAGAAGCCTTTATTCGAACATAAATGTAGGAAACAGCTGTTTTTTTTCGCGATTTCAGGCTATGTCCCATGGTAAAAGCTGTTCATAATGACTAGTACAATGACCCCTTAAGAGGTTGTGCGTTAATTCTGGGACATGTATATAATTGAAGCTTAAATTGTGAATTCTTCAAAAGTTATGGGAACAACCATTAACAATGATATTTGCAGCTGAACACAAACAGTTTCAAAAAGTAATTTCAAGTCTGGAACGTGACGTTGCTGATTTGAAGAAAGAAATTGCAGAAAGAGATAGTTCAATACAGGACAAAGAAAAGAGAATATACGAATTAAAACGAAAGAAACAAGAACTTGAAAAGTATAAGTTTGTATTGAACTTTAAGATAACTGAGCTGAAGAATCAAGTGAGTTCCCCTATTATTATATTTTTACATAATAATTATGATTAAACTTTAAATATTAAACCGATGACAATAACTGTACCTACATGTAGATTGAGCCAAAAGAGCGAGAAATACGAGAATTAAGACATCAAATTGATGATATGGAAAATGAGGAGTTAAAATTACTAAATGCGAAACATGACCTTGGTATGAATAGTAAAAAAGGCTTATTGCGGTATTATTCCACCCATTATTAAGTAGGAAAAAAGTTACAGCTGTAAGAAATATTATAATATCCTCTTTTTACCTTTGCATAACAGATAGACCCGTTAGAACGCGATATTAAAGCGAAAAAAGTGCGTATACTTCAATTGGAAGTTTCATTGGAAAGTCTTCTAAAGAAAAAAGCAATCCGCGGTAAAACAGTATTCCCATCATTTCTATTTCAGTTGTAATTTTTTTCGCATATCATGTAGGATATTACACCTAGTCATCATTAAGTAGTCACAGTAAGGTATCAATTTTCACACCTGTTTTGTTTAATTTTGTTTGCCGTGTTTTTGTTTGGCGTAGATTTGCATAGTTCGCACCTAAATAACCTGTAGGAATATATTTGTTACCTGGCGACGAGTTTACGAGTTATTCTACACTGCCGCTTGTTTCATTAATTTTATTTAAATTTTTCAGAACTTAAGATTACGCAGCTAAATGAAAAACTGGGGTCGGCTAAAAAAGATTTCTTGGCCGAAGCAGAAAGAAACTTAACATTAAAAAATACACTAAAGAAAATCAAAATAGATCTGCACAACATGACAGCAGAATTCCAAGATCCAAACAAATTAAAGTCAGCTGTGAAAGTGAGTACTTCAGTGGAGGTTGTTAGCGCAATGCGTGTAACACGATTTGCAAATACGAAATGAAACATTGGTTTCGTAATTTGAATACTGCAATCTAAGACGTGTTCTTGGTGTTTAAACAAGCTGATGGTTTGAAATTAAGCGTTAACTTAATTAAATGATACCTACATGTCTTACATATTTGGAATATTCGCAGACACTGTTTCACAAATACGTGGAGGACATTGACTTTGTGCGAAGTCGCATAGCGGACGACGAAGCGGTTCGAGAGTTCAACCGTCAGAGAGATCACCTGGAGAAGCAGGTGGCAGGCTTCAAGAGCCAGCTCACCAAGGCTCTGGGAGGCTCTAAGAGCGATATCGGTAAAATTATGGACGTAAGTGTTTGTTGCAACCACTCTAACGTCCAGCACCTCGCGACCTAGTGGACCAATTTTTCGAATTTACTCATCACTCGAAATGTTCATGACGTCGATGCAATATGTATCAGCTCCTTGAATTCTATAATATCCTGATTATAATCTAACATACGGCCAGGTTTTGTTATGCATGCAAGATACTCGTCGTATAAGGACTTGATGAATCTGAGCACGTCAAATGATTATTTCTAGGAGAACTGTACACTGCTAACGGAGGTTAATAATCTGCGCACCGAGTTGAAATCCAATCGGACTCGGTGCTTCCAAATGGAGTCTATCCTGGGCCTGTCTGCGCGGTACGTACCGCCGGCCACTGCGCGGGCCAAGCTCAAGCACGTCACCGAGGACCGGGAGAAACTGGATGAGAAGTTCAAGCAAATGATTGAGGCAAGACCATACTTATTACACTTTAAGTACAATTGGAACGGCCATTTTTGTCAAGCCGTGAGCAGTCGAAACAAGAAACTGGATGCCAGATCGCATACCGGTCAGTGTAGCATGGGACGGGTGACCTGGGGCCCAAGTCAGCTATTTTTATAAATTCAGTTATTCCAACACGATCCCATTGTCATTTTGCTAAAAGTTCGTAATCTTCTAAATTCATAATGGTCGATCATTGGTCGGTCAATGTTCTCGTAATAGAATTGTGTTATTTTATAATGGCATTGTCGTATTGCCATTATTATAAAACCCATTAGTAGAAATATCATTCATTTGTCATTATGTACGAGATTACCAATAAATGCAATTTCTTAAAATGTAGTGTCAGTGGCTGACCATTGGAAAGTCATAATGACGCCATTATAATAGTAGATTACCAAACTTGTCAAAATCAACAATTATGAAATCAATAATCGACCATTCCGACACTATTATAATAGCAGACTTGAGGCCCAGCTAAGTAGTTGGACCGTCCATTTAAATAAAAAGCTTGCAAAAAATGGCGGCTAAGGCTGACTGCATGCGGAAAGCAGAGAATCGATCGCATACCGGTCAGCGTAGCATGGAACGGGCGACCAGCTAAGTAGTTGGATGGTCCACCTAAATAAAAAGCTTATAAAAACGGGCGGCTAAGGCAGACTGCAAGCGGAGAGCAGAGAATCGGGTGTTAATTTAATGCGCAACTTAAGCCGCCGACTTGTCCTGCCGTGGACTGCGATAAGCTGACTTAATTGAGTTGAAGATAATAATTAATGATTGACTTAATTGTCTTAAGTTGAGACCCGTTGAAGTACAATTACGTAGGTACTTATTATAATTTCACACGTTTACTACTTCAAAGAATACTATAATAGGGAGTTCAGAACCCATATCACAGGGTCTAAACCTAGTAGAAGAATTAGGTTTCTCAGACCACTGTGCAACCATCTTTCACATGAAATTACTTAGCAAATTACAGCAATAAAAAAACAAACTGGTTCGTGAAAAAAAGATTATATAATACCCAAAATGTAAAAAACTTTAAATCAGAATTAAAAAATCAAAATTGGAATGAAATAATACAATCAAATAAAAATATGGATGAAAACTACAATGCGTTTAATAATATATTAAATAAAATCTTAAATGTGTGTATTCCGCTTCAAAAAATAAAAATAAAAACGATATTTAAGAAGTACTGGCTAACTAAGGGTATTAAATTATCTTGCAAAAACAAAAGACTACTTAAAATACTTACCATTAAAACAAACAATCCCATATTATCAAAATATTATAAAAAATACGAGAAAACCCTAAAGCAATCTGTAGTGACAGCAAAAAAACTACAATATATAAATAAAATAAAAAAGTCAACAAATAAAGTAAAAACTATGTGGAATATAATAAACGAAAGAACAAATAAATCAATAAAAAACGAAAAAATTAACATAAAATACATAAAAATGAAACCTTGATAACTGAACCTAAGCAAATAGCAAATATCTTCAACGACTTCTTTGCTTCTATTGGGGAAAAAACCTCACTAGCAAAAGGCGCGCCTGTTATGTGCCCCACAGAGAACACGATGTTTCTCAGCCCTGTCGATCCCTATGAAGTAAATAAAATAATAAAACAATTAAAAAGTAAAAAGAGCTATGGAGTAGACGAACTTCCCCCATTTCTACTTAAGCAATGTGCAGACGAACTAACCCTACCATTTTATAAATTAATTAACCAATCGTTTGATGAGGGAACCTTTCCCAATCAACTTAAAAACTCACTGATAAAACCCATTTATAAGAAAAATTCTAAAACCGACCCTAATAACTATCGCCCTATCGCGCTGTTACCAACTGCGTCTAAAATCTTTGAGAAGGCAATGTGTGACCGCGTATACTCTTTTTGTGAAAAATATAAAATACTGGACGACTGCCAAAACGGTTTCCGTAAAAATAGATCTACAACGTTAGCAGTCTATAAATACGTAAAAGAGGCTCTATCTATTATTAATAATAAAAACTACGCCATAGGTATGCTCCTCGATATGACCAAAGCCTATGATAAGGTTCAATTTAAAATACTATTAGATAAGTTACATGGGATAGGAATACGAGGAAAAGCTCATGAATGGTTTGCATCATACCTAAAGGATAGAGAACAACTAGTACAAATTGAACATTTTGATAAAAACAACAAATGAAATAATTAGAATAAGATCCGACAGAAAAGCAGTTAACGCGTCAATTCCCCAAGGGAGTGTAATAGGTTGCCTTTTATTTCTTATCTATATAAACGACCTTCCCAAAATTACAAACGGACCATGTGTTCTATTTGCGGATGATATCTCTGCTCACCTCATGCCAGAACAATGACAATATAAACGACAAATTAAACTCCCTTCTTTCTACAGTTGTAAACTGGATGGATAACCAAAATCTAGAAATTAACTTCACTAAAACAAAATTAATTACTTTTCATCCCCATCAAAAATCCCCATTAAAACTAAATTTCACTTTTAATAAAGAAAAACTGGAACAAGTAAATGAATTTACTCTCCTCGGTTTGTCTATAGATACCCACATAAATTGGAAATCCCATATACAGAAAATAAGAGCAAAATTATCAAAATTTTCATACGCCCTACGCGAAATTAAAAAAACTACCAACCTGCACTTGTCACTTACTACGCATATGCCCAGGCATGGCTCAGCTATGGGATTATGTTGTGGGGAAACAGTACAGACTCACAAACCACATTTATTTTACAAAAGAAGTTAATTAGAATAATCACCAACATAGATCAAACAGATAGCTGCAAACCACACTTCCGAAAACACAAAATACTCACACTTCCCTGTTTATATATTTATGAATTATGTAAGTTTGTCAGAAAACACCCACATTTTTACACCACTTGCGAAGAAACACAAACAAAATACAATTTTCGACACAACAAAAACAAAATAAACATACCTCAATCCCGACTCAAAATGCACTCAACTAGTCCTTTAGTTATGTCTATAAAAATGTATAATAAATTGCCAAATGACATTAGAGAAGTTACCAAAACAAATGTATTTATTAATAAATTGAAACAATTTCTGGAATCCAAGTCATACTACTCAGTAAATGAGTTTTTAGATGACAAAACTATTGCAAAATATAATTAATTCTCCATAAAAACCAAACATTATGAAATCTATATAAATAAATAGGATTATAGAAAATCAAATAAAAATATGAATACATAAATAAAAATGAACATACTTCTAATAATAATAACTATAACTAATATACTTACTATACCTGTATACACAAACCTAATAATATATATATATACACCTACACATAATAATTATGCACCCAACTAAACACATTAATAATTTATAATAATAATGAATTGCTTGAATTTTATTGTTACTTTAGCCCTCTTCCTCTCTCCTAATGTTTGCTGTGCCCGACAGGGTCCATATTGATCTTTTACTTTTTTTATACCATCTATAAATACATATGGAATGCAATAAAGAATTGAGAATTAAACATATTATTATGGTACTGTAAATTAAATTACGAGCAATAATACTATCGCCCAACACGGGTGGGTCCTAATCACTAAGATAACAAGATAACAATAGCTAGAAATATACGGATAATGCCTAGACTTTGAACGGGATTGATTATGTTTAATAATATTTCCTCCCATTTCTTAAAATCCGCGACCTCTTTTACCGTGAAATTATTTTATACATTTTCATAAAAACAAAATGTACCTATAAAATAATTACAAGGTGAGATTGAAAAGTTGACTGGTTTGTTGTTATTAATGTAAGTACAACCAGGTTTCATGTGTTCCGGTTTTTTTTTACAGGAAAAGGAAGATGCAATTTTGGCATTGAAGGACGAAAATGAGCGTTTACTCGTCAAAGTTAGGTGTATTGAAGATGGCGAATTCGATGAAGATAACGATGGAGACACTAATAATTAACACCTAATGTGGCATTCTAGATGTGTGTGTTATGTAATTTTATGCGTTTAATTTTCAATAAAGAATCTTGAAGACTTGATAGGCCAATACACTTGACATAGTAGAGACTATTGGGAGAATATAAAACATAATAAATATATGAAAACTTTTTATTGAACATAGTCTATCGTTGGGTGTTAAACTGTAAGAAAATATTTATATAAAAAAAAAAACTAAATAAGCCCTATTCTATAACGTAAACATACTTGAAAAAATATAAATTATTTTTTATTTAACGAAAATTGTCCTTGATGCCAATGCATCCAAGCCATCACCCATATTACCACTATCTAATACCCGACCATAGAAATAAGACGTAGGAGTATATTTGTGACTGATGAGTCCTCGGCAAATAAGTAGCATTGAGCATTCAATGTCCACTACATCATAATAAATAAATGCTTATAGAATAAAAGGCAAGATGGCTTTACGTCCCTTGGGGTAGTCTGCGAATTCCTTCTTGTAGTTGCGGTGTTTGCCGATGGCCCACACAGCCATCTGATAGAACCCGGCGGCGGCAAACAGGCCAGCTATAAATCAAAAGTTTACTTTCAAGTTACGTTATTTTACTACGTTAAAAATACATTACCATTAAAACATAAAGTGCCAACAAATCGTCGAAGAAACGAAGGTTTGTTTAATATTCATAAATAATTATCATTCGTAACGTAATAGGCATGTAAATGATAATTAAACGAAACAAAGCAAAGTTCATGACGCGTTAAACATTCATTAGACTTTAAAATTTTCATTATAAAAAGAAATTATAAAATGTGGTATGTTATACCTACTTACTTAGTTGGTCTATTTCTAAAGACATTCTGGTATAAATAGCAATCTGAACGAATGAAGTTCTAGAATAGTGCCATTTGCCCTTTTAATGTTTTGAGAAATCCATTAAATATTCACAAACAAATTGTTTTCTCACCTGGAGCGCATTTAGTCATGATTGTGAAGAACATCCAGGATCCGATCTCGTAAGTGTAGTTAGGACAAGAGACGAAATTTAAGAGAAGAGAGAAGGGATTGCCATCGGGAACAGGGATGCGCCTCACTTTTGTACCGGGAGGGCGCAGGTTCTTCAACAACAAGTGGATGCTGAGGTTGCCGAGCTCACAGACCTGTAATAAAAGTTAATAATAACTTGAAACAGCCATTTACACTTGTAGTATAAGGCAATTACATACATTGCTATGAGTCAATAAGTTACGCAATTATATACAATTGACTAAATACGACTCAAGTCATTACATAACCGGAACTCTACGTAGGTATATGCATATCGTATGGGTTTTTGATTAACTGCTTAGAAAAACCCTGTCGAAAACCCTTTCAATGGGTAACCAAAATGGTCCCTGATTTAAGAGCGTTTATACCTTACAGCATTTCATACGAACTTTCAAGCCCTTGTTTTTCGAAATAACTGAACCGATTTTAATGAAACTTCATACGCATATGCAGGATACAAAGGTCTAAAAAGTTAGTAAAGAACATTTTCGAAATGTCTCATTTAAAAACCGATAACTGGAAATCTCTGTTTCTATGGAAAATTTAAAATCGGTCTAATCTGGCTGTAAAACTATTTTTCGAAAATGTTCTTTACTACCTAACTTTTGAAATATTAAATGTAAGGGCAGTCACCGTACTATTTAGTTATTTGTTCTAATATTAAGTATTTTATTTGTTTTAAAGAACATTTTGTAGACACGGGCCGGTTACGGCGCGCTATTTATAAGTTAGGTACTGTGCACTTACGTGAAACGTGAACAGGATTGATTCGTGCATTACTGCTTACGTCAGTTTGTAAAAAAAACAGGTTGTTTGGTAGTCATGCCCAAAATTGTATTCTGGATTGTTACATTACAAATGTAAATTCTACCAGTTGGCATGCAGACTCATGTTAATTTTAATCGAAACATAGCTATTGAATAAGAACTAACTAAATCACATTCACTGTTCATGATAATACTAAACGACTCTTATATTATTTAATAAAAAAATGCATTACCGTTTAACATCGTTGATGGAATGGACTTTGTGACTTGAGACAAGGTCAGAGGTTGTTGTATCGACAATCGAGTAAACGAAATGTATGCCAATCACTTTTGCCCATATCTTTACATAAGTGGGTTCCAATACTCAATTTTGAGCAAAATTTATTATTCATTTGGAATATTAATTTATTACTGATAAGCATGCTAGTCGGCCGTTAACTTATTGATCTTTAATTTTTAATGTTATTTATTAGAAATAGCCTATTATGTATTTGGTGCAGTAAGTTTTTACTCAAAGGAATGACTTTTTAACAAATCGAATGAATATTGATAGTAGGTACCTGCATTAAATATTTCTGTGCTAAGTCGCAAACTATCCAGAAAATATCAGTTTACAGTGATAATCAGACAGAGAAGTTTTTTAATATGTACTATTGTGGGTGCGTATATTGGTCCAATTTGAAAACGAAATCCCATGCTCACAATGACCACATCTGTTTTTCACATCCTTTTTAATTTTTTATGTTTAAATAAATTGCTCAGGCTCTGTTAGGCTCAGCGCAGACAGAACGTAGCGCAGCAGAGAGGATTTTACTAATGCTCTTGAAAATAAACTGTAAAATTATCACAATAAAGTGCATAAATGCTTGAATCTGACAAAAAATGCTCGCGCGTCCCCGAAGATACGCGGGAATCATACGCGATCGGTAAAGAAAATGCCCGAGACCGCGCGGGGATTATTCCTCTCTGTCTGCGCTGAGCCTTATGATCGATCACAGATGTCTGACCACCCTTTACCCATTTTTTAGTCTTTCTTCTTTCATTTACTAAAACAAGGGGCTCAGCAAAAATCTGATGCTGCAATGGTATTGGTTGATGAGCGTAGCGCATTACTATAGCAGCCGAGCACTGCAAGCAGGAATAGTCCTTACAGTGGTACAATGTATGCACCCAAGATAGCCAACTTATACAATTATGGTATTTATCAATTCTCAACAAGACTACCAATAACTTTGAAGGTTGTCTGTCCAGATATTATTTTTTACTTTTATGTAATATCATTGATTAAAGTAACTAAAGTGGTTGAATTAAAATATTGACTTATATACTTACAATAAATCCTCCAAGTCCCACATAGAAGCAAGTATTGCAAGGAGCAGTATACAGGGGATGGTTGATATGGTATGCCACATACAGGGTGAACAACCAGTAATATGCGCAGTTCCTAAACAAATTGCGCAGCGGCATGGTGCCATGAGAGAAACGGTGAACAAACAGGGTCTCTAGGAGCCGTTTACCATAGTGAACAGCCCAGCATACAGTTGCAACACTGTAATAAAACACTAAATTATTGAAAAAAAAAAAGTTTCTTGTCATGAGAGCATTCACATGAATTTGGTACAAACATACAGTATTTATTTAGTGTCAGATATTTGTGTTGTTGAATTATGAACACTGAAATCTTGGGTGTATGTAGACATTCAAATTATAACTGTGTATTATGTGTATGTATTAAATTCTTTTCAAGAAGCTGTGTCAGTCTCAAATAGTTAAGGCTGAGTACTGTAATATTGATTATTTTGTAAATCCGGCCATGTTCGCTGATGGATTCTACTTTCTTATATCAATATTCTGATGGCTTCATTATCCATGGCAGCAATTAAAATAGAATCACTGATATTTGCTCTGATTTTATCATTTAGTTAATCTTACTCCAAGACATTAAAAAACCTTACCTTGCCACTGTTCCTGGGGATGTTTTCGAGACTCCATACAGGATCCATGGTCTTTGGTAAACCCATAGGTAAATAAATAATGGTCCAGCATATTCTGCTAAAAACACGTTTTTCCAAGATATTTGAGGTCCCAAGTCTTTAACATACAATTTTGCTCCATCTTGAATGTTCAGAGATTTAAGTGTCTCTTCATCTTTAAGGGTTTTTCCTTTAGCTTCTAACTTTACAGCTTGCCGGTCGGGATGCAAGGTTCTCTTGACGGTCTGGTAGACCTTCTCTTTCACATTTTTTATAGTAGAAATTTCATTTACCACTATCTTCCCTAAAGGTTTAGATCCAGAAGCATTCAGGATCTCAATCTATTAATGGAAATTTGAATGTGTACAGCAAAATATTAAAAAAAACAGGTTGAGTTGTTTGCAGAATCATGATTTCTAATTTTCTCTTTACTTACCTCCATCTCGTCACTTGTGATTGTGCAGTAATGTTTAAATCTGTTTATTTATTAGCACCAGGAGAGTTAGAGCTCAATCTCTTCCGTTACGTTTTAAGAAAAATGAAATGCAATGAACAAGTCACACAATTTCACGAAATGCTGATCTTCATGAAGCTTTTCATTTAGTTTTAGTGATGCGCGATCCAATCCGTTACTTTACAGTATCGATTCAACACGATACAATATTCCAATATTTTGGATCGATCATACGAATACGATACAAGGCTTCTACATACCGGGGCGACTTGTCGCGCGACACGACGCGGCACAAAGGCCCCGCGTGTCGCGGGAGGAGCGGTGCCTTTGTGTCGCGTCGCGTCACGCGACAAGTCGCCCCGGTATGTAGAAGCCTACAAGCTTAGATCGATACAAAAGTACTACTGGAGGTCTACTCCGAAGCGATACCGAAGTATCGGCTGAATGTTCGGCCGTTTCTTGACTTCTAAAGTTGTCTTTTGATGTGAAACATCTCCGATTGCTGGTAGGGCGACGCATGCCGCGTGGTGATTCACCGTTCACTCCTCGCTCACAGTCCCCCCGCTACGCGACCCTGAACTTTTTTTCGATGTTTGTTTGTTTGATTTCGATGTTTCACATCTGCAAGGCGTCCCGTGAGTCCCGTCATCCCATATTCCCATGACGGCTCAGATTTTTTTTTTTACTTTGACATAATTATCTTCTTGACTGTCGTTTTTTTTCTTTCGCCCGTAGACGCCGTCATTCAGCCGTAGTCAGAAACATGCCGATACTTCAGATTTATCTTCGGATTCTATGGTATCGCAACGAATGTATCGGTCGTACCACATTGTCATAAAAACATGACCAGTCAATAAATTAAAAACTTTTCTAGAATGTATTTAATATGGCGGAGTGGTGGCAGAAGCGGCAGTGCGTTTTGACAAATGCGGCAACTTAGAACTTTATAGTTATTTCAACTTAGTAGTTATTATTATGAATATTCGTTTTGTCATTCTTTATTTGTACATACATAGCAGTTTTATTGTAACGAGTTCTTCAGGAGTTTTTTTTCAACAAATGCATAGAGTAAATAATTCCTGAAATTTTGTCTAGATTCTTAGAGGGATTAAGTACGATACGAAACGATCAATATTTAGAGAAACGGATCTAATCTAAACCATTTGATGCGATCCTTGAACCGTATCGCAATTCGAATTTTGCGATTCGTAAAGATTTAAAGCATCGATCAAATGCAAGTATCGTGCATCCCTATTTTCATTATTGACGGTGACCGTCCGAACGAACACCACAGATTACTAAACAAAACACTATGCCAATCCATGAATCCACGTCCATGGAATTAGTACGTACCATGAGCAGGTGGTCTTGGTCTGTAACAGGTAAAATTAGAAACCTGTTTCACATGTTCCATTTGCAAAATCCTGTTCCAAAATAACAGCTTGTTACATTGCAACCAAAGACTCTTTGATTGCAAATGACTTAAAATGAAGTAAAACTTAGGCACGCTTGACTTGGGGAGTAAGCTGGTGAATGCGTGACGGACGTGACGAGAGCGTTACGCAAGTATAATTACTTAATTAGTATTACCTACTATTTGTAAGTTTTACTTCAGTCGTGAGGTCTAAAGCACACTCTTAAGTTTATGGTACAGACGGCTACACATCAAGCTATACAGTTCCAGCTGACCTCTCATCCTACGGAAATCCTACACAGGTTAGGTTAGGTTTAGGTTAGAACTGTGTAGAATCTGCGACCAACCCCGCTAGGAGTAATTGTGTTCTGTGGACCAACCGCGCGCGAGTGTGAAGCGAGTGGTGCCGCGGGAGACGCGGGAGTGGCCGGAGTGCAGGAGTGGCTGGCGAGCGTTACTTCCAAATTGATCGCAGCTAAAATTGTCAAAAAATAATAGGCCCGTTTTGACATAATAACTTGAATCGATTAGTCGCGAATTCGCGATGATCAATCACCATTTTTTTGAAAGTTGAATACATACCGTTAGCAAGTAGTGAAAATCATTTTCAACTCAATGTCGCTCAAAATGGTGATTTCCAAAATCACAGGTATCGTGGAGAGTTTGTTTTTTGAACGCAGTAGTTTGTCATGAGATGTTGGCAGTCAGCATCCAATTCTTTGATAGTATGAGTTTAGTTTACTCTTTATACAGTGTATCTACTATTGAAAGTAGCATCAGTGTGAAGTTGTAAACCATAGTGTGTGTGAACCAAACTTTGACAGTGTGTGAGTTAATAATTAAAATGGCGATTTGAGAATCATTCTTGAGTGCAACATTTTATTATTTCTGAAAATATTGATAGAGGACTTAATAAAGTCGTTTTTATACAGTGTTAAATATTCAACTGAGTTTATCATGCGTTCAGTAGTAGAAATTGGGGCCAGCGTGCCTGCTTTCCTTGGAAAATTATGGAAACTGGTCAATGATACAGAGACGAACCATCTGATTTCTTGGAGCCCTGTGAGTGTTTATAATTTTTTATGTCATAAAACCTCGTATCATACAGTTCGCTAATGTTTTATGTAGGTTCGAGGCGGTTAATTACGAGATTTCCCAATAGAAAGTCATTACGAAAACAACCTAAAAATGTTGCAAGTTGACAGACTGCCTGTGAAACTTGATAAATAAATAAATAAATAGTTTACAGGTCACGTTTACTACCATGCTCTCGGCCTCGGACGTGAATTAATTGGCGATACATAAGACGAGGAAAGATTTTAGGCTGTTCATTGATCTCATTATCTCATTCACATTCGGTTACATTCAGTTATTGATATTGATTAAATTGGAGATGTTTTTGTTTATTTATGTACTTTGTATATTTAGAGATAGATGTAGATAAATAATTAATAAGGCGATATGGCCTATTGGAATGAAAGTACCTACTATTTAAGTCTACACTTTTGTTTTTAATAATGATACACAACGCTTAATGTTAATGTTAACTATTAATGTTTTAATGCATTTCTTAACAACAACAAACAAATACTTGGAAATTATACCCTGGCCTGTCAGGTCATGACATAATTAATGAAAGTTAGTGTATGTTAGGTTGTAGACACTAAACAATCAATGCATTGTGTGTGTGTGATTGTCAAGTCTGTTCAGTCTGCAGTGTAGAAAACCAACTTTGTCATCAACCAGTTATGTCTGTTATTAAATCAAGTACTTTCAACGTAGTTTCTTTAAGATAATGTCATGTGTTTATTTATTTATTACAGGGTGGGAAAACATTTGTCATAAAAAATCAGGCAGACTTTGCAAGGGAGCTTCTTCCTTTATACTACAAACACAACAATATGGCAAGCTTTATTCGGCAATTGAATATGTATGGATTTCATAAGATCACATCTGTGGAAAACGGGGGCTTGCGCTATGAGAAAGACGAAATAGAATTTTCTCACCCTTGTTTCATGAAAACTCATGCATATCTATTAGAACACATTAAAAGAAAGATTGCCAACCCAAAGTCAATAGTTACTAGCAATGAAAGTGGTGAGAAAGTTCTTCTAAAGCCAGAGCTCATGAACAAAGTACTAACAGATGTTAAACAAATGAAAGGCAAGCAGGAGAGTCTTGATGCTAAGTTCAGTGCTATGAAACATGAGAATGAAGCTTTATGGAGAGAAGTAGCCATTCTTAGGCAGAAGCACATAAAACAACAACAGATTGTAAACAATGTCAGTATATTTTACTTTTATTTTAGTTGGTTTAGATTAATGTTGTATAGTATATAATGCAATCACAGCATATTAGTAAATTCATATCATATGTTTTTATAGCTCATCCAATTCCTGATGTCACTAGTACAGCCAACTAGGCCACCAAATGCTAGTGGTAACAATGTTGGAGTGAAGAGACCATACCAGTTGATGATCAACAGTGCAGCTCACAATGCGGCAGATGGATCTTATCCTGGCAGGTTAAAGAATATGAAATTGGACAAAGATACTTTATTGGATGAGTTAAGTGAAGATAATTTGGTAAGTTGTAATATTATTATACTATTACATTGATTAAACAATTTTGACTCAAACCAATAGTTATTCATTATGGTAATTCTCTGAATATGCACTTTTTAGGAGGATGGACCTACTATACATGAACTGGCACACGACGAATTGATGCACAATGAGGGCCCTCATGACTCCATGCCGGTATCTGAGTTTGTTACTGTTGACATTCCCAGCATGACCAATTCCAACACTGTCCACAGCCCAGGTGATCCCACCACCTCGATGTATCATGTCACTATGGAAGATGGAGATGATCCTGATGCAGGTAGCTCTAATTAAATTAACTATTTTTAACCCAATTACTGTCTTGAAAACCTTTATTTAATATAATTTATTATTTCAGTTGGAAACAGATTAGTTTATCCAATAGCCCGGAAGAATGGTGTGCAGAGAACAACTGACAACACATCAGCTTCCCCTTCACCTGCAACTCCCACAATGGACCAGCCTGTCATAGATCAAGTGATGAACAGTGTGATGGGCTCACCTTTACCAGTTATTGTTAAAATTGAGCATCTGCCATCCACACAAAAAGGCTGTAATCAGCCTGCTAATAGGAGCACAGTAACATCCACAGGCAAA
This sequence comes from Tiliacea aurago, assembly GCA_948098905.1. Classification (NCBI taxonomy): domain Eukaryota; kingdom Metazoa; phylum Arthropoda; class Insecta; order Lepidoptera; family Noctuidae; genus Tiliacea; species Tiliacea aurago. The sequence goes on from OX402577.1 coordinate 14,361,102, forward strand.
GGTATTCATTCATCTGGAAACTACAACACATTAAACCCATCGGCAGATTTGAAGCTTCCAGCAGAAATATTTGCCAGTGATGATTCAGTGAGTGATGCTGGGGTTGCTGCTGCTGATGACTTGAGCATGCAAAATGCATTGCAAGATCTGGTTGATGAGACACTCCTAACAAAGGACAAACTGCTTGGTGGCATCAATATTAAAATAGAAAGACCAGAGTTGAAAGCTAGTAGAAAATCAAAGAATGACAACAAGAGTACTGAGAATACCTTGAATCTGGCCGATATCAAAACAGAACTCCAGGATGATATTGATTGGAACAACATGACTCTAGCTACTGTAAACAACAACACTAATAGGTTCCAGACTAGGTAATTAATTTGATATTATCAACTTTATTTTTTTTTCTATTTTCAATACCTATGTGTGCAGTATAAAGAAGCTCTATTTAAAATGTTATTTTAAAAGGTTGGTAAAGTTAAGCTAGCCATTTTTCATGTGCATAATGTGTATGTAATTTCGTAATTCAGGAATAGGAGAGATAATCTCAGCAAAAATCGGGAGGAATATTCTTCCCTCTTTGGAACAAGCTCAAACAAGTATGTGAAAATATAATAATTATTTTTATTTTGAGTTACAGATGCAGATGTGGCCTTGTATAAATATTTATTTAAAGTATTCTTTAAATTATGATATTACTTGTATATCTGTGTGTAAAACTTTGATAAGTATCTATATTAGACAATCAATCGCCAAGGTTCAGCTTTCTAAATATCACTTTGTGTTGCTTATTTAAATAAGTTGATTTATTGGTCAAAGGAGAAAAAAATGTGTCTGTACATAACAAACACATTTTCAATGGGTTACCGAAAATATACATATTGGTTACCCATATTGTATGGGTTTTTGTTTAACCGCTTAGAAAAACCCTATCGAAAACCCTTTCAATCGGTAACCAAAATGGTACCTGATTACAAAACTTCAATGTAAAAATTATGGTTGGATTTGTCTGCAAGCTTGATAAATGAACTTTTTAAATGTTTCAGGAATGATATTGATGATCATTTGGATACGATGCAAACGGACCTTGAGTCGCTACGAGAACTGCTTCGGAGTGATAGCTACACTTTTGACACAAACACGTTATTGGGCGTATGTACACTTATGTTTTATATTGAGCAGTATGGTTCCATGAAACCTGTGCAAAAATAGTAATTTTGCAATTGAAATGTAGTTTCCATGGTTAGCACATTTCTATATCTCAACGGTTGGTTATCTGCAAAGGAGAATGCTGTTGTGCAGTACTAACTTGCGGGGGAGCGTGTCACAACCAAATTTAGTTCATAAAATTACTACTATTTAAATCAGATTTACGTTTTTGTTATGAAAAAGATTCCTGGATATCGGAGATCAAAAATAAAAGTATTTTTTTTTACTTTGAACGTATTTCCCACGTATATGTCACTGCCGTTGCACTTCATTTCCGAATGTTGCTACTACCACATAATACTACAGAATAAGTAATAGTACTACGTAGGCACTACTACGTAAAAAAAAAACAATATTTATGTAGCTGCCAGCAAACATTTAAATGAAGAAGATAATTATGTATCGTACCTATTTGCTTTTTAGAATACGTGATATTAGGTATTGTATGATATGTGTGATAAAAATAAAATCTTTATTTAGGTCACACGTTGCGTCATAATAATTTAAATTATTATTTAGGAATACATGTAGGTATTTAATGAAAAGAGGCCCGATTCAAAAAAGGAAATGTCGTGTTTATTGTGACGTATTGCATTTGATTTTAGGCTTATTTAAATTATTATCTGTAGTTTTTTGGCGCCGTCACGAATGACGTTACTTTCAATCTTTCAATGTTGGTTTCATATATTGATCGAAGGTTTCATATGAACTATTCGATTATAATTAAAATAACGAGAACGGGCGTTCAAGTGCTTTTTCTTAACGTAGTGTTTGTGTGATAATCCTTAGCAATGTCCCCATCTAGGGTAAGACATCGGCCAGCAAGTCGTCGTCGCCGATGTGTAAACTGTTCACTGGTATTGTAAGAACAATTTAGAGTACATGACACAGAAAATATATCCGTGGCTATGATTCGTGTTTTAAGATCATGGATTGCTCCGACAACGCCTGTTAGTATTACCGCATTAACTCCACCATTTCGAATCAGTAATTTTTACGAAACTATAACCTCAAAATATTAAGTAGGTAAATGGCAAATAAATACAAATTGCGGAAATCCATGTAAAACACAGTTATCAATATAGGCAGAACATTGAATTCTCCTCCAAAGACCCTGGGTTTGGTTGTGACAGCGGACTTTTCGTTTGGTACAGGGCGCCCTATATTTGTCGGCATTCTCCTTTACACTTTCAACAAGATATAAATTTTCTGGTATTATTTGAATAAATTCGAGTTTTGTGTTGTTTTTTTCCAAATGTTTGTAGAATAAACAAAAACATATTTATAATTATATAACTTGTTCCAAACATATTATTTTATTTAACTTATTCGCTGTTCACCTTTGAGGTACAGATTCCATAATCTAACATTATGAAACTTCGTTAATAATGAATGCGCCCATTGGAATCACACGCACACATACAACAGGTCCAATCTGTAGCGCACTGTAAACATTGATATTTTGTGATCGTTAGGTTGGTAGTACTACGCAAGTCACGTTGCAGACAACGTGTTGGGTCCGCGTGTAGAGCCGTGCGGCATTCGGCATTTGCCTGTCGTTCTCACGCACACAGACGCGCGTTTCTGACTGTTTGCACGTAGAGACCGGTTCACAACACACATAGAAATAATCCAGATGATAATTATGATTGTTTTGATTACACTTTGTAATGCCCATTTAAGTTTAAGTTTTTCTCTTTTTAGGTAGATTGAATTACGAGTAGGATCCATTGGGTATCTATTGCTTCTTTTAGATATAATTTAAGTAATAATTTTTGATTTGTGTTAAAATCTAGATTTTAACACAAATCAAATCTTGATTTTTGTATTGTCCATAGACTGCTGATGCAAGATTATTACCTTCGATGTCTCTCGCTATTCCTTCCTTGCAGCCTACATCAAATAATTATGTAATAGTTATATTTAATCAGCAGGACTAATAGATGCTAGATAATCATGATTTATGGATATTTCTTTTTCATTACCTTAGTATGAGTAACTTTGATGGTTTTGAACATTGTACTAAAGAACTAACGCATAACACGGTAGTTACAAACCCAGTGCATGATGCCAAAATTATAGATTTATCCATCATATTATCTTGTATTAACATTGTCAGTCTACATAATGATATTTTGTTTTTTTTTTAGATAAAAAGGTATACCTACTTAACATTATTATTGTTATTTCAGCTATTTGGGTCGGATGATCCATTCTACGGCCTGCCCTATAATTCGATGGAGGACAGGACGAAAACAGCGAATAATGGTGAGTAACTACTTAAAATGTAATTGTATGTTATTTTTCAAATAAACATACCTACAATTTTCAAAGGAAGCAGAGATACTGTGTCCAAATTTCCTTTCATCATAATATTTTACTTCCCACAATTAAGTGGGAATCACGAAGGTTGCTATTTCATCCATAACGCATAAGAATCATTTGCACTACAAAATACAACAAGGTAACTTATTCGCTTAATCAATCACATACATACTAATAGCGCTTGTAGGAATTTAGTCAAGAGGGCAGAGTTTAAAAAAAAACATGTCCATGGTGTATGCCAGTTTCGTTTTATCATTACGTATAATATTAAGAGCATATACCTACCTACAACATCACTCAAACCAAAATGCACACGCACGACTTCCATCAACAAATCATTGCGATCTAAAAGGCCAGTACATATCTGCATGTGTTTTCAGAGTTATATTCACGTTTATGTTAATTGTAGATACAACCAAACAGTATCCGATGATTGATTTTGATTGGCTGATCGGTAACAGCGAGGCCTCCCCTGGAAAGTAGCCTGATACTACCTCATCTTGCAAGAATTTTTCAACGCTGACCGCGTCTGGGCCACATGACGTGGTGGATATTTTTGGTAAAGGGTTGTATAGACGTGGTTCCGGTCAGTGCTACCGAAGATAGGTAGATTGTGTCGTGACAAAATTGACTCCAAACGGACCTAGAACCCTTGGCTGATTAAATATGAACACAAAACGCAATCGTGCAAAACTGAAATTGTGAATGTCATATCATCAACAATATAAAGATTTTTATAACTAAATGTATTGTTTATAACATTAAGAACAGAACTGTTAGAAAATTAATGTTGTTATCTTTGAGATAATGATTATCTATACTTACTTCAAAATATTTTGTGGGTTAAATTAATTGGAAATTTAATATTCTACAATCCCACCAAGTGGTTTAATAATAAGTGATATCATTTTTGCCGCGATCCGACATTTTATAAAGACAGGTATTACTGTGAAAATTTTGTATGTCTAACTAAAATATGTTAAAATAAGGCAGAATTGTTATAAAATAAATGTTAACTGTAATTATGTTTTATTGTTAATTAAAGCAAAGAAGCAGAAAGGTGAGATTTCGAATGTAAGCAGTGACGACACTCGCGTTCAGCACCTGTTTACTGAGGATAATGGTAGTAATTCATTTCTCGCATATCTACCTCACGCCAAAGTAGATTTTATACAAAATAGATTTTGCACGAATAGACTGTAGACATTGATTTACATTCAGAAGTCTGTAAAACTGGAACCGCTGATCATCCCATTCAGTGGCGTAACTACTAAGGTGCAAAGTGGTGCGGCGCACCAGGCCCCGCGGTGTTTTGGGGCCCACTCAGTGTCCGAGCCGGGAGGTCCGCCAAGTCAACACGACACCGGTCTAGGCCCTCTCGGCGAGAGGGTTTTAGGATAACATATTAATCTAATAAAAAAGTGAATCGTAACCCTAAAAAAAGGCATGGGCCCCCCCAATTCATGCAATGAATGTTCAAAAGAAAATTTAACAAATGCGAGGCGGGGGAGCTAAAAGTACCAAGCTCGCTCGATCCGATTATCTACCCTGAAAGAGGTGGATAATCGGAATTCACTTCTGATTGTTTTTCCAACTTTTTACCCCAAGTACAGTCGACAGTGGAATAAACTTATCTATTAAAATAAAATCATTCTGTATTTCTAAAAACCATATTTTTATTAAACAAAAAAAAAATTGCTATCTACCAACTAAAAATATATTAAAAAGAGTACACCCGTGCGAACCCGAGGCGGGGCAGGTAGTATTTTATAAATTCTGCAATATGTCCAGGAAATGACCAAAACTAAATAATTACATTATTGAGTAGATGTAATTGTGTATTGTATGTAATGTTCAATGTAATGTATAATGTTCTAAGTATCTTGGGCCAGTTACCGTCATGTTTCTCTAAATGACTACACAGCCGAGGGAGAAAATCGGAAGAAAAATAATATAAGAATTCCAATTATACACCCCGTCTGGGGTGGATACATGAACTCGCGTTTCCGAATATCCCTGGGTTGGCTGTTTTAGGATGGATAAAGGAATAAGCCTCGTTTCTGCATAAATCGACAAAGGAACTCCTATTTATGTAGGTATGAATGGTCGAAAGAAAATCTAAGCTATCCGTGGCGGGGTGCAAAATTTTACGAGTTCGCTTAGCTCGCTCTTGCATCGGTTCTCATAATACTGAAGCTTTTCTGCATAAGTCTACAAGGTAACTCCTATGAATGCTCTAAAGAAAATTTTAGTTATCCGAGGCGAGTAAAATTTTTTGATCTCGCTTCACTCGCTTTAGCATGCAGGATTTTCTAAGTACGATCATTGTTAAACCTGGTAATTGCACAGGGCAACCAGCGCTAGTGATAAAAAAAGGGATGGAACTTGGATGTGTGTTCCATATTATCCGAAAGAAATAACAAATTGAGTTTGTTAAAAAGTCATGCCGTGGAGATGAGTGACGGGGGCCCGATTTCCCCTTTGCACCAGGGCCTCAGATCTGAAGTTACGCCACTGCCCTCTGATAGATTTGAGTACATTTTAGTGCTTATTTTTTTCAGAGGCAATTATCTTTTAATTCTCCATCATCGGTTCTGAAAGCTATGTTAGTATTATGTTTTTATATTGCATTATGTTCACTTCAATTATTTTTAAATGCTACGCGCTGGGCATTACACTAAAGCCGCATTTTTATAGCGTTTAACTTATAAGTTCCATTTTGTTTATAACATTTGGGCGTGGGTGGTATGTTTTACGTACGTAGTGATTTATGTTAAGTTATGTTATAGGTATGATAATGCTCTCAAACATATACCTATTATCATTAAGGATTGACAACTGTTATTATGTTTATGTACTAGGTACTTAGTTATTGATTGCTTTTGAAGTATTCGCATGGTTGACAATATACCATTGTTTTATTACATTTATACCATTATTGTAACACACTATTGATAACGTAGATGTCCTCTAGTATTTTTAGGCTATCTTTACATTATATTGTTAGTATGTAGTAAACTGCAGTCGGTTTTTAAATAGATATTTAAAAATATTAATAATGTTTTTTTGGGCAACTTTCAGTTGAAGGGAATCAGCTAATGTCGTATACAGGGACTATTCCAGACTTTGAGGATATAAACATGCCAGATCTGGAGTGCGATAATTCTCAGGAGCCGTGCGTGTCGTCCAGTCCCAGCAGCTCGACGCTAAACACGCCGCAGATGCAGATGCGCTCGCCTTCCTTTACGTTGAAACCATGAGGAAAACCTAATAAACGGCGTCAAAAGAAGAACCGCTCGTCCAAAAAGTGATATTTAAGTATTTCACTTTGATAATACTTTGTGTGGACTGACTGATAACTAATTAGTGTAGTCTATACATGTAACGAGAAAGAAATACAAAAATTAGATATACCATTAAGTTTAGAGATTGCTAATACAAGATTTGTTTATTTGTTCATTGGCTTGCCTGTTTGCCACTTAAATAAACAAAAAAAATAATTTACAGAAGATATATATTCGTTCTTTAATAACAATTCTTGAAGACAAGGAAATACGAATACACATTTTTTCCATTAACAACGCTTACATGATGGTATGATTTTCTGTTTTACTTGGATGTATTAAAGATTTACAAAATTTAACCAAAAAGCTAGGTATAAGTTATTCATGTATGTTTTCTATCCATTACAAAAAAAAAAAAAAAACTACTCGGGATAAGGCTAACATTAGCTACTTATATTCTTAGTAGTTACGGTGTGTCCTTGCTTAAGTTTCATGTCAATAATGTATATGTAGGTACAGTTTCAAAATTTTGTCACGAAGAAGAACAGTCTGATATAAACTTAACAGTGTGTTTTTATTTATAAATTATTAAACTAGTGATAACATAAATTTAAGCTCGCACATTGAACAATAAATTGATCCAAACTGTTTTTTTATCATAGAGGAATATTTATTTATGAGTATTTTGTATAGTACCTAATAGGTTAATGATAACATGTAAGTATGTTTATCGCGTGACTGAGGTTCTTTGCACTCAAATATTTAATAAGACTTATGACAGCTGAATACGATCGATATTTAAAAAGTATAAATGGAAGTCAGCCTCACAAAAAATTGTAATATAGGTAAAATGTGATTGTCGCTACAATTGCTGTGGTGCCTTATAAAAAAACTAGCGACCCTCTCCTGCTTCGCACAGTTTTTACGACTTGACAAAACATCTAGAATTCATTATTATATTAAGTGAAATAAGAATGTTATACATACAAATATTCCTGAATAAATTCTGTAACTTATTCGCTTCAAAATCCATTTTGCAGTTGAGAAGAACTAAGCGGTAACACAGACACACGAAAAGCCACTTTTCTACTATTTTTAAATAGATGAATAGCTACAGTGATTTTGAATGCAAACAGATTATCGACGTTGTTATTGTTGTTTGTACAAAATTTACATTTACATTCTTGAATAACCAGTCAAAACATTTCATAATTGCAATTTATATTTGTTTATTAATTCAATGTTGTAACATTAATAATAAGGTTCCTATTAGATGCATATCCGGTATGGCTCTAAGAATCCTTCCATATACCAAGGGCACTTCTTCCCTACCATTATCGCGCCCCCCGGTCTACTCTTTGATAAGTATACAATGGTCTCTGTAGCCCCATGAAACGTCCGTGAATGTCCGTGATACATGGAACTCCAGAATATTTCCATCGATCGGTTATCCAGCTTTGAATTTGCACAATAATATAAAGCAGTGTGCCGTTCATGAATTGCACCTTCGTCTACCCTTTTTTTGAACATACCTATGTATGTAGCTAGGTAATCACACCTGCAGGTGTAGTAGGATATTATATTTATTTTGGTGCATTGAACCATTTTTTGTTTAATAACTGAATATTTATTATGTATTTAAATGCAGCAGTGGCATTGCTGTTGTAGAATTTTTTCACAGGGATATTTAAAAATATTTACAAAATTTAACTCTCCTAAAAGAATTTAAAATAATTCGCTCATGTTTGTACTATAAAACGTTTTCGTCTTTGTTAACAGATTATATACTTTGTTTATATAAGATCTAAGTATATAATCGTTTATAAATATAATGTTAAGTAAGTCTTAATTTTAGAGTGTAAATTAGCCTAACATCCCATTTTGCGCTATCTCAAAAAAGCATTACGACATCACCTGCAAATTAGAAAGTATTATTATAAACGTGCATTTTCCGTAATGATCAGCAAGAAGCATGCTCGCATTGCATCATCGTAAATGAAAGTAGATAAAGAATAAAATGGAAAAAAAAGTTCGTAAATTTAAATTGTCTAACACCTTCCCATTCTCAAACTAAATCTCCTTACCCTAAAAATGGAAAAAGATATTAATGCTAGAACTTAGTTATATACTGCAGAACTACATATATTTACAAATTAATTATTATATAATCGTATAGCTCGTTTAAACATATACAACCACAATAGGTTTAGTTAAAATTATTTTATATATGTACTACATAATACAGTCATTGTATTATAACATTAAAATATGTTCATGAACAAAGTTTGGTAAGATTAAAGTAAATCAAGTATGTAAGAATACATTACCTATCTATGTTAACTAAGTAAAAGTTATTTTTAAATTCAATGTAATAAAATATTGAAATTTATCATTTGTTTGTATTTACACACTTGGCCATAACAGGGACGATACCTACTTTAGCATAGGCGATTTTGTAACTTCATCAATGCTGCGTCGCGTAATTGCGACATTTGAGACTGTCTGCGTTCAGTCGCTATACCTACTAAAATCGCGCAACACAGCGAATAGTTCGATGCTGCATCACAGTTTAGCGACTCGCTTCGTTTGATAGATATATCGTTTATTATGTGCACACAAAAGAATTGGCACTGCACACAAAAACACAAATGATAAGACATTACAAATTACATGATTATTAAGAAAATAATAATAATATACAAAAAAACAAACATTTTGAAAGCACAATCACAATGTTGACGAGACGCACGGGACTATTTTTTTTCATTATTCCCGATCAGTAATGTACCCGTCGTTAACACTTGACAATCGGGAACTAAAAAGATCGTTCGTTCACAGTGTTGACGAACGGATCTTTTTTCCCGACCGTACATATACTTAGTTCAAGATGACACGGATTTTTAATTAAAGTGCTTTAATTACGACTTTCAAAGCAAAAAAATAACATCAAAATAAAATATACTTCTTTCTTGGGTTCCGTAGTCAACAACGAACCCTTATAGTTTCGCTTATCCATACCCTTATGTCCATGTCTGTCTCTGTGTGAGTATTCTATTATAATTCTGTCTGTCCCCGGCTTAGTTCAGAGACCCTTATACTAGAAAGCTGTAATTTGGCATGGGAGACGCCAGCAGGTCAAGCTATCCGAAACTGTCACATTTTGCCAATCAACCTTGAACCTTATGCTGTACGGATAAAGTTTTAAAATATATTTAAAGAAATTTGACAGATTGTAGTAGCTTAATATGCTGGCGTCTGTACATATTAATCACCCGACAAAGTGGTAATATTAAATCTTGAAGAAAAATAATTGTAGGGTACCTCCCTTGTAGGTAGGTACCTAAAGTGTGGGGATGATATTCTTTTTTTCTCGTCTATCCCCTAGTGTGGGGTATCGTTGGATATAGGCCGTATTGGGGGTCTGTGAAGAACATTTTTCGATTCAGGGTCCCGTTTGCGTAATATTAAGCTTTAAAGTGCTAATTTTTGTTTGAGAGTTAAGGCGGTACCCCGACCAAGAAACCTTGAGCATTCGTGCCCTCTTTGCCGCACCCCACCTCTACAATACTTCGTAAAACATTGCTAGCGCCACCTGGCGAACAACTAACGAATGTAACAATCACTGACCTTAGACTTCACAGACAGGGCATTCGATATTTTTTTGGAACGAAGTTATAAAGCGCTGTTTGCGGTAGAAGTTGACTAGTAAAAATCGTCACGCGAAAATGCGTTGATACTTATATGCCCCCTCGATGCGACTTTCTTCTTTCGAATTCACACTGAATTTCGTCAAATGAAATCAAAGATGGCGGCTGCAAACATTTTCCAATGTTTCGTCATGGGTATCGATTTCTTAATATTTGAGTAATAAAGCCGACAGTGAGGTCAAAATGAAAATCCAAGATGGCGGCTGCGAAAATTTTCTAGTTTTCATCATGGGTGTCGTTTTGAGAGTATATGAGGGTAATAAAGCCGACAGTGAGGTCAAAATGCAAATCCAAGATGGCGGCTCCGAAAATTTTCTAGTTTTCGTCATGGGTGTCGTTTTTAGAGTATTTGAGGGTAATAAAGCCGACCGTGAGGTCAAAATGTAAATCCAAGATGGCGGCTGCAAAAATTTTCTAGTTTTCGTCATGGGTGTCGTTTTTAGAGTATTTGAGGGTAATAAAGCCGACAGTGAGGTCAAAATGAAAATCTAAGATGGCAGCTGCGAAAATGTAAAAAAATTCGTCATGTGCATTTCCATGATTTTTGTGGACGCTAAGTGTGCTTCATGGTACTCTATCAGAAACATAATGCGGTGTTTATTTTTTAGATTGAAGGTTAGTTACCTGTTATTCAGACAGTGATAAAAGTATAAAAATAATAGAAAAACAACAAAGTCAATGATATTATCATTTATTTTAGAGTAGGCAGGCATATACAAATTATTATTAAGGTAACTTTTTCTAGTTTACATATCCCTAAAATCTAAATAACGTGTACATGTACATGTTAAGGTCAGAAGGTTCGTAACTTTCAGCTGAAAGTGACTGTGAGTTACGAACTCTCCTATCTAAATCAGGTGAGTTACCTGATTTAGATAGGAGAACTCTATCTAAATCAGGTAACTCAATCTCTTCATTTAATTGAGGATCAATATTTTCTCTACCTTTTTTTTTGCTTGTTATTGCCTCTTCAATGTAGGAAGGATTTCTTATAGTCATACCTCGAGGGTAGCGGGGGTCGACTAATTCTGGCAACAAACAATCTACGTAAAATGATGTAAGCTTTTTTTTCATTTTCTCCTTCCAGAATGTATCATCTTTTGACTGTAGACCAATTAGGGTTTCAGCTACGAGGTCATGTTCTGTGAAGCTACATCCAAGTGGTCCATGGTTTGAAATGCGTTTTAATTCAGAAAGGAAGTGGCTGACATCAATAATTCTTCTGTTTATATTGTTTTCGTAAGTTTCTGGTTCCTTTTCATACGAAACTTGTAACTAAAAAAAAACAAGTTTTATTATGTAGGTACCCAAAAGTAGAAACTGTTATTTATTTTCAAACATAAATGCCCTTTCAAACTTTTATTTTTATTGAAGTTCAAAACACACGTGGAAGGTATCAGAAATTTACCTCTTCAATGTTTTTATTGGTTTCTTCAGTGTTTTTAGCTTCTGTCAAGTCTCTTGTAAAGTCTTCTCGTAAACTGCAAAAGAAAAATATTTTGCATAATGATGGCAGATTTTTAAGTTTCGGGTGACTATATGTGACAGGGATAAGATATACTTGCAAAATACCAGGGCTTGTAAGTACGGGTACGTATGTAAAAATACCGGGGTGGAAAACCAGGTTTTAAAATACTTGAAAATATTTGGTAGCATTAAGTCTCGTTGGCAGCCGCCATCTTGGATTTTCATTTTGACCTCACTATCGGGTTTAGCTCCATCAAATACAATGAAAGCGACACCCGTGACGAAAAATTTGAAAATATTCGCAGCCGCCATCTTGGATTTGAATTTGACCTCACTATCGGCTTTAGCACACCTTCCTCAAGAATTGGGCTATCTAGCGTTAAAAGAATTTTTAAAATCTGACTGGTAGTTCTGGTGGTTACCTCCCTAACAAACAACCAAATTTTACCTCTTTATAATGCAGTATGTTAACTAACAGAGGGCGTTCCCGTTAACCCGCAATAGTATAGTGTCCATTCATGCTAATAAAAAATAAAAATAAATTTTAATATATTTTTTTATTTGTACGTAAATGTAACACTCTGTACACGCTCACTTGTCTTTCAGCTTGGAAAGACAAGTGCGACAAGTACGCGTGTACAGAGTTAGTTTTACGTATGAAATTAATATTTTTCGTGAATATTTTATGATAAAAAAAGTTTTTTTTTTCGATTTTAATATTTTTTCTGGCATGTATGGACGCTATACTATTGCGGGTTAACGAGAACGCCCTCTGTTAGTTAACATACTGTATATTGGGTGACTGGTAATTAGTGACTTAAACACGTGACTTTACTCATCATTATGAACAACTTTTACTATGGGGACAAACCTGAAATCGCGGAAAAAAGTCAGCTGTTCCCTACATTTATGTTCGCAAAATTCGTCAAAATGTATGGAACAGCTGATTTTTTTTTTGCGATTTCATGTTTGGTCTCATAGTAAAAGTTGTTCATAATGATGAGTAAAGTCACGTGTTAAGTATCGGTCACTAATTACCAGTCGCCCTATACGTATAATGTGTCTTATTTGTACAGAAGTGAGGATAATTGGCGCGAACTAATCTAAAAGAAGTTGAGGCGCTTAGCTAAAGTTACGAATAAACATAATGTTTACGCAATTAAGTACCTACACAGATTGCGGTTCATTTTCTTGACGCACTCGGGCAGCTTCGGACCGAGCGGGTACTTCGGGCACGGGCACCGAACTCGCAACCAGCGCGGCAGCGCCTGCCCGCGCCGCCGAACGCCGCCGAACGCCGCGAGCCGGCTACCAGAGATACTTGTATAGGAAATCGATCCTTGTTGCTATATAAACAAGGAGCATAATCGCTATTGCAATTTTTTTTTTTTTTGAATCAAAGGATTTTTTTGAATCAAAGTATTTTTTTGAATCAAAGTATTTTTTTGAAAATATGATTGTGCTCCTTATTTGCATGAAGACATGAATGGATTTCTTATGCGAGTATTCCTGGTGTATTCCAGTTCTCAGCCAGCGCCCGACTAGCAAATAGGTACTTTCACAATTGCTAGTATTTCCCGCCCACACAGAGGGTGTGTAATAGGAATGTGCTACTTTTTATGAAATGAAAGTTCTGTTCTTATCGCCAATTAAAATTAGTACGTACGACATGTAATAAAATTGTACTTTAGCATGCTAAAAAGGAAATTTACCCTGTAAACCCTACGTAACCGAGAAAAGGATTATATTATCTAATACTTACTCATTATTGCTTATTTTCATCGGTTGTATATTCGAAATTTCCATTAGAGGTGCATCACTTTGGTTATCTTGTAACCTAAAAAATATTATTTATTTTAAAAACAATAAATCTCAAATAAATAAAATCAATACATAACAAGCACTGAACCACGTAAGTACTGAATCAATGTGAATGTTCATGTCTGTAGTTTCATAACTCTATGGCACACGCATGATAACGAAGATTTGCGCGAAGATTCATTTTTATTTGTTGATAAAATATTATATGTCAATGATGAGATTTGTGATTTTACTCACACCTTAGAACAGTACTTATTAGGTTTATAGTAGGTAGGTACATACCCGCCATCAACGAAATTTTGTTGAGAATGTGTAGATGTTGTTGGTGTTACGTCATAACTATTTTGTCCTTTTCTTTTAGCCCAGCTACAAAAAAAAAAAAAAGATAAATAAATTGCATTGTTTTTAATAAAAATATATTTTATAGTAATTTAAAATATACGATACTTAGATAAATAAATAATTTCACTGTTATTTAGAATAATACTATGAGACAGCTTACCGAACTTCATTTATCTTAGCCATTATTGCACGTCTTTGTCGCACAACATTCTTGCACTTTGGCATTTTGATTGTTTACACAACAGTAGCGTCCTTTCGCAAAATTCAATAGTTCTAAATACACACACAAAGCGTCCTTTCGCAGTAAATAACACAATAAATAACTAACACAAAAATCTATAACCAAAACAAACGTCAATAACAAACTATAAACATAGACTATTATCTACTGATAATGTGACGAGTCACGTGATCGACGTGGTGACAAGCGATACGCGTTTCACCCTCGAGCCCTTGCGGCAGACTGAATCCCGATACGGGGCGCATGAGTTACAGTAGTGAATACGCCCAGATTTTGGAATAAAATCTTTATAAAATCTAAATTTGGTATTTTGAAAAAAAAAAACGTTGTAAATGTTCGTTATTAAATTGCCTATCCATCAGTGTCAGTAGCAAAATTAAATAATGTTTACTTTACGAGTAGATTCATTTTATCAATGATTATTTCACATTTTTAAGGTTTCGTTGGAAGCAGATTAATTAAACGTATACATATGTAAAAAAAAAAAAAAAACGATCCGTTTGGACTCAAGATTAAGTAGAAATTTAATGTATTTTTATTAGTTGATATTTATTTTTAAATAACAAGTAGTTAGCTCCTAAAAACTGCAAAAAACGGCTAGCGCGGGGTTTTGGTCAGGGAGCCGCCTTAAGTGTCGCCCCTGCCAGCTAATTGGGTGTGCGTTACGATTGCTCCGCCAAGTTACCGAAACAAAAAAAAAGTTAGCCAAAAAATTTGTTGAAATTTGTCAAAATCGAAGGGAACAAACCAAAAATTTGTCAAAGTAAAAATAAAAAAGTTATAAGGGTTTTAAGTTGGCCGCGCGAACGTAACGTGGAGGATTGCGCGGCCATGGAGATCTCAGCAACTACTTGGGTTAGAGATCTAATTCTTTTTGTCAATTGAAGACTGAATTTGTCAAAAATTGTCGAAAAAACAATTATAAGCTCTAGATCCATATTATACGAAATATTCACCTTGGAAGTTATGGCCGCGCAATCGTGCACTTGTCATTTCTTTAATGTTGATTATTTCTTTAAAACTTAAGACTTATACAGTAAAACTGTTACCAGAAGAATGGTCTTAATTTGTCAAAACTAACGAAAGCAATAAATACTACAAAAGTTTAGTTAAACAGACGAAATCAGTCCAAAACGAAAAACACGTGGCCGCGCGGTCGAAACGTTACTTTGTACGCTGATATCTCATTATCTATAATTGCTAGGATTTCGGTGTGAACATCTAATTTTTCGACATATTTACCTCATTAAAATTACATATCGTTTTACCCTCAGAACAGTTTTCAACGCGTGTAATCTCAAAAATGATGTTATCTCATACAATGTTCGAGCACGGTAACCATAATTTCGATTTGAATCGGGAATACCTTGTAGTGACAGCTACTTACACAGATCCTTTCTGCCGGGCGCCGTCGTCAAGTGATCATCGAAGAATTTGAAGACTGCCTGCCTGAGATCCGCGGGACGCGTATGTCGTCAGCGTCATGTATCCTCGTGTCCATCTGTGTGGTTCCGGAGCGTGCAGTGAAGATACGGAGTGTGCTGGTGCTTCTGCTTGCGCTTACAAAACCGCTTCTTTCGAAGCGAACCATGTGTGTGTGGCATTGTGATGATGCTCGTGCCGAATCGCTGTTTACTATCTTGTCTCTTACAAACCGTCTTTTTCAAGACGATTGTTTCAATGTTTCTTTACGGAATGTTAAAACGTGGTAAGGTAACAGGTTCAGTGGTAAGTAGCTGTCACTACATACAACCTCTAACTGGAGACTAGCAATTATATTGGACAACAAATAGCTCAATCTGTAAAATGTATTATGAATATTAAATAAAAAACTTGTATATTTCATTATTTCGATATAGGTTTATTCATCAAAGCTTACAAAATTTTGCGCTCTCACTCTTTCTCACTCGTACAACTGCTGGCCAGTGGACCACCGGCCGAATGATCTATGGGCGCTAAGCTACGGGGTTGTGTCTCCAATATGAACGCAGTAGCTTCACCCAATTTATTTATTGCGATGTAAGCGCGAATGCAAGCTCAAAATGATGTTCGATTATATGAGTTTAAAATGCAATAATTTAGATAAGTTAGAAAGCCGAGAAGTAAGAATTAAAACACTTGAAAAACGAAAAATGCGAGGACGTGAGCAGAGCGTAAAGCGACGCGGGTGTGCCTTGGGAAGGTTGGCTGCGCACTGGCGCGGGCGCTCGTCGACTGGGAGCAGGTCAAAGAGTAGAGTAACTATATACGGAGAGCAGGTCCTTCGCCTCTGTCTCCGCGCGCCGCGGATCCACCCACTGACGCCTGGACCGGTTCATCGTAAGGATGTCTGTTGCTTGCGCTAGTGTTGTGCTGGCGACGGGAGTCCGCCACAGATCTAATAGTGAATATTAGTTTTAAGTTTTAGTAAGCTATAGAATTTCAATTCACTAGCTACATACTTAATGATAATGAAAAGGGCGGTGGAGTATATTTAAAAATAACGAAAAACAAATGATAAAATTACAGTTTAGTTGCGCGGGCGCTGGGTAAAATAGTCCGTCTGCACAATGAATGTGCACCTCTCCATATGGATCGCGCCGGAACGTCAACTTCAGAGCGTTCGTCGTGCGTGTTCCGAACTGTTATCTGCCCCTCGTCATGGAAGAAGACTTTTTGCCGCAGGACGTGGTGTTCCGTCGCTTCCGCGGACAAATTCTACAGGACTGCACAATCTAGTGCAAAGTGCAGTGCTACTAACATAGTCTTAAGCCTTTTTATTAACACAAGTTTTTGTTTATACAATATGTATGTTTAGGCCGGCTCCACACGTTGGCCCCAACGCTCGCACCAACGTTGGAGCGCAAATTCGGTGAGGCGTACACACGTTGGCGAATAAACTAGTTCTGTCCCGTCAGGGCCAATGTGAAGATGTCCGATACAGAAATTGAAACTGCTCTGAGCGCTTTTACAGTACTGAGTGCACATTTATATTTTGTTACGGAGAAAAAAAAAAAGCCACGTCAAAGAAGATGGTGGATGACGACACATCATAAAACACGGAATCAGTGAGTACATATAGCTGTTATGATGAGGAAGCCATTGTCGCTCGACGTACGCACTCGCTGCGTGTTGTAACAGAACTGAGCAAAGCGCCAACGTGTGGACAGCTCGCGAACGTTGGCGCGCAGATTCCTTTGATGAAACCGACACGAGCCGGCCAACTACCAATGCTCGCCCGAACGTTGGGGCCAATGCAATTTTCTAGATCCACACGTTGGACGAGTAGCGTTGGGGCCTATATTGGGGCCAACGTGTGGAGCCGGCGTTACGTTAAGGTATTTTTCAATAGGCCTGTGTCGCCTGAAATAAATGGTATTATTATTATTATTATTTTTATTGGTTCTTTATGTTTCTTCTCGTTTAAGAGAGGTAGGAAGCTTACACACGGGCTGGGACCAAGTATGTAAGGCAAACTTTAAATAGAGAAGGTGGATGACAGTGTTGAAGAAGTCAGGAACTTTCGGGTGATGCGACAAGTGTTAAGGATGGTAGCTTTTTGGAGCATGTAAAGTGTGTGAGTAGGCACCTGTAAGGTGTTAAGGCTGTGTGAGAGAGATTTTGGTATTACACCAGTTGATGAAAGAAAAATGGGGACAATGTGCACGGTTTGTGCTTTCCATTGAGTTTTAATTTCTATGGCGAGATCTTGATACTTACTGAGTTTTTCGGATATTGTGGTTTGAATATTGTGTGAGTTAGGTATTGCTATATCTATCAGATAAACTGTTTTATTGGTTTTGTCGTGAACGGTAATGTCAGGTCTATTGTAATGAATCGTTTTATCTGCTTATTATTGTTCGATCCCAGTAAATTTTCTGGTCCTGACTTTCTAATACTATTTCTGGTTTATATTTATATTATAATTATGGTACAGCTTTTAGTGCAGCTATAATGATGTATTCCGATTTATATTTTAAACTGAACTTCGTACCACAGTTAAGCATGACGCAACTGTTAAATTATAGGTCCGCCTTATTGCATCGGAATTGTCCTTAAGGATTACTTTCAAGTAAACAAAAAAAAAACACAAATCGAATTATTGTAATATACAAGTTTTTATTTCATATTAATAAAAAAAATTACAGGTTGAGCTATTTGTTGTCCAATATAATTGCTAGTCTCCAGTGGGTGTTCCCGAATCAAATCGAAATTATGGTTACCGTGCTCGAACATTGTATGAGATAACATCATTTTTGAGATTACACGCGTTGAAAACTGTTCTGAGGGTAAAACGATATGTAATTTTAATGAGGTATATATGTCGAAAAATTGGATGTTCACACCGAAATCCTAGCAATTATAGATAATGAGATATCAGCGTACAAAGTAACGTTTCGACCGCGCGGCCACGTGCTTTTCGTTTTGGACTGATTTCGTCTGTTTAACTAAACTTTTGTTGCTTTATTATGTATTTATTGCTTTCGTTAGTTTTGACAAATTAAGACCATTCTTCTGGTAACAGTTTTACTGTATAAGTCTTAAGTTTTAAAGAAATAATCAACATTAAAGAAATGACAAGTGCACGATTGCGCGGCCATAACTTCCAAGGTAAATATTTCGTAAAATATTGATCTAGAGCTTATAATTGTTTTTTCGACAATTTTTGACAAATTCAGTCTTCAATTGACAAAAAGAATTAGATCTCTAACCCAAGTAGTTGCTGAGATCTCCATGGCCGCGCAATCCTCCACGTTACGTTCGCGCGGCCAACTTAAAACCCTTATAACTTTTTTATTTTTACTTTGACAAATTTTTGGTTTGTTCCCTTCGATTTTGACAAATTTCGACAATTTTTTATGCTAAGTTTTTTTTTGTTTGGGTAACTTGGCGGAGCAATCGTAACGCACACGCTAATTGGTGGTTTTTGGAAAGGTGGAAAAATTCATGGCAGTAGCCTATTATGTTTAAAGGGGATGCGCTAAGGTCTGTGTTATTAGTTAAGTACTAACATAGGTTAAGACTATTGTTACTAACCCAATGGATCTTTGTTATCTGCAATAAATGAATTATGAAATAAGGTAGCCCGCGAAATTAAAATTTTCTTAGGTTTTTTGCAATTTGCAGGTATTTGTAACAGGTTGTATGTTGATCTAAATATGATTCGCAGCCATACCAAATAGGGCTTTACAGAATTATAATCATTAGAATCAGCATTACAACCAGGGACTGCACAACCCCGGATAAGAGTTAAGCCGTATAAAAGGTTACCTCTATCATGAAGTATTTCTTTGAATGGGTTTTTACTTGAAACCCAGTAAAAGGAAAACCCAGTAAAAACGCATATCGTATGGGTTTTTGATAGACCGCTTAAAAAAACCCTATCAACGGGTTCAGCGAAAAATTAAAAAAATAATGTATGTTTTTTCCTTAAATTAATGCAGGTACAGGGGGGGGGGGGTTAAATTTCTGTTATTTTTTGCCTAGGACGCACCGAGATATTTGAATTTATATTTTTTAACATCTATGATCATTATTGCATGTACTAAAGAGTTCAATTTAGCTTGGCTACCTAGTAGCCACACCGTATGGGCTTTTGATTAACTACTTAGAAAAACCCAATCAAAACCCGGGTTACCAAATTTGAATGGGTTATAAATTAAGCCGTTCAAGTTCAAAAAGGTTACCCTTATCGTATGGGTTTTAGATTTACCGCTTAGAAAAACCCTATCGAAAACCCTTCCAATGGGTAACCAAAATGGTCCCTGATTACAACTCGTACCCCCTTATTACAAAACAAGGTTTATCTTCAGACCCAGGTTTAAAACATGGAGCCATTATTGAATTTCGAACTTTATTCCGACTATGGTAAAGTTCTTAAACACAAAACTGACTAAGTTTTCAATTTTGTATAAAGAACGGTATTTCAATCACTGTTACGTTCTTATTACAAAAAACTGGGGAAAATATAAATCTAGTTTTGTAATAAGGCGATCTAAGTTAAAAAAATCGTACTGAATGATTATTTCAGGAAATAATCATTC
This sequence comes from Tiliacea aurago, assembly GCA_948098905.1. NCBI lineage: Eukaryota > Metazoa > Arthropoda > Insecta > Lepidoptera > Noctuidae > Tiliacea > Tiliacea aurago. The sequence goes on from OX402577.1 coordinate 14,381,521, forward strand.
AGTAGGATTTTTGATTATGCCCTTTTTTTTAAAAACGTTGCCCCACTAGGATTTTTTCCTATATTGGGTGCTTTTATAAACATTTAAACTCACATAAACAAACAGCCAGACCCGGAACAACTACTTGTAGGTCATACAAATATTTTTTCCGTGCGGGAATCGAACCCGCGACACGCAGACCTACCCTTTATTTTTGAGACAACAATTTTTTATTATTTTTGGTAGCTGTATTTCTGGCAGTTGAGAGTATGATTATCATGCTCACTTAAATGTCTCGCTGATGGTGGCGCGTGTGTTGGATCATTCGGTTACCTACAAAATGGTTGAGCTGGATGGTGCTGATTCACGCGTCATGGTCGTGTACGGGCGCCGTCAGAAACTGGTCATCTCTTAACTGCCAGGGCTTATTTTGTAATCTTTTAATCTTATATTTTGAGTTGTTTAAAAATATTTTTTTTTTTTTACATTGTTCTCACTTATAGAAGCAACAAGAATAATGTACAGGATTTTGTAATATCTTGATTTTAAAGAGTGTCCTTGTAGTTTCTTGCCTGTTCTTCTCCATAGAGATCTACGTTTTGGAATGGGCAAATTGCTACAACTTTCAGACTAACTGACCGACTCTTTGACAGTTCAAAAGTCTCTGTAAATGGTTTAATTGATCTAAATGCTTTGAGTTTGAGTTTTCTAAGTCGTGTTATTTTTTTTTTAATTCCATAGGGCTTGTACCCGAGCCCTCCCAATCAAGGTATCATCATCAGGCCAGAGTCCCCCCCCCGCCCCCCGATATTGTATTGGGATATTTATTGTTTCATCAAACTATTTTGGACAGTCTTGTGGATGACGTGGGACATCGCCTACGGTCTCGCGGTCCAAGGGGCTTCGCGCCTTCAAAGTTTATGTAGCTTTCTTAAGCTCATGAAAAATATGCCGTTATTTAAAGGTTCTCTTCGTTTCTAATCTTTTCTGTATAAGTATTTCGACAAAATAACTCCGATTATGTACTCTATGAATGGTTAAAAGGAAATACGAGTTAAGCTATCCGACGTTCTTAAAATAATCGAGCTCGCAATTTAAATTTTATGTAGCTTTCATCGTGCGATGTAAATCTTTTGGAAAGTCGGTGCCCCTACCCAGGAGCCTGAGTGCGTTGGCTAGAAAAAAATAGAACTAAATAATAGGATAGAGCTCCTAGGATCAGGAGTTGCGTCGGAGATTATATAGAAAACAAATAAAGTGGTTATAGCTTTTATTGCAACGTATTAAAAGAATTTGTACTTATACAAATAAAAATAAACTTAGTCTTTAAAAATATAATAAAGTGTTATCACAGATGCTAAAGACTCCTGTTTCAGGAACATTTCAGTTTGATTTCTTTACAAACATTATTTACATATTTTGATTGTATATAATTTAACATAAACATTAGCCACATATTGCATTATAAATATTCGGTATTAAGTAAATTATACTACTAAAAGTAAAGATAATAAATTGTCAAGGTAAACATCAATATCATACACAATTTCCTAGCGTTCTGTATTTGGCCCAGAGACGCGTATGTTTCAAAAATTGCGTCCACCTGTTAGCCGCAAAATGAACGCACACTAGAATAACAGAATGACAGCACAATGACGTAGCGCAAGTCTAAGACGTAGCTGTCACGGACAACAGCTTAAAAAAGTTTTCCTGTTTGTTTAGTTATTTTTCAGCGCGACACTATCTAGACATAAATAATATAATCAAAGCAAAAATTATGAGAAAAAGAAATGTTGCTGCTAGTCTCCAGAACCTTGACCTTGAGACAGTTGGAACTTCATGATGACGTAGTGGAGTGAGTAGACTATTGTAACAAATCATAGCTGATATATCACCGTCAAGTTCCTCAAGTTGGATGTCACTTGCACGTCATAAAAGGGCAAGTTCTATTTGAGTAATTTATGCAGAATTGCACCAATGAAACTGAACGCGATCGGCACTTAGAAACAGCGTTCAAGAACTGTCAGTAAGGCCCGACGCCCAATGGCGGCACGGCATGGTAAGGTATTTTTAGGCGACGAATAAAAATATAACTTAATAGTATGGAAATAAAGTTGACATTTCAATATTAACGGAAGTAAGTACATAAACAATACCGCGGTATGCTAACATTCTATTAACATTGAAATTTCAACTTTAATTCCATACTAGTTACATAAAATGGCTCTTGTGATACAGGAACTCCTAGTACAAGAGCCAGGGCTACACAGATGTTTGTGACTTTGAAGTGTAAATAAAGAATTATTTATTTTATATTTTTATTCGTTGGCTAAACATACCTTGTTAGGCCGTGCCGCCAATGGGCCTAAGTCAGTGTCATTAAATAAAGATACTTACATTAATGTTGTGAATTGTTGTGGAATATTGACACTGACAGTTCTTAAACCCGGTTTCGCCCGTGCAATGGTAATTGTAGTCAAAACTGTTAAAGTAATTACGAATACTTTATGGCAAGGAAGAGCATTACAACATTTGCAAACATTCACACAAAACACAGTGCAAGCTTGATTATCTGGGTTCTTGATTATCAGAATCATTACAAATAAAAAATGTAAGGTTTCCTGTTCCACTGCTTTACATAGGTACTTACTGAGATAACTTGGATGATCATTTTTGTTGTATGCATAAAGTTCTGGCCGAGCTGAGGCGAATCCCGCGCGGGATGAGGTACGAAATTCGCTCGCGCTGATGGTGTCAACTAACTTGTATGAAGGTGTTCAACCAGCTGGCGCGAATCGTCGCGTGACTTTATAAACATTCAATTGACGCACCCAGTGCTACACCGGCAGTGTAGCATGCCGAGCGGAATCGCCTCAGTATGGACTAGGGACAGAGCTTAATTGAAGTTTCTCTGTAGTATTTTTCTTCTACAATAGATTACTATTACAAAGTGTTTTAAATTAAGTTACCCTAGTGTAAGCGCAGTTTTCTCATCAACGCCGGGAGAAAAGCTGGGGCAGGAGCTCTACTCTTTTTTCCATCGTCTATGTAAGGTCCTGGCTTGGACATCAACACAGTATGCAGTGAGGGTAGAGATCCTATTGAACAAGCCAGTTCTGGAGACATGTTGCGACACCCTTGCACATCCAGGAACTGAAGTTTACTGCAGTGCATACTTATTGCTTCCAAGGTTTTATCAGTTAGCTGATTGCATCCCTGAAAAAAGTTTTTTTTAAATATTATTTTATACAGATTATGTTCATTAGTTTTTGTGATGATGAGATGAGTTTTGCTGATATTTCACTTACTCTTAGTTCAAGTTGTTTTAATCTTTGCAAGTATTTGACTATTTCTTTCACAGCATCATCTTTTAGATTGTAGCAGTCTGTCAGATTAAAATATTCAATGCTGGGACAACTTTTGACTAGATGTTCTATTCCTTTACATGAAATTTGTTGACATCTACTTAAGTTCAGATTAATCAGTTCCTTGAAATTAAAAGCATAGGTCAAGCTCACATCTGTTATTCTATTGCATCCACTTATATCCAGTTCTTTAAGACCCCTCATGCGAGCTAAGGAGTAACCTGTGTATGAATCCTTTGTTAGTTTTTCACACATAAGCAAGACATCTCTTTTTCGTCTAGCATCACGAACTATTTCTTCTTCTGCTCTGGACCCCAAGTGGATCTTAGGCGACATGTGTGATTCATCAATACTTGACATTATTGGAACATCTTCCCCATCTTTTGTTTCAACTTTTCCCATACCAGTTAATCCAGCATCAGACACTTTATCACAATGGCTCAATTTTAAGGTTTGAAGCAACAATTGGTTCTTAAAAATGACTTGCACTGATGTATCAGTAACAGCATTGAAACAGTAGCTCAAGTTTAATACACGTAAGTTAGGAAGTCTTTCAGAAAGCATAATAACTCCAGTTTGGTCTATATTCAATGAGTTGATATCAAGTTCCTCAAGCCTTTCATTTTCTCCAACACAAATACCTTTCTCAAGACCATCCTTTGTTACCAGTTCACATTGTGATATATTTAAAGACTTCAATTTCTTCAACTTATTCAGTTCTGCTATTCCTGAGTCAGTAACAGCTCTACATCTTTGAATGTTGAGGTATTCCAAATTGACTAGATTTTTACATATATGCACAAGTGATTGGTCTGTCACTCGTGTGCACAAGCCTATATCAAGCTCTCTTAGAGAAGTTTGATGGCTAGTAAGAGATAATATGCCAGTGTTAGTGAGTTGATCACAGGAATGTACTTGTAAGGAGTGTAGCTCCAAATCTTTTACTTCTGATAGGGACTTTAGTGCAGCTCCATCAATGAGAGTACAAGAAAAATGCAAACGTTTGATATTTCTAGCTCTATTAACAATCAACCGGAGTATAAAATAAAACGTCAATACACTCTCTGATGGGTTTCGAAAAATATCAGTACTTGGAGGGTAGAACTTCTTGACTAAACCAAGATGGAACTGCAAGGAGCATGCTGATAGGTTTAACTCCTCTAGAGCTGGGGCAGCGGATACAAATCTATTGAACAATGCATCTGTCAAGTACTGATTACCTGACAGGCTTAAAGATTTTAAGTTTTCAAGATTGTCAGTTAAAAACCCATCACTCTTGCCCTCCAGCAGGCGCCCTGACATGAAAAGTTCTTTGCAGTGTTGTATGTTTAATGTTTCTAGATTTGTACATTTCTGTAACATATATACAAATACTTTTTCACAAATATCACAGCTCCTTAAGGTCAAACATCGAATGTGTTCACCCATTTTATTCCAGAATTCATTTTGTTTACTTGTTATTTCCACTTCATTAAATAAATAGTTGTAATATGTGATAGCCGATTCCTCAAATATGGTGAGTGGTGAGGATACTTCATCAGATAATACTGTTTTGTAAAATACAGCCACTTTCTTCTTCAAAAAGTATTGATCATTTGCAGCCAAGTACCATGAGCGGCATGTCTCACTGGCAGCTTTCCTATCAGATTTTGGTAAGTACTTGAAAAGATAAACTAATACCTGAAAGTAGTGTAAGGATTTAATAAAAAATATTGTGATCAGGGACCGTAAAACCCCGGTTAAGAGTTAAGCCTTTCAAAGGGGTAACCCATTCAATGGGTTACCTTTATCATAATGTAACCCATTGAATGGGTTTTTATACTAAAAACCCAAAGAAAGGGTTACTTGATAACCCATTGAATGGGTTTTATACTTGAAACCCAGTGAAAGGGTTACATGATAACCCATTCAATGGGTTCTATACCTACTTGAAACCCAGTGACATGAAAAAATCATAATATTATGTTACTTCGATATCCGCCCAGCACGCGTAGCAGGACCAATTCTATCTCTATTCTACCCAGGGACCATTTCGGTTACCATTTTAGAAAAACCCATACGGTGTGGGTAATTCTGAATGCCTTAAATTATGCCGTTCAAAAGGGTTACCCACACTGTATGGGTTTTTATCGAAAACCCTTTCAACGGGTAACCAAAATTGTCCCTGATTGTGATACAGATTGAATTTGATAACTTAATGATTAACTTAAAAATCAAAACAATGATCTAAATAATTTATTCTTACGCATACTACCATCTTACAAGTATATTGTAATTTTTGGGCGTACTATCGACAAGAGAAAAATCATCTACATGATCAATAATCACGTGAAAAAATGATATGACAAACAAAGAAAACCTTAGTAAAGCTAGCAAAGGAGGCGGAGGTATTGCTTTTTCAATGTGAAAATGTACGTACCTCAAACGGAAGCTCCATTTGTTATATTTGAATAAACTGAAAATAGTAATTTAATGTTAGAAACAAGGATAATTTTTAATTTATCATCTGCACTGAGATCCAAGTTTTATTTCCGTATTTTTTTTTCACTCTTTTGACATTGACAAGTCAACAACAGCTCACAGCTGTGTTTGACACTGACGGACGGCTGGAATTCGCCATTCACATTGACTTAAAAACCTATGGACCTGCCATACCTACAAAATTAGCGTGACTACCTACAAAAATCGAGTACTTTTTATAGGGTTTTTACTGCGAGTGCGAGAGAGAAAGCAAGTAACCGTTGACAGCACAAAGCACATTGCCGAGTTTTGTACCACAAAACTTGGCATTAAACATGGCGACCAGTCACGCATAGGCAGATTTTGACGTCACACAAAAGTCTTGCCAAATTTAGTCCTTGACAAACATTTAGATATCTCTTTTTTCATATGTAGGTCTTGATAAGTTAGAAAGAGACAAAACACTTTTTGACATGACTATGTCGATATGATAGATATTTGTGTAACTATTCCTTAGAATAATAAAACTATTCTTCATAAAGTAGAATATGCCCTCTCCATAGTATTCCTACCTCAATGGCCATTCTTATAGTCTGTGGGAATTCAAAGAGAGGTTTTTTTTTTTTTTTAATGGGATTAGTATTAGAATCTTTTAATTAAGTTCAGAGGGAGATCTTAGTTATTGAAATAACTTTCAAACAGGGACTTCTTGGCGGGAAAGTGAAGCGTCATGTTCAGCAGTTTGTTTAATTTTCCAAAATTTGTGAAATTTGTGAACGTGCATTAGTGTAGGCAAATGAAACAAAATAGTGCAACTTCGCTTCAAGTTCTCTCAAGAAGTCCGCGTGAGGTCTCAGTAAAGTGCCACATCTTTACTGAAACTTAAGGGGAGTGGGCGGGGATATCATCATCATGCATTTATAATTCTTTTCATCAATACTATACAAGAACTAAAACGTGACATTGGCTAAATGCACAAACCGTGCGAAGCCAGAAGGAAGAAAAAAAAAAAAAACTTTCAAACAAATATTTACTCATGAAAAGACACACTTCAGGAGTATTAATGTTCTGTGCACACTTCTATGTGCGTTTGCAACTCACATGTTGAAAACTCTGTTTTCTGTCAATTTATCGACTCGCGTTTGCATTGTCTCATTTGTTGACCCAAAATTTGTTTGACGTTTCATAGCTCTTGACAAGTTTTACAAACCAACCAATGTCATTACAAAATATTTCTATAATAATCTTGCAACATGCTGCCCACTAAATGTTTCATTCCGTCATGATTATGTGGAAAACACTAAAGTTAGCACTAAACGCAAGCTCTAAACAAGTTTCGAGAATAAACAAACAACAGCGAATGCAAACGTGACAAATCTTAACAAAACATGTATATTGATTAGGTTTCTAGACAGTGCGAACACAGCTAACAAAAAATCTTGAGACCTGTCTTCGAACCAAAACGCTGAAACATATCTCATTTTTTGTGCAGTGCGAACGCAAATTCAACAAACCAAGTTTTCCACAATAATCATCGGTTTTTCCCCTCATAAAATAATATTATTGAGTTTACCTTTGCTTTTGTTACCATTTGCAAAAAAAATGCATTTACGCAGTTTTTGTAATAAGAACGCAATAGTGATTGAAATACCGTTCTTTAAACAAAACTGAAAACTTAGTTCGGTACTCAGTTGTCAGTTTTGTGTTTATGAACTTTACCATTGTCGGAATAAAGTTCGATATTCAATAATGGCTCCATGTTTTAAACCTGGGTCTGAAGATAAACCTTGTTTTGTAATAAGAGGGATATTGTTTATACAGCTGTGCTACCTTCTGGTAGGTTCTATCGGTACTTGGGTGGCCAGCGGTTTGAGAGTCATGTACCTCCTTCAAAATAGCTACAACTTGCTTGACCGACAGGTATAAGTACCTAACTGAGGTGATTCACTCTCGGAGTCCGGATCGACACGGTACACGACTCCTTGATCTATGAGGTAACTCCTTTCTAACCATATTTTAGATGCAACATCATCAGGTCCCAAGCTCGTAAACGTTATTTTCCACTTCAGGGTCCGAGGTCTATTCCAGGCGACGCTGACTAGGTGTGGTGAAGCTGACTAGGTATCATCCCGGTAAGATCACAGATGACTACAAATACTGCAAATACCGCAATTGTCACTTGTGTTGCTGGAACAAATCAGTATACTCAGCGTTTATGCCACGACATTCGCCTTCCCTAGGGTATATTTAAATTGGAAATAAAAAAATTGGAGTTTCAGAGCCCAACGTAATGATCTGTCAGCTGGTGATTAAGTGATAGCAACCAGCAGGCTAATTGCGCAACGCAGTTTGTTTTGGAAGCAGATTCCAAATTTAAGCAAATTCCAGTCGGAATCGGTTTCCATATTTGGAATTGTGTAACAATTTTTTTTCCAATCCAGTAGAATTTTATAGAGGTGTACAAACCAATCGGCCAGAGTAAGTTTGCTTGCAGCGTTTTGTTTCATCATAAAGGAATTATTTGTTTCTGAATTATTGTGCTACAATTTAATTTTGTTTTCATTACAACTGATGGTCTACTAATGCTATTTGAAGAAAATGTCCAATGATTGCCGAAAAATGAAAAATCAATTTTTAAAACACTCTACCAAAAACTACCATGGTTGAAATACACGAACAATACGTTTTTCTTTACACGTTTTAGTTATCTGTGGCCAATGCAAAAATCGTAGAAAAGCAGTGTTGCCAACTTAGTGGGATTTCCACTAAACCTGGGGATTTGGGGCACCCCTACTGGCGGACAACATTTACCGAAACTACTGCGGATTCGAACGCTGATTTGGAAAGACTCACACACGCGCGTGTGGAGATAGAAAAACAACGTCATTTCGAAAATAATATGCCACGGGCAGATACTGCCAGGATAAAAAAAACCGTCGATAAGCCATTATTTTATAAGTATGTAACAAACATCCAAACACGTTCACTAACGTTTTCAGTATTGTGGTATTATATTAGGATGATGTTGAAAAAATTACTATGAATATGTTATGTTTTCATTTTCATTTTTAAATCTTCAAATGAACCTCCGAAAGGAGACCGAACGTCGAAATAGGAATAAAAAAAACGAGTGTGCTTTAGACCACACGACTAAAGTAAAACTTACAAAAACTAATTATACTTACTTACTTACAACAAAAGGCCTGCACTGTGTCTTAGATATATGAAACGCAACTGGATAAGAGAAAAAGAAAATGTGTGCTCGCACCTCTCTCTCTTGCCCCTACAGTAATATACGGAGCGTTACGAAACGTAACTCTCTCTCTTTATATCTTCAATAACATAACTCTCCCTCTCAACTTCCGCTGGCTCACTTCTGTAACGCTCTCGTCATGCATTCTCCAGCTTACTCCCCAAATCAAGCGTGCTAAAAAAGTTTTACTTCAAAAATAATTGAGCCGTCACAGGACGCCTGGCAGATGTGAAACATACAAATTATTTACACACTACTACATAAAGACTGTATAGAAGCGACGCGTCGCTACGCGACTTGCGTCACCCCCCCAGCAATCGGTTTTACATGCGGCTATAGATGTTTCACATCAAAAAGCGACTAATTTGAAGAACCGCCACTAGCACTAGTAGCCTGGGGGAAAAAGTTGGCAACACTGAGTAAAGTTATTATTATTAGGAAATTTCGCATTGTTTTGCCTTGAATTTTGTTTTTACTATTAGTTTATTTGTATTTTCAACATACAAAATTATATTTAATATTCTCATACAGAAACAAGGGCCTATGATATGTAGTTTCAGTCCTTTTTTCTTGTGGATTGTGGAATATCTTTGGAGAGAGTTCTGTGGTGTGGTGTCTTCGTTTTGTACTAGCTGTACCTGTAAGACTTTTGCTCAATAGCGAAAAGAACTTACCTATGTCAATACCATCACTACAAGTAAGTAAGCCAATATATATAGGAATAACGGGCATGTTCTGTGTCTTAGGGACGTGTGAACCTTCGTACAGTCGCCGGCACGTAACTTGGCAAGGTTTTGACGTAGTCTGAGTAAATATACGCATGTACAATTAGTGCAACGAAAAAATTATCACTTTTATTGCTTATCATTATTCTATGGTTATTGCCAGAATTTATTTTTAACGTGTCTGTTTAGAAGTAAGTTAAAGAAAGGAGAGAAACATCTAACGATTCTTGCCAAGTTACGTGCCGGCGACTATATCTCATTATAGTGTAGCTGCTGTAGGTACATTATTGGTCAGTCTACTTATGGATACGGACAACTATTCCTTTGTTGTGTAGACACAAGAACTTAATCTATTTATTGCGGTTAAACTAATTATTATAGTTAGTATGCCTGTCAACCTCACATTCTAACAACTGAAATTGTTAATCAATATTTTTGTACTTACTTAGCTCTACAAAACATTAATCATAATATTTTCGCAGACGGGGCAAGAGCTTAAAATACAAGAATGGAACGCAATCACAACACAACATATCAACCTCGTAAATCAACTATTTGAAATACTGGGGATTTTCTTACAAAGACTTGCTAGTGACAAGGCTGGACATGGAAAACCAATCTTCTGTAATATAGTCATTGAAGGTAAGCTTTTGACACATCTATACTAATATTATAAAGAGGTAAAGTTTGTGAGGTTTCTCTCTGGATCTACTGAACCGATTTTGAAAATTCTTTTACCCATAGAGCCACGTTATTTGTGAGCGTCTTAAAGCTATTCACAAGTAAAAATGTTTACCTCCCAACGAAGTGAGCACGGGTCAGCTAGTAGTTAATAATCAAACAGGAACTCACTTAATTTAGTACTTAATATATTTTCTTGAGCAAACTTTCTCCACATCATATATTTTATGTATACCTAACTAATGTTTACCATTCTAATTTAGTTGTTATAAAAAAATCTGGAGACTGAAAAATTGGCCCTAAATAAAGAAGAAATTAAACAACCAATAACAATGACTAGGCCGATGGCTTTTGTCCAGCCATGGGCTGAAAAACACCTAGTTGATTATGTGGCAAACTAGGCATTAATTTGCCACATAATGTTTGAGTACTTTATTTGAGCAGCAAATAATTAGATTTTTGTTTAAAACTAGGAGAGTTCCCGGGGCGTTTCACCTATGAAGACATGAAGGCAGCATGAATGATGTTGCCCCATTGCTGTTGCTGTTCACTTGGCTACTGTGTTCACTTTGGCTACTCCTGCTATTTACTTCTGACATCACTGCTCAATAACAAAAGTAGAAACTGAAGATTGTTCATAAAAGATAATCATTTAATTTTAGAAAACTTGTTGATTTATATAGTCTTGTTAGATACTGATATAAACCTATGTACATATTGTGTTAATTGATAACCTGTAAACTTTATTATGAAGTATTTTAATTATGAACTTTATAGGCACAAATAAAAATAACTTGTTATGAAATATTAAGAATAATTGAATACTTATTGAGTTTTTTTTTATAAATAAAAGTGATTATTATAGTGATGCTATTTTGAAAATAGTGGTGTTTGCTTTAATTAACTGTCATTCATTAGATATGTATAGATAAATAGAAAGAAATAAATTATGGTAAACAAAAAAACAACTTTTATTTATGTTTTATCAACCAACTGACAATAGCATTTATTCACATTTAACATTTGGCATCTAATGTCTTCCTGTGGAAGTCATCATGGATAATTTAAACTGCTTGATATTGCTTGCTATGAGCGCATGAGAGAAAGTTTAAATTTTTCCTGATTAATGTAGTTAAGTGTGATACCTGAAAAAGAAAAAGAATTTAAGTAAACTCTCATTACATTCCATTATCCATTACATCCATCCATAGTCTAATAGGCCTCTTCCTTTAATACTTCAATACACAATCTATCTACTTTATAGAACAGCAATATTCTGCTTTATACAACAATAATAGGTGCCTACAATTCTATTGGTAAGCAGACTTGACTAAAAAGTACCGAAGCAAAGATACTTTATAAAGACCCCAGTGAGTAATCTTATTTAAATTGAATAATTGACTTGGATATTCTTACGAATAATATCAATCATTGAAAAACATTCAAGATAGGTACTTAGATATTTATTTTCAGTTGCCTTGTTAAAATTTGCTAAGTAAATATTCATATAAGTTGGTAGAAGGTTAGGTAGGTAACTATAGAATGGGCAGCAGCATTCTCTATGCATTTTAACACCATACTGCGATCGCCAACCCACCTGCCAAGCGTGGCGATTATGGCACCCGCCCCCCCCTCGTATGTATGGTAGGTACCTACCTAATTATGTTTGATGATGCCTTACCTACCTATATTTTGTATTCACCAGTAACTAACAAAATAATGTTGCTGTGCTCATCAAACATCTTTGAAGATATATTACCTTGAACAGACAGTCAGACCATGATGTGGAAATTTATATGTATGGTGGTGTACAGTTCATCGAAGTCCTTACATAATCCATTGACAAATGCTTATTTCTGTGCTTGTTTTTGTTCTTCGTCTTTACGTAGATTTATTGCTATTCAATTAAGTAAAACCTCGAATACATACACAAGTTGTTAAGCTTGTGGCTCATGGTAAGTTTGTTACGGTACGAGGTATGAATTTGTCTTTCCTTATAATGTCACTAATATACCTAGTTTCTGAAATATCATAATAAGTATCTCTAATTGACGACGCTAAAACCAGAGTGATCTAAGTTTGTTACCCAAGGAGGTAGAAAAAACATAATAATTATGTTTTTTCTACCTCCTTGGGTAACAAACTCATTTTTGGTAAAAATGTCACTTAGATCACTCTGGTTTTAGCGTCGTCAATTTAGGTTGTAAAGCACATAACAAAACAAAACTTTTACAGTTATTTTAGAAAATTGATCTCACTGCCTTGCTAGCTAAAATACCACTAATATTGATTTATCATAGATTTTCTACACCAAAACACATTCACAATTTATCAAGAAGATATTCACATAGATAATTTCGTAATAATTATGGAGATTTTATGACTAAATCCCAAAAAATGTACAACGAAAAATGATAGCGACCAACTTGTTGTCTTCGCTTTCGATTCAAACAAACTCGTTGGTTTCAAACCAACTAACAACTGTCAAAATGGTTACGCAATTCGAATATTAGCGTTTTTAGACGCATATCGTTCACTCTTTAGCGTCTCAAACAGATTCGAATTGGTTCACACATTATTGGTGTTACGCAATACGAAAGTCGTAAAATAAAGCAAACTCCGATCGGAATGAAGCAAATTAGTCTGAATCGTTTGCAGAAAATGCGTTACGCAATTAGCCTACAGTGTAGACGCTGCTGACCACTGCCAATCACGATTGGTTGACCGTCTAGGTAAGGCCAAAAACGCTCCACCGCCCCCACACTACAGCGAGTACCTCACCTCACGCTTCGTGGTGGAGTAGTTGCGTTCAGTTGCATTGAGGAGTCGGCTGGCATATTTAATTGGCATTTCCTGATTGCGATCGCCCTGAAATAAAACTGCGCCCAAGGCGTAGTTACCTACTTGCGTCAGTGAGCAGAATGAAGGGACGACTGAAATCAGCCTGCACCAGTATTGTAGCTGTGGTCAGTAGACTCTTTAGCCTGTTCTGAGCCCTAAGAACATACTTTGACTTTTCCTAGTCAAGCGTGTCAATGGATCGGCAACTTTTGAGAAGTTGGGTGTGAATTTTCTGAACTTTGAACATGTTTGTAAAAAGGTTCTCAGGTGCTTTAGATTTCCTGGTACCTTCATCTCGAGTATAGCACTCACCTTCCCTGGGTCGGTGGAAACACCTTTTTGTGTAATAACGTGACCGAGATATTTCGCTTTTCCGAGCAAAAGCGCACTTCTCCCAATTCACATGGAGATAAAAATTCGGCCAGACGTTTAAAAACTGCCACGAGGTCTTGCAGATGCTGTTATATTGTATCCCCATGGTTTTGTTATTGTTATTCATAATTTAATTGTTTAGGTAACTATTTTACTTCGATGGTGCTAGTTTATCATTTGTCACTTCGAGTTACAGCTATAGCTTTATGTAAGCGGGCACGCCCATTATGCCTGGAGGCTTTTATTTAGGTACGTTCTGTTTACGTTTTTTTAGATTAATTTTTTATTTCTCTGCTTGAGTAGGTATAGTTTTCAACGATTTTTTTTTTGTTGTAGTGGCGTGTATTTTAGCTAACCTATGGCAAATAATTGAATTTAATGTTTTGTGTTGCGTAATGTAAATTATTTTTCGTACCACTTGCTCAAAAAAGTGACATTCTATGCCACAAAAACCGAACATAACAATAGTCATTTTTAATCTGTTAAAAACAGGGAACGAAAATTGTACTGAATTTCATTCATCCTCTAGGGGGAGAATGTGATTTAAATTTGGAATACTTACCGAAATTTATGTTGAACTAGGTACATTTGTGTTTACACCATTGAGTTTGTATATAAAGCATTATACATCTTTTTGCAAAAGGAATACGCATTTAATAAGCAGTTATGATTATTAAATAAAATTACGAAAACCGACGAGGCCGTATTAGCTTGATGCCTTTGCTTTTCCGAAAAAAAAATATTAGTCTAGGAATTTGCCGCGTTTTGTTTTCTTCAAATACATAAACGTTAAGTTTATTTTAATTTATTTTTATAAATAAGTTAATGTTCTAAAATGCTTATCTCATATTATTATTGTGTTAATTTTTTCGCAAATGGTACGAAAAGTTGAGTATTTTCCTCGGTGATAAAGCTGTCTTAGTCTTGGGTGAACTTAAATCCCTCACTTCGCTCGTGATTTAAGTTTTTTACACCCTTGCTACGCTCGGGAGTAAACCTCGAGTCCTTCGTTACGCTCGCTATTTAAATCGTCATCCGCGACAGAAGACACTGCTTTATCCCCTTGGTTAATAATCTACTATTACATACTATTGTATAGAATCAAGTTTTTCTAACTGGACAGACAGCTGTGCTGCTGGGGACTTTGTTGCGCCACTTCTTCTTCTTCCCAACTAAAGCACTGGGAAGTGGTGCAAGGCGGGGCATTTTTGATCTTATGTAATTTTAACGCTCGAAAAGTGCTAATTAGCCTAGTTTGAATAAATTACTTTTGATTTTGATTTTGAGATATTACTAACAGATCGTTTAATAAGCGAATAAAGTTAAATTTTGTAAAGCAGAGCAGGATCAGAGCCAATCGATGAGACGATGAAAGGTAGCTGGCGCGTTGCGAGCACAAACGGCATTCTTTTAAACGGTAAGTACCTTAGAGAACAGATAAAATTGAAAAAAATGGTTTTGTCTGAGCTATCAGCTGCCCAATATGATGATCGTAAATACCTACTCATTAGTGTACTCATGTAGCAGTGCCGTTTTGTGCTCTGAAGTAATTCGTCAATGCGTGGCATAGGATAATAAGCCTCCAGCAATGGTTGTCTTTCGATTGTGATGATGGTGATAAAGAAGAAGACGGAACACGGAGGCGCCACTGGTAGGTACGGCCTCTAATAAGAGACTTGGAGAAGGAAACGTTTTTCCTCGGATTCAGCTCGTGACAGTGAATAATAAGTACACAGAAATACACAAGAAGGCCTGTGCCACAACTATGAAGTCACCTTTGATCACTGGTTCAAAGAATGCAAGAAGTTGAAAGATAAAACACAATAGGCCCTTCTGGAAGCGTATATACAGGGCCCGAAACGGGACGTAACACTGGGAATCATGATTAGACCCGCAACCTGCCTGTTTCTCCCCTTACACCTCCTCACCTAACCCGTACAGTTTTAGTAAAATTAAAGTTGTTACAACCGTACCCAGGCAAAAATCAAACCCATTTACCAACCTCCCTAATGTCTGGATTTTTCGGAGTTGCGATAAATGTATGAGGAATTGAGGATATTCTAATTATCATCCACCTTCTCATCACTAGTCGCTATTCTCGAATGATAAGCTAGTATTTGATAATAATACTAAGTATATGCGGTCTATGTAATGCGGTTGAAATAATCATCCTTTATTGACATCGGTAATTCCCTAGACCCGTCTTGTTATCTATATCTACGTAACTAAGAGTATATTACACGTCAGTATTACCTACATACCTACTTCTATTGAATTTGTGTCACTCTAAATTGTACAGAAATTATCCTAATCACTCCATGTAGGTATCGGCAAGCGTAGCGTAGGACGCCCGCCGGCCAGCCAAGTGACGCAACGTTGGCGAGGCCTATGTCCAGAGAGAACTGCGATAGGCTGAGATGATTGATTGATCTGAATCACCATTTTCAACACCTTAGGTAGCTTCCTACTTAGGTACTGCTCATTATCTACAATTCGTCGTCGTGTGATTTGTATACGATTTGCGACTACACCTTGATGTTCCGGTTCTGTTAGTGGTTTGTTTATGTGGTCACGGTGTGTCTAGGTAGGCGTGGTGACAACTGGGGTGGTTTTAGTGAGGTTAGAACTCCTCGGCCTTATCTCCGAATGTGTGGGCCACTTTAATAACGTTATACAGCAAAGTGAACGGGAAGAAACTCCAATAAACAATAGTAAAAAAAGCCGCACCGACTGCTCCTTCGGCTCAAGAACTGTTTGCTGCGAAGCGTGAACTAAGAAGGAACTGGCAAGCGAATAGGGATCCTAGTGTCAAGAAAAAACTTTATGCACATGCAAAGCTAAAGCAGGCTCTGTAAGAAACTAGAGATGCAGGAGTGAAGTGACACCTGGAAAAACTAGACGCATGGGACTGCAGCCTCTAACCACTCTCTATGGAAAGCTACACAAAAGCTAAAAAGACTTCAACTACACCAACCTCCAATCAGAAGACTTAAATTGATAATACATGGGCCAACTGATGTCGAAAAGGCTTAATATTTTGCTAACTATCTGGAAAGTGTCTTTATTACTTGTATACTTTATTAGGTATTCCACTACCATAGTCACAAATAATAAGCTCAAGCTGTGTGTGGGTGTGGTGTGGAGGTAGGGTGTTCAAGATTGACCACAATAGGTCCTTAAGATAATCCCACGGAGAAAATTTGGGAACAAACGAATCTGGTGAAGTCAATGTCAATCAATGTAAACTTTTGAGCAACACTTGAGATCTTAGTATTATCTCGGAAACATTCTTCTAAAAGTTTCAACTGTGTTTCGAGCTGCATGGTTTCTGACTCCGTTTGTTTTTTAAGCCTAACAGCTGTAATGGAGTAACAGCAGGAACTATCCTGTAACTTCTCCAAAGAAGAATGGTGCAGTTTCTCCAACTATCAATCAATCTGCCCAGCCTTTTCCCAACGATGTTGGGGTCGGCTTCCAGTCTTACCGGATGCAGCTGCATACCTGTATTTTACATGGAGCGACTGCCTATCTAACCTCCACAACCCAGTAACTGGGTAATGATACCCCTTGGTACAACATGGATGTCAGACTCTCAGCCTTCTGACGACTCGTAACGACTTAGCTTAACGTGCTTTCTGAGGCATGGAGGAGTCTTGGTGTGTAAAGATGGTCACCCATCCACGGACCAACCCCGGCAAGCGTAGCTTAACCTGATGGATCGACCCGTGTGGCTGTTATTACTGAGCCACGAGCTCCACCAACTATACAGGGTCATATTAAATTAGCTAGCAAAACTCTGCATACGTGATGGGTATCTAAACACGAAAAATAAAAAAACCGGCCAAGTGCATGTCGGACCACGCACAATGAAGGGTTCCGTAGTTGGGATGAATTTATCCCAAAAACAAACTTAACATTGTAGTTGAAAAACATGCTCTCCCATACATCGATATACGTTACGGTCAATTCTCCAACTGCAAATTTAAGTTGGTCGACTATTACTCGTTAACTTGTGAAGCCTACTTAGCTGTGATAGTTTTCCTTTTAATTTCGTTATATTTATTATTGCCATGAATTTTTTCACATATCCAAAACCAATCATTTAGCCGGCAGGGGGGGGGACACTTGACTCTAACAAAAAATAGCACTTTAAAGCTTAATATTACGCAAACGGATTCCTTAATTGGAAAATGGTTTCGACAAACCCTCAATATTTTAAAACGGCCTATCCAACGATACCCCACACTATGAAATAGACGAGAAAAAAAATATCATCCCCATTTCACGTGTAAGGGAGGTACCCTAAAAAAAAAATGTTTTTCATAATTTTATTTTACCATTTTTTTGGCATGATTAATATGTATACCCATGCCAAATTACAGCTTTCTAGGACTAAGCGTCTCTGAGTCTCTGACAGACAGACAGACAGACAGACAGACAGACAGACAGACAGACAGACGGACATGGCGAAACTATAAGGGTTCCTCGTTCACTACGGAACCCTAAAAATGAAAACGATTTTTTTTTGGGGTCAATGACTTTTGGTAGTGGTTTTACTGGAAGTATGACTTGAGAAAATCTGTTTTTTTAATGTTTAGTTATCGATAGTATCGATACCCATCACGTCTGTGAAGTTTACACAAAAAAAACCGAACAAGTCCGAGTTCAACTCGCGTGGTGAGGTTTACGTACATCAACCATGTTTTTAATCCCAAGATAATTTATCCCAAGAACAAACATAACATTGTTGTTGAAAAACATGCTCTCCCATACATTCCAACTGCAAATGTAAGTTTTGTACGCATAATATTAATAGAATTTACCTGGTTATTTAACACCATGAACACCATCGACTTCTTATAGATTTTCCTGTCATCTACGAGTATAAGTAAAGAACTATTTTCTGTGTTTTTTTTAGAATGATCCATATTCATCTTTTTTCTTAAATAACTTTAAAAGTATTTAATTTAAAATTATAAAATATATATCTGATATCCTTACAACAAGCCCTTTTATTTCATATGTCACACGGTACAGTTTGCAATATATTTTTTTTCTAATTTTCCCCCAGAAGTGACCTCATATTCAAAATTCATATAAGTACGTTACACGTCCGTGTTTGGGTCACAGAAATTAATGTGTGTAGCAAATTTCAACTTAATCGGTCCAGTAGATTCGGAGTAAATTGGCTGTGACAGACGGACAGACAGACAGGCACACGAGTGATCCTATAAAGGTTCCGTTTTTTTCTTTTGAGGTGCGGAACCCTAAAAAATAGATGTTTTAAAATTATATTTCAAGTAGGTAACTAAACTACCGGTTGATGACCCTGTTGAGACCAGCCTTCTCAACATCGCCGCGCGCTGGCGGCACAGAACGAGGCGTGCGGGGGCAGCGGCGATCAAGACGGCCGCACGGCTGGACGCGGGCCGCCGCGCCACGCCAGTCAGCTGTTGTGTGTTGCACGCCCAGTATAGTATAAAGTACTCGGTGTTACGCCTTCACGCATGGCTGGGCTTACGCGTTTTATTAACGTCTATAAACTAAACTTATTCTTGTTTACTTTTAACCGACACAGTCTTTTGTAATTTCTTA
This sequence comes from Tiliacea aurago, assembly GCA_948098905.1. NCBI lineage: Eukaryota > Metazoa > Arthropoda > Insecta > Lepidoptera > Noctuidae > Tiliacea > Tiliacea aurago. The sequence goes on from OX402577.1 coordinate 14,400,792, forward strand.
TTTCCTTTTATGTTTATTACGCATGATAAACAGACACTGTCACACTGTGCCACTGTTCAGTCATTTTTGCTCCGTTACGACCTATCGTCGCGATCAGACCCAAAAAAATAAACTTATCAAATTCATTTATTTTATCATGTTTATACCCATCAGGTCTGCGTAGTTTCCCTAGCAGATTTAATTGTACCCTGTATAATCAGTCAGTCGAAGTGAATTTAGGGGTCGTGTGTGGGTCAACAAAGATGGCTCTTCTTCACAATAGTGAACATTTTGTTTGCTTACACATTATCTGTGATCAAAATGGAATTATTTTCTCGTCATGATTTGTTGAAAAAATTAGGTCGTTTTTCAATCTATTTAGGATCTTTGAAACAAAATTGCTAAAGTAATGCGGTGGCCATGGCCTTATAAACGGCACTTAGGGTCGCATTTTGCCCAGGGAGAAAGAAATAAAGAAAAAGCGTTTGTTGTTATAGCGGCCATATTAGTACACACTCTGTGAATATTTCAAATGTCTACCTACGGTTCAAAAGATACAGCCCTGTGACAGACGGACGGACGGACGGACAGCGGAGCCTTAGTAATAGGGTCCCGTTGGCACTCTTTGTGTATGGATGAAAAAGTATTAATTGGGAATCGCACAGGAAGATAGCTTGCTATGGTACGCACCCATTTAAATGTTTTCTGATTGCCTGACGCACAAGTTAGGATTATTATCTACTCAACGGGTACTTCAGAGAGACGTCTAACATGTGTCGAGCTTTCGGCAAAGTAAACTCAAACATTGGTCGGGATAGCACATGTCTTGCGAGTTTGCGCGCAAGGTTACAATATTGTTATTGCCACTTGTTGGGCGCCAGTAAGCTCAGTACGCGGGAGGACCCGCGCGTGGCACGTGTCGCGCACTCCCGACGCCGCGCACTTTTACTTTCCCGATAAACTTTACCGCTACTTCTTACAGAGCGTACGTTACTGTGTAAACCAAGTTCTAAGTGATTATAGAAGGTGAAATGAAGTGATAGTTGCATTTTTTAAGCGCTGGTAAAGCGTGGGACCATGTCTCGAAGAAAACAGGCTAAGCCGAGGGCGCTTAAACGTAAGTTTATGATAAGAAAATATGTTAGATGTTATTATTTATTAGGTTCTCATTTAGCCTATAAATTGCTATTCCGTATGCTTTAATTAATCAAATTGCGATCTACCTATTTAGTTAATTTTTTTTTCACCCTTAATTTGTAAGGATGTTCAAGTTGAATGTGGTATGAATTTAAAGTCCTTGTGATCTTCAAAAGTCAATAATTTTCAATATATCTTTATATCCAGTAAAAACTTTGGGCCTCAATCCTCAACAAAAAAGGAAATAATGGTTCATGAGTACGCTCTTTTCATGAGTCAAATAAGGCAAGTTTCGGCTCTTATGGATAACAACATCCTAGTTAGTGCTAGTGGCACTGCAATCACCAATCAGGTGGTCAGCCGTGGTGTATGGCAATCTTTGAATATTCTTTTTGCTATCGATAAGGAAAAGCTAACCTACTTATTTATTTATTTTGTTAGGAAAACAAAAAATGGTATAATGTATATTATCCAAGATTACAAAATTATTGGAAGTGGGTTAATGTTAATCCACGAAGTTTCACACAGATTATCTAGGTAAAAGATACCGTAAAGAGTTAAAGACATAACATTGTTATTAACATAAACACAAAGGAAAAGACAGGAAGAGAAAAAGAGGATGCTCTTTAACTAATAGTAGAACATGCTATATGGGGGATGCGCTAAGATAGCCCGCAAAATTCAAATTCTCTTACGTTTTTTGCAATTATTTGCTGGTCAGTAACGGGTTGTATGTTGATCTAAATATGATTCGCGGACGTTACAAATATATGGCTTTACAGAATTATTATCATTTGAATCAGAAATACAACTCTAAGGTCGTAGAATCTAAAAAACTAAGAGTTAGTTGTATTGCATATTTTAAAGATAATAATAAGATTCGAAGTCAAATAAGGAAAATTTGAAAGTGAAGAAACGGCCGATACTAACTCGAATTATCGCGGGCTATCGGCCCCCCTGGTTTGTAATCGCATAATAATTATGTTGCCGTACCTGTAAATCTTGTATTAAGTACATGACTCTAGTTGCCTTAGACTGCGTCTGTGTATATTTTGTATTTCAACAGTTTTAAATTCAAATACCCAGGATAATAAGTAGCCTATATTCTTCTCCAAGTCCCAGGCTACCCACATAACTGTCGATTTTCATAACAATCGGTTGAGTGGTTTCCGCGTGAAAAGATAACAGACAGAAAGATAGACATAGTTTCACATTACTTATAGTATTTAGTATAGTATGGAATGTATGGTTAAACAACATGTCCCAGAATTAACGCACAAACTCTTAAGGGGTCTTTTTACTCATCATTATGAATAACTTTTAATATGGGACCAAACCAGAAATCGCAAAAGAAATATCTGCTGTTCCCGACATTTATGTTCGAATAACTCGTCAAAATGTAGGGAACAGCCGATTCTTTTTCGCGATTTCAGGTTTGTCCCAAAGTAAAAGTTGTTCATAATGATGAGTACAATGACCCCTTAAGAGGTTGTGCGTTAATTCCGGGATATTTTGTATATATTGCTACTGTGTCCAAAAATGTGCAACTAAACTATTTTCAGAAGTTAGTACCACAGATATAATATAATCTATTTATAGATAAAAACAGATTGTAGTACATGTAACAGTTTTCACAAAGTAGGTAGTATGAAATCTCTGGCAATCAAGTGGGTGACGTGCTGTTCTCCTTGCTAGGCTATGAAATAGCCTGTATTAAGGAGTAACAGTGCCGATCCCCTCTAATTGTATTACTACAATTTAAATTTACAAGTTATTTTTTTTTAAAACAGATATTAGTGCGCTAGCGCATTTGTGTGCATGTGTGTGTGTGTGTGTGAGATAGACAGATAAAAGCTGTGAACTCGTCGAAAAAAATTGCATACAACTGTTGGCCGCAAAATGCACGCACACTAGAATAACACAATGACATGACGTTAGTGTAAGAGGTAGCTGTCACGCACACCAACCTAGCAAAGTTGGCCTGTTTTTCTTAGTTCTTTTGCAGCGCGACACTCTATCTAATCTAGACATATAAATAATCAAAGGGATGCAAACTGATGCTAAAGCAATGTGTTATACCAAACATACCTCGATTGCCTCAGTTTCCATCTCCGTAGACCATGCGAGAAGCAAGCTTCTTAGCAACAAAGCTAAAAACATGGTATTCTAACAATAAATTAAGGAACTAGGCTTTCAAAATTCACTTGCATACCTACCCTCGAATATTATTCCTCACTTCAGGTCCATCCAAATTACGTAGTACGTAGATTAAGTAAACAATGAATGGCTTGGCGTCAATGAGAGGGCGTCGGTCCGGGTGATGGACGGACCGCGGCGCGCTGCGGTCGCGGCGCCCTAATATCAACGTTTTATCAGTGACTGGTCGCGGTCGCCGCTCGGCAAACATCGCGCCGATGTATTTTCTGCATGCAGCTACACTGTGGGCTTAAAGGATGACCCGTCGTCATTACTGACGCATTCCTTTGGTGGCTACGTTAGAACAGTTTGATAGTTGCAAGCAGGGTTGTTGCTGATGCATATTTTTTTTACATCAGCGGATGGTGATGCTGATGCTGATTTTCTATCATTGACATCAGCGGATGCTGATTTTAATTATTTTCTTAAAAACAGGGAAAAAGTTTTTTTTTAAATTTATTTAAAGGGCTTTGTCGCGGTGACCATCCGCGTGCGGTCAGCGTGACAGGAAAACCAGCCTAAGTCTAGTTAGGTCATAGTAGATCCTGACGTGGATGCTGATGCTGATGTTCGCAACAACCCTGGTTGCAAGTATGAAGTAAAATATCTCTCGTCGTTGTTTCGAGAGATTTTTAAATCGACGCAGATGATTAGTTATTTTTGTACATGACATTCAAACACATTTAGGATTCTACGTATCCAAAGATGTAATGTTATGCAGACTACGCGGTGGAATGGGGCGTTTGATTCCTTTCATGATAGGTAATGATCAAACTTACCTTCACAATAACAGCTGGTTTAAACAAAATAGAAAAGGTTTTGTCAAAGATTTGCAGTAGAGAAGCTTAGCTTAGAGTTGAGAAGAGTTCAATGAAGTCGCCCAAACTTTTACTTACATTTCCCGAAAGTTTTAAGCTGTTTTTAGGGTTCCGTACCAAAATGGTAAAAAGGAACCCTTATGGTGAGAATAAGTCTGTCTGTCACACCTGGATATCTCAAGAACTACTAATGCTATCAACTTGAAATTTAGAATAGTTTTAGATGTCGTTTGCCCAACTATTTTGCAAACAAGATAGAAATTTAAAAAAATATACCTTTTTTGCAAAACGGACTGAAAGGGGGTCTTAAAAAGTTGAAGTGGAGCTACTAAGGCATGTGGGATATTATATAAAGGAGCGCTATTTGCACATTCTCAACAATTTTTTTGTTTTTTTTTAGGCATCATAGTTTCCGACTTTTGATGAAAAATGTAAAAAAAATACCGTTCACCCCCTTATCTCCGAAGTTTCCATAGATAAAAATCTGAAATAAGTCTATGTGATACAAGTTTATGTAAAGATTACAGGTAAAATAAAACGATGTCTCTAGCACAGTTTATCAGAAATCATCAACATCATATATACGTACGGAACCCTCGGTGCGCGAGTCCGACTCGCTCTTGACCGGTTTTTTTTGTTGATAGATTTTGAGTAGCTGTTACTCATCAACATCATATATACGTACGGAACCCTCGGTGCGCGAGTCCGACTCGCTCTTGACCGGCTTTTTTTGTTGATAGATTTTGAGGAGCTGTTACTTTATCATTGTTTTTTTTTTGTAATACTGAACGCTTTCAGATTCCACAATAAAAGAAAATAAATACTTGGTTTAGTTAGTGTTGATTACATAAGACTACATTACATCAGAATTTCAAAATAATACCTAGATCTATGTAGTTCTACAGTTCAGTAAGTACTGAGAACAATGTTATTTGTTGCAGAACTAACAGCTATGTAATGTAGTAACTTTATGTATCGATCTAGTGGCGTCTAGTACTTTCGTAATGCGTCCCGGGGGGAGCGCGAGGATGCTGCGACTCTCCGGCTGGCTCCAGGGATACCTAATGCAATACTAGCTCTTCAGTACGTTTGTGTATACGTATAACGCACTGTGTTATGGCTTCATTGTTGCTTTCTGCTGTTGCAGTGTTTGTTTTACAATCACAAATTATGATAGACAAAGTAAGTCCACTTGTTCGTCAGTCCGTCAATATCGTGAGTAAAATAATCACGATAATCTACTTTTTGTAAGAAAATAGCATAGTTTACATAAACGCTTTCGAAAATCAGGCTCACCATAAAGGCTGCTACATACCGGAGCCACTCGCGACGCGACACAAAGGCACCGCTCGTCGCGCGACACACGGGGCCTTTGTGTCGCGTCGCATGTCGTGCCAGTATGTAGAAGCCTTTAAGATGGTAGGTAAAACCGCCGCATATTCGTCCTGAAACAGCGAAGGCGTTCAAGGATGCGTTGCCAGAATTCGTCTCATCCTCCCATTACCATACCTAAATACTCAGACTTCTTTTGATTATGATTTGATCTATATATACTGGGTCCGTTGCCAGGTTACCCGGCTTCCTCGCTGGGGTCCAATAACACGTCAATTTCAACGTCCCGTCCCTCATGCGGAGGAATTAAAATTTTACATCCAGTGAAAATGTTAATCCTTCCCTGTCCCAGGCACACAATAAAAACAAATTGCTGTATCTTGAATTTTTTACTCAACGTCGTTTTCTACCTGCTCGAGATTTCAAGGACCATAATGTATCTGCTTAGTGATGGATGATTAGGGAAAAGCACCTAGATTAGGTCAGTTAAGGATGGACAGGAAATTGATTTGCATAAACTACATTCATACATACATAAACTCACGCCTTCATCCCATGGGGGTAGGCAGAAACTATAGAACGTCACTTGCTACGCTTCTTACATACTCCTTTTGCTTCGCCTACGTTCATACATCTAGTCATACACGCACGCCGGTTGCGAGTACTACGCACCTGACCTTTCTGAAGAACATCACCAATTTGGTTACTATATGTCCTTCTAGGGCGTCCCCTCCCGGCATTTGCATAAACTACTGTCAGTTTAAAAAAAAAATAATCTAATAATAATCATGATTCGATAAGAACACAGATGTTATAAATGCAGGTACAATGCCCAAAACATCTTCATCATTTTCGAAGCAAAGAGATTGATTTTTATGGCACACCAGAGAAGACCAATATCTTCATGAGCCTTCAGCCAAGTAACAAATACCTTTCCAAAATGTCGTAAGTAACTTTAATACAAAATTCAAACGTCCAGATTGTTGAAATATTCAAGCGGGTCCATAGTATGCATAATTTGTAATTATGTACGTAACATAACGGATTGATCGGGGGTGGAAGGTGTAAAGATCACAATAAACCGTATGAATGTTTTATTCGAGGTAAAAGCTTCGGATGGACGTATTTGTAAGCCTTTTGAAGAGGGTTAAGTCAATTTGGCTTTGAACGTCAACTTTTTTACTGAGCTTATGTTCTCCGATGTTCAGACTACACTAATGCAGTTGGGATAACTTAATTTTGAAATTAAGTCCTGTTTTGTATCTTTATTTTCCCTGGTTCTAGCTTTTATTAGGTATTGAAAATGTCATACCTTTATTCAAATGTGTAACTATACCAAATCATACAAGAGCCGCTGGATTGTGGCGCCAGTAATATAGATATCTGTTTCAATGGTTATTAAAATTAATCAGTGCACTGTTCTTCTGCACTTATTGCCTTGAGCACCGTTATGTGAAACGATAAGAAGTTGATGGGCAGGCCAGGGCGTAGGGCGTAAGCGCTCACAGGGCTGACAGCAATCTCTGATTATAAATCAGCATACAAAAATATTTTTGGACTTTGTACAGAAAACTCAAGCAATTCAAAGTGTCAATAGCAAACTTGACTTACGAATTTACTAAGATTTACTGTCCGGAAAAGTCCGGAAAACTAAATCTAATCAAAAGTGACAGCTTGCATTAGACCTACAAAAGTATTCTTCTAAAACCATCCATCAATTAAAGATATTATTAGTCTAGAAACGTCAATCCAGCAGCTGTAGCAGCCCTAGGTGTTGCGCGTCCATAAAACTTGTAGAGGCCCCGCAGAGAATCGCTGGGAAATTTCCCCTGGGTGGCGCGCACCTCCCCAGTGCCTCTGGGAAATACGCTAAAGCCATATCATAACAGTTTTATGCTGATGTTGACCTCTCATCTACTGTTGACTGCCCGTGAGTTGCTTAATCCATGTAATTTGCTGTGCTGCTGCGCTCTGCAGACGCAGATGATGAATCTAGTTAGCTCTCGTTATGTTTCAGTAGTTGGCTATGCATATAAATATCAAAGTCCCATCGTTCTTCTGCATCTGATCTATGATTCTGTTTTGATCGATACATAACGATGTTTATTGCTTTGGCATCCATTTGAACTATTTTTGTCTAATAGTTAACGGTCTCCATTGATGCCAAAGTGTAGATTCTACGTAGAAAAGTTTGTATTTTAAGATTTGGTAGTAGCTAAATAGTGAGTGACATTGTTGGCTTGTTTAATATTACATCCTTAGCATAATTAAATTAGATATACCTGTATAATGTAGCCTCGCTTCCATTCCTCACGGAATTTGTTTGAAATGAAATGATACTGTAACATGTTTTATATATTAAAGTTCGCGCATTGGATAAGTAAAACAAAAAAAATGTAAAACATTAATGCAATCTGTTAACATGGCGAGGAATTCTCTTTTCAAATCCCAGTCGACTGTCATAAATCACTCACCTGTTTCGCGCAAAAAATCCATAAAGGTAACAATAATAATGTGGGCTAGGTACTTACATTATGAATCACATTATGAAGGAATTTTTTAATATCATTGTGTGTATTTCACTCGATGTTTGTGAAATATTTGTTATGTTTGTCTCATGTAATATCACGTTTGTCATGATTGATTGACTGTAACTTAGCAATGGTTGTTCGGAAAGTTAAACATAATTCTAGGTGGATTCAATAGTTACACAACACAACATAACCGTCGTTTCAGTAAAAACATAGTTCGTTCAGTAGGTACCCATAACTTTCAGACCTTTCATAATGTGCTGTGATGATAGAAACGGTAGCTCTATCTCATGTTGAACCAGTTAACTATCCGTACCGCTCCACGGTACTAACATCGTAGCGCTTTCAGTCTGCTTCAGTCTTTATGTAGCACTTACATAAAATCTTAGAAGGTTCCAGGAATTATTTACAGTACTCATGCGGTTTAACAATTTTCCGAGAGTCGCGCATAACAGTATCTGTTAAAAATATCACGGTGGCGTCGTTGTGAGCCGGGCTGCCGGGACTAGGGGGTAGTGGGGGTAGTCCCAGAGGATGCCAAGTTCTCGCCCGCCGCCCACGCGGCGTCCCGGGAGGCCTGGCCCGGCAGCCGCGTGCCGCCTGCTCCCTCGGGACTTCGCCCCCGCCACCCCGTCCCGCACCGCACCGCCCCGCGCGCCTCGCTCTCCAAGGAAAACACCAGCTGAGACGTTCGACTTTTAATTGATAGCTAACCCTTACCTATCTTTACGGGACTGAAATGTTAAAAGGTGAACTGAAGAATCAATCCAAAAGAAAAGTCAATTTACTAAATTTTTTTACGTCCCGTTAAATAAGTTATGAGATTACAGTAAGTCGTCAAATTGTGCAGTTTTTTAAACTTCAGTATAAGTAACGCCCGCTCAGGGTCTGCCAGCTAATTGTAATGAAAAAAAGACCTTTTAAGGAAGGCACTTTTATACTTAGTTACGCCTGAAAAGCCCTAATGGGTCACTGTATATGTTGTTGGTATCCTTTGACGTGAACTTCGATATTTCGAATACGGAAACGAGACATGCATAATACATGGATAATGTAGGTACATTGTACATGTTGAGTGTACATTAGTTAACGATGTAGCGGGCGCGGGCGCGGGCAGGCCAGGTCCTGCCGACTCCTGCCGACCGGCCACCTCGGGGAGCATGGCTACTCAGCAATTCCCACTCGACATCATACCGACGCCTCCGACTCCGAACACATTAAAATTACAGTTTCCAAGGATATACAACTGAGCGAAACTACAATGACTTACGCCGAGATGGGATTGTTATTATTCCTTTGTGCTCCCCGAGTACTTAATCAAAATTATTAGGTACGTACCTACAACATTTAGTGCCGCCCGTTGAGTAGGTTAATGCTTCTTGTGGAGCGTTTTACCTACACTGTGAAACATCGGGATATCTGAGGCTTTATGTTCTGAAATGAGTGTACCGTGTATGTTATAAAAACGAACTGTATACTTTTTGTAAGCCCTTCAGGCTTTTCTTTACCTAAGTATGTTTTCTTTATTTGACCAAATCAGTAAATTATGAGTAAAGATGATTATATTTTTTTTTTTATTAGGCATTATCCAGTCAAAGTGCATTTTTTTTGTGATAATATTTTTTTATTTGTTGAGTACTGTAGAGGTTCTATGATAACGCCATCATCCTAACCGCTAGTTGGCACTGGCAGCTTAATAAAAATAAATATTTAAAATCAGAATGTAGATTTGAAATGATGGGTTGTCAGATAGACAGACTAGAATTAGCATACAAAGAAACATGTATTCATTAAAAAAAAAGATATATTAAATTAGTTCCTATCCAAAAGGAATATTATTTGATTAGTAAATTAATTAACGTCCCGCACACTACAGTACTTAGGTATACTTAGTTCGTCTTCTGACCCTAAAAGTTAGATAAAGCTAAAAAAAATGTTTATACTCGGTATCAGAATTTAAGTGAAGTTGTACTCTTAATATTTTTGACATTAAATTTGACATTATACCTGCTACTAATTTGACATTATATTATTTTGTTGACTTACTTTAAATTCCTTAATTGACTCTTAAACACATTTTAAATCAATTTTAAATGGGCCTTTAACTGTACTTACTGTTTCTGCATGAGATAATTTTAGTAATACTTATGTACCTAATGTTCAACACAATGTTAATTGTTAATGAATAACTAAATTAAATGAAACAATCAGAATTTCCCACTAACATGTTTTATAAACGCAATTTCAAAGTTTAAAAATCAATACAGAAACAAAATTAAATCAAAACTCTGTCTCCCATAGAATTTGATCTCGTATAAATACGCAATACTGTTAGTATAAAAATTGAATTGGCGGGAGTATCGGCGCGGGCGGCTCTGGTGCGGAATGGATCCCGCGCGGCACATTGCGCGCTCGAGTTATGATGGGCTATCGCGATGGTGCAAGATGGCTTCACTGACGCTATACCCCGCTACTTTCTACGAAATTGGTATGTTATAGGTAAAGTAGTATGTTTTGTGAATTTTGACAATAGGTAAACTCTGACGATTAGCTAAAATAATAAAAAAAAAGAAAGAAAATAATAAAAAAGATACATTTAAATAAAATCAACAGTATTGACTCAATCTGCTTTCGAAGATATTAAATTAATTTAGAAAAAAAGCACTTTTACTTCTGACTTCAGTTACATTCAGCCGCATATTATTACTTTCTGAAAAATATATATATATTGATAGCCGGTTCAAAAGCTTAGAATTACAAACACTGATTGCTGTAGGTAGAGATCCATCAAATCCGAATAAAAAGCTTGAAGGCCCTCGTCAAATTGAAAGATGAGACTGTACCAAATGGGATCGACGACGACGCTGTGAGGACACAACAATGAAGCAAAAGCCCCGTTTTGATTTAGGGCACTTTATTGAAATATGGCTATAAGGATCCTATATGGCTTCGCTAGTTAGGTTTACTTTTATGATAGAATTGCAATCTTGTCAAGCAAAAAGAGACATTGAGTTTATTATATTTTTTTATCGTTTCAGTCATCAACGTTCTCCCGTAGATAACATACAAGTACGCTCTGGTGTATAGTAACGAAATATTAGGTCGGTAACGTCTGCAGTAAGTACGAACACTGCCTCTGGGACAGTGCGGGTTCCGTGGCATTGCTAGGATTTTGCCTCTGGCCTGCTTTTGATGAATCTATGGACATTCCCCCGGGCCACTAGGCCGGGCTGCGTCTCCCGGGACCTCGGTACTACGCTCCTCTAGCCTCAGCTCATCTAAATATGAACCTACACGACTGATTTATTCATGTGATGACATACGAAGGGACTATTAACATTATTTATTTATTTATTAAGGCACTCCAACGACTAATTCACAAAAGCACTTACAGAGAACTCAATCTTATTTTAAAATTACTACAGTGAACTTATCACTTAAAGGTGTGCACAGCACTTACATAGTTTGCCTATCAGACATAAAGATAATTATAAAATCAAATAAGTTAATAATAATAAAATGAAATAAATTTCTATTAACAATAAAATCAAATTAATCAATAATACCTATTATAGAAAAAAAAAACAAATTAAATTGAATTATATTCTTTTACCAAAAATAATTGCATTTCTCAACAAGTTTATGTTCTAGCATTATTCATGGTTTCGTAATGATGAGCTCGTGGAATTGTTTACTAATAAGTTTTAAAGCCGTTCCTGAAAATGTTGTGAACAGGCAGATCGAATAAGCCTGATTTAACCCAACATTGGCAGGAAGTTACTCCGTGCTTAGCATAGTTTACAGTGACAAAAATCCGGGAGTGTCAACTTTTCCGTAATGTCCACAGCTTTGTGTTTAATTGTATAATTCGAAGTGTGTGCGGGGGTGCGGCCGCCAACGGGGCGCAATCACGCCACCGTCCCGCGCCCTGCCACCGCCTGCCTACTAATTATGTCACCAAACTAGTTCCTATTGTAGATTTGTGGAACCTTATTGAAGTCCATGGACAAAGCTTAATTTGATAAATTAGTCTGTGGTCGGCAACGTAGAAACGTTATTGAACTAACTAGGTAGAGTCAAGGAGGAATATGATTCCTAGGGTCGTAAAAAGATCAGCACCCAGCCAAAGGTAGTTGAAGAACACCGTGTGGTTTTAGTCAGTAAGAGTCTAACAGTCCCCTCTGGTGTGGAGTTCATCCATGATGACTTATGACTTCCACACGCAAAAAAATTAGTCATAGGTAACTAGGTGATCGGAGACGGGTAGTTTTTAGCAGCACCACTAGGTTTACGGTAACGTTAGCCGGTGCTCTATAGTACCCCGCCTTTACCGTCGCGCAGTCGGGTATTAAAGAGATCACAATGGGAATTTTCTGCTGACCAACATTAACAGCACGAGCATTCGAGTACTGATAGATTTTAAAAAGACCAAGAATTAAAAGACGCTCATTAATAAAAAAGGCGACTAGCGTTTCAAGTTCAAAAATGTATGTAGTAATATTGTAATGTTAAGCTTTCTATTAGTAAGTTACTAGGAGTACATAGGTATCTATTGTTATCCCATGTTTATATTTAACATAAGTATAATATTGTAATATATTGAAGTTTATAGACTGCATAAAAAGCAATTCCTGTTATTATTCTTGCGAGGTATGGGGGGTATGTCTATTTTTCGATAAATACGGTAATTGAATTAATACTTAGATTATTTGTCAGACTTAACATTAATAATAAAGTAAATAAAACAAAACCGTGAAATATTACAGTATTAAAAGTGACACTGAATCCCGTACTGGATACCCTGTGTCGCTGGATCCTCGTCAGGTATTGTCGATAGGTTGTATTGTTTCTGAACTAGGCATATAAATGCAAAGGTTTCAGGAGAATTACATGACTAAAGCCTAAATCCCGTATTACAAAACGTCATCAATACTCAAATATTACATAAAACTAGTTTCAACCAATCAAATGGCTTGAATCTAGTTTTAAGTAAAGCTTGAGTATTGAGTGACGTTCTGTATGTAATATGGGTCTTTGGGTGTGATTGTGATTAAGATATGTTAAATTAAAGCTTTTATGCAGAATTTTGAATCAATCAGAGAAACGTTATCGAATTTTGTTATAAAATAATAAAACATTATTTTTAGTATATGCGAAACCCGAAACACGTGTCTAGTATTTTTATTTAAAGAATGTACCTATGTAAAAAAAATCAAAACTGTATCATGAAAAATCACAAAGTTATAAGGTTGTTATGTTACCGTTGTCCGTACAAAAACATGCTAACGGCACGCGGCGCGGCGGCGCCCCCGCGCCTCCAGGGTCGTCTTGCGCTCATTGATAATAGTTTTGCAGTAGGTACAGACGCCAGCAGGTCAAGCTACCCGAAACTGTCAAATTTTCCCAATCAACCTTGAACCTTATCCTGTAGGAATAAAGTTGAAAATCTATTAAAGAAATTTGACAGATTGTAGTAGCTTGATGTGCTGGCGTCTGTACCTAACCGTACGGCGATTATATTGTAAGTAATTAAATGGTGATAATATTTTCCATCACACTTAAATATTTTTGGGACAAAAATGGTGTAAAAATTATTGAAATCGATTCAGTTTCTTATTCTGAATACAACATTATTTTTGGTATATGCGAAACCTGAATATAGTTTCACTAGCAAACCCGCCTCGCCTCTGCTTTACAAAACACCGAGTTATTGAATCAATCGGAAAGAAGATACTGCCGACTGTCCCGACTGTGCCTACAGTTGCACCTGGTAACATGAGGCACCTTTTTTATCTTGCACTGGGGTAACCCTTGCCTTGCGCATCCACGTCGTGGTCACTCGTGGAAGACCACCCACCACCTGGTTATTGACGTTTGAAAAACACCTTAACTCGACACTAAAACCGCACAAAGTCGTGCTCATTAGAAAATAAGGACAAGGAAGGCCGACCTCAAATAAATGGGACACACGGTCTAGGAGGAAGATTTATTTATTGTTTACTTAGTGCATTTTGAACGTTTTGGATAGAGCACCCCAAAAACACTATCCCGCTTCTGAAGCACAATTTTAGCAAGAGTAGAAACGAATAATAACAATTGACGATACACTTAGTTATTTTAGGGCTAAATTCACAATAATATTTCGGAGGGTCTTGTTTTAACATTATCATTACTATCACCCGAGTCGTTTACTGAAATTGGAGATACACTATAAGATTACCATAATTGTAGATAGAGCAACGTGTAAGGGGGATTCACGTCCCGGTGACCGCTCCACGGCCCGCTCTTATTGTGAACTACCGTCACTTTGCAAGAAAATCCCTCGAAATTGTCAAAACAACTATTGCATTTTGAATTGGGCACTTTAACGAAATGTAAGATAACGCTACACAATTTTGATAGCTCCTATTACGGTAAAAACCATTAGTTATGCAGGCCAGTGACGCAGTCAAAGATAAAAATTACCTCGTTACCTCAACTATGCTAACTGTGCAAAGTAATGGTTAAAATAGCGTGAAAATTATTTTCTCTTGATCAGAAATCACTAGTTAGAGAACTTATTTCTATCGTTTTGTTTGTTATTTTCTAATTTATACCATATTTTCAGCGGAGGAGGAAGAGTGGAATGACGATGCTGCTGCGGCTGAGAGAGTAAGAAAAAGGACATTTAGTGATCGGGAAGAGGATGATGAAGATAATGATGAGGGTGAACCTAACGAGGAACCCAATGAGGAAAACAAAGGGGATGAAAATGAAGAATGTAATGCTGATGAAACATTTGAAGGTAAGGATTTTGATGCGGGCAATTTCTATGATGGGGATAGACTCGATATTAATGTCATTTAGAATACAGCAATTTTATGCATATATATATATGTGTGTTTTGCAATTAGATTCCTTCTAAGTGTTTGCTTGAAATCATGGTGATTTTGTGGTCAAGTTATGAATAATACGAAAAAATCACACTTCTGCACTATGTTGTCAGTCATGAAAATTATTCTTACCGTACCTCGATTCTTGAGCATCGAACTCCTTACACAACTACCTACTACTTATTAGAAAATCTAGCTAACGATAAATGCAATGCGTTTAAGCGATTACACGAGTATGTTCGCCGAAGCGGCAGGTTATGGGGAGTGCGTGCAGTTTCGGCTGACACTGACGTAGAGGCGCCGATAACGGATGACGTACGAGCGGTGCATTGGGTGCACGACGTCCGTCTGCGAATGACACACGACACGACACTGAAGCTAACGTTCTGATTTACGAATTGTTAGGAAATAGGCTTGAATCGGAAATAGGAGCAGTCGCTGTACGGAATATGGCGAGAATGGTCCTTTTCGTTGGAACCTTTTCCACCTATTACCATAAACTGATTATCTATAAGTTTTTTAGACATTGTTTTTAGTTTTTTTATTATTATATATAAAAAGAGAGAAAGTGGCTAGAGTTCTAGACTCTCGCTAGATAATCTATGCAATGCAAGACTAAGTAATTCTTGTTCCAATCGAAACATTCTCTGGTTTTAGGTCAGCTAGTGTGACTATGGGGAAAAGCCACCTGAATATTTTATTATCTTAAAGAGGATAGAAGTTTAAAACTATACCAACACAAATATCTTTAATGGATGAACTCTCGTAGTTCGCTGTTCATTATAGCGCCTCTGGAGAAATAATTTATTATAATAAATACATATTCCCCAGTTATAATACACTAATGAAATACCTCCTACATATAGAAGTAATGGCTGAGTGAAATGTATTTAATACGCAGTTGGCACACATGCGAATAATTTATAGTTGTGGTAGCGTCCGCACCCAGCACTTAGTCACATGTCAGATGCATTTGATGCGCCGCACTATTCACTGGTCGCGTTTATCGACTCGCATCCATCGTCAGATTAGCCAGTCGCTCGCCGCGCACCGTGCCCGCAGATCAGTTAAAGTTCTAAACAGACGACTCAAATACATTATGTTGTGATATTCAAAAGATCCATTTGTTTGAAGCTTCCTTACGCTCCAAGACATCCGTCCTCGAGTGAATTGTGGGGAACGAAGAAAAACTCTCGAGTTCGATGCATTTACATTATCGTCTTTACTTTTGGCTTGTCATATGCGGCCCCAGGTGACGGATCCGTCGCTCGTCGCTCGGCGCGAAGGGTTTTATGATTGTTGAGTACATCTATAATGAATGGTTTACTTTAGAATTTAGGAAGATCGATTGTTACCGCGACATACTCACGCCTTTTTATGTCTTGTCTTTATTCTTTGTTTTTGTATGTTACTAATAGTTATTAAACGAATATTATTTTATTAGCTTCATTCAAGGTTCTTAGATTATAGGTATAACATACGTTTTGGTTTTGAAGAGTGACCTTGTCAAATATAAGCTAAGGGAATAAGAAGTTTGCTAGCGTTTGTCGGCAAGTGGCTATGAACACTCATGTAGGCCGCCCCCACATCTGACACGCTACGTGAGCTTGTGTTGAACAATTGAGCCAAAAAACTTGTCGCCTTTTTCCTTATATAGTAAGCATATGTTGATATTACTTGATGTAAGTAATATAACTGGAACTACCATATACGCAAAATGTAGAATGTTTGTCCTAGGTGGGCGTATATAGTACCTATTGCACTCTTGTAATTTGGTTTAAATAGGTTTTACTTTTCTTCTTTTAATCATATTTTATATAGATTCTTTTTTAATTTGTAAATGTGAGAATGTTGTAGGCTTAATAGACTGTAGCTTTGTAAACCATTTACTATTTTTGTTAAGTACTTGTTGACGGGCCTACACTGTCCTCCCATACCTATTAACACTGTAACTTGAAAACATTGTAAAAGCCCATTCTTTTTAAAATAGTAACCGTGGAGTTTCTTGCCTGTTCTTCTCCATAGGAAACGACCAATTGGAACCGTGCACCTAGCTTCTGACGTTTCATAAGTGCCCATGTAGGTTTATGTGATTTTTTTTATTTATTTTATTTTGATTTTGCACGTATTATTAAGGTGCAGTACCTTCTCATGGTCACCGAGGATCAATCTTTGATTTAGAAGAACAGATTCAGTGACTCTTGTTAATCAAGGCTACAATTTTTTGACAAACTATAACATAAATGGTATAAACAACTTTAGTTTTTGTTTACTCTAAACCCGAAACGGTGTCATTGTACTCATCATTTTGAACAAATTTTTCTATGGGACCAACCTTGAAATCACGAAAAAAAAGTCAGCAGTTCCATACATTTTGTCGATTTAAGTGAACACGATTGTATGGAACAGCTGATTTTTTTTCAAGATTTCAAGGTTGGTGTGATAGACAAAATTGTTCAAAATGATGAGTACAATGACCCCTTTTCGGGCTTAGTGTAAACAAAAACTAATGTTGTATACAGTATGTAACAAAGACCCTGTTGTTCCTTTTAGGGACGTATACATTTACCTACAAGCACAACATTGGTGGAATTATAATTTAAAAAAATTAAGTATTGGCTAGTCGAGAAGTCAAAATCAAACAATGAACAAGACGTTAGAAATCAGTTAAAAATCACAAATATTAATAATTAAATATTTATATAATTTTTTTTTTAAATGACTGGCTATATTACGTATGTATACCGATTCTTAATACGTAGGTAGAAGGAACAACAGGGTTTTTGTTACATATGTATATAACGTATAGGTGTGGTATAACGTATATGCTCATCATCATTCTCCTGGCCTTATCCCAATTTATTTGTAGTCGGCGCAACATGTCCCTTTCTTCCATACTTCTCTATTAGTCGTCATCTCGGTAGTCACCTCCTTTCTAGTCATATCATCTTTCACACAGTCCATCCAACGTTTCTTCGGTCTTCCCCTGCTCTTATAGCCATCGACATTCATACTCAAAACTTTCCTCACGACATTTTCCTCATTCCTCCGCATCACATGCCCATACCATGACAACCGGTTTCCGCACAACGTATTATGATGTTATAACGTATATAACTGATTGTTACTGCTCTTAGACTCAGATCTGGACCCATTCCATGCAAAAAAATTGCCTTCATGATGAAGAAAGTCGTTTCACCCAATTGTGAGGAGTGTGGAGTTGTCGAGGACCTACAAAATTTATTGATGGAATGTGTCCAATATGAGTCCTGTAGCGGCATCAACATCGCCACATACGAACTACGCGTCAGACTGACGTCACGCGAATCCTGCATCGTGCAAGCAGAGTTTACCACGCAACTAGCATATATACAACGTCCCGACATCAACCGTCGGGCAGTTGCCCACCAAACACGACACCCGTCTGGTCGGAGGATCCTCCCTTTACT
Source organism: Tiliacea aurago (assembly GCA_948098905.1). Classification (NCBI taxonomy): domain Eukaryota; kingdom Metazoa; phylum Arthropoda; class Insecta; order Lepidoptera; family Noctuidae; genus Tiliacea; species Tiliacea aurago. The sequence continues at coordinate 14,419,106 of OX402577.1, forward strand.
AAAGAGGATGAGTGAACTTTACACCCTGTTCCTCATACCTCCAAAGTCCAGTAGAAATTATTTTGTAAGGTCCCTGAATTTGAACAAAACTGATGTAGGCATGTTCCATACAATTCTATCCCAACCAAATGGCAACGATGCAAAGGATTTGTTCAAATTCATGGCCCACATGTTGTGAAATACTATTGTTTAGGATACGATGGGGCTGACATACGCTATGCGTAAAAGCCCCTTTAAATAAATAAAGAAAAAAAAACATGTATCAAAAAAGAAATTGTAACAGTTTTTTTTGTTATAGACGGCGAAGATGCAGACCTTAATGAAACGAAAGAAGAACTCTATGAGAGAGAAGATGTGGCAGGTGAGAATTGTATAATAACATTCTGTCATTACGCCAGCCTTATTTATAGAGCACAAGATACGATAAAGATGAATTTAGGTAAACGGTGAATAAATTATCTCAAACTTTTCAGAGTTAAGATACGAGTACACTATTTAATATCGCGGAGACCTCTGAGCGAGGCTCATTATGTTTAAATCTCATTGAAATTCATAAGGAGGCTACTAAAATAACGAGCAACCCCAGGCTCGCCCACGCGGCCGATGCGTTTTTACTGCGGTTTAATGCTCTTTTAACAACTTCGTCAAAGGGTGTGCTGTGTTGTGGCGCGGCTGAGATGCCGCCATGTCGAGCGACTCCAGCGCGCTGCTTTACGACTTCGTCCTCGCTTATCTCGCGCCATTCGCGATAAATCTCCACCCGGCTCCTTGGACGTAAAATATTTACATGCTAATTCCTAGCCAATTCTGCACCAGAGATTATAAATAAATTGGCCACCGCGCCCCATCATCGACCACCACTACCTTCACTTTATCTTTCATGACTTAAGAAGTTTTTAAAACAGTGAAGCCGTACCGTGGCGTTGACGTTTTAATTTTATGCCACCCAGATAATTTAGCTTTTATGTTACCTAGTCGTAACAGAATCTTTGTAAGAGTTACTAGAGTTATAAACTTTGTATTTTCTGCTCCTACTTATCATCGCGGAAAATATAAAATAAGCAGTCTTTTTTTTATTACTTTTTACAATGGCTGTTTTAGAAACGTTATTACATATTACTTACCACCATTTATTTAGAGGAAACCAAACAAAAGGATATTTTCGTTTAGGGAAACTGTGACGTTTATCTACTATGCATATTGTGTTGTATTGTAGGTATGTAAGACATCAAACATGCTGGTAAAACAATCGAATAATAAGAAAGTTATATGTGACAAACAATCGGCACTTCCTCTAAGGCACCCTAAGAATAATAAAAACTACTCATTGTTCAAATTTATTGCAAGGCCTTTACTGCATGTGGCGGAAGGACAAGTGCGATGGCGCAGGAACAAACGGCTGTAGGACGCTTTGTTTCGCTACAAGACTTGAACTATCTGCGGCAGTATCGGAAAATTAGTAATTTTTCCCAGTGAGTGGTTCCCGGTGTCGCAGTCGTTGTTAGGCCAACACTCGTGTTGCGCAAATGTATTCTCTGCGGGGGTGAGTGGTGGCGCGCGGGGTGCGGGGGGCGAGCGCGCGGGGGCGCCGCCGCTGAGCCCGAAGTTGGGCGCGCGGGCTCGCTCCCGTGGGACTCCGCCGCGGGGACCGCACTCCACACCAACATATATTTTTGACTTTCCTATACTTACACTGGATTTTGAGAACCTTTATAATAACTGGAATGTTGAGACTAAGAGCAAAACACACGTCTCATATCTTAACGAAATAATTCCAAGAGTGATACTCTTTCAACAAGTTAATTTAGAAGTATCCAAACGACAAGATCGTATCGTCCAAATATGTCAATTAAATCCTAAACATTGTGTAAGTTATTCTGTCAACTTAGACGGTCAACAATGCGCGCTATGCTGGTCGGGTGTAGGACGATGTCTCGACCGGCATGTGGCTAATTAAATGCCGATGTTCGACATCGGGGGTGCATTCGGAATTCCAGGCGGCGCCGAGACGCGTGCCGGCGACACCGCGCCGCGTGCCACGCTGCCGTTGCGTCAACAATCCCGAATTGTTTACGAAGTTGGACCCGAATTCTAGCTAAATTGTGATTAACTTGTTATGTTGCAATCCAATCCTCCCGCAGACAGGCGCGACGCGATACTAGTAGGACAAATTCTATGGAAACTTCATGGAAAGGGTCGCGCTGCCTGTCGCGCCCGCGATATTGCGCCAGTCTGCACGAGCATTGAATTTGGTAAAACAAAACTGCTGCATACTGGGTATGCAGCAGTTTTGCTTTTGCAATACCTATATACTACCAATTAGCAATTATTATTTTCATATTTTTGCCAACTGACAAGTCTGTAATGTGGGAAAATGCAATAAATAGATACTTACCACTTGAAGTAAGTTTGAAATCCTTAGAAAATATTATAACAATAATAAAAAACCGGCCGAGTGCGTGTCCGGCCAGGTACAACGAAGGGATCCGTAGTTGGGATGAATTTATTCCAAAAACAAACTTAACATTGTACTTGAAAAACACGTTCTTCCATACATGGATTTACGTCACGGTTAATTCTCCAAATGCAAAAGTAAGTTGGTCGACTATTACTCGTTAACTTGTAAAGCCTACTTAGCTGTAATAGTTTTCCTTTTAATTTCGTTATATATTATAATATGTATATTACTGCCATAATTTTTTTCACATATGCATGGTAAGTATTCACAATATTTTTTAACGGCCTATCCACCGATAAATTACATCATAAGATAGACGAGAAAAAAAATCATCCCTACGATCCGAGTAGGGAGGTAACCTAAAAAAAAAAAATTCAATTTTATTTTACCACTTTGTCGGCGTGATTAATATGTATAGGTACCCATGCCAAATTACAGCTTTCTAATACTGAGAGTCTCTGAGCAAAGCCGGGGACAGACGAACGGACATGGCGAAACTATAAGGGTTCCTTGTTGACTACGGAACCCTAAAAGGAAAAAAAAATCATCAACAATCAACATTTTTAAACTGTAATAAAATAGAAAAATATATCCATGATTGGAGTGCGGCTCTGCATGATCCCAGGTGGCGCGGCCGCAGCGTTTGGAATTATCACATAGTGGAGGAGCGGGTGGGTGCGGGGGGCGCGGGAGGGGGCCCGATACATTCGTCACAGGCCCAGCAGCCATTAGGCATTTAGATATTATCAACAGCCACGAGGGGATGACCCGCGACCTGAGCCCGTTGTTTCAATGCTTAATTACTAAAAGTGTTTGTCGTTTACACAGGGGACAAGATTTTAATCCACAACGTGGATATAGCTTCGTCATCGCCAAGTTTGCTACTTTGTTCTGTTTTGCTGATACAAAGGCGTTCATCGTTTACGTCTGTTACTTGTCTGAGCTCCCCTCGCCCGGCGGGTCCCAGGTGACGTTCTCCGGCCACACTTCCTTCCGTCTCCTGGGAGTACTCCTCGACCCGGCCACGCACACACTCACGTTCTGCACTTGTGTGAAACGTTACATAACTTTGTTAATACCTTATATATATCTTTTTACCGGTTTTGTCATCGTTATTTTAGCTACGACTGAACGACTGAACCTCCTTAAGGCTCGTACAGACTGGTGCGATATCGCGGGCGTGACACGACCTTAGTAGCACAATTTCTATGTCGCTGCCTGTCGCGCCCGCGATATCGCGTGAGTCTGTAAGAGCCTTTATTACTTTACCTACACAAGTGAAAATCCTAAGCATCTGGATGCGGAATCTTAAGGCGACGATAACCGACTTTTAATGATTTTATACTGAAGATCACGTCTAAACGAGTAGCGTTAATGATTTGAAAAAAAAAAAAAATAGAGCATTTTCTCAATAACTTAATATGTGAATATTTTAGATTATGTCTATATTACATACTGAAATTAATTTGTAAAGTTATGTCTAAAAAACTGAGAATGGCGCAAAATCTACCAAGCGTATTTTTCTGAAACCTTCACCAATTTAAAGATAATTTAATGATTGATCTTTTAGTATACGCGTTTTATTAAAATACCTTTTATTTTGTGTATAATAAATTAATAATGCGTTAAATTGGAGACAGCGCTCCTTGATGGGCGAGTACTATTACTGGCTGAACGTACGACGCGTTGCGTGAGCTCAGTACAGAACACGCAAGCTAACTACTCAAGGTCACTGGCATATATCTCCGTCATCGGAGAGTCATGAAAAGTGGAAACTATGATAGTTCTCATGAAGCTGTAATTAAACATCCTTATGAAGTAACTATAATTGAGCCCAAGTTGAGTTCACTTCCACGTTTCTAATTACAATTAAACACAGTTTAGTATGTGGTGTATTGTGTATTTTGCGTTGCGCGTAGTCAGTAGCGCGATGGCGGCTCGGATCGTGATTAATGCAGCCTCCCGGGGCAGACGAACTGATTGCCGTTCTACCTCCCCCGGGCACCACTACACATACCTATATTTCAGTTTTATTATAAAAATATTTTGGTTAATCTCGCCATTTATGAAACATTCTCCGTTAAGGGTTATCACAGTTACTTATCGCACTTTGAAAAATTGCAAGATATCGTATTAATTAGCAATTAAATAAAAGAAGAAAATGAAGTTGATGTCCAGTTGTAGCCATAGTTTGTCTGATATTACTAAAAACCAAATTTTAAACAAACAAATAACAAATAATATTGAACTGGTAATTGAGAAAACATGTATCAATGTCCGTGAAACTGAAAGTTTACTTGTCAATGCGTTCTGCGCACAAAAACCTGTTAGGAAAACTTTTAATGATATGATATCACGGCGAACAAAGTAGTTTTCGTACATTTTGCACGTGCCATCATCCATCAATTTAAAAACCCAACTTTTATTACATCTACAACATTATTGTTTTATTGCCATCAACAACGCTTACAATTTACATAATCAACGACGTAGCCGGGCCTCTCACTTATCCTCTAACATGACATTTCAGGCATTACGTAAAAGAACCTAAGAACACAGCTTGAGCGTTATAGTGTGCGCTTTGTTATTTTTATTCAGTGCTACGGGAAAAAGTTTTCTCTTGAGAGGCATATCGGCATCAGTCCGCGGCGTTACCGGAATAACACCTTCAGTCTGAATGGCTACGCGAAAGGTAGGGTGTCTCTGGGGGGCCCTATGCTCAAGGCGGCAGAAAATTAACGTGCTCCCGTGGGAAATCTAGCGCCAGCCTTAGAGCCCGGCCGCCTGCCGCGCCCACTCCACCGGGATGTATTTAATATCTTGCGCTCACGGTGACGACTAACCACGGCCACAGACACCTCGCACCAAAAACCCTTACTGCTAGCTGCGACTGTTACTGGCCTTTACATTATATTCTAACTAATATTATGTTAGCGTTACAAACAAACAAACTCACTTTGAGTTTGTTTCTTTGTAACGCTTTTACGCTAAAACGCGATAAATATAAACGGATTTGAATGAGATTTGGCACATGGGTAGACCATGACATGGGCATGACATTAGAAGACACAAGATAATTTCCCACCAAAGTCAAAGTCAAATTATTTATTTCAAATAGGCACATAAGAGGTACTTTTGAAAGTCAAAAGTTACAAAAAACATAATAGAATTGATTCTAGTTGCCCCTTCCAAAATGTAGTTTCGTATGGAGAAGAACGGGCAAGAAACTCCACCGTTACTCTTTTAAAATTGTTTCACAATATTTTGTTTACACCTCCACGGGTGCGAAGCCACGGGCAGAAGCTAGTTGCCCATAAATAATAATCGTTTATATATAAAAACCGGCCAAGTGCGAGTCGGACTCGCGCACAAAGGGTTCCGTACCTTTATCTATAAAAATGGCATAAAAATTATGTTTGTTGTATGGGATAAAGAACCCTTAAATATTTGTTTTATTTTAATATAAATAATTATTTTTAAAGTAAATATATAACTAAATATTCGGTGAATATTTCAAGCGTCTACCCGTTACTATTATCAATATAGAGCAAGCATGAGCAAAAAAATCACGTTTGTTGTATGGGAGCCCCCTTAAATATTTAATTTATTCTGCTTTTTAGTATTCGCTGTTATAGCGGCAACAGAAATACATCATCTGTGAAAATTTCAACCGTCTAACTATCAGGGTTCATGAGATACAGCCTGGTGACAGACGGACATACAGACAGACAGACCGACAGACAGACGGCGGAGCCTTAGTAATAGGGTTCCCGTTTTACCCTTTGGGTACGGAACCCTAAAAAGGTGCACATTTACAATAAATATTACTTATTTCAATATATGTAACTAGTACCTATGATTCATGAATACAATACGATTTGAACATGTCATAGGTTATTTTAGCTACCGGGGTACGTTGCTAGGAGGTTCCTTACAATGAACCCGGTAAGTAGCAGCCTCTTGAAGCCATTGACTGGATTAGAACTTTTACACAAGTGGGTGGAAGTTTGACCATTGCCGATGCGATCGGTTTAACATCCTCATGCTTGATTTTGAATTGTACTTTTAGGCCGCATTCAGATAACCCGCGCCGACCACGCGCACGCCCCGCACACGCGTTGTGCCCGCCTTACACCCCTGTTCACCACACGCAAAATCCGCACACGCATCGCGCACGCCTCGCACCCGCTTAAACTACTTATTATATAATCAAACAAACGCCACGCAACTTACTCACAAACCCAACAAACTTGATTACAGTCAATACGGCACTACCCGAAGCGCGGGCGCAAGACGTGTGCAGCGCGTGTGCGTGGTGAGCGCGGGGATGGCGCTAGGCGGGCGCGGGGCGGGCGCGAGGCGGGCGCGGGGCGGGCGCGAGGCGGGCGCGTGGCGTGTGCGGGTCGACTTCGATAAATGCAATTTGAGATCTATTGATGTGTCATAAGACTCAAATTATATACAACAAATTTCAAAGCGAGTTAGGATGCGGGTGCTGACGCACGTGGTGTGCGCGTGCGGGCCGTGCCGCCTGAACGCAGCTTTATTAATGAAATGGAATGTAAATCATAAGGCCGATTCGTTCATTCCGCCATTCATGATCGACGTAAACCATTAGTAAGTCATTGCAATGTAACTCTTATATTGGTAAGTTAAGGTATAGATTAGAATGATTGCTGAGAGTTTTACCAAACTCACGGCAATAAATCTAATTTATACTTTATAACAATGCCATAAGAGTTACATTGCAATGACTTACTAATGGTTTTACGACATTAAAATTTGATTGTGAATTCGCTGCTTAAGAATAGCAAAAGGGCAATCCACTGAAAAAAATAATTGGTTCATGTATTTTTATGATACATTTTTGCATCATTGTAGTTAAAATTCTTTAAATAAATATTATTCGTACCAAACATCGCTTTTGGTCTACAAGTGAACAGCACCACTTTGTAACTGACTGTCACTGGGATGGCAAACCCTTACCTCGGCTTACATAACTTGTTCCATTCAATGACTTGGATGTTATACTCTAATGTGCATGCTTTATAAAATAAAAATAAAAACCCAGTTACCTATTTCTATATTTGTAAATAACAGCAACGTTAAAAAGCCCATGGCTATGACTTCAGACCAGCAGATGATGCCTCCAATACGCCGCATAGGTACCACCCGAAGCAAATGTAGGTATTTGTAAAACATTAATTAAACCATGCTCCGATCAACTGCAAGACACAATACTCGTAATAAGCTAATCGATCAATTACTGGCAGCGTGGGGACACTTAGCGCAGGTTACACTCTCACGCAGATTAATTTAGCATCGGCAAGGAGACTGCGTCCCGCACGGCCTTACTAATTCACAAGATCCAATCGCGGCGGTGAGCGGCGCCTCTGCACATTAATGTTGCAAGCACCCCCGTGCTACTCTATTAGCTACTTACGTACTTCTGTTAGCCATTATACATATTTAAACTGATGAATCATTTTAAATTTGTATTGTGTTGATCAAATCTAGTGTAGCGTAGCGGTCTTCGTAGCAAAGTGCTACGAGATAATTTCGTAGACCCCAAAAATTGTTTAATCGTAGCATGCATTGTCGATTTCATGTTTGTTAATATTGCAGTTAAGCATTTGTTTGTACTTCAATATTACGGTAAAACTGTCTTTGACTACGTTCTACGAGATTGCTTCATTAACCGACTTCACAAAAAGGAGGAGGTTCTCAAGTCGTCTGTTTTTTTTTTTTTAATGTTTGTTACCTCAGAACTCCGTCGTTTATGAACCGATTTTTTTCGTAACGATTTGGACTAATATATAGATTGTTTTTTTTTGCTGGGTTTTAGCAGACTATGGGTTACTATGCTTTTGTTTTACATACTTGTAGTTAGGTATGGTCTCTTTATTATAAAAGCATATTTTTATATCATTCAGTGGGTTTGATTTTAAGAGTATCTGGTCTCTGAAGTTCAGCTCTTCTCACATAGAGAAGGCACGAGAATTGACCACCAGGCTTGCTCAAGACGGGTGGCGATTTCAAACATTTTTGACTAGTCTAGTCCAGGTTTACTCACGATATTTTTTCTTATATTTAGGGTTCCATACCCAAAAGGTAAAACGGGAACCCTATTACTAAGGCTCCGCCGTCTGTCTATTTGTCCGTCTGTCACCAGGCTGTATCTCATGAACCGTGATAGTTAGATAGTTGAAGTTTTCACAGATGATGTATTTCTGTTGCTGCTATAATAACAAATACTAAAAAACCGAATAAAATAAATATTTAAGGGGGCTCCCATACAACAATCGCGATTTTTTTGCTCGATTATGCTCTATATTGATAATAGCAACAGGTAGACTCTTGAAATATTCACAGAATATTTAGTTATATATTCATTTTAATAATAAATAATTAAATTAAAATAAAACAAATATTTAAGGGGGACTCCCATACAACAAACGTGATTATCTTGCCATTTTTATAGATATTGGTACGGAACCCTTCGTACGCGAATCCGACTCGCACTTGGCCGGTATTTTTTTCTTTTTCAGCAATGTACAATATAAACTTAGAAAGTACGAATAAGTAAGTAAGTATGAATGATATTATATTAACTGAAAATAAAAGAATAAGTTGGAAGTTATTATGCTCGTAGAGAGTGGGTACTTTCTGTATATTTCGAGTTAGTATTTCGTTTCGTTCGTCGGCCCTTGGCCTCTGGCCCCGTGAGAAGGCGGTCATCGTGTAAGCGCATATCTCGGCTGTAACGAAGTCCCCCGGGCCGGCAGACCCCGGGGATGACCGGAGTGTCTTCCTTTATGTTACATACATCATTTGAACAGTACTGAGTATGTTTGTTTGTGTAGTGAGGCTGGGAAAGGGATTTTCCATATTGGAAAGTGATAAACGCAATTTTAAGTAATTGTGTTAGGTTTAGATTGAAGTTTTTCTTCCTACTTTCGGGTTAAAATTGTATTCAAAACATCGTGAGAAATGTGCTATTAGCAAAAAGAACAATGGCCTGTCTCCTAACATGCTTGGACTCTTAGAAAAATCATATAAAACTAAGTAACTTGATGATATAATTGTGTCGTTTCATTTGCCTACTTATTTGTAACTTATTACGCCATTCAATATATTTTTTTGAAGTACGGAGAATAAAGTAATGGGCTGTATTTAATAGCACTTAAAATTTGATGAAAACAGCTATAAAATTGTATAACAGCACTTTAAAATACATCTATATTTTAATATTATCACTTTAATAAACATGAACAAAATTTACAAAATAAATATACACTATAAAGTAATAATTTCATAAACAACATAATTAAAATACCTACAAAAATAATGGTTAGCACCATATCTGTGTCGAAAACTAATCTATTTTCTTTTGGTAACTGAATTTACCAACAATAGAGGGGATCTGGCGCTCGGCTCATTAATGGTCACTGTTCTAACCTAACCTAACCCAAATTATTCAATAACAGTAGATGGTATCATACCAACCACAAACTATTTGTTTTGAACTCTTTGGCTGAGTCTTTGCTATTTTGACGGTTTGCTATTTTGACAGTTCATTCCATTATTTTTATAGTTCATACAATTAATTCTTAAGGCGACTATAACCGACTTTTAATGATTTTATACTGAAGATCACGTCTAAACGAGTAGTGTTAATGATTTGAAAAAAATATATGTTAAATTAGAGCATTTTCTCAATAACTTAATATGTGAATATTTTAGATTATGTTTATATTACATAGTGAAATTAATTTGTAAAGTTATGTCTAACGAGGATAAAAAAACTGAGAATTTAAAGTTAATATATAACTAAATATTCTGTGAATATTTCAAGCGTCTACCTGTTGCCGTTATCAATATCGAGCAAATACGAGCAAACAAAATCACGTTTGTTGTATGGGAGCCCCATATGGGAAGAGTTGTTGATAGAGCGGCAACAGAAGAAGTACATCATCTGTGAAAATGTCAACTGTCTAACTATCACGGTTCATGAAATACAGCCTGGTGACAGACGGACAGACGGACAGACAGACAGACAGACGGACAGACAGACAGACAGACGGACAGACAGACAGACAGACGGACGGACGGCGGAGCCTTAGTAATTGGGGAACCCTAAAATTGACAATCTTTTGTTTTCTTTTTCTTGTCGAAAATAGGCAGGATACGTTATTGATCTATTTACGTCAGTACCGGTTTTTAAACGTAAAATCATGTTTTTAATTAATAAATTGGCTTTATTCAAACTCTTTTTTTATCAGCAACATCAAATTCTGCTAATGGCTTATATTTTTAAACAAATATCATGAGTTTATATGTTGAAATTGCCTGCGATTTCATTTCGATTTTGAAATATAATCGACTAAGACTTTAGAAAGAGTATGGATACCTTATGGATACATATTTCTATGAACGTAAAAAATTCCGAATGTGTTGTGAAATAAGATCTTTATCTTTATCCTGCGTTCTGATGGGCAAAAGTTGTAGTTTTGAAAACAATAGACGTATGAATAAATTTATCTATATATTAATCGATATCCAATGATTACATTAACAATGTAGGTTAGATTCCACTTCATTTTGGTAATAGTCTCATCACGATGATAAATTCTTTTTTTTTTAGTCTAAAATGGCCATTACTCTTCAAGAAAGTAAAAAGAAAGTAAAAAAAGTGGGTATAGGCTCAATATTTTATTCAAGAAAAGTCCAGCGACTTGTAAGTACTTATATGCACTAACTTGTAAGTTTCTCTAGATTTAGTAAGTCCAAAAAACGTATCGCAAAAGTAAAGTCAAAAATGTGCATGTACATTCTACGCCAAATAGGTACATGCACATATCTACAGCAAAATATTCGAAAAGGACTCCCAAACTACAAAATTAGACTGAAAGTTTAAACTGGATCACCCATCCGAATTTAAAACAGAGGTAAAGTGTCTCGGGTAGGGAACCGAGTCCGGCTCGATACGGCAGCAAAGTGGATTAGAGCCTTCGACCGCGGCCCGTGGCCCGACCGCGCCTCCGGCACACACCAACTTCATGCGGTTACCGCTCCCTAACTGAAACCAAATCTTTTTTAAACTTTCATAACACCCACAGTTTATTTTTGAAAGTTTCTTTGGACGAACGAAAGGTGTAAAGCATATTATACAGGGTGGAAGGGACATCGACGCGAATCCGTTTACCATGGATTCAGTACATCATTCTTGACCCCCTGCGTTAAAATATGGTCCCTTGCTAGATCTAAATAATTAAGTTATTATGCATTGCTTCATTTTTAGGGTTCCGTAGTAAACAAGGAACCCTTATAGTTTCGCCATGTCCGTCTGTCTGTCTGTCGGTCTGTCTGTCTGTCTGTCTGTCTGTCCGTCCGTCCGTCTGTCCCCAGCTTACCTCAGAGACGCTTAGTCCTAGAAAGCTGTAATTTGGCATGGGTATACATATTAATCATGCCGAAAAAATGGTAAAATAAAATTATGAAAAACATTTTTTTTTAGGGTACCTCCCTTACACGTGAAATGGGTATGATATTTTTTTTTCTCGTCTATTCCATGGTGTGGGGTATCTTTGGATAGGCCGTTGAAAAATATTGTGGGTTTGGCAAAACCATTTTTCAATTAAGGGATCCGTTTTGTAATATTAAGCTTTAAAGTGCTATTTTTTGTTAGAGTGAAGTGTCCCCCCCCCCTGCCAGCTAAATGGTTGATTTTGGATATGTAAAAATATTCATGGCAATAGTATATATAACGAAATTAAAAGAAAAACTATCACAGCTAAGTAGGCTTCACAAGTTAACGAGTAATAGTCGACCAACTTAGATTTGCAGTTGGAGAATTGACCGTAACGTATATCGATGTATGGGAAAGCATGTTTTTCAACTACGATGTTAAGTTTGTTTTTGGGATAAATTCATCCCAACTACGGAACCCTTCATTGTGCGTGGTCCGACATGCACTTGGCCGGTTTTTAATTATTTTTACCTATTGTAGTATAGTAATTTTATTTTATTCTAGGTGCATCGTGTTCACATATAATCTTATACTTAATGTAACAAAATATTGTAAAACATTTTTAAAAGAGTAACGGTGGAGTTTCTTGCCTATTTTTCACCATACGAAACTACCTTTTGGAAGGGGCAACTAGAATCAACTCTATTTTTTTTTGTAACTTTTGACGTTCAACAGTGCCTCTTATGTGCCTATTTGAAATAAAGAATTTGACTTTGACTTTGATCATACATTACTTTTAGATGAGGGATGAATGGAATAAAAGAAGGTATCTAACTACTAAAACACTACTGTATTGTCTCAAAGGTTCTTATAGGTAATAAAAAGAGCTTAATAGACTGATGGTGTGGAAATGAAGTGACGCGACCTTTGTTGGTTGTAACGAGAACGCCTGACTGACTTGATAGCCGAACTGAACTAATTATTATGAGTTGAAATGAATGTGTGGCGTAAACTGCTGAATTACAGAATGTGCAGTTGCACCGTACTCATATTTATAATATTTTTTTTCCATCTTAGGAATGTTTAGGTTCTCGTAAGGATTATATAATATTTATATTTTTTTTTACGTTATTTAATATAATTCGCCCCTTTGTAACTCAAATCAAGTCCATATTGTTTCAGATGCGGCGGATATTAAATCGGAGAGCATGGACAGTTTCGAGTCAGGTAAGTTTAAAGTGCTTAACATAATTTAACCCGGCTATAATGTAAAAGTACGCAAACTCATAATAAACGTGTCGTAAGAATAAAATTAAACTTACAAGACAACTACGGAATGGCGCTCCCATATTAATATTTCAATAGAGAAGTATAAAAAAGTGTTGAAGTCGGAGGTGATAGGGCCGGCCGCGGCGTTAACGCAGCCCTGGAGGGCCTTTGCCAAAGTCCCCGCTTCGCAATACAGCCGAAAAGATAAAATGAACATAAAGTTGAGGAGCAGATACTCTCGCTCAGAGGAATCGTAGTTTCCCTCCTGGCGACACTAAACCGGCTACGACTAGGACGTACTCGCGACACGCAGTTTGCGGAAGCGGCGCCTTTATAGCGATGTACTCTCTGCAGCCAGGCTGGGAATCTTTCTCACTTAGATGACGTCGCGTTAAGTTTTTAGCGTTGAACAAGTTGTATAATTGTTTTATAGGAATGTAGATAAGGTGAGTATCCGTTTTACAGGTCATAAGGAATTAACATATTTTATGTCATACGACTGAAGTATTATAGGTAAATATATGTACATACATGCTCATGAATATAATTCAGTTCATGCCTGGCATGGTAATTCATCATCATCATTTCAGCCGAAAGACGTCCACTGCTGGACATAGGCCTTCCCCAAAGCGGGGGGGTTCGCCTTAATCGCCACGCTTGGCAGGCGGGTTGGCGATCGCAGCATGGTGTTAAAATGCATAGAGAACGCTGCTGCTCATTCACTAGCAAGTCCCTTATAGTCGCCTTTTACGACACCCACGGGAAGAAATAGGGGGGTGTTATTCTTTACGTCCGGCACCATACAGAAAATGCAATTATACATGCATGGCAATTATACATTCTGAAATGAACAAAAACTACCAATGATTCCATGAATAATTTTTATGATTAGGTACTTTGATCATAAAAATTATTCATGGAGGCTTCGGCGATGAGTAAATCAAAACCCATGCAGTTATTCCGCCTATTTTAAAATAGGTCTAAAAGGGGAGTTGGACTAAGAGCAAATACAGTTCTAACGGAAAATGTGGAAGCTAAAATTGCATTGCGGACAGTGACCGTTCCGAACTTACAATTAAAACGGACGCCCGAAATTGTGTACACCGTTCGTCACTTAGTTCACGATGAATGGGGGACCACTCGCGACCGCGGCCACGTACAACTCTTATCATAGATGACGATTTATTTTCATAAGCTGTTCGTTTTTGGAATGGTACGATTTTAAGTAGCAGAGAAAACACCTAATACTTGAAAAAAAATGGTAATTATTTAATTGACATGTACAGCAGGTGCCGTAACCCTATGTTATTCATGACTGTGATTATGGTAATTATAAGGGGTGATGTTTTTGTTAATGTAGCTCTTTATCCATACTATAAATTCAAGTTTTAAGAGAGACAGAAATATTCAACCTCTTCATAATATGCCAGGCTGTATTCTAAACTAGTCTAGCATCGAAATTATTAATATCAATAAACCTAATCACCTTCATGTTTATATTAACGATATTAGCCTGTTTGGCATTCTGTATCATCCATAAATCACTAGGCGAAGCCTTAATTTCAATTAAACAATCAACGTCGGTTTGACGTTCCGCGGGAGTTATAACTGGCCACTATAATAAAGCCAATTTTCGGTTTAAATAAAGCGACAGCACGACTTTTAGCCGTGGATAGTAACACGACTCTGCAATCAGGTGCAGTTTAAAATGTGCATTTGCGATGTGGCGTGGTGCAGCGGGCGCAGGGCGCGGACAGAAATGCATTTTCAATAATTGAGGGTCAGACGGGGAGGTGAGGGCGCATTAAAATGCTCGCAGCTAAACTTTCCGATCGTCACCGAGTCGCGACATCGAACAGCCGCGCCGAATTTGTCGGCTAATGGACCCACCAACAATGATAAGGTGGCTTCGGATGTAAACAAGCATAATATTTCCTCTTAAGGCGGAGATTTCTGAAAATTGTCAAAAATTTGGTTTTTTAAAGAAGTGTATCTCTTAAAACGTTAATAATTTTTCCAAAACAAAAACAGTATGATATTTTCAAGTCTTTTGTGCATACGGTGATGGAACTCAAAACATAATTAAATACATCAAAAAAATCTTCAAAGACAACTCTTATTTATTTTTTAAAGCGGTTTATCCTTTCGTTAACAGTTATAATTATAATTAAAAGTATACCATAAAATTGCAAATGCCAAACTGCATCCGGTGATGGATTAATTTTTATTAATTAGTTAATATCTAATTTTATAAGATTTTATTTGCATTTTTACGCCATACGTTGTGTCATCGCGCATCTCTTTCTTTTGTATGCAATCTGACAGTGACAGCAGTTTACCTGTTGTCGGCGTCTTAATTTGACGACTATATTATTTGTTAGCTTTGAAACTTTGTGAACAGGTTACAAAAGTTAGTAAGATTAACAATGCAATGTGCGTGCTAATTAAAGCAATTACACTGTAGCATCGCTAATCTTATCAAGGTTTTCCTTTCCTGAATTGGTGTAGCGCGAGTTTCCACAACTTTGCAGCGGACTTTTGCAGCTTCAGAATGTGTGACGTCAGACGTGACAGACACGAAACAGAAACAAGAAAATTTGTAATTAAGCGAACTGAGTCGCAATTTGTAGTTACGAATAGGTACAGTGCCGGGATTGTCATTGTGAGACATCTAATTAACAACCTCATTATGTTTAGGTGGGTATGTGCCAGTTAGTGCCAAGCGATTTGAATCTGGCTATTGCGACATTTAGTTTACATGTTAAGAGCGTTTACACCTTACGGCATTTCAAACTAACTTTTAAGCCCTGGTTTTTCGAAATTACTGAACCGATTTTAATGAAACTTCATACGCATAAGCAGGATACAAAGGTCTAAAAAGTTAGTACAGAACATTTAGCGTACGAAGTTTAATTAAAATCGGTTCAGTCATTTCGAAAAACAAGTGCTTGAAAGTTTGTATGAAATGCTGTAAAGTGTAAACGCTCTTATGCATATTCTAGAGAATTTTACGCATACTAGGCACAATAACGCTACACTTTCCCCCCAGATCATCTATTTCACTTTACAAAAAATAAAGGAGACAAACAAAAAGAAGTTTCCCTCGGTTATTTTGTCGGGGAGAGCACGTAGGCGCGCACCTCATCTGCGGCGCTCCCGGTGCGGTGATAAAATTTAAAATTCAAGGCCGCGTTAACGAACCGGCCTCGCGATGAAATAGATATTCAAATGTGAGAAGATCCCATATTAACATTTATGGCAAGTTTGCGGGGACGAGACAAAGGCGAGGCGAGTGGCGGCCCCCGCGGAACTCGCCTCGCGCCGCAGCCCTCCGCCTGCTATGCATATCTCTACAATATGCAGTGACCGTTGTACCAGCCTGCCGGTTTGGGATACCTTTTATCTCCAGTAACAATTCTCTTAATAGTAATTCTTGCCAGAAGTTTGGGATATGCTTAAGAATTTTGTATGATATTTACCTTTTTTTGTTACGGGTCGTCAGAAGCCCGAAAGTCTGACAACCAGTCTTGCCAAGGGGTATCGTGTTACCCAGTAACTGGGTTGTGGAGGTCAGATAGGCAGTCGCTCCATGTAAAATACCTACTGGTATTCAGCTCCATTCGGTTAGACTGGAATCTGACCACAACATAGTTGAGAAAGGGCTAGGCAGATTTATTGATTTAATTTTTTAGGGCGAAAGCGTCAGGGTTGCTCACGAAATTCTACCTTAGCGCATCCCCCTTAAGTACAAAAGTAGACGCTGTTCATGGAATAGTATATACTGTCAGAGGAATGTATGATGCACTGAGCACGTGCCACCTGAAAATATTTGAATAAATACCATCGTCTTGCAGTTTTTTTGGACAATGGTCCTCCAAATTTTCTTCATCATCTACTTCTCATAATTTCTACCTTATGTTCCACGAATAGAAGATCAAAATAAATAATAATTTATTGTAAACTGTTTATCTGTAATATTATGTATTTTTATTCTTTTTAACTATTTAAATTGCAATGCCTTAACAGGCAACTAAGTTCTAGAACCTACTTGAATCCTGTACACTTAGTTTGCAATAAAGAATTTGAATTTGAAATAACTAGGTTTGGGTGCATTCACAAACGTGACAATTAATAATGTCATCGGTCCAACGTATTATACAATCTCGCGCAAGTCATTAAATTTTCCACTTCGTTAAGAACAAACGAAGCTTAAGTTCTAAAGATCGAAGAACAAGTGAAGGTGAACACTAAACCTTTGTGTTCCCTATTCGAGCTAAAGACAAATAAAAGTTAGGAAGAAAACAAATCAAAATCCCAATTTTGTTGGCTGCATTATTTATGTGATATTGCGCGGCACTGTCAACGTTCCCCTTTTCTTTGCTTTGAACTTGTGGTCGTTGTAATTCACACTTTCACAACTTTTGCTATCAATACAAAAATATCGCGAGCTGTTGTTTAGTTTATTCCAAAGGATCCAGTATTTCGAATTGTGGAAAGGTTATAAAATATTAATATAATAGATTTACGAAGGCTGTGCTTCTAAGGAAAATAAAATCGGAGCGGCATTTTCATTCAGCGATGGCTGTTAGTCGGCTGCGGCACACACGTTTCTTATTAATATCAGGCGGTTGGAATGGCCGAAGACGTCCCCAGCGCCCGCTCTCTCCCAAATAAAATTGCCGCTATCTAAACAAAGAGCCCTAATTATTCGGCCGTGGCGGGCGGGGTCGCTCTCTTATGGGTGTTCTGGGGCCCATTTCGCTTCTCGTATAGGGCCCCGGGGAGCAGCGGGCGCCGCCTAGCCAATCGTCGGATGGAGGAGCGAGCGATCCGCAACCTTTTTATATGCGATATCGGCGTTGGCGCCGGACCTCCCGCCACCCCGCGCCCCGATCTCGGGGAATTAAAAGTTGGAAGGCTCACATCTGATTACCCAAACACACACATTACACCGGATCGCCAATCTCGATAAGCCCCCTCCACAATTTATTAGCGGCTCTGACGAGTTGTTTTCGACTTATCTCATTTACCGTATAAAACAGACGAAAATGGTACAGTGATATGGCTATATTAAACAGAAAACCCTTAATTGTCACATTTTTCTTGCGCACCCTTTGTGTTTACCATGCTTTCCATTTCTTATTTCTTGTGGAACCGTACCGCATCTGTTACTTCCTACTCTCTCTCGATGCTCCCCTAACTGTGCACCTCATGGCTGTTCATCATACGTGCATGCTTAAGTATGATCTAATATTTATTCCGAAAACATAAAGGACGGTTATAAAATCCTTGGCGATACCGGTCGTATGGCTCAATACATATTTTAATTTGCACCCGATTTTATTTTGAGACAATAAATTGGATATAAAGGGTTTCCGAGCGGTTTCTACCTCCGGGATCATTGTCTTCACCCTACGCCTTTGCAGCGATTCTTTTGTGTAGGAATTATGAAATAAAAAGGCGATATCGTATGTCGGTGGTAAGAGGTGCGGCGGTACGGTGCGGTGCGGCGTGGGCGACGCGCGGCCGACATACGACACCTCGCGCGGCTGCTCCTCATTGTGCTCCACCATTCACCCGCTGCTGGCGGCGAGTATTCGATTGCAATGTTTTAAGCATTCGATTGCCCTCGCCAGTAATAAAGGGTTCCCAAGAAGTACGTACAAAATAAATTATTTTTTTCGCGTTTTATAGTCTTTCAAGCGGGCGCGGCGAAGGGTACGCTTATTGTTTCTATGGTGAATTGCGCGGATGAATGGGTCCCGGGCATTTATAATGCGTTCACTGCTTAGAGATCGTAGGAAGATAATTTGGCGCAGGCGGGTTCGGGCGGACCAGAGACGTCTGAGGTGGCAATAACAAACCTCCTACTGCACATTCAAACGTATTTACATGAAGTACAATTAAATAGAAAACACATTTGCCTTTGAGCTCGATCAACTGAATCCTGTATTCGGTTGTAATCGCTCTGTTAATAGTTTATGCGTAGTTCTTTGTTTATCCTAGCAGCAATAAGTCTAGGTAGTTCAACCTATTTCAAGCATAAACATAAATAAACAGACGTCTATCAGCTTGTGTGATAGGTTATCAGTAATTCACCTAGAATTTATGTAGACTTGGACGAGACGTTATCTCTGAATCTTTGTTGCTCGTCGCGGTTCTCATTTCAATGACCACCTTTACGGTCTGCGTCGTGTTCGTGAACGGGCACCGTCAGTTGACACTGGTCATCTCTTAACTGCCAGGGCTTATTTGTAATAATATTATATTTTGTATTGTTTTTAAATAATTAGTTTTTTTACATTGTTCTCACATATAGAAGTGACAAGAATAATGTACCCAGGATTTTGTAATATCTTGATTTAAAAGTGTCCTTGGAGTTTTTTTGCCTGTTCTTCTCCATTAGAGATCTACGTTTTGGAATGGGCAAATAGCTTTAACTTTCTGACTAACTGACCGACTCTTTGACAATTTAAAAGTGCCTGTAATTTGTTTAATTGAAATAAATGCTTTGAGTTTGTATTTGTTCATTTAAAAAAAAAAAGTTAGAATTTAAAGGATAAAAATATCAACAAATTATCGTTCCCACCCTATTTACTTCAAAAGAGGTCTCCCCCATGAATTTAATCTCATTGTTCAAATTGATCTTAGTTTTTTTCCTGAGTACGATCTCATTGGAGGTACCTAATGCGAGTTAATTTTTTATTAGGTAGGTCCTCAATAACGATAAACTGTGATATATAAATGTACTCTGTGGCGCCCTGACGCGCGGGTACAGCAGTTTACTGACAGCTCGTTAAACTTAGTATACTTAAATGCGGAGATACATGGCCAGCAGATGACGCTTCACAAATAACTTTTTACTGACAATATTCAATACTTACTTAACTTAAAATATATTCTACCTTAACTGAATGCGGGAACCGTGAAAAGGGTTCTGCCGGGTCAGTAGCTGTTTGCTCCGCTCAGGTGTCGCGGATACTCGTGAGATGTGTGTCAAACAGGACACAAGTTTATCAAAGATATGTAGCATCAGATATGGAAAGGTTTTTTGCGATTAGTGGCTTTTCTAGAACTCAGATGGTCTAGAAGAGTCGTTTAATCCTTAAACGAAACTGCACCGATTGCCTTCATAAAATAAAACTGGAGAAAAGCCGTTTTTTTGCGGACTGTACCATTTTCGCAAAATCTGTGAGCAGTTAGCAAATACTCAAAAAGTTAAGGGCAGCCTCCTGAGAACGTTTTCGTGTAACGACAACAGGTAAGGTACCTGTCCTTACTTCCCCGTCTCAAAAATTCTCTCATCAACCTATGTATTATATGATTTCTAATTCGATTATTATTGATTTCACGTAAATGCGTATCCTTGCAATGGTAACAGCAACTGCAGAATTACAGCTTTAAAGATATGGTGCTGTATAGCCCTAATACTTATATTACACGGCCCGAGTGTGTACAGATTTTCACACTGATGATGCTGCTACCTGTAGGTACCTTTTGTAGCTATGTATATATAATATTGCTCGAAGAATAAGCAAATAGGAATTTAAAAAAAATTGTATTTCCTAATGAGATTCCGAATGAATCCTCTCGAACTAAAATCAAAGTAATGAAGGCTCTATTTCTCTGGCTCGGTCTATGCAGAGAATATTTCAGGAGCCCATGTCTGTCTTCATAAAAAATTGGTTTTAGTAGTGTCAATGCAATTTACTGGAATTGCTTTATAAAGCAACAAACATCTTTACTAAATACTCAAAGCAACAAACCTCTATTAAGCTTTCATTCAGTCCAAATCATAAATATATTGATCCATTAGACATGCACAGTGCAGAGGTAATATTAGATATCACTAGATTTATTGTCAGATAGTTTGAGGTCGGTCTCGCGAGTAGTGGTGTGCCGATCGAGTCCCGGCCGGGCCAGCGGCGTCTCAGTTCAATTAAACTTCACCATGCTGTTGTTCACAGCACCGCATCACCGTCCACGTTACCACCATCGCCCGACCCACTGTGCACCGGCCACCGCGCACCGTGCCGATTTCGTGCCATCCTAATATATCTCAAGTTATTGAACGCAGATATACAACATTAGTTTTTGTTTATACTAAACCCAAAAAGGGGTCATTGTACTCATCATTTTGAAAAAAAAATGATATGTGTCCAACCTTGAAATCGCGAAAAAAAAAAACAGCTGTTCCCTACATTTGTGTTCACTTAAATCGACAAAATGTATGGAACAGCTGATTTTTATCGGGATTTTTTTTCGATTTTTTGTTTTCTTGTTTAGTATTAAAAAAAAACTAATGTTGTATAAATTTTCGATCCTCTTTTTAATTTTGGATGTTGTTGCTAAGAGCTTTCATTCACTAGTCTGTCACCTATAGTCGACGTTGAACCACGCTTGCCTGACAAGCGCATTCTCCAACACATACCTAATTTTCATTAGCGTGTTGTTAATTGATTAGACCGTCAGTATAACATAATTTTTGGATACAATATTTAGGTCTACTATTCAACAATTACCAAAAAATCAAGTAGAATGTAAGCAAAGTTTTCGCTTATAATATTTTACAGATTAAACTTTCATAAATAACGCTTCACCTAAAACTTGTCATGGTAGCGAAAGAAGTAATATCTCAAGACACGCGGTTGCCTCTAGGGAGGTGGTCCAGGCGCGACGCAACAGCCTCCTTATCTATGCATGAGCAGCTCTGCAGCGTGTGAACATCACTGGCTCATGATTGTTTGTCCACCGCGCGCCGCCCAGCCAAGAAGTTAAATCGACAGCCTTCGGCCTCGAGGGAAACTCCGATATTGCGTCGACACTTGACACAGATGCACTTAACTATGCATGGACAGAGATACCGGACTCCCGAAGTCCCGAATACGAAACCTTGCCAGAGTTTCACACTCAATTTTAAAGTTTATAAGATTTATTTAATAAATAGCGTTGAGCATATCATATTGTAAGTAAATATGATTATTTAAATAGGATATGAGTAAAATATTTTTTTTTGGACACGTCTTCGTTAAACTACCTAATTACTTTAAGTTTTTACCGACCTGCCATTGAGCCAGAAGTTGATCTGCTAAAAACTGTTTTTTCTGATAATGGCACCAAAGGCATGAAATCGTAGCAATCATCAATTTTCACCTTGACCGATCATTCGTTTGCGTGGGGGTTATATTGTTTGATCAAGAGCGGAACACCACTGCCGATGATTATTCTCTGAAAATTTGCTTGAGTGATCACAGCAGTATGCTAATACGTAAAGGCAATAACAGTTGAATAGCTAGAGTGAGTGACAATGGCGGCACGGCGGGGACGCAACTCGCCGGGAAAAGCGGTGGCGTGGGAATCGCGAGGTCGTGTCCGCGTTAGTCACACTACTATGAACCGCCAATTAATTTAAAAGAACTAATCAAAATTAAATACTTGGATTTCTGCAGATGAAATTAAAGATGTGCGTAGTATTTTATCAGTTATTTGATGCAAGGCGCGTGGCGCGCGGCGGCGGCGACGTGTAGCAAAGCTCAGCGATGGTATCTGCGGGCCCGCGGCTCCTTCATCTCGCCGCGGCCTACCGCCGCCGCCGCCGCACAACACTCGTGGATCTCGCCACTTCACTAACTGAATTTACTTGATGATAATCGCTTTATTTAAATCGTATTGCTTTATCTTTATTGTTACTTATAGCTACGTGGAATTACTAATCGCTATTTGCTTATCTTCTGTATTAGAATAAAAAGTTTATGGCCAGAAAGTTTTGTGACACTTATCGCTAATATAAAATCATTCACATTCAAAAGAATGTCATTTGTAGCGCGCTCTGTCGACGAGACGGAGAAAAGGGAAAACTGAGGGGTGGTTCTGAACAGGGTGGAGCTTTCGGAAACTCCAACACTGAATACTGACATCTACCGGAAAAGTATGGAATCAACTTACTAACAAGTGACTTTCCTAGTGTCGAGGAAAAGTTTTGGATTTGAACTTTTCGCCACTGGCTGGCGTCGCTAGTTAGAATGGCAATGTAGTTATTTAGTCAGTAGCTAGAAGTTATTGCTTGCGGCTGTAATTATGTTGTTAAGAGAACTGAAAGTTCAAATCATCTTTTTCTCGTATATAGAGCGTGTTCATGAACAATAAAGTTGTTATAATTTTTCCAATACTTTGGGAAGATTATTTAATTTAACGATTCGGTTGATAATATTTGCCTATTAGTAGATTGGCGTTGTCGTTTTGTTTTTCTCGTTTCCGATTCCAATACTAACACGCATCAATTACCGCTAGTGCCATTGCTGGCAGCCATTTTGCGTTAAGGGGAGGCTACCTTAGCCTACAAAAATCAAATTTTCTTACGTTTTCTGCAATTGTATTGCTGATTCTAATGATAATTATTCTGTAAAGCCACATTTGTAACGTCCGCGAATCATATTTAGATCAACATACAACCAGTTGGCCTAAAATGGACGCTTTGGCAGAATCATAATTATGATCTGCGTACATCTGTTTGACAGTTTTTTATGGAGTTTGGTAAAATGGTCCACAAATTATGAATTGCTATATTGAAGTCTAATGTCAAATAGCAGCTGTCAAACAGATGAATTGCGGATTTTATAGGTACTTCCTTAGATAGGTAATTGCATTTACAAGGCCTGTCGGATCATTATCTGTTCTGCATCCTTCAGTTAAGAAATGCGTTGAGCAAGAGCATTTGTTGTAGTTTTTGAGCGTCAAGGTATCCTATGTGCAATTGCATTTTTGCCAGTTTTTATTAGTTTTGTTTTTTTTTATTCAAACAGATGAATTGCAGGTTATGAATTGTACGCAGATCATAATTATTATGATTCTGCCAACGTGTCCATTTTAGGCCCCCTGTTACCTACTGACCTGCAAATTGCAACAAACGTAAGAAAATTTTAATTTCGCGGGCTACCGTAGCACATCCCCCTTAATGTAGATTATGGTTATGGTCGTGAGGTTCACAATATTTTGGTTATATTACGAAACAAGCATCGATTTACTTGGAGGTCTTGTTTAATCATAGTATAAAAAATAATAGGTAGATAAAAAATAAACCTTCATATCTCAAAATCGAAACACTGCTTTTATTAAAGCTTTTGAGCAGCTATCATCGATAAAATCCAGTGAATCTTTTACATTTATAAACCTTAAAGGCTTCTACATACTGGCACGACACGCGACGCGACACAAAGGCACCGCTCATCGCACGACACGCGGGGCCTTTGTGTCGCGCCAGTATGTAGAAGCCTTTAAACTTTCAGTGTTTTCAGATAAGTTTTCGATAAGATATAAATAATTTGTCTTCCCTGCAATGAGACAAATTTAATCTTTGAGAAAAAAAAAGTAAAGAAAAGAATGAAAGAAAAGAAAGAAAGAAAAAAAAGAAATAAAGAAAAAAAAATATTCGTCATTGAAACACGTTCATACGAAAACATAAACTCGAGTAGGTAAACATTACACAAAACACATCATAATCACGAGCACAAAAAAAAACAAACTGTCGGCAACTGCACGTCATGACTGTGACAAAAAGGCTTTCACTCA
Organism: Tiliacea aurago; assembly: GCA_948098905.1. Lineage (NCBI taxonomy): Eukaryota > Metazoa > Arthropoda > Insecta > Lepidoptera > Noctuidae > Tiliacea > Tiliacea aurago. Next base: position 14,443,870 of record OX402577.1, read on the forward strand.
GCATGATGCTGTGCTACGGGGGAACCCTCAACACAGCGCTGATTTTCAGTGGTTACCCGTGGTTACTACATACTCATACCTCCTCGCTAATTCATGAGATCATTTACAGAAAAGATCAGGTGTCCTACAAGGATCTACAACATGCCGCTACAATGGCGACATTAATAAATAACACACGGGTAGGGCTAGTCGCCAGTAATCATAAAAAAAATATAATAAGAAAGATAAAATTATTCGTATTATACATTAAAAAATTAAAATTTTAAAATTCACCTATTCTTTGCACACTATTCGTTTTATTTCATTGATTCGATGTTATGGTTCGAAGCAAATAAATGACTTTTGCGCTACAGTTCTTTAAGTACAGGTTGCTCCAAAATGCTATTTTAGAAAATTGTTAGTGAATAAAAATAAATATTAACGTCTAATGAAATTAAAATAATTATATTTTTTAAGATTATTATTAAAAGTAGGTACCTACCGTATGCCTCAAAAATAAAAGTATGGCAAACGCGTATCAAACGGGGACATTATAGGCTGAATAAGTTTCAAACGAGATTGTCGATCACTTCAAGTGGAGCCGCCCGCTCTTTTTTAGAAAAAAATCGAACCAGGGGTCTACTCCGAACATAATCATGTTCGGCCGTTTCTTGACTACCGCTAAGTATGGGCTGACTATCGGCGAAAGAAAAAAAACGACAGTCAAAGAGATAAGCCAAAGTCAAAATTGTGACTTTAAGTCGGGTAAGGACTCAAAGTCAAAAAAGGAAACTTTGGACGTTATAAAATGGCCGAACATTCGGCCGATACTTCGGATTATCGCTTCGGAGTAGACCCGGTTTGAAAACTCGTCAGCTACAAGAGACACTTGGACACGACATGTTCACACAGCCACGTACTCTTTCGACACTAATTATAGTGTCACAATAAATATCACGCACGAGTATAATAGAGACACCCGTACGCACACACGGACACTCGGTGCATACTCAGTACCTATATGGTGTATAGTATCGTAGTCTAAACCTAGCATAAAAGAGAGGAAATTTGTTACGGACTTTCATACTGCCTAATTACGAGTAGTAATTAGTTAAAAACTACCTAATACCTCGTGTAAATTAACAAACTCTATACGTACTGCTTATGTAAGTCTTTTTGTATGCATACAGTTTTGGTCTTGAAAAACTTTGCAGTTTGTACGATGTAGGAACCTAAATCAAACAAAGAATTAAATTCATCCTCCCGATTATCTACAATTAAAGACTGTCTAAGCAACATCTAATTAATACGCCAAAGTTTTATGAATAACTTACACAGTAGACATAAATCTATCATAAGAAAAATTGGATTAAGTTGTAGGATAGAACTAAGTAGATATAGCTCTCTACTGTAATATGCAGGAAGCTCTTCCGATTATAGAAATAAACGAACAGTAATAATGCACTCTAAAAGCAAAGAAAAAGAAATACACACTTACACTCACAACACACATTGTAATGATAATTACTTTATTTGTCCGCAAGTAGTTCTACTTGCGGACAAACATACAGGGCCACTTTTATTACAATGTTAAACCATTTCAGAGCCAATTTTACCAATGAAGCTGAACGCGATCAGCACATCTAAATCGCGTTCAAGACTTGTCAGTGTCAATATTCCACAACAATGATGACATTTAGGGCCTGTTCACACCACGTTTCTTAAACGCGCCGTAGACGCGCGTTTGTAGCGATACAGACGCGAAACGCACGCAAGTCAGACGCAGCCTGAAGGTCTACCTTCTGTAGGATAAAAGCGCGCCGTCGACACACGTTTCTAAAACGCGCGTCAACGGCGCGTTTAAAAAACGTGGTGTGCACAGGCCCTGAAACCTCTTGAAAGCAGCTGATGGCGTTCAGTTTCATTGGTAAAATTCGCTCTTAATGATCTTAAAATAACCTAAAGAAAATTTAAACTTTGTGGTTGTAATAGTTGCAGTAGGGCGTGACGAGTTGGGCGTCGCGATGGGCGGACCGCGCCCCGCCCCCTGCACCCACGCGAGCACCCATGCGCCTAACAACCGTGCATCCGTGCATGATGCAGAATACTGTTGATTCCGTATTTAACTTGAATATATCACTACACTGGCTCATTGCACCACACCAAACCTCTCGTCCAGCGCCACTTCACTTTTATCCATTTCCCGCCATTCGTGGTGACTGACAGATGACATTAGTGAAAATAGCTGCCTCACTACTTGTGTGAATGAGACAGTGTTTACATGTCTATTAAATAGTTACACTATACCATACACCACTCATTTAACTATGTTGAGGGTGAGGTATTTAACCTCCATAGCATACTTTCCATAGAACTTTTCTCTTTTTAATTGATCGACACAGGATTATTCTTGTTGGCCATAAAGTCTGCCACCACTGGACAGTGAGACAGAATGGTCGCAGTTGTGTCATTGTCAACCACTTGAGACTTACTGCAATGAGTCATAAGTACTGATTTGTATTAGTTATAATAAATTTTTCTGGCAGAATAGTCTGTCCATTAATTCACTACTGTCAGTGACATCACATGCCAATACGATACCTGTAGGTATCGTATTGTTTACTAATACTTAGGTTTAAGGACAATAACCACGGGGTTATTGTCCTGAAACCCGTTGCGGTTAATGACCTAATAGCAGAGAGCTTCGACCAACACCTCAAGAGGCTCTCGTTGCGCGGCTGGGCCAAGGGCTTGATTCAGAAAGAAGTATACTCCGAACATAAATCGGAAGTATCGGCCGTTGCTTGACTACGGCTAACTATGGCTGACTACGGCGAAAGAAAAAAAAACGACAGTCAAAGATAACTCTTTGACTGTCGTTTTTTTTCTTTCGACTTAGTCACATTTTTGACAGTGACTAAGTCGGGTAAGGATTCAAAGTCAAAAAAGGAAACTATGGAAGTTATAAAATGGCCGAACATTTGGCCGATACTTCGGATTAACGCTTCGGAGTAGACCCCCTGTACTCCTGGACACGGCACGCATACTGAGAAGTTTCCTCTCTCTAGAGCCCTGATCACAGGTAGCTTGGACCCTGTTCCTGATGGGCTACAATTTTATATATTTTTAAATGATTTTTTATAAAAATGTAAATAAAATGTATTGAAAATTAAATAAAGGAAATACAATCTTTATTTCGATCAAAGATGTATAGTAAATCTTTATTTCGAGCAAAGATTTATAGTAAACTTAAGGTTGTAAAGCAAGTTGCTGGTGGATAAGCCTAGCCACTAGATTGTGTCTGCGCAAGTACTCGCCGCTAGCAAGACAAGAACAACCGGAAACAATATGTTGGATTGATTTACCGGGACTGTGATTTTCCGGATTGATTCACCGATGTTAACCGTACTTCATCCATAATCACACAGACAAAACCTTTTGGTTTGTACACTAGGAGTTCGCCGAAACGCAGCCAGGATTCAGACGCCAAAAGTTCTACATCAGGCGGAGAAGCTCTTTGCCTTTTCATATATTACTTCCCTACGATCATTCGCCAGTTCTCTTTCGCCAATTAGAGCGGGGTGAGGCCCTTGTCCACTGCGACGAAAGATTGTATTTTTTGGAAGGTACCTACCTTAAAAAATTTAAACTATCTTAAGTACCTATCTACCGACCTATAGGTACTTACACCATACTACATACCTATTATTAAGTTAGCACTAGCTCAAATGACTCAATAACATTTTAAGTAAGTACATTACAAATACGAAGTGATATTCCATTTCGAAGTCATTTACGTCAGTGCTAGTAATCATTGATATTAACAGTGTTTATTCGGTTATGGTCGAAGCTCGTAGGTCGCTCTATAATGATGTCTAAAATGCGTGAAATGAACGGACGCTGGGCGACCACCCAAAAGTAGGATGTTCATCCGCTGGGCGTCTGGGCCTGAACACTTGACTCACGTGGTGAGAATCAAGGGTAAATGCATTTGTTATGAATACGTCACAATTTTAATTAACAAAATGTTTATTGTGAACAGTATTCTCATACACAATATCTCGACAACATCCTTATAATATAGGAGTACCAATACAAGTGCCTGCAGATAGAGGTCCCAAAATGGATTGTCTGTCACCTTTTTCGTTGAAGTAAAGAATTAACCTACTTTTAATGATTTTATACTGAAGATCACGTCTAAACGAGTAGTGTTAATGATTAAAAAAAAAAAATATGATAATTTAGAGCATTTTCTCAATAACTTAATATGTGAATATTTTAGATTATGTTTATATTACTTAGTGAAATTAATTTGTAAAGTTAGGTCTAACGCGGGTAAAAAACTGAGAATGGCGCAAAATCTACCAAGCGTATTTTTCTGAAACCTTCACCAATTGAAACATAATTTAATTATTGATCTTTTAATATACGCGTTTTATTAAAATATCTTTTGTTTTGTGTACAATAAATTAATAATGCGGTAAACTGGGGACAGCGCTCCTTGATGGGCGAGTCCTATTACTGGCTGAACGTACGACGCGTTGCGTGAGCTCAGTACAGAACACGCAAGCTAACCACTCAAGGTCACTGGCATATATCTGCGTCTTAATATACCGATGTGTTAATTTTGCGTCGTGCTAATTTCATACAGCCCCTTACCTTGCATTACATTGCCTTACTATGGGCAAGTAAGCACCTCATAATGTTGCGGTTTTAACGAGGGACGTAAGTACACATAAGGTGTTGTGACACACGATCATCAAGTAAGTAGCATGGAGGCGTTTTAAAATCATTTTATGGGAACACATAATTACAGAGTTTCGTGGTGCTGTGGCTAGCGACAAACGCACCAGTCACGTTTCCATCGGTCACCGGCACAAAATCTCATTCACACCTTTATTAGGTACTCATCAAGTATCCTCATTGTGGTCAAGATTACGTTTCCTAATAGAAGATCATCTTAGTTATGTACTTTCGTAGCAACTTGCTTGAACACCAAACACAATTTAAATTGTAGTAAACGTTAATAATTCACGCTTGAAGCAGTTAGAGGCGAAATTCTCGGAATGAGAGACTGGTTTTTAAAATGATTATGTCTTTGATTACATGAGACTATAATGGGTGTGAGTCACAGTTTGTGAGAAATTTAGCCGCGGCCATATTACGTGTCGGTACTGTACCGAGCCTTCGAGTCGTGGCATACGAAATCTTATCATCTATCAAACTGTTTTCTTGTACTGAGATTATTTAATATTAGTAACATCAGAACTACACTTACCGTCAAAACTAAGTAGGTACCCAGAACAACATTTTCATACAAACGAGGTCATTTCGAAGCCTCGGTTCTCCGTCAGGTAACGATTCGGATGAGATCTGACAGAGTATGGATGGAGTAGGTCTAGAGCGCCTAAGGTACCCAACTGATCAGACAAGCCATTTACACCAGAGAATGTGTAGAGTTCTGAGTGTTCGGATTTCTATACATTTTGATGCTATTTTTGAGGTTTTTAATTCATGAACAACTCCGTAATGAAATGCCGGTTTGATCAGTTGGGCGCCTTAGGCATTTTAGACCTCCTCCATCCGTACTGTGGAAAGCTGCTATCAGATCTCATCCGAATCGTTACCTGACAGAGAACCGAGGCTTCGTAATGACCTCGTTTGTATGAAAATGTTGCTCTCGGTACTTAGTTTTGACGGTAAGTGTAGGTATATAAGAATAAGTGTAATATTCACACAGATAATATTGGTTCGTAGAGTCTTGCTTCAAAAAAATATTTTCATCTAGGTAAATGACTTTTCAATAGCTCTATAAGGCGAAATCCAAAATAATATGCAATCAAGTAGTATTTTGGCTCTGAAACCGCAGAGCCAGGTGGATGCGATGCGGTGCCAACAATCACGGAGCAGGTGATCGACTTAACGGCGCAAACGTCTTCATCGACGCGTGCGCAACTAATCTTTCACCCCTAACTTATCGCCACTGTGAAACAATTTAAATGTAATCAGTTATCGGCTAGCTACCTATTATGTACTCTGTGTGGCAATCAAAGCCACTTCCGCACTTTTTTCTCAGCTATACCGCCTCACAGTTAAATGGATGGTGTTAAATTGAGTATTTTGTGTCGGTGGGCTTTTTACAGCTGTAGATAATAGTTACGAATTTATTGTTGAAGGTTCTAGCCATTAGAGTAGCTGTAATCGATTAATCTATTTAGTTTCGGATAATTACAAACTGATCGTCAAACATAAATATGTAATTAACGCAGAAGATGTAGTAGCTATTTATATAATAGAGTTAGCTCGTTCGTAGAATGTTTGATGTTTCAAGTCCTTTGTTTGTTATGTTATGGCTATTGTGCGTGCTAGTTTGCGGACCTCGCTTCATCTTCGGCTCTCCGGCATTTCCTGCCAACTTCCAGTGCGGTGCTACGTCTATTGTTGTTATTGTTTAGGCGCATTCGCTCATTGCTTCTGCCGGTTTTGAGTTAGTTTATAGTTCGACATTCTATACAACGAAGACGCACATCCGATTATTTGCAAACAACGGTAATTACTTAAATCTCGGAAATATCAGGTTTCTTAGAAAGAGATTGGTAGCGTAGACATAGTGAATAATTTCACGATAACCACGCATTTTTTAATGTCCTTTTATGTAATTCAGGCACTTAGTATAATTACAGCTTTCATTTAACCAAGTTAAAACGGTTATGATAAAACTGCAAGTTTCACCTCTTTATTTGGTTCAATTAAGCTTGTTAACAATGGCGTACAATATAATAAATCAAGAGTGATTTACTGTGTTCTTGCACACAGTTAATAAATGAATGAAACGGCCCCAAGTCTCGTAAGAACAGTTAAAAGGCGGAAGTCCATCTAGTCGCGATCTCGAGTGGCGCGGCTGCGGGTACGGACCGGACGGCCGGACGATGGCCGGACGCACGGACCACTGCTGGCCAGTTACGAGGGCGAGGCTTCCTGTACAACTCGCATAGGGCGTAATTCAAGTCCCTTTTATGCAAATAACTTTGGTCTTAGAAATTCTAAGTTATTTTCCTATTGTGGAGATGGCCTTTCTTGCGCAGTCGATGACATGGCATGTTTGTTTTATGATATTGGATGTTTCACCTTCTTCCATTTCGCGAATGAAACCCATAATTTTGTAGTCAGAATACATGGTTCATTCCATCTTGATTGTTTTGGAGAACGGTATTAATTCGCGGTGATAGGTGAGTTAGTAGCGATCGGTGCGCACGGAGCGTGCAGTGCAGGTGTCGTCGCGACCGCAGCATCACCGCCACCTGCGCCGGCGCAGCTCCGGAACTACGTGCCGATTCGCCTGTCGCACGCCCCTGCTATAGTAGCCCCGTCATCTAATACACATAAATTACGTTAAAAGAAGTGATTCTTTTGGAAAATCTTTACCAGTGACCGTTAAGTTAAAACTTATACTTATTAGGTGGCTGTTACATTGAACTTTCTACTTCATTTTCTTTAAAAAAAACATGTAATAATCAGCCGGAGCGTGGTAATACAGAGGGTCGTGCACTAACACGGCATAACTCACCAAAGGTGGTAAAAAGTCTTGCGACTCGGCGCGCCGTGATGATTGACGATCACGAGCGCACCACGGACGGACAGACAACTGTATTTGTCGCAGATTAGTTATTGTCACTGCAGGCTGTGACTAAGTAGACAGACTTTTGACAGACGGTCTACTTACTCCCATTACAATAAAGCTGATTATTTAAAAGAAAAACCTTTTGTTGTTCATAATAAAATGCAACAAGGAAATGTTTACTTAAAGGCGTTAAACATTGATTTTGGATTTATTTTGAGTTTTGTTTGTTATGGGCTGCCTGAAGAAGTTCTTTGAGAAATTTTAGTATTGTGCTTTAACATAATGGTAGCTACTTATAGGAAAATACTGGCTACAATAGTTATTTATGATACTAGTGTGGTAAGTTGTTTTTTACAAATGAGCAGATGAATATAACAGTCGAGGGCTTACCATAGTCACGAGTTTGTAAATACCAATTTCCACATGTGTGTCATACAAAATTTTTCAACTTATTTGCGAGAAAACAATACAACAGGTAGGTAATGAAACAAAGTCGCACTGTTGACACGTTTGACGTTTCTAATATGAAAATGGGCGCAAATTTAAAAATGGCGCCACGTGCGCGTGGTGAAATTAAGAACTACACCTTCTGTCTCGTTTTCTCTTTAGTGTTAAAGTGAGACAAATGTATTGAGCAAAAGCGCTTTGAAGGAGGTTCGATAATTCAGCTTATTTTATTCTCGTAATGTGAAACTCTTTGGTGGAATTCATAAATATATGTTATGGAAATTAAAAAAAAAACGTACAACGGAGTATGCGGTAAAACAGGTACTTAGGTGTGAGTACCTATTTTACCGCATACTTCATTGTATGGTGCGTAATTTTTAACTTTCGAACAATAATTACGTAGGTATACTGGCTTCTTTTTCTATCTTTCTTTAGAGAACTATGACATTGTTGTATTGACTTTTTATCTTTCTATCTTTAGAGAACTATGACATTGTTGTATTGACTGAAACATGGCTAAATAGTAGTGTTCTGAGCGCGGAGCTTTTTGACGATAGGTATATTGTATACAGAAGAGATAGAGATGGTAGGAAAAAGGATGGAGGTGGTGTATTAATCGCCGTATTAAAGAAAATTAATTCAGAACGTATGGTTCACTGGGAAAGCCAATGTGAGGATCTTTGGATAACTATTGAAGTGCCGTTTATTAAACATTTTCATCGAATAGCTCTGTGCGCAGTCTACTTACCACCCCCTGTGTTACGTAGTACCTTGGACAATTTTTTGGACTGTTGTAATGTTATATTTGAACAGACAGACTTGCACGCCTGTATTGTTGGTGATTTTAATTTAGGTAACATAAAATGGAACTTGGTTAATGACTCAGTGAATAGTTATACTCCTACTGGCATTAGTAATGTACTAATAGACTTTACTCACATGCATAAATTGACACAACTTAATGGCATTAAGAATGTGTCTGGACGAATATTAGACCTGGTATTAACTAATTTAGCCTCCGGTAGCGTTACTGCGGCCCTAAATTCCCTCAGCAATATTGATGTCCACCACCCTCCGATCGAAATCCTATTTAAAGCGAGTGAAGAAACCCGACTTCCTTACAACCCTCAGACTACAAGAACTAATTATTATAAACTTGATTACATAAAAATTTGCGAGAATCTAAATGATGTAAACTGGGATAAAACATTTGAGGATATGACTGATGTTAATGAAATGCTTCGTGTATTTTATGACAAGCTACTAGATATTATACATATTCACGAGCCTTCCGGGCCTACCTTTAAATATAAAAAATATCCTCCTTGGTTCAATAAAGGCTTGATAAGAGCTCTCAAAGAAAAGGAAAAAATAAGGTCTCGTTACAAAATCTATAGGAACCCAAGGGATGAACTCGAACTCAAATTATTGGGAAAACGGTGTTCCAAATTAGCTATTGACAGTTATAATGATTACATAAAAGACATCCGACAACCAAAAATCCGAATCGCTTCTGGTCGTACATTAAGGATAAAAAAGGAGGCTTTAGCTCTTTTCCTGCTACAATGACTAACGGAACCTTATTTACATCTGATGGTCCACAAATATGTGAAATGATGCGTCAAATTTTTCCTCCGCGTTTAGCTTTGCGTTAAGCGATGCGAATGCGACCCATAGTGAGCCGCAGTCCGATTTTTTTTATAATCTGAAGAATAACAGTCTACCACTAACGGCACCTGTGATTGATCGCGAGAGTCTGCTGAACAAGCTTAAATTATTGGATCTTCGCAAAGGCGCTGGCCCTGATTGTATTCCGCCAATATTTATTTATAAGTGTGCCCCCGCTTTGGTATCCCCTTTAACACTGATCTTTAACAAATCTCTTAGCTCAGGTATTTTTCCTGACTTATGGAAAAAAGCTAAGGTTATTCCAATTTATAAGAGTGATGAGAAGGAAAACGTTAAAAATTATAGACCTATCTCTATCTTGTCAACTTTTGCCAAGGTTTTCGAATCTTTGGTTTGTCCATACATTCAGACCCACTTTAAACTCTATTTGAGCTATTCTCAGCATGGTTTCGTGGGTTCTAGGTCTACTTGCACTAATCTAGCGACATTTACTGAAATGATATCGGATGCCATTGACTGTGGCAAGGAGATAGACGTGATTTACACCGACTTAAGCAAAGCTTTTGACCGCGTGCCTCACCATATACTTCTGTCGAAGTTATCTGCGTATGGAATCACCGGTACACTCTACAATTGGCTAAAGTCTTATCTCGAAAATCGTTTCTTCTTTGTTGCAGTTAATGGTTTCCAATCTGGAACCTACAGGACGTCATCAGGGGTTCCCCAAGGTTCACATGTTGGACCAGTTCTGTTTATTGTTTTCGTTAACGATATCCCGCACTGCCTAAGATTCTCAGAATGTTTTATGTATGCAGACGACCTTAAATTCTCTAGGATAATTGAATCTGAAAACGATAAAACATTGCTTCAGAGGGACTTAGACTCGTTAGTTCAATGGTGTAACGACAATGAAATGAGCTTAAACGTCAAAAAGTGCTACCACGTAAAATACACCCGGAAAAAGAAACTTACGGCTAGTGTATATCATGTGGGCCCTAACGTTATCCAAGAGGTGGATCAAATAAGGGGCTTAGGAGTTGTTTTTGACAACACCTTGACATTTGTACCTCATGTTGACGGCGTCATCAAAAGGGCTTCTAGAATGCTGGGATTTGTTGTAAGGAATGTTGCTGGTTTTAAGCGCAGTCGGACAAAGATCTTGTTGTACAACTTTATCGTTCGTAGTATCCTAGAATACTGCAGTACAATTTGGAGACCTCATTACTCCACGCACATCCTTCGACTGGAGCGAATAAAAAAGAGATTCCTCTGGCATCTGGTCTATGCCAGCGGAAATGCAAAAAGGATACGATCTTATGAAGCCCGACTATCTTATTTTAAGATGGTCTCATTGGAGAAACGTAGAATAATCATCGATTCATTATTCCTATATAAGCTCCTCCGATGCAAAATTGATTGTCCCCTTTTACTATCCAAGTTTCAGTTTCGGGCCCCTGCTAGACTACCTCGTGCTCCTGTTACTCCTTTATACCCTCCACTCCGCAGAACAATACTTGGTGCAAACTCTGTCGTTCCTCGTCTTTGTAAATTGTTAAATGGCTTCAGCGATCTTGTTGACGTGCATTTTGACTCATATGCCAAGTTTCATGGAACAATTACTAGTAATGTATAATTTTATTTTTTCTCGATTTTGTTCTCTTTTTTTTTATTTTGTTATAATTGAATTTTACTTTAGCTGTTTATTTTAGTTTTATATTCCATCACGTAATTATATTTTTATTTAAACTTCCTAATTTTAGTTATTATATTATATTAGTTTCATAGTTTAGTGCTTGTGGCACACCTAATATGTTTATGGGGCATGCGGTGCTAACCTGTAAGAAATTGTTACACTAACCTTAGATTATATTAGATATTCTTTAACTATTAACAGTGTAAACAATTGTTGGTTGGCCAATAAAGGAAAATAAAATAAATAAAAATAAATAAATTCTACAAAAACAATTTTATTCTACAATAATTTCTAAAAAAACTGGTGACGTCAGTGACAAGGGTAATTACAGACCGATCTCACTAGCGACTATTGCAGCTAAAGTGCTTGACGGTGTGTTTGAGAGACAACTTAGTAAACATCTTAAAATACACGATGCTCAGTTCGGCTTTAGGCCGCAGTTATCGACTGAGTGTACTATTCTGTCCCTCAAGCATACTGTCAGGTACTATACGGAGAGAAGTACGCCGGTATATGCGGCCTTTCTAGACCTTTCCAAGGCATTTGACCTGGTTAGGTATGACATATTGTGGTGTAAGCTGCGCGAAGCGGGAGTGCCTGACGCTATAACAAATATGTTTCAGTATTGGTATGGCCACCAAACTAACCATGTTAGATGGGCCAACGAGTTGTCTGAGGAGTACAGGTTGGAATGTGAGGTGAGACAGGGCGGATTGACCTCGCCAGCGCTTTTCAACCTGTATGTCAACCAGCTGGTTGTCGAGCTCAGTAGCACGCGTGTTGGCTGTTCTATTGACGGTCTGACTGTAAATAGTATTAGTTATGCGGACGACATGGTGCTGCTGAGTCCGTCAGTTAGCGCACTCAGGAAGTTGTTGGCGGTCTGCGAGACTTATACTGAAGCGCATGGGCTTATATATAATGTGCAGAAAAGCAAACTACTTGTGTTTAGGGTAAAGCGTAAAAAACCAGCACATATCCCACCGGTTATGTTAAAAGGTGTGGCTCTTGAAAGGGTGTCAGATTTTAAGTACTTAGGGCACATAGTTACTGAGGACTTGAAAGATGACGCCGACATGGAAAGAGAACGGAGGGCGTTGGCTGTCCGATGCAATATGTTGGCCCGCAGGTTTGCTCGTTGTACACCAGAAGCAAAAATAACTCTATTTAAGGCGTTTTGCCAATCCTTGTACACGTGCACTCTGTGGGTTCGATATACGCAAAGGGCATATAACGCCCTCAGAGTTCAATATAATAATGCCTTCAGAATGTTGTTGGGGCTTCCACGTTACTGCAGTGCGTCAGGGATGTTTGCCGAAGCACATACTGATGGTTTCAGTACCATCCTGCGAAAAAGGATTGCGTCCATGATGCACAGAGTGCGTGGGAGCGCCAACGACATTCTGAAGGTCATCAGTGATAAGCCGTGTTGCACCATTATGGCGCATTGGGTGCATGTACATGTGCATGTACCCGGTGTGTCAAGTGAGTGCAACAGGTATTGGAATTAAAAAATTGAGTTGTATTTGTTACTAACATAGCATAAGTTTTGTGTATTACTAACATTATATGGATCAAGGTCCGAATTAAAGTATTTTTATTTTTATTTTTTATTTTATAAATGCAGCATTTTTTGAGCCAATGTGTTTAAAACGATATTTAACCACTTTCTAGTGCTAATTTTGATCTGAAGGTAATTGTAGAGCAAATACATTTTCATCGAGCTAAGTTGGTCACAGTAGTTTCGGGCGGCGAGCTGACCTCGGCGTAGTAGGCGCAGAGGCCGCGCGGAACTGTCACCAAGCCGCGCATGCGTCTCGGTTCGTTCCACCGCGCTCACGCTCATGCCCGCCCGACTAAACGTCTTGTTGCACTATTACTGCGGAACATTTTCCCACGGAACACTACCTTATTTGTACCCATTTTATATCCAACACAAAAACGTTGCGGTAAAAAAATTGACAGTTCCAATCAAATCACAAAAAGCGTGGCATTTGGCAACTTTATGATTCAAGTTTCTAATATTGCTTAGGTCACTTACAAAAGTAATAGCAGTACGATGTAAAAGGGCAGTAACCCAAACCGTCTCGTCATTGATTGCTACCGGAATTGGAAGTGATTTGGGGTTCACGCCCAGACATGCTCACTGAATGCCTTTGGTTCAATGGAGAAATTAATGGACAAGAAGCGATTAAGTAAAGCGTTTAACCGCCCCAATAAAGTGGTGTAAATATCAGCGACGGTCATGCGCATGATAGTTTGTACGTAGATAACACGCGCACGAGAAACAGATACGAGATCGTGGCAGCAGCAGTTTACGATGGTAAAGGCGTGAAACGTAGCACTGAGTGGTATCGGTACAAAGATCAGGCGTTACGGTCACGTATGCGTCACTCCCACGTCTTAATTGACCCATTTCGTGTGAGATGTAGCGCTCACAGAACGCCGCGTCAGGGATACCATCGCCGCAGGACGTGACTCCGCCTATCGACGTAGACACACTACTCAACTGTCATTTCTAGTTCCTCATTGCTACTCATTTGACAGCATCTTAGGACAGCATGCTTGTCTATTGTTCTTTGCTTGTGGTAATTTATCAAGTTATTGTCGCTGTGACATATCCCAACACAAAGTTTTTTTGAAGGCAAGAACCGATCTTGTCACCTTTAGCTATTCTTACAGTGAAAATATTGGTTGCGTTGCAGAAATATTTCTTAAATCTTAGCTTGGTAAATCGCTACTCCTCTTGTGTAGGTGTATTTTATAATTATTTATTAAAATTTAAAGTAAAGAAAAATGTGTGAATCAGTGCAAGTAAAATGTTATAAGCGATGGTGGAGGATCACGAGGGCAAACTTGATGATATCAAGGTGGTCACATTTCGTGGCCGCCAGTATTCATTACACATATTACACGCTCGTGTCGGAATCTCGACACTTTAGTTTTAACTTGTAGTTTTCGTCACCCACAGATACGGTTTCGAGATTTTTTCAAAATTGCCCCAAATTCTGTTGTCTGTTGCTTGTCTGTCTTGATAGACTTCTTATAAAAGGAGGAGGTTCTCAATTCGTCTATGTGTTTGGCTTCTATAGGTAGGTATACTCGTATGGTCTCTATAACTATATTTTCGTCAATTGTGGACCGATTTTGAAAATTCTCTATCCTTTGGTAGATTAATCTTGCGTGGACCACCACGCAAGATTAATCTACCAAAGGAATCTACAAAGGAATCTACCATATAAATATTATTAACTTTGCTTGGGTAGTTTTTGAGTTAGCTTCAATAATACGTATTTTTTCCACTTAGCGTTTAAGTTGATGATGTTATCATAACTTCCTAAGCTGTCACTCGGATTTACATAGCTAGTAGTGGGTATACGAATTTGTGTGGGGTAGGTACTGCAACTAAAAAGTGAAAAAAGAGCAACCGATTTCCAAAAACACTTTTCACTTTGTAGAGATTTTTACGGAAGTCAGTTTTTTTTTTCTTATAGGGTTAGGTACCTATCTATTCTTCAGTAAGGTACTGTAGTGTGCACGTGCTACACTAATAAATAATAATCTTTTTCGATAAATAAGATTATATAATATATTTTAAAAATCAATACATCTTCGTTTGTAACTTAAGTCTCTCTGTGACAAATTATCCTTTCAATTCTTTGTTCAAATTTTTTATATTTATTTTTAGTAAGCCGCCAGTGCTAACTAGCGGCCAGGATGATGCATCAAAATAGAACCTCTACAGTACCTAACTGAAGTTAGTTAAGTACCTTACTTACCCTATTTTGTGTTAAGAACCGTACAATTATTATTTAATTTAATTTTACTCTAACCTATCTGTTTTTATATAAAAAAAAAAAATACTAACATCCTCAATTAATTGTAATGTAATTAACTTTGTAAAATTCGCACTCCAGAGCCACAAGATACAAGCAATGCTTAGTTTGTGACTCACCGAATATGTCACATTGTATTGTTACTTTTTTGATGAATAAACTTTTTACTTTACTTTACTTTACCTTGTTGAAGCAGAGACAAATCAATAAAATTACTCAATCTGCCCGCCTTTTCCCAACTATATTGGGGTCGGCTTCCAGCCTAACCGGATGCAGCTGAATACCAGTATTTTACTGCGACTGCCTATCTGACATCCACAACGCAGTAACTGGGTAACACGATACCCCTTGGTAAGACTGGTTGTCAGACTTTAGGGTTTCTGACGACCCGTAACTACTGTGAAAGATCTACAAATGACAGCCGGGACCAATGACTTTACGTGCTTTCCGATGCACGGAGGAGTCTCGGTATGTACCTAAAGATGCAAGCGAGGCAAGCGTACCTTAACAAGCCGATGTATTCTGTAAAAATCTCACCGTGAAATCCTAGGTGAAGTGAGCTGTTAATAGTGTCAATCCCTAGCGATTCGTAGCATCAGGTGGAATGACAGCTCACTTAAATCTCACTTCACCTAAGATTTCACGGTGAGATTCTTACAGAATAGACCGACTGATGTATTGACCCGTGCGGCTGTTATAACTTAGCCACGAGCTCCTCAAATCAATAAAATGACTAAGAATTAAAAAAAAAGGAAAGCAAATGAAAGAATGGGAAGAAAAGTGATTTCTACTTGATGCAACGTTTTAGTATATGAAAATAATTAACTATGTAAAAACTTAAAATATCCCTTGAATGTAAAACGCACAAGCTTACTTAATTGTTATTTTGTAGTACCTATAATATAGATAATTAAAATACAATTTCCGAACTCACTAGCCATGTATGTATAAGCCATCAAAGGCTTCTGTGGTTTTTAGCATAAAATTATTAACTCTGCGATATACTTTTTTTGAACATTAATAAAAATTAAAAATTAAAGTATGAACTATGAAACCATCAAATAAAAACCCGAGCAAATCATGAACCCTTCCCCAAATATAAATGTGGTTAAACATCTAAAATATAATTTTTGCGTTTAAACAAACTAATTCTAAGCTAAACAAAGAATAAAAAACTCTTGTGTTGGGTGAAGTGGCATATCATGGGCGGACCACCCTGCCGTCGCTATCTCTCCGCAATCTTACCAAAAAACGTCACCCCCATCGATTTGTTTGTCCTGTGTGGCCTTCATTTTACGCTCCTCGATGACTGTGAAACGTTCCAAATTCTCTCTCCGCTCTCAAAAAAATCGTGAATTACCCTTTGTATTAAAATTAAGGGTTCAAGAAGAAGCCACTTTTTGGAGCTTTATTTTATTAGGTACTTGATTAAGGTCCATATAGAACTTTCATAGTTTTCCCGGATGGGCAGAGATTTTTAATAAATTTAAAACTACTGAGGTATCGGGCTATGTTATAAAAAAAAAATGTGTTTACCCATTATCCAATAAAAATAATCCTTTTACAATCGATGTTACCAATTTAAATGCCCCAAGAAATACTAAAATGTTAAACATGAATGAAATCATTCTATCATCATTACGAAAGCTTTAACAAAAGCTATTATAGAAATAAGCTCATGATAGAGTTGTACGAAAGGCGTATGACGCAAAAAGTGACGCAAAGGGGAGAATAGGGACGTGCCTAATCCATCGGAATGACGGCTGTCCCGTTGATTTATTAGGACGTGAACAGACGTATGTCCCACTTCGTCGGGTCCCGGGAGACGCAGGTACGGACAAAAAATATTTGGGTGTATGTGTATATTATGGGTGTTTGTTGACAAGGCACCGTCACGCTCGGAAATAAATATTTAAATAGAGATGTAAAAAATATTTTTTCAAATGTTTTGAGCGGTTATCGTGATGTCTACACAAATTGGCGTTTGTGGTTCTTACACATTTTAACTTTATTTGAGTTATAAATAACCCTTACATAAATAATGGACACAGTTATGATACGCTTAGAATGAAGTACTTATATTTTGCAATTTCAGTCGTTTCTTAATTAGGAGTACCTACCTAAGTACGAAATTTCAACAATTTTGTTGTCAGTTGTGTAAACAAAGGATGAAAGTTTAATGATGCTATAGCGGATAGATTTCACGAGTCGTATCGTCCAAATACAAATCAAGGGTTAAACATTAGAGTTACTTCGGAAGAAGCAGGGGGCTCAGTCAGTTCGCTATCAAATATTCAAGATGCTTGTGTTTGCCGCGTTCACTCCGTATCAGTTGGGAATTTGGTAAATTACAGCAGCATTGTTATTGTTACTCCTCGTACTTTTGTGAAAGGGTTTTATTTTCATTTTGATTTCGCATAGGTAATTGCGATGGATCTACCTACATAATTAATTAATCGTATTTTGATCCTATCGGATGCCTTCGTCGAAACACATCGGTATTGTAGCAATTCAATTAAGCACTTCAAGCCGGAAGGTTCTATCTACCTTTCAATTAGCGGCATTTCTACTCATAGACCCAACGACCTATTATGAGATTTTACCGAAGCAAAGAATTTGTAAAATAATCATGAACCATCAAAGTATTATGTCATCATCATCATCATTTTAGCCGAAAGACATCCACTGCTGGAGATAGGCCTCCCCCAATGGGGGGGGGGGGGGTTTGCCATAATCGCCACGCTTGGCAGGTGGGTTGGCGATCGCAGTATGGTTAAAATGCATAGAGAACGCTGCTGCCCAGTCTCTAGTAATTCCCTTAGTCGCCTTTTACGACACCCACGGGAAGAAATAGGGCGGTGCTATTCTTTAATGTCCGGTACCACACAGATAAGTATTATGTAGGTTACTAAAAATAACGTAAAAACCCCAGAAAACGTAAAGAATGAGCAATAACAGCTGAAATTCAGACCCTCATCAAAGTGGACCGCGTTGGCAACGTCACATTGTAGATAAGAAGCACTTTTTCATAATACTTAATTCAGGCTCGGAGATTTAGCTCAGTGACAGAGTAATCGGCCGCGCCAGGAGTGAGGTGGGCTCGCTTAAGTATTAATGTTTAACCCTTTTGCATCGGGCGATGGCGCGACGGGCACCCGACAACTCGATGTCAATCCTGTCCCGCGAACGCCTCTTAAATATTTGATGTTCATTAATTTGTCAAGTTTCTGTAATTCACGTGAAATGTGTGACTTTATTGAATAGATGTGGAGTGTGTTTAGTATGTTGAGTGAGATGCGGTGGGATTGTTACTAAAGTATCTATTTTTAGGGTTCCGTACCAAAATGGTAAAAAGGAACCCTTATCGTGAGACTAAGTCTTTCTGTCTGTCTGTCTATCACACCTGGATATCTCAAGAACTACTAATGCTATCAACTTGAAATTTAGAATAGTTTTAGATGACGTTTGCCCAACTATTTTGCAAACAAGAAAGAAATTTAAAAAAAAAATCTTTTTTGGAAAAGGAATTAAAAATTTGAAGTTGGGCTACTAGGGCATGTGGGGTATCATATAAAAGAACGTTGCACATTCTCAAACATATTCTATTTTTTAGGCTGTGTAGTTTCCGTCTTTTGATGAAAAATTAAAAAAGAATACCTTTCCCCCCCCCTTATCTCCGAAGTTTGCATAGATAAAAATCTGAAATTTATGTGATAGAAGTGTATGTAAAGATTACAGGAAAAATAAAACGATGTCTCTAAATATCACAGTTTTTCAGAAATCATAAACATCATATATACGTACGGAATCCTCGGTGCGCGAGTCCGACTCGCTCTTGACCGGTTTTTATAATTGAATAGAATAGAATAGAATACTCTTTATTATGTACACCATAAAAGTTACAGATAAAAATCGGTCATTTCAAAAACCACATAAGTCATTTTCTTTCCCAACATGCTTTTTCTGCTGTAGACGCTTCCTTATAGCGAGATGCGTATTCTGGGTATAAATCACGTAAGTCAATACATTCCTTCCTCTACAAATAATACCGCCTAATAGACGTTCATTGGATAAACAAGTAAGTTATATAAGTGATAAAGTAAGTGACATTATGTGGTTTTTGCATGCTCTACTAAATGGCGGTAGTAGATATATCTGGGTTTGACGTTTTAAAATTGTATTATTGGGATTGGTTTAAATATCAATATTCAAATCTTCAATTTTAACATTCATTCATACTAATGAAAACCTCACAACTTAAATTGCTATGATATGATGTTGAATATCAATTGCAAAGAACCGAAATTTGACAATAAGGGCTGCTTGCATCAAGTAACCATCTTCTATTAAAATATTGCACATCTTTCACATTTTATTTTGGATTGAAAGATTTGTTACTTTACCGACTTACCTAATTAAGTACTTTTTGTAACTCTACTAAACCTAAGTATTTGTTATTAACCGACAGTGCAAATAAACTTTTTATGCTATCTACATACTAGATATATAGGTACCTACTTAAATTGAAAAAAGTTCGTGGACGGAGAGACCCAACTGAAAATTTCCATCTGCATTGGAAGAAAACCAAAAATATTGATGTATTTTCATTCTTTCAGCCTTATTTTTCTGTGCAGTCTATAAGAATCTTCAGCAGCATTATATTTCCGTGCTCATGCCTCGATTCTCGACTTTCCCTACCGAGTCTTTCCCTTGAATTTTATGTAATGATAAATCTACTAATATTTCCTTGAATCTGAAAGGTGAAAAGCAAATTGAAAAGCAGTCACAATCCAAATATTAGCAAATCATGCTCAAACGCTTGAAGTTATCTAGTTCGTTTTACATTGTCCCAAAATAATTCCCACTGGCCTAAATCTGGTGTTCGTACTTCCACGCGGATATTTCTCGACTTTATCCGTTAAATTACAGCAGCTGCGGTGTAGGCGCGTAATCCCTCTAATATATGCACAACTAAAAGGCAACACCGCGACCGTCGCCCGCCGATATCGCCCCCACAGGAGCGATCTGCGGACGCCCGGTGACCATCGACTAGGTCTCGTTTTAAATCATACTTTAATCCAGATTACAATAACTTTATACAACTCATCTCCTTTGAAACAATACCGATTGAGTATAATACTCTATTGCTATTGCTACCACTTACAAAGCTAAAAGGTTTACAAAGAGGCCTCTCTCGACAAAGGAACGTCCACAAAAAAAGGAAAAAAATGTACATAGAGTAAAGTATTTGGCGGAGTGCATTGTGTTTAGCCAAGTTTAGTGGAGCGGCGCGGAGGTGAGGGCGCGCGGGGCGCCGGCGCCCATTGGCCGCGCCCACACCGTGGGTGGAACGAGGAAAATCTAAAACCAGTTTTCCTTCGACGCTCTAGATTTGAAAAGCTTTTAGCGTCATCTTCCTGTCATTCGACTCATTAGCCGAGCCGCGCGCCGTATTTGCGACTGTCAAACTGATATACGATATGTCACGTGACGTCTGATTAGGTACGCTTGGGACTTCTTGAACTTGTACACGAAGATATTGTGTCATATACTTCAATATGTTCCTTTTGACATGGCCAAAATAAGAAAAGACTAAAGGTTTTTTATGATTTCAGCACTTTGCACCTTAGCAAATAGAGAAAAAGCCAAAAGTTACGATATCGATGTTCAAGACCAAATTATGCATGTTTTCTAATATGAATATTAACGTTATGTGGAAAGTATTAGAGTGTATTTTCATAACAAAATTGTAGAAACAAAAACTGGCAATATTGCTTTGGAAATTCGAGGTATGAAGGCGGAAGATCATCCAAGTAACATGGTATTTATGATCATAATGACCATTCTTCGAAGGCTAGAAAGAGGGAGTGGGTGCAAGTGGGGGGAGGTCGTGTGGGCGGGGCGGCCAGGCGGGGCGCAGGGTGCAGCACCTCGGAGCTGGCGCGACTCGCCCACCGGAGCGCGGCTCGTGGCAGTCGCGCACCACACGCCGCTCTCGGCGCGCGTTCCGTTGCATCATTGCACCACGGCACGAGCTCGACGACCACCGGGACACTACTCCCTCATTATATCATTTCACCGATACGGACGACACTGGCCTCGAAACTCACAACCACCTGTAATCGCAAAATAAAGGTGCGTGCCAAGAATGATTGTCGCTAATTAAGCCGATCGGCAGCAGGCACCCAAATAATTGGCGTGGAGGAAGCGCACGAAGCGCAGCCCGCGACCCGCGCCCCTTCAATTAGTGGCACCTGTCCGACACGCGCCGCGCATTAATTCGCACTCGCATAAATGCACCCGCAAAAAATACCAAAATAAACTGGAACCGATGCACCTGCGGCAATCAGCGGCCGACACGGACCAGCCCGAGTGCGCGAGTTGGATGAACGAACATCACCGAGCAGGATCGAGAGCCTCCAAGCTGCTGGAGATATGATCATGTTATTCAAAGGCAACAGCAGTCGGCTGGAGCACCTCATTGAGAAGATCCAGGCGAACAAAGAAAACCACGACGTCACATCAGAGGATATAAAAGGTCAGCATATTTTAAATAGGAAATAACTAAGTAATTACATTTAGTTCTTTGGAAATTTGTTGTGCTCACAATGCTGCTAAGTAATTTATTAACAAATTTGGGATCTCAATTTCTAATATCATGTTCTTGTGCCTCGTCGCCCCATCAATTCGAACATGAATACTTAGCCACAAAGACGCTCGCCTTTTTCAGATAATTAGTCGTACAATATAGAGCTTTTGCGGAACCCATAATTTAACTTAGAACTTTTTATTTGTTTTGTTTTAAGTCAAGATATTATCGGATAAAAAACTGCAACATGAATATATTATCGTAAAAATGATGTCAACGTCTGTTCTTTTTGAAATATCGGTCAGTCTGTGTATTTGTTTTGATTCTAGTTGGACTGATCTCTACTTTAAATTTACAATAATCTGGTATTGTTTCAAATATTCTATTTAACGGTAGACACCGTACAAGTTGGAAGATACATAAGTTATTTTTTCAAGTGTTTAACATACGTAGGTTTAATAACTAATGGTATTTAAAGACCAGTGATCAGATTCTTTCCAAACTAAGATTGGAGAATATAGCAGCATTTTGTAACGTCTGGACGTCCGGCTACACAGGTAAGAATTTTCCCAAAATCTGTTTGTTATTGTAAAATCGCTTCTGTCTTGTTGCCATTCGCAATGAAACAATCAAGGGTTCCGTAGTGAGGGTTAATTTATCCTAAGAAAAAACTTAACATTGAAGTTGAAAAACATGTTTCCTCAATACACTCCAACTTCACAGACACACGAATGATCCTATAAGGGTTCCGTTTTACACTTTTGAGGTACGGAACCCTAAAAAGTTAGAAACTTGGCATTTGCCATCTGAATTCAGGACAGCTTTGAATAATATACGAGTAAGTAGGTACTAGTGAATTTAAGATACTTTTGTGTGGCATAAAATTTTGATCATCCTCCTATTAACATTCCATGGATCACTTGATCAGTCAATTAGACATTTTCAAACTTTGCGGATGCGGTACCTATGTGTATGAATTGTTGTTTACTGAATTGCAAATTTATGAATGATGTGTATGCCACCATACACATAATTAGGTAGAAAACAAATATTTGAATACTTATAGCCTTACTGAGTCTGTACGTAAAACTACTAAGGAGCTCCAGACTTCCCAAGTAAATTGATGATGGATGAAACAATATACCTACATTGGTATTGTCAGTACAGCGTTACAGTACTTAGACCAGGCGACTGTGCCCGCACATCAAACCAGTCACCAGATCTTTACGGTAGAGGTAAAGTAAAAGTGGAAGATTTACAATTTTCACGTCCAGATTCTTATTGCAAATAAGATCTAAAAATTACCTGGTGGAATTTTCCCTTTGTGGCAAATTACTTTCAGAGCCTTTTTGACTCCAGAATAAGGGTTTATTTTTGTATAAGTAATTCGCGCTGCTTGGCTCAAAACTACAAAGTTATGGTGTATTTTTTGTTCCGTGTGGTGCCGGACGTAAATAATAGCACCGCCCTATTTCTTCCTGTGGGTGTCGTAAAAGGCGACTAAGGGACTTACCAGAGAATGGGCAGCAGCGTTCTCTATGCATTTTAACACCATACTGCGATCGCCAACCCGCCTGCCAAGCGTGGTGATTAAGGCAAACCCCTCCACTTGGGGGAGGCCTATGTCCAGCAGTGGACGTCTTTCGGCTGAAATGATGATGATGATGGTGTATTTTTACAGTCTCCTCTCTAGCATTTGTGCCGATAAATAATCTTAATGAAAACTGCAGCACGAAAAGTGTTCCATTGGCGGATCAAAAGTTAAAGGCTAAGAGCTTGACATAGTTGTAGATGCTCAATCTATGCCTTCAGTTGCAATAGGGCTATAAAGAAATCTGTTCTAACACAACTCAAAAAGTAAATAACCTAACTGAATCTCTTGGTATCCAGACTTGACATTCGTCATCAGCAAGATAGAACTCCAATAAACGGTTACGAGTAATACTGAAATCAAGTCAAATAACAACTCCAATCAAAATATCTTGGCATTTGTCTGACACGACGACGCCTTTACATATACAGGGTGTTTGGCAGAACGTTGAAAATACGAAAATGGTGGATAGGTGGGGTCATCTGCTACTTACTCAGCCCTATTTTTTTTTGCTTTCTTCTAGTTTCACCACTTAAAAATGGGTACATTTTTAATAAAAATTACACTTTAAAGTTAAGAAAGTGGTGAAACTAGAAGAAAGCAAAAGAAAAATAAAAAAAATATCCAGGGGTGCGGGCAGGGCCAAATAAATTAGGGCTGAGTAAGTAGCAGATGACCCCACCTATCCACCATTTTCGTATGTTCAACGTTCTACCAAACATCCTGTATATTTACTTGACGGTATGAATATTTTTCAAGAAAATATTATGTGATATGGATGATCTGTATGGATGCGATAGATTTGTGCCCGGTTGATGGCAATAGACTCGCTTACACACTGAAAAAAATGCGAGCTAACTAAGATACATTTTCTCTTAGTTGGCATTAAAATGTTTGGAATCACTATTTATATATTTACTATAAACAAGATAGCATATTTGCCAGAACAAATTCATTTTATTTATATCGACAATGTGACATGTACAGAATAATCACCGGTCTTTGTTACATGCTTTGTTTGATTTTACTTTTTTACTTTTTTAAATCAAATAATAATTTTAGTTGATGGTAACAAGCAACTTGTTAGCATTACATCATTCTTAAACTGACCAACATTTGAGTTAAATTAAATAACTACCCGTAATTAAACTAACTAATTACTTAGCTGACGGAACTATGATAATTTAACAAAGTTCTCCTAGCTTCAGAAGTCAAGATCTTGTTAGGCTCGTATGGAGTCAAGATGCGTGATCACATTAAACAAGATGTTTGTCAAACAAACACTCTTTTTTTTCAGTGCAGGCGTAATTTTAATGTACTCTAACCTACGTTAATCAATTATTAATTTGTGTTTTTAGAACATAAACACCCGGACATCAATCAACCGGCCCAGCCATTTCCCAACTATGTTGAGGTCAGTTTCCAGTCTAACCGGATCAGCTGAATACCAGTATGACGCGGCCGCCTATCTAACCACTACAACCCAGTAACTGGGTAACACGATACCCCTTGGTAAGACTGGTTGACAGACTTTCGGGCTTCTGACGACCCCTAACGACTGTCAAAGATCCACGAATGACAGCCGGGACCAACGGCTTCACGTGCTTTCCCAGGCACGGAAACACCCGGAAATAATGTATAGAACTTCTGAAAAAATCTCTCAACGTAGGTAGGTACTAAGGTTTCCAACACACATCTATAAAACTTCTTAGTAAATGTTACGACCAACAAGCATATTATTATTTCCTAGGCTATTATATTTCATACGAGCAGTCATAAAACATATGAAATCTTTATAGATTTCATATGTTTTATGGCTGCTGAATAAACTGTAAAGAGAAAAGACATAATACTGCTTTGCCTATTTTATTAATTACTAGCTTTTGTCTATGGTCTCGGTTGCATATTAGAAAGCTGGTTTTAATGGTTTTATTTTTGGTACAAGACATCGATGAATTTTGTACGAAACCGAATGGATTTTCTATAAAAAAAAAATAAGCTACTATAACAACCGATTGTGATTTTAATTCTTTATCGGTACATGACCAAGTAACTAGAAATTGCGAAATGTAAAAGAAAAATTGTCATTAAACAACAATATGAGATGTGTGTACTTGCCTCACTTCCCCCTAAGAATTCTAGTGCTAATGATTATTACTTTCGTTTGACTGATGGAAATGGGACAATGATGTAGTGTTTCATATCCAAGCGGAATTTGACAAAAATAAGATTATATTCGAATAAGATTCGAGCTCTTAGGCATGGACTTGACATCTAGTCTCAACTATGGCGCCACCATCTAGTACAAAGCCCAAACTGCGGCCAAGAAACTGGGCATCCTAAATAGGGTGAAGCGATACTTTACGCCTGGACAGCTTTTGACCCTTTACAAAGCGCAGGTCCGATCCTGCATGGAGTATTGCAGCCACCTTTGGGATGGCTCAGCAAAATACCAACTTGCCGCGCTTGACTCGGTGGAATACAGAGGCTCATTGGCGACGTAAAACTGGTGGATGTCAATCTTCACAGCTTGGCCCATCGCCGCAAGGTTGCCTGCTTGTCGGTCTTCTACAGATTGTACTTCTGTGAGTGTGCCCAAGAACTCCACGACCTCATTCCACCGGCCCCCTTCTATTATCGGACATCTAGACGCACTGCAGGTTACCATACCTTCCTTGTTGCTATTCCACCAATTCGCACTAAGCGTTTCCAAATGTCTTTTATAATGTGCACAGCAAAATAGTGGAACTCTCTACCTGCGTCTGTCTGTGTTTCCGAACGCATACAACCCTAATCTCTTCAAAGTTAGAGTGAACAGGCTTCTGCTGGGTAAGCTCACTCCATCGTCAACTTTGTCTCTGTCACCTCTGCCCTAGACTAAGGTCAAGAGCAAACCCATCCTAAATAAAAAAAAATCAAAGATTTTGTGTGATTTTATGCTTTAACAACAACATTTTTGTACTTAACAGATGAAAATTATGTTTTGTGTTACTTGAAACAATGAGGTATTCCACTTATGAAAATCAAATCCTAATAAACTACTCGTACATACTTATATTAAATTATATAGGTGTGTTAATTAAATTATAATTTACTAATCGCAATCGCAACTTATGCTTAGGGGAAAGGCACCACCATTACCTTTGTCATACTAAATTAATAGCCCAAAGGCATACTGTGGTGTAGTACCTATGTCAGTACATTATACAGGATGGATTTTTGAGATGGGGCAGTAAGGGCAGCTACCTTAGCAGTAATTGTAGTTACAGGAAAACGGTCTTAAGAGGCTGTCCTTAACTTTTTGAGAAATGTTGATCTCCATTCACAGATTTTATTTCTATTTTCTATATTCAGATTTTATTTTATTTGATAGTCTCATTTCCTACGAAATGTTTTTTGCGATTTATGACTTTTCTAGTACTCAAATCTCAATTGGTCCTATAGAGGTTTTTGATCCTTAAAAGAATAAGGATCGATTAGCATAAAAAAAAGGTTTTGTGAAAATTGCCCATTTTGCTGCTGACTGTAATTTTTTTTTCAAAATATGTGAATGCAGATCAAAATTTCTCAAAAAGTTAAGGACAGTTTTCCTGTAGCAACAACGGTTAAGGTAGCTGCCCTTACTGCCCCATCTCAAAATACCACCCTGTATAATATAATACCTATATTACAGGTGTGAGTTTATATTATGTTTAAATGGACCAAATACAAGTACTATCTAACCAGCATTCAATATGTTTCATTGTATTTAATTCCCGTCCTTGCCGCTCTATATTTGAAATGAGAAGTACGTGTTTATAATACCTAGGTACGTTTGGTTGCATCTTAAAGTGGTACTGAAATTTATATTTTAAGTCAATGATTTCAAAAGGAAGGATACGCCCATCAGAACATTTTACTTACACCTTTTTCATACAAGCAAAAAGTAGCGCCATCTGTGACAACTCATATGAACTACGTGAGTGTCACGTTGCATAGGTCGACGACGTAACCTTGTATGTACGACATGTACGTGCGTAAATGTTATTTTAATCACATTTTATCGGAAATAAATTAACCACTGTGGCGTCCATACTCTGACAGAAAACGTAATAAAACAAATTAATCTCGATCAGCTTTATTTGAAATTGAAAACAATTTATTAATAATTATTATTAATTTATTAATTATTAAATAAAACACAAATAAAAAATGACGTCCGTACAAGGTTACTTCGTTACCGTCGCGGGCGCTGCCGGCAGCGCGTGACATGGCCGCCATTGTGGATTTCGAATGTGGATTCAAATGTGTTTATTGAATAATTTTATTGCAACAAAGGCAATTTAAAAGTTACTTATCGATGTTATGATATCCCATGTTCCTTTTTAACCTTTGTATGATAATTTTTGCAGCCTTTTACTACGCAACTAGGCATTTTAATGACAGAACTGTACTGATTAACTCCTCCGCGCGTGGACCGTGTTCGACTGAGTCGCATTGGCCCTAAACTGTCATTTTAGGGCCAGCGCGCTGGTGCCATTTCGTCGCGCGGTTAGCCTGGTCCTTACTATCTATGTCAA
The DNA here is from genome assembly GCA_948098905.1 of Tiliacea aurago. Classification (NCBI taxonomy): domain Eukaryota; kingdom Metazoa; phylum Arthropoda; class Insecta; order Lepidoptera; family Noctuidae; genus Tiliacea; species Tiliacea aurago. The sequence continues at coordinate 14,471,814 of OX402577.1, forward strand.
TGTTTTAAGTATTTAAAACCTTCGCTTTACGGGAAACACATTTACAGCCCATAAAGCAAACAAAGCTTGATAATAGCTTGTTAAAACCGTTGGTTAACAATAACATTGGTGTTCATCGATAACGGATAACTTGAAGTATAAGGAAATCAATATGTTTAAAGCTGTATTTAAATAATGTGGAGAAACAAACAGTATTGTATGAAGTATTTTGTCCTATTTGCATATATGTAGTACGGGAATGTGTAATTAGAAATTAAAGGTAAAATTCTAAGTACCTTGGCATCTAAGATGGTTTTAATGAGGCCTAATATAAAATAAAATCATTGGGCGTCGAGTACTTTGCATTTTTTTCAAAACCAGGTTGTAGAAAAAGCTTTCTACCACAAATACTTCGATGCTTTTCTTATGTCTTTGAATTTAATCATCATCATTATCCAGCCAAAAGGCGTACACTGCTTGAAATAAGCCTCCCAAAACAGGGTCAAAACGAACGCCCCTGCGCTTCTGAATCCAGAATCCACTTAAGGCGACGATAACCAACTTTTAATAATTTTATACTGAAGATCACGTCTAAACGAGTATTGTTAATGATTTGAAAAAAATATATGTTAAATTAGAGCAATTTCTAAATAATTGAATATATGAATATTTTAGAATATGTTTATATTACATAATGAAATTAATTTGTAAAGTTATGTCTAACGCGGATAAAAAACTGAGAATGGCACATAATCTACCAAGCGTATTTTTTTAAACCTTCACCATTTTAAAGATAATTTAATTATTGATCTTTTAGTATACGTGTTTTATTAAAATACCTTTTGTTTTGTGTATAATAAATTAATAATGCGTCAAATTGGGGACAGCGCTCCTTGATGGGCGAGTCCTATTACTGGCTGAACGTACGACGCGTTGCGTGAGCTCAGTACAGAACACGCAAGCTAACTACTCAAGGTCACTGGCATATATTTGCGTCTTAAATGCATACATAGCGACTGTAGCCGCGTAGACATAGCGTAGCAGCCGCGTCCGAGCAGCGTAGGCGCATCGTAGTCGTGTAGATGCCTACACTCTTTTTGTTGCTACACTTTTGGTGTGATCTCATGCTTTTTTTTTTTTTTTTTGGTGGGAAATTATCAAATAACTTCTCCCGCTCTGGGCTGAGCGGGAGGGCGTGTCAGACTTTTACTGACTAAAACCCACCCGTATTCCTTCATTTGCCTGTGTGCCAGGGCCACCATATCCCTTTCGGACAAACTCGCAACCCTGGCAGGCATTGGCCCTATCGGACCCCGTCAGTTGGTGCTGACAACTCTTTGAGGCGCGCGTGGAATACGACGCGCCGTCGACCCGGGCCTGGTCCTTATCGGACGGTGAGCTACGCATCGCATCAATATAAAGCTTTTTTTTTTTTATTTGTCCTTAGGGTTCCGTTTACTGAATCAAACTTAACGTGCCATATTTGCTAAACTAGTGTGATCTCATACTGGTTTAGCAAATATGGCACGTTAAGTTTGATTCAGTAAATTTGTAACGGAACCTTAAGGACAAATAAAAAAATCCTTATATTTTACTTGCTCAGAAAGTTTAAATAATTGTTAATAAATGCACATACAAAGTTGAAAATGAAATTCCACCTCGCAAGGTGGATGTCATAAAAATTAAGTTATTGATTTATTTTATTTAAACAAACGGAACCAGAAGTAACTGCTCAGTTGTTTCAGTCATTAATTTGAAGGTTAATAATAAAACGGTTTTGCAATGCCTATGTAGAGTGTATTTTCCCATTTTGGTAGAACATCGCAAAGAACTGAATGTTTATTGTCATGAAAACGTGTAGCAAACGTTTCACATCGAGGATTTTTTATAGTATAGAATAGAACCCAAGCAATATAAATACTTGTATTGCGTGTATTGTAAGTAAAACCAAACGTGAAACAAAAAATAATAATTTAAATAAGCAAAAAGAAAATGACTGCTGAAGAAAGTGACTGGTTTTTCTGAAAATAAGCAACATATTGCAGCGTATTGAAAAACGAAATAGCCATACTTAATGAACAATTTCTTAAGTTTTTGTTAATGACGTGCACGTTTATTAGTAGGTACGCCATTAATTCCTTAAAAACACAATTTCCTGATGGCACTATCAAGAGAAATATATTTTTTTGCTTATGATTTACCCGGCAATGAACGTGCTTTAAAAGAACATAAGACGGACTAGCCTAGCATCTATTCCACTTTCCTAAGTACTGAGCTTTTTTTAGACGTTCATTTTGTGTCTTATTCTTTAAAATATGAAGTCATCAGGAAATAATTAATGAAACCCAAATAAATAAGTATACTGAGTTGAGTAGATAATCGCTTGTTGATCACAAGCCAAACACGTAAATGCTGAACGTAAAGTTGCCTGTTGTTGGTCACCGTTTACTTATAAATATTTTATGATGTCCAAAAAAGAAAAGTAAATCAAAATTACGATACAAGCAAAGAAACATCCAAAATAATATCATACCTACAAGCAATAAAAGTTAGCTCAATAACTTAATTTAATTTGTCTTAAAGCTCGTGCAGACTGGTGCGATATCGCGGGCGCGACAGGTAGTGCAATACTTTCCATGAAGTTTTCATACAAATTGTGCTACTAGTGTCGCAACGCGCCTGTCTCAGGGAGCCTTTTAATGTGTATTTTTTACTTTATTCCTAGTGCAGACACCATAGTCTCTCCCAAAGTTTGTCGCGTAGTTTTTAAGCTTGTTTTAAACATTTTTTCATTCGTCATTGTTTGTGAAGGGATAGTAAATTATTCCAATTTGAATTTGTATCAAATAATAAGAAAATAATTCTTATCAATTAAATCAAGAAAAAAACTGCAGACGCTAATCTTTCATTATCTATACTGCATTTGAAATAAGATTAGACATTTAAATAAATTTGTTTACAGTCCGTTCAACCGATTTTGACTTCTATTCCATAGGCATAAGGATGGCATTGAAAGCAAAAACGTGGTTACAATACAAACTGTTTATTACAGCTGTCATTGGTCATGCTACCAACGCAATAAAAGTCAAAATCGATTGAACGAACTGTAAAAAAGGTTTATTTGAATGTCTAATCTTATTTCAAACGGAGTATAGTTAGACGTAGACCGGACCGGTCGCAGGATGCCGCATGATACAGGATCGTAAAAAAATCATTCGGGTATCTTAATGTAAATGAATGGTCGTCGTTCCGCTCTCCACTTACTTATGTAGCCGCTGCAATTAAACTTTAATCAACTCGTTAATCTCCTATCCGTGTCGTCGCAAGTAATCAGCCTTAAAATTGCGTGCAAACAAATCCGAATCAATCACGGGGCCAGGTGTTATTAAGGTTTACATCACCGTCTTCTACAGCTTTTTATAGGTACTTCCTTAGATAGTTAATTGCATTTACAAGGCCTGTCGGATCATTGTCTGTTCTGCATCCTTCAGTTAAGAAATGTGTTGAGCAAGAGCATTTGTTGTAGTTTTTGAGCGTCAAGGTATATGTTCAATTGCATTTTTGCCAGCTTTTATTGTCTGCATATCAGCTTTTAAAAAGTAGTTCAGTGTGGTGCCGGACGTAAATAATAGCACCTCCCTATTTCTTCCCGTGGGTGTCGTAAAACGCGACTAAGGGACTTACTAGAGAATGGGCAGCAGCGTTCTCTACGAATTTTAACAACATACTGCGATCGCCAACCCGCCTGCCAAGCGTGGCGATTATGGCAAACCCCCCCTAAATTGGGGGAGGCCTCTGTCCAGCAGTGGACGTCTTTCGGCTGAGAGCTAAATGATGAGTATAATCAGCTTTTAAAAAGTATAGGTGCCTGATTGATGTTTGCTATTAGGTATCTATACAAAAGAAGACATTTGATGATAACTTAAAGTTACATGTATTTTTAAAGAATTAAATACATGATTAAGTTTACATAATACGGTATATCCTGGCTACAGAACTAGAGGAATAAAATTATAAAAATAAGCAGTAATCTCATTAGAACTTAACATCGTATTAGCAAAATCAAGGTCTACGAGCATTATAAAGTGGTTTGTCGGTTTTCCATGTCGGCTAGCGATTGGCGTTGATTACCGAGGCGCCGGTCGAGGTGTCTCGTAGACGGCGCAATTAGGAAGTGTGCTTCCGCCGCCCACCGGTCGCCGGCGGCGGCGCCACCGTCACCCGCCGAGGAATTGCCTGCAATCGCTGCTAATTACGGCTATCCTCAGTGACCGGCCACATCCACCGAGCGTTGCTAAAATTGCACGAGTCCCGTTATTTGTTGCGCCAAGTGTTATTTGTTGCCCAGACCTGCCTTTTTATTGGCCTCGTTCCGTGACGTATCATTAGGTACTGTTCCTTCAGTTGTGTTCGGAATTATTGAAACATTGATCACATACCTAATGCGTAGCTATATGAAGAATTAAGCTGACAGAATACTATCCAGGCAGCTTTAAATGCCAACTTTTTTTTTCACAAACGCAGGATTTTACGATTTGAATTATTCCTTATCAAATTCTATAATGTCTTATATTCCCAGCTATCATTATTTTGACCATTAGTGGAAGTCGTTACCGCGTCCGGGGCGTGGAGTGCGACAGATTGATATAAATAGTTCCTCTTATTAAATGTGCTCGGAAGGGAAATAAGTCGTAAAAGAAATGTTATAAGTATTGCGAAAAAATGTAATGAATAGCTTATTCCCATGATAAATTACGGTTATTATGCTAAGCACCTACTCGATGGATTTAAATGTGTGTATATTGCAAATTAATGTTGTTAATTATGTTTTTAGATCTCCTCTTCGATGAATTAGTCTTATTTAGACTTGATAGTGGGTTTTCTCAGGTAACGCATTTAATGATTGTTTTTTTCTAGGTTTCTACGATAACTTCGTCCATAATTGCACAGACAAAACCTTAACCATAATTATTATTATTATTAACTATGTTGGGGTGGGCTTCCAGTCTAACCGGATGAAGCTGAATACCAGTATTTTACATGGAGCGACTGCCCATCTACCCTCCACAACCCATACGATACCCCTTGATAAGACTGGTTGTCAGACTTTCTGGCTTGGGACGACTGTCAAAAATCCACGAATGACCAACGGCTTAACGTGCTTTCCGAGGCGCGGAAGAGTCTCGGTATGTACCTAAAGATGGTCTTCCGTCCATGGACCAACCCCGGCAAGCGTAGCTTAACATGATGGATCGACCCGTGTGGCTGTTATAACTTAGCCACGAGCTCATCGAGGTCAAATCTTGTCATAGGTACCTAAACACGGAAATTACTACACTGGATCGCAAAAATTCCAGGTCGCTAATAAATGGCGTAATAGTTTCTTAAATATATTACATAAAACTAATTTACGAAACTATAATATATTGTAGATGACTGATTAATATATTTACAAACATATGTGTAACACGTTTTTTACACTATACAGGGTGGATTTTTGAGATGGGGCACTAAGGGCAGCTACCTTAACCGTTGTAGCTACAGGAAAACGGTCTTAAGAGACTCTCCTTAACTTTATGATAAATTTGGATTCACAGATTTTGAAGAAAATGGGCAATATTCTCAAAATATTTTTTTTATGCCAATCGATCCTGTTTCTTTTAAGGATTAAAAACCTCTATTGAACCAACTTAGGTTTGAATGCTAGAAAAGTCATAAATCACTAAAAACTTTTCCCAGTTATATTTCGTAGGAAATGAGACTCCAATTTACACTTTTTACTATCGATAAACTGGCCGCTACAAAATCGACTAATCGAAAAACAAATAAAGAAACAATAACTTCTACTTTGCGTATTATTTCACCATAAAATTGAAAACTTGCGCGTGCATAAAAATGGAATTTGAACCCATATTCACTAAGAAAGGACCGCTGCTCCGAATGCTCATTTAAAACCTCTTCTATGTATTTGACAGCAGTCAGAGAACCGTTTTCTATGATCACTAACTCCGTGCGATCCTCTGGAGATATCCCAGCCCAAACCATTATTGATCCTCCACCGAATGGCACCTTTTCTTCAAAACACGCTTGATGATACCGTTCTCCTGGTCGTCTAAATACTCTTCGTCTCCCGTTGTGCGTAAATAAACAAAATCTGGACGCATCGGAAAACATAACCTTGGACCAATCTTCATCTGCCCATCGGATGTGTTCTCGAGCAAACTGTAACCTGGCAATCAAACAGCCAAATAGGTATACATTTAACTTTGTCGATTCGGCTAACATGTAGCACCCCTTACAATAAGGCTGCTCAACCCCAGGCCCGCCAACGCATTTGAATTGGCCTGCCAAAAGCTATCAGCTGGTGACAGATGTCAGGACTTCAAACCAGGTCTAAAAACATTTAGATTTGTTTCAGACTTGATTTTATTATCGACCTCAGATCGAGATCAGACCTCGATCGACCGTCGCTAAATATTGATAAGTTGTTGGCGGGTAGAGTAGTGGTGGCCCAGTGGTAACGGCCCCGACTTACGAGTTGTAGGTCGTTTGCTTTAGGCGCTTTACTTTAGGCGCTATACTTTAGGCGCTTCTATCAACTCAGCCTATAGCAGTCCACTGCTGGACATATGCCTCTCCCAGGCTGCGCTACAACACCCTGTCCTCCGCCTTCCGCATCCAATATGTCCCAGCCACCTTTTTAAGGTCGTCGGTCCATCTAGCTGAAAAGGCGTCCCACACTACGCTTGCCGATACGCGGTCTCCACTCCAGGACTCGTCTGCTCCACCGGCCATCGGTCCTAGGCAGTTAGGCGCTTTACTTTGTGTAAATAATTTCATCACCACTGCTCTCAAAACGGCGAAGGAAACAATCGTGAGGAAACCGGCATGTCCTAGAACCAAAAATTTGAAGGCATGACATCTACCAACCCGCACGGGGCCCGCGTGGTGGATTACATCCTCTCGAAGAGAGGAGGCCGGTGTCCCAGCAGTGGGAACATTATAGGCTGATTATGTGTGTGATAGCATAAAAACCTCTTCAAAGGTGTCAGTGTTTTTTTTTTAAATATTTAAGCTATGGCTATGAGCAACTTAAAGTTTTGTTTTTTAATAGCTAGGTATCTACCATAACTATAGTCAAGTTTTATTTACTAAATGGCCCGCCGGCTGACATGGAATCAAAACTACGGCCCACCTTCAAAAAATCAAAATCAAAATATTTTATTTCACATAAACCTACATGGGCACTTATGAAACGTCAGAAGCTAGGTGCACGGTTCCAATTGGTCGTTTCCTATAGGCTTTTACAATGTTTTCAAGTTACAGTGTTAATAGGTATGCGAGGACAGTGTAGGCTCGTCAACAAGTACCAAGTACTTAACAAAATAGAAAATGGTTAACAAAGCTACAGTCCCTTCAGATCCTTCAGTCCAGCTTCAGTCCTTCAAAATTGGTTGGTCAGCCTTGCCTTACGAAGTATCTCTATCTAGTTAAGTAGTCTTCGTCAGGTTTGTACGCAGCTTGGCAGCCTCGCTCCTGCTACCTCCGGACATTACTCATCATTAGCGCCAACGCCGCTCGTCATCGCGGCCCATTCAATTTGTTTATATTTCACGCCACTCCGAGGCTCGAGGTGCCGCTGACATATTGCCTCTAGCCCTAACACCGAAATATGGACCCTTACCGATATTTATGGCAGCATTATCCGAGATATGACTGTCTCCCGTAATGTGCTTTACACACCTTGGAAAATCTTCAAATTGATATTATTATTCTTTACAAATTGACAGGTAACGACTTTTAGCGTTTATTGATAAATTAATAGTCATAAATTGTGTTTCAGGGACTCCTTTGGGATGTAATATCGTTGGTTTTATGGGGAATAAAGGCTCCGCAGACAGGCGCGGCGCGACTGCGCGACGTGACACTAGCAGCACAATTTCTATGAAAACTTCATGGAAAGTGTCGCGCTGCCTGTCATCGATTTATTTATTTAATATTATGCCCTTCCACAATGATTACACTATTACTTTACAATTTGTACTACATTGCAAACTTAAGTCTAAGCGCCTCATTACATAAAGAAAAGCACAGCATGAACTACATTATGCGCAGATAATCACACCATTAATTAATTAAAACAAGTACTACACATAGTTTACACTATACATAGTTTAGATAAAAAAAAAAAATATTCATCATCATCATTTCAGCCGAAAGACGTCCACTGCTGGACATAGGCCTCTCCCAAAAAGGGGGGGATTTGCCATAATCGCCACGCTTGGCAGGCGGGTTGGCGATCGCAGTATGGTTTTAAAAATGCATAGAGAACGCTGCTGCCCATTCTCTAGTAAGTCCCTTAGTCGCCTTTTACGACACCCACGGGAAGAAATGGGATGGTGCTATTCTTTACGTTCGGCACCAAGCAGAACAATAAAAAAAAAATATATAAGCTAAATTGATTACAATAAATTAAATTAAATCGGACCAGTCTGTACGAGCCTTAAAAGATTTGGACAGAATATTGTCTACATACCTACTTAGAATAAATAATTATATTTATTCTCCAATAGGAATGTACTCAAAGTAGGTATGCGCATCATTTACACTTACAGCGTATGACTTACAAGTGCACAGAGATTTGATCAATGGGGCCCATGCTAGGCAGAACCTATGTTACAGGGTCATCCATCCATCCATTCTACAGACATTTATAGGCATTATACAGGTTAGTTTAGGTGGGGTAAAGGGTCTTGTCATAATTATACTACATTTATAATAAGATTAGAAATTTAAATAAACCTTTTTGACAGTCCGTTCGACCGATTTTGACTTCTATGGGGTTAGTGGCATGACAAATGGCAGCTGTAATAAATAGTTGGTATTGTAACAACGTTTTTGCTTTTAATGCAGTCCATAAAACCACGGAATAGAAGTCAAAATTGCGACTTGTCGCGCGACGCGACATCGGTAGAACAATTTCTATGAAAAATTCAAGGAAATTGTTCTATTATACCGATGTTGCGTCGTGCGACAAGTCGCGCCAGTATGAAGAAGCCTTTATATTTTCATTTATTATGGAAAATTAAAAAAATGGCGAGTACTCGTAATTTACGCAATTTGCTAAGATCGTTGACCGATATGATCCAATCGCAGGACCAATTTATCTATGCAATAAACAAAATATACTTACATTAAAGTTTTATTTTCTTATTTTCGTTGTAATAGTAGTTTTTAAATTATGTCCAGCTTCGCGAATTGAGCGGTTATAAATATATCATAGATTACCAATTGGTGAAAATTTTGTTTTGATTAGATTTCGCCAAATTTTGAGGTGCGTTAAGGGTGCGGGGAAAGAGAAAGCTGCGCTCCGATTGACTATTTCAAAAAACCGGGCAAGTGCGAGTCGGACTCGCGCATGAAGGGTTCCGTACCATTTTTTATAAAAATGGCAAAAAAGTTTGTTTTTCAACATTGGTTTTATTTTAATTTAATTATTTATTTTTAAAGTAAATATGTATAACTAAATATTCTGTGAATATTTCAAGCGTCTACTTGTTGCCGTTATCAACATTGAGCAAAAACGAGCAAAAAAAATCACGTTTGTTGTATGGGAGCTGCCTTCAATATTTTTTATTTTTTTATATAGCGGCAACAGAAAAACATCATCTGTGAAAATTGCAACTGTCTAACTATCACGGTTCATGAGATACAGCCTGGTGACAAACGGACAGACAGACTGACGAACGGACAGCGGAGCCTTAGTAATAGGGTTCCCGTTTTACTCTGTAGTGATGGGCCAGAGACATGAAATGTCGTCATTAGATACCTATCGAGAAATTTTGTTAAGGCTAGGTATTGAAAATAATTGAAATTATTTAATAACTATTTTATTGTTCTAATTACTTTGTTACACATTTTTTTAAAGGACACGCAAAATAAATAAAAATCGATTAAATCAAATAAAAAAATGACGACTTATTCGCCTAGTACTTTTTATTAGGTTAGGTACTGCTCAGAACTTATGCACAACGGGTCGTGAACAGAATAAAGGCTTCTACATACCAGCGCGACTGGTCGCGCGACGCGACACGGCACAAAGGCCCCGCGTGTCGCGGGACGAGCGGTGCCTTTGTGTCGCGTCGCGCGACAAGTCGCCCCGGTATGTAGAAGCCTTAACGTCTTCACAGTCATGTACCTAAATTGCATCTGTACGAAGTCCGGCTGGTTCGCTGTATAGTTATCCATAAAATAAAATAAAAGTTTAACAACCAGTGCATTCTGAATTTAAATTTTGAATAAGTATACATAAATGTAGCAACAACTCGGCGCGAAATTCATTAATGAAGTGCTTACTTATCTAACCTATGGCCGTAAGTCCTGTCTGTTGACTCTTGTTTTAGTAGGCATACCTATAATTGACATTACCTAATATCCGAAAAACTTAAAGTTTCGCTACTTAGAAAAGCGTAAATATTAATTATAAATAATGCTCTATTGTATTTAAGGCCAAAAACTTTTATTTAAATTTCCAAGTATCAATTAACGATACTCTCGAGACGATCAAAATTAAAAAAAATATCCTTTGTCATAATCACTTTTGCACATCAACAAATAAAAAAAAAAACAATTATAATCGATTTTTTTTTTTTATTCCTTCTGGCTTCGCACGGTTTGTGCATTTAGCCAATGTCACGTTTTAGTTCTTGTATAGTATTGATGAAATGAATTTTAAATGCATGATGATGATATCGGGCCCACTCCCCTTGAGTTTCAGTAAAGATGTGGCACTTTACTGAGACCTCACGCGGACTTCTTGAGAGAACTTGAAGAGAAGTTGCACTGTTTTGTTTCATTTGCCTACACTAATGCACGTTCACAAACACTTAATGGTTAATAATCCACCATTATTACACATTAATATTCGGCTAAACACAAGTTTTGGAAAATTAAACAAACTGCTGAACATGACGCTTCACTTTCCCGCGATCGCGATTTTTATCACAAATTCAGGCTTCTTGGCGGGAAACTGAAGCGCCATGTCAAAAGTCAAATTGTTTATTTCAAATAGGCCCCGTTTATGGCACTTTTGAACGTCAAACGTCAATTTACAAAAAATAGAATTGATTCTAGTCGGCGCTTCCAAAAGGTAGTTTCGTATGGAGAAGAATGGGCAAGAAACTCCACCGTTACTCTTTTAAAATCTTGTACAATATTTCATATAGGTACATTAATTATATAATTATATATTTAGCAGTTTTGTTTTATTTTCTAAAATTTGTGTTTAGCCGGATAATAATATGTAGTACTGGTGGATTATTAACCATTAAGCGTTCGGGAACGTGCATTAGTGAAGGCAAATGAAACAAAACAGGGCAGTATCACTTCAAGTTCTCTCACGAAGTCCGCGTGAGGTCTAAGGAAAGTGCCACATCTTTACTGAAACTCAATCTTCTATCATGCATTGAATATAATTTATTTTATCATTATTTAAACAAAATTCGTACGTCTTGTTAGGTACCTAATTTTACTTGACACTGGCTAAATGTGCAAACCGCACGACGTCAAAGTAAAAAAAAAAAGCACAAATTCAGTAGTGTTCGTAAATTACGTTATGACCTTGTTGTATAAAAACATTTGAACAATATTTGTCATATTTTAAATCATAACTACATGAGAGTGGTTTACATTGAACCTTAATGTGTGAGTGTTTCATATTTGTGAAAAATAAAAATGTAAACACAATGGCGCGAAATTTCGACTTTGGATATCAAAAATACTTCATTAGCACTAGGTACTAATTTATCTTGAACAATGGATGAATTTGTCAAATAATTAAATTGCTAACTCACCCCTGTCATGGAGTTTGGATGTTTTTTTAGCCTCGGCCACCACTTTCATCAAAATGACGATTATCTCATCACACTTGGATTTTATAAAGGTGAATTAATAAACTGCAGCGCTAAATATGAAAGATTTAATGGCGTTAACATAATTATGAGGTTTTTCCACCTCTTAACTAATTCACACTCATATGATTTGATGGGTAGCATAATAATATAATTACATAATCAATTTATGGTGTCGTATGTCATCATTCTGGGGTGCAAGGTACCCAATACCGAGCCGGTGGAGGTTCTTGTGTGCAGGTCCAATCAGGGGCGCTTCCAAACTATACGGTTACCGGCTAACAGGCAGAGGGCTGCCTTATTACTTAATGTCACCTAGGTAGTTTGCCAGGTCTTCAACATCCTCGGCGATCAATCTATTGAAGATACTTTCACTCCCTGGAAGGTTGCTAGATCAGTTCAAAGTCAGCACAAATTGAGTCAGCCTTGATTCTTACACCAGTAGTCTAACTAGTGTCATAAAACATGTTTCTCCGTACACAAATAAACTACAGCTAGCAGATATTGTAATTTTATTTTTGTGGTTTTACATCAGAGGCGCTGGGCAGCGTGGGCAGCACGGCGGGCAGCTCTTGGCCGTCGTCGACGCCGGAGCCGTCGCCATCGCCGGCGTCCACGCCCACCTCGGCCGACGCCGCCGACGCCGAGGCCGAGCCGCCCTTCACGCTCGGCGCTACCGAGCACACCCCTTACCAGTGCCAGTTCTGCGATAAAGCCTTCCCCAGGCTCTCTTATCTCAAGAAACATGAACAGGTATTTATGTTTACGATGTTACTTTTGCTCGTTACCTACTTGAGTGACGGTTAACCAACGCATCCCATCCTACACTCGTAATCTTCATTAAACTCCGCAAGACATATTAAGAGAGAGATCTAGACCAACGCAAGTAACATTTAGTACAAGTAGGTAATATATACGTCCACCGGCGGTCCTCTCATTTCCATAAAGTAACGAAGCTAACAGCTTTGCAGACAATAAGACTGCTGCGGCAATCATATCTGTGAATCCACAGCCCAGTTTCGCCATGCATGCCCTCGCTTCATTAGCAAGTAGATACCCAAAACAGCCCGTTTACAGAGCCGGTGCGTAGATATGCATCGCTCTCGGCTTGCAGCGCTGGCGAGCTGAGGGCTGTGACGTGAGCGGCCATTATGCCGGCCGTACATCTCGGCTCCTTTGTGTCGCGCCGATCTCGCCGCGTTACGATTACGACACACGCCGAGACAGATCTAGCTGAGATAGGACAAATAGAAACGTCACTTTGCATGCCGCCGCGAGTTGTTCGCCTACATACGGATATGGATCGGCACGTACACTTCAAGTGGCAAAACCGTCACCTCGTTCAAAATTAAAATTAGGGGAGGTCTCGCTCATATACATTTGAGATAAGCGAGACGAATATCTAGAAAGGATTTCATTAGATTATCGGTATGCAATTGGCGTGTTGCGCTCGCGTCGATATTGATCAGCGCATCGCGGCGACCGTTGCTGGTGTCGGGTGTGCGCCGACAAATGTATCGCGCGATGATCGCGTCGCGGAGCCGCGACAGCAGCGCGGTGACGGCCGGAAATAGGCTTGCGATAACAACTCCCTAGCCTAGCTCGCCACACCTTTATCATCGCGCCGCTGCTTGGGAAAGGCGATCATTATAAGAATAAATCAATTACAGAGTCCACGCATACTCGCCATTCGTCTTGTTCTCGTTGCGCCTCCGGAGAAATCGTAAAGCAGTAAAACGTCTCGTGGAAAATATTACTTTAATGCTGAAATACTATCGCTAGCTTGAAACAGTTCTTGGCCGTCCAGCTTAATTAACCCGTCCGATACGTATTGTGCTTGATATAGGTAATCGAAATCGTAAAACTTTCGAAGTGCTGTGGACGTACTACACAAAGCTGTAAGATTACACCACCAGATTAGAGCGAGACTAGAGCGGAAGAATATAAACGACCTCGGCGTGGAGAAATAGCAGCTTGACACAGGCCTTTACGATCGTCACTACTAATCCTCATTCAGTACGATCATTCAGGTGCTCACACGATATCACTGATCGTAAGGATGTTCTTCAAGTTACAATACATTTTTGGTCACTCAACAATCCTCTAATACCACAAGATTCACAAGTCACACGGACCATTTACAGGCATATCCACTGTGACTCCTCATGATGCATGTCTTAGGTAGGTAGATCGAAACTGGGAATAAACTGAAATCGAAAAGATAGGTATTTGTGTAATTATTATTTAAGATATTCTTAAAAATGTGTTATCACAACACAACAGTCATTTGATTTTAACATACTAACTCGAGGTAAGTACTCGTAGTTATTATATGGATGAAAAAAAAAATTAGAGCGCGCGGAGAGATTCACATCTTAATAACAGTAGGTACGAGCACCAACGAAGTAGAGCTACTGTTTCGGAGAACTTGTGATTCACGAGAATATTAAGATTTTTTATCATAAAGCCTAACATTTTTCTGCATGCACACCGCGGCGCGTAGTGAAGGGGTACATTAAGTTTATTCTAGTCGTGTAGTACTTAAGATTTTTTGTGTTTTGTAGAGAAGGTGACTTATTTTGCAGTGAGCACCGGTTCAGATGCAAACAAAGTTATTTTAATAGCAACATTGAATGTGTATGAACATAACAAACAAAGTGGAGCTTGCGTGAGGTCTGGTCTGAGGTGGTATCGCCGCAGCGATGAGGGCCAGTGGGCTCACTTGACCTCGGGCTCTGCCGCACCTGACCATGTGAACCGAGCATGTCGCGCTGTTATTAATCTGAGAAAGTCGCTCAGTAGCCGCCCGCTACCCATTCCCAAGCTTTTATTGGCTATCACGTTCACCTCAAACTAGTTTAAAATGTTCTTGGTGCGCTTTACTCGGAAAGCTCACCACCATTAGGAGCGTAATGTCGGTCGCTCTCACGGTATTTGTTAGCAGTTTAAATAACGAGCCGTGATACATACCAGTCGCGTGTCTTTTTACCATAAGCGCTGTGTAGTGTCGTGTTGGGAGCAGCACGCGGCGGCCAGCAGGGCTCCGCAGTGCACCCAGGGGCCGAGCCCCCGCGGCGACTCCAGATCGTTTCGCTTATTGAATTCTCGCACGAAGTATCATGATGACAAGGGCCAATATTTTTTAAAAGCAACAAAACATTTAAGTATATATGAACGTAGCTTACCTGTTGGACAATCAATTATTGAAAACAGTAATATCGCAAACACAATAAAACAACGTCTTTTAAGAGAGCAGCTATCGATTAATCGATTGTCAATCTCGCGAGCGTCTAATTGGCCTACGCTGAGGGTAGCTTCCTCTTAAGTGAGTGCGTGGGCATGGGCGCTGGCTGGAGCGGGGCGCGATTTATCGTGCACGGACGATCAAATTTATTAATTCTGTCAGGGGCCGATTGCTCCAATTAAGTGAGTGGAGTAAACATGCCGCTGCTATGTTTATGTGTTGCCGTACCGGTGCCGAGGTAGTGCGCCGTGCGCGGGCGCTTCGCGGTAAAATTCGCACGTCACTCACCGCTAATCACAACATGTGATTTAAATATCACATGCGAGTCGCGTCACAGTTTATGTGAATGGATTTTAATTAGAAGTTGGTTCTTTTTGGTTCGTAATCGATACAATTAAGTGAAAATCTAGTTAATTGCTTAGCCTACTACCTATAGGGCCATAAATATCGTGAGATAAGTGATCTGCTGCTGAACTGATAGATGCGTAATCTTAGGATTTATAAGACACTAGCTAGTCTACCATCTGCGTTTTGCATTTAAATAATTGCTGTCTACTGTAATATCCGTGTTTGACGATATTTGAATCTTCATTGACGTTCTGAAATCGGTACAGATGGATATGAAGAAATAACTTAATATGTCATAAACGTATGAAAGAAGAGAATGAAGATGAATATGAAGAAAGAGTTCCGTTTGGTGCCGGACGTAAAGAATAGCACCATCCCATTTCTTCCCGAGGGTGTCGTAAAAGGCTACTAAGGGACTGACTAGATAATAGGCAGCAGCGTTCTCTATGCATTTTTAAAACCATACTACGATCGCCAACCCGCCTGCCAAGCGTGGCGATTATGGCAAATCCCCCCCTTTTTGGGAGGCCTAAGTCCAGCAGTGGACGTCTTTCGGCTGAAATGATGATGATGTATGAAAGAAAATTGCTCAGAACTTTTATATATTTTTTTGTTCTACTAACTTAATTTACAAACATACCTTGTAAAGTATAAAGTAATGTTTAAAAACACATTTTCCCATAAAACAGTTAGATACCAAAGCAAAAGAAAGTTCTAGTTTTATAGTTGTCATAAAATAATAGTAAAACAGTAGATCTGACAAGAAAGCTCCGAGGCGGCGGAAGCGGGTCCACTTAGCCCAATTAGACCGGCTCCGAGCTCATAATAATTGCTGCTGACTGTACCAGGATACGCGGCACTTAGCAATCTGTGGATTACACTTATGATAGTCCAGTAGGTGCTCTGTCTATCTAGTAATAGAGTAATCTTAGTGCAAACTGTGATAAGCATCGTGGATGAGTTAATTTGTTAGGAAATTCGACGTTTCAATAAGAAAATACCTTGCATACTTACAGATATTTTTTTAATATTAGGCCAGGACTCGGCCCAAGCTTGGCAAGCAGAAATAATAAGTGAATTAATCAAACGAAAGGTCTTAAATTAAAACTTGCCGTAACCTAATACCATCTTTTTATGGTACTCAAGTACCTATATGTTGTAAGGTTTTACTAGCTTTTTGTAGATTTACTTGCTGGGACACAGCACGACGCGATTAATTCATCATAACCTACTTACTACATGTCGATGGATTTATAATAGTGGATCGGTAATTTATCACTTTTATCACAACAAAGTGCTCGCGACTTTGCATAATTTTGCATAGCATGTAACATTATAATATCGAGTCTTAGACGGCAGCAAAGGAGTTTAATAGGTAAAGGTACTATACGGGCATTAGCATTGAAATGATAAAGTGACATTCTATCAGTGTTAATGTTGATGAAGTAGTAAAAAAAAGCATAAGTGAATTCTGATAAAAGTAGTTTGAAACGCTTTGAAAGCGATTGCCCCTGGTTTTTGAAAAGTTTAGAAAAGCTTATAATTATTATCATCAGTTTAGCCGAAAGACATATCTACTGCTGGAAATAGGCCTCCCCCAAGCACCGCCACTTCGACCGGTTCTGTGCTTCCCGCATCAAGCGGAAGCACTCACCCAAAGGGCAATGGAGAGGGCTATGCTTGGAGTTTCTCTACGTGATCGCATCAGAAATGAAGAGATCCTGTGATCTCTTCATTTCTGACCCAAATTAACCGACATAGCCCGAAGAATTGCCAAAGCTTATATCAAATAAAGGAAACTATTATGCATTACTGGATCAGGATTAGTGCTCGCAAATTCCTACATAGGGCAGCGCATGTTTGTTATAACACTTGTAACGACCAAACACAAAAAATGCAAGAACAATAATATCGTTATGAGAAGTGCTGAATACATTACTTATTTAAGCAACAAATGCTACTTGTTTGTGACTTAGGCTTCAAGGTGTGTCAGTATTATAACAACTAACAAGGTATCACTAACAAATTGAGATGTGGTGCTAATAGCCTCGTTGCCTCTCGTGATAATTAGGCACGCACGAGGCCGCAAAATTCTCACCCAATACCTTTTATCTTTTTGGATCCCCTGTATCTTATTTACGTAATCCAAATTCTAAAAAATTACACGTATATTTTGCTTCAAATTAAATGTTATTGTTACGTTTGTTTAGTGCCAAACGCTAAACGTGTTACCTCAAATGGAATAGAAGTCAATCATTCGTAACATTTGTTTAGCGTTGTTCTGAATGAATGTCGCGGAGGTGGTCAATTAGTAAAAGCGTGAACTGGCTGTCAGTTTGGGAGTCTTTTGTGTGGTGGCCGACTCCAGTTCACGGCGGTGCGAAGGCCAGCGACGCGGACGGCTGTCATTATCTCCCTGCCACATGCTATTCACAAGCGCCGCATTAGCATCCTCATTATGTCCTAACTCATGAATAATCTTTTGAGTGAGCCCAATAATACTTGCTTTTTACAACTAAGCGTATTTCGTCACGTAGATACAAGATATCTTTGGAGTTCTCAAATGCCTGCGTAGCTATTTTACGATACTAATGTTGTTTTCCCATAGTAAATCAATAAGCATAAAATTTACGGCATAACTTCGCTCACACTTAGTGTGGTCGACGTATCCTAGCTGTTGAAATCTTGATCCACGTTTTTACTATATCTTTATTTCAAGTTTTAGTACAACATAATCAGCCTATAATGTTCCCACTGCTGGGACTCAGGCCTCCTATCTGTGAGAGGGGCGTAATCCACTACGCGAGCGCAGTGCGGGTTGGTAGATGTCACATGTCTTCGATTTTTTGGTTCTAGGATATGCCGGTTTCCTCACGATGTTTTCTTTCACCATTTTCAGAGCAGTGATGATGAAATAATTTACGCAAAGTAAAGCGCCTGTCAGGGTTCGAACCTACGACCTACAACTCGTAAGTCGCGGCCGTTACCACTGGGCTACCAAGTTTTAGTAGCTATACAGTTTAATTATAACTCGTCTGCTGAGTCATCAACGATATATTAAATGTATGCTATTTTTTTTTTTTGGGTGGGAAATTATCAAATAACTTCACTTGGCGGAGCGGGAGTGTTAGACTTTTACTGACTAAAACCCACCCGTGTTCCGTCCGTTGCCTGTGTGCCAGGGCCTCGATATCCCTTTCGGACAAACTCGCAACCCTGGCAGGCATGGCCCTAACGGACCCCGTCAGTTGGTGCTGACATCTCTTTTTCTTTGAGGCGCACGTGGAACACAACGCGCCGTCGACCCGGGCCTGGTCCTTATCGGGCGGCGAGCTACTCATCTCTCACCGTCCGCAAGCCCGCGCCTACGGTGGCCGGGAATCGGCCTGCGACTCCCGACGCCCGGGGCGTCTCTTGTGGCGACTATAGGCGTGAGGGCGCGAATTTTGCCTCTCCCTCACGCGTTCCGCCTCCTCCTTCGCGAGCATTATACTGCTTCGCAGATGGAGGTGACGGCCTCCCATGCACTCTCGCTCCGAACCATGGCCTGAACCAGGGCCGGACGCGAGAGTTCGCTGTCGCCAATCGCCTCTGTGAGGATATTTGTGCTGTATGCGATGTATAAAAATGTATGCTGATTTAATATTTATTTTGTCTTCGATTCCTCATTCACTTAATTTTACATCTCAAGCCTAAAGAAAATTATTACCTGCACCCTAATTGCGTAACACACTATCAATCACAATCTGAATGATTTTGAAGTATATTGCTAATCCATTGCTTCATATTCGAAAAATCTGTATGCTCAACAACGTAAATAACGCAATGAATGTTGTTGAACTGTTCAAATGTAACCCATTGCTACTGATAGTGTGTTACAGTCCGCGAGGCCTAAGCTGAGCTTTGCATTTGTGTGAGTGCACATATAGTGTAGGTGTGACGTCAGCCTAGAGCGCGACGCGTCCTTCGCTTGGTTTAAACCGGTGTATACCGGTTTTTTTATCGGTTTATACTCTCCTTTTGGTAATCACTCGCACAAATGCAAAGCTCATCTGCTTAGGCATCGCGGACTATACGCGATTGCCCCGCTGGGTTGGACCTAAGAATGTTATAGGTTAAGAATGATCTCAAAGCTGTAGTTGCGACCACTTCCTTTTAAAATAAACTTGAAATGCTATCGCATAATATTTAAGCAGGTTTCCTAACAGCCTAGTTTAGATATCCTTTGAGTGTCGCAATGCAACTTGTCTACCGAAACTCGTGAAATGCACCGTGTAAACTAGGTACAAGTAAGTACGTATTATAACAAAGTAGCACCTATATGTGACGAGACTATTGTGTGTGTGGTGAAATCTGCGAACTGCCTACACGGCTTAACGGTTGCCATGTTTCATAACCTGTCGAGCTGGGCATTACTTTTTGTTCCTATCTACCGTTACAAGAAGACGTAACTCAAAACGTGTTGTTCGCAGCAAAGGCGTTCCGGTGAACATTACCGATCAAATCCATCTTATTGTGATAAGCCCGCGCTGCTCCCGCGCTGGAATGTTATCGGTTACACGTATCGATTCGTTATACTGCAGCTTCGGATTCGTTGTGAAACTACCATTTCAACAATATGATTTGTTTGATTTGGTTAAAACCATTACAAATTATAATTATATGTTAACTTGGGTTTGTAAAGAGAAGCGCCCTGATCATTTCAATTTCAACGCACGCTACTAGCTTACTGAACCTCACCTCGTTGCATAGCTGTACTTATAAACGTACCAAGAAGATCAAAAGAATCGATACGCAGATAATTAATTGAACAATTCAGTCGTAATCGATCGCGGCGATGAAGCAGCGGTTCCCAATGGTTGATATCTTATTCGGACGTCACGACGAGCTTTCTGGGATCCTTCGTGGTTTTTTCTCTCTATTGACACAAAACGCCGGTAGGTCGTAACTCCGTAAGCTGGCCAGCTCACGCAGGCGCAGCGGTAGCCATTGTTCACAGATCGTTCTCACGATAGTTTTTGTGATCAGAGCGCACCCGAAGTTATTTCGATTCGATATTGTGCGACGTAAATGTGTACACATTTTAATCGCGCCTCATGTAATCGATTAAAATATTATTAGACTTTATGGTATGCATGAGAAAACTAAAGTCGGAACATTTTGGATTTGCCCCGTGATTGTATAGCGACTAAAAGTTAACTTTCGTCACCTAGGTTTAGCGCAATTATTTTCCTAGATCCGGTATCATCATCTGCCTAGCATTTTCGTATTGGGGTCAGCTTCCAGTCTAACCGGATGCAGCTGAATACCAGCATTTTACATGGAGCGACTGCCTATCTGACCTCCACAACCCAGTTACTGGGTAATACCCCTTGGGTGATACCCCTTGGTTATACTAGTTGTCAGGCTTTCAGGCTTCTGACGACCCGTAACGACTGACAAAGATCCACGAATGACAGCCAGGACCAACGACTTAACGTGTTTTTCGAGGCACGGAGGGGTCATGGTATGTAGGGAACACCGGGGTAGTTTTTAGTCAGTAAGAGTCAGACAGACCCCTCCGCCCGCCCCAGGGCGGAGGACAATCATGAGGATTTTCCACTACGGAAACAAAAAAAAAGAAGAAGATTAATTGCCATAGTTCCTGTAATACTTATACGATAAGTTCATAAGTAGGGACAACCCCCTACATGTAGGGGTTGTCTCATTCTCATAGTACAAACATCTGCTACAAATTTCGAGGTTAAAAGAGATGTGACTTGTTGAGAGTTATATTATGTCATTGTTTCAGACCCATTCGGATCAGATGCCATTCAGGTGTGAGTTCTGCTCGCGCCTGTTCAAGCACAAGCGGTCACGCGACCGCCACGTCAAGCTACACACCGGAGACCGCAAGTACCGCTGCGCACATTGTGAATCTGCCTTCTCCAGGAGGTAAGAATTGTATGAATATCGGAAATCCCTGATACCCTGAAATGCTTTATAGAATGATCAATATATAACTACTTTTAGCGATTCTAACTCTGAATGAAAGTGGTCACTAATCGAAAGTTCCATAATAGTTGAGTACATCGCTTAGTTTCATAGTCCCTACACTCCCTATGGTTATATAGAGGTATGAGGAATAGAGTGTAAAGTTCACTCATCCTCTATTGAAAAGGGAGGATCCTCCGAACAGACGGCTGTTGTGTCTGGTGGGCAACTGCCCGACAGTTGATGTCGGGATTTTGTATAATAATATGCTAGTCGCACGGTAAACTCTGTTTGCGCGATGCAGGATTTGCGTGACGTCAGTGTAATGCGTAGTTCTCATTTGGCAATACGGCCACAGTTACTTGTTACTAGTTGTTCCTATGGTTACTTATTGTACCTAGATTATAAGTAAATGATGTGGTCTCCTATAATTGGAAGCGCACACTTGTATTTGTCCCTGTTCTATGTATACTTGCCCCTGTTCTATGTAATAAATTAAGAAATAAATTGTCTAAATTGTCGAAATAATTTTTCCACCGCTAAATCCTATTACTCCTCCAAATATACGTAGGTAGTGTACCACCACAAATGGTAGTGTGTACAAAGGGAATGCTAATGCGTCTAATCCGAAGCCATTAAAGATTAATATATGGCTAAAAGAATGCTCAGGAGATGCGTGCATGACAAAGGCCTCAGAGTAAGATTGATCACCATAAGTCACGGGCACCGCGCTCTCGGTCGTAAGGCGACGTGTCACCTTTTTCGTCACCTTACCGCGACCACGTGACTAATTCCATGCAATTTGTCGGCCCAACGAACCGCCGACGAGTGAAAAGACATGATGCGCTGACAAATGACGTCGAGGGTCTCACAAAAATGAAATAATGGCCCGTACCTAAACGGGCACGGCGAGCGCGGCCATTAGCGGAGGTGTTTGGGCGAACGCCTCTATTCTGTAGTTTGCGTGAAAAGCCTCTTTGTTAGTTCTGTTTGGTCCGGGCTTTATGTGGGTACTTATGTCTCATATGACAAATTGACGTCTCAGCTTGGTCACAAAAAGACGATTTATCTCAATTTTAAAATCCTTATACGGATGTTTAGCTGCTATAGGTACATTACTTGGGTACACGTTAACTTTACACGAAGGTTTTGAGATAAAGTAAGGACTCCTCAAATAACCTTACCTACAAATCTTCACAATACCGTAAAAACCGTATCTTTCTTAAAGGTACCATTTATAGTGGTAGTCGGTTTTACTGCGAGTGTTGTATCGCGGCGGTTATTTGAAGAACTTAACATAATAAGGTGAATTCGTAGCTGTAGCCTGCGAAATTAAAATTTTGTTAATTTTTTTGCAATTTGCAGGTCAGTCTTATCTTGATCAAAATATGTTTCGCGACTATAACAGATATTACCTACAACATTATTTTTTATATGCGAAACCTGAATATAGTTTGTTCAGAATAAGGAACTGAATCGATTTCAATCATTTTTACATCATGTTATATTTTGTCCTAAAAATATTTAAGTGTGATGGAAAATGTCATCACCATTTAATTACTCAATACAATCGTCGTACGGTTACGTACCTACTGCCAAATTATTATCAATGAGCGCAAGATGACCCTGGAGGCGCGGGGACGCCGTTAGCATGTTTTTGTACGGAAAACCCGGTAACATGACAACCTTTATAACTTTGTGATACAGTTTTGAAATTTTTTACATAGATTCTTTACATAAAAATACTAGACACGTGTTTCGGGTTTCGCATTTACTAAAACTAATATTGTATATTATATATAGAATTATATTCATTAGGACCATTATACATCTCTTTATGTTAGATTTGTTCCTTTGAACTACTTTTTCATGAAATCATGACATTGGGGAACAAATATAACTTAGAGAGATGTATTAATGATTCTGATGATTATAATTCTGTAAATACATACTTATCTGCTATAGTCGCGAATCATATTTTTATCAAAATACAAACCTGACACTGACCTGTAAATTGCAAAAAACGTAAAAAAAATTGAATTTCGTGGGCTGCAGCTGCGGATTTACCTTAAACTCTGTAACCTTGGGGGATACGCTAAAGTAGTCCGCGAAATTCAAAATTTCCTACGTTTTTGCAATTTGCAGGTCAGTAACAGGTTGTATGTTGATCTAAATATGATTCGCGGCCATAAAAAATATGGCTTTACAGAATTATAATCATTAGAATCAGCATTACAACTGTCTAAGTTCAAAAAATCCTATTTTTTCTGAAATAATAATTCGGTATGCTGTATATGCTGCAGCGGGGTGCTACTGCAAACGGTTAACATCCGAGTTACAAAAATACTGCATGCGGTCTTAAGAAAGACCTCGATGTTAACCGTTTTTACACCTTACTACTGAATACTTGAGCTTACCGACGACAAGAACGATAGGTGTAAGTAGGTACTTGCGATTTCTGAAATGTTTATCGAATTAATCTGTTGTAAAATCTTAGGACAACTTTTATGATTGGTTTTTTGTTATCTTTGGGAACTGATCACAACAGTAGACGAATAATTTATTTATTTATTTACACTTACATTTGTTTTTACAGATACCCAATGCAACAATGTAGTCATAATTTCCACACTCAGAGCCGTCACCCAAAAACCAATCGGACACCACCACCAACAAAACCTAATAATAATTTGATGACTTGACATTCCAGTGACCACTTGAAGATCCACATGAAGACGCATGACAATCAGAAGCCGTTCCAGTGTACCGTGTGCAACCGAGGGTACAACACTGCAGCCGCTCTGACGTCACACATGCAGGGACACAAGAGAGACCGTGAGGGTCGCGAGCCGGATAGACGCAGGGCACTGCGCTGTCTGCGATGTGGAGACGCCTTCCGACGACCAGACTTATTGCAGGTATATTCAGAACTAACAGAACATTTATTAAGAATCTAGCTGTCCAAATCTGCCCTGTCAATAATTCATACAAAAAAGGACGATCAGGTTTTCCCGAATTTGAAAATTTTCCGGGTATTTGAAAATGTTTCTTTCCGTAAGAACCTAATTCGAACTATTACGAATATTTTAAAACCAAAATTTGTCAAATCGGTCCTGCCAGCCGTTCGCAAGTCATGTGCTTACTAGCGAACAAATTTTATTTTTGTAGGTTTCCTCCCTTATAGTTTTGCCATGTCACTAGAAAGCTGTAATTTGGCATGTGATATTAATCACGCCGACAAAGTGGTAAAATTAATCTTAACATAATTTTTTTTGGGTACCGCGTCTATTGCATTAAGGCTTCTACAGATTGGAGCGACACGCGACGCGACTCACTGGCCCCGCGTGTCGCGCGACGAGCGGTGCCTTTGTGTCTCGTCGCGAGTTGCGCCGGTCTGTAGAAGCCTTTATGTGGGGTGCCGTTCCAAAATATTGCAAGTGTGTGAAAACCATTTGGCGATTCAGGGATCCGTTTGCGAAATATTAAGCATTACGCCAATAGCACACCTCCGCCACGAAACCATAGCAGCGAAACCGCAGTAGTTCAATTCAACTGGCTCGACTTGGAGGTTCCGCTACTCGAATTGGAAGCGAGTTAAAGTTGTACATTTTTGATAGTCAAGTGCCCTGCCCCCCTCCAGCTAGCCTGCCAGCTAAATGGTTGTTTTTTGGGTATGTGAAAAGATTCACGGCTATAGTTCAAAGGAAAACTATCACAGTTACTTAGGCTATATAAGTTAACGAGTAAAGTAATAGTCAACCAACTTACATTTTGCAGTTGGAATGTATGGGAGAAATTCATCCCAACTACGGAACGGAACCCTTCATTGTGCGTGGTCCGACATGCACTTGGCCGGTGTTATTATACAGGGTGTTTGGTGCATCGTGTGCCAAATTAAAATGGTCGACTGAAGGGGTCATCCGCTAGCCTTTCAGACCCCTTAACACCCCTCATGCTCTGTGGATTTTTTTTTATCGACTTTTTATTGTTTTCCAAAAAAAAGACCTAAATTTTACATTCAAATACAGATTTAAAAAAAAATATAAGGCGTAGACTCTGAATTTTAATTTTATTTCGATGTGTATTGTTTAAGAATACTTTTAAATACAAAATTAGTGATATTAGTTACCTAGTTTTTTTTTTAATTCACTCGCAAAGGTAAAACTTAAATTAAAGCTGTACATGTTACAGCTATTTATAAGGCTACAAAAAAAAAACAAAAGCGACCGGGATCTTCCAACTCCCTCATTAATTCTCCAGTCTATCCTCTTTCTAATGATGTGCCACATGCCATAAAAGTATTTTAACAACTTTGTGAATTCGCTAGAATTGTGAATCAAGTCACATAAAACTACATTCCAAATTCTAATGAAAAAATATTTATTGCGGAACTGTTACTTGAGAAAGAGGTAAAATTTGTTTTCTCACACTTTCACAGTAAAATCTATCTTCTATCTCTTTCTTGCATACCTTAAATCGGTTTGAACAAATCGCGCCGCCCGACCCGCCATTTTTTTAGTCGAGACATGACTGCCTCTGCTACCTAACGTGTGTGCTAGTTCACCATACTCCGCGATTCTTTTATTACTTAGTTATCGTTAAGTTTTGCTGGTTCTTGTTACATTTGTTTAATTTTTGTTGTTATTGTTAAACTTTGAGTTTTTTGTTATTGCAATGGCGACATTCTCTAACGAAGAATATGCGGACATCATGATGGCTTACGGAGCCGCTAATGGCGTCGCTCGTGCAGCGCAACGACTTTACCAGGAACGCTTTCCTGGTAGACGACTACCTGGCCGCAGAGTCTTCCAAGACACATACCGACGCATACGCGAGACTGGCAGTGTTACTTTTAATGAACCAAGGGGCCATATTGTGCGACATAATGTTGAAGTAGACGAGAGAATACTGGCACTTTTTGAGGAAGACCCTACAAGAAGCATTAGAAATGTGGCATCACATCTTGATATTTCAATATGGAAAGTGTGGAAAGTACTTCGTCAAAACAAAAAGCATCCATTCCACTACACTCCGGTGCAAGGTACGTAATTTTAAACTAACTTTAAACCCGTGCAAGCTTTGTTTGACCTTGCCTTTGTTTAGCAGGTAATGGGTATGGTATGGCGTCACTTCCAGGTAGTGAATCT
This sequence comes from Tiliacea aurago, assembly GCA_948098905.1. Taxonomy (NCBI): domain Eukaryota; kingdom Metazoa; phylum Arthropoda; class Insecta; order Lepidoptera; family Noctuidae; genus Tiliacea; species Tiliacea aurago. The sequence goes on from OX402577.1 coordinate 14,498,414, forward strand.
ATTAGCACGAACAGCGGGTCCTTTCTTGTGCAATTACTTATTGCCCAAGAGAAATTTAAAAGAGTTTTTTGTTTGTTGCAGGTCTTGAGGGTGGCGACTTTGAGAGACGAGTGGCTTTTTGTCGGTTTCTTTTACACACGGATGATCCTGATTTTTTAAAAAGAATACTGTGGACAGATGAATCCAAATTTACCAAGGATGGGATCCTCAATTTACACAATTTGCACCACTGGACAACGAAAACGCAAAACCCACGTGTTAAAAGACAGAAATCTTCTCAAAGAAGGTTTAGTGTAAACGTTTGGGCAGGAGTGATTGGGAATCAGGTAATTGGACCGCATTACCTGCCCGATAATCTAAATGGCGAAGACTACCTGGAATTCCTACAAAATGACCTGCCCGAATTAGTGACCGATGTGCCCGTATTTAATGAACGTGTGCCCATTGTATTTCAAAATGACGGCTGTCCCGCGCATTGGCGATTGACTGTGAGGGAATATCTCGACAATATGTTCCCCAATGCATGGATTGGACGCGATGGCCCTATTCCATGGCCGCCACGTTCCCCAGATCTAACTCCGTTAGACTTTTATGTCTGGGGACGTGCCAAAGAGTTGGTATATGCCACGGCGGTTCCAACTAGGGAGGTATTAGTCCAACGCATAGAAGCGGCATTCAATACTATTAAGGAGGAAATACGACTTCGTACAACAACTGTTGAAATACGAAACAGGTGTCGGGCCTGCATTCGCAACAGAGGCCAACAATTTGAGCAAGATTTGTAACAATGATTAAATAAATGTTAAAAATGCAATTTTGTTTTTTTATTTCAAGTAAATCCCACGAAAGATACAGATATGAGACACGAATTTACCTAACCATAAGAATGAGATAGCAGATTTATAGGTTTGACAGGTATCATTTAAGAGATTTTTTTTTAAATCATAATTTTGAATATTAGCCTTAGGTGACTCGATTCACAATTCTAGCGAATTCACAAAGTTGTTAAAATACTTTTATGGCATGTGGCACATCATTAGAAAGAGGATAGACTGGTCGACGAGTCTACGCCTTATATTTTTTTTAAAATCTGTATTTGAATGTAAAATTTGGGTCTTTTTTTTGGAAAACAATAAAAAGTCGATAAAAAAAAATCCACAGAGCATGAGGGGTGTTAAAGGGTCTAAAAGGCTAGCGGATGACTCCTTCAGTCGACCATTTCAATTTGGCACACGATGCACCAAACACCCTGTATAATATAGATAAGAAATGGATTAACATTAGTTTTAGTATAATTATGCGAAACCCAAAACACGTGTCTAGTATTTTTATGTAAAGAATCTATGTACAAAATTTCAAAACTGTATCATCAAAAATCACAAAGTTATAAGGTTGTTATGTTACCGGGTTGTCCGTACAAAAACATGCTAACCGCGCCCCCGCGCCTCCAGCGTCGTCTTGCGCTCATTGATAATAATTTGGCAGTAGGTACCTAACCGTATGGCGATTGTATTGTAAGTAATTAAAGGGTGATAACATTTTCCATGACACTTAAATATTTTTGGGACAAAGTTTAATATGGTGAAAAAATTATTGAAATCGATTCAGTTCCTTTATTCTGAACAAACTATATTCAGGTTTCGCATATACTAAAAATAATGTTGGTTAATGCTTTTATTTATTCAGGCCCACATGGTGAGCGCACATGGCGCCGACACAGCAGCTATGACTCCACCGCGACGCGTCGCCTCTCAGCCGCCACCCACACTACTCGCCTGCATCTACTGCACTCGCGACACCTTCACCAGCATGGAACAGTTACAACTACACGTGCGAGCAGCACACTCGGCGCTGCTAAACGGCGAAGGGCCAGTTCAAGTTGATCAGCCTTTACCCACTGATCTAAGCCGACGAGCACCTGACGAAGTGCCCCCAGTCAAACGCCCTCGCTCTGGATCTGGCACGCCACAAACAACTTTATCACCGAGCACACTTCTCTGCAATCAATGTGATGCTGCGCTCCCAGATTTCGAAGCATTTCGGGCTCATTTGAAAGGGCATATTGAAGAAGGAGGGGAGCTACGATCAAGTCCTGCGCCTTGCGTTCACTGTGGAGCTACGTTTGCGGATGCTGCGGCCTCGGAGCGTCACCTCACGGCACATTACTTGGCAGTCTCATGCGAGTACACCTGCCACAGTTGCGCTCGAAGCTTCGCTGCTCCTGATGACTTGCAGAAACATCTTCTTGAACTGCACGCGCATCACTTGTATAGATGCGCTCTTTGTAAGGAGATTTTTGATTCAAAAGTTGCAATTCAGGTGAGGCCCTCTTACAAAAATAGTTGCCGTATCTTGTAGAATTTAACTTAACATCCTGTTATTAATACGCTTTGTTCTATTTTCAGGTTCACTTTGCGGTAGCTCATAGTGGTGAAAACAAAGTCTGGGTGTGTCGTTCTTGCGGAGCGGGCGCGGGCGCTCTCCGATCGGAGGCCGAAGGGGCCGCTCACGTGCGCTCTCGTCACGCGGCCGCAGCTCCACGATGTGCTTGCGGAGCCCTACTCGGAAGTGGGGTTGCTGCGAGGACCCCTCGACCACATCGAGCGTATCGGTGTCCCGTGCCTGCCTGCAATGATGCATTTGCTGTGCAGTACTTGCTCGAAAGACACATGCAGGCTCATCATGCAATGCAACAGCAGGTAAGCGACTATCGATTCTTGTATTCTGTGACACAGCGACCATACAGCCCGGGTTATATGGTCGTTGCTGTGATATGTTTTCTCGTTATATATTTCAAAGCCTGATTATTACATACACCGTGTGGTGCCGGACGTAAAGAATAGCACCATCCTATTTCTTTCCGTGGGTGTCGTAAAAGGCGACTACGGGACTTACTGGAGAATGGGCAGCAGCGTTCTCTATGCATTTTAACTTTTAACATCATACTGCGATCGCCAACCCGCCTGCCAAGCGTGGCGATTATGACAACCCCCCTCGAATAGCAACATCCTATTTCTTTCCGGGGTGTCGTAAAAGGCGACTAAGGGACTTACTAGAGAATGGGCATCAGCGTTCTCTATGCATTATAACACCATACTGCGATCGCCAACCCGCCTGTCAAGCGTGGCGATTATGGCAACCCCCCTTCGAATAGCAACATCCCATTTCTTTCCGTGGGTGTCGTAAAAGGCGACTAAAGGACTTACTAGAGAATGGGCAGCAGCGTTCTCTATGCATTTTAACACCATACTGCGATTGCCAACCCGCCTGCCAAGCGTGGCGATTATGCCCCCCCCCTCCCTCCTTTTGGGGGATGCCTATATCCAGCAGTGGACGTCGTCTTTCGGCTGAAATGATGATGATTAATAACAAGAATGTCTTTTGGCAGGTTCTAAATGGAGAATTACCAAGAACAAAAAGAATGGACTCCACAAACGGGGGTGAGGGTGGTGATGACGCACGATCTCCATGTACCCCTGGGGCAGAGAGTGCTGGCGTGACCACTGCGGTGGTAGCCGCGACTGAGGAGCGGAGGCGGAAGAACGGTGCCGTCGCCTTGCAGTGTGCCTACTGTGGGGAGCGGACGCGGAGTCGCGCAGAACTAGAGGCTCACACTCGAGCTCATTCTGGGGCCGCGGCTGCGAGACACAAGTGTCTGATCTGTGATGAGGTGCTGCCATCTGCTGCAGTGCTGGCGGAGCATAAGCTCACACATTGCAAGGTAATCTACTTGAACAAGTTTTACCTATTTGTTAATCAATTAAGCCACTTCATAAATCCTTGTTAAAAACCAAAACTTTAAAAGCAAAATCAATATTTAATACCTTGCATAATTCGACTCAAGATGCCAATAAGCAGGATTGGATTGGATTTGGCCACTTGTTAGGAAACACAGTGGCAGTATTTTTTTGTCAATGTCAAAGTCAAAATCAAATTGTTTATTGTTTGTTTATATTTACAAAAAAAAATTGAATTGATTCTAGTCGCCCCTTCCAAAATGTAGTTTCGTATGGAGAAGAATGGGCAAGAACAATACTCGTAGCAGTTTAATTCATAAGTTATCAAAAAGCGCATTAAGCGCACACTGGAATAATTGTTTCCTATAGGAAATGGTCGCCATACATAAAGGTGTACGTTATCATTAGATTTCATACTTTTACAAGTCGAACTTCTCTTAAAGATTTTATAATTTTTTAATGTCCCACTTTTATGTATAATATAAATATAATAAATTTAATCTTATTACCAAAGAAATAAAGGTTTTTTTTTGTTCTCTTTGTTTTACCATCAATCTGTAAGTTTATCACGATTTTAATGTTATGACATTTCCATTCACATTTACCAAATAACTAATTATGTTTACATACCGTGTGGTGGGAGGCTGGCCTCTTGCAAACATACGTCACGTCGTTTTTAAGCTGTTTTAAATAATATGATGTCATTGTTTGTGAAGAATTAATGAATGATGAATTTGACGACACGGTTGGCGCAGTGGTTAAGCGATTGACTGCTGCGCTGCGTGTCGCGGGTCGCTTCCCGCACGGAACAAATATTTGTATGACCTACAAGTAGTTGTTCCGGGTCTGGCTGTTTGTGTATGTGAGTTTATATGTTTGTAAACGCACCCACAATACAGGAGAAATTCCTACTGTCAGACAACGTTTAAAAAAAAATTAATGAATGCACCGACCCTAGCGTGGTTAAACCAGACTCGATTACTCGAACCAAAGATAGATACAGAGACCATTGCATATCAAAGAGTAGACTGAAGATAAAATAAATTAAGTATTCGAATTTGAATGTGTATACAGGTGGTATCAGGCGACACGTGCTCCCGCTGCCGCGCGCGCCTGCTGTCCGAGGAGTCGTTCCTGGCGCACATGGCGCGCCACCACCCCGCACTGCCGGCGCCCTGCGTCGTGTGCCGCCAGACGCTGGCGTCCGAGGCCGAGGCCAGGCTCCACGCGCGCTTCCATCTGCGGCCCGGGGAGGATGAGCAAAGGTAGGAATTCACACCATTATGCACAAATAACGGGTGTAAAAATACCCTTATACTTGTTCTTACCGTTATTATGATCATATATTTGTACTTGACCATACCTAGGAAGAGGAACCTTCTGGTTACGGAGACATTGAAAATCAAAGTTCCAACTTTTATACGAAAATAAGTTTTAAATGTTATAACTTATTTTTAAATACTCCCACGATACCTGTTGTTTTAATTGAATGTTTTGCGTGCGTAACATTGCGCACTACCGTAAATAGCGAATTTTCATACAGTCATTAAAAGACGCCCCCACCCATAGATAAATATAACCCGTCACTCCACTATTCCAATGCTTGCTCAAGGATTCATATCCGGTAGGCTCTAATAATCCATTCATATCCCAAGGGCATGTCTTCCCTACCATTACGGCACCCCCCGGTCTACTCTTCGATATACAATGGTGTCTGTAGTCTTATGAAACATGAGGCTTCAGGGGCTAGGGTGAATTTTAGGTTAATTCGAGGAATCGATTAATGAATTAATTCAAAAATAAAAGTCGTTTCCCAGCAATTATTTTTGCCCAAAGTTACGATGATGTTTTGATGACGGCATCGTGATAGGTTGTTTTTACTCCCTATAGAAGCCGTTTAAGCCTCGTACTGGGGGGTTACCATGCACTCTATAGCAGGCCAATATTTACCAAAAATTACAAAAACCCACTCTTGTCAAGCCTTGGTGATTCTGCCAAGTTAATATAAACCGTCTCTCAGTGAGAACCACCAGGGCTTTACCCCTCAATGTGAAGTTTCAAGCGTTTGTAACACTTACCACGTGCGGGGTCACATAGACCTTCCCTGTAAAAATCCCAGGCGGACCCAGGTCTTTTTGCGTGTTTAATTTCAGTTGTTGTTTTTTGTGTTCGTAATTTTGATTATTTGTTCCTATTGCTCTAGATGCGCCATATGTCTTCGCGCGCTGCCAGAGGGCGAGGCCGGCGCGGGCGCGCGCGCGTGCGGCGCGTGCTACGCGCGTCACGCGGCGCCGCGCGGGCCGGCGCCCGCCGACCACGACTGCCGCCTGTGCCGCCGCGCGCTGGGCTCGCCCACGCGCCTGCAGGCGCACCTCATCGAGCACACGTTCGCAGGTATCGGCGCCTTCACCTGCTACCTGTGCTCCGCGGTGTTCACGAGCGCCGCCGGCCTGCAGCGCCACCTGCCGGAGCACGCGTCCGCGCCGAGACCTTACGACTGCGCAAGATGTGGACTTAAGTTCTTCTTCCGAGCTGAACTTGATAACCACGCCTTCGTGCATCTTGAAGAGGCAGAGATTGCGCAACGGGCTTTCTATGAAGCGTACGCTCGCGGTGCTGCGTCAGCGTGGGCCGCTTTGGCACCGCCGGAGCATCGAACGAGTCCACCACAAGCCGAGGTCAAGCGTGAGCCGGAGATCAAAGAGGAGCGAGGAACTGACGAGTATATAGAAGTGTCGTCTCCTCCGCCCGCGCCCCCTCCACCCGCTCCCCCCGCCCCGCCCTCGCCCGCCCCTGTCGTGAAACAAGAGAAGCCTGACGAGGAGTAACTGAAGCCTCCTGCCGTGCAGTATTGAATGTGTCGTCCCAGACGCGGGCACGTGTCCCGCTGCAATACTAGATTACGTCCGTACGAGCTATTTTTAAGTCGTTAGTTTCGTTAAAGGTTAGTCGTTAAAGTTTTGCGTTCAGAACGCTGTATTTCCTGTAAGTAGTCCGTACCTATCGTTTATGTTGGCTAGGAGTATGTTTTATAATGTTTACATGGCTATTTGTATGAACTGTTAACTTAATATATTATGTTAAGCTTCAATAGCAAAAGTGTTTTTTTTGTACTCGCCTTCTCTGTATTTACACAAATTTTCTCTGTATCATCCCAGACAGCTAGATGTGTACAATTGATCGTTTATTAAATGTTTACAAAACAGTCGATGTATTAGTTGTCACTAAAGACATGGTTTATAAACAACAGATTCCTATGCTACGATAAACTTGCCCTCAAGCGGTAGCAACCTGCGTTTGTATCCAGGGCAGCAGCCCCGCCACGTTGACGTAGGCCGCCGGCACGTTGGCGCTGGCGCAGCCCAGGCCCCACGCCACCAGCCCCACCACCACCCACTGGCCGTTCACTTGGCACACCAGGCCTGAACCACCGTCACCCTGGAAGGAGAAAGAAATACAGTTAAAGCATGAAAAAGCATGTAGTAAGAAAATTACTTTTGACCCGACGATAAGCAAAATATATTCTAAATGGTCGTAGATTGATATAATAAAATTCGTAACATGTAAGCAATTCTAATTATTCGCAAAACAAATGCCCAAAATTGTTTGTTGTACTCATCGGCATCGTTTTCCAATTAAGCAGAAAGCAACTAAAGCCTCGAAACGAATGGCTGTAGTTGACAACATATATTATACTTAGGTAGTACCTACCTTTTTTTTTTTTGGATTTGGGAAATTTTCAAATAACTTCTTCCGCTCTGGGCGGAGCGAGAAGGCGTGTCAGACTTTTACGGACTAAACCCCACCCGTGTTCCTTCAGATGCCTGCCTAAGTATAATCTATTGTCAATCATAGCCATGATTCAGATTCAGAGCATGACTCAGTACGAGTACCTACTGAATCATGCTCTAATTTAAACAAAATTGTTGCATAACCCACATGTTGTACTCATCGGTACCTACCTAAGTACAATTATACATAATATTGTCAACTACAGCCATTCGTTTCGAGTCTTTAGCTGGTTTCTGTTTGGCGAACGATGCCGATGAGTACAACATTGTTGCATAAACCACATGGGGATCATAAAACGTGTGTATAGAGGTCAAACAAAAGTTAATTTTTAAGTAGCCTACAACAGGGGAAGAGCGCTGATGTCTGAAATACAGATATTTTATATCTAGTTCGGATACAGATGTTCAATAACAGATCATATTCATTTTCTGTACAATAGATTAAATAGAAAACTAAGTATCTATAAATTGAATTATTTTAGCTGTAAAAAAATTATACTTAAATATTTACTAACCATCGCCTATGCACAGACAGAAGAGCTACTTGTTGTCTGCAAATAGAAACGCTTACATGCAATTTTACTGTTACTAACCTAAATTAGATTTAGTTTTTCACTTTATACTCATTGTTAATTTATTACATTAAGTATTTATGCACTTCCTAGCCTGAAGCACAGGTTCAACCTAGTTCAGGCAAATAAGAAATTGTGTTCTATTTTAATTGTTAAGAAACTTATTGTAAATGTGCCCTTTTTATAAATAAACGATTATTATTATTAAAAAAAAAAAAAAATATAATAAAGTGTAATACTTAGTGTATCACCATAATATTTAAATGTCTGTATCTTTTTGGAACATTATTATTATACTTATTCTAAAACAACTTCATTGATGTTAACAAAATGTCATAGCAGTGTTAGAAACTATCAACATAACATAGGAAGTAATAAAGGCAAGAATCTAGAACGTGCTTTACCAAAGGCCGACTTCGAACCCAAGTCGGCCGCAGCAAAGTCAATCTCCACATTCTCCACAGATAGATAGGGGTTGATGGACGACTCAGATCGCAAAGTACGTATGCGGCATCTACCCACAAACAATGGCCTACCTTCCATCTTGCGCTGCATGCCCTGGCACCTGTGCACTTGATGATCTTATGACTGTGTCAGTAAGCGGGGTTCGTGCAGCTGAATTTTAGACCAAACATGTTTGAACTATATGCCATTGATACGCTAAGAAGAACAAGCGCAACATAAAGCTGACTTTGGTGGCACAGAGTACATTTAATTATAGGTTTGGTGGCTTCTCATTCCTTTGTTGTCCAATATTTTTTAAAACAAAAAATACAGTATTTATTCACTCAACGAGCTTTAAACAACGATACCCCACTCCATGGGGTAGGGCAAAATTGTTTTTTTCGCGCCCCTCTTTACCTGAGTAAAAATATTTTTTGACAATTTGCATGACTTTGGATTAACGAGATGCATATACTTACTGTGAAAATTTGAAGACTGTAGCTTTAACAGCTTGGCTGTAAAACCTGTGTGACCAGACGGACAGACGGACATGTGAATGACAGCATTATGGCTCCATTTGGACCTTTCGGATACGGAACCCTAAAAAGAATGCAGAAGTCGACTGCTATGACTTTAATTTACATTCTTAATATGCACTTACTGTACACGAATCCTTATTGGCTTCTCCTCCAGCGCAGATAAAAGACGTGGTATCCAGCACGAAGGTGGCTCCAAGCCGGGCTGTTTGCATCTGAGTCTGACATGTAGCAGACGCAACTATAGGGACGTCCACTTTCTTCAGTATCTGCTGGTACTGACCTTGTAACCCGAACATGTCCTTACCCCAACCTGATACCCAACATCTAAAAAAGATTGCAAGTCCAAAAATTTATAATTTTAACTTATAGGTACAACTGGAAATTATAATAACATTTTGACTGTTATTTTCGTATGGCCAATGTTTGGTTCATAGGGGAAGATGAATGTAACTAACAACAAAAAAAATGTGAGCTGTCACGGGACGCCTGGCAGATGTGAAACATCGAAATCAAACAAACAAACATCGAGAAAGGTCAGGGTCACGTAGCAGTGGGACCGCGCGCGCGGATTGAGCGGTGAATCGCCACACGGCATGCGGGGCCCGACAGCAATAGGTTTTATGTGCCTATAGATGTTTCACATCAAAAAACCTGGACGATATACAATTACAAAGTTGTAAGTAGTCATCAATACTAAATACCTCAATTTTAAATCGTACCTTCTATTCTAGTTTTCCTTTATGTATCAACTCAACCAACTCACCTTTGTCCTGTGTAACTAGTAGTCGCTGATGGTGGCAGACAAGCTCTATTAATTGTGACTGCTGCACCTACACTCGGAGTAATTGGCACAGCCGCTGACAACCTCAGCACCATGATGTCAAACTGCAAGGTATTCGCGTTGTACGACGGATGGCTGAACACTTTGGTCACTGTGTACTCTTGGTAAGGAACAGGCTCGTAAGTACCGGCTGCATCCCATTCGCCAAGACGAACTTTAACATTTGGAACAGTCCCTGAAATACTGTAATCGAAATCAATTAGTTTATAATATATAACATGATTTTAATATAATAGCTACAAATTACTGGGCTCCAGGAAGCTTTTTAGGGTTCCGTAGTAAACAAGGAACCCGTTTAGTTTCGCCATGTCCGTCTGTCTGTCTGTCTGTCTGTCCGTCCGTCCGTCTGTCCCCGGCTTAGCTCAGAGACGCTTAGTTCTAGAAAGCTGTAATTTGGCATGGGTATACATATTAATCATGCCAAAAAAGTCGTAAAATAAAACCATGAAAAACATATTTTTTTAAGGGTACCTCCCTTACACGTGAAATGGGGATGATAATTTTTTTCTCGTCTATTCCATTGTGTGGGGTATCATTGGATAGGCCGTTTAAAAATATTGTGGGTTTGTCGGAACCATTTTTCTATTAAGGGATCCGTTTGCGTAATATTAAGCTTTAAAGTGCTATTTTATAATAATTAAATATTTTAAGTGGTTGGTTTTGGATATCTGAAAAAAATCATGGCAATAGTATATATAACGAAATTAAAAGGAAAACTATCACAGCTAAGTAGGCTTCACAAGTTAACGAGTAATAGTCGACCAATTTAAATTTGCAGTTGGGGAATTGACCGCAACGTATATCAATGTATAGGAGAGCATGTTTTTCAACTACAATGTTAAGTTTGTTCTTGGGATAAATTCATCCCAACTACGGAACCCTTCATTGTGCGTGGTCCGACATGCACTTGGCCGGTTTTTTCATTACTTACACATAAGGTAATAATCTGTGAGTAACAGTCAAAACATTTAGTGAGTTTATCAGAACACCTCCAGCAATGTAATCATTCTGCTTCGTCAATATGAGCGCCTGTAATGGACAAAATAAATCATTTTAGTTATCTAAAACAAAATATTAAAATGACGTCATAAATAGCTTTAACATGTACACACCTGCCAAGGAAATTCTCCGAAATTAGCTTGACCAGCGGCTGGAGTGATAGCTGTTGCGGGTACAGTTTGCAGTACACCACAAGCTATCGTGGTGGTGGTAGTAGTGGTGCCACAGCAATACTCTTGACCAGCTGGACATTGAGTTGCTACCTGGATAGTTTCAGTCACAACTTTTGATTTTTCAGATGATCAGAAATTAAAATATTAATGCTCATAGTTTTACTGCCACTTACCGGAGTGACGATCCTGATGTCTATCATACCAGCACCCGAAGTACTACTTCGGACACAAGTCCCAGTAGGCACACAGGCACAATTACTTTGTCTTTTCACAATTTTGTGTATTCCATCTGTTCCTACACTATTTAAAAAATGTTTCATGCTGATAGCATATTTATGGTCCACGTTTCTACGTTGTCTTGGGAACTTCACAGCGGTGTCGTACGTTGGTATTTGTGCACTATAGCCAGTAATCGGAGCCCTATTCAAAGCTGCTGAAGGAGCCGGAGTGGTGCCGAGCCGAGGATCAATCGGGAGCGGGCCTGCGATGGTTTCATCAGGATTAAATATACATACTACGTCAGGATCGATACAAATTATGAGAGATAAAATCATTCCACCTAAAGTCGGTGCTGCTGTTGGTGCGACGGTGGGAGCTGCCGTAGGCGCTGCAGTGGGAGCTGCTGTAGGAGCTGCTGTTGGTGCCGCAGTAGGAGCTACAGTAGGTGCCACGGTGGGAGCGACTGTGGGGGCAACCGTTGGGGCAGCGGTTGGAGCTACCGTTGGGGCTGGTGTTGGAGCTGCCGTTGGGGCCAACGTAGGAGCTGCCGTTGGAGCCACCGTAGGAGCAACAGTAGGGGCCACTGTTGGGGCCGCAGTTGGTGCTGCTGTGGGCACGATGATTGGTGCGGGCACTCCGGACACCACCACGATTGGCGTCGGGTTGGTAGGGAGCAACCCCAAACATGCTGTCAGAATCCACAGACACATTTCGAATACAATAATAAAGTGAGATAAATCCTATCTAACCGAACGCCGTCCACCGCGACCGATCACTGTTTGATATGGTTGAAGGTGATGATGAGCTAAACATTAAATACGTCCTTAAAATTACGATTGATGGTATTTCCCTAACAATTGCAGCCTTCATGCTGTAATGCGCATGATCATACAGCGACAAATTGTTGCAATCAACGAAATGTGGATTACTAATCTTTTGTTGGCAGGCACATGTCGTAATTTTCGTCAACAGTTTAAAAAAAAATATTGTAATCTCACCGCACTTGAACCATAATGGCTAGTGTAGAACCGCAACAATGGATTATAACAACACAGTAATAATATATTATTTTACGTGCTGTTTGCTCTGGTTCTACTCGCTCTTTTATTTTAGGAATTGTCTTATAACAAAGTGACACGGAGGATAATGTTGAAAACGTGAAGACCAAAAACCCAGCTAATGACGGCAAAATCTGTATTTTCAAAACTCTTTTCCGTAGAACGTGGCTTTTATGGAACAGTTGGCGTTGACGGTATGCAAAAAGTTGAACAGAGAAACCCGAAATAGCTATTATTAAGATATTTTCTGAGAAAAATATATTTTTGAAGAATTCTTACTAGGATTTCTATTTAGTCATTAAAAATACTGTAAAAAGCCTATTGCGATACCATGTGAGAAAAAAATATTTGGCTTCGAAGGTTCCGAAAATTAGTGTAGTGAAAAATCTTGTAAAGCATTAAGGCTTCTACATACCAGCGCGACTTGTCGCGCGACGCGACACGGCACAAAGGCCCCGCGTGTCGCGGGACGGGCGGTGCCTTTGTGTCGCGTCGCGTCGCGTGACAAGTCGCCCCGGTATGTAGAAGCCTTTAGTTTTACGTCAATTTATGCTATCACAAGTTTATTCTTTATTTAATTCTGCACCAAAACACAGACATAATTCAACCAGCTTCGAAATGTTCTGATGATATTGATTCAGGACGGATAACGGACTTTAATCAGTTTTGCCATGCTAAAGCGATTCGAGTATAACATAAATCAGTCTAGTTTTTCATATTACTTACATGTAACTGAACTGTATCTTCTTTATCCTATGCATTTGGTCAATACCTTTTCTCTAATCGAATCTGATTGTAAAGAATTAAAGAACTTTAATTCGAAAAATCGCAAAACTGAATGTAACATGAGGAATGGAATCAAATGTTAGTTTATAGATATACTTTTCATTTCTCATACATACTCGAAAAGTAGTCTTTGTTGATCCAAGTAGCGGGTGGAAGCTGCTGCTTCCTACCCTCTTGGGCTGAAAAGACTCATAGTAATTGCTTCACTTCCAAGGGTAGGAATGAATTTTAAAAACAGAACTAAACTTGATTAAGTTATAAAAAAAAATACTAATTTAAAAAAAATCTATTATGATAAAAAAATAAAATACCGTGGTCTTATGAGTGTATAAACAGCCAGTGTGAATTTAAAAAAGAACCTTTTAAGCGGGACGGCCCGCGGCGGTGACGCAGTGTGTTCCATGTTTAAAATTTAAAAACCGGCCAAGTGCATGTCGGACCACGCACAATGAAGGGTTCCGTAGTTGGGATGAATTTATCCCAAAAACAAACTTAACATTGTAGTTGAAAAACATGCTCTCCCATACATCGATATACGTTACGGTCAATTCTCCAACTGCAAATTTAAGTTGGTCGACTATTACTCGTTAACTTGTGAACCCTACTTAACTGTGATAGTTTTCCTTTTAATTTCGTTATATATACTATTGCCATGATTTTTTTTACATATCCAAAACCAACCATTTAGCTGGCAGGGGGGAGGGACACTTGACTCTAACAAAAAGTAGCACTTTAAAGCTTAATATTACGCAAACGGATCCCTTAATTGAAAAATGATTTTGCCAAACCCACAATATTTTTGAACGACCTATCCAACGACACCCCACACTATGGAATAGACGAGAAAAAAAAATATCATTCCCATTTCACGTGTAAGGGAGGTACCCTAAAAAAAAATGTTTTTCATAATTTTATTTTACCATTTTTTTGGCATGATTAATATGTATACCTATGCCAAATTACAGCTTTCTAGGACTAAGCGTCTCTGAGCTAAGCTGGGGACAGACGGACGGACGGACAGACAGACAGACAGATAGACGGACATGGCGAAACTATAAGGGTTCCTAGTTTACTACGGAACCCTAAAAAGATTCATCAACATTATTTTTAGTTTAAGCGAAACCTGAATATAGTTTGTTCAGAATAAGGAATTGGCGGTATACTAAGGCCCGTATTACAAAACGTTTGCCAGGAATTTCAAAGGAAAGATATTTAAATACTTATATACTTACAATGATTTTATGAAGTGGCGAGCAATCAAGAAAATAAAATATTTTAGAAGAGCTATTTTTTTTTTACTTTCCTTATATTCGAAATGAAAAGTAGAGTGTTTAACACGAGTGAAAGTCGTCTAAATACCTCGTATGGGAATTGATTCCTTTCGACCCTTGTTAACTATTTATTTACTTTGTGTTCGGGGTTACATACATTTATTATACCATAATAATTATACGGCCTTTACATGTCCTTGGCAGGTGGACAATGAAGTGTGATACAACAAAGCCATTGAGCATGCATAGTTATGAGACCGTGGCGTGGTCAAAATAAATAGACCGCCATCATTCAGATAATGTATCGGTGTGATGTGTCACACAATGTGTTTATGTGATTATGTCTTTACAGGATTTTAGTCCTATTAACTTTTAGCTAATTGGTTACTCGCGGGATTTTACCAAATAAATTGCTTCTGAATTAGTAGGTACCTTTTTCTAAAATTCTTTAGTTATCTTTACTCCATTTGAAATAAGATTAGACATTTAAATAAACCTTTTTTACAGTCCGTTCAATCGATTTTGACTTCTATTGTGTTGATGGCATGACAAATGGCAGCTGTAAGTAAGTAAGTTTATTTATTTGTGTAAACATGGTGTACATACATTGCATGCAAGATATTAAATACAGAAAAAAGGGTTCGATCATGTTCAGCCGCGTATCGTGGCGTACAGATTGGTAAGAAGAGATGGCGCACAAACAGCGACTATATTTATCAAAATTACATTATAAAATTACTATTAAATCATAATTACTTATAAGTTATTAATTTATTATACAATTCAATGTCCATACATATCAGTAGCGAAGGGTAATTTTATAAGAACCGCCACGGATGGCACGGTTGGCGCAGTTAGTTAAGCGATTGACTGCTGCGCTGCGTGTCGCGGGTTCGATTCCCGCACGGAACAAATATTTGTATGACCTACAAGTAGTTGTTTCGGGTCTGGCTGTTTGTGTATGTGAATTTAAATGTTTGTAAACGCACCCACAATACAGGAAAAAAACCTAGTGTGGGGCAACGTTCCAAAAAAAAAAAAAAAGAAGAAAGTTAAGCCGGAGCAAAAAATATATTTTCCATACAAAATGTTGTATTGTAACCATGTTTTTGCTTTTAATTCCATCCATATGCCTAAGAAATAGAAGTCAAAATCGGCTGAACGGTCTGTAAAACAGTTTATTTAAATTTCTAATCTTATTTCAAATGGAGTACAGTTCATCATAATGATTACATTTTGCCGATTCCAATCTCAACATTTATTTTCCTTATTTTCATTGCCACAATACACATATCCGTAACCCTTTTCACTGTGCGGAGTTTCGGAGATGATCCTAACTGCAGCATCAGGTAATCTCTTCCAATGTCTCCAAAATGGAACGAGTATACAAAAAGTTTAAACTTAAACCGCCTTACTACAAAACAAGATTTATATTTGACATAACTTAAACCATGGAGACAGTTTTTGTAATAAGAACGTAACAGTGATTGAAATACCGTTATTTTTATAAAACTGAAAACTTAGTTCGGTACTAAGTTGTCAGTTTTGTGTTTAGGAACTTTACCACAGTCGGAATAAAGTTCGAAATTCAATAATGGCTCCATGTTTTAAACCTGGGTCTGAAGATAAACCTTGTTTTGTAATAAGGGGGTATAAGTTGATTTAAATTAGCTTGCAACAATCTATCTTAACATAGGTACCAAATAAGACATATAACAAGACGTGAAAACGAAATAAAACCTTGTAAGAATAATAACAAGAATGATGAAATGAATCACTTGTTTTTATAGCTATTGATCCAAATCTGCGTTTATTTTGTGTCTTTCTTTGAGTCAAATGATTCATTGTGGTAACGGTAGTTTAGTGCTCAGCAAAAGGTCATTTATATCAACCCAACTCCTTTTTAGGGTTCCGTAGTCTATACCTTATAGTTTCGCCCTGTCTGTCTGTCGGTCCGCGGCTTAGTTCACAGACTCTTAGTCGCTTCGCCGCGGTCGGGTAAAAAATATTGGGTACCTCCCTTGCTCGTAAAGTGGGGATAATGTTTTTTTTTTCTCGTCTATCCTATGGTGTGAAGTATCGTTGGATAGGCCGTTCAAGGCTTTACAAGATAACAAGTAATAGTCGACCACTACACACTCGTTTTTCAACTACTACAATGTTAAGTTTGTTCTTGGAATAAATTCATCCCAACTACGGAACCCTTTCATTGTGCGTGGTCCAACAGGCATTTGGCCGGTTTTTACGTAGGTATATTTTATGGAAAATAATGTAAGGAAAAGGAAAATGTTGTTGTGTGCGTCATAATATTTAAACAATGTAAATATATCTAAATTAGTAATGTTTTCCCCGTGTAGATATTGTTTTATTTCCCTATTCGTTTGTCATTTATCGACTACAACTCTACGAATCATCGAACTACTACTACGAATCATCATCATCATCATCATTACAGCCGAAAGACGTCCACTGCTGGACATAGGCCTCTCCCAAAGGGAGGGTTTGCCATAATCGCCACGCTTGGCAGGCGGGTTGGCGATCGCAGTATGTTTTAGAATGCATAGAGAACGCTGCTGCCCATTCTCTAGTAAGTCCCTTAGTCGCCTTTTACGACACCCACGGGAAGAAATGGGGCGGTGCTATTCTTTACCTCCGGCACCACGCCGACATCCATGTCTGCAGGAATATAATACATGGTGAATTTTGGAGAAGAGACTACTGTTTGTACTGGGGCCAAATCCGAAATAAAAGAAAGGAGGAAAAGTAAAAAATATGAACCTATTTCCGTAATACCTAAAACGTAGGCAAATACGTAGATACGTATTATTATTTATTATTCCAATTTTTTGAAAGAACTTTTTTATTATGTCTTCAATAGAATATAAGATAATCTATACTGTGTTGAATTTTATTTTTCAGTTGGTTTTCCTTCTTCTTCGCCTGTATGAAAATGAGGGAAATTCGACTTGGAGGAGAATTTACTTCTATGGTGCTAGTTTATCATTTGTGACTTCGAGTTACAGCTATAGCTTTATGTAAGCGCGCCCATTTGATTATGCCTGGAGGCTTTTATATAAGTACGTTCTGTTTACGTTATTTCTGCTTGAGTATAGTTTTCGACGATTAGATTTTTTTTTTTTTATAGTGGCGTGTGCTAGCTAACTTATGGCAAATAGTTTTGTGTTGCGTAATGCAAATTACTTTACATTTTATTGATTCTATATCAAGTTATCTACAGCTGTGCTGCTGGGGAGTTCGTTGCGCCACTTCTACTTCCCAGCTAAAGCACTAGGAAGTGGTGATGGGTTTTTGGGGGACTGTCTTATGTAATTTTTGACGTTCGAAAAGTGCTGATTATCAGCCTAGTTTGAATAAATTACTTTTTCATCCCCCCATCTCGGAATGAGTATTTTTGCTTTTCGATATCTGAGTGCAAAAGCCGTTTTTATCCGCTAGAGGATAAAGTAAATTTAGAACATCGTGTGCTCTAAGTTTGTGAATTCAAAACATCATTAAACCAATGACGTATTATATATAGACACGTTATCAACCAACATCTCGGCGCTTAAAAACGGCGAAAATACTAGATAACTACCTACTTATACGCGTAAAGAAAGGGAAAGAAAATATGACACCGTACGGCGGGATGCCTGTTGCTAGAGGGAGATAAATAAACATCTTCAGTTACGTCACAGGATAATAACGTCACGTGACTACTAACTTCATGCGCCGGCCGCCATTAGACGCAGCGTCGTACAAAATAAAATAAAATAATGAAGTTTTGTAAACTTACGCGTGAAATGACAAATTTTTGTCTTTAACTTTTGGGGTATAATTTGCACATCCTCTGAAAACACACGACGGCATGTTTTCTTTATGTTTTGCACAGGTTTTCACACACGATATAAATTAAAAACAAACAGCGTCGCGCGACAGGTTAGTGCGTGACTGAGCGCAAAGTGGCCAATTGGCTTCATTTCATGTTGCCATTTTAGAGTGCGGACAACGTATCTATAGTTTTATACATCATTGCATTAAACCTATTTACTTCTATTCACATACAACCTTTTTTAATTTGTTAAAAACTCAGACTAGTAACCTTTTTGGTGTACTTTTTTTTTCACGTCATATTGTTAAAACCGTAGATGTAAAACAAGAAACTTGAAAACAAGTGAAAAACCTAAAATGAGTGGTTCTAGCCACGAGGAATTTTATTTGACGCCAACAGAATTGACTGTAATCGTTAATAATGCGCAAATGAGCTTTCTCCCTCAACAATCACGGGAGAAGTATTTGAAACAGTACGATATGTTTAACACATGTCAACTAGCTAAAGGAGCCAAAACTTTATCAGAAAACGTTTGGCATAATTGATTGAATTATCCGAGACCAAGAAATCAAGCACTCTATGGAATAGGTACGTATTTAATGCTAACAGCAACAATAAAGATGAAAAAGACATACATATCGACACGTATCCTAAATTAGTGGCATTTTTAAAAAGCCTCATCTGGTCATCAACCAAAAAAATCGAAGGTTTTCACAGCATCTGACAATGCAAAGTTTCTTAGCGAAGCACCTGATTCCGAAACTATGAACGTATTAATTTAATTATAATTTGTAATAACTAAAACTATGAACGTAATAATTTCAATAATTTGAATTTCAATAATTGCATTTAATCTTATTTTTTTTGGAATAACTATACTTGAAATTTTTAAATTAAATTTAATGAATAATTAATACTAAAATACATAATGCTTATGTATGACATGTAGTCACTATGGGTGAAATTGTACATTTTATGTACAATGCCTGAAATAAAATTATTTTATTATTTTTTATTATAGGTAAACGGAGTATGTCGAACTAATGAACTAACACAACTTCATGTCAAAAACATTGAGAAACATTCAGATGACTTACTATTAATTAATTTACCTAATACAAAGACAAAAAGAGACCGCAACTTCGTCATTCGCAAGGAATACGTAACAATTGTTGAGCAATATCAAGCCTTACGCCCGCTTATCACTCCAATCAATCGATTTTTTCTACAATATGGCAACGGAAAGTGTGTTAGACAGCCTATGGGTGCTAATAAAATTGGCAGTATCCCACGAGAAATGGCAACATTTCTTGAACTTCCAGAACCCCTGTTGTACACGGGTCATTGTTTCCGTCGAACTTCAACCACACTTTTGGCCGATTCAGGAGCTGATCTCCTGTCCCTTAAGCGCCGTGGAGGCTGGAAGTCCAATGCGGTTGTAGAGGGATACATCATAAAGGATGCCATCCAAAATGAGTCTAAAATATGTAAAGGTATTGTAGGAGCCATTACACTGATAGAGCCTCAGTCAGATCCTTGGACTGGCCCTTCTACATCAAAAATTAGCCGTTACGAAATACCTAACCATCGCCCTCTCTCGCCAACATTTACGCCAAGGGAATCCGATGAATCGGTACAACTATTAAGGATGACAGATAAATTACCGAAAAACAGCAAGTCACTAACATCAACATTACAGTACCTAACAAAAATATTACACTCAACTTAAGTACCTAACTGTAGCAACGTTACTTAAAATTTTTCTTTATTGTACCTAAGTATTATTTGTTATAATTTAAAGATTATTCTGTAATACTTATTGTAAGTAAGTCTACTTACATATGAGTCATTTCCTCGCTGAGGTGGGATGAAAAGTTACGTGTTGCACTCGAGTGCAAAGATTTTTCATCTCGTGCTTTTTTGATTTCCTCGCTAACGCTCAGGAGATTCTAATCAATTTTAGAATCCTTCGCTTGCTCGGTCATCAAAATTGAGCACGCGGTTAAAAAGCAACTTTGCACTCATGTAGGTATAACAAATAACTATTTCTCAAACATGCATGGAAATATTGTCATTATTTTCGAAGAAAGAACACGCGAAGTATTGAATTTACGGTCAAAGAAAATCAAATCCATTGCAGGAGCGTTTTTCGAATTTGGAACATTACAACGCTCCAGCAATGTTGTATGAAACGGCGTGCTAGGGTTATTAAATACTCTTTTACTCCGAAACATGACAACCAAGGAAGTAACTTATCAAAGGTTTTATTTAAATTTCGAACTGGCTTGCAAATAGAAAGCTGTATATTGAAAAAACAAATGAACACATTGGCGCGTGAAAAATTATCGTTGTTCGTCATTGAATCTGGAATGTATAAATAATTTACTTTCCCTGCATTCTTTTGAGAAAAGCACTATATATGCCTCGGCGGAAATGGCAATTGCCTGTCTCGTATTAGTGAAGTCCTCGCCTACGGCTCGGCCTTCAAACTCATACTCGACCTGCAATTGCCTTTTTCTCGGCCTTTGCAATAATGTGCTATTGATTTTGGAAAAACGTGTTACTCGTATAATAATAATAATAGGTATAGTATATTCTTTATTTCGGACTTCACATAACCCATTACTATTAGTAACCATCACTTAAACTGTCTAAATAAACTTTTACAAACCACACATACATAAACTCACGCCTTCTTCTCATGGGGGTAGGCAGGAACTAAAGAACACCACCTGCTACGCTCCTTACATACTCCTTTTGTTTCGTTTTGTTTTACAAGCCAAAACAATTAAAGATGACTCCATTAAAGGCTTCTACATACCAGCGGGACTTGTGGCGCGACGCGACACGACACAAAGGTCCCGCGTGTCGCGGGACGATCGGTGCCTTTGTGTCGCGTCGCGTCGCGCGACAAGTCGGCCCGGTATGTAGAAGCCTTTATATCAATTTGATTCCATTTATTAAAAGAAGAAGATGGACATACCAACATATTTGTACTTTTAGTAATAGAGATAAAGACTTCAGATATTGGTAAAAGAGAATGACACGAATAAAAATGGATAATGAAGACTTTAATTTGACACTAATAAGTTTTAATTGCAAAGGCATCAAGAGGTCGTGAGACTCGTGAGAGAGCATAAAATATTTATGTGAATCAGCAGATATAGTAGCGATACAGGAAACCTGGCTGCTACAGTCTGACATACCAATTCTTGTGGATATACGTCGTGACTTCATGTACGCGGGTAAGTCTGCCGTTGACTTATCAGCTGGGGTATTTCGCCGTAGGCCCTATGTTGGGGTAGATTTAATATGGCGTGACACGACCCCGGCATACGCTGGCAGAGTGTGCCGCTTGGGAGGAACCACGCCGTGCCCTCATTTCAGGAGTAGGCAGTGACCTATCGCTGCCGGCCGTGGTCGAGTCGATGGCCGGCAGTGAGGAGTCCTGGGACGCGGTGGTGTCCTTCTGCAAAACAGTCGTGTCGCAGAAGGAGGCTGCGGAAAGGGAGCGGGAGATCTCGTCCGCACACCCGGCCCGCAGCAGGCGCACCGGGCGTCGTCGGAGGGCCGATAACGCCCTCTTCCAGCCCCCATAAATGGGTCCAGGGACGGCGGACTTGGGGACGTCCGCCGCCCCCTATCGCATTGGACCCGAGGTGGCGGCGCGTAGTGTTCCACGCGCGCCCCTATCAGACGTCGCGGGGGGGGTCAGACACCTCACCCCCAGACTTGAGGTGGCCCGCAGAGGCGGGCCGGGGATTGCGGAAGTAATAACAGATCCCAAGATCCCCGGTGCAAGTGTGGGAGGGGAACACTGGGGTGGTTTTTAGTCATAAGAGTCTGACAGACCCCTCCGCCCGCCCCAGGGCGGAGGACATCCATGAGGATTTTCCACCCCGTGAACAAAAAAAAAAAAAAGTTTGATATGGCGTAAAAATAATTTCGCCTCTGTTGCGTCGCGTAAAGTGATCGTATTATATCTATATGAGCCACTGTTGCGAATCGAGAGTTGTTGTTTGTTGACTACTGACTCTTTAGAGAATATTACATTTATTACTGTTAAAGTTGTTGATTCTCATGTAAAATTGGCAGGTCATTCATTAGTCACATTTTCGGTTTGTATCACTGCCACCTTCCGAAAATGTTCTGCACCGACTGATTCATCCATAAGAATGCTTATCGTTGCTAGTGAGGCGGTCCGTTTTATCGCATGAAGTACACTGGTACAGATGGCGCTGCTAAAGTTCGCCTGATATCCGCAGCCACTGAGGGCGCCACCAGCCGCTCGCTCTGCGCAGGCCGACCATACGTCAATACAAACAAGAGGTGTACTGTCGAGAACGTCACGTATATGTATAGCATAGGATGATAGCGCTAGCCAGTAGTGCTCCGCTCAGTTTACGTACACTGCTTGTGTAATTCGAGGCTGACAGTGAAAGCAATCCATACTATAATTTTATTATTGCCGCGAGTTTTAATTATGAGAGATTCGAGTGATGTCCCTTTAAGAAATACGTTCTGTTTTCGTTCAGTGAGTTGACGTTACGAGACGAATCAATTAACCGTGCTGTTAAATCTGCAGTAGATATAAAAAGTTCAAATTAGTGTATCACATTAATGATAAAAATGTGCGGATTGTTGCCTATGCTATGTTTTGAGTTTCATGAATTTCGGGATCAGAGACACCTCAGTCTGATATTCAGGTCATAAAATAAAAATATATTTTTTTAAGTATACCCACAGCGCCGATGCGGCATTTCTAAACTGCAAATGAATTTTATTAACTGCCGATTTTTCAAAATGCCTTCATACAATCAAGAAATTAACGTGGATCTGAATTCTAATGAAAATGGTGCCATGAAGACTGATGCCAAAGATGGCAAAATCGATGAGAGTCGGTACATGTCGGCCGACCAAGTCCCAAATAATGCGCCGGTGGCACTTAATGCTGATCAGAGGCTAGCTTTCGCTCTGAGGGATTTTTTGACTCCAACGAGCACAGCTCTCAGTGATGGCGAACCATCCCCCTCTGCCCTGTCGCAGACTCTGCCTTTCATAGATGAGCAGGTAGACGGAGAAGACACTACACACTCCGAAGAGGAGCAGCCACAAAACCGTGATACGGAGGACGTTCTGAACAACGCCGCGTGCCGCCTCAGGCGGTGGCGTGCTGCGTCTAGGAAGCTGCGCCGGCCGCGGATCATAAACAATCTGTGCTCCAAAGACGACAAAGACGGCAATGTGTGTAACGGTGGGCACACGGACCTGGCGGACCGGCTACGCAGCCTGGCGTCGGCTGGCAGCATGTCGGCGTCGGCTGGCGAGCTGCTGTCGTTGGCGCCACCGCCGCCAGCCGCCACCGCGCCGCCGTCTCCCGGCTGTCTGCTGTCACCCTCGCTAGCAGACCAGAGCTCCGCGGACTATTTCGTAAGTCTTCAAATATTCTTATCACGTCACATTTACGGCTGAAAAAAAATACTACCTGTAAACGTTCTTATCAAAAGTTATATATGTACGACGCGGAGGCTGATTATTTACATAACACTAAGTACGTACACAAGCAAGTATTTGCGTACCGAAGACGCACGCACCTCGTCGAAAACAAAGCATTTTTCTACATACATCAAAATTTTACGTTCGTGCCATGAATTGTTAAGTAGTCGTTTGCATTTAATTGTTTAGGATGCAGCACTTTTTTAAATAGAGCGATAAGTAATGACATGTTGAAGAAAAATGCTTTGCTATTAAACCTTCTTGGATCAAAATACAATCGTAATCCGGTTCCGTTTTCGCGGTTTTTCTATAACCACAGCGCAGAACCTGTTTGTAATGTAAGACAGATATTAATGAACATATTATTTTACTGACACGTACGGTTCATATTTTGTGGGCTTGTCTTATTACGAAATCTGACGTAGGTAAACATTTGAATTAGTAAACATTGATACCTTAAGAATTTAATGTTTACATTCAGTTCCGTAATTTTCGCTAGCAAGTAGGCTTTACAGCTTCCTATGAAAATTCACAACTAGAAACATGGAATAGTGAATATAAATGAATTTTTTATCGACAGCCTTTGAGAGGGAACTAGTTTTAAGTAGTACGACCTTCGGAAATAGATTAGTTGGCAAAGAACGTTTATTACAAGCCTTAATTAAGATTGTTAAATATTGAAGGTTGGTAAAATGTTTCAGTTCTAAATAATTAAACGATGTTTTTTTATTATTTAGTATGAAACTCAAACATTTTAATTCCAAAACAAGATTTATATACTTAAATAAAATTATGTTTAGGTATTTATCTCCACACATAAAATCTTACTAGTTATACATATTTAGTTGACAGGTATTTTGAGAAAATTTTGTAATTTGTGGGAGATCTGAACCCTAGGCCTGTATTTTAGAACTCCAGGTCCCCCATTATATCACATAGTAAAGGTGGTACAATTGCAAGTGATTGATGGTGTGTGTGAGTGTACGTGTGTATTATTTTGGTGTTCTGTTAAATTATTTCAGAAATTAACGAATTGCTTAGACACCACGACTATTAAGCCTCCAACAAACTGGTGCGATATCGCGGGCGCGACAGGCAGTGCGACAATGGATATCGCACTAGTCTGTAGAAGCCTTTAATGCCATTTATTGCCAACTATCGATGTTTACTGTGTTACTTCACTTCAATTTTCAATAGCAATAAATAAACTTCAACTACTACAGTATCTGACACTCGAGTATCACAGCATTCACAGCTCGTCTATAAAAAGAAAAGAAAAGACGCTTCAGTTCGTTAAACAGCAATAAAACTGTATCTCAAGCACACCTACAGCCTTTCACCTATAAATGCACGTCATTAAAAGTCTGAACATTATGGTATAAATCAAGTTTGACGTCATCGGTACGCCGTCGGTTATGGCTTTATTTATGTATCAACAACACTGATCGCACAGCTGTTCTGATATCCCGAACTTATTGCGCTTGTGGCACATACGGTACCAACAACGTGGACAAGTTATTCTGCCAAAATAATTTTAATACGCAAAGAAAAAAAGCCCGAGAGAGTATCGCGTTAGCCAAATAAACACTGGTGATCCATCACAATGGTATTCAGGAAAGTTGACTAGTTAGTGGCAATTTGAATGGTTCTTTCCCGACCTGCCAAACATCTTATCAGCTACAACAAATGACACAGACCGTACCCCTTTTTATCTTGAGTTGATAATAAATGCGATTTGTTGTTATTATGTACTTGGTTTCCTTCTTGGATTCACAGTATTTGAATGCACGTGGGGACGGACTGTCATTAAATAAACGTGAATTGATTAATTAAAAACAATATTCATAAGTGCAGTTTTACTAGGTGGTAAAACCTACTTATAACAAAAGAAGAGATCCAAACAGCGGAGTGAAAACAGCTTCCGGGTTGCATCATGCAGGTAGAACGAAAAGTAAATTCCATTACTGCGCTACGTCTGCTTTTCAGTGAAAACTTTCACATAAAAATGCAAGGCAATTGGTCAATTATGTACATTCAAATTGAAGTTTTATATTTCAACGTTAAAATCAAAATTTTGAAAGTTGAAATCATAAAACGCCAATTTTCTAGTTGCATTGCATCAACCCAGATTAGTCAAGCGTGGGGCGAATTTTATCTCTGATATTTTATAGTAGATTTTCTTGTGTTTGGTCAACTTCTAAATATTTAATACAGTTAACTGTTTCACACAGTCTTATATTTATTGTAAACTACAATATCAAATGAGCAAAACCAACAAAAAGCGATGCTCAAAGTATTTAGAGATCTTTTCATAATACTACGAGTCGACTACGACACATTATCTCTGCACGCAACAAAATCCTGAAACTACATGCGATAGAACGTGTTCAGTTGAAGATAACATTATGTGTATGTAGTGATAGCTGGCTAACACCTACTATGTAACAAACCTTATTAAGACCCAGATATATGCCAGTGAACTTGAATGGTTAGCTTGTGTGTTCTGTACTGAGTTCGCAACGCGTCGTACGTTCAGCCGGTAATAGGACTCGCCCATCAAGGAGCGCTGTCCCCAATTTGACGCATTATTAACTTATTAAACACAAAACAAAAGGTATTTTAATAAAACGGTTTGTGAAGGTTTCAGAAAAATACGCTTGGTAGATTTTGCGCCATTCTCAGTTTTTTATCCGCGTTAGACATAACTTTACAAATTAATTTCTATATGTAATATAAACATAATCTAAAATATTCCTTTCTTAAGTTATTGGGAAAATGTTACTCTAATTTAACATATATTTTTTTCAAATCATTAACACTACTCGTTTAGACGTAATCTTCAGTGTAAAATCATTAAAAGTCGGTTATCGTCGCCTTAAGTATGTACGAAGGCAATTTTAGAAAAGCAATATTTATAAAATGAGTGAGATTTTCCTTGAAAACATTTCTCGTAGTAGGCACATGAAGCGTGTTTTTTTACAATACAAGTGTTCTGTTTAATTCTGGTACAGTCTCCTTCACCCCTGGCTGAGTGGAACGACAGTTGGTACGAACAGATGTATAATATAAGTGCTACAAGCTAGTTGGAGCACGCGGTCACGTCATGACCCGCACGCGGCGCCGACCACTAGCGTGCTGTATCGATTGGTTCGACCAAACGATTCACTTTAATCTTGACCAGTCACTTTACGTCACCAAATCTGTACAACAAAAGACCCAACTCGACTGTTTTTATTCAACATTCAGTAATTTTTTTCCTATTGTAATGTGGGTATAAAAACTTGTGGCGTGGTCATTAACGAACCTATGCTGTAAAGTTCACTCAAGACAATTTATGGTGTTATATAATATAATTGTCTAACCGACAGCGACAGTAGCAATTTATTCATGTAACTTGCTACTGAAAACTGCTCGGTACTGATATAGATAAACTAAGCTATCCGAAGAAAAAGTCTTTATTTAAGAGGATTTAAGGCATTATTAATTAATTATATTATATTATTAGAGAGAATTTAGGATATAATAAAAATAAATCGTTTATACCGTATAAACGATACTAGCACAAAAAGAGGCCCTGTCAACCAGTCCTTCGTTTTCATAGATCCATCGTTTTGAAATGCATCCTTGAATTAAATATTTATATGCATTGCTATGACGAAAACGCCCCTTTAAACGTAAGAGAGGAAAAAATAAAAGCGAAAAGAAATACTGATTCACCTAAGTACTTAGTTAAGTTAGTAAAATAAACACAAATGGGTACCTACCACAAAAAGTAGTTACAAAAATACCTAATTTATTGACAAGGTTTACTCGTTCATAATTAATAATAATTGATTAAAGATAATTCTATTCTAATTCTATTCTGTAATTGTTTTTTTACAAGCTTTTGTTTCACCTACGTCAGATCATCATTCTCCTGCCCCTATCCCGATTTATTTGTGGTTGGCGCAACATGTCCCTTTCTTCCATACTCCTCTATTAGTGGTCATCTCGGTAGTCACCCCCTTTCTTTCAGCCATAATATTATCATCTTTAACACAGTCCATCCATCGTTTCATCGGTCTTCCCCTACTCTTATAGCCATCGACATCCATGCTCGAAACTTTCTTCACGACATTTTCCTCATTTCTCCGCATCACATGCCCATACCATGACAACCGATTTCCGCACAACTTTTCAGTCACTGGTGCCACTTTCAGACTTTCTCTTATGTACTCATTTCTTATTCTATCCATTCGTGCACACATCCCACTTAGTATTCTCATCTCAGCCTTTTGTGGCCCAACATTCTGATCCATAAGGTCTAACCATTGTTTTATGCTTACTGCAGGTACCTACGTACGATACTATTATCTATATAATTAAAGTAGGATACGTATTCAGTACCTCTCGCAACCGGAAAATGACTAAATTACGAGTGTTTGAAAAACTGTGCGCCTGCACACAAATAATTGATTATGAGGGTATTCCATGTAATCAATATATGAACCTTGGCGCTTCCTGGTAAATAATATGATCACTTAACCATTAAACCATGACAACCACAACAGTTCATTATAAATCCATTTTGACTATTCGCTGTAGGTACTTAAGATGACTCATTTTGTGTACATGTTCCGATCTTCCTGCCTTCTTCAACTCCCTATAGACGTCATGGAGGCGTGGATGCAATCAAAACACAATGATTTCAGTTCTAACGAGTAACGGTGTTTCCATACCGGTATTAAATGAGTTAATGGACGTTCAAATACTGTCGTGTTAGCTCTTTTGGTGTCGTAACATATGACTAAGGGCGCTGACCAGTATGCAAATTATTATGTAATAACATCAACATGCGATGACAAATCAGCTTCCGGTCAAACAGTGAAAGCCATTTGCGGAAAGCTAACTACAATACATGAAAAAGACTTATTCTAGAGGTTTCTGATAGAAATTGAAACCATATTATAGCGATAGAGCCATAAAACGAATGAATATCGGAAATAAAAAGCTATGACAAAGTGTCGTCTACTTTTATAAGCGTAAAACGATGTTCAGTCCATCTCAGTGTCACCGCCAGAATCTGCATTTCATTCACATCATCATTTCAGCCGAAAGACGTCCACTGCTGGACATAGGCCTCGCCTATAGAGGGTTTGCCATAATCGCCACGCTTGGCAGGCGGGTTGGCGAATGCAGTATGGTGTTAAAATGCATTGAGAATGCTGCTGCCCATTCTCTAGTATGTCCCTTAGTCGCCTTTTACGACACCCACGGAACGAAATGGGATGGTGCTATTCTTTACGTCCGGCACCAAACGGACATATATAATTTTCTTACGTTCTAAGCTATTTGCAGGTCAGTGTCAGGTTGTATCTTGATTAAAATATGATTCGCGACTACTCGCAGATATGTATTTGCAGAATTATAATAATTAGAATCATTAATACATCTCTCTAAGTTAGATTTGCTCCCCAATGTCATGATTGCATGAAAGAGTCATTCAATGGAACAAATATAACTTAAAGAGATGTATCAATGATTCTAATGATTACAATTCTGTAAATACATACCACCAAAAACATAAATTGAAAAAAAAAACGCAACTCAGTTCTTCTATCGTAAAAAAAAGTTGTGAGGTCCATATAATACCAAGTCGGTCAATTTATTCAGTCCCTACTTAAGGATCCTTCTGTCTTAAGTTATTAGTTACGTTATTAGTACGTAATTAGCTAACCTAACAACATCTTAAATTGAATTAATATCAATATTAAAAATCTTTTATGTTTTAAATAAATAGATTGACTTGGTCATCGCATGAAAACACAATGTATCTCACAAGTAATACATATTATATTAAATTAGATTGTTTAGTAATCCGAAGTATCGGCCGAATGTTCGGCCGTTTTATAACTTCCTTTTTTGATTTTTAGCCCGACTTC
This sequence comes from Tiliacea aurago, assembly GCA_948098905.1. NCBI lineage: Eukaryota > Metazoa > Arthropoda > Insecta > Lepidoptera > Noctuidae > Tiliacea > Tiliacea aurago. The sequence continues at coordinate 14,528,090 of OX402577.1, forward strand.
AAGTCACGTTTTTGACATTGGCTTATCTCCTAGACTGTCGTTTTATTTTTTATTTCGCCGTAGTTAGCCATAGTCAGCCGTAGTCAAGAAACGGGCGAACATTCGGCCGATAGTGCGGATTTATGTTCGGAGTAGACCCCCCGACACTGACCTGCAAATTTCATAAAAAGTAAGAAAATTCGAATTTCGCGGGCTACCAGTATGATCCATCCACCATAAATAAGATTACACGAAACCTCGAATTTTATTAACATCACACTTTTCAACCTTCATGTAGATGGTGACAGAATATATTTGAAATTCTAAGGACGCAGGCTACTGCTGAATAACAAAAAAGTTACTTGTTAAACACTGAAAAAACAGTCGTAGGACTGCACGTCAGAAGTGAACATGATGTAGCTTGTGAACTGTATCGACGCGTTCGGTGATCATGCCGGAATTCTATGATTTTTGTTCACCCAAAAAGAAGTTTTCACTTCAAAAAAGTTTTTGCTTGTTTAATGCGATCACGCATCTTGACTCCATACGAGCCTAACATGATTTTGACTACTGAAGCTAGGAGAACTTTGTTAAATTATCATAGTTCCGTCTACCAAGTAATGAATTAGTTTCATTACGGGTAGAACTTATTTAATTTAGCTCAAATGTTGGCCAGTTTAAGAGTGATATAATGCTAATAAGTTGCTTGTTACCTTATACATAAATTATTATTTTATTTACAAAAGTGAAAAGGTAAAATCAAACAAAGCATGTATGATGTAACAAAGACCGGTGATTATTCTGTACAATGTACATTTGTCGATATAAATAAAATGATCGATGATGAACGATCTTGCTTATAATAAATAGATAAATAATGATTCCAAATATTTTAATGCCAACTAAGAAAAAATGTATCTTAGTTAGTCTGCATTTTTTTAACTTCTTTAGGCACGCTTGACTTGGGGAGTAAGCTGGTGAATGCATGACGAGGGCGTTACGGAAGTGACGAGAGCATTACGGAAGTATAATTATTATTAATATTGAAGTAAACTTATTTACGCACGCTTGACTTGGGGAGTAAGCTGGTGAATGCGTGGCGAGAGCGTTACGGAAAGAGGCTACGGGAATTGTCTAAATTTTAAATATGGAACACACCGCGTCACCACCGCGGGCCGTCCCGCTTAAGGCGCTGACAAGAGGAAAAGGATAAAAGTAGGCTTGAAAAATTGCCAAATCTATTATAGTTTGTGGTAACGGAAAAAATATATGTTATTCTTGAACATATTTCTCAGAACTTGGTTGTTACCAAAACACGTTCAGGAAAAAAATCTCGATACAAATTAACGGTAAACTAACCCTTTACTTTGAGTTTCAATCCAAAATATCTGTATTATATATCAACGTACGGTTGGTATTTAATTAATAACAAGAACGTCTTATTTGTAAGCACAAATTGGATGTTTTTTATTTTCGATTACTCAACTCATTTTTGAGTAAATAAATAATTGCTTCATATTTTTCAATAAATTACAAGCGTTGTGTCATCGCGATTCTCTTTCTTTTGTATGCAGTCTGACAGTGACAGCGGTTTACCTGTTGTCAGCGTCTTAATAGGTATTTTTTTTTAATTCATACTGGCTGTTTATACACTCACAAGACCGCAGTTTTTTTTAAGTAAAACTTCTCTTGCTTGTGAACGGTGATTTCTGTTTTACTCCAGACGTGTGGTGTGGTCTAAAGCACACTCGTTTTTTTTTCAGTGTTGGTATATAGTATCTTTACATAGTCGAGCTCGCCTCCAAGTCAAGTCGAATAAATAACTGAGTATTAGCGCTATCCATCGAAATTTTCTTATCTATACTAAGTTGGTATAACTGAGTATTATTTATATCTTCAAAATGTATTATTAGCTACATTTCAATTTGATTCTTTGGTTTGGAAAATTATGATGTTTGTATACCTAAATAAGATATTTGTTGGTTCTCTGTGTACCTATATAATGTGACAGCGCAGTGTGATGTACGCGGTGGAGCGGCGCTGCTCAGTGTTCTCCATTCGGGTCGATCTCCTCAAACGGAGGAGCGCGGTGGCGCTGCCTCGGTATCCGCGCCCTCATGACCCAAATTTTCGCAATGACGTCACCGAACACCGACCACGATGTGGGTCGTGTCATGCGCCAGCACCGACCCACTCTGCACTCCGATATTGCACCAGATAAGATAGCAACAATCATAGATATAATTTTAGGTCACGTTACCTTCTTCAGTACGACATTCATAATATTAGTTTGACTTATGGCTCAACGTATAATAAACATAATTAATTTAAACAAACATATTGACGTAGCGCCAGCGGCCTTGCTACGAGTTCTTACGTTAAAAATTTATAAACTAAACTTAGACTTATAAGCATTTAAAATGTATGCTAATTGATCATTGTTATTCCTTAGTAAGACGACTTGAAGATCGTCTCCCTTGATATTGTAGCTCCTTTAGTACTTATATTTTCTTGTAATATTTTTTCAGGTTTCAGTTTTATAGTTTCCTACGTGTATATAATGTAAGTGGTACTAGAGGTCAGTTCTTTACAATTATTCAGCCACTTAATGGCCAGTAAACGCCTTAGCGGAAGAGTTATAATATTGTCGTTTCTACGTTGCAATATGAAGACCACCGACATCGCGCTTATTTTCTCGTATAGCTTTTAGCGAAATGTGTTTTATTTGAAAGTGCTAGGAAAAGCATGGCCAGTGCACTTTGAAACGTGACGGTTTTACCGTCTTTATATTTTTACCTTTTATTATGAACGCACGTGTTTAATGACCATTAATTTGCAGCCGTTATTAATATGAGATTAAAGTATGTGCTATAAAATTTTATCGAATTAGCAGAGCTTCACCCTACCGTTCGTTATACCTACACAAAAACTGTTGTTTTGGGCTATACGCTCCGAATAGTAGGCTAAAACCGTAGCGTAAACATCGGCATCAACAGATACAGATTTATGGCATTATAGATTAATGGGTCTGCATGGAATTACGAGCGTTGAGAATCTCGTGAGTTGTGTTTGAGTAGCAACGCGGTCATTTGATCCTTGACCCCGCCAGCTTTTGGGAAGCGTGGCCATTTCTTATGAGGCACAGAGAGGTCTGGAACACGCAATCTATTTTATTTTATTTTTCTGATTACTCGAGTTAATCATCTTTTTGTGTGCACGTGTTTCTGTGACAAATAAACATATTTTTCTGCTTTTAAATTTGCGAATATTCACTTTTCTTTGGTCTGGGGTCTGGACCATGGAGGATCATGCTCTCCGAGTCACAGATATCCAGACTTCTCTGTGCCTCGGAGAGCATTATATATCCTACCACTTTAGTAGATATTGAATATTCAAAGGTCTCTCTTATTTGGTACTGCCAGCATAGATTTGGTTATCAAAAACCTGAAAGGCTGCTACATTTTGAATGTCGGTATTTTTCAGTAGGTACGAGGTTCATGTGTATTCCATACAAAAATGTTTAGTTATTCAACATTTATTTAAATGAAATGAAAGCTCAAACCGCAGAGTGATATGTTTAAAAACAATCCGTATCATCTGAGCTTTGTTGTAAAAATAAGTACGGTTGCCAAGGCCAAATTAACTATCTACGTCAATGCGTACCGTTATAATAATTGTTTGTTGGACACCAACATATTAGTATGAGTGCCCTGACACGTACACAGTGGCGGCACTAGACCAAATGTGCCATGTGGACGTCGTCGGCGGCATCAGCTTTGCGAGGCCTCTCATTTCCCAGTCGAAAGAAAGACGTCAAATTGAATGAGGTGAGTTTTACACTAATGTATGAGTATAAATAAGATAGATTGATTGCTAATCAAAATATGATGACAAAGATTACATAAACAAACACAAATTAAAATAGACGAACTTTTGGCTTTTACCGCCACTGAATTTTTTCAAGATTATATCATAGCTAACACCAACCGCTATTTTTAATGCAGAAACTCAACTCAAAGCATTTATTTTAAATAAACCAATTACAGGCACTTTTGAATATTGTGAAGGTTCAGAAAGATGAAGCTAGTTGCCCATTCTAAAGCGTAGTAGGTTCCGGGGGCGCAGCCTATTACTACCCGATTCCTATCGACTTCCCTTCAGAACAACCACTCTTTTTAACCGACTTGCAAAAAGGAGGAGGTTCTCAATTCGGCTGTATGTTTTTTTTTTTTTTTTTTGTATGTTTGGTACGCGATTACTCCGTCTTATAAACGAATTATAAACCGATTTTGAAAATTCTTTTTTTGTTTGAAAGGGTATACTCCCGAGGTGGTCCCATTGCCATCAAATCAGAATCTGATGAGGGGATCTCATGAACATCGAGGGAAACCCTCAAATTTTATATGCAAACCTATAGCGATTTGGGTATTTTTTATAGTAACTCGTGCATTTGCTCTCCGAAAGCACCATTTGGTGAAGTGGAACTGATGATGGAGACCACAGATGGCCACCGGAACAATATAATAATGAGTACCTATTTAACGGGTTGCGATTAAGCAATTTATGCTCGTCACTAGGCAATATTTCGTAAAAGGTGATAAGCAGTTAACATTAGGCTATTGTAACTTAGATAAGTTCAAAACTGAACCACTAAAAAGTGAAAAAAAAAAACATTTTACAAAAAAATAATAACCGACTACCAAAAATAACACTACAAAGTGAAAAATAACTTTAATTTCGGAAGTCGGTGGCAAAAAACTCAAATACAGATCCAAAGACACCGAATTCCGAAATTAAAGTTATTTTTCACTTTATAGTGTTATTTTTGGTAGTCGGTTATTATTTTTTTGTAAAATGTTTTTTTAGTGTCTACTTTTGCCAAATAGTTTTTTAGGGTACACCTGTGTGTCCCCGATATAAATTTAATACCAGTATACATCTTATGACATTTGAAAAATTCAATTATTTGTTTGTTGCTGAGTCGGCCACAGAATAAGTAATCTATTATTTATACTGTGGCCGACTCAGCAAAAAAAAGGGGCCGACTCTAGTCGGCTCCTTTTTTTTGGATTGGAAAGTAAAAAATACCTAAGTCGATGTCTTTGGATCTGTCATTTTAGTTTTTTGCGACTGACTTCCCAAATAAAAATAATAATAAAAAAAAAATAATAACCGACTACCAAAAATAACACTATAAAGTGAAAAATAACTTTAATTTCGGAAGTCGGTGGCAAAAAACTCAAATACAGATCCAAAGACACCGAATTCCGAAATTAAAGTTATTTTTCACTTTATAGTGTTATTTTTGGTAGTCGGTTATTATTTTTTTGTAAAATGTTTTTTTAGTGTCTACTTTTGCCAAATAGTTTTTTAGGGTACACCTGTGTGTCCCCGATATAAATTTAATACCAGTATACATCTTATGACATTTGAAAAATACAATTATTTGTTTGTTGCTTAGTCGGCCACAGAATAAGTAATCTATTACTTATACTGTGGCCGACTCAGCAAAAAAAAGGAGCCGACTCTAGTCGGCTCCTTTTTTTTGGATTGGAAAGTAAAAAATACCTAAGTCGTCTTTGGATCTGTCATTTTAGTTTTTTGCGACTGACTTCCCAAATTAAAGTAATTTTTCTAAACTATTCACAAAATCGGGTCCACAATTGACGGAGAAATCGGTGAACATACATTAAAAAAAAACATACAGACAAACATATTATTATAAAAAAAGAAAGAAAAGAGAGTTTTTTTTATTAAGAGAAAAAAAAACCTCCTTTTTGGAAGTCGGTGTAAAAGTAGGTACGTAGGCGAGAACGAGATAGAATGAACGAATGTAATTTTAGTTTGTGTTTTTCTTTTATTTACCGTAATTATAATGTGCTAACTTACTTTTCTTTTTCTTTAGTAATGTTCGATTTCGTAGATCTGCTGCGTTGATTTCTTGACGGATAAATTAATTTTATTTTAATCTGTTCTTTTACATTTTATTCGTTATATCATCATTTTAGAATATTTTTGTATTAGAATGTTTTTCAGAAACAAAACTATAATCGGTAATATTATCGTTTTATTTCTGTAAAACATTGATATTTATGTTAGTGTAGGAATAGCGTCTCTTTGGTTATGTATGTTACTTGACCATAGATGGCATTAAATTAATTTAAAGCTTATAATCCAGGTACTGGGTAATACGATACCCCTTGGTAAGACTGGTTGGTGGACTTGGTCAAACTTTATCCACCTTATTACAAAACAAGATTTTATATTTGACATAACTTAAACCATGGAGCCAGTTTTTGTAATAAGAATGTAACAGTGATTGAAATACCGTTCTTTAAACAAAACTGAAAACTTAGATCGGTACTAAGTTGTCAGTTTTGTATTTAGGAACTTTACTGTAGTCGGAATAAAGTTCGAAATTCCATAATGGCTCCATGTTTTAAACCTGGGTCGAAGATAAACCTAGTTTTGTAACAAGGGGGTATGGGTCTTGGGGCTCAGGATAAACAATGTATTTGGTTGAGAGTAGTTTTAGCCTGCTGAAGGTGACATTTTTTTATACGAAAAGTTGCCTCGAACTTGTATTGTGGGTACGCTGTAGACACAATCAATCGAAATAACGGGCTTCTGATGACTCGTAATGACTGTCAAAGATCCACGAATGACAGCCAGGACCAACAGTATGATTTCCGATGTACGGAGGGGTCTTGGTATGTAGGTAAAGATGGTCACCCATCCACGTACCAACCGCGGGAAGCGTAGCTTAACCTGATCGATCGACCCGTGCAGCTGATATAAGTTAGCCATAAGTCGCTCTACGTTCATATACAATACATATCGTTATTTATTTTACCTACAGCACGAAGTAGGTACCTATAATAGGTACCCACTGCGTTTATTTGTATTCCTTGTAATTATTATCCTCAATTCCCGTTCATTGCAAAATTAAATGAATCTCGAGCTTGTGTTCCAATTATGCGCAAAGATTTTTCCTTAACCAAACCATTAATTAAAATTAAAGGTCCCATTGAGATATTGGAATTGAAACAGATAAACTACCTAAATATACAATGAAGGAAGTTTTTTTTTTTTTAAACGTTGCCCCCCCACACTAGGAATTTCTCTTGTATTGTGGGTGCGTTTACAATCATACAAAACTCACATACACAAACAACCAGAACAACTACTTGTAGGTCATAAAAATAGTTGTTCCGTGCGGAAATCGAACCCGCGACTCGCAGCGCAGCCGGTTTAACAATTTCTAAGTCTAAGTAGATTAGCTAGCGAAACTCCGCAGACGTGATGGGTATCTAGTAGAGATAAACTACGATAAATTACTGTTTCAATGTGTGTAGTCACATCTTTACGAATAAATAAATCCTTGGATTTATTGATGTGAAACATCTATAGGCGCACGTAATACCGATTGCTGGCGGGGCGACGCATGCCGCGTGGCGATTCACCGCTCACTCCGTGCGTGCAGTCCCCCCGCTACGCGACCCTGACCTTTTTTCAATGTTGTGAGTCTTAAGTGGCGTTTTGTAAATTCTTTCACAAATACTTTTAAACGTTTTAAATTTTGGAGGGGCGCGCTATGTTATCGTAATTTATCTCTACTATGTGGGTAATTTTGTTTTCTTTAAATAATTTCCTATTTTTTCTGTTTCTCAGTTAGTTTTAATGATGGTCTGGCATTTTGAGCACTTTATGCGGCCTACCCAAATTCCTGTCCTCTGGTTCTTTCTTTGGTAGTTCATCGAGTCGTTGAGCTCCTTAAGTCTTGACTTGAGCTGCACGATTACTGACAAATGCGTGCACTGACTGGTCAGGACCACTCAATCTGTGTGGTTCTTACCTCAAAAGTACATTTCAGACACAGATCTACATGGTCCTCCTCCTCACATGATCTGACCAAGATGTCTGGAATTTAAAAGAGACTTTGGCCTCTGAGTTTATTTCGCCATTTCTTCTCAGGGGCAGTCAGATAGGAAATGTCGACTACATCTAGCTTATTTTTTATTTTAATATATTAGTATGATGCGTAAAAGTGATTCCGATATCCTATTACAGAGTAAACGATTTCTTTTCATTTCATCGATATCTACTTACCTAAATGAATTTGATGTTTTTTTTTTTGTGGGATCATCGACCGCACTTGGTCTAGTCACTTGAAATATCATTATTTTTTTGTAAATTTTACAAACGGATTGCTATCGATACTAAACACGACAAAACAAAAGAAAACAGATTTTCTCAACTCATACTTTATGTAACAACTCTACCAGCTGTCGTTAACCCCCAAAAAAATAATTCAAACTTTTATTTTTCTTCGTGTGTAGATATCGATACCCATCACGTCTGCAGAGTTTTGCTAAGTAATTTAATTTGACCCTGTATAAAGCATTCCGTTTTAACATGATTAAAATGTAGATATTAGAAGTCCACGAGGCCTAAGCTGTTTTTTGCATTTGTGTGAGTGCACATAGATAGTATATGTGTGACGTATGAGAACCACGTAACAACGTAACGTGCTATAGTATGCGACGCAACTCCACCGTGCACCTTACAAACTTCACCTCTTGTACTGTAATCAGTCACACAAATGCAAAGCCCAGCTTGGGCCTCGCGGACTGTAGCCGCTAACGCGACGGTTGTATTCATTGCCAAAAATTCTAATTAAAAAATATCAATCTATTTTCAAACAAACATTTATGTAGAACTCTGTTATTTATCTACATATATCTCTATATACATATTATCATAATATGTGAATATTTTGCCGTTCCATTAATATTTCATACATAAGTAGGTATCGAATTGATAACCTCCTTTTTTTGAAATCGGTAAAAATCGTAGCGAAGTCAAAACTGTACAATGAATATTTTTGAAAAGTAATTGCTACGAGGTCTGGAAACGATTCTAATGCCAGACTATAGCGTTTACAATTTTTGTTTGTTTATCTGTTTGTCTGTAATTCTGTATGTACGTTCCAGATTTTGTTCAAAATTTGCATAGATATTTTCTATAAGTTTGGTCAGTTTAAGGCTATAAATTATATAAATAAAATAATAATATTATAATACATTTTAATTAGGCTATTTGATATGGGGGATAAGCAATTTATCCCTTTTTGTTCGTATTGTTCTATAGTTTACCCCAAATTGTAAAAAGACGAACCAAAAGATTTGAATATTGCAGATAGTTACAATGATTATCATCACGCTATACCTTTATGGAAGCCTACGAAGCCTGAAGTGAGTCTGCGTGCTGCAAAGCCGAACACACCGGTGTACATCTCCCGCCTGCACTACACCACTAAGGCGGAGGAAATCGTGGAGTACGTGCGCCAAAAGACGAGGTACACGCCGAGGGTGCAGTTACTGGAGTCGCGCCGGAACGTCAACTTCAAAGCGTTCGTCGTGCGTGTTCCGAACTGTTATCTGCTTCTCGTCATGGAAGAAGACTTGACCGCAGGACGTGGTGTTCCGTCGCTTCCGCGGATAAGTTCCACAGGACAGCACAATCTAGTGCAAAGTGAAGTGCTACTAACATAGTCTTAAGCCTTTTTATTAACACAAGTTTTTGTTTATATACAGTATGTATGTTTAGGTTAAGGTATTTTTCTATGGGCCTATGTCGCCTGAAATAAATGGTATTATTATTATTATAACTTTAGCCCCTATTGCCTCATTTCAAAAATCCATAAAGGTAGGTACTATACAAATAAATAATTGTTTATTTCAAGTAATAAGACTCACATACAAACAGATACTTAGAAGGATACAGACATGATAACAAGCACAGACAAAAACGAACACTCACAAGGTAACAATATGTGTGCAGCATTGCCTGATAAGGGCAATCCAGTCTGTTGGCGATCATCGCCAGGATACTATACCTTTATTGATTTTTGAGATGGAAATAAGTTGTCGCTATAAGAAAATGGTCTTAGGCTGACAGACCTTAACTTTTTGAAACATTAACATATGACTTAACAGATTTTGAAAAAAAAAATACAGTCGGCAAGAAAATGGAAAATTTTCACAACAACTTATTTTGATGCCAATCGATCCTGTTTCTTATAAACAGTATAAAACTATCGGATCAACTGAGGTTTGACTACTAAAAAACCGTTCAATAACGTGTTGGATCACGCACAATGAAGGGTTCCGTAATTGGGATAAATTTATTCCAAGAACAAACTTAACATTGTAGTTGACAAATATGTTCTCCCATACATTCCAACCGCAAATGTAAGTTGGTCGACATTACTCTTTAACTTGTGAAGCCTACTTAGCTGTGATAGTTTTCCTTTTAACTTCGAATGCATAATACTACTGCGGTGATTTTTTTCACATATCCAAAAACAACCATTTTGCTGGCAGGGTGGGAGACTAACAAAACTTAGCACTTTATAGCACACACACACACATACACACGCACGTACGTACATTACGCATACGGATCCCTGAATCGAAAACGAACGGCCGATCTAACGATACGCCACACTATGGGATAGACGAGAAAAAAAATATCATCCCCACTTTACGTGGAAGGAAGGTAAATTCCTAAATTTTTTTTTCAAGATTTTATTTTACCATGCTACATTACAGCTTTCTAGTAAGGCCTGAAACTGCGTTAAGCGGGCGCGGGTACCCGTCGCGGAGACCGGATTATTTTATTTACGCAGTGTCGCTAGTTCAATTTACCTTCAGTCTGTCTGTCTGTCTGTCCGCCTGTCACCAGGCTGTATCTCATGAACCGTGATAGTTAGACAGTTGCAATTTTCAAATATGATGTATTTCTGTTGTCGCTATAGCAACAAATACTAAAAAAGCAGAATAAAATAAATATTTAAGGGGGCTCCCATAAAACAAACGTGATTTTTTTGCTCGTTTTTGCTCTACATACTTATAATATTGAAAACGGCCACAGGTAGACGCTTGAAATATTCACATGATATTTAGTTATATAATATTCACTTTAAAAATAAATAATTAAATTAAAATAAAACATATAATTAAGGGGGCTCCCATGCAACAAAGGTGATTTTTTTTGCCATTTTTATAGATAATGGTACGGAACCCTTCGTGCGCGAGTACGACTCGCACTTAGCCGGTTTTTCCATATTGAACTCTCAACTAAGTACATAATCACCTACGATAAAAATGTATTCTCAGAATGCCTCTTTTACATGAATCATGTTACCGGTCCGCTGGCGGGCCCGCGCGTGCCCCCGCGACGGGTTCCGTCGCACGGAGGCGGGCCCCGTTGCGTGGGTGCGGGGCGCGCCTCCCCGTGACGCACGCCCACGCGGATCCCCGCGACGGAGCACTTTTGTATGAAACCGCGCGGGGGCCCGCTTAACGTAGTTTCAGGCCTTAGAGTCTCTTAGCTAAGCCACGAACAGACAGACGGACGGACATGGCGTAACTATAAGGGTTAGTTGTTGAATACAGAACCCTAAAAAGTCAGATCGCAAAAAAATAGCTGGTTACAGATTTGAATGATTATTATCACGCTATTACCTTTATGAACAGCTATTTTAGTCGACTTTTAACAAAGCAATTAGCTTAGTGGTTCGGCGACTGCTTTGCAAACCTGAGTTTCTTGCCTGTTCTTCTTCATAGAGATCTACGTTTTGAAATGGGCAAATAGCTTCAACTTTCTGACTAACTGACCGACTCTTTGACAATTCAAAAGTGCCTGTAATAGGTTTAGTTGAAATAAATGTTTTGAGTTTGAGTTCGATTCCCAACAGTTGATTTATGTATGTTGTGCTTCTTTTTTTCACATTTTGTAATACTAATGCAGGCGTTAATTAATTCACTAGAAACGAAAAACTTCACAAGCAATGGGAAATTGCTAATGAAGGCTACGGGTATCGACCTCAGGACGAGCTGCTTCTCACACGGACTACTGTACGTCGCTTGCTCCCACGTCACCAGTCCTGACTCTCTTTATATTTTGGCTGCTGAGACCAAAACTTAATAAACAAACGTAGTGTATAGGGAAGTTTTATAAAAATGTGGCTGTTAATATAACTGTTTTAGTATATTGTGGTGTGTTACGACTTCCACACGAAAGAAGTCACGGGCAGAAGCTAGTCATTTATAAAAATGTACTTGTCTGCATTTAAATTAAAGCACAAGGTTAGATCTGACGTCATTGTTGTTATATACATAAATATAATAATATTAACATTATGTTTTTACCAAGGGCGGCAATCAGAAACTTTTCATCAAGCATAGTGTGCGTGCTTAAATATTTATTATAATCTGGTGCGACCGCTCGACCGTGCGAAGTATATTGTTTATTAAAATATGAGTACCTCATAGAGTTTAAAGTAATAGATTGGAGTACCTACTGAAGTTAGTACCTAACTAAACTTTGAAACGTATTACTTACTTAAATATCTATCCCCTTATTCATACAACTTAGCATGCCTATTTTAGTTAAAATAGGTATTGTCACTTTATAACAAACACAAAAGTCAAAGTGACAAATAAGGACAATCGAACTTTAGCAGCATTTTAACTAAAATAGGTTTGATATAGACGTATAAGAATAAGAGCCCTAGACTTTTGTTTTGTTTACTATTAATACTGCCGGGAAAACATGAATTAAGGCTCGTGAAAACCGGCGCCATTTGTCGCGCGACGCGAACCCGGTAGAACAATTTCTATGAAAATTTCATGGAAATTGTTCTACCGGTGTCGACAAGTCGCGCCGTTCTGTACGAGCCTTTAAGTCTTAATAAAGTCTACAAAAATCATATTGGACTGATAATTTATAACAATAACGATGATAACCTACCTACAATAAAGTGTTCCAAAATAATATTTTCTCAAGAAATTAATAAATGTCGTGTCCTTGGCAATATCGAAACGACATCGTTAAAAGTTTAAACGTAACGTTAAAATAGTATTAATATTTGTTATTTTTATAACAGTTTCAAGAGCAATCGTAATAGCAACTTTTCTGGTACTTATCCTTGATTCATACAAGACTAAAACGCTTTATTAACAAAACCACTTTTTTTTTACGTTTGCTTAATTTCGTAGCATCAAGTAGTACCTAAACGTAATAGACCGTAAGGAAAAAAAAAACACCAAATTGTCTCGTTACCGTTTTTTATTATTTACGTATTCCTGATAATGCAAGTCTACCTATTGACACAAACCTCAAAATAATGATGGTAATGATCGTAATAACCTAGGTATCCTAAACAGCGGCTTATTGTGAAAAACGTTTCTCTGACCTTTCGTTCTTCATGTGCCGATAATTCAGAATAGTTTGCATTATTTTCTACTTTAGAGTGTTTTTCTTTTTGTCGGAGTTTATCAAACATTTGCAAAAAAAATCCTGACGATGGTAGCACACCTCCACCACGAAACCATAGCAGTGAAACCGCAGTAGTTCAATTCAACTGACTCGCATCATGGGGCCTAAAACGGACGCTTTGGCAGAACCATAATATGATCTGCGTACAATTCATATACCGCAATTTATCTGTTTGACAGTGTGCTACCAGCGTCAAATTATTTTTCCGGAATAACATTGAATAAGAAAAAAACGTTAAGCCTTACTTAGCTACTTTACTAACGATGAAAATGTTGTTCTGCAGGGTTCAAGTCCAGAGTGTTGTGCTGACACCGCAGGGGTGGACTCAGCCAATAATGCTGGGTCCCCGGCGCCGCCGCCAGGTCCCCGGTACAAGCTGGCTTCAGAGGGCTCCCTCAGAGTGTGCTGCTTTCAGCACACTAGAACTGTAGTAGACAAGATACTCGCAGCGAAGTTCCTAAGGCGGTGGGAAACCCATGTGCTATGTCTAGATGAACAACATATTATTTCTAAAACGGTAAGTTTTCTGTTTACAAACACCCAATATTTCTTTGGAATGACAGCTTATGCCTACTCGGGATTTGGGAAACGAATTCCAAATAATGGTTGCGTAAGTCTACGTCATTCTAATGTCAAACATTGTCCCTAGAATAAATGTTCAGTTATGTTTCAATATTTTATTATAATCTATTTCTAATATATTGTGCTGCTAGATTTCCGGACGATCATTTTTCAAGATTGTTCGAAAAGCTATATCTTCCAAAGTGTCTAGAGTCTGGCAAACGAAAGCGTGATCTGAGAACATGCGGTAAATTAAAAAAATCTCCCTCTTGTTAAATGTTTTGATACTAGAGTATTTTTTGTATTTATTATAACTTATTATTTATTGTTAATGGCTCCGTTTGGTGTGATGGAGCCTTGGCTGTTTTGGATGTGAGTATTTTTTTATTAATTTCCCCCTTTTTTTCAGGTCACGCTTTCGTTTGCCAGAGTTTAGTTCATAGAATCATCATCATTTCAGCCGAAAGTCGTCCACTGCTGGACATAGGCCTCCCCCAAAGGTGGGGTTTGCCATAATCGCTACGCATGGCAGGCGGGTTGGCGATCGCAGATCGATCGTTCATAAAATATTCACATAAAATTAATTTCTACCGTCTCAAATCTCAATTTGTCTCCATAAAATATTTAACTCATTGGGCAACAGAGTAATTCAACAAGGTTAGCTATGGACTCTATGATATCGTAACGAGGTTTAATGGCCAAAGTGTGTCTCAAATATTTACCTAATTGAGTACAATTTTTATGAGCGTATCGCTCAGCCATTACGTCTAATTGCTTTGACGTAAGGCTATTACTGTTATTTGTATGGTCAACAGTTTTTGGCTTTTCTAGGTAGGGTAGGTAGGCATCATTTAGTTATGCATAGTTTATAACAGTCGAATATCATGTTTAAATAGCTTGTAATCTTCTTAACATCTGTACAAACATATAATATACGTCAACGATTACTCATCAAACGTATTTATGAGTAATAATTAAGAAATTTTAATCGTTTCATATCTGTATCAAGTGTCTGACATCAGAACGGTATATAAATATTTTCGTAGCAAATGTCAAATTTGTATCTGTTTATTTTAAGAACTTCATCATCATCATCATTTCAGCCAAAAGACGCCCACGGCTGGACATAGGCGTCCCCCAAAAGGGGGGGGGGGGAGATTGCCATAATCGCCACGCTTGGCAGGCGGGTTGGCGATCGCAGTATGGTGTTAAAATACATAGAGAGCGCTGCTGCCCATTCCCTATAGTAAGTCCCTTAGTCGTTTTTTATCACACCCACGGGAAGAAATAGAATGGTATTATTCTTTACGTCCGGCTCCACACGGTAAAACAGTTAGAAGAAGAACTTCAGTTTAAGTTAAAATTTGGGAACAATAGAAAGACCAAGTACCTACTAAAGTTCATTTCAGTGTTAGACAAATACACAGTTTTTGTGATTTCGTGTTTTGATTGCTCACTAGCTGCTAAAATATCAAAACATCTTGCTGCTATTGTTGTTGGCTATATGGGCACACATCATCCTGTTATTGTAGTAATGTATCAAGAATCTCCTAATCTCAAACAACAATTTCGTCTTCACGGTTTCATAGAGCAAAACCTGAACGAAATAAAATTTAATAGCAACGTTGACAGAATTGCTTTGAAAATAAGATGTGAGTATTTGTGATTTAAGTATCCTTATTTTTAGTGGAGTCGCTACTTTTCCTTGCGAAATGTTTTTTTTTCATATTACTTAGGTACCTAAAACGTTATTTTGTGACGTAAATTCCGAACATGGCCAATCCATGTTCGGAATTTAAGTCACAAAATAATGCTAATAAATACACACTTATTTCAGGCATAGTACCTAATTAATAGGTATAAAACATTTCCCTATTCCTGGTTTTGCCCTGAGATCACAGGAAAATCCCTGCTAATTATGGATTTATGGCTTATCATATAGAACATTTTTATGTTCTAATTATATCACGAATTTAACCATTAGCCATTTTTTGCTAATCGTAAATTCGTCGTAGAATTTTTCATTAGCTATTTTATACAAATTATAAGTAGGTAGGGATATACTTCACAGCTATTTGATTGCCTACTTCTCAGGCCTACTTTAAGTTCCAGTACCAACCTATCATTTCAAAAAAGATCTGTTGGTTTTGACTCCGTTCACCTAAAAATATAAGTAGGTACAACATACAGCTCGTAACTCACTCACTAGAGTACATACGGCTACACATCAAGCTATACATTCCCAGTTTACGCTGATCTCGCACTGTACGGAAATCCAATGCGAGATCAGCTTATACTGGAAATGTGTAGCCGCCTGTACCTAAAAATGTGTATCTATAAACTCTTTCATCCTTACCTCTACTTCTATAAATATCATGATAAAAGTTTCATATCTATCGGATAATCCGCTGTATAAACTAAAGCCACAAATAAAAATATTTTTCCTTGAAACATGCGACAAGCTGTTTTGATGTTATGGTGATAAGAATTCTTCAATCAACAAATTATACGAGTAGGTAATTGATTAGTCATTTCATTACTAATGACGTCTCTCCGTAAGTAATTAACATTAACACTACGAAGAGCCATAATAAACAAGTTAGGGCCTGTGCACACCACGTTTTTTAAACGCGCCGTTGACGCACGTTTGTAGCGATACAGACGCGAGTCAGACGCAGCCTGTAGACTTTTTGTTGGATAAAAGCGCGCCGTCGACGCACGTTTCTCAAACGCGCGTCAACGGTGCGTTTAAAAAACGTGGTGTGCACAGGCCCTTAGTAGTAAAACTTTCTTTGTAACAGCATGTGTTGTTGGTTTTTTTGAACAATACGTAAATAGATAATTAATCATTTTCCTTAATGGCGACTAAAAATGAACACACCTTTCTTATCTTTGTTTGATAGCCATCTGTGTTATCAGATAACTATCGAATATATCGCGAATTCGCCACTCATCCACTTAGGCCTATATCTATGTATAACGCGTATTTACACTAGGTACCGACCGTAAGTGTTCATTGTTCTCTATAATAACGTATACTGCCACATCTGATAACATTGATGGCAATCTATATTAGAGTGCTATTTATTTACAAATACGTTTCGCAAAGTAAACATTTAACTGATCTTAAACAACAACAAGCTCGTGATGTTTCAAGTCAAATCACTAAATCAGTCATTGTTATTTTTCAATGGATGATCAGTAATCCCAAATAAAGGCTCCCGCAGACAGGCGTGAAGCGACAGCGCGCCACGACAGTAGTATAGTAGCCATTGATGTATTAAATAGGAAGATAGGCCACTCTCTAACATCACGTAAATATTAAATGGACCCGATGTCTTGCGTCATGTGCTCGACAACCGAAATAGAGAGACATATTACGCGGGCTATAGCGGGAACGAGATTGCAATAATTGTCACTGTTACGTACCCATAACAACTCGGAAACAAACTACGATTTGGGTATTACCCGCAAACCGAGAGTAATGTAGGTCGATTGTGTTCTTTCACCTAATTTAAGCGGTCCACATCGAGGGGCGCTTACCTTTTCTTTTTGGGTGGAAAACTATCAAATAACTTCTCCCGCTCTGGGCGGAGCGGGAGGGAATGTCCGACTTTTACTGACTAAAACCCACCGTGTTCCTTCAAATGCACCACAAACCAGGGCCACGATATGACTTTCGGACAGACTCGTAACCCTGGCAGGCATTGGCCCTTTCGGACCCCGTCAATTGGTGCTGACGTCTCTTTGAGGCGCGCGTGGAACACAACGCGCCATCGACCCGGGCCTGGTCCTTATCGGACGGCGAGCTACCCATCGCTCACCGTCCGCAAACCTGCGCCTACGGTGGCCGGGAATCGGCTTGCGACTCCCGACGCCCGGAATGTCTCCTGCGGCGACTAAGGGCGGAAGGGCGGGAACCCTGCCTCACCCTCACGTGTTCCGCCTCCTCCTTCGCGAGCATTACTGTTTCGCAGGAGGAGGTGACGGCCACCCATGCACTCTCGCTCCGAACCATAGCCTAAACCAGGGCCGGACGCGAGAGATCGTCGACGCCGATCGCCTCCGTGAGGACACGCGGCGGTGCTCCGCCCAAGCAGGGCAGACCTCCACCGTATGCTCCACCGTGTCCTCCGGGCGATCCACACAGTGGTGACACCCGGGCGTTTCCTCCCGCTATAGCTTATCTTTCTATTTATTACATCAATGATAGTAGTACAAATTCAATGTAAACTTTATGCAGTGTCGCGCTGCCTGTCACGCTCGCGACATGGCACCAGTCTGCACGAGCCTTAAAGCAATCAGGATTTAAATACATTGATTTTCAGGAAAAATATGTATTTTTAATATATAAATCACGTTCTCGTTTAAAATTAATTGTAATGACGTGCCGCCGGATAAAGTACAAACAAATATCCCATACCTCGTTAAGAGCATTAATAAAAATAATCACTAATATGACGTTTGCTGTTTAAATTAGATTGCAGCTTCGGCCCGAACCCTTCAACGAGGTCAATCGAAGATAAGAGAGCGTTCGTGCGTCACCACTTTTATATTAAACGTCCGGCTACCGATATGGGATTGTTCACAGCATTATGTAATGCGCAGCGCTGCACTACAGCATCTACAGCCCCACGGATGCCCTCAGTACATACTCACCTCTCAAATAACTTTATAGAATAACAGGGAGCCAAACTTGCCCGAGAGAAAGAAAACATAAATGTTTACATTTACCTACATAAACGGCTTTTGGTGTTCAAAACAGTTCACCTTTGACGTCATGAGTGTACGCAGAACACATTTGCGTTTCGTATCCAAATTCGATGTTAATCGTTAGCCTTTTGGGTAACCACGAGTTGTTATATGCTCCATAAATGTAGCCCCGACACGTGTGCCGATCGGCAGCGGCTCTGGTTCAAAGATTTAATCATAATTATAGTATTAGTTTTTGCCCGCGGCTTCGCCCGCGTGGATGTCGAAAATCTGTTAAGTAGTTTTGAGTTTATCCATTACAAACAAACAAACAAAAAAGTCTAATCATTTCTCTTTATAATATTATTATTATTAGTATAGATTTACAAAGGAGTCTCCACCTATATTGTTCCTTGTATTAAGGAAATTTAATGTAACATAATTATTGACTACTAGCTGCACCCCGCGGTTTCACACGGTGGGTGAAACGGTGGGAATATAGGGATAAAAGTAGCCTATATGTTAATCCAGGGTGTCAGCTACCTCGATACAAAATTTTATCAAATGAGTCCAGCCGTTTTTACGTGAAAAAGTAACAAACATCCATCCATCCATCCATCCATCCATACTTACAAACTTTCGCGTTTATAATATTAGTAGGATAGTAGGATAGGAAGACATGGATCGAAGCAGATAATAATAACTACAGCGTTGTATAGTTATCTACTCTCTATGCCTTATTTGTATGTGATGCGCTCGTGTCATATTCGTACATATCAGCATACAAAGTTCATAGCATTAGCACACAAACTTCCGTGTCCCGTGGAAGCGCCCGCGCAACTGAAGTGTGGGAACTGGGACTGGGAGGCCACAAGGCTATAGTCTGGTTTGTTGTACCTACAAGAAAAATCACTTTGCCAAATGATAGATGACGTGTACTTTTTTCTTATACATATTTGTGACATTCGAAGACATTGGCATGTTTTGGATCCGGGATAAGTTATGTATGGTGTTTTTGTTTACGCCATTAACGCTCTAAGGCCCTTATTACAGAACGTCACTCAATACTCAAGCATTACTTAAAACTAGTTTCAACCAATCAAATGGCTTGAATCTAGTTTTAAGTAATGCTTGAGTATTGAGTTACGTTCTGTAATACGGGCCTTAGTACATACTAAGGCCCGTATTACCTTGGCTAACTTTTAATTTGTATCCGTAAACATTACGGATACAAATTAAAAGTTAGCATTAAGGAGAATTAAATCAAATTGATGATGGTATATAACGTTAAAATTAGATAAATGTTTATGTAGTCCATGTGAATTAATTTGGATGAAAATTGTTAAGAGAAAAACAGCCTTTTTCAGAAAAATGGCAAGCACAAGACAAACATCTGCATCCGCAATTTGTCTGCAGTGAAGGCGAAACTGTCAGACGCATGAGTTCCACGCTAATGTCAGGGGTCGGCCGCAGTTAGACTAAACATTTTGCTACAACGTCACTGTTCCAGTTACAGGGCCCTATTCCATTAAGAAAATTGATAGTCAATAATTATGTTAAACTTCAGAAACTGCACTAAGAAAATATGAACGGCTTTGACGTCTCAATACTTCGTAGTTGATTCGATTATAGCCGCTCAAGAAACAATAAGCAATAATAGTTTTCTGACGTACATTGTTAAATCAAAACCATGCTACGTCCTTGCAGTTCGCCATACTATAACGATCATAAATCAAATTTTAATAAGAAACATAGGCTCGGCCTTTTTATAAAATCTGTGACCCAAAAAACACCCTGCTATCATAAGTAAGTACATGTATTTTTCGCACGCTTGGTTTTCCCTAGCATTGTCTATACCAGAGAGAATTGCTTTTAAAAATAGAAGGTTATCATCCGTTAAAATAAACGCCCCGATTACAATAATCCTATCGATAAAATGGTCGTCATTTGAAGTTAAAAGCGTAAACAATGTTTACCTCACATTGTTAAACTACAAAGTAATAAGGTACCTACCACTAGTAAGTACATAGGTAGTTCTTTAACAATGTCAGGTCAATGAGCGTTAGTGACCGTTATTGGATACATGGGAATTCCATAATATAAAAAAACTGTATAATAATAACTGTATCACTAATTCACTACGCAGCACGCTTGCTGCGTACGTGTGCAACTGATCGTACTCGTATGGCCGATGAAATGATCACCGTATTTGTAATTTCGTACTCTCGTAATATTTTTGTACTTCGTATTAGTTCGTATCGGTTAGAACGAAAGATGTCACGTGACCGTTTCTTATTATCACTAATACACAAGACATAGAAAAACGTGGCAGCGGTTTACGCACGTCATCCAGCTATCATAATGGTTTACATATCAGTAAGACACCCGATTATGCCCGACGGTTATCGTACGTGTCGTAATTGTGACACGACATGTCAAGACACAAAATCTTCGCCTTTAAAAATATATCTCCCAAATTCTTACAACGCGCGACTCGACGGCGACGTCATTTGTCTCATTTTAACTGACTTCCAAAAAGGAGGAGGTTATTGTTCGTCTGTGTTTTTTTTTTATGTTCACCGATTTCTCTGTTAATTTAAATTCAAATCCTTTTATTAAACTTACACATTATGTAGTTCACAAACATACAAAAATGTAGACCGATTTTGAAAATTTGTTTTTTTTTTAAAGGGTTGTCACCAAGTCAGAATCTGATGATCTGGGGATACCATGGAAATCGAGGGAAATCCTCAAATTTTATAGGCACACCTATACAACATGTTCCAGAATTAACGGACAACCTCTTAAGAGTTCATTGTACTCATCATTATGAACAACTTTTACTATGGGATGACCTAATGACCAAACCTGAAATCAGGAAGAAAAAAAATTTTAAAAATTGTTCATAATGATGAGTACATTACCCCTTAAGAGGTTGTGCGTTAATTCTGGGACATTTGCTCTCGGAAATCACCAGGTAAACTGGAGTTCCACATTCCAAATTAAGTAGTTTCGGTGGCCATCTGTGGTCATCCTATTCAACTGAAGATGATGACCAAACTTACTACTAAATTATTATAATATTAAGTAATAAAAAATATTTTGACAAGATATGAGAACATAAATGTAGGGAACAGCAGATTGTTTTTAAGCGATTTCAGGTTTGGTCTCATAGTAAAAATTGTTCATAATGATGAGTATGTTACCCCTTAAGAGGTTGTGCGTTAATTCTGGGACATTTGCTCTCGGAAACCACCAGGTAAACTGGAGTTCCACATTCCAAATTAAGTAGTTTCGGTGGCCATCTGTGTTCATCATATTCAACTGAAGATGATGACCAAACTTACTACTTAATATTATTATAATATTAAGTAATAAAAAATATTTTGACGAGTTATGAGAACATAAATGTAGGGAACAGCTGATTTTTTTACGCGATTTCAGGTTTGGTCTCATAGCAAAAGTTGTTCATAATGATGAGTACAATTACCCCTTAAGAGGTTGTGTGTTAATTCTGGGACATTTGCTCTCGGAAAGCATCATATGGTAAACTGGAGTTCCACATTCCCAATTAAGTAGTTTCGGTGGCCATCTGTGGTCATCATATTCTGAAGATGATGACCATACTTACTACTTAATTTTAAATATTTCACGGGTTGCGTTTCGATTAGGAGCTTCAATATGGTTGCTAAGCAATTTATGCTCGTCACAATGCTTATGGTGAAGTGGAGCTCCAGATCTCCTGATTCTGAAAAGGAGAACTCCTCAACAATTATCGGCCCTGTATCGGGAAAAGCAAACCATATTGTAAAAGGTGATGAGCCGTTGACATAATATGGCAATTGTTACTTAGATAAATTACAAACTGACCTACAAAAAATTTAAAAATAATAAACTAAAAAAAAAAACAAGTGGCTTCCAAAAAAAACACTACATAGTGAAAAATAACTTTAATTTTAGAAGTCGGTGAAAAAACAAAAATTCTGATCCAAATTCACCACACTATCGAAATTAAAGTAATTTTTCACTTGATAGTGTTTTTTTAGCCACACTATCGAAATTAAAGTAATTTTTCACTTGATAGTGTTTTTTTACCCATCGTGGAAGACGGTTGTTTATTTTTTTGGAAAAACTTTTTTTAATCGTTTTAGTCATTTAAAAATAACTACGAATTTCTCGTGTATTCCCGTTGTCCCCGTACGCCGTGTCAGCGGTACTTCAATTAAATATTTAAAAATACTTCCCGTTGTCCCCGTGGTTTGGTTTTACATTCAAAAATATGTTTCTGGTCGTCTTTCGTTGTGTGGTCACAGTTCTAACCTAACCTAACCTAGCTGTTTCGATTTAAAAAAGGTTTACTTCGTACGATAAGGGGACAACGGGAAAAAAAATAATCACGTCCCGCTGTCCCCTTGACGGGGACAACGGGAATACACTGAATTTCTTAGCATTTTCAAACGACTTATAATGTTTATTTTGGTAAATAAGCAATAGAATAAATAAAAGTGTTTACATTACAAATACCTTTTGCTACGTTGTCAAGCGTGATATTTTCCGGATAAGAATAAGTAGCCATGTCTCGTGAAGAAATTCTTTCTCAGAAGCGTTATTTTCTACATTTATTTATCCCTGTAATTACTTGCTTTCTGATCCGCCTGCGTCTTTCGTTGTCATAGGGGAAAACCCACGGTCAGTTGTAAAGTAAGCGTTTTCAGTCTGATATTTCCTAAATGCGTAGTGTTTATCTATTCCATTTTATAAATATTCATCATCGTAGCGTCGTAGCACGTGATGTTCCGTACCATATTTTTCATCTCGAGATAATATGTCATCCTAAATACGAAAGTGAATTTGTTTGTTTTATGCTTTCACGCCAAAGGCTCGTATGACAAACGACATGACAAATCAATTGTACTACAAGTGCAGTCGCGTAGCACCCGCGATATCGCACCAGTCTGGAGGAGCCTTAAAACGGCTGAACGGATTTGGATGAAATTTGGCACATGGGTAGACCATGACCTGGAGAAGGACATAGGTTACTTTTCATTCTGGATTGCTGATGAAATCACGGGCAACAGCTAATTTACAATAATACTAGCACCGCCCCGCGGTGTCACCCGCATAAGTCTCGATCCCGTGGGAATATTGAGATAAAAAGTATAATATCTCCTAATCCAGGTCATGGTCTACCCATTTGCCAAATATATATAAATCCGATCAGCCGTTTTAGCGGGAAATCGTAACAAACAAACAAACTCACTTTCACATTTATAATATTATTACTTAGGATTGGTGCAGTAGTATCTAGAATCTAGACATTATAACCTCCTCCTTTTTGGAAGTCGGTTAAAAATACAACCTTACGTATATTTTATTATATTATATTGACATATTTTGTTTGTAATTAATATTGACTACATTTTGTTCTCACTCTGATTGTAAATTGAAATATTGACTAACTATATTTTGCACTAACTTTAATTTTATAAATGAAACTGCCATTAATAATTAATTTATAATTAGCAACTTAATTATTAAAATGTTAACATTTTGTACGCCTAGTGAGGCAAAACATGTTGGTCCGGTAAAACTATGTCTCCATCTTTAAGTGCATAATCATGTATTATGTTACACATGTTTGAACAAATAAATTTATCTTTACCTTTACAAATAACAATATTTTTGGCACGTTTATCATTCAGCGTAGTCTCTCAGCGTGTTCGGGCTATGAAAGTTGAGGTTACGCTGAAAGAAAATTACTGTATTTTCCGATTCAGGAATGTGTTTCAGAATATCATGTTATAAGATGGAATAATCTGATACGGGCGCAATAGAATATTGTTGCCCCCCAAGCAGTGCCGGATTAAGCAAGCGCGGGGCCCGTAGCCAATTCTATCGAGGGGCCCTTGATCTGCTAAGAGTTCTTAAGTAAATAGTGGTTAAATAAAATTTGGGTAAAAGAACATAAATTTTAGATTACTAAATTATAATAAACCTAATGTAGGCTTAAAATTAAATAGACAATTTCAACATTTTGAATCGAGTAATTTGAATACGCTACGGATCCACACTGAGTGTCGAGTAAGGGGGCTCACAGTCGTCAGACTTTTTGTAGAGCCGATTCAAATTCTATACAATTATACGAGCGACTATAAAAATAACTTGTGCGTTTATTGTATGTAATCCTGTGTTTTATTTTCGAAACGAAATAATCGGTTATCGATCATTGTCTGACGTGAATTATCTTATTCGGAAAAGGTGACATTTCACGTTTTTGTGACATCAAGTAAATTCAATACACCACGTCTTAATAAGTTTATCTAAAAGATTACGCTCAGGCGGAGGAGTTTTGGATACGCGGGGCCTCCTTTTGCGCGGGGCCCGTAACAATTGCTACTCTTGGTACGTTGTTAATCCGGCACTGCCCTCAAGGTACCTATTAGTGAAGAGGTCCACGTGTAGCGGCCACGTGTCCTAAGTATTTGGGGATCACACTCGTTATTACATTATCTACTGTTATTTTTACACTGGTATGTACTGCTATTGATATCGCAAAGTTACTCCACAAAATATGTCATTAATAAATGCTCTGACGTCAATCTATAAAACAGAAAACCTATTTTTTTTTTTTACCAGTTCTCTATCACAAGAGCTAATTTGTTTCACACTTAACAATGAAAAACTAATTTCAATTATTTTTTCATAGCCTATTAAAATTATATTTACAAAATTAATAATAAACTCTGACGTCAAAGCGTGGTCGTTTACATCATTATATTGATAATTTTATTTTACTACCTGTTTTCATTATTATCGTCGCAACTCTTTGATGTACCTATTATTATAGATGAATTAAAAATAGTTAATGTGGTTTTCAACAATAGATTATTTGTAGTTTTCCCTGTCACAGTTTAGTAGACCTTTGCATAACCTTCGTAATATTATTGTTATTCGAATCAGGGTGAGCTCGCATCATTACTTAAATTAGATTTCAATGGGATCATTACGCGGCTCGGTACGTGGTGGTAGACCTATCATAGTGTCACTACGTGGTCATTGTACCACAATATACCAGGGTCATATAGCTAGCGAAATAAATTAGCTAGGGAAACTCCGCCGACGTGCTGGATAAGATAAAAAGAAAAAAAAATCATTGTTTTTTTTTTGTCAACGCCTGTAGTTACTTGAAATATAAGTGTCAAAATCCGTTTTTTTTTCTGTGTAAACTTCACAGACGTGATGGGTATCGATATCTAAACCATATAAAACAAAACAAAAAAAACAAACAGATTTACTCAACTCCTTACAGTTAACTTCATTACCAGTGGTCATTAACCCCAGAGAAAAAACATCCTTTTTTTTCTTTGTTTCGTCGTGTTTAGATATCGATACCCATCACGTCTGCGGTGTATCGCTAGCTTATTATAATATATACAAGATGCCAAATACTTGCATGCTCAAGAGATTTTTGTAGAAAATTATACCAAATAAAGAATGAATGTCTGGATTTGTGCCCAATTGATGGCAATAGGCTAGCCCCTAAGCTATTATATGGTACTTAAGATACTGGCGAAATGTGGGTTTACTATCAGTAGTTACACTTCTCCATTGGAGAAATCAGGCGAGATTATGATGATACATTATGTTATTAAAGGAACGACAACTATTTGAGCCTCTTGCATTTGGAGATTTATATTGAATTTGATGATAAATAGCAATAACGGTTTCCAATAAAACAATCGAGCTGAAACAGCTGAAACCCCATTAGGCTGCGTTCAGACGACACGCGCCCGCTACGCGCTTCGTCAAGTGCTGTATTGACTGTGATCAAGGGCGTTTTTTTATTAAATAATAAGTAGTAAGTCCGTTTGGTGCCGGACGTAAAGAATAGCACCATCCATTTTCTTCCCCGTGGGTGTCGTAAAAGGCGACTAAGGGACTTACTAGAGAATGGGCACAGCGTTCTCTATGTACTTTAACACCATACTGCGATCGCCAACCCGCCTGCCAAGCGTGGCGATTATGGCAACCCCCCTTTAGGGGAGGCCTATGTCCAGCAGTGGACGTCTTTCGGCTGAAATGATGATGAATGAATAAGTAATACACGCGGGTGCGAGGCGGTGCGGGGCGTGCGCGTGGTCGGCGCGGGTTATCTGAACACGGCCTTACGGCAATAAACTGACGACCGCGAATAGCGAAAAAATCTCTTACCTTGACTGATTATCAAGTTCAACAAAAAAATCTCTCAAGGTTGTTGTTATTTTTTACATAAATATCCGGTTTTCTGTATTCTGGTAAGTTTATAATGTAAATACTTACCGACGTCAGCGTTTACACGAAGAAAAAAAAAAATCGGGCTATAAGTTATAGCCCGAAAACTTATAACCCTAGTCGATTACGAGGTGACGTGAAACCAGCTGAGAAGAGACACTGTCGGCGTGTACGGTGGCAGGGCAAGGATAGGTCGCGAACTCGCGAGTACTCGTGACGTCATAGCGGGCCCGTGCGGCTCGCGCAGGGGCATTGCTCCGAGACGTCATACATCGCCGTACACTGCCCCGCCTACTGAGCGTTCTCCACACCAAGCGATGGCTGCGCCCTTCTCTCTCTTGACCTAATTCCCCCATCGAATCTACGCGAGACACGAAAATAGGTTGCTAGCTATTTACTGCTCTAAAACGTCTATTGAACAATGTTGAATATTTATGAACGTACAACAGCGCGTTGTATTTATGCATGTCATGAAATGCAGATTAATTTTTGGAAACTAATCAGAATATATTTGGTTTATGCTCTCGTGACCCGATCGCAATGCAATGTAACCGTAAATGTAGGTCGTTTTCATAATATGGAAAAACAAAATGGGTATAGGTATGTTGTTCAAAGTGCTTAAAATTTTGTTTGATTTGCGTCATTGTGGTGGCAGTAGATTGTGGTAACTATCAGTAATTGTTACCTAATAAGTAAAGTAAGTACCAAAGTCAATGTTTAAAGGTCCCTTATACCATAAATATTTAGGTCGGTATACACATATAGTACCTTTCTAAAACTGAAAACCTATATCATTATTACTCCGAAATGTAATAAATTTAATTAAATTAAAATTCATTTATTACAGACAACTGTGATCCATATTAAATGTTAGTATTAAAAAAACAACGTATATTCTAGTATCAGAAGTAGGTAGGTACCTATAAAATAAAATACAATAATACACACTGAGGATGACCAGACAAGAAAACATCTTTCCTTCCTGAGCAACCTCCGCAAACTTAAAATAAGCATAATATATCACATGCGATTCTTAATAAATACCTGCTAGAGAATAAAGGCTTATCCAGACTGGCGCGATATCGCGGGCGCGACAGGCAGGGCGACACTTTTCATGAAGTTTTCATAGTAATTGAGCTACTAATGTCACGTCGCCCTGTCGCGTCACGCCTGTCTGCGGGAGCCTTAATGATCTTGACTATAGTTGTAGGTATATGCCCGAGTAATACAGGGTGGCAGGGACATCGACGCGTGACCGCGGATTCAGTAGGGAGTACATGATACGAACGTTATTAAAAAAAAAATAGCTGTTCCATACATTTTGAACGCGTAGGTATTGCACTTTTGTAGGAAACTGCGGTTATTTGTTTAATAACTGGCGATATATTTCAACGCAGGGGTGCCCAGAATCATGTACCTACTGAATCCGTGGTAACAGGTTGTGCTGCCACCCTGTATGTATACATAACGAGTAGTGCCTGTTTCTCAAAGATACCGAGTTACCTGTTTGACAAAAATCGATATTTTAATTAATTCGGTATTTTGACTAAACTTAGCACACGAAGCCTCTAGGCTTCGCACGAACATTCTGGAACTAACTACCTATTGGTATAGTATCGTGTTTTTCGCTAGGCATTCTCATTTCCGTCCCATCAGTACATACTTATTTTGTCAAGATACTAACATATTTTTTGTGACTAAACTTGTACGCTCTCATGGCGCGGTTAGATTTTTATTTGAATCCAAGCCAATCCCCATACGATAACGGACTTGTTATTTTTGCTTGATATTTTGTGCTGAGGATAGTTACAGACTACAGAACAATAAAAAACAGTTCATACCTTTATCTAAGTGTAGGCTCCTGCAGACTGGCGCGACGCGACACCTGTAGAACAATAGCGTCGCGCCAGTATGCACGAGCCTCACAAATACCTATTATATAAAAAGTCCTCCAGACTTGATAACTCTAAGTAGTATTCACCGAGTGTCATTAAACCTCCATTGACATTGCATTGACACGGTGTAAGTTTCTAGAGTGTTCAAGAGCAATAATCGCATGGCACGTTCAATTAATGTCATTCAAGAATTGCATGCAAGTATTTACGCGCGTGCGATTTCCATGAAATAGCATACAATAATGAAATGCAAGTTTTGCCGTATAGAGTTATTTATGATACTAGTGCGGTAAGTTGGTTTTTACAGACGAGTAGACGAATGGTCGAGGGCTTACCATAGTCACGAGTTTGTAAATACCAATTTCCGCACTTGTGTCTTATAACGTTTTTCAACACATTTGCGAGAATGGTACAATAGGTAATGAAACAAGCCATCAAAACATTTTCAGAGAATTATTGAGTATTTCTTCGAGTCTTCCATGTTATAAAATTGTTGTTAATCATTAAATAGCGGTCTCGCGATTTTGGCGACAAGAGAACATTTTCTGCAATTGGCGCCTCATTCAAGATACTCTTATTATTTTGTTTGTAAATATCAGTTGGAAACTCGCAACAATCTTTGACGTTTCTAATATGAAAATGGCGCCACGTGCGCGTGGTGAAAATCATTTTCTCTTTAAAAATAAGGTGAGATAAACGTATTGAGCAAAAGCGCTTCCAAAGAGGTGCGATCATTTAGCTTATTTTATTCTCGTAATGTGAAACTCCTTTATGGAATTCTTATACATGTCCCGGAATTAACGTACAACCTCTTAAGGGGTCATTGTACTCATCAGTAAGAACAACTTAGAGACCAAACTAGAAATCGCGAATAAAAAAATCTGATGTTCCCTACATTTATGTTCGAATAACTCGTCAAAATGTAGGGAACAGCAGATTTTCATCATAAGAACTCCTCAACAATTACCGTCCCAGCATCGGGAGAAGAAAATATAATATTTTGTAAAAGATAATGAGCAGCATTAGGTAGGCTAACTTAGATAAATTACAAAATGACCCAGTAAAAAGTGAAAAATAAAAATGAACTTTTTACAAAAAAAAACAGGCTTCCAAAAACACTATAGGTACCTACAAAGTAAAAAATGACTTTAAATTCGGAAGTCGGTGGCAAAAAACTAAAATACAGATCCAAAGAAACCTACTTCCGAAATTAAAGTTATTTTTGACTTCGTAGTGTTTTTGGAAGTCGGTTGTTTTTTTTTTGGTTTAAGTGTTTTATACTATGACCCATCGTCGCGTGCGTATGTAGATTTACCGAAACACGGTAGAAATTCCCGAAACCAAGCCTGCCAAAACCAACCAAAGCCCGTCCATTACTACTCATTTGATTAACTGTTCCTAATATATATATTCAAATAAACATCAATGGACCAAGGTGAATCGCAAAATTGTTAAAATGTTCATGAATCAGCTGAATGTAGGCACTGGATACAGACGCCATTCATGTACCTACCTACGGACATACTTCAATCAGGTCATAATTATAACCAAGCTTTATTTAATTACTGCCTTTATCATCCTGGTTCTATAAGGATAACTTTGTGCAGGAATGTTCTAAGGGGCTAAGAATTAAACAATAAATATTGAAAACGCAGACTAACTGCAAACATGGGATGCAATAAGATTTGAAGAGACACATTTGACTGCGAAATTCCTGCGCAAGTATAAGCAAACTTTTTGACTGCATTGGAATAAAATAAGCCTTATTGCAATGAGATTGATGATTATTTTCATATTGAACAAAGCAATAAACTCGTCACAACTGTGGTTTAGTACCTTGTTTGTTTGTTTTAGTGTTTAGTTCTGATAGGTGGGACAGCATACACACCATACTGGGACATTGGAATTGGATACGCCTACATGCCACTGTGGCGTAGTAATTAATAGTTTGTGTTGTTTTCTGGTAGATTTAAGTACTAACACTAGTTTCTAAGTCGTGTGTATACTAATAAAATGAACTATTTACGGGTCTGTTTTTTTTTTATAATATTTTGTAGGTTATTCGAGAAAAATATTACAAATAATTTAAATTGTCTGAAATCCATGTTCAGTCTGAAATGATGGCACTAGCACTTCTGTGACTCGTAGTTTCTCGTAGGCGATAAAAAACATTTCTACAAAAGATTCAACCGGCTTCCAAAAGAAAAAAAAAGAAAAGATATAATTGTAATTTTATTTCTTCAAAATTCGTCATTAATTTTCTCTATTTTATTTTTATCCTGGTTAAACCTAGTTATATGTGCATGCTGTGGTCTCCTGTAATTGAAGGAGCACACTTACAATAACCTTTTTTATTATTGTGATTTATATTGTATAAGTGTATCATTTGTGATCCTAAATAAATAAAACACTAGAGTGCAAAATAACTTTAGTTTCAGAAGTCGATGTCTTTGGATTTATTTTATTTCTTGCCAGTTACCACCGACTTCCGAAACTAAAGTTATTTTCCACTTTTTAGTTTTTTCTTTTTGGAAGCCGGTTATGTATCGTTTGCAATAAGTTTTTTATTTTAATTTTTTTTGTTGTGGTTTCACGAACTTCGTGCGCCTAAATGCTCAGCAATTTATTTAATTTTCCGTACACGATTTTACCCATTCACAATATATGTAGGTACTGTTCCTCGATGAGGAGTTATATGAGATATCTTCGAAGTAAGTACATGACCACCGATAGGTCGTCCAACAATTTTCTTTGATCTTCAGTACAATAATCAAATCACACTACGTGCACTGTTCATTATTGAGGAGTTCCATTGTCTATATCAGATCTTCAAAAAAATTAAATGGGATCACACCACCCCACCCTTTCAAACAAAAACATTCAAAATCGGTCCATAATTGATGTAAATATCGATGAACACACATGAAAGATTTTTGCCAATCTTTGTATACGTGCACTCTGTGGGTTCATATACGCAAAGGGCGTACAACACCCTCAGAGTTCATTAGAATGCCTTTAGAATGTTGTTGGATCTTCCACGTTACTGCAGTGCATCAGGAATGTTTGCCGGAGCACATACTGAAGGTTACACGCCGATAGCACACCTCCGCCGTGAAACCATAGCAGCGAAACCGTAGTAGTTCAATTCAACTGGCTCGTGTCATTCTCCGCTACTGGCATCCGTTTCGAGTAGCGGAACATGACGCGAGCCAGTTCTACCAGCGTCAGTACCGTCCTGCGAAAATGGATCACGACCATTTTCGCAGGAGTGCGAGGGAGCGTCAACGGCATTCTGAAGGTCACCAGTGATAAGCCGTGTTGCGCCAGAATTGCGCATTGGGTGCATGTACATGTGCATGTACCCGGTGCGTCATGTGAGTGCAACAGATATATGAATTGAAATTTTGAGCTGTATTTGTTACTTACATAGTTTGTAGTGTGTATAACTAAAGAAAAAAACATACAGACGAACATAGAACCTTCACCTTTCTTGAAGTCGGTTAAAAGTACAATAATGCCAACTAGATGAGCCTAAGCTACTATTACCGCTCTAATCATGCGTAGAATGAGACTTTTCAATACTTACCTATTTATTATTATCTTATAATTATAAATTAATATCTTATTATTTAATACTCTCATCTTGCCCTATAAGAAACAGTTAAAAGGGTTTTCCCATCCCTGAAACCGGAAATGCGGTGAACGTTAGTTAATATTCTATTAACGGTGGATGTAGGTAATTCAATTGCAGTTTTTACCTACTTGCGGCTTAGGTTTTTAAACTATAAGATTAAAATAATATTTTATATTTCAATGTAAAATTATTATTTAATTTTGCGACACACTTCTCGAAATAAAATTATTTCAATTAGGTAGTCCTACTTAATAACTATTAGAAAGAAAGAAAGAAAGAAAAATGCGTTTATTGGCATTACAGCAAAAAATACACCATAAAACTATAAAAAGCAGAAAACAATTATTATAATGCCAAAAGGGCCTCAGCTCAGCATAATGTCAGATGACAACCTGACGCTGGTGATTAGTGAAAAGGAATGATGTGATAATCGATTTTTATTATTATTGTTTCAGCCTTCAGGCTTGCTAGAGAACCCGCTGTCGTACAGTTGTATGCAGGAAGTGTACTGCATCTCACGTTGGGATCCTGCCAGAAAGTACTGCCTCAGAATAGTGATGCCTCACGGATCTCTGCTCTTGCAGGTTTGTTATTCTTAGTAATTTGTGGGTACCTACTGGATCATTCCTGCTAAGGCTTCAACAGACTGGTGCGATATCGCGGGCGTGACAAGGGTCGCGCTGCCTGTCGCGCCCGCGATATCGCACCAGTTCGTAGGAGCCTTTACCTACATAGGTACCTACTGGATAATTCCTGTTACCTAAGTACATAGGTATCTACTGGATCTGTCCTGTTACCTTCATAGGTACCTACTGGATCTTTCCTGTTACCTAGATAGGTACCTACTGGATCATTCCTGTTATTTACATAGGTACCTACTGGATCATTCCTGTTACTTACATAGGTACCTACTGGATCATTCCTGTTAAGGCTTCTACAGACTGGTGCGATATCGCAAGCACGACAAGAGTCACGCTGCCTGTCGCGCCCGCGATATCACACCAGTTTGTAGGAGCCTTTACCTGCATAGGTACCTACTGGATCATTTCTGTTACCTACTGGATCATTCCTGTTACCTAAATACATAGTTATTTACTGGATCTGTCCTGTTACTTACATAGGTACCTACTGGATCATTCCTGTTACCTACATAGGAATAATACAATATGTTCGCGCTTATCTAGTTTAACTAAACAATAACTCACCATGACGTTCTTTATTCTAGGCAAACGATGCTTATACACGGGACCAATGGTATCATTCCATTATATGGAGGGTGAGTTGACTTTTGTATTTCCTTCCTGTTGTGGTTATGTCTAATTGTTTACACATAGTACATATTCTAACAATTGCGTTTATTTTTCAGAGAAATATGATAAGGTACAGGAATTTTCTAACAAAGACTGTGAGAAGAGAAGTCGTTTTAAAAGAGTTGAAGGTAAATATGAAAAAAATATTTATTTATAGTACTTAGTTTATATCAATACAATGTAATATATTTATTTATGTTGTTTATTTTATTTCAGAATATGGTGGATTTCGTCATGACCACGCCTTTACAAGACGACAGTGTGACGCGTGCGCCTCTTCAGATCCTCACAGATTTACTCTCCGAGGTATAATTATGAACCAATACACAAATATTTTAGTAACTAAGCAAAAAATACGTGAATAAACTTTAATCTTATGAACATCGTGTGCAATAAGTAACACACCTATGAAAATCTTCCATTTTCATGTAAACACAGATATAGGTTTATTTGTATGAATCCACTACATGAAATGTGATTCGTGATCTCCTCATGTAATCGATTGACGTAGGTACTCGGCTCAGATTATAGAAAGAAGCAGATAGACCGCGCGGAACACCGAGAGTGCGGCCATCAAAGCAAATACAAATTCAAAAGCGAATACAATCTCGATTCAGTACAGCACGAAGGGTCGCATCGTTAGTACGTCACGGGCTCTAACAGATAATTTCAGAATAATGCCGTCTTGTATTTTTAAACATTGTAAAAACTGTTCCCAAAAACAAAAGAAATAAGATGAAGTATCTTTCATAGGTAAAATATTGATTATTTGTCTATTTGGATTTATTTTACGTGTTTATTGTTAGTGATATCTTGAAACACAAAACCTTAACAAAAATCATTCGGTGTTGCTAGTTTATATTGAAACATTTACCCCTAAGTTAGGAAATAAGTATAGGATACAGGAGTATCGATTTACAAAAATATTTATTTTGATAATAGTGTTTTATTTATCGTCTTTTCTGGTCGGTATGTCTATAAATAAATAAGTATGTATGTGTCTTCGTAAGTGTAACTAGTTAATGGATTTTATAATACTTATTACATCAGTCGATTTGATATATCATGGGATATATGACGGCACCATAAAGTAAATATAGCTACCAAAAACAATAAAATGTTGGTGTCTCAAAATAAAAATATATCGCAAATGTATCGTATAAATGGTATTGTTAATTTGACGTATACTGTTATTAAAAACAACTGATTTAAGAAAAAAGAACTTTGTTTTTTTCATGTAATGAAATAATATGGCTAATTTTTTCATTATCCTGGCAACCGTACACACACATAGAGGCACCTGTTCTTATAGTGCTGTCACGTGGCTGTAACGCACACATGTCTACAAACGGGCCTCACTTTATTGTTCCGCGCGGTCTATCTGCTTCTTTCTATAATCTGAGGTACTCGGTATCTAACACCAGATATTTACACTCACGTATGCTATTCAATCGTAGCCGCCATAACTGTGCTATTTCCACAAATATTTAATATAATCTTAGTAAAGAATGAAAAAAATAACCATTTATGACGGAAGCTAATGTTTCTCGTTCCTATCACAAATCATGCAGAGCACATGTGGTCAAATATTGACGTTCGCATTACATATGTGTACATTTGTAATGCATAGAAGATGCATAAAAAATATTTGCTCAAAACATTATTTGTATCTTTATAAAAAAATGGCTACTAATGACGGATTCTGGGTCCAGTAACACATCACAGGGGTTATTGTACATTCGCCACTAGCAGCAGTGATCCGAAAATAATAATAACAGCTTCATTATATCTAAAAACACAGTACAGTTAAATAATGTGTTGCTGGACGAAGAAATTAGTCAGACAATTAATAATTAATGAATACCTAATTAATGTCAATTATGCTCACATGTGCGCCTAAAAAAATGGAGCATAATTATTTATCTTGGACTGTAATCCATAAAGCGAATAGCCAGAATAAATCATAAAACTTAAAACTATGTCAGCGACCAGCGTAAAACACTACAATATACGAGTAAAACTAGGTAACATTAGTTTCAGGTTTTCATTTACCCGTCTATTAAATAGGTACATTGTATGGTGTTCGTACGTCATAGCTCGAACCCATTAAATTTTCAGCATGTATTTTTGTAAGTAGGTAAGTACCTAACTACTTGTACACTATTTGGCAAGGTTATGAGTTAACGTCACTGCGGCGCGTATTTACTGCAGTTCTAAACAATTTATATTACCTACAGAATGAAGAAATACCCAAGTACATCGCTTTCCAAAAAAAATACTTCTGGTTGACTCATCAGTCTTTTAGTAGGTGTCCGTCTGCCAAGTGTTGATATTAGTGACTTTACCTACTTTGTTTAGTGGGCCATATGCCTTTAGGGGCAGGAGCTAACTAACTCAACATAAAAGACTAGGTACTTGATACATATTATTAACCTTAACAGTATGCGTGGACGTCAGTCAGGAGGCAAGGCAGTCTGCAGAATGTAACGCGTTAGAATCTCGATTATTTCCTTGTAGGTTTCTCACGACAGCCATCGCACAGTACAAACTACGTAGTTACGTAGTTATCATTTTGGGGTCTGTCTCGATCCGCTTTCTTAATGACGCACGCTGTAACGCAACACTCGGTACACAAAACAACGAAATCAGAGATTGACTCATTAAAATTTACACTTTTTTCAGAATAAGGAAAGTGCCGACTGGGAGGAGTGGGCAGAGAACGTGACGAGTGCTGCAGCGCCGTTGTTGGCGGAGCGGTGTGCGGCGGGCGACCTGTGCGCGCTGCTGGCGCGGCTGTGTCGGCGGCGCCCGCGCGCTGCGCCCCTGCCTGCGCTTGCTCCACCCGTCCGCCGGGTGCTCACACGCAACGTCGACTTCGCTAGAGCCCCAAATGCAAGGCGGCTTGTAAGAGATTATATCAGGTAAAGGCACACTTTTTCAGTTTTCAGGGTGTTCAGGTGTACTTTTTTACTCAACTGAAGTTGAGTTTCAACAAAAAAGTATTTTTCATGGCTAGGTTCTATTTACCTATCAACTGATTTACCTACTCTTCGAAACTGGAATAACGGTAGACAGACAAATCACTATTTGGACAATAGTGCTTTTTATACAATGTGTTCCAAAATTCAAGGGCACCAGACGCTGGCCCTGCTCATCACTACCCGAGATAAATAATGCAAAAAAATAAATTGAAATCCGAACATCGTCTGGTGTCCGCTTATCGTTGAATTTTGGGACACGTTGTATAGGTACTTATTGTGTAAATTACGTCATTATAGAACTCTCTATAATCTGATGAAAAGTAATTGCCATAGTAAGGAACCATTAGTCTTCCACCGTATCACTTACTGCTGCAATGCTTCACTTTCTGCAATGTCCATGAAGTCCCCTTTAGACTTAGCAAAAAGTTCTTTGGAAAACCTAAGTACATTTTATTCCAGTCATGTTAGTGACCTGCATAGCATTGTACCAGCACTGTAACCTCATTTGGTTACAATACACATTATTAATTGCTTTTAGCAAAGCTAATCAATTCGAGTACTTAATGACGTCAATCGATTTTACGATAATGTTTAGCTATAGATCGGTCCTCGAGCTCACTGGGTATTTGATCATAAATGAAACTGATGGTTGTTTGTTAAAAATACGGCCAATAACGAAGCGTAATATCTAGGCTAACGTTAGTAAAATTGCACAGTTTACTAGCGCTGCCACTGGTTTGCAAAACAATTCGATATTGATTTAAATATAGAAACTGGGCATAAGTTATTCATAATCGAGACGTATAAATAGCGCAGCAGCCGACTAGACGTTCGAAGACTCTATTTTAGGTTTGCTTAATTAATCGATTTGAATCTCGCATATTTAGGCAAGCGCGAGCATCTACCAATATGTCACCTCATGGTTATTGATATGTAGTATGATTGGTACTATTTTGGTCAACTGATCAAAACAGCCATTGGAAAAACAACATATTTACTAAACAAATTGATTACGCTTGCAAAAACTGGCCACCAGCCAGTTCCGTCACTCAGTAAATTACGGAACTGACAAACACCTGAAGTGAGGTTGTTAGGTACAGCAATAGTCCCAGGTCGCACACTTTCCTTAACGAAGGTTTTACGACCTTGCGAATTCTCGTTACACATTTGTAAATACATGAAAAAGTTGTTTTATTTGGATCTTTCTTTTGTCTGCAGTGCCTTGAGCGCGCACAACTCGGGTAGTTCCCTGGTTCGTCGGTTCGTGGAGGTGACACACGGGAGCCGGGCAACGTGCCCGTACCCTCGGGCGGCCCCCAACCTGGCCGCCGTCGCGCTGGCCGCTTTAGATGACTACTACCGCGACACCGCCACCCCGCACGTCTGCGATGATAATGAGGATGAAGTTCTATGTTTTGCAGATATCTTAGAGCACATGTAAGTTTGACTAATCGCATTGTATCTGTTCTGTACCACTTTAAAAAATATGCTTGGGCATTTAGTACTATTTTATGCGCAGAATCGTAAGTCCTACCTGCATACCGAAAATTTACACTAGAGCTACACCGATCTTTGATCAGGACATTTTTAAAAACAGAGAGAACTAGAATTGACTTGTCTTTTAATTTTCAGGTGCGAATATGAGGATTGGCTCGTCGTAGTAGGCGCAGTTCTGCAGCCAGTTCCATTATGTGCGGGTGCCATGAGCTGCCCGCGCGTCGCCGCGCGGCTGGGCAAGTTGCTGCGCGCGCTGGCGCACGACCAGCGCTGCGCGGCGCACGCGTGCGTGGCGCCCGCGCGGGCCGCGCGCCTGTGCCCGCCGTCGTGGCTGCGAGCAGCAGCACCTTCCGACCCGTTGCTCGCTCTGCCAAATGAAGATTTGTGCCAGATTTGGGGAGATATGGTAAATTGTTTTTATTACTCAGACGGTCACCTCTTTTAACTTAGATTTACTGGAAGGGATAATATTGTCAATTATCATTTTCAGCTTGGAAGCCTACTAAATTGCTGCTGTAAACGGAAAAGTTTTCTGCAGAGTATGAGCAAGCAACTCCCAGATTTTGTTCTAGTCGCTTTAACTGCTCACGTGAGTACCT
Organism: Tiliacea aurago; assembly: GCA_948098905.1. Classification (NCBI taxonomy): domain Eukaryota; kingdom Metazoa; phylum Arthropoda; class Insecta; order Lepidoptera; family Noctuidae; genus Tiliacea; species Tiliacea aurago. Next base: position 14,566,853 of record OX402577.1, read on the forward strand.
ACAGACCCTTCGTAATTTTAATAATATGACCGTAATAAGATAATAAGATGTAGATATCTGTTCCAAAACTAACAATATTTTCTTTTTCTTACAGCCAGCTGCTATTGAGGCTCTATGTTTATTTTTGGAATGGGAAGTCACGACTGGAGAGCAAACTCAGTTGGAAATCATTGCTGCACTGCAAGGCACCGAACTTGGCCAGAAATATTACAAGGATTTGTGTGAAAGACAGCAAAATTTACAACGGCTGGTGAGTTCTAAACATATCTGCTAGACAATGGGCTAGTGTTTTTTTGCTAGTGTTTTAGTATCAGTACTAACTGCCAGGCAGTGGAATTTTAGGCACAACTTTTTTGTAAAAAAAATAAGAGCTCTATAAAGGGCTTCTACATCTCGTAGTTGGTGTGTGGCAACTTTGTGTTGTATCAAACAGTCATAACGTCGCATGCATATCTCATAAAACACACTGTTTACAATCGGCGTATTATATTTCAGCAATCAGAAGGCGGTCCCCGTCGCCTGGCCTTGCCGGTGCGTGCGACCGACGCTGACGTGGCCGAGCTACTGGACGCCGGCGCTCTCGGCAACCTCGAGTGCCTGTCTCTCGCTTTCACCAGCGTCACCAGCGCCTGTGCACATCATCTCATTAAGGTATGTCATTAATACTGTGACGCACAAACAACACCTGTTTACTCAGAAAAACATGTTTACAGAAAATACTCATGACCGTTACATTAAGGAAACATTTTTTTTTATTAAAAGTAAGCAAAGTCCTTGACACTTAACTGACCTACCCTTTAATTTTGTCACAATCTTGATTAATTATAACATTAACGATAATTTAGACTCATCGAAATATAAGTATTAAGACCGGTTAAAAATGGGTTTAAATTCATATAAAACATTATTGCTACAGCTGCCATCTCTACGCTACTTGAACCTGTGGGCTACAAAGTTTGGCGACAGCGGTGTCCAACTGATTTCTGAGCATCTTCCGAAGCTTCAGGTCCTGAACCTTTGCGAGACGCCTGTTTCCGACAAAGGAATAGAGGCATTATCAGGTAACCATAATTTTTGCCCATATAACTATTACCTACTTTTGAACTAAAGCCAGCCAAGTGCATGTTGAACCACACTCAATGAAAATAGTTTGGATGAATTTACCCCAAAAACAAATTTAACATTTTAGTTTAAAAACATGTTTTCCCATACATCGATAAACATCACGGTCAATTCTCCGACTGCAAATGTAAGTTGGTCGACTATTACTTGTTAATTTGTAAAGCATAAAATAGCTCTTTTAATTTCGTTATAGGTACAGGGTGGATTTTTGAAATGGGGCAGTAAGGGCAGCTACCTTAACCGTTATAGCTACAGGAAAACGGTCTTAAGAGACTGTCCTTAACTTTTTGAGAAACTTTGATCTGCATTCACAAATATTGAAAAAAATGTACAATCAGCAGGAAAATGGGCAATTTTGACATAAACTTTTTTTTATGCTAATCGATCCTCTTTTTTATAAGGATCAAAACCACTATCAGACCAATTGAGGTTTGAGTACTAGAAAAGTCATAAATCGCAATCGCATTTTTTACCATTGGTAAACTGGCCGCTACAAAAAAGATTAATCGTAAAACAAAAACAATAACTTCTACTTGGGTGTTATTTCAAACCTCAATTGGTCCAATAGTGGGTTTTGATCCTTATAAGAAAGAGGATCGATTGGCAGAAAAAAATTTTATGTGAAAATTGCCCATTTTCCTGCTGACTGTAATTTTTTTTCAAAATCTGTGAATGCAAATCAAAAATTCTCAAAAAGTTAAGGACAGTCTCTTAAGACCGTTTTCCTGTAGCTACAACGGTTAAGGTAGCTATCCTTACTGCCCCATCTCAAAAATTCACCAAGTATATAAACTACTGCCCTGATTATCACATAACCAAAAACAACCACTTAGCTGGCAGGGCTCATGTTTGTTAGAGTCAAGTGTGTGTCCCAAGTCCCGACACACTTGACTGTCACAAAAATGAGCACTTATTACGCAAACGGATCCCTGAATTGAAAAATGGTTTACACAACCCTGCAATTTTTTTAACGGCCTATCCAACGATACCTCACACTATGGGATACACCAGGAAAACAATATCATCCCCACTTTACATACAAATTTTATTTTACGACTTTGTGCCGTGATTAATATGTATACCCATGCCAAATTACAGCATTCTAGTACTAAGAGTATCTGAGCTAAGCCGGGGACAGACAGACAGACGGACGGACATGGCGAAACTATTTTATTCCTTGTTTCCTACGGAACCCTAAAAATGAGCAATAAAGTAGGAGCCACGAGGGGCGATACTTAAATGTACCTACTCTCCGGCGTACCCAGGGCATTAAGAAGCTGACAACAGGGAAACCGCTGACACTGTCAGACTGCATACAAAAGAAAGAGAAGCGCGATGACACAACGCTTGTAATTTATTGCAAAATATGAAGTAATTATTTATTTACTCAAAAATTAGTTGTGTAATCGAAAATAAAATCAACCAAGTTCTGAATACAAATCAGACGTTCTTGTTATTAATTAAATACCAACCGTACGTTGATATTTAATACAGATATTTTGGATTAAAACTCAAAGTAAAGGTTTAGTTAACCGTTCATTTGTATCGAGATTTTTTTCTATACGTAACAACCAAGTTCTGAGAAATATGTTCAAGAATAACATATATATTTTCCGCTACCATAAACTATATAGATTTGACAATTGTTTTGTTTAAGACAAGCCTACTTTTATCATTTGCCTCTTGTCAGCGCCTTAAGCCTCGCTGCCATTTAGCTGCCTGACGCCACGACATGAGCTGTTCTCACATATTTCGTATTGTTAGAAGAAAACGAGAAGTGGCCAATTATAGCCTGGAATTTCGATCCAAAAATGAATTAGGCTCTCTTTTCAGGTCTCTCGAACTTGCGGCGTCTTAACCTGAACAGCACCAAATTATCGGCCGAGGCATTCGAAGTCCTGCGCCAGCGCCTGCCGCAGCTGCAGGAGTACGACATCCGGTACACGGAGGCCTGGTGACAGCGGGCTGCCGCTCGGTCTCCATCCACTTCCACCATTTAGATTCACATACGATCTCAAAGCGCTTTATCCCAGTATTACAATGTTCAAATAAGTCAAATTTGCACAAGGATACCAAAAATATCCAACATCTGAATATTGTTAAGTTCCATTATTTCCTTTTTTGTCAATATTACTCTTTTTTATACATTTTTACATGCTGTGTTATTCGATAAGATTAAAAGGTAGGCTCATGAAATCCTGACATTGATATTATCTTACTGTGTTATCCATTAACATTGCATTTTAAATCCTATTGCCAGGACCAGCGGGCTAATTGCGTAACACACTATCAGTAGGAATCGGTTTCTATTTGACAATTCAACAACATTCATGACGTTATTTACGTTGTTGAGCAGACAAATTTTTCTAACATATGAAGCAATGGATTAGCAATATACTTCAAAATCATTCCGATTCAAACTGTGTTACGTAATTAGGGGGCTGGTTGCCTCATAGACCTAATTTTGTACAGCAACAACATTGATTAATTGCCGACTATTCCGTTCTTCAATCAGCCTCTATAATAAGTAATCTATTCGAATTAAACTTGATTACTTAGGTGAGTTATTTAAAATTAAACTTAGTACGTACTCGTACAAAAGAAGTCGCGGTCCAATATTGTTTTTATTTCTCAAATTTGGACTACAAAATCAAACGAGCATTTGTTTTAATTAAATTAAACTTAGTTTAAGAACCTAATGTTATAAATATAAACAAACCATCTGCCATGTAAACGCTTTAGGGTTACAACAGCCACTATGTGTTATTTAAGATTATTTATTTATTATAAACACCAGCATTTTAGGTAATAAGTATAGTTAGAAATAATGCTTTAAAATTTAGTATCTTAGAATTTGTAACGAGTCTTTGGGCTGTGAGAAAGAGAACCAACAGGTAAATGCGTAATTGTCGCGAGTTGAAATGTTCTATTTATTGTTTCTTTTTTTTTTACTTGCATTATCTGTTTCTAGCATAGTCCCTCTAAACTAAATCAATATTTCAAATTAATAGTTGACGATGTATTCGTAAAATACTTAATCATAATTGATTGCACTACGTATAATAATGTTGCAGGATGATAAATATTGAATACCTACCTATTTATTTGGTTATTTAAAACTACCACTGAACTATCCGTTAGTACGGTAGATATAATTAGAAGTGGTGTCATGATTTCCGGCCTAACCTATCTAAAAAATATTTCAGTAAGTACATACTTAAATAAAAATAAAACACTGTTTTAGCTATAAATCCACACATTTTAGTGACAGTGACACACCTATGTACACTATATCGTTCCAGTATTTTGTAAATTTGATCTTTTCGACCTATAAAACTAAAATTCGTCATTAGAAAATAATTAAAATGTTACTCAATTCTATAATAATAGATGGATTGGCAGTGTCGTGTCACCGGAACTTGTAGGCCGGAAACTGTTCGTTAGATAACACCAAATTATCCTATAAAACACCAATTATGTTGACATATTAGATACAACCCACATTGCTAGATATAAAATTGAATTGCGCTACACAATTGTAATTTTGTTCTGACAATATCCCAACCAATTCGCAAGATCTTGCACACAAGTATAGTATAGTTTAACGAGATGTGAACTGAATTACTGTTATTGAAATTATGTCATATAAAGAGATACAAGACTTATCCACCGTGCGAAGGCAGAAGTGTGAGTTTTTAATAAAATATTAAAATATTTTTATGCCTTATTATTTTTTAACCCTTTAGACGGTAACATAATATGTCGTGGTTCGGTCCGGAGGGCGAAAACACTTCTCTCCGTGCGTACTTCAATTAAATATTTAAAAATACTTCCCGGTGTCCCCATGGTTTGGTTTTACATTCAAAAATATGTTTCCCGCGGTTTTTTTGCAATTTTCAGGTCACACTGACCTGAAAATTGCAAAAAAACCGCGGGCTACCTTAAGAAATCCAGCAAAACTATTTACTACGTAGGTAGATACAGATGTACCTGCCTACTTCATATCTCAAGAAATTTAAAAAAAAAATTTTTTGGGAGAAAATTTTGGTCAAGACCGAAATTTTGTCGGATGCATGCCCGAATTCAGGTAGGTAGAGTCATTCGAATACATACATAGCTGAATGCGGGCTAACGACCATCACGTGTAGGCAACTGTACCGGTACTCGAAAAATATATAAATATTATGATTTTTGTGGACATTACGAGGCAGGGTTGATTTTTAGGGTTCCGTACCTCAAAAGAAAAAAACGGAACCGTTATACTATGTTACTTCGTTGGCTTGTCAGTCTGTCAAGATGATGACCAGACCCTACTGATGGCGCCCGTTCACGAATTTGACGCATGGATAGCACCATTCAGCTCAATCATTTTGAAGGGAGCTAAATGATCCAACACACCCGCTACCATCAGCGAGACATTACAGCGAGCACAACATACTCTCAGCCGCCAGGCACATTTTAGTAAGTACCTACTCACACATGTGCTATGCAATCATATAATACTAAGAGATTGAATTTCTACAATGCAAAGATAGTTTTTGAAATCTTCAGCAGCTCCAACAGTATTTCCAAATGCTTATCAATTAGTTTTTGCGCCCTTGTGGAGTAGGACCAGCGTAGAGCCAAGCATTTTTATCAGCGATGTAAAACCCCTACTTATAATATGCTTGCCCAAGGGGCAAATCTTTAGCTAAAAAATTACTACAGGATAGCTAATAGAATATAGTTCGATTGTCTTTCTTAAGAGTATAGTATGCCTCAAGATATCTTCAAGAATGCTAGTAGATACACTAAAGTACAAGTGGGCAACGACCAGTTCAAAATTCAACGGTGAAAATTGGCCGCTTTGGAAGTTTGAAACACGAGTGTCGAGGATTATTTCATATTGTTTTGGGGACAAGGAAAAACCGAAAGGTGACTTATCAAAAGAATGTGAAGAGTTGGGTGCGCTGGACGCAAAAACCCCATAGGACGCCGGCTTATTGTAGCTTTTCCAAAACAAGTAGCCGAGGCGAAATAGTTCATGGCGATGTTTGTGACCATTTAGAGGAATTATCCATTGGGGGCTCACTCTACTTTCTACTACTGAAGGATGACTATTCGCATTTTCGATCTGTATATTTTTTGAAAGGGAAAAGTCAGGCAACTTCAAAAATTCTAATTTACCTCGCTCTTTGCGAAAATGAAAGACACCCTGTTATGATATTGCGCACGGATAATGGTGGTGAGTTTGTTAATTCTGAATTGAAACGTTTATTTGAGTCGAAGGGATTGCATTTTATAGCACCAGACGTCCGTCTCGTACACTTCTGCCCAAAACGGAAAAATTTAACGCGAAATGCGTAAGACATGGCAGCCGCTCGTACCCTAATGAAAGCGAGTCAAGTTCAAAACAATTTATGGGCGGAGGCTGTAAATACTGCTATCTACGTTATTAACAGAACAGGAGTAATTTTGCAAGAAAATAAAACGCCATACGAGCTCTTTTATCAGAAACAGTTTGATATGTCTTGTTTAAAATACGTTTTCGGCTCTGTAGTATGGGCTCATATTCCAAAACAACGGCGGCGTAAACTGGATAGTAAGAGTAGAAGAGGTTTATATTCGTTGGATATGGCGAAACTACAAAAGACTACAAGATATTTTATCCTGAGAGTAAAACTTTTTCCTTTGAAAGAGAAATAATTTTAACGCCTCACCATGAGCCAACAAATCTCACAGGAAAAATAGTGGAACTTATTGACACGGTGAATTTCGATGTCGTTGATCTACGTGCTGCTGCGTCAGCACTTTCATCAGGTTTGCATACGGTCAACCATGAACAAAATGTGACATCAAGTTCAGATACGTACGTCTCATATACTGATGCTGAGGATGTACCTGTTGATAACTCCGATTGTCGTGAGAGTGAGAATATGGTTGATGACAGCGCTACTTCAAGTGCAGCGAACAGTGTTGATACGATGGTTTTGCGACCAAGAGCAAATTTAAAACCACCTATTTCTCTACAGGATTATGACACTTCATATTTTACTTTTTTAGATTCTGAGGAACCTACGTCCTTAAAAGAAGCTAATCTTCCCCAAGTGCCTTAAAATGGGAGGAGGCCATGGAGATAGAAATTAAGGCTTTGTCCGATAATCAGACTTGGACATTTATTGACAAATCTGAAGACGGTGTGTTGACTGTAGACAGTAATTGGGTATTTAGAATAAAACGCGACGAAAATAATGTAATTACTCAGTATAAAGCAAAATTGATAGCGAAGGGATTTATGCAAACTGATGTTGACTTTAATGAAGTGTATTCCCCGGTAGTTATATTGGTGAGCGTGTGACCTTGCTGTCAATTTCGTGTAACTACGATTGGCCCGTTCACCAAATGGATGTTTGTGTAGCTTTCCTTCACGGAGAAATAAAAGAGGATATATACTTAAACTTGCCTGAAAATTTTGACGTACCAGTTAGCAAAACCTGTAGAAGTCTTTACACGGTTTAAGACAAGCGCCACGTTGTTGGTATGACAAGTTTCATAATTTTATTATCGGTCAGAATTTTCATAAATCTTGTAGTGATCAATGTTCGTATTGTTCTAAAAATTATAATAATACGGTTTACGTTTTACTTTTTGTGGACGATATTTTAATCACAGGGTTTGGTATAGTAGTACAAAAACTAAACTTTATACAAAAAAAAAATTACCGAGTTCCAAAAAAAAACATTACAACGTGAAAAATAACCTTAATTTCGGAAGTCGGAGTATTTGGATCTATTTTAGAATTATGTTACCGACTTCCGAAATTAAGGTTATTTTTCACGTTGTAGTGTTTTTTTTAGGGGGAAGTTTGCAATTTATTTATCTAAGTTACAATAGCCTAATGTCAACTGCTCATCACCTTTTACAAAATATTTATTTTCCCGATGCAGGGGCGTTTATTAGTTGAGGAATTCTCCTGGTAAGAACCAGGAGAACTGGAACTGATGGTGACTTCACCATGTGCATTGTGACGAGCATAAATTGCTTAGTAACCATATTAAAGTGTCTATTCGAATCGCAACAGTGAAATACTTTTATTAAATAGTTCCGGTGGCCATCTGTGGTCCTCATCATCATTTCCACTTCACCAACTGGTGCTTTCCGAGTGCAAATGCATAAGTTACTATAAAAAAGCCTATAAAATTTGAGGATTGCCTTCGATTTCCATGGGATCCTTTCATCAGATTCTGACATGGTGACAATGGGATTTCTCAAAATTGGTCCACAATTAATTGACGGAACAATCGGTGAACAAACATTAAAAAAATAAACATACAGCCGAACATATAACCTCCTCCTTTTTGGAAGTCGGTTAAAAATCATGACCGAATTGTCTAAAGCTTTTAAAATGAAATATTTGGGATTACGAGTAGTGAGTAGCTATCTCGGTATTCAAATTCGTCATAACGTAAAAAAGGGGGTTAGAAGCGTTATGACTACCTCTCGATAAGACTAAATAGCAGATATGACTAGTTCGCTATAGGACTTAACCTCGATATGACTAGATCTTGTTAGGACTATATCATATCGTGTTTGGACTAGATCGCCAAGATAGCGTAACGACGATAGAAGGCCAGATAGCGTAACGACTATATTTTCGTTTGTTTTTTGGAGTACAGTTATCGAGTTATAGCATTAAGTTTTTTTCCTTGGTACCTATACTAAAATACTTAAAATGAATTAAACTTACGCTTTAAATCGCTAACGTTTTAAAAAAAAGATAGGAGCGTAATCTCCTTCGTCTCAAGTTTATTTAATTCTCTTTGATACTTGCGATTGAATAATATGGTGTTTCTTCTTTTGTTGTTCGGTTCAAACAGAGAATTTTGATTTTTATCTTGAAATTGTGCCTCTTTTTTTAAATAAAATAAAAATTGTAACAATGTTGGTTTGTGCTGCATGCGCACGGCGGCGATGCCATGCCTCTAATCTGTTATTGGTTCTGTGCTTTTGTTTTGCACAGGAAATACGTAAAGGATTCTTTAGCCAGTGCCTGAAAAAGTAGCTTGCGAATGCATTCATTTCAGGTGATTGCGTTGAACATTCCACAATAGCAGCTGCACCATCCGTCTTGTATATAAGATGAAGGCAAGAGCGGCAAATTAGCAGGAATTCTAGTGATGTATCGTCCTTCTTGAGATTTCGTCAAACCAATATCGTTCGCCTTTTCCACACCGATTTATTGTAATGGTAAAAACATCCTGTAACTAAAGCATTCGGATACACAGTCCATTGATAATGTCCAGTACGTAATATGAGAACGCGGTGGAGAATCGACCACCTTACAATCATCATGAAGGGGGCAGATGACACTAAATAAGTGTCATCTGCCACGGAGTGGTAAACGCCACTACTTAGTGCCAGCCACCACCCCGGTGGCAAGCTCGAAGGGGGCAGATGGGAATAAACGAATGCATTGATGAGTCCCAATTCGTAATCACATTTAAATGTTTATTATGTACTTTAAGCACATCACGTATTATTGTAAATAAAGCGAGATAAGTTGTTTCGCGTTTATTTGGTAAGAGAGCATACAACACGGGAAATATATTTGTCGTCTCTTCTGTGCTATCAACGTCTACGTGAATGGAGAACAATTGATAGAAAGGCCTGGGTGCACTTTTAAAGGTTCCGTCACCAAAAAAAACCTTTTCTTGATCTGCATAAATTTTCATATTCCTTTTGGAAAATTGTGATGAGAATACAAGCATTTTATCATCTGTTGGTAATTCAAACTCGGCAATCAAAAAGTCTTTCTTAATCATATTTGGTACTGTCACTTCACTGGATTTAGAAAACTCTGTTTTTTGCACTTGAAGGAACCTTTTACGATGTCTGTACAGGACATGCTTCACTGAATTATAAGGTCTGCCATTAAAGGTTGAAGGAGAGGGTAGTTGTTGGAGGACTTCTTCGTAAACCTTTTTTACTGAAGACATATCTTTGCATACATTTTGTTTTGCCGTATCCAGTAAAAGGTCTTCTTGCATTTGGTCATGGTCTTGCTCACACTTGTGCAGACTCTTTCTGATTATAATGGTATTTTCTTGATTTAGTGTGAAAGAAGCACTACACTCTTGTCTCTTGTAGCAACGCCAGAACGATGTTCCGCTTGAATTGTTGGACACAAAATTGTATCGGTAGCCATCATGAAGAAGTGCTTCCTTATTCTTTTTATTTTTAATAAAATGAAATGTGAGTGGTTGACCAAAAAGGGACCTCAAGGGAAAATAATTGATTAAAAATTAAAAATTATTAATTATTAATTAAAAATTCAAAAAAAAAATTAACGGTTTCCAATCCCTCCAGGTCCCTTTTTGGTCAACCACTCACAAATTTTTCATTATCCTGCACTTAAATAACAATAAAATATGCCATGCAAGATAAAAATTCGAAGTGACAATGACAAATATTGTTTCAATTTATTTTTAATAGTGGAATCATAGATAAAGTGGAACTTCATAGTGTATTCACACTTTAGTAAAGCTAAGTAGGTACTCCAGGAAGTTCCTATACTAATGCCACTTTTAGATACGATTGTACGTCATATCGATAATGAGTCATTTTGATAACAGGACTTATGCATAAAATATGTAGTCAAACAGCTAATTAGTTTTACAGCGATCTAGTTATATCGAGATTAAATCCTATAGCGAACTAGTCATATCTGCTATTTAGTCTTATCGAGAGTTAGTCATAACGCTTCTAACCCGAAAAAGGTACTGCCTCTCTGAACCAGACCCAGTACTTGAAAAATGTTCTTGACAAGTTTATTATGTCTGACTGTCATGGTGTGTACACTCCGATGGACTCAAATATACGTTTATCTAAATTGCAATAGGATAAATCTGAAAATGATCTTATTGAATATCGGTGCAGACAGGTCATTGGCTGCTTAATGTACGCCATGCTAGGCACTAGGCCTGATCTTTGCTTGAGCATAACAATGCTTTCAAGGTTCCAAAGTTATGCTAGTCAGGATCTTTGGGTGTGTCTTAAACGTGTCGTAAGGTTCAGGCAACTATTAACTTAATACTGAACTATCACAGTCGCAGACACAAAAACAGCGATGTGCATATAGGCTACGCTGACGCCGACTGGGGTGATCCTATAGACAAGAAGTCTACTAGCGGTTATTGTTTCTGTGTTTACGGAAACCTTGTGGCTTGGTATTTTGAAAAAAATCGGCCAAGTGCGAGTCGGACTCGCGCACGAAGGGTTCCGTACCATTATCTATAAAATGGCAAAAAAATCACGTTTGTTGTATGGGAGCCCCCCTTAAATATTTGTTTTATTTTAATTTAATTGTTTATTTTTAAAGTGAATATATAACTAAATATTCTGTGAATATTTTAAGCGTCTACCTGTTGCCGTTATCAATATAGAGCAAAAACGAGCAAAACAAATCACGTTTGTTGTATGGGACCCCCTTAAATATTTATTTTATTCTGTTTTTCAGTATTTGTTGTTATAGCGGCAACAGAAATACATCATCTGTGAACATTTCAACTGTCTAACTATCACGGTTCATGAGATACAGCCTGGTGACAGACGGACAGACAGACAGACGGTGGGGCCTTAGTAATAGGGTTCCCGTTTTATCCTTTGGGTACGGAACCCTAAAAACAGTCAACTGTAGCTCTTTCTTCCTGCGAGGCAGAATATGTCGCTCTAGCGGCTGCCTTCAGTGAAGCGTGCTGGCTTCGATCTTTGCTCATAGAAATGCTCTTTTCTGAAACCATAGTTGTGACTATGTTTGAGGATAACCAATACACAGGACAATCAATTCTTTATTAGAAATAAGAAATACTAAAATAATATATAATATAATCATTTAGTCACAGCATTTTATTTTTTATTTTTAACTGTCTGCCTCTACCAGATTTGCAGCAACCAGGTCCAAACACGCACGTGATTAATATTTGTGATTTTACAAACAAAAAATAATCACAAATCACAAATGTTTTTAAAAACAAAAAATAATCAGAAATCACAAATTTTAATATTAATCACGTGCGTGTTTCTGCAAATCTGGTTGAGGCAAAGAGTGTGTACTGACTGGATGCGCACCTATCAGGTTGCTCATTTTCCTTGTCTTGTAATAATGTATGGTTTCTAATTGGCATGCCACGTGTATTCCTACTGTCTACAATTTTTGGCAGTAAGCGTTTGAGGTAAAACTGTACCAGCTTTGGCTCCATATTTGCTAGGCAGAAATTGTCATCTCTTTCTATCCATTCTGTGTACATAGGTTCACTCTCATCTGCCCAGATTCCAAGAAGAGAATGACATACCTGCCATTCTGTGACATGTAAATTGGCCCTGAACTTATTAGTACCAATTGCTCTTTTATTTATTGAACAGGTCTTCGTATTTTTGCTATATTTTAATATTTGAATTTTATTTTCACCAATTGCTTTTGACATTCCTTTTTTGGAAGCTGTGATAGAACACTTTATTTCCCGGATTGGCCCTGATAAATAGGTGTATGCTATCAATAAATAATCCGCAGGGCGAGATCTCAACATTCTCCTGTAGCTGTAATTGCAGCAGCGCCTGTTTTTCATTACATGGGCCAAATTTTTCTTAGTTATTATGTTTTTTTACCAAATTAGCCGTATTCGATGATAAAGCCAAAGTTTGATGCTGTAATTAATCTTCGTCTTATCTCCAACCACTCACTATTTCCCCTTTGCAATATCGTTGATCGTTATATTGCCTTTTTGTCTGCGGTAAGCAATTCTAAGTTTTTATTAATTCTTCTTGCGCCATTAGGAGGTAAAAGATTGGGCACGCCACAATTGTGGCGATAAGTCCCCTCTTTGAGGAGTAGGAGAGGTGCCAAGGCGTCCTCACCTTCCGCCTGACGCAGGTCCTCACCGGACACGGTTGTTTCGGGAGGTTCCTGTTCAGGATAAAGCGGGAGGAAACGCCCGGGTGTCACCACTGTGTGGATCGCCCGGAGGACACGGTGGAGCATACGGTGGAGGTCTGCCCGGCTTGGGTGGAGCACCGCCGTGTCCTCACGGAGGCGATCGGCGGCAGCAATCACTCGCGTCCGGCCCTGGTTCAGGCCATGGTTCGGAGCGAGAGTGCATGGAAGGCAAACCTCCTTCTGCGAAGCAGTAATGCTCGCAAAGGAGGATACGGAACGCGTGAGGGTGAGGCAGGGTTCACGCCCTCACGCCCTTAGCCACTGCAGGAGACGCCCCGGGCGTCGGGAGTCGCAAACTGATTCCGGCCACCGTAGGCGCGGGCCTGCGGATGGTGAGCGATGTGGTAGCTCGCCGTCTGATAAGGACCAGGCCCGGGTCGACGGCGCGTTGTGTTTCACGCGTGTCTCCAAGAGATGTCAGCACCAACTGACGGGGTCCGTTAGGGCCAATGCCTGCCAGGATTACGAGTTTGTCCGAAAGGGATATCGTGGCCCTGGCACACAGGCAACGGAAGGAACACGGGTGGGTTTTTGTCAGTAAATGTCTGACACGCTCTCCCGCTCAGCCCAGCGGGAGAAGACATTTGATAATTTCCCACCCAAAAAAAATTAAAGGATGTAAAAGATATCAACATAAACTCTAGTCACTATTTTGTGTGAACACACAAAACAACAACATCCCCCACCTGCATTATTATTATGATTTGTAGAATAGATACAGTAAGCGCGAGAGTTGATTTGATGTAGTAGGTACCTGCATGTCTGTCCCTCACCTACTTATTCTGTCTGATCGAGAAGCAAATACTGCCGTAGAGTGGTCGTCATTCTAAATGCCATTATCTAACAAAAAAAAAACGAGTTGTAGGTTAGGTACTTACTGCTCGTCTGTGCATTTTTTTGTAGCGTGTTTACAAAAAAATGCACAAATGAGCAGTAAGTACCTAACCTACAACTCGTTTTTTATTATAGATCTAGGTATCGATCAACCGCAAAGATAAAAAGTTTTATTAGAAAAATGATCTTTGTTGTAGTTGTGCTACTGATAAGTCTGTATACTGTAATATTCAAAACGAAAATATCAACTGGTTTGTACTTACTTAGATATTACTATATTAAAATTTATACATTTAAGATAGGTATTTACCTAATTGGGTATGTAAAGTAAAAATTAACCTATGCCGATTCCAAAACCATTTCGAGATTTTAAGCTTCTAAGACTTATTTTTCTATTAATAGGTCTTAAAATTATAAGATCGTATTTATTTTCACAAAAATACTTAAAATCACTTGACTTTTATTTGACCTCTAAATGCCGTCACAAAGCAGCCTGAATTGGAAACTTTCAGTGCCTCTTGTAATTAAGTTGTTCTTTATGTGTCAAGTGTCATGTCAACGTCAAATTTACATGAAGCACATAATACTATTCTATTCAGATAAATATATACGTAAATAGTGTAGTTTTTTACCAGCGGCGGACAGTACTAGTCGAATCACATCGATGTATCCCTTCAGGCAAACTTAACTTACGTTCAAATGATCTTCACAATAAAACAGACGCCGCCCAGACTTGTACTCAACATTTACTTCCTCGCACCAATTCCTTTTTAAGGTTTCTTTTACTAACAATCAATTTGTGTCGGCTATTTGTTGTGGTGTTTCTTATACTTGACGGTATGAAGCACTTAGCAGAAGTAGTCTTTGAATCCATTCATTTTATTAAGCCATATCTTTAAACTAAAGTACGGAAATCGCTAAAGTATGAAATGTAAACAAATTAATTGTCAAATTTGACAGTTTGACTTTACTGAATTTTGGTTTTAAATAAGTGTTAAACGTGGCAAAGATCCTAAGCTTTTCAGTTCTACTAGTGACGTCAGTACGAACAATACATTAAAAAAATATATAAAAATAACTACAGCTTGTAAAAACAAAAAGATGAAATTATGTGTTTCAAATACTCTTATCATTAAAATAAAAATATAAAAAACATACCTGTAAAATATTTTTCATACCTAATTAGTAATTTTTTTTTAGTTACCTATATTCCATTTGAAATAAGATTGGAAATTAAATAAACTTTTTTTACAGTTCGTTCAACCGATTTTGACTTATATTGCGTTGATTGTATGACAAATTGCAGCTGCAGTAAACAGTTGGTATTGTAACCACGTTTTTGCATTCAATGCCATCCTTATACCTACGAAATAGAAATCAAAATCGATTGAACGGACTGCAAAAAAAGGTTTATTTAAAATTCTAATCTTATTTCAAATTGAGTAAGTATATAATATGCAACTACAATATTGCTCTGTCGCGTCATTTTTTATAGGTAGGTCTAGTACCTACTAGTTGTAAATACGTAGAAAAATATTATATAATCAAACATCACCTTTTTTTTAGTCTTCCGTATTCTGGACATATTTTTCTTTCTTCTGTTTCTGTTGCCCATAAAATTGAATACCACTATGCAGCGTCAAATTAAATAAGCTAGCGAAACTCCGCAGGCGTGATGTGTATCTAAACATGATAAAACAAAAACATCATTAATTTGATTAGTTTTTTTTGGGGTCGTCAACTGTGTAGGTATCATCGTCGCGCGGGTAGTGTAGTCGCACATAGTAAAACATCAGTTTTTTTTTTTTATTTCACATACTTGATTGGTTTCGATATCTAAACACGATAAAACAAAAAAAACAGTTCGGTGACCCCAACAAAATCATCAAATATTTTTAATTTATATTTTCTCGTTTAGATATCGATATCAGGTTGGCGGAGTTTCTCTAGCTAATTTAATTTGACCCTGTATATTACAACTTAAACTAATATTTACAGTTTAATTATAAACTACAACAATATTTACAGACAGATTTTGAAAACATTAAATAATACAAACACGAAAAATACTATATTTCGATCGATTAGCGAGGAACGCAGCGAGCCAGCAAAGCGACACAGATCCTACCTCGGAGACGCCTGGCGGGCTACTGAAGCTGAAGCGAAGCGCGCGGTGTTTTGTTATATTTCTTGTTAAAACAAAAAAAAATTGTTTTGAGAAAAAGTAACCATAGAATATTCTTCTAAATGTAATTGCCTATTTTTTGAAATTTTTTGGCAGTAATAGTTTGATCTACTTCCAAGTACGACTTGAAAAACGGTTAAGTTGTAAAAATCGTATTTTGAACCATTGAATAATCAAGAGTGCTTATTAAACTACAGCATATATTTTTATCAGATCAAAACAATGAATATTACATTGTTTAATGTTGAATCTAAAATAGGTCGATTCTGAGAGTCCTGGCCTTAAGATTTTAAGAATATTTTATCAATCTGTCTACTATTTTTCTTACAATTAACGTCAATGTATTAAAATAAAATTATATTCTAATATTATAAAAAATACTCCAGACTTTCTTTCCAGTACTTCTATTATCTTCCACAAATTTCAACTATTTTAAAACCTAAGGAACTTTTTTAGCGTATCGAATAAGATACAATAATTTTAATGTTTATGTTTTTAAGTATAATGGCGTATCTACCAACTTGTATTATAAACAATTTTTTTTTTAGCAACATGGTGATATTTAATGAATTAATCCTTAGTTTTTCATGCAATGTGTTATCGTTTGTTGGGCGCCAATGGACGTGCGGTTTTATATACCTACTTACTTACATCGTGAAAGATAATGAAAAACCTGTTGTACAAAACAAATGCGCTCGCTCTAATTTAAATATGTAAGTATAAATTATATGTAATAAAAATACACAATAGTATGTAGGGGCTACAGGCAGCAATAGTGATAGCGCTGCAAAATGTAGTGTGCCCCCCCCGCGCATATGGTTTAGCGACCAGTCGTTTCCGCCGCGCCGAAACAGTAACTTGTGTAATACTCTCTTTATACTATACGTGTGAATATCGAATAGACTGGGTTTACGGACTTGTGCCTTTTATTTAATCTCCTTACTACAACCACATACACAACCTCAACATAGTACATTTTTGTTTTAAGTAATTGTTTTTAGAAATGTTAACGGGGATCCCGCGAAATTCAAATTAATCATTCCGTAGATTTTTTATTTTTTTATTTTTATTATTTGTTGTACCTATAGCGGCCACGGCAGTACACAATCTGAACAATTTAATGTGTCTAACTGTATACGGTTCAAAAGATACAGGACTGTGACAGTCTGACAGACGGGTGGACAGTCGGACAGCGGAGCCTTATGTAATAGGGTCCCGTTAGTAACCTTTGGGTACGGAACCCTAAAAAGGTAAGAGAATTAGAATTTCGCAGGCTAGCCCTATCCTAGCGCTTTCGTGAAAAAATATAACTAGGTAATACCTAATTCTAACCTTCCAACAAATTATGCTTGCATGTTAATTTTTATCTTATGTCGGTATAATACTCGTAAGACATTTGAAATAGGGACGCTCAGGGTATAGTACCTACCCTAAAATAGGTTGTAATGGAACCTGGCTTCCGCCTCCGCAAGTGCTGAATTTCCGCAAGAAATCGTAGGTATGTACACCTATTAGGTACTTTCGCATCCGCATGTTTCCATAAGTTTTTAACGAAGTTTATGAAGGCTCAATCAATCTGCTTAGCCTTTTCCCAACTATATTGGGGTCAGCTTTCAGTCTCACCGGATGCAGCTGAATACCAGTATTTTACATGGAGCGACTGCCTATCTGACCTCCACAACCCAGTTACTGGGTAATAAGATACCCCTTGGTAAGAATGGTTGTCAGACTTTCGAGCTTCGGACGACCCGTAACGACTATCAAAGATCCACGAATGACAGCCGGGACCAACGGCTTTACGTGCTTGCCGAGACACGGAGGAGTCTCGGTGTGTAAAGATAGTCACCCATCCACGGACTAACCGCGGCAAGCGTAGCTTAATCAGATGGATAGCCCGTGCGGCTGTTATTACTTATTATAGCCACAAGCTTCTGAAGGCTAATAAAGAAAATCGGCTCTCAACTAAGCGAATACCCTTTAATATGGTGAAGATAGAACTCGAAGTTTCAAGATCTTGCTCCCATGACAGCGCCTCCGCCGCCGCCCGCGCCGTCTGGTTCGGTAACTTGAAAGCAACTGTTTAGTAGTGCCGGTTTAATTTGTGAACCACTAACTGTGTTTTGTACACACGGCTACACATCAAGCTATACATTTCCAGTATAACCTGATCTCGCATTGTGTAGGATTTCCGTACAATGAGAGGTCAGCGTAAACTGGATTTGTATAACTTGATGTGTAGCCGTGTGTACAACATAGTTTACACCCCAAAATTTTGATTAATATATTTTTTTTTAATATAAACTTTTCATCATCATCATTTCAGCCGAAAGTCGTCCACTGCTGGACATAGGCCTCCCCCAAAGGGGGGTTGCCGTAATACCACGCTTGGCAGGCGGGTTGGCGATCGCAGTATGGTTTTAAAAATGCATAGAGAACGCTGCTGCCCATTCTCTAGTAAGTCCCTTAGTCGCCTAGGCTTTTACGACACCCACGGGAAGAAGGATGGTGCTATTCTTTACGTCCGGCACCAAACGGAACCGAACGGAACGAAATAAAAATTTTGGTAGGCACAAAAAAAATGGTAATATTGTTTTTTCCGGTTCCGCTAAGATGGCCTCCGTTACATTCCTATCAGTGGTGAGTGGATGTACCTAAGTTTATATCTGTTGCCTGCTGCAGTCGGGATTACCACTTGTGTTTTCCCTCCGTCCTGGTATTTTGTTCAACGCCTTCCTTCCTCGATTTAGCGGATGCTCGGGATGCTCCAATACGTTACACGCTTTTTATTAAGTTGCGTCTTTCGTATGTTTCCAGTTACAAATTAGTTAAAATTAGTAAACCATTTTTCAAGCACTTCCTGGCATCCGATTAAGCTGAAACTTGGCATATTTTTTTTTTAATTCTCGGTAGGTACCTATAGTAGGTATAATATATAAAATAGTCTCGGTTGGCCCATGGCAGTGAAGGCGGCATGGGTCGCAGCCTCGCGGGTTCGTTTCCCACGCATTTTTTCTGTCTATGCGTTTGGCATGTAATATTTGAGTCTGTGTCTCAATCTCAAAGTACATTAATGAATTAGAGAAACTTCTATTTAACCGATTCAAAAAAGAAGGAGGTTCTCAATTCGACTTTTTAAATGTAATCATTGGATGAAAGCAATACCTATTCAAAGATTTAAATCAAATAAAATGTTAAAATCAAAGGAAATTCAGTTTTTTTTTTCCTTTTATGAAGTAGGTATCACGATATATGGACTCTTGAACCTTTTCTACAGCTTCCTCGTGATTATTTCCAACAGCCATGATAGCTGTGTCGTCAGCAAGGTTGCAATGATTAATTATTTTTAAGCTTAGGAATATCGCAGATGTATTATAGTAGATACAGGACAGGACCAAGTACACACCCTTGTGGTACTCCAGCTTTTATCTGCCTAAGATCTGAATAAAGGCTCGTACAGACAGGCGCAATATCGCGGGCGCAACAAAGGTCGAGCTGCCTGTCCTGCCGGTGGTATCAATCCCGTTTGTACGAGCCTTAAGCGTTTCGTTGTCAAAGTCAAAGTCAAATTATTTATTTCAAATAGGCGACTAGAAACAATTCTATTTTCTTTGTATTTTTTTTAAAAAGATAATAGAATTGATTCTAGTCGCCTCTTCCAAAAGGAAGCTTCGTACGAGTATGGAGAAGAATGGGCAAGAAACTCCACCGTTACTTTTTTAAATGTCGGCTTAGCTCAGAGACGCTTAGTACTAGAAAGCTGTTATTTGGCATGAGTATACATATTAATCGATGACGACACGGTTGGCGCAGTGGTTAAGCGATTGACTGCTGCGCTGCGTGTCGCGGGTTCGATTCCCGCACGGAACAAATATTTGTATGACCTACAAGTAGTTGTTCCGGTTCTGGCTGTTTGTGTATGTGAGTTTAAATGTTTGTAAACGCACCCACAATACAGGAGAAATTCCTAGTGTGGGGTAAAGTTTAAAAAAAAAAAAAAAAAAAATCACGCCGAGAAATTCGTAACATAAAACCATCAAAAACAATTTTTTTAGGGTACCTCCATTGCACCTAAAATGAGGATGATATTTTTTCTCGTCTATTCCATGGTGAGGGGTATCGTTGGATAGGCTGTTTAAAAATATTGTGGGTCTTTGAAAACGACAATTTTTATTACAATCATTAAAAATTATTGCTGCTAAAGACCTTTTTATTTCTGATGATAAGTAAGTTTTGGGCAAGCATATTTTTTTTTAATGAAGCATATTTTTTTTTAGGGTTCAGTAGTTTTTTCATAATTCATTCTTTTTGGTAACAATCAGAAAATTACAAAAAAATCGAAGAACCGTCACAGCTGGGTAACCATCCAGTTTTGACTCCTAGTTAACTGGACTTAATTTGTTGCTCTCCTCACCTCTAGTATCACCCCTTTCGAGGAATCGGTCGAATTTCCCTGTCACCCTGTATTACGAAATTAAAAGGAAAACTATCACGGCTAAGTACCTAGGCTTCACAAGTTAACGAGTAATAGTCGACCAACTTAAATTTGCAGTTGGACAATTATTGACCGTAACGTATATCGATGTATGGGGGAGAGCATGTTTTTCAACTACAATGTTAAGTTTGTTTTTGGTGTTAAATTCATCCCAACTACGGAACCCGTCATTGTGCGTGGTACGACATGCACTTGGCCGGTTTTTTTAGTTTATAAATGAGGCCATCATGCCGTATTTTATAGAAAGCCTGTGCGACATCAAATGTCCTGTGAAACACTAAAAATAGCGAAAGTAACGGCGATTTATAAATCAGGATTTCAGTGTTGCCTGTAATGTCGAAAATACTTGAAAAAATTATCCACAACCGGTTAGAAGAATATTTAAGTTCTATAAATTGTATCACCGACCGGCAATATGGATTTAGACCAAAAAGTAATGCTACTTCAGCTACTATTGATCTCATTATTAATATTAAACAAAACATATTATAGATAGTAAAAATATAGTCCTGGGTATTTTTATCGACCTAAAAAAGGCATTTGATACCGTCTGTCACAAACTGCTGCTAAAGAAACTGGAATCCATCAATATCACTGGCAATGCTCTAAAAATGTTCGAGTTTTAGAGGCATGAGGAACAGGGTGTAAGTTCACTCATCCTCCACAGAAAAGGGAGGATCCTTCGACCAGACGGGTGTTGTGTCTGGTGGGCAACTGCCCAACGATTCATGTCGGGATGTTGTATATATGCTAGACGCGCGGTAAACTCTGCTTGCGCGATGCAGGATTTTGCGTGACGTCAGTGTGACGCGTAGTTCGCATGTGGCGATGTTGATGCCGCTACAGAGTCTTATCTAAAAAATCGTTCGCAAGTGGTCAACTTGGCAGTCACCAAAGTGATGCATTACCTATTAGGTGCAGTGTCCCACAGGGATCTATTCTAGGTCCCTTGCTCTTTTTGTATAAATAACATTCGTGAAATTAAACTACGTGGTCACCTTACCTTATACGCTGATGACACTTGTTTGTTCTACTTCGGCTCCTCTATCCATCAAATTATCTCACAAGCATTTATTATTTAAATTCTTTATTAGCATGGTTTCAATTCAATCTCCTGACAATAAATAAGTATCTCCAAAACATGTTATATTATATTTAAGGCAAAAAATAAAATAATTCCCCCATTTATCCGACTAACAATTAATGACAGCAAAAAGCATGTGAAAAGTATCTTGGTCTAAGAATCGACAGCTCACTTATGTGGAATGCTCACATTGAACACATAAAAAGCAAGCTCTCAGCACTCTCAGGGTCACTGCGTAACATAGTTCGTCGCATCCCACCAAAATTGCAGTACCTACACCATCTACAATAATTAGGTATGTAAAGTATTTTTCAGGTATGTTTTTTATATTTTTATTTTAATGATAAGAGATAAAAACAAAAAGATGAAATTATGTGTTTCAAATAACACATAATTTCATTACATAATTTTTTGTTTTTACAAGCTGTAGTTATTTTTATATATTTTTTTAAAGTATTGTTCGTACTGACGTCACTAGTAGCTGAATAGCTTAGGATCTTTGCCACGTTTAACACTTATTTAAAACCAAAATTCAGTAAAGTCAAACTGTCAAATTTGACAATTAATTTGTTTACATTTCATACTTTAGCGATTTCCGTACTTTAGTTTAAAGTTATGGCATATTATTAAAATGAATGGATTCAAAGACTACTTCTGCTAAGTTCTTCATACCGTCAAGTATAAACACCACAACAAATAGCCGACACAAATTGATTGTTAGTAAAAGAAACCTTAAAAAGGAAATGGTGCGAGCTCAGATTATAGAAAAGAAGCAGATAGACCGCGCGGAACACCGAGAGTGCGGCCAACAAAGCAAATACACATTCAAAAGCGAATACACTCTCGATTCAGTACAGCACGAAGCGTCGCATCGTTAGTACGTCACGGGCTCTAACAGATAATTTCAGAATGATGCCGTCTTGTATTTTTAAACATTGTAAAAACTGTTCCCAAAAACAAAAGAAATAAGATGGAGTATCTTTCATAAGTAAAATATTGATTATTTGTCTATTTGGATTTATTTTACGTGTCTATTGTTAGTGACATCTTGAAACACAAAACCTTAACAAAAATAATTTGGTGTTGCTAGTTTATATTGAAACATTTACCCCTAAGTTAGGAAATAAGTATAGGATTCAGGAGTATCGATTTACAAAAATATTTATGTCGATAATAGTGTTTTATTTATCGCCTTTTCTGGTTAGTATGTTTATAAATAAATAAGTGTGTATGTGTCTTCATAAGTGTAACTAGTTAATGGATTCTATAATACTTATTACATCAGTCGATTTGCTATATCATGGGTTATATGACGTCACCATAAAGTAAATAGGGTCAAGTGTCCAACAATGAAACAGTCGTACACATTAAAACACTGTAATATTTCTAAAATGCGGCGTTGTCAGATCGTGCATTATATCGCGTAAGGACACTCTCGAGAACTCCCCGCCCTACCCCAGTTTGCAGCGGCGCCGCGTGAGAGCAGACGTTTCTGCGGAGCATTTTTTATTTTTTCGACAAAAATGTAAGTATTTTTAGCATTGTTTATAGATTTTTCATTAAATGATGGTTGCAAATTTCATGTTTTTCATGATTACCTAGCATTAAACATATTTCGTAGATTAACGTGAAATAGATCTTAGATTAAAGTGTTACAATTTAGTGGTCTTTTTTTTGAGGTTTTTAAAATAAACCATAGGTGGTCGACAATGAAACAGTTGCACAATGGACACAATGAAACAGTGTTTCATTGTGTCCATATAACTTCATATACTTACTAATATTTTTGTGGCTAGAAATTAATCTTAACATTTGATATTTGTTTTTCTTTTAAGATGGCGCGTACTAAAGCACTTCAAAGAAAAAAGGGAGATCATTCAAAAGAAAATATGCTTCGAGCTATACTTATGTATAGAAAGGGAAAGAGCCTGAGAAAAGCTGCACAAGAGTGCGATGTTCGGTATCCTACGCTGTTTCGCTACCTAAAAAAATACAAGGATATGGATGATGCATCCCTAGCAGCTCAAAGATTGACTCCAAACTATGAAGTTAATCAAACTTTTACAGTCGAACAAGAAACAGCACTTAAAGAATATATTGGAGAATGTGCATTAAAATTTTACGGATTAAGTACCAAAGATGTGCGCCGTATATCTTATCAAATGGCGAAAATTAATCAAATTAAATGTCCCGCTAGTTGGGAAAAAGACCAAATGGCAGGCATTGAATGGCTTCGGTCTTACAAATCAAGGCATCCAGAATTAACACTGAAGAAGCCTGAAGCGTGTAGCATAGCACGTGCTACCGCATTCAATAAAGAAACTGTCAGGGTTTTCATTGATAACCTGAAAAATGTCATGGAGCGTCATCCTTCCTTTGGTAACGGTTGTAGAATCTACAACTTAGACGAAACTACAACAACAACCGTTCAAAAGCCGCAAAAAGTTATGGCGCCTAAAGGCAAACACAATATTTGTAAGATAACTAGCGGTGAACGGGGTATATTAATAACAACATGTGCAATTGTATGTGCATCAGGACAAGCGGTACCTCCAGCTCTTGTTTTCCCGAGGAAACTTTTTAAAGATTTTATGATGAATGGAGCTCCACCAGGATCTCTTGGACTAGCAGCTCCAACCGGGTGGATGAATGCGGACCTATTTGTAAAAGTTATGGAGCATTTTATTAAACACACGTCTGCGAGCCCAGAAAACCCTGCTCTAATTATAATGGATAACCATGAATCCCACCTCAGTATTAAAGCCTTAGATTTAGCTAAACAAGCTGGAGTAACAGTACTTACACTGCATCCACATACGACTGCAAAGATGCAGCCGCTTGATGTGGGCTTAAATTCCCCTTTAAAGGCTATTATAATAGAGCCGTAGATTCGTGGCTGATGAGGCATCCTGGTAAGCAAATGACTATTTACAATGTCGCTGAGTGTGTGGGCCAGGCATACGCAAAAGCAATGACGCCAGTTAATATTGCGTCTGCTTTCAAAAAATGCGGAATTTTTCCGTATGACCCAGATGTTTTTACAGAAATCGACTTTATGCCATCTTTGGTGACCGATAGAGAGCAACCGGGGCCATCTCATTCAGATACTGCTCCTGATGAACTTTACCTTAGTGAGAATCTTGTTATTCCTACTTCAGAGGTAGAACGCGCTGAGAGTCCCTTATCTGATGTGACACTGGCGGTGAGTCCATCAATACTTGAAGCTGACGAATTTACGAGGAAACTCCCGAACAAGCCACCGAAGTTGCGTGTGGTTTGAAGGATATCGAAATTCCCACGAGGATGTCTAACGAATCAGGTTCTCCATCACTGTTTAGAGAGACAACTCCTCCTGTAGAAGAAATTCGTGCAAGTTCTTCTGGTATTTATACAAATTTCAAATCGCCTATGGAATTTATGGCTCCATTGAAGGCTGGTCCACGGACCGGAAAGCGCAAACCCAGAAAGCTAGGAAAAAGTATGGTGGCGACTGACACACCAGAAAAAAACCGGATAGCTGAAGAACGAAAAAAAACAGAAAAAAGAAAATCAGCGGCAAAGACAACTAAACGGCCAGTTTTGATGGACAAAGGAGGAAAAAAGAACCCCAAAATCGCAAGGATTGAACCAGAAACGAGTAGTGAGGAAGAGGAGGAAGTAGTCTACACGGAAGAAGGTGATTCTGATAAGAGCGAATTTAATGAGGAACTAGATGACGATGGGTTACCTTTAATAACAGAAGATTTCAAAAAACTTGCTCGCACACCCCAAGAAGGTGATTACGTGCTTGTTTTACTGGACTCAAAAAAACTGAAGGTCTACTATGTCGCGGAGATAACGGAAGTCATAAATACTAATAAATTCGGAGCTTCGTTCATGAGACTAAAAGTCAAAGATAATATTAAATTTTACATGCCGTTGGAACCTGACCTTTCAGAAATTCACATGAATGAA
Source organism: Tiliacea aurago (assembly GCA_948098905.1). Lineage (NCBI taxonomy): Eukaryota > Metazoa > Arthropoda > Insecta > Lepidoptera > Noctuidae > Tiliacea > Tiliacea aurago. The sequence goes on from OX402577.1 coordinate 14,592,495, forward strand.
ATAAAAATGATTCTTCCTCCGCCACAAATAAACGGATCGAAATCCAGAAACTCAACTTATGACTTTCCTGTCCGTGTGACACCAAATATGAAGTTGCGTTAATTTTTCAATTTCTTTTGTTAATTTTCGTATTATTTCTCTTGTTATTATTTTTTAATCGTGATTTTAACTGTCGTTTTAAACTGACATTTAGTCATTACAATGTAGCCAATTATTCATAACTTTCTCCTATTACTTGTGATTTTCGTAATTTTAAGACTTGTTAGTCGTTAAGTGATATCTTAATGCAAAGTGATCTCTGTCAATTTTTATAGTAATGTAATGGTTGTGATTTTATACTTCTGAGACTGATTTAAGTGCCTAAAAAGTTGTAAGTCATTATTGCTTAACTAGAGTTTAATTAACAAGTGCCATAAATATAACATATTATTTAGTAATTTTGTCGCCTATAGTTTTTTATAAATTGTAAGGCGTGAAGAGTCTGATTACGGTTAAATTAAGAAAGAAGTAAACCTTTTTTGATTGAAGCATTTTTTGTCATTCACCTACTCCATAAATTACACAAAATATGAGACAGACACTATTCATTATTATGTTTCATTGTTGAATTTGTGGTGTTTCATAGTGTACACCACAGTGGACACAATAAAACATTTCCCATTTCTTCGTTTTTATTTTTTTGTTGATTGATTACACATTAAATTAAAAAAATATAAATGACATCCAATAACCAATAAAATTGCCTGTATACCTGTAAAAAATTTGACATAAATCTGTAAAAACAAAAGGTGTATGAGACTTTGAATTTTTAGTGTTCCATTGATGGACACTTGACCCTATAGCTACCAAAAACAATAAAATGTTGGTGTCTCAAAATAAAAATATATCGCAAATGTATCGTTTATATGGGTATTGTTAATTTGACGTATACTGTTAATAAAAATAACTGATTTAAGAAAAAAAAAATTTTTTTTTCATGTATTATGGCTAATTTTTTCATTCTCCTGGCAACCGTAAACACACATAGAGGCACCTGTTCTTATAGTGCCGTCACGTGGCTGTAACGCACACATGTCTACAAACGGGCCTCACTTTATTGTTCCGCGCGGTCTATCTGCTTCTTTTCTATAATCTGAGGGTGCGAGGAAGTAAATGTTTAGTACAAGTCTGGGCGGCGACTGTTTTATTGTGAAGATCATTTTAACGTAAGTTAAGTTTTCCTGAGGCGATACATCGATGTGATTTGACTTGTACTGTCCGCCGCTGGTGAAAAACTACACTATTTACATATTTACCTAACTGAATAGAATAATTATAAGTGTTTCATGTAAATTTGACGTTGGCATGACACTTGACACTTAAAGAACAATTTAATTACAAAAGGCACTGAAATTTCCAATTCAGGCGGCTTTGTGACGTCAATTAGAGGACAACTAAAAGTCAAGTGATTTTAAGTATTTTTGTGAAAATAAATACGATCTTAGAATTTTAAGACCTATTAATAGAAAAATAAGTCTTAGAAGCTTAAAATCTCGAAATGGTTTTGGAATCGGCATAGGTAAATTTTTACTTTACATATCGAATTCCCTAGTGAAGCCGCATCTACTTTATTTGATCGAAATTTAGGGCAGCGCTGCAAAAACAAAACTGTCAGAACTTCAAATTGCCCAAAATAAACTCGTAAAAATACTGTTCAACTATCCGTATTTAACATCAACCAGTAAAATTTATAGAGATACTAAAATAATGCACATCAAACAAATACATATTTACAATACATGTATTAGAGTATTCACACGAACATAACACTCACTCAATATAAACAAATCAGTCAACGTAGCACACGGCGAGCTAGCCTGCTAATTTTACCCAAAACCAGAAAAAACTATGGCAAAAAGATGCTTACTTTTGAAGGAGCACAACTTTTTATTAGAATACCCTATAAGTAGTATAAAAAATTCTTCACCCTTTTAATGCGTTCAAAACTCAACTTAGTCCTCTCTGAGTACCTATATGTGTTATTAAAAAATAGCTTATTATTTTCCGAGTGACTAATAACTTAAAAGGCGACTAAATGTTTGCAACAAATAAAATAACTTGCCAGCGATTAAATATTTTCGCGACTAATATATTATGTAAGGTTCAAAATTAAAGGTGTTATAAAAACTAAAAACTAGCAGCTGCGTTTAGGTAGCAAATAAACTATACCAGTCAAATAAAATATTAGGCGAGGAGCTATAAATAATGACTTGGCGACTAATAATGTTAGTAGGGTGGCAAAGATAATATATTACCAGTCTAGTTAGAGTAGGTTATTTTTTTTATTTTAATGGTTAGGTTAGGTTAGGTTAAAACTGTGACTTCCTACGCACGAGCCGAGCGAGCGAAGCGAGCGGTGCCGCGGTAGCGGCCGGCGAGTGCCAGAAACGACTAGATTATATAGAAAATCTAAACCTGCCCTAATAATACAATAATAATATATTATTTATGAATGCCCATTTTCTATTTTATTTTCGCCATTAAGTTTCCGCTTAGATATTAATTCTGTTCCCAAAAGAAAAACTTGATGCTAGTTTAAATTAAAACGGAGCTTATTACTGATATATTATCTAATATGCTACCTATTATTTATTACGATACTCCTTATTAGCTGCCAACCCATTATATATGGTACCCACTCTATTTTTTTTTAAAACCTATATTCATTTTACTTAGTTGCCGCATTAAATACATGCCTTCGAGGATCGATCACTTCTGGACAAATTAAGGCATTGTTTATCTAGTTTGTAACTGATGTCGACGAGCTTCGTGTAATATTAATATGTGTATGTTTTAGTATTGTGTAACTGATGACGACGAACTTTGTGTAATATGTAATTGTTCTATTATTGTTCTCAATAGTGAGTGCACAGAAAACTTAAGCTCTTAGAGGAGAGTGAGTGACATTTATGTCTCTAATGAGAATAAAGTCTCTTTAAACCTTAACCTACACCTTCTCTAGTGTTCTTTCAATAATATTAGTAATTCTGTGTACTCGGGAGCGTAGTGTTGTTCTAAAAATCCGAACTGGTAATCGGGGATTAGATTTTCGTTAGGACGCTTCAGTCTCTTTAGAAATAATTCCTATAGTAGTTTTGCCAACACAGGCAACAATGCGAGATTGGTCTGTAAGATGTCGTTTCATGAGGTGGCTTCCCCCAGGCTTGGCTATCATGATGACTTCAGCTACTTTCCACATGTCAGGAACATAATTTTGAACAGGAACTGAAATGCAGAATGAATGAGCATGGTTATCTTGACTATGGCTTTGCGTGGTAGACTTTGTAAGACTTCCCCTGTAATTGGGTCGTAATAAGGGGATTTTCTCCGATTAAAATTACACTTAATTTCTCTAGATACTTCTTTTGGGGTAACCAACATTATATCTGAACTAATTTGTACATCTTGAATTATCCCCGTATTGTGCGGGTGAAACGGTCGCTAGCACACAGTGTCGTAGCGACAAGGGGGCAACATGTCCTGAAGTGCTTATGAGTGGAGAGGTATTCCACAGCTATCAGGACAATCCGGAAGTTCAGTCAAGATCCCTACCAGCATCTTCTGGAATACTTCTTTCCTCCTAGCACGATTGCTCTTGCGAATCTCCACTGAAGCCGGCTAATAAAGGCATAAAGAGGTGGCAGCTCTGTTCCTCGTCATTGTTCACTCCAGCCGGCCAATAAAGGTAAGCCAGAGGTGAAGAACAAGATTTCTCCCGGGAGATAGTGTCCGTGGGGTCGCTACTGCCCAACAGCTCGCCCACATGCTGCTTAGCGGGTTTCGCTGACGGGGTCCGATAGGGCCAATTAATGCCTGCCAGGGTTGCGAGTTTGTCCGAAAGGGATATCGTGGCCCTGGCACACAGGCAACGGAAGGAATACGGGTGGGTTTTAGTCAGTAAAAGTCTGACACGCCCTCCCGCTCCGCCCAGAGCGGGAGAAGTTATTTGATCATTTCCCACCATAATAAAAAAAGGTTTACACTGTTGAGTAAATTGCATTCGTGGGGTGTTGTAAATTGAATATACTTAAGTACATTTAAAAACATTTAAAATCATAAGGTTTTTTCGATACACCATCTGGACACTATCGATTTGAGTATGCAAATTTACCGAATCTTCAGCACAGTTTACTGTTTGGTACAATATTAGGCTATCGGCGTACCTACATATTAAGAGGATTACAGGACCTAAGTGGCCTTGAAAAACGCACCCACACATTTACACAATCGACGAGAACGCCATCTAACGACGACGCCCAAAGCAAAACGGTTTAGCGAGGTTACGTACTTACATTATATTTTACTTGCCATATCATTTAAAAAGATTAAGAACAACAAAGCCCCTACGTGTGGGACTCCTGATAGTTCCTGTCAAATAGGATAGAGGCTATTTTCACAGATTTTTACCAATTTTGGTAATTGACGTTTCAAACACTGGGGGCAGTTTAAAAAGGATGACCGTAGAAGACTTTTTCATAAAATCTCAATTAAAAAACCTAATAATATTTACTAAGGAATATATTTGAGTAATTTACTAAATACTATATTATGTGTATGATACATAGTTATTTACCTTAATTTTATACATGTCTCCATCACTTTTGAATTTATTATCAACTTTTTATAGTTGCGGCTTTATGGTAATATACAAACCAAAATAATAATAACGTATCTATATACAAACCCAAATGTAACAGTAACTTAAAACACTATACTTGATTATATGGATCATAAGTAGGTAAACTATTTATCGTTTATGCATTAGAAATTAAATATAAACACTATGGAGTGATCAGTAATTTATTTCTAGGTACTTATAAATCACATTTCAAATGACAACACATTATAATATATTTATAGATTTTGTTATGTTTTTATAAAACAGTGCCGTGTTGGTTTAACAAAAATGTAATATAAATACATGCAATTTAGTTATTTTACTGACGCTTGTCACAAATTAGTGTTGTAAATAACTTGTTTTTAAGCTAATTTAAAACAAATTTCACTTGAATTTTTATTATTTATAACTTAACTTGAATTAAAATAATGATAAAACAAACCTGGTATTACCTTAAAAGATACTGGGATAAAAATCTCGTGCGCTATTTAAAATTATATAAATTCTATGCGCCATAGTTATTGTTACTTAGTATTACCCAGTTGTAATTTATTCGTATATTGAAACTAAAAGCAATTACCACCAGCGATGTTAAATTAATCGATTTCGGACAAACATACAATATTACTCTCCACATAGAAAAGTTACCCATCAAAATAGTTTTTAATCAAAAAGTGTCCATAAAACTTACACTCTTGTCTCATGCTAAAAGTAAAAGGCATTCGCATTCTTACTGTGAACATAGCGCAGTTCAACTAATAAACACTTCACACACAATTTGTATAATTAAACATGTAAGTATAACAAAACACTAAAAACAATCATAATAATATAACACCAATAAAGGATATTATAATAATTCAGAACCTACAATAATTTACATACATAGTAAACGGTAATCCAATTTACTATTGAAAAGCAGATCAACATACAAAAACCTACATATAGAAATTTTCAACAAATGTCTCATTACACTATATCATTACGAAATAGTAAGTAAGAATGTGTAAACTAGCACAGTTGGTGTCAATAGCCAGTAAATACATTATAACATAATTGCCTTACACAGTGTCACAGACAAATATGTAAGTAATAGGTATTTAGTAATGAAAACAGTTATTATATTATTTTATTGCAGCTGTATAACACAATGAGTGGGATCACTCTCCGGCTGCTCTCCATTGTGAAAATGCAGTAATCAAACTCCCCTACCTTCCCCAGCAACTAGCTTTCCGTCGTAAATGAAATTCTAGCTCCCGCGATGGATGTTTTTGTACCAGTACAGACAGGCCAAAATAAATTAAAAGTTTTATTTATTTGTAGTTCGACAGCGATGTCAAATGCCGTAGGTTCTTTTATCGACCAGCTGTACAAGCTTAAACATACAAAGTAATAAACACCAAATAAGTTAAGGCAAACTTTTGTGCTATGTTAGAAGATAAAATAAATTTAGAAACTACACTTATATGAAAGTAAAACCATAATAATATGACAATGTTTTTTATGACTATGAAAGTTATGTAGTAGCAGTTATTTGATATTCTTAAAAAAATACAATACTCCCCATATCTCTGTTAAACGTTCAAATGAGTTAAATGAATTAATTTAATACTGGTTAAATAAAATGATATTGTAATCAACAATGTGCAATGAATTTTTTGTACAAGTTCATATTATCTGTAACACACGCAATACACCTTCAAACGATTGTTACAAAATTTATATATATTGCCGTGTCATTAATTTATTTCTATGTTTGATATAATTTATAGGTGATCATGTTTATTTATCGTTTTAGATTTTACAAAATGGGCTAAAAAGTATTATTTTAATCCAACAGAAATTTACCATTTTCTAGTTGCCAACAGTGATGATGACACGCGTTACCGCTATTTAGTGAATGCTGCAAACACCGCCCACATAATTTCGCAGGCATCTGGTCGCATGGCTTCAGCCTCGAAATCTAAATCTAAAAGCGCGCGCACGCGCCTCGTAGCTAACTCATAATCTTCGTCGGAGAGGGGCGCAAACGCGTTTTCTAGTACATCAGCCGAGTGGGCAAGCATCAAGAGCGCCAGAGATCGCTTGTCGGCGTGAGCAACATCGGTAATCGAACGCCTCAGAGCCGCTTCTTGAACCTGCAATCATAATATTAATTATCGAAACACATTAAACTATCTCTATTTTTACCCGACTACGGCGAAGCAAAAAGGAGGGTTATGATTTTGACCGATATGTATGTATGTATGTTCATCTGGGCCCTCATTACTTCTTAACTGCTTGTCATAATTTGACAAATGAGGTATTGTTAGAAGCGTCTTGATCGTCCGCTGATTATAGGCTATTTAAGGTCACATTAAATCCAATACGGCACCCTCTAGCGGACATAAATACAAAGCAAAAAAAAAATGTTTATTTATGCCATATTGGGTATCAAATGAAAGGCCTTAATTAGCACATTTCAAATATATAATTATATACAAGGTGTTACAGGACGATTGACATTCCTATAAACCACGTAAAGAGTATCATGTTTTTAACCCATATACAAAAAATAAATCAAATCCAATGAATACTTTAGCCACAGGAAATTATTTTCCAATTTGTTATTTTTCAACATGATGTAGATCTGAGTCCGTTATAATAGGTAAACATTATGCATTAGTGGTGCCTATGCACCACTAATGCATAATTTGCGTAAGTTCATTGGATTTTATTTATTTTTTGTATATGGGTGGAGAACATGATACTCTTTAAGTGGTTTATAGGATGTCGTCGTCCTGTAACACCTTGTATATTGTCGGCTGTTGCTCATGGCTTTGCTTGCATGCACCCAGTAATTAGGTATAACTTCTATAAAATCATAAGCAACAACAAACATATTTACATTAAACCTAATTAATGAATGAATGAAATCTAACCTATCAAAACAATTCTAACAGTAGTAGGCGATCATAATATTTAGGGCAAAGTGGCATACTACCACGGCTGTCTTCTGAACATCACTATGAATATGTATTAAATACATTAAAATATATTACGTGTAAGTTGTTTATTTAATAGACGAAAAATATTGAATAGTTTGTACATAATAATATCAGATGAGAATATTTTCTTGTTTCATACTTTTCAGAGTGTGATTTTTCAGTGGTCGGGTTTTAGTTTTTGAACTAATTTTTTTCTTCAATAATAAGATATGTTGTCTGCTTTTGTTTAAGTAATGCAACAATGTTTGTAACATATGTTTTGAATACCTTTACCTCATTGCTTTCATAATGAAATACAAGCTGTTTGGAAAGAATCACCTGTTTATGGTTTATGAAACTAATAAGACAAATAGTATTAAATACTTGTAAAGGAACACTAATTGTGTTGCTTATCAATATAATTATACCTATGTAATATGAAGTTATGTAGTTAAGTACATGTTTGTTAGTAAGTATCAACATTTATTTATCTTGTATCTACATTCAAAATCAATTATTTTAAAAGGATTGGTTATCATTCTATGTTACAAACATTTTGTAGGAAGGACATTATTATTATCTTAAATTAATCAGGTCTTAATTGGACTGTGCAGAATGTGTGTTTATAATTAGAATTACCTTTTTGACCAAGCGACATTTTACAACATTGTCAGTTAGTGGATGAGTAGTCATATCAAACAGCAAGAAGTTCTGTTTCTCTGTTGTCAAAACTCCCTTTTCTACAAGATTTTTTGCCAGCCTTTCACGGACATTTTTCAATTGATATTTTAGTTTCATCGGATTCCATGTTTCACCTGAAATGATTTGTTCACATGTTATTTGACCCAATTATTATAAAATGGAAGTCAACCTAGAAAATTTCACAAGCTAATGCCGCAAGTGGTATCTTGTGAAATTAATTTGATAAAAGATACATCAGACAGAAGACATCTACTCCTGACACACTTTTAAAAGAATAATGGTGGACTTTCTTTCCCATTCTTCTCCATACGAAACTACCTTTTGGAAGGGGCAACTAGAATCAATACCAATTTTTTTTGTAAATTTTGATGTTCAAGTGCCTTCTATGGCACCTTTTTGAAATAAATCATTTGACTTTGACTTTGATCTACATTTCTGATGATTAAGAAAACATTGTTGAAAGATAAATTGAATTATTGACCATAAGAGACATTCATTCAGATCTTCAGCGCTATTGATACAGACCACTTAGGTATTCTATCCAGCTTTGCACTGTCTCTGGTGGTTCAGTTTCTTTCATGTGTTTCAAGGCCTCATCTAGCAAAACATCACCAGTTGGTGTATCTGAAATCAAGTTTACATTTATACAAATATTTTGTAATACATACAGGTTGTAGGTATGATTGATTTTACCAAACTAATCAACTTGCCTGTGTTAAGGATAACAAACCTTTAATAATAATTACTATGTTACATAAAACATACACAATATTAGCTTTAGTATATCCGAAAACCGAAACACGTGTTTAGTATTTTTATGTAAAGAATCTATGTAAATTTTTTAAAACTCTCATGAAAAATCACAAAGTTATAAGGTTGTTATGTTACCGGGTTGTCCATACAAAAACATGCTAAACGGAGCCCCTGCGCCTCCAGGGTCGTCTTGCACTCATTGATAATAATTTGGCACTAGGCACCTAACCGTACGGCAATTGTATTGTAAGTAATTAAATGGTGATAATGATAACATTTTCCATCACACTTAAATGTATTTGGGACAAAATATAACATGGTGTAAAAATTATTGAGATCGATTCAGTTCCTTATTCTAAACAAACTTTATTAGGTCTTGCATATACTAAAAATAATGTTATATATTATTTTATTATATTTGTGGTTTAAAATAATTAAAGTAAACTTTATACACTATAGAAATACCTCAAAAATCACAATGAATGCTCTATGCGGTAACATAGGTTGAGCCATATAATTTGAATTAACACACACAACTCTTATGCAATTATAGCATTACTAATTGAGAGGACATTATTGGGTGGAATCAACAGTCATTAATGTTATCAACTTTCTTTACTTTCTTTAACCATTATAGACTAGCAAATAATGTCAGTCATTGACCTTTTTCAAATTGGAAGGTACCTACTACCCATACTTGAAATAAATAACTTAAAATAAACACTAAAAGCATTTAATACATACATTATGTGCGTTAAAAAGATTAAACGTTCTCTTACCTGATTTAACTATTACTTTTCTAGATAACAATCCCTTTCTACGCATACCAGCTCTTTCTAATTCTACGCGACCTCTCAAACCAAGTTCAATTAAAATACATCCTCTCAGGCCGCTGGATATGCAATCATTCCAAAATGATGTGTAACCCTGAAATAATCATCAATATATGAGATGGAACGGTCACGACATCCTCATTATATTATCTATTTACTGCCGAAGAGAGCGTTCTCTTACCTCTTTGTCCTTTAGTCCTAAAAGTAATACTTCTTCCATTAGTGTCAATCGTGTTTCCTTTGAATCCCCGTCATCATAACTTTTATCATTTTTCTTATCATTGACGTCGTGGTTTTCCTTTAATTCTGCACTGTCCTTAATAACGTTTACGTTTCTTCGTTGCACCAACCCCTCAGCTCGATTCATTTTAACATTTAATTAAATTGCGAATTAAAAACAAATTGATTTATTTGTAGCGAGTATTTGAAAGGTTTTCTGAAATTCGTAAACGAATAGTTGACGTTTGCTATGCGACGTGATGTTGTTGTGCAAAACATGGCCGACAAAGAAGACATTCCGTTCGTTCAGAAATCGTCAAAATTTATACAAAATAAGTTAGAAATATCTCATTTAATGACGATGTTAGAAGATTTTTGAGGCTGTAGTTACTTACTTGTAACAATAATAAATTCTTTAAATAATTCTCAGTAAATATGAGCGCATAGGGCAAATGCTATTTTTGAACGTAGGTGGTGTCAATGCGTGAATTGAAATGTTTGAGTACGTTAACTTAAGCCGCGTCCCCACTGAGGCCACGCGGCTCATGAGTGTGGATGTGGACGAGAGCGAGGCCTGAGCCGCGCGGCCTGGCAGCAGGCTGCGCGGCCGGCCTCGCGCAACCCGAAGGATTTCGGTCTACTTCAAAGAAAGCCGCGCAGCTATTGGTAGTGGGGACGGGCCGCGCGGCCGGTCAGTGCGCTAGTGACTGCCACTACATCGAGTTGTTTTTATTTTATATATTCCTCCATTGCATCTATATTCAAGACTTAGTTAATCTACATCATCTAACATTAAATCTTGTTTCAATTTACTAGCACTGTATAGTTTTCCTGCTGGTTAAACGTGGTCGCTCCCAAAAACGTCGTCGACGCGGTTTATTTCTTATTTGCGCAGCGGTCTTTGAGTATACTCAAAAGCAGCGGTGCTTATTACTATGAATGCTGCTGAAGCTAAAAGCACATCCCCTTCTTCGTACATCTCCTCGCGAGGCCGAGTCGCGCGGCACAAAAAGCCGCGCGGCTCCTAGTGGGGATGCTGCTTTAACGGGCCACTTACAATTCACATCTCGGTAGATTCGCGTAGCTTACGGTAAATCTCCAATGTATACCATTTTTTTTGTAAGTATTAGAAAGCATAATTATTGTCGACCAGTATAATAAGTTATCATATTTAGGCTCTCTAAGTTTATCTGTAACCCTAAGGTACGTAGTATTATATTATCTGTGCGATTTTTTTTTTTGGGTGGGAAATTATCAAATAACTCCTCCCGCTCTGGGCTGAGCGGGAGGGCGTGTCAGACTTTTACTGAGTAAAACCCACCCGTGTTCCTTCCGTTGCCTGTGTGCCGGGGCCACGATATCCCTTTCGGACAAACTCGCAACCCTGGCAGGCATTGGCCCTAACTCCTCCCATGCACTCTCCGCTTTATCCTGAACAGGAACCTCCCGAAACAACCGTGTCCGGTGAGGACCTGCGTCAGGTGGAAGGTGAGGATGCCGTGGTGCCTCTCTAGCCACTCCTCAATGAGGGGACTTATCGCCACAATTGTGGCGTGCCCAGCGCTGGGTTGCAACAATCGCACTCTCCATGCCGCCATGAGATCCCGCTGGAGCTCCGTCCACTGTGCCATGATTTCTCGTGGCAGCGGAGTTTCAGGCGGCAGTCCGACAAGGAGGATCGCCGCCTCACGGGAGACCGTGCGGTAACCCCGTACCAGCCTGATGGCCATGACCCTTTGGGACGCGTTCAACCGCTGGGCTGGTCGCAGCCTCAGAGAACGCGCCCACACCGGTGCCCCGTAAAGGGCCATGGACCACACGATCCCCGCGTAAAGTCTCTGGCAGGAGGCGTTTGGACCCCCTAGATTGGGCAGAAGCCGCTTCAAAGCAGCCCTGGTCCTCTCCAGTATGAGAGCCAAACGTCGGAAGTACTCGACGAAGTTCCACCGGCTGTCGAGGACGAGTCCCAAGTACTTCATCGTCGACTCGACACCGATGTGAACTCCTCCCGCCGTTATCTGGGAACCCGACAGTGGCGCGTTCCGAACACATAAAACACATGGCCTCGGACTTGTGCAAGGCCACCACGAGTCAAAATTGCCGGATCCTATCGACGATTGTCGCAACCCCACGTGCCGCCAGTTCAGCCGCCGCCTCATGCGACCTCCCCTGCGCCAGGACCACCGTGTCGTCAGCGTAGCAGACTACGCTGACGCCGCTAGGGAGGTCAGCGCGCAGCACCCAGTCGTACCCGATGTCCCACAGATGCGGCCCCAGGACCGATCTCTGTGGGACACCGCACTACATATCTCGCCGGTTCCACTCTCCTTGGTGACCGGGGTAGATGACGGCCCTGTCCGTCAAATAGGCCTCGACCACTCGACAGAGGTATGTCGGTATCCGGTGATACCGAAGTGCCTCCCTAATGCAACTCCAGGGCAGGGTATTGAAGGCATTGGCGATGTCAAGAGACACCGCCAAGACGACCCCACCCCGGGCAACAGCATCCCCCGTCGTGAGGGCTTGAACGCGATATTATCTGTGCCCAAGGTCAGTGTGTAACATTGTACACACGGCTACACATCAAGCTATACAGATCCAGTATAAGCTGATCTCGCATTGTGTAGGATTTCCGTACAATGAGAGGTCAGCGTATACTGGAATAGGTATAGCTTGATGTGTAACCGTGTGTACCTACGGTCAGCAACAAAATTAGAGTTTTACCCATGATCTACTTACTTATGTAGGCCTAAAATCATACAACACTCTACAGAAATTCATTGTCATAGATATAAGAGTTTGTATTGTCTGAATTTAATATCTGTTCTATTTTTAGAATTTTGTATCTCAAAAGTTGTCCGTCCGTCTGTCTGTCTGTCAGTCAGTCTGTTAAGACCCTTTTTCTCAGGAACGAGTGGAGGAATCAAGTTGGGATTAATATCTAATACGTAGGTCTACGGTCACTTAGAGCTAAAAAAAAATCAAGTCAACGCAAAAAAAAACAAATACGGCCATTTATGCGATATATGTTGAAACTCACACAAAAAAATCAGAACCGTGACCTTCCCGGTGACCTAGAATCATGTTTGCCAATAAGCAGTCTCACAGCACAAATAAAGGAAAAATTCCGAAAATCCTTAATTTGTAGATAGTATTATTACATTAAAAAAATATTTTTTGCGATTACGAACTTACTTTTGCAGTTGGAGTATTAGGTATGTAAAGTATTTTTCAGGTATGTTTTTTTATATTTTTATTTTAATGATAATGATTAGTATTTGAAACACATAATTTCATCTTTTTGTTTTTACAAGCTGTAGTTATTTTTATATATTTTTTTAAAGTATTGTTCGTACTGACGTCACTAGTAGCTGAATAGCTTAGGATCTTTGCCACGTTTAACACTTATTTAAAACCAAAATTCAGTAAAGTCAAACTGTCAAATATGACAATTAATTTGTTTACATTTCATACTTTAGCGATTTCCGTATTTTAGTTTAAAGTTATACCTTAATAATAAAATGAATGGATTCAAAGACTACTTCTGCTAAGTTCTTCATACCGTCAAGTATAAACACCACAACAAATAGCCGACACAAATTGATTGTTAGTAAAAGAAACCTTAAAAAGGAAAAGGTGCGAGGAAGTAAATGTTTAGTACAAGTCTGGGCGGCGACTGTTTTATTCTGAAGATCACTTTAACGTATGTTAAGTTTTCCTGAGGCGATACATCGATGTGATTTGACTTGCACTGTCCGCCCCTGGTGAAAAACTAAACTATTCACCTATCTGAATAGAATAATAATATGTGCTTCATGTAAATTTGACGTTGGCATGACACTTGACACAAAGAACAATTTAATTACAAAAGGCACTGAAATTTCCAATTCAGGCTGCTTTGTGACGTCAATTAGAGGTCAAATAAAAGTCAAGTGATTTTAAGTATTTTTGTGAAAATAAATACGATCTTATAATTTTAAGACCTATTAATAGAAAAATAAGTCTTAGAAGCTTAAAATCTCGAAATGGTTTTGGAATCGGCATAGGTAAATTTTTACTTTACATACCGAATTGACCGTGACGCATAACGATGTATGGGAGAACATTTTTTCAACTACAAAAGTTTAGTTTGTTCTTGGGATAAATTTATCCCAACGGAACCCTTCATTGTACGAGCTCCGACATGCACCTGGCTGGTTTTTTTTTAAATTATACACTACTTTACTTTTTTAACTGATGCGTGTAAGTCGACTTACGTTGCTGACCGTTATATCTATGTTTTCAGCTAAGTTTTGTAGTTGTCCGGCGGTCTCTCATCCTACTAACCTCTTATTTTCTTGAATTAGCACCAAATCTTAGCTGTAAAAGTAGCTGCTACATCCATCTTCCTCGAAAACAGGTACAAACAGGGATATATTTCCGAACCATCTCGGACATCGATAGATATAACCAAAGACATTAAATTATTTACACACATACAAACATAAAATTATCAGTGTACGACTAAACGCCGACAGACACTACGCCGACAGACTGAACACCGACAAGACTTTACTTCGACGGGACTCTTCGCCGACAGGACACTTCGCCGACAGGACTCTTCGCCGACAGGGCTCATCAGCGACGCAATTTATCTCCGATAATCAGATACTTACTTTGGAAATCGATTACTTATGCTTTTCTTGTAAGTATCAATTCAAAAAAAAAAAATATTTTGCATTGGTTATTAGTGTAGGTACATCTCTTCTTATACATATATATGTTACCGGCCAAACCCAATTTCAGGACAAACTAGTTTAGCCTAGGCCAAACCAGTTCTCCCTACACGCGATAGGATTAACTAGTATAGCCTAGGCTAAACTAGTTTGTCCTAAGCCCGATAGGATAAACCAGTTTAGTCTAGGTCGAATCGGTTTATCCTAGTTAGAATTTACATGCTTTAGGATAAAATGGTACGTCCTAATCTGAAATCTGATTGAGCGTACTGCGGGAGCGGCGTGACAGAAACGAATCGCAGCAAAACCGACTCCACGTAGTCTTGTCTGCCGGCGGAGCCGGCCAGCAAGCCGAAGCCTCGGTGGTGAGCGTGAAACACATCTGTGACGATAAGCTCGCATGGGACCGCTGGAGCCCTGCAGCACCGGAGCCGTGACAGAAAACATGCCTGCTGCTAAGATACAAACTAAGTGAAATTCGACCTAGGCTAAACTGGTTTATCCTATCGGGCTTAAATAAAAATAAATAAATGGCGATGGGGCTTTAATAAATTGCGTCGCTGATGAGCCCTGTCGGCGAAGAGTCCTGTCGGTGAAGAGTCCCGTCGAAGTAAAGTCTTGTCGGTGTTCAGTCTGTCGGCGTTTAGTCGTACACTCAAAATTATTTATAAACCTAACATACTTACATAAAATAACAGTGCAACAGTAGCTAGGTGTGCAACCAATAATTAGGGAGGGCCTTATTAAATATTAACTGACATTGCAACATATTTGTCAAAAAAAGTGCCGTTTTAATATAGTAGAAAATATATGTAAGAAACTTTGAATTGCAGCGTTTTGTGCTTCTGACTACAGGGGAACTTATTAGATTGAAATTGGTCGGTATGTCACTGTTCTAACTATAGAACCCTAGAGAGAGTTGCCAATCACGCTATAAAATTGCGAGCTGGGACGTCCGGTGCCATAACTACTTAAAACACGGAGGGACCCATGGCTTAAAGGGGGGCTGGCAATTCGATATCCGAGATCTGCTGTGATCACGTTTTGGATGGATGACAGCTTTTTAAACTATAGCAAGATCTCTAATGCTCAGCTGTTGATCATAACAAACTTTGCGGGCGGTCGGATTCAAATCCAGGTCAAACTCACTACCACACCTCTTCGTCCTGTTTTCCAGATAAAAGTCATCCTGACTCACGTGAGTTGTTATTTCCAATTGCCGTAACCTTGGCGATGCTGCTTGCACAGCTTGAGTAGTGTGTGGCTTTGAATTTCATTATGTGGGTGTGATGCTGTGCCTAGATATAATTACCTACTGTGGTTGATGATGTTGCAATATAAATATAGCATCACTACTTTAACAGGAAGGCCAAGGCAAAAGGTACACGTGTACCTATAGGTACTGTCATTACACCTGCGGGCTAATTGCGTAACACACTATCAATAGGAATCAGTTTCAATTTGACAGTTCAACAACATTCATTGCGTTATGTACGTTGTTGAGCAGACAAATTTTTGTAACATATGAAGCAATGGATTAGCAATATACTTCAAAATCATTCCGATTCAAACCGTGTTACGCAATTAGGGTGCTGTTGTCCCTTCCCTTAATGCTATACCGAAAATTCAATAAGAAAAACCTAGTAACACTATCTGGGTCTGGGATCTGGGAATAGAACCCAGTCGTGCAAGACCGACCAACGAAGTGGTGGGGTTGGAAATATCTTACATTTTATTCCTTATTCATTGCATATAAAAAGATGAATCATCTATACACACTACTCCCATTAACATGAAGAGTCTGTACCCTAATTGCGTAACACAGTTTGAATCGGAATCGAAATGATTTTGAAGTATATTGCTAATCCATTGCTTCTTATGGTAGAAAAAATGTCTGCTCACCAACGTAAAATAACGCAATTAATGTTGTTGAACTGTCAAATTGAAACCGATTCCTACTGATAGTGTGTTACGCAATTAGCCCTCTGGTTACGTTAGTGATTCATATACCATTTCAAAAAGACAGATCTCTGAGTCTTTCACACGAACTAAAAAGGATTTTTAATAAAATTAGAAGAAGAATCTGTAAAAGAGGTTATAAGCATAGTTTTCTCTATGACCTGATGCTCTTCATTGTTCTGAGTATAAAACCATCAAAGAGAAATACGCACAGGAATCAGGGATATGAGAAAAAAAAAACATCATGACTGATCATGACAATTTGATGGCATCTGCGAAAACCACAACTGCGAGTAAAAATACGGTTTAACCAATCCATTGTTTTTTTTCCTGGTGCTCTTGTATTGTCCAACGTGGGGGTATAGAGATAATATGATTACCAAGTAGGTAATCCATATAATTATTTATCTCAAGATAGCTAGTGCCAATTCATAAAGGTATCTATCCAATGATATTACCTATAAGTAAACTTATAATTTCATCGTATCAATCCACATTATCCACGTTAAGTCTGATCGCTTGATGACCTTAATTTGAACTTGGTGAGTAGTTTATAGCTTTATATCCTACTTATGTATTAGGTATTCTATTAAATTATGTAAGTATTGTGAAATGTTTGTTTACCTATCTAATAGCTAGGAAGAGACTATAGGTAGGTAAGTACTTAGCCAAACTACACTCGCGAGCAATTAACTGGAATCACTTCATCGCACGTTGCTCAAGACATTTTTTTACAATTTCTATGCAATTAACTGTGGATTGTGGTATATCACCTGAAAGGTAATTTGGTTAGCTTTCAAATGATATCAAAAGATTTAAAATTAATTAAATTTTCTACCTAAATTTAGAGAATTATTGCAATGGGTCGAAGTTGTGGACGTCTAAATGGATAGAAAGTAATATGAAAAGATATTTTTTTTATTTACAATTGATGTTATTTACCCCTTAATATTTTGTGTTACCCCCCCCCGGCCCTAATGACTACCTGTAATTTTTCATTGACCGAATGAGTGTCCTAATGGAATCCTGTGGGATTTCCTGCCACTCTTCGACTAAAGCAGTTTTCAGGTCTTCTATTGACGCCGGAGTTGGACATCTTCCTCGGACCCGCTTTTTCAGCTCGTCCCGTATATGTTCAACCGGATGTAAGTAGGGCTGAGGGCTGGCCAGTCTAGTGTGGGAATCTCGACTTATCAAGGTTCTGTTTAGTCACTGCAGCGGTATGGCAGCGGGAATTATCGTGCATTAGCAGGAAATCTTCGCCAATAAACCCCGGCGTAGGGGAGCACATGGCCTAGCAGAATGTCTTTGATGTATCTTTCAGCGGTTAGCCCCCCTCCCCGACCTCCCCCAGGATCGAATATCAACTCCGTTTTTGCTTCAATAGATATCCCCCCCCACATCATACAGGACCCACCCCCGTATGCCACTGTTTCCGCAAAACAGCATTGTGCGAAACGCTCCCCCAGTCTCCTATAGACTCTCTGTCGACGGTTGCTACCATGCAGGCACGTCCTGGATTCGTCCGAGAACAGGACTCGCCTCTATTGCTCGATATCCCAATCTAAGTGATCGCGAGCAAACTGAAGCCTGGCTTGTCGGTGGGCTGGAGACAATTTAGGTCCCGTGGCAAGCCTTTTCGGGGTCAAGTTCGCTTCTTTGAGTCTTCGCCTCACTGTCCACTCGCTGACAACCCTCCCTTGAACTTCTCTGAGCTGCTGCTGGACGTCCACGCCAGTCAGTGGTCGATTTCGGAGAAAAGAGGTGACAATAAATCGGTCATCTCTCACCGAAGTGCATCGCTGTCGTCCAGATCCTGGTCTCCGGACTAAGTTTCCAGTCTCCCTGAACCTCTTGTATACCTTCGAGACACAAGTCTAACTCAAATGAAGCTGTCCAGCGATAGTACGCTGAGACAATCCTTGCTGGATTAGGATGACGACTTGAGTGGCTTCTATAGGCGTGGTTTCCACTTTGTTTTGGCTTCAGTATTCCCAGTGACGTGAAATATTGGACTGATGATAAATTTTCATAAAGGGTCCTTATAAAGGGTTTCAGGACTTTAAAAAAAATTATGTTTTTTGTTTTACGTTCCATGACATAAGGTGAATAATCTTTGGTTATGATATTGAATCCATAGTTATTTTAGAAGTTAGCATAGAAGTTGTAAAAATTTGTTTCGAACAGCGGACGATGAAGTGATTCCAGTTTATTGCTCGCGAGTGTTGTACTTGCAAACAATTTAAAAGCATTCTACCTGTAAGGTGCCAGTCTAATAGTCTTTGTATTTCTTTACATACTTACTTACCTATTATGCAGAACCTTCATATTTATTAAGTACCATTAATTTCTACATTTTCCAAGCACAAAACGTCCAAAATGTAATTTTTGAAGTAACTCCATAAAAATGCTGAACAGGATATGATAGAGCGGAAATAGCCATTCACGAAGAAAATTTCGCCGTACAGCAGTAAAATTTTATTTAAAAAATAAAAGATTAGATAGAGTTTTACTTTTAATAGGAATAGGTACATTACTAATAATGTGGCAATCACCTCTGATTAGCCAAAGCTAGTGTTTATCAGACCCGGTTGAGAAATACAACCGCGTGTAAACGACGCGCACTCAGTCATCTGCGCGGACGCCGTCGAGCACGTGCGCCGTGATACTAAAAGTGTGACCAGTGTGAGCGAACATCGCACCATGGACGTGGACCAACTAAACCATAATGGAGCCGTACGTTTTTTTTTTATCCTCACTATTTCCTCTCTCCCTTTCCGTGATCGAATCTGCCAAAATTTGCATAATTAACACTTTTTGCAATATGTTTGAATGATATTAGCGCGCGAAAACCAAAGGTGTTGTACTTGTTTGTACCATGTCTTCGCGAACAGTGAAGTGAACTTTATACTCTAGCTGTACGTGGTCGCGCAGTAGGGCAAGTCGCCAGTTGGCTGCGGCACTCGCGTCACCTCGGTCGCCACAATTCATGTATTTTGCGTGTATCTACACGACGACCTACACAGGGTCAGCTGTCGATCGCGGTTATCTCTATATTTTTCCAAAGTTAAAGTCAATTTTGATGTTGTTTCATGTTGAGGACGTGTCATGACAATTCAGTGTAGTACAGCTATAAATAAAGTGCAGTGAAGGATTGTTCAAATATTCTGATTTGATCTTATGATTCAGTCTTTCTTTAGGTAAGCTCTTAGTACCCGATTTATAAGATATGCTACTGTATAATACGCACGCATTTCCTAATTAAGATAAACAGATAAAGAAATCTATTCAGCGATCAGCAGCTGTTGATAGGCTATATTTCTCAAAGTCATTACTTTATAATAAACTCATGCAGTTTGCTCAGTATCCGTATTCGCAATCTAACTTTATCTACGTCAAGAACACAGCAAGAAACATCCTAATTCACGATATTTTCTGACTTATGACGTTCAAAGTTGACACACTCAAAAGTCCCGCGCCGAACAAATAACCCGTTACACCGTTACTCGGTCGTCTGCCCAAATTTACATAGCCATGAGATGTTATGCATTTCTGATTTATCATCCTACAAATGAAGAACTATCTTCCAATGAATATCTTGCTCACCTTACTAACTTGTTGTTAGTTTTCCACATGCTTCCTGAAAATCATGAAAACTATTTTTTTTTAATGGAATGTCCATCGACGTAATAAATTTAGTTAAACAGTAGTTAGGTACGTAATATCAACTCATGAGGTTATTTTCCTCGTTCTGTCTAGTAAACAAATGTTTTGCTTGATACATTTTGGTGTACTCGTAATCATAAATAACGCGTTGTGTAAAATTTGAGTCAGCACAGATCACACGTAACAAGTCAAACCGGAACTTAAGAGGTACAACGCCATATAATGACACAATGTCAAATTAAAGCCTTCAGTGTCTTAAAAATACCGTAGCGTATCACTTAGGAAATTTCACGCACACAGTTCACAGTAGGATTATTTTTGCATTTCACATGTACACTTACGTACGCAGCCAAGCCTATATCACGCCATTCGCTGATAAGTGATAACCGCTCTCATTATCAAACTGTTATCAATTTAACATATTTTATCACCGAAGGGGTTATATTTAAAAAAGTGGATTAACCGACATGTTTTCACCATGCTAAGCTTAAAAACATGCCAAACTATTATTACCATCACACCTACATAAAAAAGAAGGAAGTCAAAAATTCTACAATAAAACTAAAAATACCTATTGTAGTTTTGCATTTTCAAGTAAATAACATAATGTTTAAAGGCAATCTCGGCGCGACGCGACTAGTAGAATAATTTCCATGAAAACTTCATGGAAATTGTTCTATCATAATCGTGTCGCACTGTCGCGTCGCGCCTATATGTGGGAACCTTAAAACAATTCAAGGAGACGAGACGGTAGATCATATTAATTATGATTTAGGTACATGAACGGTTCTCGCTACAATCTCTACAATAATTCTTAAAATTTTAAGTTTTTTTTTATTTTACTTTCGATATTGCGTGCATTTCAAATAAATATTGAGAAAAAAGTAGTCTATTACGTACAGTAACAAAAATGGGTTTTTTCCTTAGCATTAGCTTTTATATAACAACTGTAATACTTATTTCTTAGGTAATTTGTTTAGTGATATCTACTAATAAAATAAGATAGCGGTGACCTCACGTTCACGTCCGCCTATTATTTACTGTATTAACTTTCTTTACAATAAATAACACGCATTTACTTCGTTTACGTAAACATAATTTATTGTGTTTTACGCCGGTCTTTTGTGACCGGCGTAAAACACAATAAATTATGTTTTTAAACACATTGCACTTAAACAGGAGAAAATGTTTCGTTCATCATTATAATAGTGGCTAAGTTGCTACCTAGTAGAATGCTCCTACAAAGTTGTAAATAAGTAATATGTCTTGTCAGTAAATACTTACCTACTTAAATTCCCTAGATATTAGATACTTAGTGAGTTTTTTAGAAACACTTTTTTTATATAGTTTGTTGTTGCATGTTTACTGACGGGCATATTATGAAAGAAGGTCAATAGGCTATTTATAATTAGATAAATAACTACAAAACAGCCTTTTATTGTTTTTAAATTCCGTGTCGATGTTTTAAACAATCTCATACATTATTGACACTTGCATAACGCATGGCGACTTAATCTTAATACCCTGGACACGTGTCAGTCAGCTATTATTTGTAAATGTCTACCTATCAACGGAAACGAAATGCTGAGCAGAATGACATGGACGCAACAAAATCATTTCCGCTTTCAAATAGGCACAAGTAGCCTGGGAATGACGATATTGATATAAAAATGATAAAATAAGTGATCAAATGTTTGATACTAACATTGAAAACGAAATTATTGATGCATTAGGTGTATAATTTAATCAATAATCTAATCTTCCTTGCGAATAAATTAAGTAGATAGGTGTTGTAATCTAGGACACGTCTGGTGCTATTTCCGATGTGAAGTTGTCAAAAAAAAATAGGCCCGTTTTGATATAAGTACTTGAATCGATTTATCGTGAGGATCGCGTATCGAGTCGTATGGTTACTTCACTGTTACTTCGCGATGGACCAAGTCAAGTTAAATGTCAAAAAGGACCTATTATTTTTTGAGTACATTATGCACACAGCATTAAAGGTTTGTGATGGTGGTGGCATCACCGTTGCGTGCCTGAAAATCTCTAAACTTTGCTTCGCCGATGAGTAGTTTGAACAGCGTCAGTCGTGAAATGGGACGCTTATGAGGAAATGCGGGCGGAGAGACTTTTAGGCCTGAAACTGCGTTAAGCGGACGCCCGCGACGGGCAACCGTCGCGTGCTTACGCGCGTGGACACGCGGATGGGCTCCGTGGGAACGCGACGGTCCCCGTCGCGGAGACCGGATTATTTTATTCACGCGGTGTCGCTAGTTCAATTTTAACGGTGTGCATGTATAGTCGTGTCGATGGAGAACTTAATATATACGTGTTTACGTGTTACCGGTCCGCTGGCGGGCACGGCACGTGCCCCCGCGACGGGTTCCGTCGCACGGAGGCGGGCCCCGTTGCGTGGGTGCGGGGCGCGCTTCCCCGTGACGGACGCCCGCGCGGGTCCCCGCGACGGAGCACTTTTGTATGAAACCGCGCGGGTGCCCGCTTAACGCAGTTTCAGGCCTTAGAGTAAAAAGTCATAAATCGAGGTTCGGCTCTCGCCTATTTCCTCCTCCAATATTGGACCAATTTAAAAGATATTTCTTATACTGAATAAGAAGGATATATACTGTGTTCCTATGTTTTTCTTTTTTAAGCATTTTCAGAGGGTTCCAGCTCTTATAAAGATAATGTATCATCATTTTCGTAACATAGGGTTTTAACAAGTGCACTCGCCTTTTCGAAGAAAAGTTGTTTTAACGAGACTGTATACTAATAATCGTGTGACATCTTGTTATATCTGTAAATTCCGCAAATATGGTGGGACGGACAAGCATGCGATTATTCTGAGAATTATAAATGCCTATTATTCTTGTACTCTGTTTGCTTGTTGGTTTGTGGAAAAATTGTAAACAACTGCCCTGTAAAGTCTAAACCTTTACATTCCACAACATCGTCAGAATTTGTATTCTTTTCTGCCTTCACAGGATTGCTATTTTTGGTATTTGTTATAACTTTATGAGTTGTTTCCATTCCTTTTTTACCGATCTATACTGACTAGATACAAATGTTTCCTATCTCATATTGAACATGCTTTGTAACTAACATTGTATAGGTAAGTAGAAGTAAACAACTTCAGCGCGAACCGGTATAAAATAATCTGAATCTACATTTTAGTCGCACTAGCTGTACCATACATTGTACGAATATTTAATACTTAGGTACGTAATTTATTAGTCAGAACGGTTTATGATTTATGTAATACTATTTGATAAACTTAACATAACAGGCGAAATGTGTGTGTACAATAGGTAATGTGAGGTACACCTCCGTCTAACCCATCGGAGAAAAGCAGGCTTGATGTTATGTTACACTTATAAGTGTTTGATTTTTTAGGGCTTATTCTGTACCTCAAGAGGAAAAAACGGAACCCTTATTTATAGGATCACTTCGTTGTCCGTCTGTCTGTCTGTCAAGACCCCTTTTCTCAGGAACGCTTGGAGGTATCAAGTTGAAATTAATATCAAATACGTAAGTCTATGATCCCTTGGATCTCTAAAAAAATCAAGCTTCTAAGTCAACGCAATAAAAATACGGCGATATAATCGACATAATTTGATACTCGCAAATAAATCAAAACCTATAGGGTACTTTCCCGTTGACCTAGAATCATGAAATTTGGCAAGCAGCAGTCTCACAGCACAAGTAAAGGCAAAAGTCCGAAAATCGTTCATTTGTTGTTAGATCACATAAAAAACTATTTTTTTGCGATTACAAACTTACATATGCAGTTGAAAACTGACCGTTGCCTATATCGATGTATAGGAGAACATATTGTTTTCCACCACAATGTTAAGTTTGTTTTTGGGAGAAATTCATGCCAACTACGGAACCCTTCATTGTGCGTGGTTCGACACGCACATGGCCGTATTTTTTTATCGTGTCTCAAAAATAAAACTTGCTCCTCAAAGGAGAAGTTTTATTTTCGAAACGATTTCACGGTCAATGTGTCTTCCACAAATAAAAGTCACAATCATCTCTGGCCACGAGTTTTCACGACAATTTCAGACAAGGTGGCGTGAGTTACTTTTGGCACTGTTTTAAATTATCGTTTAAATTCGATATGTCGTTGTTTGATACCGATGTTTGTAAATAGGTAGACAGAGAGCGCTTAGCGTCAACATTTTGCTTATTTAAATGAAATTAAGCGTCGTCAATAACGTCTTATTAGATTAATTGATTCGTGATAGATGTGTCATGATTCGGTGTCGTCAGTGTGGGTGGCGGGGTCAGTGTACCAGGTGAAGTGTGAAATGTACCTATAATGTATAGGTTTAGGAGTTTCCACCCACAGTGCGGCTATTTCTTCAGACAGACGCGGCGGCGCTAATGACCCACTAATCACGCGTGTTCGTTGCTTCAGCCGATCATTGCATGCCTGTGATTCACCTGCTAGGTACTGATTCGATTTGATAAACCCATTTTTTTTTTATTAGTTTGTGATTTATAAATAGAGTCTGATTAACTATTTATCTCCGCTTCAACGTAATTTGCAAGAAAAAATTTCATGTCGCATTGTATTTACCCTTTTAAACTTACAAACTTACGGTCAAGTTTAAAATATTCTTAAAACTTGAAGTAAATAGCAGATAAAGGTACCGGTGTTGAGAAAATATTCCTAATAAAAATAAATGTATATTTCTTCGTGCAGAATACAACGGATTGTACTCCTATAGGAACAAAATATTACCGTGTATTCTTCTAATAAGTAGCATCAAAAAACTTATTTCTGATTCATTCTTAATTTTCATGTAAGATACCTTTTTCTTTGAAATAGTTACTGCGATCAAAATGCACCTATAATAAAACGCCAACTTACAAAAATATATTATGATACTCAGTAGCAGGTTTGACACAATTAAACACGAACTATAATTCACACTCAGTCTGTATTTTGGGCAGAGTAACGTCCTTATCAATAGTTCACAATATAATAATCGTTAAAAAGGATTTGCCTCCCTTTTTATACACATAACCGCCATATTCAAATCAACTGTCAGTATTTACTCAATACGTTATGAAATACTAAATTATTGTTATAAAAAACAAATAAATGACTAATTACGAGAAAATAAATACAAAGAATATTATTTAGATATTAATGAGGATATTTGAAAGTAATTTAGGAATAACTAAGCAACTACTACGTCATAACCGTCGAGTATCTATTAGGTACTTGTTAACAATTACTTTGGGAGAAAAGAAATAATTATTGTTTATTGTGGTAGCTACCACAGATCTGTGATACTACGAATAGTTATAATGACCACGAACGACCTTCGCATTGAAATTGTATGAAAATAGTATTTAAAATCGTCGTGTCAACATTGTTGTCGTGGGATTAGTTTTTAGACGTTAGTCGGATGTTCACATTTATACAACGCAGAAGCTGCGGTTTCGTTACGGCGGCGGTGTAGTAACCGCGTTGAAGTAGCGTAGCCGCAGCAACCGCGGAGATCCGACGTAGCAACCGCGTAAGGGCGGCGCGGCGCCGCGGCGTAGGGGTCGTGGCCACGTAGATGCAACGTAGCAGCGGCTTCGCTACGGCGTAGCAACCGCGTAGAAGCCGCGTAGCCGTAGCAGCCGCGCATACATAATTATCAGTTGAAGCCATGTAGATGCAGCGTAGCAGCCGCGTCGGAATAGCGTAGGCACATCGTAGACCCGTAGATACTTACACGCGTTGTTGCTAATAATAAACATAGAAAACAAAAAAAATGCTACTCAAAATTATTCAATGTGTGCTGCTTTTCAGTTCAAACATTGATTGGATTCGATAATGTAAACCGGATCATTGCAGAAATGACAATTTAATCTTCAAAAATGAAGATTATATTGTCATTTCTGCAATGACCTCATAACGGCCATAAACGTTGTCTCTATGTAAACTATTGTTTCCCCGCTAATTTTGCCCCTACAAAACGTGAAAAGACGACTTATTGCATTACGAGTATACTGTTTTTCTTAGTAGGTATTCTGATTTAAAGTTTTGGAACAATGACAAACGGAAAGGATAGTGAGTGACTGGCTTTAAAACCATAATTTATTTTTCTTTGATCGTTATTTAAAAAGATAGAGACCTTTAAACAAAAATAATTGTATGCAGGGTAGCTCGGTTCAGGTATCCGGGAGTGTAATTTGTGCTAAAGTAAATTCTTAGAATGATTCATGCCACGTTGTAGAGCTTTTCAGTTCAAACATTGATTGGATTCGATAATGTAAACCGGATCATTGCAGAAATGACAATTTAATCTTCATAAAAATGAAGATTAAATTGTCATTTCTGCAATAGTTTACCTGTAGACAACGTTTATGGCCGTTATGAGGTTCGTTCGGCATAGAATTAATTACTGCCACTATGACGTGCTGTGGGTGGAATGTTCTCTCATGCTTCCAAGATGGCAGTTTTCAGCTCCTGCAAAGTTTCTTGACCTAGTTGAGCTCGAACACGCCCCTTCAGATCATCCTATAAGTGCTCTATTGGATTCATATCAGGGCTTCTTGCTAGCCATTCCATTACTGCGATACTAACGTCATCCAGGTATTCTCGAAAAATTCTTGCAGTGTGCGCCCTTGCATTGGCATGCATAGAAATGAAATCCTGGCCTACAAACTCAGCATATGGCATGACATGAGCCTCTAGGTATTGGCGAATGTATCGATCGCTATTCAGTGATGGCAACCGAAGTCCCGTCACAACCTCAAGGCCAGTTTTTCCTTCGGTATATAAATTCCGGCCCAGACATGTCCAATGTCCATGGCCCACCGCCATAACTCACCTCCTTATCAATTTAACATTGCTGGAAACGTTCTCCTGTCTTCGCCTCTTCGGTAGACTTTCCAACGCCCAAAAATCTTGGTCTCTTTATATTATTTAAATAAATATTTTGAAACATAATATTTGTCATTTTTGTAAGGTATTATCGGTGGTTACCTTTTTATCTAGTTTCGAGATTAGTAGATTAGTATTACATCATCATTCATAATAAAAACATATCTGCATATTATTATTTATTATGTAAAACCACGACTTATCACTGTGCAGCCAAGTGAGCCGAGTATGAGTGATAAGTAAAAGTAATATAAAAATCGTTCTCCAATAAATGGAAATACTTTTTGTGATTACTAAGCGCCTGCGCTTAAAGGTGTTAGATTATTTATCGTACGGACTAATCCAGGTACTAATAAAACCACATAAAAAAGATTATGAAGAATTAGTAAAATGTACCTACACTTGTACTTCCCTCCAAAGAAATGGACAGGTGCTATTTAAAATAAAGCAGCCAAACGGATAGGTAAGTAAGTAAAAGGCAGTTCGTAGTGTGGTGCTTAAATTTCCTTCAATCTCTTGTTCGTCATACTTTTCTACAAAGGTTGACAAAGATGACAAGACTACTCCTATTTTTGTATGAATTTTTAAAAGAAAGCCTAATCTTTCCAAAGCGGGATGCTACTATTTTCGTCCTATTTGCATCCTGCATTCTCATTCTTTTTGCATAACGGGGCGGGGTGTGATGCCGCTGATCGGCTGATCAATACGCAACGAAGTTTTGGGATTTTGTTAGTATTTCCGTACTTTTTGTTCAGATTTTTTTTGGCGTCCATTTTTCTATTCTCGGTACCCACATCTTTTTGGGGTTCCGTACCAAAATGGTAAAAAGGAACCCTTATGGTGAGACTAAGTCTGTCTGTCGGTCTGTCACACCTGGATATCTCAATAACTACTTATGCTATCAACTTGAAATTTAGAATAGTTTTAGATGACGTTTGCCCAACTATTTTGCAAACAAGAAAGAAATAAAAAAAAATATCTTTTTTGCAAAAGGGACTGAAAAGGAGTCTTAAAAATTTGAAGTGGGGCTACTAGGGCATGTGGGGTATCATACGAAAGAACGCTGTTTGCACATTCTCAAACATTTATTTTTTAGGTTGCATAGTTTCCGACTTCTGATCAAAAATGTAAAAAAAAAATACCGTTCCCCCCCTTATCTCCGAAGTTTGTACCTATAGTTAAAAATCTGAAATTATTCTATGTGATAGAAGTGTATGTAAAGATTACAGGAAAAATAAAACTATGTCTCTAAATAGCACAGTTTTTCAGAAATCATCAACATCATGTATACGTACGGAACCCTCGGTGTGCGAGTCCGAGTCGCTCTTGACCGGTTTTTTGTTAATAGTTACATTAGCCGCTTTAAATTACTTTAATAAATAGTTGTTTGCATATTTTGATTGGGATTAATGAGAATAATAACAGATAGCGATTAATGTCAGTTTCCACGGTTATTGCGTTCAGTCTGGACTCTGGACTCGCTAAATGAGTATAATTTCGTTTACATACACCTTGAATAGTGCATTCCACGACCCTATAATTACACTCACCTTGTAGTCGTCTAGCTATACGCGTGTCTTCGTAATTTATCTGGTAATAGTGTAATAAACCAATCAGATCTTACTATACCTACGCATACCAGACTATTTTCTAAAGATTTAAGGCTCCTAAAAACCTGGTGTAATATCGCGGGCCCGACAGGCAGCACGACCCTTGTCGCGCCCGCGATATCACACCAGTCTGTAGAAGCCTTTATGTCACGTCAAATATTCATTATCAACAAAAGATTTTTTTTATTACGTACCTCTACGTCTGAAAAATGATGGGTCTTTTCATACCAAGATTCCTCCGTGCCTCGGAAATCACGTTAAGGATGCCTGTCCACCGGAGCGGAGCAAGGCTGCGGAGCGGAGAAACGGAGAAATATTTACCAATAGGAAAGCAAGTGGACAGGGATTTGCAATTCTATTGGTTAATATTTCTCCGTTTCTCCGCTCCGCAGCCTCGCTCCGCTCCGGTGGACAGGCAGCCTGTACTCTACTTCAATATATATTTTTTTGTATTTTATTGAATATCCCCTATTGTTTTCCTATTTATTTACATATTGTACATAGTTGTTGTTTTTCAACTACAATGTTAAGTTTGATCTCTCTCATATTCATCGTACGGAACTCTCTCCGTGCCTCAGAAAGCACGTTAAAAACCGTTGGTACCGGCTGTCATTTGTAGATCTTTGACAGTTGTTACGGGTCGTCAGAAGCCCGAAAGTCTGACAACCAGTCTTACCAAGGGATATCGTGCTACCCAGTAAATGGGTTGTGGAGGTCAGATAGGCAGTCGCTCCATGTAAAATACTGGTATTTAGCTGCATCCGGTTAGACTGGAAGTCGACCCCAACATGTTGGGAAAAGGCTGGGAGATGACCTACTACGTCAGACTTTTTTAATTTTCAGCACATTATCGGAAAACCCATCAGTTTTCCGATAATGTGCTGAAAATTAAAATTAAAGAAGTAGGTAATGAAAAAAAACTTTTTACAAAAAAATAGAAACCGACTACCAAAAATAACACTACAAAATGAAAAATAACTTTAGTTTCTTTGGATCTGTATTTGAGTTTTTTTCCACCGACTTCTTGTAGTGTTATTTTTGGTAGTCGGATTCTATTTTTTTGTAAAATGTTTTTTATTTTTCACTTTTTAGTGGCTCAGTTTTGATTTTATCTAAATTACAATAGCCTAATGTTAACTGCTCATCACCTTTTATAAAATATTGCTTTTCCCGATGCTGGGACGTTGATTGCTGAGGAGTTCTCCTGCTAAGAACCAGGAGAACTGCCACTCACCATATGCATAGTGTCGAGCATAAATTGCTTAATCGCAACCCGTTAAATAGGTACTCATTATTATATTGTTCCGGTGGCCATCTGTGGTCTCCATCATCAGTTCCACCTCACCAAATGGTGCTTTCAGAGAGCAAATGCACGAGTTACTATAAAAAGTTCCCAAATCGCTATAAATTCGCATATAAAATTTGAGGGTTTCCCTCGATTTCCATGGGATTCCCTCATCAGATTCTGATTTGGTGGCAATGGGACCACCTCGGGAGTATACCCTTTCAAACAAAAAAAGAATTTTCAAAATCGGTTCATAATTGACGGAGTAATCCCGTAACAAACATACAAAAAAAAAAAAACATACAGACGAATTGAGAACCTCCTCCTTTTTGGAAGTCGGTTAAAAACAGCACCTAATTGAGTAACACACTTTCAATCGCAATCCGAGGTATTTGAAGGATACCTATTCTTAATCCATTACTTCATATGGTTGAAAAATTCGTCTGTTCAACTATAGTAGATTGTTGCACCGAGCGCAAAGTGGGTTTACTCACTTTAGCAAGGTGCGTAATCTAGTTTTCTTTCAACTACCAATCTACCTACCGTGATGAAATATACAGGGTGTTTGGTGCATCGTGTGCCAAATTGAAATGGTCGACTGAAGGAGTCATCCGCTAGCCTTTTAGACCCTTTAACACCCCTCATGCTCTGTGGATTTTTTTTTATCGACTTTTTATTGTTTTCCAAAAAAAAGACCCAAATTTTACATTCAAATACAGATTTAAAAAAAAATATAAGGCGTAGACTCTGAATTTTAATTTTATTTCGATGTGTATTGTTTAAGAATACTTTTAAATACAAAATTAGTGATATTAGTCACCTAGTTCTTTTTTAATTCACTCGCAAAGGTAAAACTTAAATTAAAGCTGTACATGTTACAGCTGTTTATAAGGCTACAAAAAAAAAATCAAAAGCGATCGGGATCTTCCAACTCCCTCATTAATTCTCCAGTCTATCCTCTTTCTAATGATGTGCCACATGCCATAAAAGTATTTTAACAACTTTGTGAATTCGCTAGAATTGTGAATCGAGTCACCTAAGGCTAATATTAAAAATTATGATTTAAAAAAAAATCTCTTAAATGATACCTGTCAAACCTATAAATCTGCTATCTCATTCTTATGGTTAGGTAAATTCGTGTCTCATATCTGTATCTTTCGTGGGATTTACTTGAAATAAAAAAACAAAATTGCATTTTTAACATTTATTTAATCATTGTTACAAATCTTGCTCAAATTGTTAGCCTCTGTTGCGAATGCAGGCCCGACACCTGTTTCGTATTTCAACAGTTGTTGTACGAAGTCGTATTTCCTCCTTAATAGTATTGAATGCCGCTTCTATGCGTTGGACTAATACCTCCCTAGTTGGAACCTCCGTGGCATATACCAACTCTTTGGCACGTCCCCAGACATAAAAGTCTAACGGAGTTAGATCTGGGGAACGTGGCGGCCATGGAATAGGGCCATCGCGTCCAATCCATGCATTGGGGAACACATTGTCGAGATATTCCCTCACAGTCAATCGCCAATGCGCGGGACAGCCGTCATTTTGAAATACAATGGGCACACGTTCATTAAATACGGGCACATCGGTCACTAATTCGGGCAGGTCATTTTGTAGGAATTCCAGGTAGTCTTCGCCATTGAGATTATCGGGCAGGTAATGCGGTCCAATTACCTGATTCCCAATCACTCCTGCCCAAACGTTTACACTAAACCTTCTTTGAGAAGATTTCTGTCTTTTTACACGTGGGTTTTGCGTTTTCGTTGTCCAGTGGTGCAAATTGTGTAAATTGAGGATCCCATCCTTGGTAAACTTGGATTCATCCGTCCACAGTATTCTTTTTAAAAAATTTGGAATGTAGTTTTATGTGACTTGATTCACAATTCTAGCGAATTCACAAAGTTGTTAAAATACTTTTATGGCATGTGGCACATCATTAGAAAGAGGATAGACTGGAGAATTAATGAGGGAGTTGGAAGATCCCGGTCGCTTTTGGTTTTTTTTTTGTAGCCTTATAAATAGCTGTAACATGTACAGCTTTAAGTTTTACCTTTGTGAGTGAATTAAAAAAAAAACTGGGTGACTAATATCACTAATTTTGTATTTAAAAGTATTCTTAAACAATACACATCGAAATAAAATTAAAATTCAGAGTCTACGCCTTATATTTTTTTTTAAATCTGTATTTGAATGTAAAATTTGGGTCTTTTTTTTGGAAAACAATAAAAAGTCGATAAAAAAAAATCCACAGAGCATGAGGGGTGTTAAGGGGTCTGAAAGGCTAGCGGATGACCCCTTCAGTCGACCATTTTAATTTGGCACACGATGCACCAAACATCCTGTATATTCTCAAATAAAACTCAAGTTAATGAAAACAAAGTTTTTCACTAAGTCGGTTTTATTCAGCCGATTTTTATTATCAGCCAGTATCTTTTTGATCTAGTACGCATACATTTAATATTAAACCTAATGGGAGACATTAAACCTCTGTGGTAAATTTATATCTAAATAAAAAATAAAAACAGTGCAGAAATGTTGTATGAAATCTAATTGTTGCACTGAAAAACGACGATGAGATGAGATTTCATACACCATTTGTGCACTGTTCTGGTTCTAAGCAAAAAATACTTGCTTTGTGATCGGTTTTGTAGTGATTAATGATAACATTACTACGTAGTTAGAAGTAAAATAAATAACGCTATGAACTAACAAAATAAAAGAAATTGCGATCAATTGCCATTTTATGTGTGTAACCCTGCTGAGTTTTAATAAAGGCTCGGTATTCGGGTTAACAAACTTGGGGCAGACATATTAACCAAAGTGTAATGAACCCTGCACTTAGCCGCTCCCTGTCGTGATTTAGTAGGTAGGTACTCCATATCCTTACGTTGACCTCCTGGTTTATCAGGCTATCGTGATCAGGGAGTTCATTCCCACCAGTTCTGCTATATGACAGGTACTATGATTGATAAAGGTAGGTAACGAGAAAACTAAAATTAGGCCTGAAACTAATTACTTCATAAACACGCATGAATATAAACTCCATTTGAAATAAGATTAGAAATTTAAATAAACCTTTTTTACAGTCTGTTCAACCGATTTTGACTACTATTCCGTAGTCATAAAGATGACATTAAAAGCAAAAACATGGTTACAATACCAACTGTATAATGCAGCTGTCATTAGTCATGCCACCAAAACAATAGAAGTCAAAATCGGTTGAACAGACAGTAACCAAGGCTTGTGGGTGTTTGATAAAAATCTCTTTGCGACTTTCAGAACTAAAGAACCTATTTTAGAAAGTCTCGTCTCTTCTTCTTTTAATGGATAGAATAAAAATGTATGTAACCTATCTCTTTCTGTACCTGTAGATAATGTCTAAAAACGTAGAACATCACTTCTAAGGGAAAGTGAAACCATTCCGAAAAGGTTCAGTTTTTTAAAAGGAAAAATGGAACCTTAACAGGTATGCGCTAAGGTAGCCCGCGAAATTCAAATTTTCTTACGTTTTTTTGCATTTGGCAGGTCAGTAACAGCTAGGTTGTATGTTGATCTAAATTATGATTCGTGGCCATAACAAATATGGCTTTACAGAATTATACCTAATCATTAGAATCAGCATTACAACTCACTAAGTTCAAAAACTCCTACTGAAACTTTATTTCAGAAAAAAACATTCAGTAGAATTTTTCGAGAGAGAGAGATTCGAATCGGCAAGACAATTACTAGTCTTGCCGATTCGAATGATTATAATTCTGTAAAGCCATATTTGTTCTTAATGAATCATAATTTAGATCACTGTTACCTACTGACCTGCAAATTGCTATAAAAGGTACTTAATAAAATTTGAATTTCGCGGCCTACCTTAGCGCATCCCCCTCAATTTTCTAAACTATCATTTCATTAAAGTTTCGCTTTCCTATATTTTCAACCAAAATAAACAACATTTTGAGTTTTACAAGTTGTTACCAATTTTAAGATCTCACGGTATTACCTAACCTTTCTAAATATAACAATAATGAGACGACAAAAGTTCGTTATGTTTGTGGAGTAGGTATACCATAGCAAGCGGCATTAGCAGTGCCGGATTAATCACGTAGCAATGCTACGGGCCCCGCGCAAAAGGGGGCCCCGCGGATCCAAACCTCCGCCTGAGCGTAACTTATTATGGTAGGTATATTGAATTTATTTGATGTCACAAAAACGTGAAACCTAACACCTTTACCGACTAAGACGATCCACATCCCACATCAGACAATCGATTATTGGCGAAAATAAAACACTTTTATACGGTAAACGCACAAGTTCTACAAAAAGTCGCTCGTATATTGTATAGAATTTTAATCGGCCCGATAAATAAACGGCTCTACAAAAAGTCTGACGTCAGCGAGCACCCATACTCGACACTCAGTGTAGATGTGCGTAGCAGAATTGAAATGGCTCTATTCAAAATGTTGAAATTATTGTCTATTTATTTGTATTATAAGACTTACATAACAGCCTACATTATTTTTATTATAATTTAGTAATCTTATACAAAAAAAAAATATTTTCTTTAGCCCTAATTTTTTTAGGAACCCATAGCAGATCAAGGGCCCTTCGATAGAATTTGCTACAGGCCTCGCGCTTGCTTAATCCGACACTGGCCATGAGGTACCATTGCACAGGTTCATAACATCTCATGACGTATGCAACAAATTGTAGATCAAGCACACTGTAATCTTTCCCCTTTTCATTAACACGTTGTTACTGTAATCCGGAAAATTGCTAGCAAGACACAAACGAGGAAAATGTACCGAATGAAGGTTGAATGAAACATTAACTGTCACGATTAGTCTAACGACAGAACTGGATACCTACAATTTTTCTTATACTCTAAGGATATATATAAAGCTAAACTAGTTTTTGTAGGTCACGGAATACTTATTAGGCTTGATGTAAGCGTATATTTTCGACTGTTTTTCTACGCACTGTTTTTGATGTCTCTGCTATCTCTGTTTTATTTAGTAGGACTAATAAATGTTGCTATTTTCAGAATAACACGACAGTCATCGTGGAGAACGGCGAAGAAATTGTAAAAGTTAGTAAAATGCAAGTGCCCAATGGAATTAGTCAAGGGAAACATTTGAACGGTAAGTCATAAATTTGTTTGCTATTTATTTTCCCCATAGTTTCACTCCCTTTCATCAAGTATTATGACTATGGTTTGTGAAATTAAGGTTTAGAAGCTTATTGAAAGCTTAGTCTTAAGCTTAGTCTTACAATTATATATAATTAAATTGTGAGTCGACAAACCTCCATGTGAATGTTCTTATTATTATAGGAAATATTACGTCACTGTATTGCTCATTCAGCACATTTTATAGAAGTTAAGTCCACGAAAACGTCAGTAAACATGCAGAAAACTATAGAAGATATTTTTCCTAAACGTTTTGTGAACTTCTTCTTACTTTCGAAAATCTTCGTCACTCAGTTCATAATTTCATTTCATTTAATTTATTAGTAAACAATTTACATTGTGTTGAATATAAGTACATGCAATTTACATAAAAAATTAAAGGATTCACACGATGACGATATCTGTAAGATCACCGAGACGTCTCCAGCATAGTATTATCCAAATCTTCCAAATCCATCATGTCTATCATATTAATATCCATTTTTAACTATTTGTAAATAAAAAGACACACTATAATAATCAACGTTGATCTTAAATAAATTAGTACAGAAGTAAAGCTAACTTTAGTACCATAGATAAGTTCATGAAATACTTAGTGATAAACTTCATTTTATAATAACGTTTTAAGGCTTCTACATACCAGCGCGACTTGTCGCGCGACGCGACACGGCACAAAGGCCCCGCGTGTCGCGGGACGAGCGGTGCCTTTGTGTCGCGTCGCGTCGCGCGACATGTCGCCACGGTATGTAGAAGCCTTTATTCAGTCATGCTTTTAACCTAGTAATAATCCCAGTACTAAATTTATATCGTGTTTTGGAATAAGACGGCCAGGGTACAGAAAACCTTTACTCAAACTCCCGAATTTACCGAAAATACGTATTCCCGCAAGTTATTTTTATTTCTTAAAACTGTATTT
Source organism: Tiliacea aurago (assembly GCA_948098905.1). Lineage (NCBI taxonomy): Eukaryota > Metazoa > Arthropoda > Insecta > Lepidoptera > Noctuidae > Tiliacea > Tiliacea aurago. Next base: position 14,628,844 of record OX402577.1, read on the forward strand.
TTTTTTTGTTTAGTTCTTTTGTGTGCAGTACCTAAGAGATTGAAGTTTAAATTTATTGATTTAAAGAATCGCACAATTTATACTTTGGTGTGTTACAAAATGGTTATACGTGATGACCCCACTAGTCGTGTCAGTAACTCTTTAATATAAATCAATCAGTGGGGGACTAGATCCCTCTAATACCTAGTAGCTCTACACATGTAGGCGACACTGAATTCTCCGTGGGAATTAATAATTATAAAGGATTTGTTTATTTCTACTAATGAGACGGAATAACTTCGTGTTGTAGGCGTAGCATACATTTTTCTTTCCGTTCTTGCAAAAGTAGATAACTACGCTGCTTTTTATGTAGGTACCTACTTGACGCCATTCTAAAGATAAATTAGCTCAGGTTTGATAAAATATTTTGTCGCTATTTATTAAACATAGCAACAATTGTTCTACCTAAGACAAAGTAAACTTTAAAGTACGATGCTTACGTAGTCATCAGTATAACATATCTATTATAAAATAAAGTCTGTCTGTCTGAAACCGATAAACGATTTTCATACGGTTTTCACCCATGGACTTATGAGGAAGGTGTAGATGTATCATTCATTGCGACTTTGTACTTATAAATTGGCTGAAATATGACGATGATTGTTGAAGATGTCAGAAAAAAATCATGCCGACTGGGAGCTTTACGGTGATAGCACACCTCCGCTCCGCCGCGAAACCATAGCAGCGAAACCGCAGTAGTTCAATATTGTACTGTACCCCAAGTGTAAGTACGCAAGTGAGTAAACGTAACTAGCACGTTTGCGTTAAGATTTTTATTCTCACTCTTATACTCTTAGCATTATGATTTATCGGTCACATTTTAACGCAAACTAAATAGTTACGTTTACTCTCTTGCAAACTTACACTTGAAAGACTGGTTCGCGTCATGTTCCGCTACTCGTATCGGATGCGAGTAGCGGAACATGACGCAAACCAGTACAATTGAACTATACTGCGGTTTCGCTGCTATGGTTTCGCGGCGGAGGTGTGCTACCAGCGTTAGGTACTGGCGTGCACCGCGTAAACCAATAGAGTTACTTAGGTATATGAAAACAATGTATTACGAAATTAATACATTGCTTCCCTGGATTTAACACCTAATCCCGGAAGTACGTTCCTGTGGGATATCCAAGCAGGCGAAGCCGCGGGCAAAAGCTAGTCAGTAATAAATGAGCAAACTGACTTTTTAATGATCATTTTACTGATGCAAACGATAATAATAGCACGATCGCAACAATTACCTTTCAATTAACGATTTCGTAACAAGTTTAATGTTACATGTTTGATAACATTTGCCATTGTAGGACAAAGTTACTTGCATACAGCGGCAAACAGAACTCATAACAACTCATTCTGAACTGTTATTGGGCACGTGTTCACCGAATACCTACTTGTTCTGTGATCGATGTTTACCTAACATTGTAATGTCCAATTTTCAGGGCCGGACCAGGTCGTACCGTCAGATAATTTCACTAATTCAGTACCCGGGGGACATGTGAAGTTACACGTGCAGGCCCGAGGGCTGGCTGCGGAGCCCCCCATCTCAGTGCCCGGCCTTCTCACGCGGACGGTAGCAAGGTACCCCGACGCCACAGCGCTAGCAACAAAAAAAGCAGATGGCAAATGGCACAAAATCACTTACAAGTAAGTTTACAGATTATTTGCATGTTGTTCTCTTTCTGTATAAGTTCATAAGCCCACAGAGATACACAAAAACGTTTTTTGTAATAAATAGTTGATACATTTTCTGCCATGTGCAATATCGGTTGTCAAGTCAGCCGTCAATACCTCGGTACGAACATCGTGTAGAAAAACTGGCCAAGTGCGGGTCGGACTCGCGCACGAAGGGTTCCGTACCATTATCTTTAAAAATGGCAAAAATATCATATTTGTTGTATGGGAGCCCCCTTTAAATATTTGTATTATTTTAATTTAATTATTTATTTTTAAAGTGAAAATATAATTAAATATTCTGTGAATATTTCAAGCGTCTACCAGCTACCGTTATCAATATAGAGCAAAATTGAGCAAAAAAATCACGTTTGTTGTATGCCCCCTTAAATATTTATTTTATTCTGCTTTTTAGTATTTGTTGTTATAGCGGCAACAGAAATACATCGTCTGTGAAAATTTCAACCGTCTAACTATCACGGTTCATGAGATACAGCCTGGTGACAGACTTTAGTAATAGGGTTCCCGTTTTACCCTATGGGTACGGAACCCTAAAAATTATAATAATATTTATTTAGGTACGTAATCTGACGTAGCCGGTTTAAATTGATGACAAAAGCAAATTTTATTATAGAGGTAACTAAGCATTTTTATATTTTCTCACGTGCGCTAAAGTGAAGGCAGTAGACACGGTGCATCTCAAAATGAACACTTATTTTGTTTGACTTGATGACAACATACTGAAGTCCAATTAAAATAGTTACTAAGTATTTATTTAAGTAGATAGATTAAGTAGATAACTATCGATCAAGAAAATTATTAAGTTAGTCCGAAATGATGACCTTATACTTGATGACAACATAGTGATGTCTAATTAAAATAGTTACTACTTATTTAAGTAGATAGATTAGTTAGATAACTATTGATCTATCGATAAAGAAAATTATCAACTTCGTCAGAATTGATGACCTTATCGTTAATTGTAAACTAGTTTATTAGTTTATTTATGATAAACATTTCAAAAGTCCACATTTCTTTACGTACCTACTTTCGTGTATTTTTCAGACAATACCAGGAGCGCGTGCGCACAGTGGCGAGAGCTTTCATAAAGCTGGGCCTGGAGCGGTACCACTCCGTCTGCATCCTCGGCTTCAACTCAGAACAATGGTTCGTCGCCGACCTAGCAGCCATACACGCCGGGTTAGTACAATTATATTACTATTAGTACATTTTCGTGGGAAAGGATTATTCCCCAATTATCTAGGTATTTGTTTTTAATCAATAAAATACTTTTGCCTTATGTCAAAGCTGAGAACTCTTCGAAAAAAATTGCGTCCAACTGTTGGCCGCAAAATGCACGCACACTAGAATAACGACGTAGCTGTCACGCACGTAAGCATAGGAAATTTGGTCTGTTTGTTTTAGTTATTTTGCAGCGCGACACTCTATCTAGACAAGTAGACATACTAAAAATAATCAAAAACTTTTGCATATAAATTATATTTTCGTGACGCAAATACTTAAAAAACATCTGTCTCGCCTGAATTCAAACAATAGGTGATTATTATTTAGTTCTCATCAAAATTGTTGGCTAGTTGACTGATAGAATCTTTTATTTTTTTGCCGAAACACATTTCCATCAATGCTTTAAAAAACGATGCGTCGACGTTGTTTTGTAACCGGAATAGCCTGAATGACTAAATAAAAATACCTTTGATTAAGAATTTATATGTCTAGATTTATACAATATTAGTTTTAGTATATGGTACCCTAAACACGTATCTAGTATTTTTATGTAAAGAATCTATGTACAAAATTTCAAAACTGTATCATGAAGTTATAAGGTTGTTATGTCACCGGGTTGTCCATACAAAAACATGCTAACGGCGCCCCCGCGCCTCCAGTCCAGGGTCGTCTTGCGCTCATTGATAATAATTTGGCAGTAGGTACCCTCGCGTTAGTTCCCGGTCGACCACTTTTCGCCCTTATTACTATGGGCATAAGGGCAAAAAATGGTCGACCGTGAACTAACGCGATGGTACCTACTGCCGTATGCCGCGTGGCGATTGTATTGTAAGTAATTAAATGGTTTTAACATTTTCCATCACACTTAAAATATTTTGGGGACAAAATATAACATGGTGTAAAAATTATTGAAATCGATTCAGTTCGTTATTCTGAACAAACTATATTCAGGTTTCGCATACCTATACTAAAAATAATGTTGTATATATAGTGGCGCTGCAAAAGAACTAAAACAAACAGGCCAGCTTTGTAATGCTGGTGTGCGTGACAGCTACGTCTTACACTCGCGCCACGTCATTGTGCTGTCATTGTGTTATTCTATTGTGCGTGCATTTTGCGGCCAACTGTTGGACACAACTTTTTTCAACGAGTTCACAGCTGTCTATCTTGACATTTATATCTTCGAAGAATACCTGCATTCATCCATCTTCTTACAGCTTTCTTACATATGTATAGGAAGTTCAATTAACAAATGAACCTTTTGTTTCACAAGTATTTTACATTTCGAATGCATATGTACGAACCTATGTACCCACAAGTAGGTACACAGACGTTGTACTCGGTCAAAAGATTACAACAGTGCCATGTATAAATCAGCTAGTTAAGTACAGCATTTTTATAACTTTTACAAGCTTATGATAAGAAATCACTATGGCAGTTTATTTGGCACTACCGTGCCCCCGCCAAGACGAGCCAAAACAAAAAGCCTACCTTTTCTCGAAGCGTTTCGTCGTATTTTAAAACCCTGATAGCTTCGGTCTGGCTGATTAGAGCAGGCTAGAGAGCTCAAATTCCCAGATCAAAATTTTAGCAGATTTATTTTATACTTTGGATATTATTAATATCTAACTGATTCACTCACTCACTCATCAAAACCTCTAGGGCACTTCCCAAAGTCCTATAAAGCTGCAATTTGGTATGCATACTAGGATTTGCACACAAACAACAAAACAAATAAGAAATCTGTAACTTTCACCCTCCCTCCCCCGTAATGGGGGGTGCAGGTCTTTATATAAAATAAATCCTCTAGGGTACTTCCCGAAGTCCTAGAAAGCTAGGAATTGGCTAGCTAGAAAATTTGGTACGCAGGCTAGGAATTGCACAAAAACAAAAAAATAACTGTAACTTTCACACTCTTAGGTAAAGAAAGGGAGGTGCAAGTCTGTATTTCTTACGAATAAGTCAGTACAATATCGCCGCTAAACTAAAAAGAAATAAGAGCACTTAGAGCACAACTTTTTATCATCAACATGCTCAAGTAAAATATATAGGTAGATACTTTACCTATGCACACAAATTTATATTTTCATACCCAAAATTCGACTTGACCATTTATTGACAGCCTATATTATTATAACAACTTTTGAACGAGAAACGGTTCTTTTACTCTGTGTATGCAGCAGTGATGACAAATGCAATGAGAGAATTCTACAACTTTCAAATGTAATTCCCCAGTGGTTACGCGGCGGGTATCTACACCACAAACTCGGCGGATGCCTGCTACCACTGCCTGCTCTCATCTCGCGCCAACATCTGCGCCGTGCAAGACAAGAAGCAGCTGGATAAGATCCTGTCAGTTAGGCACAAGCTGCCGCACCTAAAGGCCCTCATACAATGGGAAGGTGACGTCGACACCTCGGTGCCCGATGTCTATAGTGTAAGTAGTGCTCATTACAAACAGCTAAAAAAGATCCTGTTAGATTTAAACAAGCTACACTGCTATCAAGCAGTGTTGCTTGTTGTCGTTAGATACGTGAGTATTACAATACTCACGTAACTATAGTGTTTATTTTGAAGTGAAAACTTCTTTAGGCGCGTTGAGCACTTTTAGGGTGAACAAAAATCATGGAACTAGCGTCACCGTCACCGAACGCTTTCCATGATCTATATGTATACTGTTTTCACTTCTATCGGCAGTCCCCAAAGCTAAAACTGCCACGCATGTTTTTCCCTTTATTATTTACACATTTATCGTATTTCTCCATATTAATTTGGACCAAACTTCTTTGTTTTCAGTGGGACCAGGTTATGGAAATGGGAGCTAAGGAGCCCAGCACGCAGCTCGACAGTGTCCTTAAGTCTATTACTGTCAACGAATGTTGCACATTAGTGTACACCGTAAGTTCTTAATTTTTACTTTGCTTGCATTTTAACCAGTTTGTGTATCGATCAGCTCCATCTTACCCTACTTTCAGTAAGCAGAATATAGGTATTAAACAGATGATTTCAACGGTTCAATAATAAATAAACCCCGGTTTTTCCATGTTATGTCATCATTAGGTATAGATATCTTTGGGCACGCCACAATTGTGGCGATAAGTCCCCTCTTTGAGGAGTGGCTGGAGAGGCGCCACGGCGTCCTCACCTTCCGCCTGACGCAGGTCCTCACCGGACACGGTTGTTTCGGGAGGTTCCTGTTCAGGATAAAGCGGGAGGAAACGCCCGGGTGTCACCACTGTGTGGATCGCCCGGAGGACACGGTGGAGCATACGGTGGAGGTCTGCCCGGCTTGGGCGGAGCACCGCCGTGTCCTCACGGAGGCGATCGGCGGCGGCGATCTCTCGCGTCCAGCCCTGGTTCAGGCCATGGTTCGGAGCGAGAGTGCATGGGAGGCCGTCACCTCCTTCTGCGAAGCAGTAATGCTCGCGAAGGAGGAGGCGGAACGCGTGAGGGTGAGGCAGGGTTCGCGCCCTCACGCTCTTAGCCGCCGCAGGAGACGCCCCGGGCGTCAGGAGTCGCAAGCTGATTTCCGGCCACCGTAGGCGCGGGCCTGCGGACGGTGAGCGATGGGTAGCTCGCCGTCCGATAAGGACCAGGCCCGGGTCGACGGCGCGTTGTGTTTCACGCGCGCCTCAAAGAGATGTCAGCACCAACTGACGGGGTCCGTTAGGGCCAATGCCTGCCAGGGTTGCGAGTTTGTCCGAAAGGGATATCGTGGCCCTGGCACACGGGCAACGGAAGGAACACGGGTGGGTTTTAGTCAGTAAAAGTCTGACACGCCCTCCCGCTCAGCCCAGAGCGGGAGAAGTTATTTGATAATTTCCCACCCCCAAAAAAAAAAAAAAAAAAGGTATAGATATCTTTTACCCTGAATGGCCTGTGGTTTAAAACCGCAAATACCGCCTTATTACAAAAGAAGATTTATATTTTTTTTATTAGTAGTTAGTTAGTAGCTATTTTATTGTTTAATTTTAGTGTTTTGCTGTCGTTGGTACGTTCGTTGTTACATTATTTCGAGGCCGCGTAGTTAGGTGTGATGTTTTTCGTTGTAACGTGCATTCGTTGTTCCGAGATTGGTATCAAATGTTTTCGTTGTAACGATATTCGTTGCTTCTTACTTTCGTCATTATATTATTCGTTATTGCAAACTTTCGGCGCTGCGTTATTTGGCGTAGCATATTTCGAAGACACGTAGCGGACTCGTCATAGGTATCTAACTGAACGAAACTGAATCGTAGACAAAACCTACCTAAGCATAGTTTTATCTCCATAGGTCGCCTATTTCGAACATACCCACACATTTCATTTATATTTATTGTATTTTTGCTAATGATTCCTATTTTTTCCACAGTCAGGGACGGTGGGTCCTCCGAAGGCTGTGATGCTGTCCCACGACAACCTGACGTGGGACGCCTTCTCCATCGGCGAGCGAGTGGCTGACCTGCAGCCGACGGACGACCGCCTTATCTCTTTCCTGCCACTCAGTCACGTTGCTGCACAGGTATGAGAGAAAGTAGAAAGAAAATACCCATCTAGTTGTCACTTGTGAACATGTGCCTCCCCTAATGCCTGATTGACACGGTGCGATTTAATTGCCTGAGAGACATACCTTGGCTATCCTCTTGCTTTCCTTTTCGTCATAAAATTACCTTAATAGCTGTTACTATCCCGCATTATGATGCACTGGATGCTACAGACCTTTTAGTCAGCTATTTCGCAGGGTCTAGGGTCAAATCTATAATTTGTGATGTAGTCCTCTTGCCTGAATGGGGCTATACCTATTACATCGGCAAACTTATTATATCTCGCGAATCGAGGGGTAAAAGCAAAGCATTTTATGGTTGCTTATCAATCATGTGCAAGTCAATAAGGCTATCACACAACTAATTCGTTTACATAATGTCGTAGTACAAAATTATATAATACAGTGCTAATAATAAATAATATCTATTAACCTACCATATTGTGAATTTGTGATATACATTGTTTCAACAAGTGATTTGGGGACAAAATGCGTCAGGGTTATTGAGATCGTAGCTAATCGCTACGCAAATGTTATAGACCAATATTGAAACAGATTTCACAAAATAGCCGAGTTTGACCCTGAGTTAATTGGGGATTCATTCGAGTTTATGATAAAGGTGTCCTTATTTGTGTTCCTTGCCAGGTGGTTGACATCTACACAACTCTATCAAATGCGATTCCTGTGTTCTTCGCACAACCGGACGCGCTCAAAGGCAGTCTTGTGGAGACGCTCAAGGAAGTCCGACCTACGAGGTAACGTGCATCAAATATTTAAACGTCTTCTCACTGTTTTTCGAAGAACTCAAAATAACGGGTGTAGAAGAGTCTATAATACCTCGGCGCCACCTCACTCTTTATCTCGCTCGCACACTACTGCTGGCGGTCACGCGAGCAAGCGAGACAGGGTGGCAGGGAGAAGACTCCAAGGCACCGATAGTTTAGTTTATTTCTTTTTACGGTGAAAAAAAAATAACATAAGATCTGCTATACAGTTAGTTCAGTATGCAAAGTTTCATTATCTAATTTGAAGATTTTTTTTAATACCAGCGGTTTATTGTTCGGTTTGAAGGTAACGTAGGATTTATTTTCTATGAAGAAAATTTTATGGAATCGTGTTTTCGTCAAATATAGTACTTAATATTACCATCCTCAACGTTACCATATTATTACATTTATTTCAAAATTAATACTGCAGTATTTTCGACATATCGGAGGATCATACTAAACCATTTGAGGTAATATAGGCTCATAACGATGCCGAGAGCGAGACTTACTTTTTCATCCTATCATTGTGATAATTTTGTAGGTCGAGCTCTGGTCTAGAGACGTTATGAAACAACTTAATTTTAAAATAAGCTTATAGCCGCGCGTAACAACGATCTCTGGATTGAGATTCAGGTTTGTCTCATTCGGGGGGAGGGGGGGGGGGGTTAAACCCCTGCCTACGGCCTTGCACTGCCGTAAACAGCAATTTTTCAGATCAAAAATAAAAGTTGGTCGCCAGCAATAACTTTTGCTCAATGTTAATTAGATTGAAGCACAGAATTCGTAGATAACGGCTATGTGATTGGTCTTTTTACACCCTGAATAAGTAGGTACCTAAATGACACATCGAGTTTAACACCTGCTTATCTAGGTAGTTAGGTAACTATGTGCAAAAATGTGTAAACAAAACATCTGATTCACTCACGATGTAAGAATATCATTATCTGTGTGATATGATAAATTTATATCTGTAATGTCTGGTGTACGTTTTCCTTAATAGATTTTAAAATACTTAAAAATTAAAAGAATCTGACATACCTGATAGATATTTGTAGAAAAATATCTATTACTTCGACTAACCAAGACACAAGATCTCCTGGGGCCCGAATTGCGGTAATTTTTTTCAAATGAAACGTAAATGCAGCATGAACGAGGTTCATACTTTACATGATTTCGTATCGCGGTGTCGTTTCGACATTTACTTCAAACGAAGATAGAACGCAAACAGAATGCAACTGCTGCGTTTGTGGAATAGTTGACATGAAGCTACTTTTTCTCAAACATTTCACGAACATGTTTTTGAGTGATATTTGTTTATTTTATTGTGTTTGCTGTAAAAAAATTATATTTAGACCTATTAGAATGTGCTTACGCGTACGACGTAGCCATAGCTCGTGCGGAGGCTAGGCGGCTGAATTTATTGGCGAGGAAGAGTGATCCGGCTTTCGATCTCAGTGATCGAAAGTTTGTAAAAAGATACCGGCTGTCCAAGGACCTTACTCGGGATCTGATTTCCGAGTTAACTCCTCACAAAGAGAGAGTGTAAGAAATGCTCCTCATAAAGACGAGAAGAGTTAGGTTAGGTTTTTTAATCCACATTTCTATGATACTAAAATTCCATTAGGTACCCTACATAAGTATTTTTCTTTTAGGTTTTGGTTGCACTAGCATTGTTTGTTTCTGGGTCTTATCAGACTCTTGTAGGAGATAACCGGAAACACTGCGTTTCTCAAGCCAGTGTGCTGTGTGTCCAAAGCAATCCGGCAGGTGGTAATGACTTTAAACAAGCTCTCTATTTTAAACTAATATGTTTCTTTTCCCTTTCAACGACAAGCAAGGGAACAAGATAAAAGAGAGTTAAGTATAAATAATACCTACTTTGAATTTATCAATTAACATTTTGAAATAAAATATTGATTGAAATTGTTGTTTAGGTTTTACAGGCGTTATACAATGCCGGGACTGGTGGCCTGTGTCGATGGGACCCATGTTATTTTTTTTCCCCCACACTAGGAATTTCTCCTGTACTGTGGGTGCGTTTACAAACATTTAAACTCACGTACACAAACAGCCAGACCCGGAACAACTACCCAATGTGGCCATAGTGTGCCCTCAGCATAATGAAGAGAGATTCATGAATAGAAAAGGATACCTACCACTCTCTAAATGTTTTCTAGCTGTTAAAATCCAATATACAACTGGCACAAAATTCTTTCATTAGATTCCTCATCATTTATATCAATAAAAAAAACTTTTTGTAAAATAAAAATAACCGACTTCCAAAAAACACTACAAAGTGAAAAATAACTTTAATTTCGGAAGTCGGTGTCTTTGGATCTGTATTTTAGTTTTTTGTTATTTATTTTTCACTTTTTAGTTAGTCAGTTTTTAATTTATATAAGTTACAATAGCCTAAAGTCAACTGCTCATCACCTTTTACAAAATATTGCTTTTCCCGATGCTGGGACGTTAATTGTTGAGGAGTTCTGCTGGTAATAACCAGAAGAACTGCCACTCACCATATGCATTGTGACGAGCATAAATTGCTTAGCAACCATATTAAAGTACTTATCGAATCGCAACCCGTTAAATACTTATTATTATGTTGTCATGCCATCTGTGGTCTCCATCATCAGTTCCACTTCACCAAATGGTGATTTTCGGGAGCAAATGCATGAGTTACTATAAAAAATACCCAAATCGCTATAGCTTTGCCTATAATATTCGAGGGTTTCCCTCGATTTCCATGAGATCCCCTCATCAGATTCTGATTTGGTGACAATAGGACCACCTCGGGAGCATAGGTACCTTTTCAAACAAAAAAATTGTTTTCAAAATCGGTCCATAATTGACGATAGGTGAAAAAACAAAAAAAAACTCTCCTCTTTGAAAGTCGGTTAAAAACTCTTGCATAAAGAAAACAAACAATAAAACATCGATCGAGCAAGCATCTGTCAAAACTGTCACTGTCAAACGCAGTAGAGCTAGCCCATAAATCTTCAAATCGACTGTCGATTAAACTTAAAAAGCACATTACTTAACAATACCAGAGTCACATCTCTAAAATGTTATATTTGCTTACAGCCCAATTGCGTTCCAGCTTTGTTTCATCTTTGTTAACACGTGAACTTTACCGCGATACCAAATTCCGCACCGATTGGACTGGTACTGGAACCCAAGCAGAGATGAAACGCTCACGTATTAAACATATTTTAAATTACCGCAATCGAGGGGCAGATCTTCAAATTATTCAATAGTTTTTTTTTATGTTAGTACAATAGATTTAACTGTCTGCAACCAAAAAGGTTTCCAAGTCCAACCACCATCCCTTATAATGTTCAGTGCTTTATGAAGATTTACCATTTATCTTATTCCCATACATATGTACTTAACATAGCCATGTTTCTAACTCTACTAAATATGTAATCCAACAGGTTCTTGGGCGTCCCTCGTGTTTGGGAGAAGATGTACGAGAAGATCATGGCGGTGGGTGCGTCTAGCGGCTACTTAAAAAAACAGGTCGCTATCTGTGCCAAGGACAAGGGGCTTAAGTACCATCTTGCAAGGATCAATGGGTAAGACAATCAAACTTAGGTCCAATAGCTTTCTGCTTTTACCTATATTATACAGGCGACTTTTTAACTCCGGTTTTCTGTTTATCCACCCTAAAACAGCCATCCTAGGGTGGATACTAACGGAAACGCGTTTTTATCTATATAATTGGAATTTACTTTTGATTGTTCATCCGACTTTTTATCCCAAGTACCTACAGTCATCATCAACAATACAACAGTAAATTTTAATAAATTATTAATAACCGCAAACTTAAACAAAAATCATACTTATTACGAAAGTACTGCATTTAAATAAAACTAAACTTCCTCGTTTTAAATAATATTAATATGTAATTGATAAATTCTTCAATATTTCCAGGAAATTACTAACACTAATTTCCGTATTGAGTAGACGTAATTGTGTATCGGTGTCCTGGTTATATTCGATTTCAGTTTGACAACAACAGTTTTTCAAAGAAGAAGTATGTATGTAGTTTTATAGGCATGCATGTCTACTAAGTATATTGGGCCAGTTTCTATCATGTATCTCTAAATGACTGTACTCAGCCGTGGGAGAAAATCGGAAGAAAAATAATATACGAATTCCATTTAACCACCCCGTCTGGGAGTGGATAGAGGAACACGCGTTTCCGAGTATCTACCCTAGGGTGGCTGTTTTAGGGTGGATAAACGGAATAACACTATATCTCTTCGAAAACCTTGTACGCCTTGAAGTTGGATTGCAGCAGTGCGTGCACTGGCATTGTGGAGGGATGTGTGAACAACTTTTTAATGGGATGTTGCATCATTGCATACTGCGTAAACACAGGCTAAACTGTATTTGCACCCACAAAAAGCTAGAAGAAGTTTCTATAGTATTTATACTGTAGGTATAAAATTTGTCCTCCAGGCCTCAGATTTCCTACATAAATCTTGCAATGCTGACCTTAGTGAAAATACTTCCGTACGTAACGCAAGCGGTGACTCAGCGACTATCAGTTAACTAGGTGTAGTCACCTCGCACTGATAACAATATGTATTACCTACTACGATTAGGTAGATATGTATATTACGCCATGCTTTACGAGTAGGTAATGAGAAAAAAAAACAAAAAGGTATCCGGACATAACCTTTGGACTGTGAAAACGTTTAGGTAAACGATTTGCCAAAAATGGTAAGAATAAAAACCCGGCCAAGTGCGAGTCGGACTCGCGCACGAAGGGTTCCGTACCATTATCTATAAAAAGGTAAATTGCGGTTTACGATTTATGACGCATTAAAAAAAAACTACTTAAGTACTAGATCTCGTTCAAACCAAATTTCGGTGGAAGTTTACATGGTAATGTACATCATATATCTTTTTTAGTTTTATCATTCTCTTATTTTAGAAGTTACAGGGACACACATTTTTCCACTTTGGAAGTGTCTCTCGCGCAAACTATTCAGTTTAGAAAAAAATGATATTAGAAACCTCAATATCATTTTTGAAGACCTATCCATAGATACCCCACACGTATGGGTTTGATGAAAAAAACTTACAGTTTCAGTTCTAAGTATGGGGAACCCCCAAAATTTATTGTTTTTTTTTCTATTTTTGTGTGAAAATCTTAATGCGATCACAGAATACATCTACTTACCAAGTTTCAACAGTATAGTTCTTATAGTTTCGGAAAAGAGTGGCTGTGACATACGGACGGACAGACAGACAGACATGACGAATCCATAAGGGTTCCGTTTTTTGCCATTTGGCTACGGAATCCTAAAAATGGTGTGGAGAATACAGATCTTAGGTATGGGAGACGTCCCATAAAAATGTAATGCCGAGCGAAATATTAATACCGTTGTTTTTCAATCAGTGCGCTATCGAGCAGCATGTACAGTCTGCCAATAGACTTCACCATTCCTGAATTGATCAAGTTTTGGTATGTAAGGTCAATGAACCCCGTAGCGTTTGGTGCATGCCTCCCAAGTCCCAATGTATTTAGCACCTTATTACTAGAATGAAATGAGCTTGATTATATATTTTATTAGCATGTGTGCACACAATTCGCATTTTTTTAATACTTAGTCGTTTGTAAGTAAGTAGTTAGATTTTTTTTAAATAAGTAAGTATGATCATTTCGCAGTTAGTTTTGGTTTATATCCGTCCATAAACAAACTATTAACAGTATTTCCCCTATAAACTTGCGGTTTCAGAAAAAAATATAAAATACACTCCGACCTTCTTATCTTAGTTACACAATGCATGTGTATTGCTCATTCATTTAATTTAATGAAAGTACACAATAAGTCATTTCTGTTTAATCTTTGTTTACGAACAGACCGACCGTGAATAAAACTCTTATTAGGTAGGTAATGCACTTGGCATTGTTTGCGAACAAAACAAAGTAAATGTTCAATCAATGATAAACATATGGTTCGTATTACACCTAGGTACTTACCTACCTACTCATTGAAGTAAATACAGCTCAGAACACAATACACGCAGATAGCTAATTAGCTTAAATAATTATTAATTTTCTACAGCAAAGGTGACACGACCTTCTAAGCCGCCATTTATCATTGGTACCTCTACCTAAGTACTTCATAACAATTCCTACGACCTCCAAGCGAGCGCACAGCAACTTACCAGAACTTATATTACAGCAATAGGTACATTTCACACCTACTATGTGTTTTGTTTTGCATTCTGTACCATAATTCCCAGACATAGTAACATGATGAGATGTAGAAAAGCGTTTGACTTACCTACGTTTGTTAATTTCGACGTATTTTGACATGCACTTCATACACAGAGGCACTGTTAAGGCCCATTTACACGAATCAATTTAGTTGCACGATAAATGCAATAATTGGAAGCACAGAGTACGGAATCGCCGCGCCGCCGCTGGCAGCGTCTAAAGACGGCAGTATCAATAAAATTCGTGTCGCTGAAATTGCATTGAGTGCAAAACTTCTGTCACGGACTGCCTTCAAAACCGTCAGAACCTTGGTTTGTATGGAGTGTTGACAATGCCGCCTCTAGAAGCTGCCGCTGTGGCGTCTCCTTGCTCTGTGATTGGAAGCAATATTAAAAGTTGCACCATCTGAAAACTGTTATGATTGCTTAGACTTATTGCGTTCACATGCAATTACTTTACTTCGTGTAAATCAGCCTTTTTGGAATTAAACTTATCTCTATTTTCCTCATAACTGCAGGGTTGACGGCTCATCCTTCGGCTACAAGTGTGCGAAGTCGCTGGTATTCAACAAGGTGCACGATTCCCTGGGACTGGACCACTGCAAGACTTTCGTGACGGCAGCGGCGCCACTGTCTCCAGACATCAAGAAGTTCTTCTTGTCACTCGACATACCCATCGTTGATGCGTTCGGTATGAGCGAAGCTTCCGGAGCTCACACGCTCAGCATATACCCCAAGTGAGTATAACAATAACGGAGGAAGAATGCGATCCCACACCTGGTATTAGAAGAAATTAACGATCGACGAGTATAACGAATCACAAATTCACAATAGTAGATTGTTGCACCGAGCGCAAAGTGAGTTATTAATGCACGAGTGATATGTTCGTGCCCGAGCGCAAGCGAGGGCGCTAAATTAGCACGAGTGCATTTATTAATCACTTTAGCAAGGTACGTAATGTACTTTTCTTTCAACTACCAATCTACTTACCGTGATAAAATATACCTACTCAAAATAAAAACTCAAGTTAATGAAAAGTGTGATGAAAACAAAGTTTTTCACCAAGCCGGTTTTATTCAAGCCATTTTTATTTTCAGCCTGTATCTTTTGCATATTCTAATGCATACATTTTTTATTAAATTTAATGGGAGACATTAAACCTATGTGTTAAATTTATATCTACTTACTTTAATAAAAAAAAAAAACAGTTCCTCCATGAAAAACTGTGCAATGAGATTTCATATAACATTTCTGCACTGTTTTGGTTCTAAGCAAAAAATACGTCCTTTGTGATCAGTGTTGTAGTGATTAATGATAACATTACTACGTAGTAGAAAGAAAATATGTTTTCCGCCAACACTAGATTTCGGCATGGTGACGGGTCTTTTTGTACACCCTATTGTTTTGAATTTAGCAGTACCTACGCTATAAGTTTATTAGCTTGTCACCATTGAGTCTTTGTTTAGTGCTAATTTATTTATCACGTGTTTAATGTAAAATTAAAAGCGATAACATAGAGCCATAAATAATTTGAACAGGAAAAACGTAATTAAGATTACGCCGGTAATAACAGACACAATCAAATTAAAAAGCCATTGTGTTTTAAAGGGTTTACCCTTCGTATCTATGCCCGGAACTTGGACCCACGCGAGACAATGGCTTTTTAATTGTTTCTGTAATTACCGGCCGTAAATACTAGTGGTTAATGATGCGATTGATTCCAAAGAAATGTAATCAAGTATTTTATGTCTTTCGGTATCTTTTGATAACCATCATAGTGGCGTGATCATGTAATTTTTGTAATAAGTATGAATAATTGTAACTGTGCCATTCGATAAATATTTTCCGTAAACAAATGAGTCATGTAATACGTCAAACGGCAAATAATAATTTTAGTTGAATCATAAAGATTAACACACAAATAACTTCCCAATGATAACAAGTAGGTACCTCCCATGTTTTCTATAATATCGCAATGTACCTATATTAAAAAACAAGCACAATAAAAAAATACATTTCTTCTTTCACTTCCACAGATTTTCTTTGGACTCAGCCGGTGCACTCCTAGATGGCACAGAAACTATGTTCGGAGGTTCAACGAGTCCCAACGGGCCAGGAGAGATTATGATGCGCGGGCGCCACGTGTTCATGGGCTATCTCAGCGACGACGCTAAGACAAAGGAAGCTATTGACGAAGAGGGCTGGTTACACTCGGGAGACATCGGCAGAGTCGATAGCAACGGCCTATTGTATATTACTGGAAGAATAAAGGTACAGTTTATCGATCCCCTTGTTGGGGATCCTTGAACATTGGATAACGTTTTGTATTGACCTA
This sequence comes from Tiliacea aurago, assembly GCA_948098905.1. Taxonomy (NCBI): domain Eukaryota; kingdom Metazoa; phylum Arthropoda; class Insecta; order Lepidoptera; family Noctuidae; genus Tiliacea; species Tiliacea aurago. Next base: position 14,645,657 of record OX402577.1, read on the forward strand.
TTGAGTTGAAAAAGCGCTTGTACATGAACGCGGTAATATGGTAAATTGCGTATTTTCCTCTGATTGTGTATTTAATTTTGAATGTTATCACCGTTTGTTGCTGCTACGGCTGATATCGTTTGGGTGCGTTAAAAATACAAAAGCATTAATTCAATGACAGACAACGCTCAGCCTATTTCCTCCCCTAAAGGGGGTTAAATAGGGGATGAAGTTTGTATGGAAGTTCATCATATGGGAAATCCTACCATAAAAGTCTATCCAGATTAAGACTTTCAAGTAGTTTATTTGCACATCCAGCTGATTAACACTATTATTTGTCTTACAGCTTCCGATCCTTTGAATATTTTTAATAAATGTACCTAATTTTTATTCTTCAGGAGCTGATAATCACCGCGGGCGGTGAGAACGTGGCTCCAGTGTTGATTGAGCAGGCGGTGCAGGCAGAGTTACTGCAAATCGGCTATGCTGTCCTCATCGGCGACCGACGCAAGTTCCTCGCTGTCCTACTTACTCTTAAGGTGATTAAATTATACTACACTAATCCATACTAGAGAACAGACTTGGTCGCTCTTCTACGGTACCAAGAGTATTTGGTATTGTAAACTCTCGATTTACTAAGTCGATATTGGTTTGAATATGGCATCAAACGAATCCTTACTTATAAATGTACGCTTTACGCTAAAACGGGTGAACAGATTGGATACTTTTTATCTCGATATTCCCACGAGATCGAAACTTAGGTATGCGGGTGAAACCGCGGGGCGCACCTAGTACTAGAATAAAGCGACTGTGCTGGTGCCCTCGTGACTAGTCCAGACATAAATTCTATCTGTTTTTTAGAAATTCATGAGGGAATACCCTCTGTTTTGGGTTTAGGTGTAGGGTTATGTTTCAGCAAATTATTTTTGAATAAATTCGCCATATACAGTTTTGCCACTGTAGGTATTTAAAACTGTTTTCCATTGTTTTTCAGGCTAAAGTGAACTCTGAGACTAATGATACGCTCGACGAACTGGACAACGAGACAAGGAAATGGGTGGCCAGCCTCGGAAGCTCGGCTACCAAGATCAGTGAAATTGTCAGCACCAAGGATCCTGCAGTAAGTCTTGACAACTGGTTAATTCATTTCCATAAAAGATAATTTAAGAAAACCTACGTATTTATAAACAGAAGCATTTTCAAATAAATTACTGTTTATTTTCAGGTCTACAAAGCTATTGAAGCAGGTATAACCCGCGCCAACAAACACGCCATTTCCAACGCGCAGAAAATCCAGAAATTCGCGATCCTTCCTGCAGACTTCTCAGTACATTCTGGGGAATTAGGTGCGTAGATTTTCGTTATCTAAAACCTGTAACACAGCCAGGCTATCAGATGTGTAACAGCTAGAACCAAAAAACGTTCTGGGGTTTTTTTGCTGAAACCAAGCCAAACCAAAGTTAGCAAGCAAAATAAGACCCACTGTTGACTTTTCATAATCTCATTATTTGCTTACAGGACCAACGTTGAAAATCAAGAGGAACGTTGTCTACGAAAAGTACAAAGACATCATAGAAGACTTTTATAAGGAGTAAAACATAAGCTTAGTGTTTAGGGCGGGGGACAACGTAATAATTATTGTTAACTTAATTTGTTATTGCTCAACTAGGGGCTAGTGCATCGGAATCAATGTGATTGATAGTACTTTACGCAAAGGTGTAAATAGGTTATATTTTTGTTACAAAAAATATATTTTATAAAATCTAATGGTGGTTTTAATAAAACACAAAAAAACTGTAATTAAGTTTTATTTTATTCCTAAATTAAGTACATATATTTCAATAAAATTGGAATGGACAATAAGGGCCGGCGCTCACTGCCGGCAGGGCACGGGATGGCATGGCAAAGGATTTTATTACTAATCAAGTTATTTAGAATCTTATTTCAATGAGTTTAGAGTTCATGTTACTTTATTTCGATACCACGATGCCGCGGGTTTTTTGCGGCATGACGAGTCATGCCGTTTCATTCCACGGGTTTCCGCGGCACGCCATTGCATCTCGCGAGACGTATGGGTCACTTTGTGTCGAGGAATTATGATTGCTAAGCTAGCAGAGTGGCTGGGCTTTCAGCAGAATGCCACGGGATAACACGGGATGCCACGACACGCCGCGGCATGCCACGGCATGCTACCGAACGCCGCGGGATGCCGCAGCACAATCTGCCGTGCCATGCCGGCAGTGAGCGCCGGCCCTAAATGTATAAAGTAAATAACAAGTTAACAAGAATGATTAAATACAAATAATTCAGGTAAATATTTCGTAATACTTTGAAACGATAAAGTTACATTAAAATACTATCAATATTTTTTTCTTAAACTCAATACATTTATAATTTAATTAATTTATAATAATTGTCGATTTGATAATATTTTCCTATATTTCTTTCTTAAGAAATTGACAAAAGCCTTTTGTTGGACAGTTAAGTACACAGGGCCATAAAATATTTCGGAATGCATCACAGAATGTTTAGATTCATTTTATCTAATTATTTTGATATGTGTTCTATTAGTAAACAATTTGAATCACATTTTACGAGTATTTCTTGTACGGAATACAAGATAATTCAGGTTACTCAATAGTAATAATTAAGTACAAAAAGTCTATATGCAAGCTGTTTTGAGATAAAAGCGAGCAACGCAATATTTTAGCAGCGCATTAGCACCGCGACGCAACGAAACAAAGACTCGTACTATGGAGAACAATCTAATATGAAACTTATTTTGTAAGACATAAGTTATAAGGTTGTTTGAATTTGAGCTGAGGCGTATAAGCACGATGTCTCATTCGCAGTGCGAATTCTACATACATTTGTTTCGTCACATCGAGATGCTAATGTTACTCTTAGCTAAAACACAAATTCTTCTGCTCACTCAATACTAAAGGAAACACACCGTAACGTTAAGTACAAGTTCATTATCATAGAATATTGTCACAATTACATTTTAGTCATGATTTTAATGGAATGCTCAACAAAATTACAACCTTTTGACCGCAATTTCCAAGATTTAAGAAATTTCAATGGGACGGGACTAGCATTACCAAAAATATGACAACAAAAAAATAAACCCCTGTATTTTATTTTTCTGAATGGCTATCTATACATTTACTTCATTGTATGAAAATCGGTAGATAATGATCACAGTCAAAAGGTTTCGAAGAAAGAAAAGTGATTAATGATTATACTAATACATTATAATAGATGACTCCATTTTTATTTTTTCTTAACTAATAAAATCGAAATTTTTTAAAACTTTGTTTATCATCAATATTAGGTATTTTATATTCTGAAGAGAACACAAAGATGAATTTTAGCACGTCAAGATTAAAACTTAATAATATATCGCAGTGAAATATAACACTACCACTACTATTAATCTTATCGTTAGGGAGAGATGAAGATGATTATTTTGTTCTTGAGATGATGGTACCTAGGTTTTTATTCTTGTCTTACTTGACACATTCAAACTGTTTCGACAACCCTTAAAAACGAAATACTCGCTACACGCGATATAACAAGCGGAAGCGAGATATCGTATATAGAGCTCACCTTTCTCTTATCGCCGTCATCGTGGCCAAACGAAAACCGGCAGCCAAGTCTTCGAAGTAATCATTGCTTATTTCATTTGTATGTTTTATGATTGTGTGGGGCTCGAGTATCGCTTACTTATAAAATAGCTAAAGGGTAACGGACAATTGGCAATTCAATCTCTCCCTACCAAAGTCTGGAAGAATATGCTTTTAATGAGCAATACCTTGGGCACGAATAAAAAAACAGATATGCGCAGAAGTTCAACCCCAGGCCGGTAAGATTACACACTCGTCATGGGCGCTGGGAGAAAACATACAGCTTGATTGCTGTACACTAGCAAATAAACAACTCTTTGGAGGGATTCAGGACCTTACAAATGTAACTATAGCGCTACAAGGTTATTTTGGCACGTGACCAAAATCGGAATTAACGCGGCCATCTTGTTTTTTAATACATTTCAAATGTCATTTCATATAGCAATTGTACAAATGTTTACCAACAACGACACCCTGTCAATGTCATTTAGGCGCCAAAAGAACCAAAATTCCTTACCGCCTCTTTCGGCACGACTTCTGCGCTTCCTCATATGGTGTGTCTATGTCTAAGGCTGGCTAGGAGGCGCGGTGTGCGGTAGTGGCGGCGGTGCGTCAGCGAGCGGCAGTGGCTTGGCCACACCGATGCGTACTACACCGCGAGGTGCACCTTTTAGAGCTGCTACTGCTTGTTCTAGGCTCGCATCTTCCAGGTTCTGTGGAATACGTAATAAGAGATTTTTGATTTAAGGGTTTTAATCTAAATTGATTGCATAGGGAGACTGTTCTCATTTATACGAATGGTTCAAAACTCCTCACTATGTCAAGGTTCCCTAAGCGCTGAATATAACGGGTGGGTGTAAAAAGTCGCTAAACGAAGAGAAGTGAGAGTCACTTGTGATATTATACCCTGTCATTGTGATATTTTTTTCATAGTGAACCATACTTAAGTATGGAACTTCTAGTTAAGGAGTTGTTGAAGGTGAAAGTTTTAAATGTTATAAATTAACTTTATATACCCCACAACTCCTGTACCGTTGCCTGCATATTGCGCGCGCTGCTGTAAACAGCGATTTTTCACACCAAAAATAATATCCAGCAAACATTTTTTCTCAATGTTTGATGTAGAGAATGCGTAGAAACGGCTATGTGTTGTTTGTGATCTATCTTGTTACGCCCCGTATCTTTACTCCACGATACATGTCTTTCCTGAATTTTCTGATGAACCTGTTCAATAAACTTTCCTACTAACTTGATCATTGACAAACAGCAGTCGGTCGCCGGGAATGAGGCGGCCATCTTGCTGCGCCACGCCGCCCGGCACCAGCGAGCGGATCACCACCAGCGTGTGCGACGGACGCAGCGGGTCCTGGTAGTCCAGGATCGAGAAGCCGAGACCTCGTTCGCCTTTTACTAATTCTGTAGTATACAAATCAAACATTAAGGGGTCATCCATAAATACGTCTCAAGAATATTCTGATTTTTTGAAGCCTTATCACAGGTGGTTATTTGTGTGGTCCCCCCCCCCTCTGGTGTGACATCACATAGTTAAGTAGACCCTTAGTAATATTTTAAAGTATTTTTAGGAGTTGTTAGAGTTTTAGTACTTTAGATTTATACATGTGACGTCAAGAAGCCCTTGATTTGTTCCCTTGTCACACGATGTCACACACGATGTCACATTTTATTGATAAGATCCTTGTAGATGTTAAGATTCATACAACTTACCAATAATTTGTGGTTCAGACGACCACATAGCAAGGCCTGTTAGCGGCTCTAGACTGCGTGAACGGACTTTACCGCCTGCAGATAGAGAGCCACCTTCCTCTGCGCCTGCGCCGGCCAGGCTTCCATCCGATTTCGCCTACGACACGTTTGTTTATAAATAAAGTTATCATCACAAGTAAAAAAGTATGGTTAAAGATGCAATTCACGAACGCGCGTCATGTGATTCTTGTGTCATTGTAATAAGGTATAAATTTGAATGATTGACGAGCGTTCGTAAAATGCAACATCTATACAAAGTATATCGGATGTGGAAATTGTATTTTGCCATGTCGGCAGGAGTTATTAGAAAATTGACATGCCGTTATGGATAAGGTGATCTGCAAAGTTGGTAGTTAGTATTAGAGCTCAGTATCATAGGTACGCTGCACTGAGCGGGCACATTCTTAACAACATCACGCCTGTATCCCCAGAAGGATTAGGCAGAGATGTACCTATAGTATACAGATACACACATTTCTCCAGTTGTGTTTAAGTCCCATGTAATGGGGGCGAGCCTATTGCCATCAACCGGGCACGAATACAGACTCCGGGCTGCTACTGAGAAATTTCATATGGAAAAAAAAACACAATAACACTTTGCCCGACCCGGGAATCAAACCCAGAACCTCATGCTCAGGAGACTTAGAGCTTGCGACCTCTAGACCAATGAGACAGTGTTTTGACATTCGGCTATTTTTAGACAAACGGTGTGATTACAATATTATTGATATTTGACCAAATTGTACGCATCATTAAGTCGACGATAACCCACTTTTAATGATTTTATAATGAAGATCACGTCCAAACGAGTAGTGTTAATGATTTGAAAAAAAAAAAAAAGTTATGTCTAACGCGGATAAAAAACTGAGAATGGCGCAAAATCTACCAAGCGTTTTTTCTTCTGAAACCTTCACCAATTCAAAGATAATTTAATCATTGATCTTTTAGTATACGCGTTTTATTAAAATACCTTTTGTTTTGTGTATAATAAATTAATAATGCGTCAAATTGGGGACAGCGCTCCTTGATGGGCGAGTCCTATTACTGGCTGAACGTACGACGCGTTGCGTGAGCTCAGTACAGAACACGCAAGCTAACCACTCAAGGTCACTGGCATATATCTGAGTCTTACCTAACTAAAGAATTTATTAGAGAAATAATTATGTACATAAATAACTTTGAAAGTTATAAAAAATATCAAGACAACAATATCGTTTTTTGCATATCTTTCATTCAATGTCAATGTACTCGTTTTGCGAAAATGTGATCATATAATATTTGCGCAGGCCAAATATAAATCTTATGCAAAAGTTTTGAAGTCGCTCAAGTTTATCCAGTTGTGGATTTTTATTATTGCTTATAAATGTATTACAAATAAAATATATAAATACACATGACTAGGTATTAAAACACTCGTGTGATATCGTGTATTAAAAACCTCGCCTACGGCTCGATTGTTAAAACACACACTCGTGTTTTAATACCCCTCATTATGCAACAGTTTCTTAAACTAGGTACTATTGTTTTATACTCGTTGGAGATTACAATACCTTGACGAGCGTGGCAGCAGGCGGCGCGAGGTCGATGGGCGGCGCGGGCCTTGGGCGCGCGCACACCATGCACACCTCGCTGGAAAGTTCCTTCAGGATCGACACCACCTCCAGGTGGTTCATGCCGAGTAGACGGTGGCCGTTCACCTCTGCAGAGGACAAAGTACTTCTTAAGTTTTAGGATAGTTAGGTAAGGTAATAATTATGATAATTACAAGAAAGAGAAAAATTTAAAGACGGAACGGAGGCCTTTGCTCTGCAGTTAGATAAAACAGGATTATAAAATTAGATTTAAAAAAAATATTTCGATGCAATTCAAAGTAGGTAACTACTCAAACTTACAAGTCTCACCTGGATTTACACCCGTAAATACAAAGGCGGATTCAACACAGACAGTAGCTGTTCAGTAACGCAGCCCCGTCCGTATGAATAAAGCCTTACCTATGAAATTGCCGACTTTTTATACTGGCTAGTGTCAAATCGATATCTTTCGTAAAAAAAATCAGCTGTGTCCTACATTTACGTTCGAAGAACTCGTCAAAATGTTGGGAACAGCAGATTCGTTTTTCGCGATTTCAGGTTTGGTCCCATAGTAAAAGTTGTTCATAATGATGAGTACAATGACCCCTTAAGAGGTTGTTCGTTAATTCTGGGACATGTTGTATAATTGGTGTAAAACTGAAGAAGTGACACGCTTTTGAAATTATCCTTTTATCATTGTAAAACGAGCATTATAGTGCGATGCTACTTTGGCGCTCCGGTATTGTGACGTCAATTTTAGTACTGCTGTCTCTGACTAGATAGACTTTAAAACACATACAACTTCGCCATTTTTTGAGTTATTGAATACTTTTTTATACTGTCTTATTTTTTTAGGTTTCGAATAATCTAATAAAAAAATCCATTCAAATACCCTGTTATTTTCTCGGGTGTGTTCTTACCTAGCAGTTCATCTCCAGGTCGGTGCACTCCCGCGCGGCCCACGGGCCCCTCGGGCAGTACGGAGCGCACGTAGTGGTGTGGTCGCACTTCCCTTCCTCCTTCTACGTCCACAGTGCCTTCCAGTGAGATGCCCAAGCCTCCACCGCCGCGGACTACCACGCCTACTACGATCTCTACTTCGTCGCCTGTAGAGAGACACAGATGACGTCAGATTGTATACAGAGAGTATGTATGCTCCCCCTCTCTTGCTGTCCCTTTGCCCTAGGAGTATCACCACTTTTTTTCCCTACAGAAAGCGTGTAAATTACATACATCGTCGGCTTATTGCAAGAACTCATTAACTGCAAAAAAACACTAAATACGTTTTTATCCTTATTGGACTCCTTTTGACACATTCTACAAAATGCAAAAACTCACTAATTTATATCCAGTCAATTTTAGGCGTTACGGCCTTGCCATAAAATCCATAACTGCAACTTTGGAACTCGGGCATTTACAAATAATCACTAAGCTGCACTAGTTATTTTTATTAAATACATAATTATTTAAAAAACAACATACATATTATACAGAACTCATTTTCACCATGTAATTAACTTTATCCAAACAAGTGTAGCATGAATAGCTTAGAATTAGGTTCGATAAAGTTAATTATTTGCATTCTCGTAATCGATCTATCACCACTATATCAGGCTTATTGGCGATAATAGTCCTGTCAGTGATGATAGACCGATCCCAGTACAACGTGACATGGTCTTTTGCGAGAACTAGGTCGGGCACGTACTTGTAATACGGTACCTCAGAATCCACAAGTTTATATTTCAAAGCAAGTTGCTGGTGAATAATCCTGGCTACTTGGTTATGCCTGTGCAAGTACTTCCCGTTAGCCAGACGAGAACAACCAGAGATAATATGTCTGATGGACTCACCCGGACGGTGGCATGCCCGACACACGTCAAACGTCCCATCCTTCATAATATGTCTCCGGTAGTTATTCGTCAAGATAACTTCGTCCATAATTACACAGACAAAACCTTCGGTTTCCCCGAAAAAGTCACCAAGACGTAGCCAGGATACGGACGCTAAAAAACCTACACCTGGCTCATGAAGAGCCCGATAGAAGGGCCCGTGAAGCTCCTTGCCTTGCCATATCTCCTTGCTGTCATCGGTAGTAAGTATTACAGTAGGTTTGCGCCAGTTCTCTTTAGCCATGGAAAGTGGGGTGAGCCCCTTGTCCACTGCGACCACAACACGGTGCATACCCAGTTCAGTTTAAAAAAAATATTCCCTGAGACTGCACACCTCGCGGTTGTGGTGGGGCTTCGCATTTAAAAAGCCTCGATCCCCGCACTTCTGCGGGATGTACAGTCTCATCACCGATGATTGTGGGTGATGGTTTCATCCAGTTTGTGATCAGCAGTGTACGGACCCTCTTATCCAGGGCGTCCAGTTTGGTCTGAGTCCATTTGAGTATGCCAAAAGAGTATATCAAGACCGGCATGAACCAACCGTTGCAGCCGCGCACTTTGTTTTCGTTCGAAAGAAGGCTAATAAATACCTTTATCAGGCGACCAAAGAAGCGCTGCTTCAGCGATTGCTTCATGTCAGCAACGTTGATCTATAAGTATTTGGGTATGTAAGAAGCGTTAGGACGCTTCTTACATACCCAAATACTTATAGCTTTTGGATGAGCAGAGGGATCTAAGGTGTATGGAATCCGAGAGTTGAGTTCCCTCGGATTCCACAATCTCCCCTCGCTTTACATGCATGTTTTAATACTAGCACTGTTTTCATTAGAATACTGGTTATCCCTTTTCTTAAATAAACGTTTCATTGAGTTTCGTTGTTTTTTTTACAATTAAAGAAATAATTAATTGACATACCGAGCAGACTTAAAGTAGCCAGAAGTCATTAACTTTTTTTTTTTTGTTAAAAAAAAATACATAACTTTATAGGACTAGCTCTCGACTCTCACTTGTTTTTATTAATATACATATTATGCTAATTGAAAACATTTAATTTTTCACCACCGTAATTATATTTAGGATAATATGGGCAAATCAACATAACCACTAGCTAATTCGAACTAAAATACCGTTTATCTCAGAATAGTGAATATGTCACATAATGACTTCTTGCAATAAGCCGACGACATAGTTGGTCTGTATTTTTTCGAGTTCACATCAAATCATTGCAGTTTCATGTTTAATTTGTTTTTGGTAAATACTTCTTGGATTTGGGCTCCTATAAAGAGAAGATACACTTATATTCCAACTTAAAAAAAAACGCATTTATCATAACGGTTCTGTGAAAAATCTACAGAGTTTAGGCCCAAAAACTAGGATAAATACATTAAAAAGTATTATTTCAAGATCTAATCTTGGACATCACTGACATTGGTGAAGGAAAACATCGTGAGGCAACCTGGATTTTTAGTTAATATAAGTCTGACATCGCGAACCCGTCTTGACCAACCGTGGTGATCAATGCTCATGCTTCCTCAGTATGAGAAGGTCTTTGCCTTGCAGTGGGACAATAATAAGCTGATATCATTATTAACTGATCTGCTGAAGAACAAAAGTGTTTGTTCACCGAGTATAGCCTGCCACTTCCTCTTGATGGCGTCTTTCTGTTCGTTAGAGCGCGGCATCTCGAAGGCAGGCTGCGCGCGCGCCACGACGGGCGCGGGGGGAGGGGAGGCGCTCACTGCCTCCTCTACAGGGGCTTCCACTGTTATGCTGTAGGAACAAACACACACACTTATCTTTGGCTTTCAAAATCCTGGAACAAAATGTCTGTTACCGGGTAAAAAGGGGTGAATACAGATGCGGGGGTGAATAGAGACGCAACTTAAAAATCGATGTTAACGTTGAAATAATATCTTTTGTTGCCAAAAAGGACTATTATGTGTTACCTGTACTATAATTAACGATTAAGTGTCCTTGTTGGCAACAAACTATATTATTTCAAGGTTAGAATCCATTTTAAAGTTGCGTCTCTATTCACCCGAAACGACCAATTGGAACCGTGCACCTAGCTTCTGACGTTTCATAAATGCCCATAAAGGCTTATGTGAAATAAAAATATTTTTGATTTGACCCCTGCATGTCTATTCACCCCGTTTTACGGTACGTATTTTGTGTTAGGCGTTAATAGCTGCGCCACAGTATTTCACTTTTGAAGCTATCTTCGTTTCTCAAAAGAAAAAATATGTCGGGGCAGCTGCAACAATCACTTGCTTTTTAATCCAACCGCTTAAATAGCGGCACCCTTTGAAAATGCTAAGAAGTGCTAGCTATCGATTTTCCCACCATTTGATATTTTAATACAACACAGAGCGATATATCATAATTTTATTTAGTAATTGGTTAATATTGACCAAAACAACGAAATATATGACGGCTATTTGCGATGTTGCCAACATTATGAATGCAGTCTCTTACATTTCGAATCACGATCTATACACACGTACGCCGTACGCGTACATCGTTTCGTTCTAACACTGTGGACCTTCATTTATTTAATTTATATACATATCATTTTAGTACATTTTATTTTTTTTATAAAAGCAAAAGAATTATTATTATGACACTTACGAGTTGTGCAGCTGCGCCATGGGTATGTCGTGCTCGGGCGAGGCGAGCGCGTCGGGGCGGTGCATGTGCAGGAAGGGGTTGTGCGGCGGCGCGGCCGTGGCGCACGACTCGCCCGCCGCGATCGCTTGCTGGAGCTGCTCGAACTTCGGCCCGCGGAGGTATCTGGAGATAAAGAACAAATGAGTGATGGAATACTTTGAAATTATGTGAACAGGGCGTAGTATGCATACTATCGTCGAAACAGTGACCAGGAGTTAGTTAGGGCACTCCAAAGGTCGCGATTCGATAAGCGTAAATCAGCCTTCCTTCTCTCATAGGAACAATGATGTCTTAATTTTCTTAAATAGCCCTAAGAATAACCATTAACTGTTTTATTCGAATAACTGTTAAGTTTTACTATACCACGTGTACCTTTCCAGTTTACGCTGGAAGGTTTTTGGTCCATGAAGCGCCTATTGTTGCCCATTTTCGCAACACTTCTTACTGACCGTATTCCCCGAAAGACGAGATTTTCAACTACAATAATATTTACCTCTCCAACTCAAGTGTAACAATGTTCCCGCTCTGCTTGAGCGCGTCCACGGCTCGTTGGTTGGACTTGCCGGCGAGCGACACGCCGTCGACAGCGACGATGCGGTCGTTGACGCGCACCTTGCCGCTTACCGCCGCCGCACTGCCCGGCGTTACCGACTTCACAAATATACCGGATAGCTCCTCTTTTTCACATACGTAGCCTGTATAAAAGAAACGATTTATGGATTTAAAGATATTATAAATTAAAGTCGCTTTTCGTGTCTGTCTCTGTTTTTTTAAACTACGCGAAGGACTTTGATGCAGTTCTGATTATCATTTAAGGTTTATGACTATCACATAATTATTCATATTAAACTTAAATATATTAAAGAAATGTCAATGTTTAGTCCAGTCGTAAATCGGTAAAAACTGTCGCAGGAGAGGGTCGATAGTAGTCGTCAGCACATCAAGTTATCACAAACTGTAAAATTTTCTCATTCGATTTTGAACTTAATCTTCAACATTTTAAGTTTTAAAATCATTTCGAGAAATTTGACAGTTTTGTATAACCTGATGTGCTGGCGACTGTACCTAATAATTTCAGTATGAGTGAGCCCTTTTGAAAGAAAGGGAAACCGCAAAAGCCAAACTTTATTAGACATAACAGATTATAAGTTGCGCTTATTTTGGAGAGATCGAAAAACCTGCTATTTTTGAAAATTAAGAGTATATAATGGATATACAAGTAATGAAAAGCAGGGTTATAATTAAATTTTGATCATCGACTATTCAGATTGTAAATTATAAATGATCAATTAATTACCTGCAATGGTGATTCCTAGACCATTTTCGTCCTTCTTGAGCTGCACTGTGAACCTATCCACCTCAGGTGACTCTGCATCTGTTGATTAGTTATAATTATATGTCACCGTATAATTATGAACTTCGTTGGTTTATAATCTATCGGTATTATTTCCGTAAGATTATATATTATCTATCCATGGGATACCGACAAACTGTGAACTGGTATCAAACTTGCATGCCACGTAACGCACCTTACGATAATACTAAATCGCTGCAAGCAACTTGGATGTAGCGCTCGCCGGCCGCTGCCACGGCACGGTCGCTCCGCTCGCTCGGCTTGCGAGTGGTTGCTCACAGTTCTAACCAATTTCACCCAGTTCACAATTTTTCGACAGTTTATATAACGGAAATAATACCGATAGATTATAAGCTAACGGTTCTCACAATCTTACGGTGACTTATACAAATAAAGTTACTAAGTTTACATTAAATTTTGTATGGCTATTTCTTTAAGCTACTTATAAATTAACATTATTTAAAGTTACCTGCATCCGGTGGTGGTGTGATAGATCGGTCGAATACAAATCTGGAGGAGTTGGAGTTGTGTGGCACGGGTGTGGGCTGCGTGTGGAACACTTGTTCGAAGCCTGCGTCTAGCAGGTAGCGGTCCAGAGCCTCCGGGTCCGACAGGAGTCTACGAATACAAAATATTTGTTCGATTTCTGGTGTATCATCTACTAATAATAGTATATCTCAAAAACGGTGCCACGCAGTAGTGTACCCTACGAATTCTGTAGCCAGTGTTCATTCGACTCGCCGCATCAGAACCTTGACGCGACCAAGCGTGTGAGCATTGACATCAAAAGTGTGTGAGAGTTTCATTGGTAAGTTGGTGTGAGTAAAATGGGATCAAAATTGAAGCGGTCATTGTTTCTTGTTTCACATATTTCAATGTTAACTGTCGTAAGCATACCGAGGTATCGTTTTTGTACTTAGTTAGGCTCGTTAACATTCAAATTTCAACTTTATTTCCATATTTATTTGTTACTAGCTTTCGCCCGCGGCTTCGCCCGCGGCTTCGCCCGCGGCTTCGCCTGCGGCTTCGCCCGCGTGGATGTCGAAAAAAAAACAGCTTCTCTATCAGCAGTATTCCCCCAAAACATTATACCATATCTTAGTTGGAACCAACGTAAGCGTGGTAAGCAGATAGGAGTGCAGTTTCATTTACAACTTTACGGAGGATAATAATATAGATAGCATATAAATACCAACTTCGTTTTGTACATACTTGTTCAATATACGTGTCCTCCATTTCATTTGTTTATTTTTTCTACTTTTTTTGTTCTTAAATAATAATTGATGTATACCAACTTTTGAGTTATTCAAGGTACGCAGTAAAATTCTCCCGAAAACTTATTCACCCGATTATTTCTTATTTATTATTTTATAAGTTATAACCAAATTATTTACCGTAAACCAATCTTGGAACTGAAGAATAGAATTATTCACGTCGTCAAGGTTTTGTTACCGTCGGTCTATTTTAAAGATCAATGACGTGTCATCTGCAAACATCTCCGGTTGATTTTGAAGTAATTGGGGTAAATCGTTAATGTAAACTAAAAAGAGGAATGGACCCAATATCGAACCTTGAGGAACGCCCATTGCTTTTTCAGACCCCAAAGAGTTCACGCCGTTTACGTGAACTCTAACCTTTCTATATTTCAGGTATGATCTAAGTAAATCAAGAGCTGTATTCCTAATCCCATAGTGTTCTAGTTTCAGCAGAAGTGTCTCATGGTTAACGCAATCGAAAGCCTTTGAGAGGTCACAAAAAATTCCAATGGCATCCTGGGCTTTCTCCCAGGTGTTAGAAATGTTCTTTATTAGGGTGACACCGGCGTCAGTGGTACAACGACCTTTAGTGAAACTGTATTGTTCTTCATGAAAGATGGAATTTTGAGAGCAGTGGTGGCCCAGTGAGAGCAGTGGTGGCCCAGTGGTAACGGCCCCGACATACGAGTTGTAGGTCGTGGGTTCGAACCCAGACAGGCGCTTTACTTTGTGTAAATAATTTCATCACTACTGCTCTCAAAACGGTGAAGGAAAACATCGTGAGGAAACCGGCATGTCCTAGAACCACCAATTCGAAGACATGTGACATCCACCAACCCGCACTGGGCCCGCATGGTGGATTACGGCCCACTCCCTCTCACAGAGAGGAGGCCTGTGTCCCAGCAGTGGGAACATTATAGGCTGATTATGATGACGTAACATTTGATTGAGCATCAACTTTTCAAACACCTTACTGAGAACTAGCAGAATTGACACGGGCCTATAATATTGTTGGGTTCTTTATTATCTCCGGATTTGAACAAAGGAACTACTTTAGTGTGTTTCATGAGATCCGGAAAGACTTGGTCCACACTGGTGTTAAATATGAAAGCTAAATAGGGCGCAATGGTTTCGATGACAGATCTACAGACTTTTACAGACATGCCCCATAGATCTTCTGTTGATTTAATTTTAAGATCTCTAAATATTTTATTAACAGCCTGGGGGTTTGTATGCTGAAACCTTAACTCCAAGGGGCACACCTTTACATTCTTTCGAAGTAAGGCAGCAGAAAGCGCGGGTGAGGAACTTAAAGTTTCGGTAGTTTTAAGGGGAATATTAGCAAAAAAGTTTTCAAATTCCTGAGCTATTTCTACCTCTGAAGTGATGTGCCTATGTGCAGTCTCTAAATTAAATTGAGTATTACGCTGTTTTTTCCTACCTAATTCATTATTTATTATTTGCCAGGTAGTTTTTATTTTATCATCAGCTGATTTTATTGTATTGCTAATATAAAGAGGTTTAGCTATTTTGCACACACTTAAAAGTTTTAGAATATTTTGATGATGATTTTAGAATAACATATTGATGAAAGCTTGTATTATTCATATGTTACTTTAGGCCATAAAGTTCAAAAAGATTTTCCCTGCTTTTACGAATACCTGGAGTCGCCCAATCACTAAATACGAACTTTGAGTAAATACTTTTAGTCTTCAGTGGTAAAGTGTCATTAAATTACGTGGTTAATAGTGAAAAGAACTTTGCGTAGAACTCAAGAACTCATGGGTCACAAATATTATTAAAATTTATTAGATTAACTAATTAATAAAAATGAATCCATCACCGGATGCAGTTGGGCATTTGCAATTTTATGGTATACTTATAATTATAACTGTTAACGAAGGTATAAACTGGAATAAAAAAGGCTTTCAAAATAATTAAGAGTTGTCTTTGAAGATTTTTTTGAAGTATTAAATTATGTTTAAATATGTTTTGAGTTCCATCACCATAAGCACAAAAGACTTGAAAATATCATACTGTTTTTGTTTTGGAAAAAATATTTACGGTTTAAGAGATACACTGCTTTAAAAACCACATTTTTGACCATTTTTAGAAATCTCCACAATAATGAGTAGTTAAAAAAAACAGTCAAGAGCGAGTCGGACTCGCGCACCGAGGGTTCCGTACGTATATATATGATGTTGATGATTTCTGAAAAACTGTGCTATTTAGAGACATCATTTTATTTTTCCTGTAATCTTTACATAAACTTCTATCACATAGAATAATTTCGGTTTTTTATCTATGCAAACTTCGGAGATAAGGGGGATGAAATGGTATTTTTTTTTTTATTTTTCATCAAAAGTCAGAAACTATGCTGCCTAACAAAGAAAAAAATGTTTGAGAATGTGCAAATAGTGTCCTTTCCCCGCATGCCCTAGTTAGCCCACTTCAAATATTTAAGTCCCTCAGTCCTCAGTTTCAGTCCCTTTTGCAAAAAAAGAAATAATTTTTTTAAATTTCTTTCTTGCTTGCAAAATAGTTGGGCAAACGTCATCTACAACTATTCTAAATTTCAAGTTGATAGCATTAGTAGTTCTTGAGATATCCAGGTGTGACAGACAGACAGACAGACTTAGTCTCACCATATGGGTTCCTTTTAAACATTTTGGTACGGAACCCTAAAAACAAAAATGTCACACTTTATAATTTACTTAGGTTAGTATTTGTGCCAAGTTTCAGGTTTATTAACTCAAGGAATAAGATTTATTCCCCTTTTTCACCCCTTAAAGGTCGAATTTCGAAAAATCCTTCTTAGCGGATGCCTGCCTATAGTTTCCAACCATAAGCCGAAATATTAGTTATTTTACTTAAAAAGAACTTTCATTAAAAATAAAATTGTATCCCTTTTTTCACCCCTTAAGGGTTGAAATTCTAACAACACCGCTGCATTAGCTTCCAACCATAACCCTAGATAATATATTTAGTGTTTTTTACTTCGAAAATTAAGGACTTTGATACACAACTGCATCCCCCTTTTTAACCCTTCGGGGGTGGAATTATCAAAAACGCTGAGACACGTGTAAATTAATTTTCAATCGTCAGCCTATACACCAAATTTGAAGATCCTAACTTCAAAACTGACGGAGTTTCATATAAACTTCCATCCCCTATTTCACCCTCTTAGGGGTTGAATTTAGAAAAACCCTTTCTTAGTGGATACCTACTCTTTACAAAGAACACACGCTCCAAATTTCATGTCTCTAGGACCAGCGGTTTAGGCTGTGCATCAACGCACAGCCTAAACCGCTCATCAGTCAGTCAGTCAGTCAGTCAGGACTTTGAATTTTATATATATATATATATAATATAGATATTTTTATTCGTTGTCTAATAATACCTTGCCATGCCGTGCCGCCAATGGGCGCCGGGCCTTAAGGTTCATTAGAAAATCAATCGTCAGATCGCATCTGTACTTACATTATCTTCTACATTTTGAAAAAACCGGCCAAGTGCATGTCGGACCACGCACAATGACGGGTTCCGTAGTTGGGATGAATTTATCCCAAAAACAAACTTAACATTGTAGTTGAAAAACATGCTCTCCGATACATCGATATACGTTACGGTCAATTCTCCAACTGCAAATTTAAGTTGGTCGACTATTACTCGTTAACTTGGGAAGCCTACTTAACTGTGATAGTTTTCCTTTTAATTTCGTTATATATACTATTGCCATGAATTTTTTCACATATCCAAAACCAACCATTTAGCTGGCAGGGGGGGAGACACTTGACTCTAACAAAAAATAGCACTTTATAGCTTAATATTACGCAAACGGATCCCTTAATTGAAAAATGGTTTTGCCAAACCCACAATATTTTTGAACGGCCTATCCAACGATACCCCACACAATGGAATAGACGAGAAAAAAAAATATCATCTCCATTTCACGTGTAAGGGAGGTTACCCTACAAAAAAATGTTTTTCATAATTTTATTTTATCATTTTTTCGGCATGATTAATATGTATACCCATGCCAAATTACAGCTTTCTAGGACTAAGCGTCTCTGAGCTAAGCCGGGGACAGACGGACTGACGGACAGACAGACAGACAGACAGACGGACATGGCGAAACTATAAGGGTTCCTTGTTTAATACGGAACCCTAAAAACTACAGAAAATATTTCTTTACATAAAGATTACTAGAAAACCTATAAGAAGTCTATGGTCTTAAAATAACAAGGTAAATCTTCCAATATTATGCATACAAACTTACATTTGTAGTTGGAATGTATTGGAGAACTTGTTTTTCAACTACAATGTTAAGTTTGTTCTTGGGATATATTCATCCCAACTACGGAACCCTTCAGTGTGTGTGGATTACTGTGTATCGACCAGGGACCATTTTGGTTACCCATTGAAAGGGTATTTCGATAGGGTTTTTCTAAGCAGTTACTCAAAAACCCATACGATATGGGTAACCTTTTTGAACGGCTTAATTTATAACCCATTCAAATTTGATTACCCGGGTTTTCGATTGGGTTTTTCTAATCAAAAGCCCATACGGTGTGGCTTGAAAACCCATGTTTACAAGCCGCTCGGTAAGTAGCCTAAGCTAAAATGAACTCTATATTACATTCAATAATGATTATAGATGTTTTTTTTTTAAACTTATTAAAAAAAATAGAAATTCAAATATCTCGAAAACGGTGCGTCCTAGGCAAAAAAGTACAGAAATTTAACCCCCCCTGTATCCCACCCGTACAAGCACCATGCCAACATGAATTTAAGTAAAAAAAAAAACAACATTAATTTTAGGAAAAAATACTATATTTATTTTTTATTTTTCGCTGAACCCATTGAAAGGGTTTTCGATAGGGGTTTTTTAAGCGGTTATACAAAAACCCATACGATATGGGTAACCCTTTTACTGGGTTTCAAGCAAAAACCCATTCAAGAAGTTACTTCATGATAAAGGTAACCTCATAAACGGCTTAACTCTTAACCGGGGTTGTACGGGCTCTGGGTACGACACGCGCTTGGGCGTTTTTTTTTATTCATGTTTTGTTTCACGAACTGTTGCAAAATAAATTTTAGTTTTTCTTTCTTTATTCTATCAACAACTTTAGAGTCTTCCTCTTCCTCAGGCATCTGCGTTCACCACATACCTGGCGGGTACGAGCGGCGCGGGGTGCGCGTGGTGCACGGCGGGCGCGGCGGGGTCGGATGCGCGCGCCACCACGAGGCGCACGCGCGAGCCCGACGCGCGCAGCACGCCCGCCACCTGCTCCGAGCCCATCTCTATCAGGTGCGCCTGTGGGACTCATCTGGGATTAAAAATCGTATACTCATCCGTACATTCACTGGCAGATCACGCACAGCCTAAGCCGCTGGGTCTAGAAGTATTATATTTTTACACAAGAGTTCATTATACAGGGTGTTTGGCAGAACGTTGAACATACGAAAATGGTGGGTAGGTGGGGTCATCTGCTACTTACTCAGCCCTAATTTATTTGGCCCTGGCCGACTGGGTATTTAAAAAAAAAAAAAAAAAGTTTTTTTCTTGTTTCACCACTTTCCTAACTTTAAAGTGTATTTTTTTTATTAAAAATGGGCAATAAAACAGGCAATTTTTTTTTTTTAATCTTTGATGTTGGCAGATTCTTATAAAATTATTGCTTTGTTCAGATGTTAGCTAGAAAAAAAGTTATGAGTCCTCAAACTTACAGAAAGATGTAAAAAATACTTGAATGTTAATTTCAACTTGCATTTAAAAAAAAACAAAAAATGATTGAGGAGTTCCAATTCTAGCAAAACATCCCTAGTGTGTGAGCTTTCTAATGGTATGTAATTTGCTTTTATAAAAAAAAAACTTTAAGAGTTATTTCATAATTTTATCAAGTAGGAAATTTTTGACTAAACTCTACCTTTACGGAAAGTTAAATGTTTTGCGAAATTTAATACTGCAAAGTTGGTAAAAATTATGGATCGACGGCTTGCCAGTAGCAGTGGTGCAAATTGACATTCACTATTCCCTTGAGATGGTTACACAAAGCAGGTAGAAATTTTGTTTCACTCTTGCGCAGTCATAGCGTATTTTTGCTCTCTTTCGCTCTCGTGGCACCGTGACGCGTCAGAATGAATTCTTGACGAAACTCTACCTTTACGGAAAGTTAAATGTTTTGCGAAATTTAATACTGCAAAGTTGGTAAAAATTAAATGATCGATTGAAATTATGCTGTACCAGTTAGGTGCGTTAATGAAACAATTAAATAATTTTAAATAATTTATTTAAATAATAAATCATATTAGATGTTCAAATTGACGCCCTTCATTCGCAATACAGGTGCGGCATCTACGTCTGATTTCTACAGTTGTTGTGCGCAGCAGCATCTCCTGTCGCATAACTTCGAAAGCAGCATTAATTCGATTTATCAAATCTTCCCGACTTTCTACTTCTGTAGTGTAAACTAGTTCCTTTGCCCTTCCCCACACGTGAAAATCGAGCGGAGTGAGGTCGGGCGATCGCGGAGGCCAGGGAATTGGTCCTCCCCTGCCAATCCACGAATTTGGGAAACAATTATCCAAATGCTCACGTACAACTAGACTAAAGTGAGCTGGGCAACCATCGTGTTGAAAGACAATAGGCCTGTTTATGTCTACTTGGAACACTTCTTCCACTAATGGTGGTAAATCATTTATCAAAAAATCCAAGTAGTTGTTCGCGTTGATGTTGTCGGGCAAATAATGAGGCCCTATTAGCTTATCGCCAATCACTCCTGCCCAGACATTCACACTGAATCTCCTCTGGAAGCCTCTTTGTCTCTTCACGTGTGGGTTTTGATTTTTAAGTGCCCAATGGTGAAGATTGTGATAATTGACAATCCCTTCTTTGTCAAATTTGGACTCGTCTGTCCACAAAATACTTTTTAAAAAGTTAACGTCGTCCACATCGGTATGCAGCAAATGGCGACAAAATTGCACACGTCTCCCAAAATCACTGTCATCGAGACCTAGAACAAACAAAACATGTCTAAGAATTGATTTCAATACTGAATCTTTTCTTCCTCCGAGTTCAAACTCTACAATTATCCAAATTTTTCATCTTCAATTTTTAAGTACACTAATTGGCTTTATGGCTTAGCCATAAAGACGTAAGACCAAATTCACAAAAGGGCGTGCGACTTTCCAATTTTGTTCTAAAAAGGACCCATAAGTGCTGGCAAGTTTACCTACGCTGACCACCTGCGCAAACCGAATCCGAAATCCGAATCCTGTAAGCGCTGGCCGCCTGATTGTTACGTGAATGCGGCCGAATAGGAATAGTTTATTGAATTTAATTTGAAATTAAAATTGAATGCGCTAAAAACAACATGAGGCAAAACAACTAATAAAGAAAGTGACGAAATCAAGGTTAAATGGAACGATCAATTGAACTGTCTCATAATTTACTACATTCCACAAAATCGTATCAGATGCAGTGCATAAACGGCTTAATCTTACCTTGCACTGGAGTGTAGTGAAAAGCATGTCTACCATCTTGCCGGAGAACAGACCACACTTTCCATATGCTTAAGCCAAGTATTGAAGCTATCTGTCTAATGCTTTTGGTAGGATCCGCGTCAAACTCGGCAAGAACTTGTTCGTCAATGGTAGCATCGGGTCGTGCTGCGTTCACTCGTGGTTCTTGTAAGTTCAGGTTACCGGTTTGTCGTAAACGTCGGTAAGTACTCGCAAACGTCTGATGACTGGGTACTCGGCGGTTGGGATAACGCTCTTGATAAATTCTTCGCGCTTCACGCGAATTTGTATTAGCGCTTCCATACGCTAACAACATGTCCGCGTATTCCTCACTGGTAAAAGCAGCCATTTCTTTACCAATAACAACAGGTAACAGTAATAACAAAAAACTTAACAAACTTAAACTTAACTAGTGATAACAATAAAAGAAAACGAAGTGAACAAAAACAAACGTAAGCGTAACGGGCACGTGAGATCGCAGAGGCAGTTAAGTCTCGACTGAATAAAAGAAAAGAATTCATTCTGAGGCGTCACGGTGCCACGAGAGCGAAAGAGAGCAAAAATACGCTATGACTGCGCAAGAGTGAAACAAAATTTCTACCTGCTTTGTGTAACCATCTCAAGGGAATAGTGAATGTCAATTTGCACCACTGCTACTGGCAAGCCGTCGATCCATAATTTTTACCAACTTTGCAGTATTAAATTTCGCAAAACATTTAACTTTCCGTAAAGGTAGAGTTTCGTCAAAAATTTCCTGCTTGATAAAATTATGAAATAACTCTTAAAGTTTTTTTTTTATAAAAGCAAATTACATACCATTAGAAAGCTCACACACTAGGGATGTTTTGCTAGAATTGGAACTCCTCAATCATTTTTTGTTTTTTTTTAAATGCAAGTTGAAATTAACATTCAAGTATTTTTTACATCTTTCTGTAAGTTTGAGGACCCATAACTTTTTTTCTAGCTAACATCTGAACAAAGCAATAATTTTATAAGAATCTGCCAACATCAAAGATTAAAAAAAAAAAATTGCCTGTTTTATTGCCCATTTTTAATAAAAAAAATACACTTTAAAGTTAGGAAAGTGGTGAAACAAGAAAAAAACTTTTTTTTTTTTTTTTTAAATACCCAGTCGGCCAGGGCCAAATAAATTAGGGCTGAGTAAGTAGCAGATGACCCCACCTACCCACCATTTTCGTATGTTCAACGTTCTGCCAAACACCCTGTATATTGAAATGGAGCACAAAGGAACGATGTTTTAAATTCATCCTTTTAAAGGGTCAGGCTTGTACTGAACGCCGCAGGAGACGCCCCGGGCGTCGGGAGTCGCAAGCCGACGGACGGTGAGCGATGGGTAGCTCGCCGTCCGATAAGGACCAGGCCCGGGTCGACGGCGCGTTGTGTTCCACGCGCGCCTGAAAGAGATGTCAGCACCAACTGGCGGGGTCCGTTAGGACCAATGCCTGCCAGGGTTGTGAGTTTGTCCGAAAGGGATATCGTGGCCCTGGCACACAGGCAACGGAAGGAACACGGGTGGGTCTGACACGCCCGCCCGCTCAGCCCAGAGCGGGAGAAGTTATTTGATAATTTCCCAACCAAAAAAAAAAAAAAAGGCTTGTACTGAAATAAACTACCAACGCCACGCTAATTGGAGATCACACCTAAATAGAAAAAAAGTACTTAGCCATTTATTTTGGTACCGGATTTTTTTTAAGAACTAGCCAATCTACTTCATAAAACCCTCCCATGGTCATCACAAAACCACAAACATTATCGAAAAAAAACTGGCCACACCGCCACTGGCACTGGCCTGGCTGGTGGTCATCATAAAATTAAAAACGCTTTTATCAACATTAAGCCAAAATACCAAGTAACTGTGCCCACTTACATCTCCAATTTGCAAGATATGATCTCCAGATTTCAGGCGACCATCTCTGTCAGCGACACCTCCCGCCAGAATTGTCTTGACGATAACGCCACTTGTTCTTGCGCCGATTATACCTAAAAGTTCACACAGCTCAAGTAAATTTCATTCTAATCGCTTAATTCCGCTTCCGCTTTTGCTGATTGTCGTATTGTAAGACCTTGAAGGCGCTTGGCAATGCAATGCGTGTTATGAAGGTGTTTGAAGAAAACCATTAGGGAAAAGTGATTTAAAAAAGCAGTATAAACTGTAACCTAACGTTTTGAAACCAAATTTAATAGAAAATGGACTACTTAAATAAATTAATCAAAATAGACTTAATAAATTAATCAAAATAGACTTGATAAATAAATTATTCAAAATAGAATTACCAAATCCTAGTCCTGTGCCATCATTTACCAGATTGATGATTTCAACTTGCGCCCAGTCACTGCCTACTATACTGTGCGACAAAGACCCTAGGGTTTCATCAGTCCTTGACAAGTCTAGTAAGCCACGATTCTGCAAAAATAGAAATTACCCATTAATAGTAAATAAAGTATTACAATTATCAGTCATTCTCTTATGAGTAGCCATACTTTGTTTTTTTAAAGAATCAGCTATATACAGTTACAAATATAGTGTGATAGAACAGAACAGACATACCTGTTTTGGGGACATATTAGAGTCTACAGATCCACTGTCTAGCCCCAGAATGCGCTCATTGTCAGAGCCGGAGCCAAACTCCAGGCTATGTGGTGGTGACACCTGGGGCACACGCTGCTCTTCTTCCCCCTCATTACTCCCATACAAGTTTCTTGCTTGAAGGGCAAGGTCTCCTAAAATAAAAATAAAATATTATGCTAAAAGAAACATGTTGTTTTAGGGACATTACTTGTAATAAATACTATTTAACTTTATATTTAAGTAAGATAACAAACACAAATGCATTCCTTTGTTTGACTCTGAACATAGGCACTCAAATCTATTCTGGGGGTCTACTCCGAAGCGTTAATCCGAACTATCGGCCGAATGTTCGGCCGTTTTATAACTTCCATAGTTTCTTTTTTTACTTTGAATCCTTACCTGACTTACACATACACTCAGTTGCAGAAAGCTCACCATTAAAACTTCATTACCTAAAGCAGCATTATCGCTAATGAATTCATTACTTTAATGAAGTTGCACAAACAAATTTTAGATAGCATTAGACATTTTTAATGCCACTTTAGTTAAAGAAGACTTTAAACAATATTGCCAGGAACAAATTACCATATTGAACGAAAAGAGTGAACATTTGCGTTCTGTTAATATCCGTACGTACAAGTACACCACAATTTTAGCATAAAATAAAGTAAATGTAGTTGATTTATGTGTATTCAGTGTACTCTGTGGTTTAATGTAGTTTAAATAATCTGGTTTAAGGGGGATGCGCTAAGGTAGCCCGCGAAATTCAAATTTACCAACGTTTTTTGCAATTTTTATACTTCTGATTCATATTCTAATGATTATAATTCTGTAAAGCCATATTGGTTATGGTCGCGAATCATAATTAGATACGTGTTAATGACCTGCAAATTGCAAAAACGTAATAAAATTTGAATTTTGCGGGCTACCTTAGCGCATCCCCCTTAATCTAATAATTTAAACATGTGTGCAGTCTAGAGCTCCTGCCACACGTGGAAATCCATCAATTTCATAAAAACCTGCAACTCTACGTAGTTCCGTCCGGTCTGGCATTTTAATATAGAGGTGGCTTAATTTTGCTAGCTCACGGGATACTTTTTGTATAAACAAACTGACAAACAACCCGACCCAACCTGTTTCCGACAAACTGTTGATTTATTTATGTTTATTAAATCACCCAATACCTACTTGCTGGAAAGATCCAGTGGCGAAAAATCTCAAACATATTATAAGCTGTGTCAGGCCAATAATGGATTTATTTCTTTGCGTCACTGGTTCTAAATATTAATCAAATAGGTTACAAATTTGAAGAACTGCCTCCTTGGAAATTCTATACCTTACACGAAACTCTTTTCCATCATGTTTTAAAAATGAATTCACTCGGTCTGGGATTCGACGGCGAGGTAAATCTACTAAATAAGAATCAGATAATGACGAAAGACTGGTTAAAAACATCTTTCAATTACAGAAATGCATTCAAGTACCGTAGAAAACACTAATGTTGCTCTTAATGGATGCTTTTCGGCCCATTAAAATTAAAAAATCTGAAATGTCAAACTTAAAGTTCACCACTTGCTAATGGGCGCTAATGAAGTTACGTGCAACGTAAAAGTGTTTAAAATGGCCGGTTTCATTAGGTTTGACATTTCATTAGTTAAATTTAATGGAGCATTAAAATAAAATAAAAAATGGTTTTGTGCAATGATTTAATGCTACATTAGTGTTTAATGTAGTCTTTAAAATTTAAAGATCGTTTCTGCAACTGACTGTCAGTTGCAGAAACGATCTTCGACACTAATGTAGCATTAAATCATTGCACAAAACCATTTTTTATTTTATTTTAATGCTCCATTAAATTTAACTAATGAAATGTCAAACCTAATGAAACCGGCCATTTTAAACACTTTTACGTTGCACGTAACTTCATTAGCGCCCATTAGCAAGTG
This sequence comes from Tiliacea aurago, assembly GCA_948098905.1. Lineage (NCBI taxonomy): Eukaryota > Metazoa > Arthropoda > Insecta > Lepidoptera > Noctuidae > Tiliacea > Tiliacea aurago. The sequence goes on from OX402577.1 coordinate 14,671,823, forward strand.
GTGAACTTTAAGTTTGACATTTCAGATTTTTTAATTTTAATGGGCCGAAAAGCATCCATTAAGAGCAACATTAGTGTTTTCTACGGTACTTGAATGCATTTCTGTAATTGAAAGATGTGTTTAACCAGTCTTTCATCATTATCTGATTCTTATTTAGTAGATTTACCTCGCCGTCGAATCCCAGACCGAGTGAATTCATTTTTAAAACATGATGGAAAAGAGTTTCGTGTAAGGTATAGAATTTCCAAGGAGGCAGTTCTTCAAATTTGTAACGTATTTGATTAAGATTTAGAACCAGTGACGCAAAGAAATAAATCCATTAATGGCCTGACACAGCTTATAATATGTTTGAGATTTTTCGCCACTGGATCTTTCCAGCAAGTAGGTATTGGGTGATTTAATAAACATAAATAAATCAAAAGTTTGTCGGAAACAGGTTGGGTCGGGTTGTTTGTCAGTTTGTTTATACAAAAAGTATCCCGTGAGCTAGCAAAATTAAGCCACCTCTATATTAAAATGCCAGACCGGACGGAACTACGTAGAGTTGCAGAAGGTTTTTATGAAATTGATGGATTTCCACGTGTGGCAGGAGCTCTAGACTGCACACATGTTAAAATTATTAGATTAAGGGGGATGCGCTAAGGTAGCCCGCAAAATTCAAATTTTATTACGGTTTTTGCAATTTGCAGGTCAAGTATCACGATCTAACTATGATTCGCGGCCATAACCAATATGGCTTTACAGAATTATAATCATTAGAATATGAATCAGAAGTATAAAAATTGCAAAAAACGTTGGTAAATTTGAATTTCGCGGGCTACCTTAGTGCATCCCCCTTAAACCAGATTATTTAAACTACATTAAACCACAGAGTACACTGAATACACATAAATCAACTACATTTACTTTATTTTATGCTAAAATTGTGGTGTAATTGTACGTACGGATAATAACAGAACGCAAATGTTCACTCTTTTCGTTCAATATGGTAATTTGTTCCTGGCAATATTGTTTAAAGTCTTCTTTAACTAAAGTGGCATTAAAAATGTCTAATGCTATCTAAAATTTGTTTGTGCAACTTCATTAAAGTAATGAATTCATTAGCGATAATGTTGCTTTATGTAATGAAGTGTTAATGGTGAGCTTTCTGCAACTGAGTGTTAAAGTTATTCTTTTTTCGCTGTATTCAGCCATAGTTAACCGTAGTCAAGCAACGGCCGAACCGATACTTCAGATTTATGTTCGGAGTAGAACCCCACATTCCAACATCCAAACAGTTTTTAAGTAATGTGAGAGGGTGGCCAATTTTTGTTAGTGTGTAATTGTGCAACAGATCGTCAAATTCTCACATTTTAAATATGTATTTAAAGTGTTACCTGCTGGGGTGATGTCAAAGTCCCCAGGAATGATAGAGGGATGATGTGCAACCTGAGTTGCAAGCATTCCCACTGAATCATGCAGTGTCGCTATACTTTTAAGTATGGGGCTCTCCAGCAAATTGATCAACATATTCAAGTCATCATTAGTTGCTGCCTGTGTATTAATTAAAAGTTAACATTTCATCACCAATAACAAATTAAAGTAAAAGTCAGTCTATGAAACTATTATTTGATTAGTATACAGAAAAGGGCTAAATTTACTAAGTAATTTACCTCAGGACTATTTTATTTTAAAAAAATTATGGAATATCCATTTACATTTTGTAAAAGGATATTCCATGCGTTCCGTTTGGTGCCGGACGTAAAGAATAGCACCATCGCATTTCTTGCCATGGGTGTCGTAAAAGGTGACTAAGGGACTTACTAGAGAATGGGCAGCAGCATTCTCTATGCATTTTTAAAACCATACTGCGATCGCCCACCCGCCTGCCAAACGTGGCAATTATGGCAAATCCCACCCTTCTATTGGGGGAGGCCTAAGTCCAGCAGTGGACGTCTTTCAGCTGAAATGATGATGATGATTTTGTAAAAACTTGTTTAGAAAAGTAAGTAATAAAATAACATAACTAGTTGATTGGACAACTTGCACCTGATTAATGAAACAAATCTGACAAGCAAGCAGATTGATTGTTATCCATGAATGACCATAATACCCTTGGACACAAGTTACAACCATAGATCAACAGTATTGTAAATAAGCTATGGAACATTAAATCCAACAAAACTATGCTTCGTTACTTCGTCCTAAACATACAGTTCTGTAGATGTTGCACTGAAATGTAATTGTTAAACATCTTACCTTTAACTTTGGGTCATCACTTTGATCTACAGCTGCTTTTACACTTTCCAATTGTTGCAAAGCATTTGATATATTAACTCCGAGGTGCATTCTGGAAATATATATGCAGTTGTAGTTAAAATCACGTGATTATGAAGACCACTGCGATGAGTTTTACAAAAATATTATCTTACTTTGCAAATTGTTGTTGACACACTATTCACACGTAAGTTTGATGGTGCCTATCACAGACTAAGAAACGAAAGTTTATACGACATGGATTGATACTTTTGTATAAAGAGGATTTTTAGCTACTGTAGCTTTAGTCCCGAGTTTATTAGAGAATTTAAAATGCTGGGCCACATTAGATTCACAAAAAATTTTAGAAAAGTATAAACAGAACAGATTACAAATTTACAAACCAAACTCAATCAACTTCACTACACTAGTTCACTCACTCACTCAATGAAGCAAGTCAGACAGACATTCACATTATTTAAAAGCTTTGAGTTTATTGTTATTGCACTATATTAGTGTTTAGTGTTCTGTGTTCACAATAGACAATAGACCTAGCAATAGACAGATAGATAAACGTAGCCGCAGATTAAATAGTACTACTACTACTCAACTGCAACTTATCAAATACTCAAAGAGCAAATGCCACAGATTTCTGGAGTATTTATTATGTTCTGTGACTTTACTCCACTAACCTTTAAATTGAATTAATTAATTAAAGGTCAGCAGGGCTACCATGACACACGCGACAATGGGGCCGACAACTGTCAAAGTGGCGCTAGTAGCACACAGACCAATAACAAAGCAGTTTTGTAAGGAAATATCAGTGAATTCATAAATTTTGAGGAAATGCCTAGATGTAGTGTGCCAAACTGTAAAGAAACTGGAGGCCACCAGTTTCCTCGAGATGATAAACTTAAAAAATTGTGGCTCAAAGCGATAAGGCGAGTAAAATTTTATGTCATGAACATTTCAAGGAAAGTGACTATGAAAAGATCGGTAAATACTCAGTTAAGTATTAAAACTGATTACTTTCAGTTTCAATCACGTCAAAACCTATTTCCTCGCATTTGTACTAAACGCGATTTTTAATTCGTTTAATAACAAAATTGACATACTTCATTATTATCAATTATCGTCATTAGCAAAAAGCACAGCAATAGCAATTAACACGCTCAAGAGTTCACACGCTTATGAAATTAATTCGAAATCGTATTAATTGCCATTACTATCACTTACTAACAACTTGACAAGGGTTGGTATCTCAGAACACATAAACTCCACAGAGCACTATAAAATATTGGGTCGGTACAGTAGTGGAGCCATCTGAGATCAGCTTTCACTTGCCGGCCCCATTACTCACTCTCGCGCGAGTAATTCTTGTCTATTTCTGTAACTTATCTCGTTTTCTGACAGCTCTCCCATACAAAATATTCGACTCGTTCTGTCAAACTTGATGTATTCTCGACAAACCATACCAGCAGGGCTAACATGACACACGCGACAATTACCCACTCTCGCGCGAGTAAATCTTGTCTATTTCTGTAACGTTCTCGTTTACTGACACACTGACAGCGCTCCCAACTCCAATATTTACTCGACTCGTTCTGTCAAACTTGATGTTTTCTCAACAAACCGTTTGTTTGTTTGTGGGTTTGTTGAGAAAACATGGCACGTAATATAGCTCGAATTTTGAAATTTCAACACGAGTTATCTCTGATTTTTCTGTCATTTACTCGTCCTCTATTTTGACGACGAGAAGAGTAGACAAAATTATGATACAAAAATAGGCATTCACTGTCGACAGACGTGAACAATAATTAAAACTTTGGAATAACATAATAAATACGTATAATACATGTACACAGGCCGCTGTGGGACGCCAGTCTGCTGCAATACGTCACATTTATTAGCATTTCGGTAAAGCGGCTGACATGTTGGTGAAATGGTAAGCATGTCGGTAATGCAGTTAGCATGTCAGTGACGTGGTTAGTCAGACAGGCTCGGTTAGCATGTCGGTGACGCAGTTGGCTTATCGGTGAAGCGGTTAGTCAGTCAGGCTCGGCTAGCATGTAGGTGACGCAGGTAGATTGTCGGGGACGCTGTTAGCATCTGGGTGACTATGTTAGCGAGTTGGTGACGCAGTTAGTATATCGGGACGCGTTTCGAATAGCTGTGACTCAGTTAGCATGTCGGTGACACAGGTACTATTATTACTGTGTCGGGGACGCTGATAGCATGTCGTTGACGCTACTGACATGTCAGTGACGTGGTTAGAAGTCAGACTTGGTTAGCATGTCGGTGACGCAGGTAGTATGTCGGGGACACTGATAGTATGTCGTATCTCTGTGATCAAGATTGACACAGTTAGCATGTCGGGACGGTTTTAGCATGTCGATGACGTGGTTGCAAAGTCGTGAATTGGTTTACATGTCGGAGACTGGTAGCATGTCGGTGAGGCTGTTGACATATCAGTGACGCTGTTGACATATCAGTGATGCGTTTAGCATGTTGATGACTCGGTTAGCACGTCGGTGACACGAACCCACAGATTTTGCCCCTACCAAAAATGTCTCACGCATTTTCATTGGCGTGATTTTGTTTTGTATTTTAATTTCGGCATGCCAAAGAAAAACATTTAATTTTAAAATAAAATAAATGGCAAGGTGGATAAGACTAAACTGTTGTACTACTCATGGATAATACATTATAGGTACTACTTAGTCTGTGCTAAACCTCTGAGTTTATGTATTCTGTGTGCAAAACTGACAGTGGAAAAACAAAAACCGCAAAAACGTCTGTCTGTCGATAATGTCACAGAGCTTTTTTTTTTTTTTTTTTTTTCCTTTTGGCTTCGCACGGTTTGTGCATTTAGCCAATGTCAAGTTTTAGTTCTTGTGTATTGATGAAATTAATTATAAATGCATGATGATGATATCCCCGCCCACTCCCCTTGAGTTTCAGTAAAGATGTGGCACTTTACTGAGTCCTCACGCGGACTTCTTGAGAGAACTTGAAGCGAAGTTGCACTGTTTTGTTTCATTTGCCTACACTAATGCACGTTCACAAACACTTAATGGTTAATAATCCACCATTATTACACATTAATATTCGGCTAAACACTAATTTTGGAAAATTAAACAAACTACTGAACATGACGCTTCACTTTCCCGCCAAGAAGTCCATCACAGAGCTTATAACTTTGACAATGTACTCTGTGTCTGTGGTCTGTCGTGCTTTAGGTTTAGTTTTTTTGTAACGGACGGTGAAACACTAATTAATTAACACTATTTTATTTGCTCTCAAAACATTATTGATTGATTGGTTAATCTGGCAATTCACCAAGATTAAAATGTCGGATTCAAATGATATTATTGATTTGACCGTTTCTTTTACATCAGCTGGTCATTGCTGTCTATCGAATATAGTCATTGACTTGTTGGACACTGATGATTCTCTCTGTAGTAAGTTGTGCCCATATATTTTATTTGTCTTTAGTTCTAAACTGACGAACTTCATTTGAACTGCACGCGCAGTTAGCAGTTTCGATGCAGTTATATCGACTGCAATTTTGCAGCTGGCATGCAGTTCCAATGTTGTTCGTCTGTTTAGTAATTAGACACAGGTGTTCCCCTACCGTATTTATAAATTAAATTGTCGTAACAAACTAAAATAATTAAGCTAAATTTAAGTAATAGAGATTGAATTATCAGTTTTTTTTTATTCAGACCTAAATAATTGATGTGTTTAAAGGTACCCACATAATAATAATTTAGGTGAACTTTTTTTTATTTATAAATCTTACTCACAAGCAGTTTGGTTATTCTTATTAGGAATAAGTAATGAATTTCTAAAACAAAAGGCAGCTGCATAATAATGTGTAGGTACCTATTTATTAATTAAATTTTGTGTTTATTTTTGCAGTTGAAACGGAAAGCCTAAATGATTCAGTGCCCTGTACCAGAACAGCTTCAATGAAAAATGTGAAACCCAGAATAAGGCCAATGGCTGCTGATATTGCTAAGAAAAAAGTTAAAAAACAGAAATCCTCAAGTCTTTGCGGACTGAGAAAGGTATTTTTTTTTTCATAATTATACTTACTTTTCGGTATCAATCAATAGAGAATTATCAATCCACATTGATAGTTCTCTTTTGATTGATACCGAAAAGTACCCACATACTGATTGCAAATTATCAGTATTCAGCATTAATCTTACTACTTGCACATTTCACAGTAAAACATCAAGGAACACAGTTTTATTTCGACACCAGCAATTTTCACTACACTAACTTGAATTTTGGGCAATTTCCATTTTTAATGCCAAATTATAGCATGGACTGTAAATGAGTATAAAAACAATTATACAACATTATTTTTAGTATATGCGAAACCTGAATATAGTTTGTTCAGAATAAGGAATTGAATCGATTTCAATCATTATTACACCATGTTATATTTTGTACCAAAAATATTTAAGTGTGATGGAAACAGGGACCATTTTGGTAACCCATTGAAAGTGAGAGTCAAAATGGCGGGTGTACCTTAACTAATCGAATCATCCCATTTACCAAATAAAAATACCTAAAATGTACTATAGTACCTCGGTTTAAAGAAATTGTACCTTCTTCAGAACGATAGTGTATCAAAAATTAGGTCCACCCGCCACATTGACGTCAGAATGGCGGGTATTTGTTAATATATCAATATTTATCCATTATTCATTAAGTATAATTATATCGAGAAAAATGTACCCTAAATAAAAAAACACCTACACTTGATCAGTTGATTAGTTCCTGAGAAATAAAACAAGTATATTTCGTAATTACTTATTTTTATAATTATCATGAAATATTTATCTTGATACATCTAGACGCATACCTATTTATATTTTCTTTTGCTAAACCAAATGCAAACGATTATGTGAATTAAAGAAATCTAATATAGTTTGTAAAAAACATTGTTGTAACGAGCTTCCTAAACGCACACTTTTGTTAAGTGTGATGTGCATACTTGGTAAATTATTTATAATTTGTACTAGTGTTTGTTTATTAATCATATGTGCTTCAATGTTTATAATAAGTGGATAACACAGTTCCTGAGAAATAAAACAACTACTTTCTTACTTACTTATTTTTATTACTATCACAAAATATTGATCCCTATTACAGATTTATTTATATTTTACTGATAATATTTGTATTTTAAATCTAATATTATTATCCTAAAATTACTTATTTAATAATTGGACGCAAATATTGGACTCAATTTGAATAAGTTAATACTATTTTTGTTTAACTGGATTATCATTGACATTTTGACAGTTAGTAAAGATAGTGTTATAGAAGAAGACTGAGGAGGAAGGAAATAATGAAGAAAATTGCAGTATTATGGATAAAAGTACTTACAGTGAATGTAAATCTTTTAATTTTTCGCTTGATCTATATCAATGGAGGAGAATGCAGCCAATCTCAAAATGCTCGGTTCGATTGAAAGCCAATAATCCAGTTAAACAAAAAAAGTATTAACTTATTCAAATTGAGTCCAATATTTGCGTCCAATTATTAAATAAGTCATTTTAGGATAATAATATTAGATTTGAAATACAAAGATTATCAGTAAAATATAAATAAATCTGTAATAGGGATAAATATTTTGTGATGGTAATAAAAATAAGTAAGTAAGAAAGTAGTTGTTTTATTTCTCAGGAACTGTGTTATCCACTTATTATAAACATTGAAGCACGTATGATTAATAAACAAACACTAGTACAAATTATAAATAATTTACCAAGTACCCACATCACACTTAACAAAAATGTGCGTTTAGGAAGCTCGTTACAACAATGTTTTTTACAAACTATATTAGATTTCTTTAATTCACATAATCGTTTGCATTTGGTTTGGCAAAAGAAAATATAAATAGGTATGCGTCTAGATGTATCTAAATAAATATTTCGTGATAATTATAAAAATAAGTAATTACGAAACATACTTGTTTTATTTCTCAGGAACTAATCAACTGATCAAGTGTAGGTGTTTTTTTATTTAGGGTACATTTTAGGTACATTTTTCTCGATATAATTATATTTAATGAATAATGGATAAATATTGATACATTAACAAACACCCGCCATTCTGACGTCAATGTGGCGGGTGGACCTAAATTTTGATACACTATCGTTCTGAAGAAGGTACAATTTCTTTAAACCGAGTTACTTAAATAGTACATTTTAGGTACATTTTTTTGGTAAATGGGATGATTCGATTAGTTAAAAGTACACCCGCCATTTTGACTCTCTCCATTGAAAGGGTTTTCGATATGGTTTTTCTAAGTGGTCAAACAAAAACCCATACGATATGGGTAACCCATTGAAAGGGTTTTCGATAAAAACCCATACGGTGTGGGTAACCCTTTTGAATGGCTTAATTTAAGTAAGCCCTTCAAAATGACCCACACCATATGGGTTTTTGATTAACTGCTTAGAAAAACCCTATCGAAAACCCTTTCCATTAAAAGGGTTTTCGATAGGGTTATTCTACAATGGTAACCAAAATGGTCCCTGGGTAGAATAGAGATAGAATTGGTCATGCTACGCGTGCTGGGCGGATATCGAAATAACATAATATTATGATTTTTAGTGTTCTCTACCTCAAAAGGAAAAAACCGGCCAAGTACGAATCGGGACTTGCGCACGAAGGGTTCCGTACCATTATCTATAAAAATGATAAAAAAATTACTTTTGTTGTATGGGAGCCCCCCTTAAATATTTATTTTAATTTAATTATTTATTATTAAAGTGCATATGTATCTAAAGATTCTGTGAATATTTCAAGCGTCTACCTGTTGCCGTTATCAATATCGGGCAAAAACGAGCAATAAAATCACGTTTATTGTATGGGAGCCCCCTTAAATATTTATTTTATTCTGTTTTTTTTTGTATTTGTTGTTATAGCGGTAACAGAAATACACTATCTGTGAAAATGTCAACTGTCTAACTATCACGGTTCATGAGATACAGCCTGGTGACAGACAGACGGTGGAGCCTTAGTAATAGGGTTCCCGTTTTACACTTTGGGTTTTACCCAAACAATTTATCTTTGATAAGAAATACAAAATCCAACTTCACGACGATCGCCAATGCGAGAGGTTGCGCCCCGCAGAGCTGCGCAGCTTCACGGATGGATCCAAAACAGGTAGTGGCGCAGGTGCTGGAATCTTCTCGGAGGACTTCAACATACACATAGCCACACCATTGGGAGTCCATAACACAGTGTTCCAGGCCGAATGCATGGGTATTACTCTTGCCGCTTCAGCGATCATGGCCAGGAAAGTTAACGACCACTCGATACGCATACTCTCAGACAGGATGGCTGTTTTGCAAGAGCTAAATAGTCATACAGTTGACTCTGGGCTGATATACGAGTGCCACCAGCGCCTCAACCAGGTGGGTTGCCTCAATAATATAACCATTAAATGCAGCCGACGAACTGGCCAGAAGGGGGTCTAGCATGGCACCAGAGGGACCTGAACCCATCGCGCCACTCCCCTTCGGTTATCTACGCACTCTGGTAAGGAAACAACCCAGGGACCAACATCACAAACTATGGTACGACCAAAGTGAGTGCAGGCAGGCGAAGGAGGCACTCCCTACTATCGAAACGGGTCCTACAACTAACTAAACAACAGCTGCGTACAGTTACAGCGGCTATAACTGGCCATGGGTCATCGAATAATCGATTTTGTCACCCGTACGCAAAATACGCACATTGACGTGGAGTTGCGGACACCAGCCCGTATTACCTATTACCCTTTGGGTATGGAACCCTAAAAACAAACCCTTATAGGATCACTCGTGTGTCTGTCTGTCTGTCACAGCTGATTTGCTCCGAATCAACTGGACCGATTTAGTTGAAATTTGGTGCACATATGAACTTCTGTGACCCAAACACGGACGTGTTACGTAAATAAATAAATTTTGATTAAGGTCATTTTTGGGGGACAAATTAAAACACAAAAATAAAAGTTTTGCTGACTGTACCGTGTGACATAGGTACCAAAAGAAAGGGCTTATTTTAAGGATTTTATATATTTTTTTTTTATAATTTTAAAATACATACTTTTGAAATTATTTAAGAAAATAGATGAAAAATGACCATTCCCCTTTATCTCCGAAACTACTGAGCCTAAAATTTTGATAAAAATACAGAAAGTAGTTCTTTACATATAGATTACAGGAAAACCTATAAGAAGTCTGTGATCTTAGAATAACATGGTAAATCACTCAATATTGTGCGTACAAACTTACATTTGCAGTTGGAATGTATGGGGATCATGTTTTTCAACTACTATGTTAAGTTTGTTTTTGGGATAAATTCATCCCAACTACGGAACCCTTCATTATGCGTGGTCTGACACGCACTTAGCCGGCTTTTCATGTTACTGGGTTACAAGCAGGGACCGTACAACCCCGGTTAAGGGTTAAGCCTTTCGAAGGGGTAACCCATTCAATGAGTTACGTTTAACCCAGTAAAAGGGTTACATGATAACCCATTCAATCGGTTCTATACCTACTTGAAACCCAGAAACATAAAAAAATCATAATATTATGTTATTTCGATATCCGCCCACCACACGTAGCATGACCAATTCTATCTCTATTGTACCTACCCAGGGACCATTTTGATTACCATTTTAGAAAAACCCTATAGAAAACCCTTTCAATCGAAAGGGTTTTTCTAAGCAGTTAATCAAAAACCCATACGGTGTGGGTAATTTTGAATGGCTTAAATTAAGCCGTTCAAAAGGGTTACCCACACCGTATGAGTTTTTATCAAAAACCCTTTCAATGGGTTACCAAAATTTAATTTAAGTCGTTCATAAGGGTTACCCATGTGGTATGGGTTTCTGTTTAACCGCTTAGAAAACCCCTATCGAAAACCCTTTCAATGGGTAACCAAAGTGGTCCCTGGTTTCAAGTAGGTATAGAACCCATTGAATGGTTTATCATGTAACCCTTTTACTGGGGTCCAAGTATAAAACCCATTCAATGGGTTATCATGTAACCCTTTCAATGGGTTTCTAGTATAAAACCCTTTCAATGGGTTACATCATGATAAAGGTAACCCATTGAATGGGTTACCCCTTCGAAAGGCGAAAGGCTTAACTCGAAACTGGGGTTGTACGGTCCCTGGATGGAAAATGTTTTCACCATTTAATTCCTTACAATACAATGCCCGTACGGTTAGGTACCTACTGCCAATTTATTATCAATGAGCGCAAGACGACCCCAGGGGCGCTGTTAGCATGTTTTTGTACGGACAACCCGATAACATAACAACCTTATAACTTTGTGATTTTTCATGATACAGTTTTGATATTTTGTACCTTTACATAAAAATACTAGACACGTGTTTCGGGTTTCGCATATATACTAAAACTAATATTGTATAGAAATCCCAAAAAATAGCGAAGTTACAAATTTAACACAACGCTAAGTGAATGTAATTTTTCAATCGCGCGTTAGGTAGGTACATTACGCTAATCTTAGTTAGCCTAGTGTAGTCCGTTCGTGATCGTTCGTAACAAAAAAGGCACGACTTAGCTGAGAGTAGGTACAGTCGTACGAGTGCGTATTACATGGTATTAGTATGGATTTTTGCTGTTGATAATATTGTAAAGAATGAATATTTTTAAGTTTAGTAGTTTGGCAAATAAGATGAAATTAATGTATGGTTTTAGCAGTCATTTGACATTCCGTATAGTATGCTAACTCAGTTGGCGTGTTTTTATTACACATGTATTTATCGCCTTTTTAGTCTACATTCAGACATTCCTTGTATTATAAAAAGAACTGACAACAGTGAAAATTCCATTAAATTATTTTATTAATAAAAAAGTTATCACATTTTTTCTTTGAAACGGCTCCGGTGTAAAGTCGGCTTTTTCAAGTTAACGTGGTGTTCATTGCTGTTTTCGATTTGTGACTTTATAATGGAGAAATATTTGAGGCATGGTCTGATAAGCTAATTTATATGAAGGTACTTAGTTGGTTTTGTCAAGCATACCATGCCATATCATACACAATATTAAGAGTCTCCTGAATTTAAGTTTTTCATTATGTTTCAGAGTGATGCAGCATCATCAGTTTCAGAGAAAAATAACAAATTTGGTGGGTGTCCTATATGTTGGGATGAATTAGGTAAAAATCCTTTGGCATCTACTAAATGTGGACATGTATATTGTATTAAATGTATACAGGAGTATTTAAAAGTAGAGAAGAAATGTCCTACTTGTAGGCAGAGTTTAAAAGGATCTACTCCATATCATCCTCTTTATTTAAGTAGAGAATAAGGTAAGAATTGTGATATAAAATAACAGGTAGAAACTTTTCACATTCTGTTGTGCTCCTTGCTGTTGTGTTCATTGTTTTCAACCTGAACACAATTAATTCCATGAGAATAAGGTAAGAATTGTGATATAAAATAACAGGTAGAAACTTTTCACATTCTGTTGTGCTCCTTGCTGTTGTGTTCATTGTTTTCAACCTGAACACAATTAATTCCATAACTATTTTTCAACAGGAATCAGAAACAGCTTGGTCCAATAGTTTTGCAATTTATTTAAAATTATTGTACCATCTTTCTTTAAAATTGAGTAAATTATTTCATTCAAGATGAGCAACAGTGAGAAACTAATATTAAGACAGAAATAAACAACACAATTGCATTCTGCCCCTGACTGTTATTAAAATTTGTTTGAGACTTCAATCAATAAAATTGTATCCTATGAAATTGACCATTTTGGGAATGAGTTTATTTTGGTATTTTGAAATTGATTTTCTGGAAACTCTATGTTAAAATGCTGCGAATGAAAATTTTCAAATGGATAATATCTAAATACTATTGTACAAAATACTTAATAGTTTGACTTGATGACAGGACAGCATTTGAATATTGAGTTGATACAATTAATTGTATTCAATTTCATGCATGTTACATCTATTTTAAAGTAAGTTGTTCTATTATTAATTTATGTGTGTGTACAGTTATGATAGAAGCCTAAGGGCGAGAATACACAGGCCAAGAAGTTTTATGTACCTATTAACTTCTTGACAATTTATTTTATTTCTGAAGCATGTTGCACTTATTATTTAAAAAAATAGGCAGCGGCGCAATTAATTAACCCTTCTTTGCTGTAAATATCTTGACATCCAGGAGACTACGTTTTAGAAGTTAAATGGTTTGCAAATATGTATACCATAATTAAACGTTTTATTGTAATTATATTTATACAGGTGATTGGTAATTGGGTGCATTTCTTGAAATGGGTGAAAATGATCAACAACGCGTAATTTCTAAACGTATAGGTACATATCGACTGAACTGGCAACCGGTCCTATCTCAATTTTGTTCTTGTGTTGATTTATATTGTCCTATCTCGTTTTTATATTAGAAGGAAGCCTAAAATGCTACTTTTATTTTTAATAAGATGTGTAATAAAAATATTTATAAGCCACATATTTTTATTAATATACCAGATGCTATATAATTGACGCAAACAAGTTTTTTCTTCATGCTGTAAAGTTGTCAAAATTGAGATAGTACCGGTTGCCAGTTCACAGTCGATATGTACTATTTTGATAAATTGTTTTTCGAAACTTTCATTTGTTCATCAGCAGAAAAGTATCCGTTTAACATTCAAAGCGGAGTACATTTCTCAAAATTAGCAGTTTTTGGTAGAGCGGTGGAAAATTTGTGTGTTAAGAGAAATTACAGTTTTACGCACACTATTACCAATCACCCTGTAGGGAATTGATTAACTTATATTCCCGTCTGGACAATGAGTTATGCTCTTTATAGTCTTCTTTTACGTGTTTACTGATAATGGCTTGTTTCACAATGTCCAGATAAATATTTATTAAACTATCTGCCAGACAGGTTAATTAAAATTGGTGAAACAAGCCAAACATTTTAATTTAATTTTCTAAACTAATTTATTTAAATAAAGAATGACTTTTTAGCAAACTAGGTTTATTATTATTTTGTGTTACATAAGTCTTAAAACAAATTTCAGTCGTAAACAACTAAACACATTTCAGCTTGTATGGCTACACTACACTTAAAGTAATTAGGTGAAAAAAGTCGACACTGATGAAATTTTTTCCACGTGACAATCAAACTACAACATGTCCCAGAATTAACGCGCAACGTCTGAAGGGGGTCATTGTACTCATCATTATGGACAACTTTTACTATGGGACCAAACCTGAAATCGCGAAAAAATTATCAGCTGTGTCCTACATTTTGACGAGTTATTCGAACATAAATGTAGAGAACAGCAGTTTTTTTTATTATTCCTTTTCTTACTGTACTTAAAATTTAAATATCAATATTTTTATTAGTAAACAATATTTACAAAATTCTATTACAGGGATACTTTTAAGGGCCTATGTACCTACCTAAGTCAGTTAATAAAACAAACTTAACTGTTCAATGTCTCACCTTGGTAATTAATTTAAATCATCTGTTCAATGATATTATAAGTAAAAAGAGGTAGATAACCCGCAAGTGGCACGTCAAAACTTGGCTAATTAGCCACATTTTCTTCGTCTTGTCTCTTTCACTCCCGATAATTACGAAATGCCGTCCTACTTCCACGTTTCTACTAGTGTGACTTTGTGCTGTTTTTGTAGATCGAATGTTGAGTGGGTAACCTATCTACGTCTTTTTACCTATGGTTATATCTATCAAAGTGTCATCTGTTGTAATCCCCATTTCTATGACGGGTCACCGTATCTACTTGAATACTATGGATTATCACTTCAGTCAATCGCCACTGAGCTGCTCTACTAAACCTGAGTACTTGCGAACACCAGCTACACATACAGTCATAAGACCACAGGACAGGTGATTTTTATTTTATTACACCTCCATTACTTAAATATGTATTACTAGATATTGCCCATGGCTTCGCCGCTCAGTTTTTCTTAAAATATAAGTAGCCTAAGTTACTCCATAAAACATCAGTGAAAGTCCAGTTAAAATCGGCCCAGCCGTTTCGGAGATTAGATGTACCGTTTATAGTTTTGTACGCATTTAGTAAAAATCTGTTATTTTGACATTACAAACACTTCAATTTTATATATTTGTTTAGATTATCGCGATGGATGGAATGGAACCAGTTATTGATCCACTGAAAAATGACTTCTCAGTCCCTTCAGGTAAACTAAAGACCAGAAGGTATTGGAAATAATATCCTAACGAGGATTTATTCAATCTTATTCGAGTTGTTTTTTAATAAGAATGCCATACCATGAACTCTGAAATGTTTCGCCAAATCTTCTGGACCTTCAAAGTCTTCCCGACATATTTTACATTGATTTTCACGAAGTGGCTCATTAGAAATAATATCATTGCTTTGGTATTTAATGAGAGCATTTTCATTGTAACATTGCTTTTCTTTAATATATTCTTCAATATCAGTTACATTATGTTCCAACAACAAATGTTTTGAAAATGAGGGTTTGACAACAAAACTCTGTCCACACTCCATACATTGATATGCCATGCAAGGATCCCTATGCGATATCATATGTCTTTCTAATAATACTTTTTGTTCATAGTTATCACCGCACATGTTGCAAACGTACATACCGTCGGCAACTCTAGTTTTACTCGCTTGTATAGAGAGCGGAACACTATCAACGTCAATAGAGACTATTGAAGGTTTATTTTTTTGGCGTCTTCTACTTCTTCTAGATATTTTCTTATTAATCGTTTTCTTGGTGCCTGAAGTCTTGCGTTCAGATAAGTACTTCTTTACATCAATTCTAGTAAGGACTATTTTAGCATCCATACACTTATATGTTTTGTGCAGTTCAGCATAATGTTTTTTGATTTCATTCCAGTCTTGCGATATGTTTGTTTTACAAATGTGACATGTAATATGGGTATTGCTTTGCGTTCTATCAGGCATAACATCCAATTCCGTAGAACACACAAAAGTGGAAGAACATTTATATGGACATTCGTTAGGCAGTTTATGAATATCGGAATATTGACATCTATATATAAAACTTCTGCTACATTGGTCACATCTTTTCACAACGCGATATACTCGTTTCGGCTTACTTGAATCTTTTGAATACATACCATTTTCAGACAGAATACTAATCAATGCACTTTCTATTGTATTATTTGGGTTGTGCTTTGCCAGGAAATGACTAAGTAGAACCGATATGTCTTTGAAAATGGAACCGCAGGGCCAACATGGAAAAACGCTAGTGATCTTATGACTTTTTAAGTGCCACTCCATGCGACTTTGTAATACAAATTTCCCGGGACACATTTCACATTTATAAAAAACGAGTGGTTTGGTTTCTGTTTTATGACTCTTTAAATGGTCGTGCATACTTACTGCGTTGAAACAAGCAACGACGCAATATGGACATTTATAAACTTTTTTCATATGGAACTCTTTCATGTGCTCTTTATAATCATTGGGATGGAATAGGCGACAATCGGGCGCGGCACATTTTAATCTGGCTGTAGCTCTCATCATCTTAAATCCTTCACAATCGTGATTGTATGGATAATGCACATTTTTGTTGGCAAGGTGAAAACCACATTCTGGGCAATAATAAGGTGGACATCTCAAATGTAAACGCAAATGTGCTTTGAATGCACATAAACTCGGCAGTGCAAATAAACATATGGGACACGAATATATAATTTCGTTTGAAAACTGCATATAATGACTGGCCCTATCTTTATAAGGGCTCCCCGAGCTAGTTAAATTTTCTTTACATTCGAAACAATTTACTGAGGCATATATTATTTTTGGTTGTGCTGTTGTAATTTCAGTTGCTGTTGTAGTTTCACTTGGTGTCGCTACAGATGTTATAAAATCGTTGCTTGGTGGGCTTAAAGGTTTAATTTTGTAGTTACTTAACGGTAATGGTTCTAATTTCAAGTCTGTAACATTGATTGTAGCTGTTTTAAAACCATGAGATCTTATATGAACAAGTAAATTACATCTGTTGAAAAAAGTTCTCGATTGATTACAATTCCGGCACATGTAGGTAATGCTTACAGACTTGCGATTGATGTGATCATTAAAACTGGACTCAAAGATGAACCTGTAAAAGAAAGAAAAAACAAGTAAATCGTATGGTATTATAAACGACAAGCTGTTGCCCCCTACTTCGTCTGCGTGACGTGTGTTTTGTATTTTTTTTTATAGAAATATACAGGCTACCTATCTGTGAAACATAACGATCGGTCTATTGGTTGAGGAAGGAAAGGTACCTAAAACTGACAAGTTAATTTCGCGTTTATATTATTAGTGGCATGGATGGTGGGTGCGGTCACAAAAGTCGAATAACCCGACTTTTACATGTTCTGTACATCAAACACACAACCAAAATGTCACAGGAGACTTCAAGTCTCAAGTCATATTTTGGCTGTGACGGTCCAGATTGGTAATCTAAATAGTGCCTAATTAAGTACCTAGTTGTGTTGTTCCCACTAGCGGTGGCGGGTAGTTTGACAGTATTGAAACTATTTATTAGTATACTAATAACCGAATAAAAGAGGTAAAATGTGTAAGTTTGAATGTAGGGGGCAATCTTCGGAACCACTGATCCGATTCTAAAACTATTTAACTAATGAAAAGTTCCAATATTGCCGAGTGACATATACCTATTTGATGTTAAAACAAGAAATTTCGCGCGGACGAAGTCGCGGGCAGAAGCTAGTCTGACATAAGTCAATATAGTAATAATTATCATAAATTAACAAATCACATACTACAAACTAGATACATTAAAAAATAAAAAAGACCTTAGCCTTTTACCTAAATTTTGCTGACACCTTTGTTACAGTTGGCGGTTCCTACTTTAGACTGCTAAAATCTATAAGTACCCTTCCTTTTGGCTTTGCCGTAGTCTGGTAAAAAGGAGGAGGTTCTCAATTAGGTCGCAGTTTATTTTTTGTTTGTTACCTCAGAACCTCGGGGTCAATCTAGACAGTAAGTTGAACTGGACTAGTCACTTAGATAACAAACTAAACAGGGCTTGCATCAGCTTTTGGCAGTGCAAGAAAATTATAGGTAAGAAGAGGGCCTATCTCCCAAAATTATACTGTGGCTGTACACGGCGGTGATCTGCCCCATCATCACCTACGGGGCCGTGGTCTGGTGGCCCCGCACCGAGCTAGTTACAGCCTCCAACAAACTAAAACGCATGCAAAGACTAGCCTGCATGGCGACTACGGGCTGCATGAGGACTACTCCGACTGCTTCAGTCGAAGCCATGCTGGGACTATCACCGCTTCACCTGTTCATACAGCAGGAAGCGACGATGGCGGCGATACGTCTAAATGCACTGGATCTCTGGGGTAAGAGAGACACAATACATACCGCGCTGCTGGTGGGACTCAATAAAGGGTTCCCCGTTATGAAAGCCATAAATGACCGGGTACCCAAAAAAATTATCTTTAATAAAAAATACAGAATCCAACTTCACGAGAACCGCCGATGCGAGGGGTTGCGCCCCGCAGAGCTGCACAGATGGATCCAAAACAGGTAGTGGCACAGGTGCTGGAATCTTCTCAGAGGACTTCAACATACGCATAGCCACACCATTGGGGGTCTATAACACAGTGTTCCAGGCCGAATGCATGGGCATTTCTCTGGCCGCCTCGGCCATCATGGCCAGGGAAGTTAAGGACCACTCGATCCGCATACTATCAGACAACGTGGCTGTCCTGCAAGCGCTAAGTAGTCACACGGTTGACTCTGGGCTAATATACGAGTGTCACCAGCGCCTCAACCAGGTGGGTAGCCTCAACAACATAACCATTCAATGGATCAAATGACACAGCGGCTCGCTAGGCAACGACGCAGCCGATGAACTTGCCAGAAGGGGATCGAGCATGGCACCAGTGGGACCTGAGCCCATCGTGCCACTCCCCTTCGGGTGCTTACGCACTCTGGTAAGTAATCGCATCAGGGAACAACATCACAAACTATGGTCGAACCAAGGTGAGTTTAGGCAGACCAAGGAAGCACTCCCTACAATTGATGGCCACCTCACGAAACAGTTTTGCCGACTAACCTTAGTTAGTCGGCAAAACTGTTTATAAACCCGTGGCCAGTTATAGCTGCTGCAGCAGCTATAACTGGCCACGGGTCATTTAATAAACACCTCTATGTCATAGTAGTCACAGACAGTCCGCTGTGCAGGGCCTGCATGGAGGATGACGAGACAGCAGCGCATTGCCTATAATGCCCAGTGGTCGTCACATACAGGGCAAAGTACTTCGGTAACCGAGGTGTACCCTCTGTGTTATTGTCAGTAACACCAAGGCGTTGCTGGTGTTCCTTGAGGAGCTGGGGTGGATCGAAAAATAGGTCTAATTTGGCTATAACACTATTTTTCGACAATGTTCTTAACTAACTTTTAAGACCTTTGTATTCTGCTTATGCGTATGAAGTTTCATTAAAATCGGTTCAGTCATTTCGAAAAAAGAGCTTGAAAGTTTGTATGAAATGCGATGCGTAAACGCTCTTCATTACAAAAGTTGTAAATTGACATGTCCCATTTAGGAGAGCCGGTTGATATGTGACTATGGACCCACCTACCTCAGACATCCCTCTGTATTGGGTTTGATGGTAATATCGGTATTGATAATGTCAAAATCGGGATACCGGTATTTCTTAGGCTTGAAGTAAAACCGTCGGTCGGCTGCTGGCAATACCGACGGGTTAAGTGTGGCTGTAGGCTAGCACCAAGGGTCGGTTTTAAGTCCTTACCTCTTCCTGTTGATCATGCACGCTCTGACGTCGGACATACAAGAAGAGGCACCCTAGTGCATGCTGTTTGCCGATGACATAGTTCTTGTCGGTGAAGATGGACCAGGACCATAGCTATTCACAAAGGTACGCCCTCTTCCCATGGGGGTAGGCAGAAACTATAGAACGCCACTTGCTACGCTACCGCGCAGCGCCGCGCCGCCGCTTGCTATTTATTTATTAAGTATTATTTTATGACTGTTAGCTTACATATATAATATGTAAATACTATCTTAAATAAAAAATCTAGATCATCAATCAGAAAGTTGATTGACAAAACTAAT
Source organism: Tiliacea aurago (assembly GCA_948098905.1). NCBI lineage: Eukaryota > Metazoa > Arthropoda > Insecta > Lepidoptera > Noctuidae > Tiliacea > Tiliacea aurago. Next base: position 14,692,190 of record OX402577.1, read on the forward strand.
GTTGTATAATAAAAATGTAATGCTGTTCGTGGATAACCGCATCACTTCAGAATGGCTGGACCGACTAGGCAATTGTTTGTTTTAAACATTCCTAGTAGTCCGAATCAGGTTTAGGAAATAAAAATTAGAAAAAATTGGCCAATTCGGGAAAAATAACTGAAACTGCATTTTTTATAAGAATTTTGTATGATTTATTGAAATTTGGACAGGAAAACGTCTGTCGGATCAGCTAGTTTTAAATAAAAGTAGACTACTATTTTTATTTTATTTACAAGTCAAAATACCGAAATAACGGTTTTACACATTTCAATCCCGGTATTCAGAAACGGTGAGAAATGGACGGTATCCCGGTTTTTCGGTAATACCGAAGACCGGTATCCATATTCTAATTTGCAATATGAAATTGATATAAATAAAGATTGATTAAGATTATAGTGAAACTGGCCGACATCGCCTGTGTCTGTGTGAACGACGCATATTGTGTGTCATTTAAGTCATGAAAATAATGACAGTGTAACAGACTTTCGTTGCTGTCTGTACCTAAATTTTAGAAATGTAAAGTTTAAGTATCAAGTCTGCATTCCACCAGTCAGCAATTTGTATTGTTACATTTACATTACCTACAGATTATTATTGTTATTGGTTTCATCGTCGTGATGGATGAGCTTGGATATTCGTTTTTTACATTTTAGACTGTTGAGCATAGTAACTTGCATATGTGAAGATGTAAAAGCAAGTGGCAATAACCAAACGGCGTGGAATGGAGTACGAGAGGTCATGAAGTCGATGTCACCCGTTGACTTGAAATGACCCCTAGTCCTAGCACAATCATGTTTTGTTGGAGGGTTAATAGGAATAATAAAGGAGTACTAAGTTCGTTGCTAGAACCTTATAAAGAGTGAATTGGGAGGCAGATAATACCTTATTAACCATAATAAAAAAAACATTATTTTTATCTATCCGTGTTCTATGAATTAAAGATAAAAAAATACTTAGGTACCTAAGTAATAAAGTATTATATATCCAACAACAACATGACATTAACATTTCTACTTACCCAACTATAATTTTTATGGTGTACCTACTTAGTAAAGAGTTCTATTTTATTCTACTTATAAATAAATAACTGTAAAATGTTAGGTGTATAGTAAAATATTGTTTATAAACTGAAATTAATGAATGTTAATGAGGTGTGCATTGGATTTTTCATGATCCAGAGAGTAGGTATCCAACCCTTGGATATACTCTGTTGTCATCGAACAATAAATATGATTATGAGCCATTGTTGTCATAGGAAATCCAATAAAATGAAGACCCCTGAGGAAGTGTATTTTCAGGGTTTCGTACCTCAAAAGAAAAAAAGGAACCCTTAAAGGATCACTTGTGTCTGTCTGTCACAGCTGATTTGCTCCGAATCTACTGGTTGAAATTTGGTACACATATTAACTTCTGTGGCCCAAACACGGATGCATTACGTAAATAAATGAATTTTGAATGTCAGTTTTGGTGGGCAAATTAGAAAAGTTAAAAAAAAAGTTTAGCTGACTGTACCGTGTGACATCAAATGAAAGGGCTTGTTTTAAGAATTTTATATATATTTTTTTTATAATTTAAAAATACTATAAACATACTTTTGAAATTATTTATGAAAATAGATGAAAAATTACCATTCTCCTCTTATCTCCGAAACTACTGAGCCTAAAATTTTGATAAAAATACAGAAAATAGTTCTTTACTTATAAATTACAGGAAAACCTATAAGAAGTCTGTGATCTTAAAATAACATGATAAATCACTCAATATTGTGAGTACAAACTTACATTTGCAGTTGGAATTTATGGGGATCATGTTTTTCAACTACAATGTTAAGTTTGATCTTGTGATAAATTCATCCCAACTACGGAACCCTTCATTGTGCGTGGTCCGACACGCACAAGGCCGGTTTTTAGAAATTGACAGTTCAAATTTTGATTCCACTTTGCACAATGGTAAAGTTGAGGTATCCCTACACAATATACCAAACCATATCGCTATTGGTTGATAGTCCCAGTCTCCTTTACACAATGGATAGAAAGTAGGTTATAAGTATGTATATCTTATTCTGACTATGGTGAAAAAATGGTTTTCCTGAGATAGCAGAATCTATTTACGAATAGTTTATGCTGTGGTGGTAACTATAGCCAGCTAGATGGATGCTTACATTTACCAATATAATTAAGTATGATATTATTCTACCAAAAACATCCTATAAATGAAAAGTAATTTTACCGAGTGACAAATGAAATTACTTACTTGTCCCCACAACCTGTACATGCATAAAGTTTGTGACCATTCACTGGTACTGGTATCACATAGTTAGGGAAACTCTTATTAAACAGAAGATTTTTAACACTGAGTTTGTCATTTAAATTCTCCATGGCTATATTTATCTGAAACAGTGGTAAAATAATCACAATTAATACAATTTGAACTTTTAATACAACTTTAAAAAATGCTTTGTTGATTTTTGATAATAAGATGAATAGGTAACATTTATTTTCTAGAAACAAATTATGTTGCTGTTTTTAAATAAAAACAGCAACATGCTGCCGCTGTTTTTAAAAAATATTGACTGGTTTACCAGTCAATATTTTTAAAATCTTGAAGATGTGGGTACAACTTTTTATGTCATGTAAAGTCGGACTTATATCTGAACAGAGCGTTCTGCTCACCCTTCTGAATCAATCATGGTATTGTGCAGATATAATTAGATAGGTACTTCATGTGGGCACCATTTTATTTATTGTAGAAAAGTTCTAGACCTGTACCCCAATAAATAAAAAGACAATTAAGTATCAACAGCAATAAAAAATATTCAGCATGCCTTTGCTAGCTGGAAATAGCTTTCTACTTCATCAAATCATCACTGTGAAACTACAATAATGATAGCGTCGGACCATCCCAGGTAAGTACCTAAACCTGCGCACAACATGGCAATACTTTCTGTGTGTTGGTAATAAATTGACCAGTCGAGGAAGCCAGACCGTCAAAATGATTACGCTATTATGTGAAATAACTCAAAACATACCTTATTTCCTAGATTCTTGTTTCTAGTATTACGAAAGACATCCTAGAATTTTAAGAACTTGACAGAAAGAAACATGAAACGCCCTCTGTCGAGCACAAATCAAAGAAAGTATCGCCAGTATTGAAAAAGTTTTTGTGTTGCTAGTGCGTTGAAAATATTCGCAGCCAAGGCCCGGAATCTACAGAAAGATGCATTGATTTTTACAAATAACATGAAGACTTCATTATTATAAATAAGTAGGTATTAGTTTTTATTTTGCATAAATTGGAACACTGAATCCAAGGCAGGCAGGCAAGCATTAATTTACCTAATTCAAAGTCATGATGACCAGCTTCGTGCGAAATAAAAATAGTTGAGAAGTGTTAAAAACATTAGGTTTATTTTATTTTCATTGATTAAAAATTAGTGAAAACGTTAAATTGAGAATTAGAAAATTATTTGACTTTTCCGTGTTTTCTGTAAAATGTAGATGGGTACATCCCTACAATTAAGTTCGCTGGAATATTGGAATATCTTAGAGCATAAGTGGAATATGGATCAGTATTCTTACTATTTCTCATCAATAGGTAGTAAGTACCTACTCTATTCTTTTTACGTCTGTGACCAGTTGAGTGTTGACCACACACGTACATACAAGGACGACGTAATGTAACAGTGTTGCTATTTTCTCATTCCTGAATATTCCAGAGATAATAAAACACGATAAGATTGGGAACACAGACTACAATAGTATATAGGGTATTGGGAACAGACGCTGCACAATACAATATACACTGTAAATACCACAGACTAGATAGGTTGTAAATACTAAATACTAGACTATTATAGCACAGGATCCCCTCGTGCGCTGCACGAGTTGGTGACGGGTGAAATGAACATGATTCCAATTTCAAAATTACATCTTAGGTAGGTTACTTAGCACCTTAGGGCAGTCACAGAGCTCTCTAAGTGAAACACCCTGAAACCACGAACGGGTCGTTTCGTGCACTAATAATACTGACACAACAATCCCTTTCAGGGCCAACAGCCCGCTTTTAGGCCACAATGCTTCTTCACAGCACATTGTGTGTGGGCCAAAACAAAAGTAAGTACTTACCATTATAGCTTGTTTGCATAGTGCTGCATATTCTGACTGGAGGCGATGGGCATGCAGAATCACTTTTTCCAGTAAACACATAACGAAAATTGTCAAAAATATTTAGCTACCAATGTTTCGTCACTTACCTTGACTAGTATCTAGGGAATGCAAGCTCGATCTCGACTCATTTTTCGAGATTCAATCTCGTTTGGAATCGCGACCGTATACACATACTATGTTGACAAGTTGAGAATTGAGATTACGAACGAGGTTACTCTAACCTACCGCGGGTGCGGATGTCCTTACACGGGAGGGGGGGAAGGAATTAGTGAACTTCCTAGCTAGCTTGAGGTAGGGTGGGAGGTACTATAGGACCTAGCACCTACCTACCCGGACCGAAGGTAGATTCACAGCTGTAGCCCGCGAAATTCAAATTTTCTTACGTTTTTTTGCTATTTGTAGGGTGCAGGGTCAGTGTCGGGTTGTATCTTGAAAATATGAGTCGCGGCTATAACAGATTTATGTATTTACAAAATTATAATTAATACATATTTACTTACGTTACTTTTTCCATAAAATGACTTTTTCATGAAATCATGACATTGGGGAACAAATCTTAACTCAGGTGATTCCAATGATATTAATTCTGTAAATAAACGTCTGATAATGTATCCGCCAATGTAGTGCTGGTGAACTCTGTGACGGTAACTGATAGAGAATAGAGGAAAGACGAGCTTCGACGCCGCCGACGCTAAAAATAGGGGTGAGGTGAGGGTAATTTTATATCTTTTTCATTTTTTTCATCAGGTTCATCTACTATTATTATTTATTCAAATTTACGATGAGATGCTGGAGAGTTTGTTGCGCCACTTCTTCCCACCTAAGCACTAGGAAGCGATGAAGGGCGGGCGTTTTGGGGGTGAGTCTTATGTAATTGTGACGTTCAAAAAGAGCTGCCTAATTTGAATTTAATGACTTTTGATTTGATACATTTACTGAATGGGTACTGAAGATAGTCTGTTTAATTGAAAGGATAATTAGGTGGATCATTGTATACAGGTGTTCACAAAGAAAAAGATGAAAAGTTATAAAAATGTAATCAATAAAATTATTAGGTACTTATGCATAAAATCTTTGGTTTTAGGTACATAGGATAAGGCACTTTTGTATTGATTTTAGTTAGTAGTTTTTCCTTATTATTATTGTCTAGTATTAGCTCATTAAAACCTTCTATTTAAGATAAGATTTAAGTACATATCTAATTATGTATATAGTCTATTAAAGTAAGTATAAAAAATATAAACATTTCAAAAATGCTGTAAAAAAGATTAAAATAAAATTAGTATAAAGTAGGAACATCATGTTATGATACATCAGTTTTCAATCAATAGCACCAAATATAGGTAAAAGGCTACTTCAAAAAATTATAAGATTTAAGAATGGTGTTAAAATCAATGTCATGTTTATGTCCTTGGTGAAAAAAATGCAGAATATTCTTTTCATATGTATCACGTTTCAAGTAATGAACTACTTCAGATCGTGGAACAAAGTCTTTTCCATCTACATGTTTGTTATAAAACTTAACATTTGACAACATATCTTCATCCTCAGGCATCAAGACCAAATAACTTCCAACAGCTTCAGCAGCATCAACATATTTTTCCAGGTGATAATACGCTACTTGTATATAATTAAGTACGTCTGCAATGAACTCCACTCCAGAATCATAATTAAGGATTTTAAGTTTGTCTTGGCACTGTTGTCGGCAATGCAAAAGGGATGCTATGTTGTTGGACATAGTTATCACAAATTCTGAGGACCACTCCTGTCCAGGCAAACGTTCACATTCTACACGACAGTTGTTTTCTGATGCAAAATAGTCTTTTATAACTTCTTCCATGCTTGTAACTGTTTCTGCCCAATTATTTTGTTTGTATGATTTTTTACCTAAATTATACATAACTACATAGTCATCACTTTCCATATCAACAATTTCGTTTTGGTCTACTTCTGGTTGCACAATGTAATATTGCATGTTGGCTTTCATTGTCTCATCATCCGGATTAGCAACCAGGTAAGTATAGGCAGATGAAGCAGCTTTGTGAAACATAAGCTGGTTGTAATAACACATGTGCAGATACTCATATGGTTTCTTAGCTTGCATGTCATGTAGCAGAGAGTCTTCAAGACTTCTGTTCAGGTTCACATTGAGGAATTCTTTATCTTGACATTTATTAAGACAATCTCTTTTATTGAAGAACTTTTCATATATTTTAAGGTCGTCGAAGTCTTCTTTGATTTGAGATGCATAAATTTGCCTGTTACATTTTATTCTACAATTAATTAAAATGGATTTGTAAAGTTTATAAAGATGCAATGCTTCTTCAAATTTTTCAATGCACAATGACCATCTCTCGTCTGAGTAAGCGACTACTCCTTTATGGTAAGTTTTTTCTAGTGAAACCGGTGTGAGGCAGTTGTTAAATTTTATTTCACATAGAGAAATGATTAAAATCATAAAAAAAGTCTTGTTCAATACCATTTTGCTTGTTTTGACAAATATTTAATTGGTTTACAAAATTAAACCCACTGAGTTTGAAAATAATGTGTTTCAATACAAATACTTGACAGCAATAATTTTTCTTTAGTCGAAATTAATCTGATAGAACGTAAAACTATGAACTTCAGTGAACTTTGACATAATTCTTCTGCAATCTTCAATCAAACTTTTAACTTTTTCTATCAGTTGAAATTTACGTAACTGGAGTATGAGCATTTTAAGCATGCAGGAGAGTAACAGTAAACCACTATTTAATTGTTTTCTATTCTTTTGTGTGGACTTTTTGTGGGACTCTTTAGAGAATCAATGTTAGTAATGGAAGTTTACTTGTTTATAATTATGATGATAGTTATTACCTATACTTAACTGAATTATTTGCCCGTTGGTAAGATCAGTCTATTTGTCTCAACTTTCGCAGGAAGATAAGATAAGAAGAAGACGGGAAGATTTACAGCTGAAAATAGTGAGAATGTGCTTACTCCTTTGAGTCTAACACTGGTTATCGGATGCGACGTCGAGACTAATGCTAGGTCAAAATTTGTGTGTGGCTATTAGATTTGAAATCGCCAGTGAGTCGTCGGCAACTAAAGTCGCTGCGTGTATACCTAGCACAAGACCAAGGGTTGACAGAAGGTTGACAGGCATTAACGACGCGCGACGTGATAGCTAAGTATATTTTTGTAGTATTTTGTTAATTTTCAGTATTTATATTATGTAATTTATGTTTGTGATATTATCGTGTTGTTTTGTGATTAAGTTGTATTGTTTAAGGTTTGGAATAACTTTATTCGCATATGAATTATTTGTTGATTCGTATTGAAGCTCCAAAATAAAATATGAATTTGTGAAGTTTTCGTTCAAGTCTGAGATGTTCTAGTTCTGTGCGTGAGTTCTTTGCTGAACAAGATTAGGTCATCAGGCAATGGGGTTATAAACTGAAAGCTCGTCATAGGTGGCAGCACTGCTGTCCGACTACAAACCGCCAGTGTTTTGTAACTTTTGTGGTGATCACAAATTAAACGAAAACTAGATAAGTAGATAAGTATGCGACTTGGAGTGTAGCAATAATAATTAAGTACTAATAAAAGACGATCTAAGGAAAAGGGAAGCGTCTAAAAAGCAGCTCTAGTGGAAAAGTAAACAAAATATGACCAGTTTTATAATTTATAGATTATTCTGTGTTTATTGACTTTAAGTTCTTTTTTTGTTGAAGACTGTAGGACTGTGAGGTGTATGACAAGAACTGATCGGTGTTGAAAATCAACTCGTGGCTGATCTTCCTGACTGAAATACTTCAGAGTTGTTAATTCTAGTATTGATCCAATATGATGATTATAAACACAAACGCACCATAAATAATTGACATAATATCACACCACAAGTGCCTGTAGATAATAGAAAACATCTTAGTTTTCTTGGGAACATAACCTATAAAGGAATTTCTCCCATATGTCTTCAGGTTATAGAATAGCACATAATCTCGACGATTAAGTAATGGGTTTCAAATTTTTGTCGGAGTACCTACCTTTTCCCACAGTTTTCGTCTTTAACATCTTTCGCAAATACATGGATACTACATTAATTTTTGAAGTCAACAGCTGCGAAACGGGGCTATAAAAAAATCTGCTAGGAACAGCAGATTTTTATATTATACATTTTGACGAGATAGGAGAACATAAACACAGATGCTCCTGAATTGCATGACGAACTGTCCCATCTTTTTGTTCCGATGAACTATAACCGTAGCTGGAGGCACAGATTGTTCGCCGTGCCTTGGAGTCGAACCGTCGCTCGAGCCCAGTCTCCTGTCCCTCGCACACTCTCTGCGCTCAACGCTCTCTTGGACGCTAAGCCTCACTGTGATGTGTTCGCGGGTGAATCGAAGAAGATCTTGTCAACATGTTTGGAGTAATAATAAATAATGAAACAGGTAGGAAAAAACAGCATAATACTGAATTTAATTTAGAGACTGCACATGGGCCCATCACTTCAGAGGTAGAAATAGCTCAGGAATTTGAATTTTTTTTTGCTAATATTCCTCTTAAAACTACTGAAACTTTTAGTTCCTCACCCGCGCTGTCTGCTGCCTTACTTAGAAGGAATGTAAAGGTATGCACTTTGGAGTTTAGGTTTCAGCATACAATAAACCCCCAGGCTGTTTTAAAAACTTATAAAGATCTTAAAATTAAATCAACAGACTCTGGGGCATGTCTGTAAAAGTCTGTAGATCTATCATCGAAACCATTGCGCCTTATTTAGCTTTCATATTTAACACCAGTGTGGACCAAGGAGTCTTTCCGGATTTCATGAAACACAATAAAGTAGTTCCTTTGTTCGAATCCGGAGATAGTAAAGAAACCAACAATTATAGGCCCGTGTCAGTTCTGCCAGTTCTCAGTAAGGTGTTGGAAAAGTTGATGCTCAATCAAATGTTACGTCACATCAATAAAAAATCCATCTTTCATGAACAACAGTACGGTTTCACTAAAGGTCGTTGTACCACTGACGCCGGTGTCACCCTAATAAAGAACATTTTTAACGCCTGGGAGGAAGCACAAGATGCCATTGGAATCTTTTGTGACCTCTAAGGCTTTCGATTGCGTTAACCATGAGACACTTCTGCTGAAACTAGATCACTATGGGATTAGGAATACAGCTCTTGATTTACTTAGATTATACCTGAAAGATAGAAAGGTTAACGTTCAAGTAAATGGCGTGAACTCATTGGGGTCTGAAATGGCAATGGGCGTTCCTCAAGGTTCGATATTGGGTCCATTCCTCTTTTTAGTTTACATAAATGATTTACCCCAATTACTTCAAAATCAACCGAAGATGGTTGACCTCTCTAAGGCTTGGGATTGCGTTAACCATGAGACACTTCTGCTGAAACTAGATCACTATGGGATTAGGAATACAGCTCTTGATTTACTTAGATCATACCTGAAAGATAGAAAGGTTAACGTTCAAGTAAATGGCGTGAACTCATTGGGGTCTGAAATGGCAATGGGCGTTCCTCAAGGTTCGATATTGGGTCCATTCCTCTTTTTAGTTTACAGTAATGATTTACCCCAATTACTTCAAAATCAACCGAAGATGGTGTTATTTGCAGATGACACGTCATTGATCTTTAATTAAAATAGTCTTACGGTCACAAAACCTTGACGACGTGAATAATTCTATTCTTCAGGTCCAAGATTGGTTTACAGTAAATAATTTGCTTCTAATTGAAAAAAAAACCAAATGCATTAGATTTAAACTACCTAATGTTAGAAGTAGCGAATATGATATCATATTGAATGGAGAAAACTGGAATGTATTAATCAAACGGTTTTCCTAGGAATCACTTTAGACGAGAAACTACACATATAACATCTCTTGCGGGGCGGTTAAGCTCGGCCGCTTCTGCTGTTAGGAAGATAAGACAGTTAACAGATGTAGAAACCGCGCGTTTGGTCTATTCATTTCATTATGTCGTACGGTATTTTACTGTGGGGTCGGGCTGCTGACATTGAATCCATCTTTATTTTGCAAAAGAGAGCTGTCAGAGCCATTTATAATCTACATCGCCGAGAATCTCATAAGGAACTCTTTAAAAGGATTGATATTATGACGGTACCTTGCCAATTCATTTATGAAAATATTATGTATGATGTAAAAAAAAACCTACAGCATTTCAATAAAATAAGTGATAGACATCATTTCAATACTAGAAAAATAAAGATAAAAAAGCTTTTTACAAAAAAAAAAACAACCGACTTCCAAAAAAAAACACTACAAAGTGAAAAATTACCTTAATTTCGGAAGTCGGTGTCTTTGGATCTAATTTAGTTTTTTGCCACCGACTTCCGAAATTAAGGTAATTTTTCACTTTGTTGTGTTTTTTTTTGGAAGTCGGTTGTTTTATTTTGTAAAAAGTTTTTTTATTTTACACTTTTTAGTGGGTCAGTTTGCAATTTATCTAAGTTACAATAGCCTAATGTCAACTGCTCATTACCTTTTACAAAATATTGCTTTTTTCGATGCAGGGGCGTTAATTGTTGAGGAGTTCTCCTGGTAAGAACCAGGAGAACAGGAACTGATGTTGACTTTACCATATGCATTATGACAAGCATAAATTGCTTTGCAACGATATTATAGTGTCTAATCGAATCGCAACAGTGAAATACTTATTATTAAGTACTTCCGGTGGCTATCTGTGGTCTTCATCATCAGTTCCACTTCACCAAATGGTGCTTTCCGAGTGCAAATGCATGAGTTTAAAAAAATACTGAAATCGATATAGGTGTGTGCCTATAAAATTTGCCAATTGAAGCAGTCACTGTCGACTGCTTCAATTGACGACTTTACCTCTAAAAGTTTGGTGTTATCTGCGTTAGTTTTCTTCATATGCGTTATGTTTTTAATATTTGACCACAGTATTTTACTGTCTTTAGTAGAATTTGCTAATTGTGCCCTCTCGTAACTGTGCTTCAGTTTTTTAATTAATTGATTACAATAATTTCGATATCTTTTATAACTAATTTTTAATATATCATTGTGTGCGTCAATCTTTAATTTGTTTTGCATATTATTTCTATTTCCGATACATTTTAAAATGCCGGGGGTTATCCAAGGTTTTATAGTTCGCTTAGTTTTAGGTATAGTAGTTGTAATAGTATTTTCTTGTAAAGATTCCGAAATTTTTTCAATCAAAATTTCTACCACAAGCTCAGGGTCATCAGAAAACATGAGTTCTCCAAGATTTTTGCCTAATAAAGATTTAAGTGCCATATTGAAGTCGGTACTTATTTTTGTCTTCGGAATTTTATTTTTTAGTTTTATTTTAGATAGGTTTAGGAATAATAGAGAATGGTCACTAACAGATGTATATATGACAGCAATTTGAGCAGATAATTTTTCCTTATTAAGTTTTATCATAAAATGGTCGAGACAATTATTTAATCTCGTAGAATAAGTGTGTCCCGCCAACAGTCCATGCATAGTTAACATTGCAGAATAGTTTTGTCTATTGTTGCGCTCCTGGGCCTGTTCAGATAGATTTGGTGTAAGATTTATATTTAAATCCCCAGCCAAAGTAATACAGTTACAAGATTTTATAGAGTTTAAATATGTGTCGAGCGAGTTAATAAACATGACTGCGTTGGCATTTGAAGGGGATCGATATACCCCTAGTATAATATTGTTATTATTAACTTTAATTTCTAAAGCAGACGCATGAGTCAATTTAATTTCCCTGACATTTACTGCAATATTATTAGTGACGTACACAACTACTCCGTCGTTTTTATTTAGGTGATTTGTTGTTTGGAACGCAGAGAAATTCGGAATAGTAGGTATAGGTTTAACAGGATTAAGTTGACTTTCAGTTAGAATAAGAATATCTGGCTCGAATTTTAGACAAGACAGAGTCAGTTGGAGATCATCTAAGTTACTGTAAACGCTTCGTATATTTTGCAGTATTTTTTTTGAACTTGTATGTGTTTAGACAAGTCTTCAATATCACAGTGAAAAGCCTGAGCGATATTTGAATTGTCTATTTCATTGAGTGTGTGAAGCGAACTATCCATTAAAAAGATTGACAGGTCCGAGGGTGGACTTTGAGACATATTTGAGTGCAATAGATTTATGCAGTCGGTAACATAATAATTTTGATAACCGCAAAATATGATATGCTTGATGTGAGGTTTCTAGGTAGGTGAGTGTATATGTTTGTGAGTATATTTCAGTTGTTGTGTAAAGAAAAATATGCGTTAAAGTGAGCGTATGTGTAGTAGTACAATTATTTATAACATGGGTAGTAAAATGAAACATAATTTCTAAGAAAGCGAGATAAAATAAGAAATGTAAAAAACCGCGTAGAGTTAACATAGTGCTGGGGTATACATGGACTACAAGTTTTCGCTTTACTCAGGTTCCCTGTGTAAGCTGGTGGATCTGCGCTTCAGACTTGACCGTTATTCTTTGCGACGAATATGTATACCCATGCCAAATTACAGCTTTCTAGGACTGAGCGTCTCTGAGCTAAGCCGGGGACAGACGGACGGACGGACAGACAGACAGACAGACAGATAGACGGACATGGCGAAACCATAAGGGTTCCTTGTTTAGTACGGAACCCTAAAAACGGTAATTCCGACCTCGCCGCCGACCCTTGTTCGACGAAGTGTCAGCCCACGCCTTAGCTGAGCATATAGCTTTAAATTCCCCAGATTCCCCCTTCCAAAATGTAGTTTCGTATGGAGAAGAATGGGCAAGAAACTCAACCGGTACTCTTTTAAAATCTTGTAGAATATTTTTATAGGTACATTAATTATATAATTATATGTGAAGACGATGCACCTAGAATAAAATTACTATACCACAATAGGTAATAAAAAGAGTTAAGAATGAAGCAATGACAGATAAATTAATTATGTGATAGAACATGGTGCTCATATATTTACAAAATTTTTAAAAAATATATACGATTTCCTAAAAACAACAATAATATCAGTGTGAGTTAAGGTAATCAGTTCACAGAATTTAAAATAAATGTCATAAAAATAATAAATTATACAATTAAAATACCAACCTGTTTGATTTTGTCTAGACTCTAGATTGTCCTATGGAGCAGGACCAGCATGTTTCCAAGCATTCTTATCTTGTATTTATCCTCTAATTTGTAATATGCTTGTTTACAAAGTGTTCTTTTAATATGAATTTTAAATTTTCTTTTATTTAGTTGCAATATATCACAAGGTATTTCGTTGTAACATTTAACACAGTACCCCTTAAAAGATGTATACAGAAAAATGGTTGATCTATTTTGTCTTTATTTCTAGTATTAAGATTATGTCTATCACTTATTTTATTAAAAAGATGTAGATTTTTCCTTACATACATAATATTTTCATAAATGAATTGGCAAGGTACCGTCATAATATTAATATTTTTAAATAGTTCCCTACGAGATTCGCGGCGACTTAGATTATAAATTGCTCTGACAGCTCTCTTTTGCAAAATAAAGATGGACTCAATGTCAGCAGCCCGACCCCACAGTAAAATGCCGTACGACATAATGCTGTGGAAGTAGCTAAAATAGACCAAACGCGCGGTTTCTACATCTGTTAACTGTCTTATCTTTCTAACAGCATAAGCCGCCGAGCTTAGCCGCCCCGCAAGAGATGTTATATGTATGATATGATTCCTAGGAGAACCGTTTGATTAATAAATTCCAGTTTTGCTCCATCCAATATGATATTACATTCCCTACTTCTAACATTAGGTAATTTAAATCGAATGCATTTGGTTTTTGCTTTATTTAGTACCAAATTATTTACCGTAAACCAATCTTGGACCTGAAGAATAGAGTTATTCACGTCGTCAAGATTTTGTGACCGTCGGTCTATTTTAAATATCAATGATGTGTCATCTGCAAATAACACCATCTTCGGTTGTTTTTGAAATAATTGGGGTAAATCGTTAATATAAACTAAAAAGAGGAATGGACCCAATATTGAACCTTGAGGAACACCCACTGTCATTTCAGACCCCAATGAGTTTACGCCGTTCACTTGAACTTTAACCTTTCTATCTTTCAGGTATGATCTTAGTAAATCAAGAGCTGTATACCTAATCCCATAGTGCTCTAGTTTCAGCAAAAGTGTCTCATGGTGTACGCAATCGAACGCCTTAGAGAGGTCGCAAAAGATTCCAATGGCATCTTGTGCTTCCTCCCAGGCGTTAAAAATGTTCTTTATTAGGAGGACACCGGCCTCAGTGGTACAACACCCTTTGGTGAAACCGTACTGTTGTTCATGAAAGATGGAATTTTTATTAAAGTGACGTAACATTTGATTGAGCATCAACTTTTCAAACACCTTACTGAGAACTGGCAGAACGGACACAGGCCTATAATTGTTGGGTTCTTTACTATCTCCGGACTTGAACAAAGGAACTACCTTACTGTGTTTCATGAGATCCGGAAAGACTCCTTGGTCCACACTGGTATTAAATAAGAAAGCTAAATAGGGCGCAATGGTTTCTATGATTGATCTACAGACTTTTACAGACATCCCCCAGAGATCTTCTGTAGATTTAATTTTAAGATCTTTCAAAGCTTTTATAACAGCCTCGGGGTTTGTATGCTGAAACCTAAACTCCATAGGGCAAGCCTTTACATTCTTTCTAAGTAAGGCAGCAGAAAGCGCGTTGACTTAAAGGTTATACCAATTTCCGAGTTAATCAAGCCACGTAGTAAAATCCTCTCTTGTAAAATTGACTAAGGGGTAGTCAATTTTACAAGACAGGATTTTCACCCCGTTATGGGTAGATTTACGAAAAACTCTGATACAAGTTATTCTTCATTTTTGGTTTTAAGTATAAATACTAAGTTTCGAGTTGATCGGACCGCGCGTGAAAATTCTTCTATACAAGATTTGACATCCTATCCATTGAAGTTAAGATAAACAAAAAAATACAAACTTTATAATTTACTTACGTAAGTTTCAAGTTTATTAACTCTAGGAATAAGATTTTTCATGCAAACACAAAACCCCCCGTTTTACCCCCCCTTAAAGGTCAAATTTCCAAAAACCCCTTCTTAGCGGATGCCTACGTGCCAAATTTCAGCCCAATCTGTTCAGTGGTTTGAGCTCTGTTGATAGACCAATCAGTCACGGTTTCCTTTTGCATGTGTATATGGCTAGATACATATATAAATATATTGAGAACCTCCTCCTTTTTTGAAATCGGTTAAAAATCATTTATGGCCAGAGTGCATCTCATGACAATTCCAATAAGACCAAACACGGGTAGGATACATTGTTTTATTACGGAGTTCCAGTGCCTACCTTCCGGCTTCATCATAAGATCAGTTTGATGGTACCATTTTAAAATTTGCTTCGCTTAACTATCTTAATCCAGATATTTCATCGCCACCCGTGAAATATTTATCATTGAGAAGTTTCGGTGGCCATCTGTGGCTTTCTTCACCAGTTCCACTTTACCAAATTATACGTTCTGAATGCAAATGATTGACCTGTTGATGAAAATATAAAAATCGCTATGTATGCCTATAATATTTGAAGAGTTCCTTCAATTACTCGTGGATCCCGACATCAGAACTGGATTTTAATAAAAATGGGACCAATCTTTAAATACATCCTTTCAAATAAAAAAATAATTTTCCAAATCGGTTCATAAACGACAGAGTTCTGAGGTAACAAACATTAAAAAAAAAAACAGACGACTTGAGAACCACCTCCTTTTTGTGAAGTCGGTTAAAAATATATTTAAAAAAAACTGGCCAAGTGCGTGTCGGACCACGCACAATGAAGGGTTCCGTAGTTGGGATGAATTTATCCCAAGAACAAACTTAACATTGTAGTTGAAAAACATGATCGCCATACATTCCAACTGCAAATGTAAGTTTGTACGCACAATATTGAGTGATTTACCATGTTATTCTAAGATCACAGACTTCTTATAGGTTTTCCTGTAATCTATATGTAAAGAACTACTTTCTGTTTTTTCGATCAAAATTTTAGGCTCAGTAGTTTCGGAGATAAGGCGGGGGGAATGGTCATTTTTCATCTATTTTTAACCGACTTTACAAAAAGTATTTTTTTAATTGGTCCAATTTTTTTCAAAATTTAGTTCTGATGTTGGGATCCATGAGTAATTGAGGGAACTCCTCAAATATTATAGGCATACATATAGCGATTTTTATATTTTCATCAACAAGTCAATCATTTGCATTCAGAAAGTATAATTTGGTGAAGTGGAACTGATGAAGAAGGCCACAGATGGCCACCGGATCTTCTCAATGATACGTATTTCACGGGTGGCGATGAGTTATCTGGATTAAGATAGTTAAGCGTAGCTTTAAATAAATAGTTCTGATCAAAATGGTACCATCAAACTGATCTGATGATGAAGCCGGAAGGTAGGCACTGGAACTCCGTTATAAAAGAATGTATCTTACCCGTGTTTGGAAGACCAAACACGGGTAAGATACATTGTTTTATTGTATTTTTGTATTGGAATTGTTGTGAGATGCACTCTGGCTATAAATGATTTTTAACCGACCCGTGTACCAAACACGGGTAGGATACTTTATTTTATAACGGAGTTTCAGTGACTACCTTCCGGCTTCATCATCAGATCAGTTGAGAACCTCCTCTTTTTTTGAAGTCGGTTAAAAATCATTTATAGCCATTACTAACTTATTGAAATTTTCATTTAAAAAATGTATGATTACAATTTGTGTGGGGTAGGTACCACTACTAAAGAGTGAAAAATAAAAACTTTTTTACAAAAAAAAACAACCGACTTCCAAAAAATAACACTAAAAAGTGAAAAATAACTTTAATTTTCGGAAGCACATAACATAATATCACGCCTTGTTTCCCCGAAAGGTTGGGCAGAGGTGTACCTGTATTAGACCCACATTTAATATTATATTTAATTTAAGTCGGTGGCAAAAAACGAAAATAAAGAACCAATGACACCGACTTCCGAAATTAAATTAAATATATCATGAACATAATTTCAGCCGAAAGACGTCCACTGCTGGACATAGGCCTCGCCCAAGCACCGCCACTTCAACCGGTTCTATGCTTCCCCCATCTAGCGGATTCCTGCGGCCTTCACAAGGTCATCGATCCACCTTCTGGGAGGCCTTCCAACGCTAGGTGCGTCTATTAATATAACAAATAAATCTCAATGTTTTGTCGAGTAGGTAGTAGAAACCCTGCTAAGCACCAGTAGTTTTATATAATAGTGCTGCTTCTATAGACGAGCTGAACATTAAAAAAAAAAAAAAACCGTACAAGTGCGAGTAGGACTCGCACCCTGAAGGATCATTCTCAGGTTTAGGATCACAGTTTTGGATAAAAAAAAAAATATGATTTGACCCTGGTCTAATAAGGAATTAAAATGGGTAAATAATGTAACTATAACTATCCTTTTTGGTAAATAACATTTTCTTTTGCCACAGTGTGCGCTCTTTGTTGACAGACGTCATCCAAAATATTTGACATTCAAAAAACTAAATTGGATTTTTTTGAAATACAACACAAAAGCTACATTCTACATAAATAACAAGATCAACAAACGACGTAAATAAATTAGTTTGAGAAATATTTGGCGTCATGACTTATAATAATTCTGTTCTTGTTGGAAATTGGTCCGAGGAGAGACTTAAAAATGAGGTAACCTTTATTAACTAAAGTTAATGGGTGTCAGTCTAAGGGGTCTAAGATAACAAAACAGTACCTATCTGGTATAATCAGTCTGATGTCCTTTACATAAGGTCAATCGTTGAGAGCGCAGATAGAACTGTGTGAAAGGTATCATTTTTTCGAACAGTTCAGCTAGTAAGTTCGCGCGGTAAATGAAAACACTTGAGCGAGCGAACATGTTTGTTCAGTGATGATCGGTTGGACTCGGTAACCGATTGCTCGCTCGCGTCGCCGGCGAGCATGAGGTAGGAAAACTATGGAGATGCCCTATTCTACTATAGTTATGAAGAATAGTTATACAAATATCTATCTTATCGACACACACATGTCATAAAGCGTTTTGTTTCTTTTTAACTAGTCAAGAACTGCATAGGAAAAGAGAGACGTCTAAATGTTTGTCAAGGACTTAATTTGGCAACAATTTTTGTGACGTCAAAATCATGTCTATGCGTGATGCGTGACCCTTAGAATAATAACAAGGCGTGACCGGTCGCCATGTTTATTGCCCAGTTTTGTGGTACATCAATCTGCAATGTGCTGTCAAACGGTTGCTTGCTTTCTCTCTCGCACTCGCAGTAACAACCCTACGATAGGCGGCCATCTTAAGTGCTCGATTTTTGTAGGTAGTCACGTTAATTTTGTAGGTGTGGTAGGCCGGCTGTCGCTGAAAACCAGCGGTGGGGCTCTGTCTTGCATAGGGTCGCAGTATAATGCTGAGCGTTAGCCGTTTTGCGTGGATGTGACGCATGTTTCCCCCAACCTTTTCTTATTTTTGTGTTTATGTTCTTTGTTGCGTCATGTTTGCCGCAAATAAACGTATTTTCTTTCTTTCTTCTTTATATGTCAATGGCCGGCGAGCGGCTGAGCAGTTCATAGATGTGATGATGTTCACTATCGGCCGAACCCAATAACTTATTTTCAGTTAAAGACAGATCGCTATTGATGATAGACAGTATAATTATATCTATGCTCGGATGGCGTCTCACAATCATTGATAAAGGCTATCTATCTAACGAAAACAATAAGTAGGTTTCTCTACTTCGCCCGCCCGTGCGTTCCATTACAACCAACATCACTTTAAAAAACAACATGTGTAATTAGGGTTATATTAAAACTTATGGCCGCGAATCAAAATACAACCTGTTATTGACCTGCAAATTGCAAAAAACGTAATAAAATTTGAATATCGCGGGCTACCTTAGCGCATTAATGTTATTTTTTTTTTAAACTTAAATTCATGTTGGAATGGTGCTTGCACGGGGGGTGTTAGTAAGGGGGGGGGGGGTTAAATTTCTGTTATTTTTTGCCTAAGGCGCACCGTTTTCGAGATATTTGAATTTCAATTTTTTTTTATTACTTTTAATAAAAAAAAACATCTATGATCAATATTGCAAGTACTTAAGAGTTCATTTTAGCTTGGCTACTTTACGTTTATCCCTGCAATTCGGGGAATAGCCAAATCTGCCATCTGTAGTACTGTCCTGTCAAACAAATCGTATATTGGGAAGCATACTTTGGCATTTTCATACAAAGAGATATCTGTTGTATGCGATACCCCCTTCCATCAGTAGATAGTGTGAGCCGGTATGATTCATAGATTATTGGGACGTTAAAACCATCAATAGATATATTTTTATATCTCCAGTAGGCCGAAACTGGTGATATATAGGTTATTGGGTTCGGCCGTAAAGTCTTTATGACATTATGACCAGTTGCTCTGTGCATTCGCTCGACGTTGGACGTGCTCGATTGGTGTCCGATTTTTTTTTATATTCCACGCGAACATGGAGTGGAATCAATAAATAAAATTGCAACTAATTGAACATTATAGAGCCCATTTATATGCTTATGGGAGTCATGGGACCCGCAAACCAAAGATTACAAAATACGCAATAAATAACGATGTTTTGAAATACATAGTCGATATTATGAGATGCACACCATTGGACGTAAACAAATAAGATTGAATCATTAAAACCGCTTCTTATAGGTTTGAAAGATCTAAATCTCAGTTGCAGCGTTCAGGTTCAGGAAAGTGAATATAATGCGCAATCCCGCTGAATTAGTGCTTCTAAGTCGGGTAGAAGCGCTTGCAAAGAGCCTGCCAGAATCACCCCAACGCCGTCCTCACACTGGGCCCTTCTCAATGTTGGCGGGGTTGAACATTTGGTTGTGTGGGTCTGGAATTAGTTCGTAAGTTAAAGTTATTTCTCGGAGGGCCTCGTTGCGGTGTCGCAGGTGCAGGTCCTGGTATATCGCGGTGTGCATCTTGCGATGGACTCATCGGCGAACATAAAGGAGTAGGTGAACTATTGTCAGAGCAGAAGAAATGTAAACCTCAAAACGTCCATCTCGGAAATGTCATACTGAGCACTCAGCTCTGTTAATATATTGGGATTTCTTCTTTCTCTCTGTTTGAAACAAAATATGACATTAATACCACCGTTTTCGTTTCCGTATTTTTTTAAGTAAAGTTCTAATTATTACAAACGCTGCACTAGCTAAAAGCAAATCAACATCAAGTTCGTCCATATCTACCGAGTGAGAATGAGAACGCAGCTACGCCAGCGGTTCAGGACGAGCTTTTGTTTAGAACTTACTAGTGTTCGTTTTCTCGTTGTAGTGAAAACAGATGTTTTTTGTTTTGAGCGAACATCACACACGGCAGAACAGCAAACATTTGCTCAATACACAATGTTCGCTCGGCAGGGTAGTGAAAACGCGGCTTTAGTGTAACAAGATGGAACCTGAAAATAATCCCCTTTACCACAACCATTATCACCGCCTACACCAAGCATGAGTCAAGAACGCATCACCGAATAGTGAGTTGCTTATAATATTGTAAACGTTTGTTGCAGTATGAATTCAAATTATTTTTAAGGAAACGTGAAAGACGAGAACTGTTACTTCAGAGGTCCAGAACTTTATTCAGCAATTTACTGAAGGAGGTAATGTATGCGTGTGATGTTTCGTTATTAATGTGCCTGACCTTCGAGTTATATGTAATAAGTGTTGAATAAATTGTATTCCAAACTTATCTGCAAACAAACGGGTCATGATGAATAAATAGTACATTTTGATACAAGTGGAGAATGTTTGATAATGCATTCGAGGCGGAATTAACACCCGAGCCATAGGCGAGGTTGTTTTTGAGCCGAGACAATAAAAAATGTCCACGTGTATCAAACGACGTTTTTCAGTACACTTTTGAAGAAATAAAATAAAATAACGAAAAATATTTTTGTCATGAAATAATCGGAAACTATGATTTAATTTTCCTTTTTTTTTTCCGCGCTTTGCTATCGATAAACAGCCTAATATGAAAAAAATAGAAAATTCAAATATTTTTGAGTTTAGAACACAAATAAATGTTAATTTGTTCATAAAAGTTTTTTTATTGTAATAATGGTATTCTATATATAAACATTATTTAAATATTCCAAAAATATTAACGCCGTAATGATGCATCTTTCCCTAGATTAAAAAAAAAACACCTCCGAATAGAGAGGACCGTCTCTGGCGCGAGACGGTGTGAATAGAGGCATTGAACCAATTTGGACTAATTATAGGTATAAGTTATCTGTGGCAATTTTTAATCCCGCACACGTGTTGGATAATAAAAAATCGCACGCGTGTGAAATACATTGCATTGTGAACCTAATCGTAGTGCGATATGAACCAGTTTTCGAGGAAGTGTATTGAAAACAAATTTGGATACAAATTTTGAGTGTTTTGCTGCGCTGGATTAGCACTACGGTAACTAATTATCCTGAAATACCGAAATCTGTTTGCACAGGCAGTTAGGATGGAAAAAGTGTACCGAAATCGTCGATGGCCGGGCGTGGAGGTCGATCACGCATAGCACGCGTTCACGATAATACGGACGAGCATAGTGTACAGTGACTGTCTGTACCCTAAGGCCTGAAACTGCGTTAAACGGGCACCCGCGCGGTTTCATACAAAAGTGCTCCACCGCGGGGACCCGCACGGGCGTCCGTCACGGGAAGGCGCGCCCCGCACCCACGCAACGGGGCCCGCCTCCGTGCGATGGAACCCGTCGCGGGGGCACGCGCGGTGCCCGCCAGCGGACCTGTAACACGACACGTTGTTATTGCCATTTGCCAGCCTTTACATTGGTGATATGACTGATACAGATTTAACTTTTAAATTGTTGATTTTCAAATATGGTTCCAGTTTCGAAAATAATTCGTCATAGACCTTTACCGAACTTTAAAATATTTGTAAAATGAGTTATCATTTTCTCTTAATTTACTGAACTCTACAACAAATTCCCCGCACAGCAACCTAGATTCAATAAACGGGCTTACTGGCTGTCGTTTTTTTTTTGCTAGTCGTCGTTTTGCTACGTAATAATATATTAAGTTCTTCATCGACACGACTATACATGCACACCGTTTCAAAATTGAACTAGCGACACTGCGTAAATAAAATAATCCGGTCTCCGCGATGGGCGTCGCGTTCCCACGGAGCCCACTCGCGTGTCCACGCGCGTAGACACGCGACGGTTGCCCGTCGCGGGCACCCGCTTAACGCAGTTTCATTTTTTTATTTTTTTATGAATGGCATCTCTTAGCAGACCTAGAGAGGTCGTTGCTACTTAACCGGATATTCCTGTGGCTGCCCTAAGGTTTTTAATCTTAAAGCCTCCAGCCAGGGCGTAAATTATATATATTTATTAAAACTAAACGACAGCGCACTAAGGGCACCCCCTGTGGGGTACGGACCTCGGCTTAGGGCGTCGTTGGGGGATCACAAAATTAGTAACAATTTGGGGACGGGCTGGATCAACATTTTGATCATGATTATTATCCGGGGATATTATATTTATTGCTACGGCGCTCTCAGCCTCTAACCGGGCGGCTGGCGCATCGACATGCAAGGGACGGGGGGGAGGACTTTTATTACCATTTACTCGGGAAGTTCGCGTGGTACCTCAGCGGCGAGGACGGAAGGTCGGTTTGTGAACGCAGTTTCAGGCCTAAGGCCCGTATTTATAGAGCGTTACTCAGTACTCAAGCATTACTTAAGACTAGATTTAAGTCATTGGATTAGTGGAAACTAGTCTTAAGTAATGCTTAAGTGTAAGTTTGCAAGAGAGTAAACGTAACTATTTCGTTTGCGTTAAAATTTGACCGATAGATCATAATGTTAAGAGTATAAGAGTGGGAATAAAAATCCGCTAGTTTCATTTACTCACTTGCAAACTTACACTCGGGGCTGGTTGGAAATAGGTACATACTTAATGATTTTCGTGGGCATGTTGGTAGGTTCGCGTAACCGACTTTCACAACCGGCGCAACACTACCTCAAGCCACATAGTACAGAAATGATTTAAAATAACCACAGATCATAAAAATGTGTTTTTATGATCTGTGAAAATAACCTAAAGTAAAATATTTTTTTTTGAAAGTCTCATTTAATTCCAGAGAGCGCTGAAGTTAAGCGGAACTTACGTTCAATATGGATTTAATGTACAAATAATTGCGTCTGATATGCCAGGTAGATATTTTTAACCGATTTCCAAAAAGGGTTATATAATTACTAGCTGCGCCCCGCGGTTTCACCCGCGTAAGTCTCGATCCCGTGGGAAAGCCACCCTTAACACTTACTACTGAATACTCGTATACATATAAAATTTCATAAAAACGGGCAAGCCGTTTCGGAGGAGTATAAACACAATTTTTTTTTTTTAAAGTTTAAGCTCTTTTAAGGCATACCTATGGCGATTTGGGTATTTTTTATAGTAACTCATGCATTTGCTCTCGAACTACACCATTTGGTGAAGTGAAACTGATGATGAACACCGCAGATGGCCACCGGAACTACTTAATAATATTTCACGGGTTGCGATGCGATTCGATTAGGTACTTTAATATGGTTGCTAAGCAATTTATGCTCGTCACAATGCTTATGGCGAAGTGGAGCTGATGATGGAGTTCTCTTGGTTCTCACCAGGAGAACTCCTCAACAATTAACGTCCCAGCATCGGGAAAAGCATTATTTTGTAAAAGGTGATGAGCAGTTGACATTACTATTCTAACTTAGATAAATTACAAACTAATCCA
The DNA here is from genome assembly GCA_948098905.1 of Tiliacea aurago. Classification (NCBI taxonomy): domain Eukaryota; kingdom Metazoa; phylum Arthropoda; class Insecta; order Lepidoptera; family Noctuidae; genus Tiliacea; species Tiliacea aurago. The sequence goes on from OX402577.1 coordinate 14,716,203, forward strand.
CTTAAAAGTGAATATTTTTTATAAACTAAAAAAAAACACTACAAGTGAAAAATAACTTTAATTTCGGAAGTCGGTAGCAAAAAACTAATATACAGATCCAATGACACCGATCGCGACGTCCGAAATTATTTTGTAGTGTTTTTTTTAGGAGTAGGTTGTTTTTTTTTGTAAAAAGTTTTACCCATACTACGTACTTATTAAGATTTAGTTCCATCTTTTGTTCACATGCTGTCATTTGATTTTGAAATTACTTTTAAACGCTTTTAATTTAATACATGTCATTTATATAATCTGCGTGTTAAAATATTCATTCGCCCATTTGCCATACCAAGGCCGTAACCTATTGGGCACATGCAAAAATTAATTTGATAATTAAGACGCTGACAACAGGTAAAATAAGAAACGTCTAAGCTGGTATTGTTTCGTTGTTAGCAAAATCGAAGCTGGCGGGTGGCAACCAGAAGTACGGCTTGGCTATGTCAATTCTTGTGCGGGAGCGGCAGGTGGACTATATGCAGAACATATGTGATGGCTGTCTTATGACACTATCGCCCATCCTCACTCCATGCTGCCGGAACACATTCCTTATCGTCAGGTTTGTCTTTGAAACTATTTTTTGCTTTTACGCCGTTAGACACTGAAGAATCAAGCGCTACGGCAACAGTCTTTGTGGGATTTCCACATACATTATTATTTTGTTACATATTTGTCAAGATTTCTAAAAAAAAGTATAGGTTTTTATAACCTAGTCTTGTTTTAAGTTTACGGGTACCTAAACAATAAACGAAACTAGTGGACTCAACATGTATTTTTTTTAGAAATCTTAGGTGTAAACGTGGGGTAACCAGTAGGTACTTAAATCTTTTTGTTTTTTTTAAGGAAAGCGTTGGCTACATCGGAGCTTGTCTGTTTCATCATACTTTGAGCACTTTATTTACGTAGCATTCGCTTTGCTTGCAGCGCTCGGGATGAAAGCATTTGTGGAAAGAAATTGAAATATGGTGACGAATTTCTACTTAAGGCGGAGAATTATGAAGATCCCCAGGTGAACGTAATTTAAATTGATTTGCTAAAGAGCAGCTGTGGAATTTTTAAGTGTGTTTTGGTTTTACGTCAAAGTCAAATTATTTATTTCAAATAGGCACATAGGAGGCACTTTTGAACGTCAAAATTTACAAAACAAATAGAATTGCTTCTAGTTGCCCCTTCCAAAAGGTAGTTTCGTATTGAGAAGAATGGGCAAGAAACTCCACCGTTACTCTTTTAAAAATGTTTTACAATATTTTGTTTCAGTACAATAATTATAAGATTATATGTGAAGACTATGCATGCACCTAGAATAAAATGAAATTACTATAAGTACCACAATAGGTAAAAATAATTAAAAATTAAGCAATTAAAAATAACATAATTATGAGATAGATACATGGTGCTCACATATTTACAAACATCGTAAAAGTAGGTTTTCCTAAAAAAATATATATAATAAATCAGTGTATGAGTCTAGGTAATCTAATAATACAGTCTGTATTATAGGAACTAGGTATAGGTGAAAATGTTCAGGTCTTGCATGAAAACTTAGTATAACATAGGTATGATTAACATAGACAATGATGTTACTGACTGGCTGTTACGGGTTATATTCAACCACGTAACTACATAACTGCACCCGTAATGACTATTGGGTTCTCATTAACTGCTCTAATGATTGAACTAAGTGCGTAGGTCTTATACGTACTCGTATACATAGCTATATCGCAGTAGATATCTGGATTGTGCTTGATTTCAAGTCATAGGAACTCCATTAGTCACTGAAAAAGTCTGTAGAATAATAACTTTGGATTGGAGAAGTAGTAGATTGTTATACAAGGGGCTAAAATTACCCATTATATACGAGGTAGTTTTACTCCCGAGCCCTAGCGAGGGAGTAGGTACATAAATAGGAGAGGGAGAACCGAATACCCTACTTTCCACTCCACCTTTCTCCAATACAATATTAAATAGTTTTAATCCAATACAATATCTATTAAATAGTTTATTTGATTAAATGTTAAATGTACAATTTGTACAATTCTGGATATTTAACGAGATGTTTTTTCCCGGAAACTTAATTTCAGTCCTCTGTAAAGATGAATGTCGAGTTGTCTGTGGGGTAAACGTGGGAGATAAACGTAGTTCCAGGTTTGAGGGTCCCTCGTTCGAGAGAGAAGCAGCTGAGTTGACTCATCCCTTGATGTCGATGTTCGTGGGCTAGTTGGGAGAATATATTGATGCGTTCTGTGATACGCTGGTTGATATCAAATTTGTTTTGAATGGAGTTCTTTTTATAGCTTTTTGCCACTTGATCAGATCTCCATCCACCGTAGCGTTTTAGCGTTGTTATATTTGCACCAGAAGCCGCCAAGAGAGTGGCGGATGATCTTATTGACAATGTAGTCTTGTCTGTATAGTTGTTAGTAACATTGAATATGTGCTTCAAAGGGATGAACTTTGATATTTTTTGGAAAGTTTATCAAAATATGTAAGAAAAACTCCTTCCGTAAGCGAATCCACTCGTTTTTTTAATCTCCACTTCATAAACTTTTCGTTATTTAAATAAATGCTTTGTGACCCTGACGGCAACAGATTGAAAATTATTTATTTTCCTTTCTCTTCCATCTGCAAATTACATCTGAAAATTATTATAGAATAGAATTCTATTCATTATTCTCACAAGATGATGACATTTTCACTGTTGTAAAATAAATTACGGTCACCAATACAATATTTGTAATTAGAGAAAAATTCTAAAGATTTAGCGCCAATGTCTTTTTTAATTTCTTCTGTAGCCGTAACGTACCTAATGCACGCATTCTACCGAAGAGATCGCCGATTTTAGTTCCATTTTCAGAAATAAAATGTTCTTCTTTTTTATGAAACAGTAATAAGTCGAGGCTTTACTCATGATTATTCTAATTATGAATAAATACTTTTTCGTTATCGTAGGCTCGTTGGTAACAGAAAAAATAAACAAAATAAACTTTTTCCCCTAAAGGAAAATATGCTGTTTCATCGGCTCTGGTATGTTACAAAGTTACAATGACGACATTTTTAAGAAAGAGGAGTGAAAAAGAACATATTAGACGTCACAACTTGTTATTTTTAACCGACTTCCAAAAAGTAGGAGGTTATAGGACCGGCTGTGTTGTTTTTTTTTTTATGTTTGTTCACCGATTGCTCCGTCGATTATAGACCGATTTTTATTCTTTTTTTGTTTGAAAGGGTATGCTCCCGATGTGGTCCCATTGCCACCAAATCAGAATCTGATGAGGGGATCCCATGGAAATCGAGGGAAACCCTCAAATTTTATAGGCAAACCTATAGCGGTTTAAGTATTTTTATAGTAACTCGTGCATTTGCTCTTGGAAATCAACATTTGGTGAAGTGGAACTGATGATGGAGACCACAGATGGCCACCGGAACAATATAATAATAAGTATTTAACGGGTTGCGAATCGATTAGGTACTTTAATATGGTTGCTAAGCAATTTATGCTCGTCACAATGCATATGGTGATTGACAGTTCTTCTGGTTCTTATTAGGAGAACTCCTCAACAATTAACGTCCCAGCATCGGGCAAAGCAATATTTTGTAAAAGGTGATGAGTAGTTGACATAAGCCTATTGTAACTTAGATAAATGAAAAACTGTGAAAAAAAAGTGAAAAAAAAAAAAAAAAAAAATTACCGACTTCCAAAGAAAACTACAAAGTGAAAAATAAGTTTAATTTCGGAAGTCGGTGGCAAAAAACTAAAATACAGATCCAAAGACACCGACTTCCGAAATTAAACTTATTATTCACTTTGTAGTGTTTTTTTTGGAAGTCGGTTATTTTTTTTTTATAATTGTATATACGTACATACCATTTGTATGCGCTATTTTGTAGTAGGCCGGCTGAGCGTTGCTGAACCTGAAAGATTGACTCGTACGGCTATTATTACTTAGCCACGAACCCATAATATAGTTATTGCAATGTTATCAGTAGATAATAATGATGGTTCTGAATGTACAGGCAGCGTCTCTGTACGTCCGCTATACCCCGACTGGCGTCCCAGAGCCCGCGGACCGCATGCCAATGCGACTGAGTTCTGTCAAAGACACCAACTGTCGATTCACAGCTATGCCATTGTTGCCGTGCGACAGACTTGAGGCATTGAACAGCCCTGTAAAGGTAAGGACAACTTTTTTCTTATTTTTTCTTAAAAAAATTGAGCTCACGCCCGAAATTTCCCATAGTTTCGGTTTTGGCCTACAGGGCCAAATACTAGTACATAGGGCTAAATACCATTATGAAAGTTATCCTGCAATAAGTGAATTTCAGCTGTAATTTTGCAATATCTTTTTATTGAGCGTATTTCCAAACTATTTTCAGACTGGTACCAGGCTAATCATAAAAAGCCTTGTCGCCGACAAGAATTTATGCGTCCTGAATCAAAACTGGATGCAGACTTTTTTTGGGCCTGTGAGTAATCATTAAATAGGTATACTTATTCCTTTTTAAATTATACCAATATTCGGAAAATAATTCGTCGTGTATCCCGGTACTTACATGGCGTGTATTGTTAAGACTTTATGGCACTTGCGACGATCACCAAACGATTGTGTCATCGGGAACTAGAGTCCGATCGAAAACGCATTTTTTTTCAGCATAAATGAATACGAAATTCGGCCAGATAAATTACATATACCTACCACTAATTAACTGAATTATTTACTCGAACGCGAGATTCACATCAGTTAATTTATTTCAACCTTCGCAGGAGTGTGGAGTGGCTTGCAGCAACTACATAGACAATCACGGAAGATTTACAGCTGAGAATGTGTTCACTCTGGTTAGCGACGTCGCGACTAAGTCCAAGGATTGACTGACTGTGGCGGTTTCATATAATAATATTTAATATTATTTACGTATTTGATATGGTGCTGTTATTTGATTAACTTGTAGTTTTTGTTAACAATACTTATTAAATGTACCTACTTGAAAATTTATAAAAACAAAAAATGTTATTTGTTTTGCGATACGAATGTGTTCTTATGGATAACTTTATTCTCGTGCATTATTTGTTAATTACATCTACTTATTATGATTTATATTTTTAGTATTAAAATATGAATTTGTGCATTTTTCGTTTCTCTGAAATGTATTATAGTGCTGTGAGTGAGTTTTTTCCTGAACAAGGTGAGGCAATTCGTAGAATCAGATTTATGTAAGTACCTCCGTAAGAGCGGATGGTGAACCCCCAACGTTGATTGGACGGAATTCCTGCCTATCGATACATAACAACATGTTATTATATAAGCATATTCTCATGCCAATAAGGACGTATGGCATCCAACTGCCGACCAATATCAAAATTATACAGACATTCCAAAATAAGGTACTCAGGAGTATTGTTAACGCGCCCGGTATACAGTATGTAACAAAAACCCTGTTGTTCCTTTTAGGGACGTATACATTACATTACACCTACAAGCACAACATTGGTGGAATAATAATTTAAAATGGAATAATAATAATGAAAAAAAAACAACCGACTTCCAACAAAAACACAAAAAAGTGAAAAATAACTTTAATTTCGGAAGCACATAACATAACATCACGCCTTGTTTCCTCGAAGGGTTGGGCAGAGGTGTACCTGTGTACACCCACATTTAAATATTATATTTAATTTTTTTCACTTTTTAGTGTTTTTGTTGGAAGTCGGTTGTTTTTTTTGTAAAAAAGTTTTTTATTTTTCACTTTTTAGTGCCACCCCACACCAATTCGTATACAACTACTTGCTATGAAAACAACAGTGACAGGAAGTTTTATAACATCATCAACATACACCGAGTGGATTAAATACGTATTATTGAAGAGTTAGCTGTAAATCTGTAATGTAATGAGACCGCGCAAGCTTACTCTACCAAATAAAAGAATTATAAAAATCAGTTCTTAAACAAATAAGTTATGCATATTATATAATACATACATATTATATAATATTAGCTTTTGCCCGCGGCTTCTTAACTCTAGGAATAAGATTTTTCATGCAAACAAAACCCCCCGTTTTCCCCCCTTAAAGGTCAAATTTCCAAAAACCTCTTCTTAGCGGATGCCTACGTGCCAAATTTCAGCCCAATCTGTTCAGTGGTTTGCGCTGTGTTGATAGACCAATCAGTCACGGTTTCCTTTTATATGTATATATGGCTAGATATATATATATATTGAGAACCTCTTCCTTTTTTGAAGTCGGTTAAAAATCATTTATAGCTAGAGTGCGTCTCATGACAATTCCAATAAGACCAAACACGAGTAGGATACATTGTTTTATTACGGAGTTCCAGTGCCTACTACTACTGTTTGGTTTTAAATTCAAAAATATGTTTCTGGCATATTTTTGAATGTTGTGTGGTCACAGTTCTAACCTAACCTAACCTAGCTGTTTCGATTTAAAAAACGTTTTCTTCGTACGTTATTTACGGCTGAACCTACCCTTAAGCTATGGCAAGCAGTTACTTTAACACCCTGTATAGGGCGAAGACTAAAAGGAACAAAACCATTTGAGTTAGTGTAGAAATAATAGTCACAATGACACACATATAAAACATGAACAAAGTGTTTTTATTATAATAACATACTCTAGAAAGTGAAACGGACTTGTGTAATAAAGTGCAATAAACACTTCTAAGTTTTAAAATAAATATCACTAAAATTTTTTAGATTAAAATTGCGTATTAGTCTTAAAGGCTAGATTGTAATTAATTATTAAGAACCTGGTTCTTTTTAATAAAGCACAAAATAAAATGTCATTGTGATTTGTATGTAGGATGACACAGCGTCACCGCTCAGGTATCGCAACGCACCGCTATGATTTCGACGCATTTTTGCCACACGGGCAATGCAATGTCGCAACGTAATGCCGCCGGTAATACGGCGTCTGTCGCAGCGTTCTGGTGTAGGGTGTGTCATGACAGTCTTCGAACGACAATGGAGACGGAGAATAAACAATACTGCGCTGCGCTGCGAATCCGCTTCGTTGTTACGACGCCTCTTGATTCAAAATATATAATTGGGAACCTAAATATTCTGTATTCCAATCGGAATAAAGACACGCTACCTTAAGAATGTTTGATTTACAAATTATTTTGGTATTACGTTTGTATGAACTGCGCATGCTACGCTGGTCCCTTATAGAAAACACGAGCGACGGCAACACTGATGACCACTGTGGTGCTGCCTATTTATTATGTTAGGTAACTTTTTTTTTCTTTTTTTGGGTGGGAAATCATCAAATAACTTCTCCCGCTCTGGGCGGAGCGGGAGGGCGTGTCAGACTTTTACTGACTAAAACCCACCCGTGTTCCTTCCGTTGCCTGTGTGCCAGGGCCATGATATCCCTTTCGGACAAACATGGCAGGCCCTAACGGACCCCGTCAGTTTGTGCTGACATCTCTTTGAGGCGCGCGTGGAACACAACGCGCAGTCGAACCGGGCCTGGTCCTTATCGGATGGCGAGCTACCTATCGCTCACCGTCCGCAAGCCCGCGCCTACGGTGGCCGGAAGCCGGCTTGCTACTCCCGACGCCCGGGGCGTCTCCTGCGGCGACTAGGGGCGCGAGGGCGCGAACCTTGCCTCTCCCTCACGCGTTCTGCCTCCTCCTTCGCGAGCATTACTGTTTCGCAGAAAGAGGTGACGGCCTCCCATGCACTCTCGCTCCGAACCATGGCCTGAACCAGGGCCGGACGCGAGAGATCGTCACCGCCGATCGCCTCCGTGAGGACACGGCGGTGCTCCGCCCAAGCAGGGCAGACCTCCACCGTATGCTCCACCGTGCCCTCCGGGCGATCCACACAGTGATGACACCCGGGCGTTTCCTCCCGCTTTATCCTGAACAGTAACCTCCCGAAACAACCGTGTCCGGTAATGACCTGCGTCAGGCGGAAGGTGAGGACGCCGTGGCGCCTCTCTAGCCACTCCTCAAAGAGGGGACTTACCGCCGCAATTGTGGCGTGCCCAATGTTAGGTACCCTAAGAATATGTTTGATTTACAAATTATTTAGGTATTACGTTTGTATGAACTACGCATCCATCGCCAGCGCTCATCGGGAACTCATTTTAAGCAGTGGCAGTGTACTTGTTGATAATTATTGTTATAGCCCGCGTGGTGGCTTACGGCCCACTCCCTCTCACAGAAAGGAGGCCTGTGTCCCAGCGGTGGGAACATTATAGGCTGATTATGATTATGCTATAGGTAGGTACTATCCAATACTTAGCCGAATCCAATTGATTCGATTAAATATACGAGATTGAAATTAGGTAAATTCTTACAACTTTCGCAGGAGTGTGGAATGACTTGCGGCAACTACTTACATAGACATTCACGGAACATTTACAGCTGAGAATGTATTTAATGCATCAACTCAGATTATACAGGCTGACTTTGAAAACATGCGACAAAATTTAAGGGAGTGTTCTATCCATCAATATGAACAACTTTTACTATGGGACCAAAGTAGAAATCGCGAAAAAATTATCAGCTGTTCCCTACATTTTGACGAGTTCAGCGAACTTACCTAAATGTAGGGAACAGCTGATTTTTTTTTCGCGATTTCAAGGTTGGTCCCATAGTAAAAGTTGTTCATATTGATGGGTAGAACACTCCCTTAAATTTTGTCGCATGTTTTTAAAATCAGACTGTAGAAAGAAGTACATCAATGTGAGAATGTGTTCACTCTGGTTAGCGACGTCGCGACCACAGAACATATAAATACCCTACGGGGTCGCGACCTAAGAATAAGGAGGTCGCGACTAAGTCCAAGGATTGACTAGCCTTTTTTTTTTTTTTTTTTTTCTTCTGGCTTCGCACGGTTTGTGCATTTAGCCAATGTCACGTTTTAGTTCTTGTATAGTATTGATGAAATGAATTATAAATGCATGATGATGATATCCCCGCCCACTCCCCGGTTTTAGTAAAGATGTGGCACTTTACTGAGACCTCACGCGGACTTCTTGAGAGAACTTGAAGCGAAGTTGCACTGTTTTGTTTCATTTGCCAACACTAATGCACGTTCACAAACACTTAATGGTTAATAATCCACCATTATTACACATTAATATTCGGCTAAACACAAATTTTGGAAAATTAAACAAACTGCTGAACATGACGCTTCACTTTCCCGCCAAGAAGTCCTTGACTGGCCTTATGGACTGCGGCGTTAACTAAATTAAAAAAAAAAAAAAAAAAACCGAGGTATTGTTTTTATTTTTGATATAACAGGTAAGTTTTGGTTCGTGGAACCTACAAGTTTTATCTTCGAATACAATGTCATTTTAAAACCGATGTTATTTTTTAATTTAATTTAATTTTTTTTTAGAAACTTCACTGACATTATGTTTTTCTTATTTGACATTATTATACCTACAATTTAAATTTCAACAAGGTTCTAACTTATATTATTTTAATCAAACATTGTTTTTTTGTCAATGTGAGGACGTTGTAGGCTTAGACTGTAGATCTGTAGACCATTTTCTATTTTGTTAAGTACCTGGTACTTTTGACGGGCCTACGCTGTCCTCTCATACCTATTAAGACGCAGATATATGCCAGTGACCTTGAGTGGTTAGCTTGCGTGTTCTGTACTGAGCTCACGCAACGCGTCGTACGTTCAGCCAGTAATAGGACTCGCCCATCAAGGAGCGCTGTCCCCAATTTGACGCATTATTAACTTATTATACACAAAACAAAAGGTATTTTCATAAAACGCGTATACCAAAAGATCAATAATTAAACTATCTTTAAATTGGTGAAAGTTTCAGAAAAATATGCTTGGTAGATTTTGCGCCATTCTCAGTTTTTTATCCGCGTTAGACATAACTTTAAAAATTTATTTCATTATGTAATATAAACATAATCTAAAATATTCACATATTAAGTTATTGAGAAAATGCTCTAATTTATCATATATTTTTTTCAAATCATTAACACTACTCGTTTAGACGTGATCTTCAGTATAAAATCATTAAAAGTCGGTTATCGTCCCCTTATCACTGTAATTTGAAAACATTGTAAAAGCCATTTTTATTTTAAAAGAGTAACCGTGGAGTTTCTTGCCGGGTCTTCTCTATAGGAAACGGCCAATTGGAACCGTGCACCTAGCTTCTGACGTTTCATAAGTGCCCTGAGTAGGCTTAAGTATGTGAAATAAAAATATTTTTGATTTGATTTGATTTGACGTAAGTATGTTTCCATATTTTCAATATTGTCCTGTACCTAGCTAGATATTAATAGATCTTACAACAAAGTACAAATTCGTACGGTGAACCATCAACCAGCATCTCTCGGTAGAGAGTAGTATATTCCTTGACCAGCATCAACCAATGATGTAAAGGCTCTTAAACACTCACGCGATATCGCGGACGCGATAGACACCGACAAGCACAATTTCTTTGTCGGTGCCTGTCGCGCCCGCGATATCGCGTGAGTGTGTAAGAGCCTTAATAAAAAAAATAACTGAGACGCCTGCTTTGTTTTGTTTAGGTTTTGGGACGTCTGAAAAAGGGCGTTGTTTTTCCAAACTCCAGAGTTTAAAAGATTGTCGGTTCGAGTCTGATCACACAGTCAGGATCGCGAACATTGGTTTTTCATTACAAATCGCGATCGACTCGATCCGATTTAACAATCCGTTCTGAAGACTGGAATCAATGGGATGAATTGTATTAGTAGATTGCATCATGGGTGCGTGCAAACAGAACATAATATATATTGTAAGTATCTTACATAATGGTTATGTTAGATTTACACTAATAATGCTGAAATTAATTAATACCGGCCGGCATTAATTAATTTCAGCATTATTAGTGTAAATCTATTCACTAATTAGATCTGGTGTGCGATGGTTTCACTGATAGATTGAACAATATACCTAACTGGTCAATTATTTGCCACAAATTCAGGCTCGTGCAAACTGGCGCGATATCGCGGGCGCGGCAATGGTCGCAAGCCTGTCGTGCCCGCGATACCGCGCTAGTCTGCACGAGCCTTTCATAGCATATAGCGGTATACTTAAGGTCCAAGATGACCAAGATCCCAAGGCCCCCAGACGTTATTAATTTTTTGAGTAACAATTGTGTGGGATAGAGTAATGTTAGTACGCATACCTGCTAGCTTGGGCCCGCGACCGATTTACAGGTCTACTCCGAAGCGTTAATCCGAAGTATCGGCCGAATGTTCGACCGTTTTATAACTTCCATAGTTTCCTTTTTTTGACTTTGAATCCTTACCCGACTTAAAGTCACATTTTTGACTTTGGCTTATCTCTTTGACTGTCGTTTTTTTTTTCTTTCGCCGTAGTCAGCCATAGTTAGCCGTAGTTAAGCAACGACCGAACATTCGGCTGATGTTTCTGATTTATGTTCGGAGTAGACCCCCTGGTATCGGGTACTTACTGAAGTTACGTAAAAACATTACTTACTTACTTTTCTTAAATCCTGGGAAGAAGAAGTACGTATTGATTTTTATGTATGTTTTACAGAATATTGTTAAAAATTACTAATCAACACTTCAGACGCTTCAAAACTAGCAAAAAAATAACGTCATCGTACTTATAGTCTGATTCTTAATTTTTACGAGTAGGTATATGATACTCAGGGAACTGTTTCAATACTTTTTGTAAGCAGCCGGACCGATCGTAGGGGCCAAACATCCCCCAGACACGATTATAAGGTCGCTGTGAGTAACTGAGTATGAGCTCGAGCGTGATAAGTATACTCCATTTGAAATAAGATTAGACATTTAACAGGTTGCGCCACAACACCCTGTCCTCCGCCATCCGCATCCAGTCTGCCCCAGCCACCTTTTTAAGGTCGTCGGGTTATAAAATATTATTGAAAGATTTCCTTTAGACTATTTACAACTTAAGTTTAATGAAGCTGTGTTACAACTAACAAAGCCATCTATACTCCGTTCGAAATAAGATTAGACATTCAAATAAACCTTGTTTACAGTCCGTTCAACCGATTTTGATTTCTATTCCGTATGCATAAGGATGGCATTGAAAGCAAAAACGTGGTTACAATACCAACTCTTTATTACAGCTGTTGCTATTGCGTTGGTGGCATGACCAATCATGCCACCAACGCAATATAAGTCAAAATCGATTGAACGGACTGTAAAAAAGGTTTATTTGAATGTCTAATCTTATTTCGAACGGAGTATAGATGGCTTTGTAAGTTGTAACACAGCTTCATTAAACTTAAGTTGTAAATGGTCTAAAGGAAATCTTTCAATAATATTTTATAACCCGACGACCTTAAAAAGGTGGCTGGGGCAGACTGGATGCGGATGGCGGAGGACAGAGTGTTGTGGCGCAACCTGGGGGAGGCCTATCAGCAGCAGACTGCTATAGACTGAGTTGATTGTTGATTGATTTTATAAAGGTACAATAAAATACGAATACAATAAAACTCTTAATGAAAACTTTCAACATACAGTTGTAGACTTGAGGACGAAAGTTTTTTAATGCATAAGTATTTAGAAAATCAATGCTAATAAGTAATTGATTGGCATTTTTATTTTACAAGAATTCAAGAAATGTGTACTGTGAAAATTTTAAAAGAATTTGTGAAAATATTAAGTACTTACTTATTAACTACTCTATCCCACACCTGAACAACATTTTGTTATTCAGGAAATATGTAACGCCTCGGGCCCTGGGATCTTCATGTAATAGGTACTTATAATAAGTGTTATGAATATTTCTGCACATAACGTTTAATATGAACAAAAGTAGGTGAAACGAAATGAAATTAAATTGTTTATTCTGTGTCTCAGAATCACTTTTATACGTCATATAGGTATTTTTTTATAATTATGCTAGATGGAGTAGACATTTCCTATCTGCCTAACCCTGAGAAGGAATGGCGAAACAAACTCAGGGGTCAAACAGAAAATAAATTAAGTTAATTTAGGTTTTGCAGAAAATCAACTAAGTTTGTTTCCAGCGGTGTAAGCTGGATAAACCTATCAAAATGTAGCAGCCGTAGGGATAAAAGATAGGTAGGTTACCTATCTCCCGGTTTTCATACTTCAGTCAATTTCTTTTTTCCCAACGTCCATTTTACTTTTCATTTATATTTGCTACGCAGCGGTTCAATTCCGTTGCTCATAAAAAGTTACGAAGCAATATCATTTGTATAAAGGTTACAATTGCACCTAAATACGGCAATATTGGGTAGAACAATAAGAGTACATAATTATAATAAATTAACAGGCTGTTAGTGCCTTAACGCTTCGGTTCTGCGCGTTGTTGACATTCTCCCCTTTGAGTCCCAAATTCTTACGGCATCCTTGGCTTTTGGTAAAGTAAAGGCGACTGTTATTAGTGGCTAGTGTACTACGGAGCGTTAGTGGTAAGTCCTATTTGTTTGTGGGGTTGAAAAAATTACGAAGTGTCACGTTATAGAGTTATTAAGTTATTATTAATTTGAATCGGTAATAATAAATACAAACATTTCTTTGTTTCTCTTTGAACATGTATCATTCTGTAATTATCATGGACGGGCTGTTTGACCCGCACCGTCGTCCTTTTTGTACTTTTTTAACCGACTTCCAAAAAGGAGGAGGTTATATATTTGGCTGTGTTTATTTTTTTTTTTTTTTTTATGTTTGTTCACCTATATCTCCGTTAATAATGAACTGATTTCGAAAATATAATTTGTTTGTTTGTAAGGGTATGCTCCCGAGGTGGTCCCATTGCCACCAAATCAGAATCTGATGAGGGGATCTCATGGAAATCGAGGGAAACCCTCGAATTTTATAGGCAAACATATAGCGATTTGGGTATTTTTTATAGTAACTCGAGCATTTGCTCCCGAAAATCACCATTTGGTGAAGTGGAACTGATGATGGAGACCACAGATGGCCACTGGAACAACATAATAATAAGTATTTAACGGGTTGCGATTCGATTAGGTACTTTAATATGGTTGCTAAGCAATTTATGCTCGTCACAATGCATAATTATGGTGAGCGGCAGTTCTCTGGGTCTTACCAGGAGAACTCCTCAACAATTAACGTCCCAGCATCGAGAAAAGCAATATTTTGTAAAAGGTGATGAGCAGTTGACTTAAGGCTATTGTAACTTAGATAAATTAAAAAATGACCCACTAAAAAGTGAAAAATAAAAACTTTTTGTAAAAAAAATAACCGACTTCCAAAAAAGCACTACAAAGTGAAAAATAACTTTAATTTCGGAAGTCGGTGGCAAAAAACTAAAATACAGATCCAAAGACACCGACTTCCGAAATTAAAGTAATTTTTCACTTTGTAGTGTTTTTTTGGAAGTCGGTTTGTTTTTTTTACAATAAGTTTTTTTAGTTATTATCTACAAAGTACCTCACAATGTCTTACGAGTATACCTAAGTTTAAACAACAGCAACATAGTTATGTTGTAGCCTTAGAGATATTTCGTTAGTATTAAGATTACTTAAGTGTTTCTATATCCAGACAAACCTATTGAGGTTTTTGTGATGTTTCTGTTTATATTTTGTTAACCGACTTCCAAAAAGGAGGAGTTTATATGTTCGGCTGTATGCTTGTTTTTTTTTTTTATGTTTGTTCACCGATTTCTCCGTCAATTATGGACCGATTTTGAAAATTCTTTTTGTGTGAAAAGTGGTCCCATTGCCACCAAATTAGAATCTGATAAGGTGATCCCATGGAAATCGAGGGCAACCCTCAAATTTTATAGGCAAACCCATAGCGATTTGGATATTTTTAAAGTAACACGTGCATTTGCATTCGGAAAGCATCATTTGGTGAAGTGGAAATGATGATGGAGACCACAGATACCCACCTGAACAACATAATAATAAGTATTTAAAGGGTTGCGATTCGACCGATGGTACCTACTTTAATAGGTATGGTTGCTATGCAATTTATGCTCGTCACAATGCTTATGGTGAGTGGCAGTTCTCCTGGTTCTTACCAGGAGAACTCCTCAACAATTAACGTCCCAGAATCGGGAAAAGCATTATTTTGTAAAAGGCTGTTAACATTAGGCTATTGCAACTTAGATAAATTAAAAACTGACCCACTAAATGACCGTGTATGACCAGATGTATAAACGTAGGCTAAGCAAAAGGAGTTTGTAAGGAGCGTAGCAAGTGGCGTTCTATAGTTTCTGCCTACCCATGGGAAGGAGGCGTGAGTTTATGTATGTATGTATGTATGACCCACTAAAAAGTGAGAAATAAAATAACTTTTTACAAAAATAAACTATCAGCTTCCAAAAAAAAAACACTACAAAGTGAAAAATAACGTTAATTTCCGAAGTCGGTGGCAAAAAACTAAAATACAGATCCAAAGACACCGACTTCCGAAATAAAAGTTATTATTCACTTTGTAGTGTTTCTTTGGAAGTCGGTTATTTATTTTTGTAAAAAGGTTTTTTTTAGTTATTATCTACTAAGTACCTCACAATGTCTTATAAGTGTATACAACAGCAACATAGTTATGTTGTAGCCTTAGATATATTTCGTTAGTATTAAGATTACTTAAAAGATTTTCTATTATATATCCGAACAAACCTATTGAGGTTTTTGTGATGTTTCTGTTTATATTTTGTTTTGTCCCTTAATTAATAAACAATAAAAAATACTATATAATGGATTTTACAACTTCTTTACGTAATCTTATACTGCGTCGACGTCGGTCTTAACTGTGTGTGTTGCAACGATTTTCAAAAAAATCCAGATCAGAAGTTATTGTGAAAAGATTGTGAAATTAGTCGTTAAAGCGTGAAAAGGTGACTGATAGACAGATCTCTGTCTATCTGCTATCTTTCCACGCTTTACGCTTTACTATACTTAGCATTTATAATATTAATATTTTAGTATTTATAATAATATTTTCCCTATTTAATAAAGGTACCTACTATTACTTACCACTTATATTTCTTTTTACAGATGAACCCAATGCAACAAAGTAGTCATAATTTCCACACTCAGAGCCGTCGCACAGACACCACCACCAACAAAAATTTTATCTTTCTGTCCTATTTTGACTGACGGCGTCCTATCTACCTGCCGATTAACGTGGATGATTAAAACTAACAAGTCCCAAGTGACGACTCTGAGTACCGGCACAAGTCACCCAGAGGGCAATAATTAAATTATGTTAAGTGTCACCTTCTGGAATTCCGCCAAAGAGCAAGTAAAGATATCCAATCGTAGAGAGATAGATATTAGTATAGTGTTACTGAAGTAGGAATACTTAAAATAGTCGTTCGTAATCGTTTAAAATAGTCGCATACACCTTTTTGAAAAATGTTAGGGCATTATAGTAGAAAGCCGTCCACTGCTGGATGATGAAACTTTGTACGTTCCTTTTTGTTTATGTGAGTTTATCTGTATACTCCACAGTAATCTGTGGTATTATCTATTATTATTATTATTCATTTATTCTCTCCAAGTTACATGACTCATATTATACAATATTCAATACAATAAACACACAACAGACAACACATAACATTACAATACAATACAAAATAACCATAACACTATCAAAACTTACCGCGACGACTGTAGGTGACGTGCAAGTCACTGCAGTGTCTCATGTATGGACAGTCGAGCCTGTCCGCTATCATCATTAGCACGCTGTTGGGGCTGCCGCGCACCCTGCGCACCAGAGACGTGCTCCGTTTACGCATCGTTGCATAGAAGCAGTCGACGCTAGCTTCGGCAAACATGCCCGAGGCACTACAGTGTCGCGGCAGCCCCATCAGCGCTCTGAAAGCGTTGTTATATTGGACACGGAGGGCTTCGTATGCTTTTTGGGTGTGATTCACCCACAGGCTACACGTGTACATTGAGGTACAATAAGCTCTAAAAAGGGTTTGCTTGACCGACTTGGAACAGCGTGCAAACCTGCGGGCTATCATATTAGCTCTAATTGACAAAGCCCTCCGCTCCCTCTCAATGTCAGTATCGTCCCTGAGACCGGCAGTAACTAAATGCCCTAGGTATTTAAAGTGATCCACTTTTACCAAGGGAACCCTGCACAGTTTGATCACAGGTGAGGCCGGCTCTAAATGTCCTATATCAGTTCCACCCGGAACTGATATAGGACATTTAGAGCCGGCCTCAAAAACCATAAACTGACTTTTCGACACATTATATTTTAGAACGTGTTCTTCAGCGTATGCCTCACAAATCTGCAACAATGTTCTAATGCCACAAACCGATGCGCTCAGCAGCACCATGTCGTCCGCATAGCTGATCTATGCTATGAATTTTGAGGGTTCTTGGCGGGAAAGTCAAGTGACATGTTTAGCGATTTTGTTTTATTTTCAAAAATTTGTGTGAGTGTAGGCGTGGTGTAGGCAAATCTCAAAGATCATCATGCATTAAATATATAATTCATTTCATCAATATTTAAACAAAGTTTGTAACTAAATACCTATAGAGTTGGCTAAAAGGTCCCAGCAACCAGGCCATTAATAAAAATAAAAAATAATAATATGAATTTTGAACTGAGATTTTGAAATAACGTTTGACGTTGTGTTTTTCTGTGGTTTTGCTCTTTTACTCGTGTTTTCAATTAATTACTTAAGCAAATCTATCGAAAATGCACGCGAACAAGGAAGAAGCTGATAGAGGTATTGTTTATTGCAATAGAGTTCGCCTCGGGAATTGGTATGAAGCCGCTACATTGGAGGAGGTGAATTTGCACTTACATAACCTCTATACAATGGTTAACTGAACATTATGCACATTATGAACACTGCACATTATGAAAGTAGTTCAGGATCATTTACTGAATCGATTTCTGTGTTCTATAAATGTCGGATCGTCACGATTTTACTCTAATAGATTCGGTCATCATGTGGGCAGAAGTTGGGTTTCGTGCAATGAAAACACACTGGGTGCGATACACAGCGTTTATTGAAATCACAAATTGACACAATCACTACAAATGATAATAACTTTACACTTTAATAACTTTAGGTAAGTATTACAATCAACTAGGAATTATGACCTTTGCCCTGTATTGAGACAATAACAGATTCGATATGATGATGCAACAAAACGTAGGACAGTTTCGAAGCGTCTTCACAGCTCGATCACCAGGATAAGAATGCCCGACTTGGCGCGTTCTCTTTAACCTCGTAACCGACCGGAAACACCCCGACTCTGTCATAGCGCGCCAATTCTAGTCTTTTTAGTTGCCACTAGGTGGCGCGCCTCGTCTTGTTGTAAACATTTTGCCGGGTGCGACATACATATTAGTAAAAAATCAGTGTATGTATTATGATTACAACATATATTCGAATTTGGGTGTACAGTGGTGTGCGTTAATTCCGGGACATGAGTATTTAACAGATTATTTTGACTCGCGAGCAATAAACTGGAATCACTTCATCGCGCGTTGCTCAAGATAATTTTTTACAATTTCTATGCAATGAGCTGCGGATTGTGGTATATCACCTGGAAGTTAATTTTGTTAGCTTTCAAATTATATCAAAAAGATTTAAAATTAATTAAAATGTCTACCTAAATTTAGAGAATTATTGCAATAGGTCGAAGTTGTGAACGTCTAAGGCGCTGCGCAAACGTAGACACTTTTTGTTGCCGACACGGCACACCATCACAGGGAACCGTAGTTGCTGTGTCATGTAGCGGTGGATGATTTCATACTAGTTCTATAGAAATCAAATATTCATCGGTAGCTTGTATTTGACACAAGACACAAAAGTGTCCACGTTTGCGCCCTGCCTAAATTAATAGGAAGGACCTAATATGAAAAGATATTTTTTTTATTTACAATTTATGTTATTTACCCCTTACATATTTTGTGTTACCCCCACTGGCCCTATGACGGGTAAACAGTTTTTCATTGACCGAAGGAGTTTCCTGATGGAATCCTGTGGGATTTCCTGCCACTTTTCGACTAAAGCAGTTTTCAGGTCTTCTATTGACGCCGGAGCTGGACATCTTCCTCGTACCTGCCTTTTTAGCTCGTCCCATATATATTTAAGTCAGGGCTGAGGGCTGGCCAGTCTAGTGTGGGAATCCCGACTTCTACAAGGTACTGAGTCACTGCAGCGGTGTGGCAGCGGGCATTATCGTGCATTAGCAAGAAATCTTCGCCAATAAACCCGTAAGGGACCCGTAGGGGAGCATATGGCCTAGCAGAATGTCGTTGATGTATCTTTCTACGGTTAGCCCCCCCTCCCCGACCTCCACAGGTACGAATATCAATCCGTTTTTGCTTCAATAGATATCCCCGCCCTCATCATACAGACCCACCCCCGTATGCCACTGTTTCCGCAAAACAGCATTGTGCGAATCGCTCCCCCGGACGCTAACATGCAGGCACATCCTGAATTCGTCCGAGAACAGGACTCGCCTTCATTGCTCGATATCCCAATCTAAGTGATCGCGAGAAAACTGAAGCCTGGCTTGTCGGTGGGCTGGACACAATTTAGGTCCCGTGGCTGGCCTTTTCGGGGTCAAGTTCGCTTCTTTGACTATTCCTCTCACTGTCCACTCACTTACAGCCCTCCCTCGAACTTCTCTGAGCTGCTGCTGGACGTCCACGCCGGTCAGTTATCGATTTCGGAGAGAAGAGGTGACAATAAATCGGTCATCTCTCACCGAAGTGCATCGCGGTCGTCCAGATCCTGGTCTCCGAACTAAGTTTCCAGTCTCCCTAAACCTCATGTATACCTTCGAGACACAAAACTGGCTCAAATGAAGCTGTCGAGCGATAGTTCGCTGTGACAATCCTTGCCGGATTCGGATGACGACCTGAGCGGCTTCTATAGGTGTGGTTTCCATTTTCTTTTAGCTTCAGTATTCCCAGTGACGTGAAACATTGGACTGATGATCAATTTTCATAAACGCCTCTTTTTTAAAAAGCGGCTTCCTTGCTACAGCGCTTGCGTAGCACTCGGAACGGCATCCTGAAAATGATTGTTAACAGGCCAGACTGTCCTGGGTACCTATACCTATTTTCACTGGGTGGAAATAGGTATAGGTACACGTAGATAAGTTTCCTTAGGCAATTTAGCTATCTGGGCGGCTGACCTGACGGCCGGGAGCATCTCAGTCCTGCGCAAACCGCAGAGAGCGATGGCCGTCAGAGTCATCAGGGGTTATCGCACGATCTCCTACGAGGCGGCTTGTGTACTGGCCGGATCCCCGCCATGGGACCTCGAGGTGAAAGTACTCGCGTCATTGTATCGGTGGCGCGAGGAAGCGAGGGCGCGGGGCGAGTGGCTGATTCAGCGACATGTGGAGTTGCGTCGGTCACAGCTTCGCGCAGCCCTGGAGGCGGAATGGCGGGACAGGCTTTCACGCCCTACCGCCGGCCTCGCCACCATCGAGGCGGTCCGGCCAGTACTCGAACCCTGGCTCGGGAGGAGGCACGGCTCCCTGTCGTTTCGGGTGACCCAGGTGCTCTCGGGGCATGGTTGCTTCGGGAAGTACCTGTGTCGCATAAACAGGGAGCCGGACGCCCGGTGTCACCACTGCGTCGACTGCCGGGAGGACACGGCGCGGCATACGCTGGCAGAGTGTGCCGCTTGGGAGGAGCCACGCCGTGCCCTCATCTCAGGAGTAGGCAGTGACCTATCGCTGCCGGCCGTGGTCGAGTCGATGGCCGGCAGCGAGGAGTCCTGGGACGCGGTGGTGTCCTTCTGCGAAACAGTCGTGTCGCAGAAGGAGGCTGCGGAAAGGGAGCGGGAGATCTCGTCCGCTCACCCGGCCCGCAGCAGGCGCACCGGGCGTCGGCGGAGGGCCGATAACGCCCTCTTCCAGCCCCCATAAATGGGTCCAGGGACGGCGGACTTGGGGACGTCCGCCGACCCCTATCACATTGGACCCGAGGTGGCGGCGCGTAGTGTTCCACGCGCGCCCCTAGCAGACGTCGCGGGGGGGGTCAGACACCTCACCCCCCCCCCCCAGACTTGAGGTGGCCCGCAGAGGCGGGCCGGCACTAGCCGGGGATTGCGGAAGGAATAACAGATCCCAAGATCCCCGGTGTAAGTGTGGGAGGGGAACACTGGGGTGGTTTTTAGTCAGTAAGAGTCTGACGGCGGGCGGAGGACATCCATGAGGATTTTCCACCCCGTGAAAAAAAAAAAAAAAAAAGGCAATTTAGCTGTGTTTGTGTCCTTACTAACAATACTAATATAGACTATAAGTACTTTCTGTTACTAACCCATCACTAAACAACCTATGGACTGTTCATATATGTGTTCATGTCTGAAATAAAGATTTTTATTTTATTTTTATAGGGTTTCAGGACAACCCAACAATATGGTGTTTTGTTTTAAAAATTTATGTTTTTTGTTTTACGTTCCATGACATAAGGTGAATAATCTTTGGTTATGAATTATGATATTGAAAGAGGTTGACAGCTAACAAAATTGCCTTTCAAATGCTATGCCACAATCCATAGTTCATTGCATAGAAGTTGTAAAAATTTGTTTCGAGCAGCGGACGATGAAGTGATTCCAGTTTATTGCTCGCGAGTGTATATTATTGTTAAGTACCTAGTTCTTCTTCACACTAATTTATTTTTATTAAAATGCAGTATAAGCTCAACGTATTCCTCGACCAAATGAAGAAAGGCGATCTAATGCTGGCGCGGTTCCGCAAGATGACCGAGAATCTAAACACGCCGACGATTCTCACCGCGTCGTCGGGTACCATCGCGTTTGGGTCCAAAATATCTCTATACGCGCCACATGTACCAAGTAAACAAAATTTATTAATATGTGGGCGTCCAAGCAAAAAAGGTGCAACAGTTGGGTATTAAGACTAGATTCGGTATCTAGAATAGTTCTGGTACTTAGAAACATCTTATAAAGTCATTTATTATATGAACTTGTAGATAACCTTATACGCATTAATTAATAATTAAAAATCGCGAAATGCAATGTTTTCACCCAACTTTTCAAAACTGCGTCATCATCATCATCATCATCATCATTTCAGCCGAAAGACGTCCACTGCTGGACATAGGCCTCCCCTAAAGGGGTTGAAAAAAAAAAACTAACAGAACTGCGTATAACTCGGAAACTAAATGCCGCTCGAACTTGAACCCTTTTTGCTTGGACGCCCAATCATTTTATTCGTAACCCTACAACCGGTTTTACCTATTTATGAGATTTATGAGTTATATATTTTACCTAGTTATGCTTTTAGACAGTGAACTACTTAATTGTCATATATTTAATTGATTCCCGTTATAGGCACCGATCCGCTCGTTGAAGGCAAGATGGGCCTCCTCTTGGGCGGCCGTATCTCGTCCGACGACATCTTGTATTCTCAAGACCTAGAAGATGGCTGTTCTGTCGTGGGAGTCCCGTATTCGGAACCGGCACATAGAAACGCATTCATAATCACCAGCGCTGACTACTGTGATCGCACTGGCGAACTATTAAAATATAATCAAGAATTCCTTCTAAAGCTCGCATCGTCTGTTGACAAACAGGTTGTGTTGTTTTATTTGCATGACAAAATATTTATCTTAACCAAACAAAATCAGATTTATTCATGACGAACGCATTTTACCCAATCAAAATCAGCTTATCCAATAAAACAGAGGACATAGGATAACAAAACACAAAGAAAACAAAATTGCTAGGATCCGAAAAAATTTAATCTTGAAAAGAGAACCATAGATTTTGAAAGGGACGAAAATTCTATTCATGTCAATAAGCTCTGTCCTTTCTTATGTACCTGATACGCAGGTTTTTGTGAAATGTGCGTTGTGTTTCAGTCCTTATACATAAGGTATGATCCGGATCCGGTCCCAGGGTTGTGCGGCCCGTTCTCACTATACCTGAGCAAGCACTCTGTGTCCAATACCCGCTGGAGAGTGCTGCCCGTGCAGAGACCTAATATCACGAGGTTCGAACAAGAAGGGACTTTCCTTAATGTAAGTTCTACTTAAAACGTTTTTAAAATAACAAATCATAACGTTTCTGTAGAGTAAATTAATTATAATTATTTCCATTAAAATATTAAATTGGTACGCGATCCTCGGGAGTCGGAATTCAATTAACGTAACGTCTTTATTTCCAGGTCAACCAAGATGTTATTATAAATCATTGTGCTACAAACCTTAATTTAGGCATTCGTTTGGGTTGTTGGGCCATGGGCTTCTATGGAAAAGTTAGTACAAACGTCCAAAAGGTTTGTGTTTGAAATGAAAAGGTTTATTCAAAATTAAATTTATGATTTTAATGACAGGTTTGCGCTCCCTTGCTGAAGACATGCCTTGATGTTTATGGACGGGAAATGCCGAATAATATTTGGCAGATCCACACACCGATACCCACTCAAACGTAAATTACCGATATTTGATTTTTAAATTGATTTAGAATTCTTTAATCATTATAAAACAAATACATTTTTGCTTTGCACTTGTATCATGGTGTTTTACTGGTATATGGTGTTTTATTTATGTACATGGTGTTTTATTTCTTTCTCGCAATACAGTTGTGTAGGCCTCTCTGTGATCAGCCGTGGCATCGCCCGGACACTCTGCGTTCGTTATTGTCTCGTTTATTATACAGCTCGCCATCTGGAGTCTTCGAACTTATTGCGTCTACCTTCCCGTGCATGAATAAGTCATACCCTTCGTTATAAGAATTGCTCTAAAACACCACCGTCATGAATATCGTTCGGAACAGATTTTCAAGGAAATCAGGAGGATTCAGGATTATAATTCTTCGTTTTATTATGTAAGTACTGCCCGCGACTTCACTAAGAATTAAAAAAAAAAGTATCCTATGTGATAATCCAGGTTATAAACTATTGGTGTGGCAAATTTAATCCAAGTTCTTTTACCCGTTTTTGCGTGATTGAGTAACACACATCCAATATTCAAACGTATAAGCTATCACATTTATACTATTACTAGCTGCGCCCCACGGTTTCACCCGCATAAGTCTCGATTTTGTGAGAAAATCGGGATAAAAAGTATAAATATGTCCTAATCCATGTCATGGTCTATCCATGTGCCAAATTTCATCCAAATCCGTTCAGCCGTTTTAACGTGAAAGCGTAACAAACAAGCAAACAAACTCACTTTCGTATTTCTAATATTGTAGTTAGGATTAGTAGGACAATAGCTGTTACTTTACTCGACCATCTTATTTATAATCCATTTTATTTGTTAAATTAATTTGTCTCAGATCGTCCTATATTGTTATAAAAAATGCTAACGATCTGATTGAATGTGATTCAACTTCCACAATAACATGTTCTCCCTTCATTCATATAATACAAATAAGAAAATCTCATCCTATCTTAGTTTTCTATTTTAATAATTATTGGAGAACTTGTTTTAAAATACATATAATGGAATGTCTTGGCTATGCAAATAAGCACTTGATTAAGTATTGAATAATTTGAAATGTATAGTTCGGTCATGTTTCTGTGACTTCAATGAGTTTTCAAAGTGCACTCTTCCAATAATGAGCGTATTTCATTGAATTCCCAGTTCAATTGAACTGCGGGACATGTTGAAGTTTTGATAAAAAACGAACTTCGCCCATTGAGCCTTCGCCGTATTCCTTTTTATTATATATAGTTGTGAGCTTTTTCCATTTGAGAATTGAGTTTGTTATTGATCCCAAATCTTTACTTTACCCGAAAATGTTTTTTCAGCATCTTGTTTTTGTGGAACATTCTTCTTCCATTTGCCTAAATGATGAATTTGTACGTTGTAAATGCGTCTGCATTTGGGTATCGATAAAGTTTACATAGGTAACTAACTAACTATACAACGTGTAGGGCTATAGTGGCCAGTAATCATAAAAAATATGATAAAAAACTTCGTCAATAAAAATTGAAATTTTCAAGAAAACAAACTAAATAATAAAGCTCTCTCTTTCCTTCAATTCGCCTACTTTTGCACGTTATTCGTTTTAACTTCATTTATGTGGTGATGTTATGATCCGTGACCCCGTCAATTTCAGTTCAACAGTTCTTTAAGTACAAGTTGCTCCAAAGTGCTATTTTAGAAAATTATGACGTTTAATGAAATTACAGTTACGGTTGGGCGATTGACTGCTGCGCTGCGTGTCGCGAGTTCGATTCCCGCACGGAACAAATATTTGTATGACCTACAAGTAGTTGTTCCAGGTCTGGCTGTTTGTGTATGTGAGTTTAAAATGTTTGTAAACGTACCCACAATACAGGAGTAATTCCTAGTGTGGGGCAACTTTTTTTTAAAAAACAAAAAAAAAACAAAATATGTCTTCTTAAGAGGGCTATCACAATTTTTCTTGAATTTGCGCGTTTTACTCGAGTTTTGATGTGTGATTATGGTTTAGATATAGCCATAAAATAAAAAATAAAATATGCCCAAGCAAGTTTAATTATTTATCTTGGGAGCGCTTTAAATAAATATTTCAATTTATTTACATAAATCAGTAAAAACCTTGTCTCTGTAAAGGATGTTTCATAAAATTTTACTTTTGGGTATCTTTTGATGCTTTTTTACACCGAAGATAACGTAATTTAAGAAATTATAAAAATGTCCATGTGTACTACTGTATTTTATACTTGGGAGCGCTTTAATCAATTTATTATATTTCGTACAGTAATTCACCAAAAATAATTCTGTAAAACAGAGTTACTGACCATTTTTCATCCGAAGTTTTATTTTTTATCTACGAATATAAAATCCAAATTCAAACAAAAACTATTTAATAACTATGTTAACTATGTTACCTTGCTCGAAAAAAATAAAATAGGCGAAATAAGCTATATTTTCGAGAGCGCAAAAGTGATGAAACTATTAACGGGTGCTGAGACTGACACGAATGGTTTATCACCACGAAATCTGTACTTTTATAGTTACACAGACTTATTGTTTCGATTATTTCACGCTTTCTCACAATTAGATAAGAAATTGACGAAAAACGTTTTTTTTTGTGATAGCACCCTTAAAAAGAAAACGCGAAACCGTGTAGGTGTCTTAAATTAATGTCGCCACGCTGTATGTACCTACCATTCTGTGCAAATGGTATTACTTACTTATGATTCTCAAGAAAATCAGTTTAGCATTTCTCACTCCTCATATTTTTTGTAAAGGATAAACACGTCTTCGCTAAGGATATAAAAATTGGAAGGGTATCTATAAAATAGGCTTATCGGAGAGCGTCGAGCGATATTTTTGTACATTATCCCATCCACATGTCATTTGAATAAGTTACGAGTAGGTTTAGTCCGTCTTATTTATTTTGAAGTAGTTTTGTATATCCTAAACATTTTCACTCGGATTTATTAAATTGTTCGGGTCCAATAGTAAGCTCTTGGGTTGGTCCATTCTTATATTATAAAGTTTCAATATTGCTTATTTTGTTTTCTTTATGAAATCTTCGATATTTTTTTGTTTTCTCTCATACAAAATTAAACTTCACAACTTCAGTAGGGTTCTGTATGAAGGTTCTGCGGTGAAGGTGTCATGCACAAGTTCATTTAGTTTACTCGAGCAGAATGTTTGAGGTATTATGAAAATTTAATTAGTCTACCTCCACCCCGGTGCTGTAAGTTTACGCATGTGGAATTCGTAATGAACAAATGGGATAATAATATGTACACGATATGAAACGCTATACCTACTTAATAATAACGAATAACTTCAGTACTTAATAGAGTTTCATCATTTCATGTACCTACTTACTTTTGAAATCTTGACTAGCCACAGTCTCGTCGCAGATATCTAGCGCTGTGAAAAGGCAAAGGGGGAACTAATCTCTTTTAAGAGCGGCACTGCGTCGTACGAGCCCAGTCCGGACAGGTCAGTCAGGTGGGATGCGAGGATGCGAGGCACGTAGCTACCTACCCCGTGCGACTGTTGCGCCGTTGGCTAGTACACATGCCCTTTGTGACGCGCCGCGCTCTCGGGTGTCCCCTCGGGACGTACAATCGAGTCGTTTGAGTGGCCTGCCTCCTATTTCGTATCAGTGATAATGGTATTAGTTCGCCACGGAGCGAGAGGCTCTCGGAGACGATGTTTTTGTCAACTTGATATCTTTTGAAAACACGCACGATAACATTATATTAATACGTGAAGCGAAAACTTTGTACCCCTTTTTACGAAAATTACACGAACGGAGGAGTATGAAATTTGGCACAGTGAGGCTGCGTTTAGACGACACGCGCCCGCTGCGCACTCGCCACGCGCCCGCTCCGCGCCCGCATAGCACCCGCCCCGCGACCGCCCCGCTCGCTTTGAAATTTGTTGTATATAATTTGAGTCTTATGACACATCAATTATTGATCGACTTCGATAAATGCAATATGAGATCTATTATAGATCTCATATTCCATTTATCGAAGTCGACCCACACACGCCCCGCGCCCGATCCGCGCCCGCCTCGTGACCGCCCCGCGCCCACCTCGCGCCCGCCCCGCGCTCACCACTGCGCTGCACACGCCTTGTGCCCGCACTTCGGCTAGTGGCGTATTGACTGTGATCAAGAGCGTTTTTTGATTAAATAATAAGTAGTATAAGCGGATGCGAGGCGGGCGCGGAGTTCAGTGTTTATTTTGTTGTGTTTGAGTCGCTAAATAAAATACGTTAGAGCTGTGCAAAAGTGGCGTGTAATATGCCTATGTGTGATCCTGATCTCGAGCAAACCAGTGCAAGAGGGGCTGATTGTACCTGCCTAACAGACTCTCGTCCAAGCTAATCGGTGAGACCTTTCCATATTCTTTAGGGAACTGCTGAAGCACGGCGCTTGAATTATATACCGTGTGTGTCAATTATAATAATATTATGAGCAGTGCAGTGCTATGCTAGTGCTCCGAAATTGTTACCACTCAAGACTCTGGAATCAGCAACGTGTAATACAGCATAGCAGTGACACCGTCAAGAACAGAGGACCTGAGCCAACCTGGTGGCGAAGCTATTAAAAGATGCCCCTCCCATAGATAAATATCACCCGTCTCTCCACTATTCCAATGCTTATTTTAGGATGCATATCCGGTAGGCTCTAATAATCCTACCATATCCCATGGGCACGTCTTCCCTACCATTATCGCGCCCCCCGGTCTACTCTTTGATGCACAATGGTCTCTTTAGTCCCATGAAACATGAGGCTTCAGGGACTAGGGTGAATCCTTGGGTTCATTCGAGCAATCGAGTCTGGTTCAACCATGTTGGGGTCGGTGCATTTCATTCATTCATTCATTCATAAGCGGGTGCGAGGCGGGCACGTCGCGTGCGTGGAGTTTGCGCGTGGTGTACGAGGGTGGGGCGAGCAAAACGCGTGTACGGGGCGTGCGCGTGGTCGGCACGGGTTATCTGAACACGGCCTTAGCGTTTATATGGAGGAGGAGTGCAGAAAGCTAATATTTTTGTATTATTTGTATTATAATTTATTTAAAATTAAATTAATAAAAAACATTACACACACTACGTTGCATTTGACACACACACACAAATAGTACCATGGGCCTCATGATTTGAAGATAAGTGACAGAAGTGACAGCTTGACCACGGAATAAGTAAGTACTCTCGTGGGATTAGTACGTATGTACTTTATAGATTGTAAGTAGAGAAGGGTCGAATTTCGACCAGTGGGCGACCACTATAGTTATTCTTAATACACGGAAAAAATCAAGCTTTAGCAAACTACCGATAAGGCTTGGCTAAAAATTATACGGCTACAAATAGCCAAGACTTATTTAAAACATCCTATACAGCTTTGTTAATACAAACTAGTAACTTAAGTTAACCAAGTTCACACTCCGAACCAAGTCGCTCGGTTGTAAATAGCCATTACGTTTTTTCCGTGAATGTTATGTCTAGAGATTAACTGGGTTAATAATTTTTGTTTGTTACGTACGCGGTATAATATGAACCCGTTGTATTAATTTCTAGAAGTCTTGTAAGGAATATTCCAGATGAAGCTCATTGTAACTGGTCTCTAGATGTACATACAGACATAACTATTATATAAACGAAATACACCGGAATTTATCAAAGATTATTTCAGTTGTATCGCAGCAGCAGCGGTATCAGACCCTCGAGTATATTTACCGCTAGAAGTTATCTACCCTCCAACTGAATTATGGTTCACTACAATAACCAACCCCAAATGTAGCTGACTTATCACTTTGTTTAGGTACTTACTTGGCGCTTTGTCTTATTTTATCGTGCGTTTTGTACAAAATATTTATTCAGCCTTTAAAAGGCCGCTCTGTTATTTTTATGAATGGCAACATCGTATGAAAGTATTTATATTTATCCATTTTTTTTTATACTGAGCGAAGATAACAGTATTAACAGTTACTATTTTCCCTATAAGTGCATTATTATTATATAATTACATTATTATATAATTTTCAGGTATGATTATAAAAATAAATAAAAACTTTTTATTTTAGATATATTTGGTCCATAATATAGGTAGTGGCACGACTTAAAAACTATGTTATATTTATAAAAATTAAATCAAACGAATTATGATATCCTTTAGGTACGTGGTGAGGAGTAGCTTCCTTATGAAAATAATGTAGTCTATGAAGTAGTTGGTAGTACTTCAGAGTAACAGGTAAAGAGGCAAGATCCGAACTTTAACTTAAATACTCGCTGTGGTTACACAAACGTCTTTATCCACTATCTTTAGTAGATAATCAGTTAGCATTTAGCAAAAATGAACGCCTACTAAAGATAAAATATCGTCAATATTCACCTCCGCGGTAGTCCACTTATCTCCGCTCACTGTTCAGGCATTTTCAGCGAAATGCCGTTCATTACCGCCCACAATAGACTCGATAACAATTCTAAAAACTCGTCACAGAGAACAAAGGTTTATCATTGCGACAGAGCACTTCATGCTCGGATCGGCAGTCAGCTTCGGGCGGATTACCTACATGTAGGTGTACGTATTCCAAATCCTAAGTACCTCGCGAGCTTTTATTAAATATAGGCAGTTGGCACACGAAGACGCGTGTGGAGGATTTATGACGGAATAACAAAACTTTTGACGTTAGTTTTTAGGGTCATGTGAGACAAGACTTTGGCAATTGAATAAAGTAAAAATCTAGACTGTTGACTGTTAGTCAAGGCAGGTTCCTGCCAGGGTTGCGAGTTTGTCCGAAAGGGATATCGTGGCCCTGGCACACAGGCAACGGAAGGAACACGGGTGGGTTTTAGTCAGTAAAAGTCTGACACGCCCTCCCGCTCCGCCCAGAGCGGAGAAGTTATTTGAAAATTTCATACCCATAAAAAAAATGGATATTTCAACTTTACACGCACAATGAAGGGTTCCATAGTTGGGATGAATTTATCCCAAAAACAAACTTAACGTTGTAGTTGAAAAACATGTTCTCCCATACGTCGATAAACGCCACGGTCAAAAAGTTGCGAATTCGCTGCTGAACGAACCCTCTGAAATAGTTATGTTAAAACAAAGACCAATATTCTAGCCGTTTTTACTAAGTATTTAAGGTTTTAGATACTTAGTGTATTTGCAACTTGTGTGATTATATGTGATTATATTAGAATGGCTGATGGAATCTCAGTTCTGATAGCGTCTCGCTTCGAGTACGAAGTCGTTAGCCAATCGTGGCAATTTTTCGTCTCTAATAGTCTGTCGAAGCGGTTCAAATTTTGAAGATTTATTTCCACTAAGTTTTCGTTAAGATATCTATTGATATGAAGGAAGAAAAACTTTGCAGACATCTTATTGTTTTAGGTGCCAAATTCGACCCATTCGACGATAATTTTTCCTTATTTCAGTTGGCTTGTTTGCTGTGTTCGTGTTTGTTTGTGACATATAAATATAAAGTCAACTAATAGCACATTCAATTTAAGTTTTAAAAGCGGTGGCCAAAAATTTTACCGAATAACGAAAAACTTTCGATCGAAAATAAGCTGACTTACTGTTCTCTAAAACTTCAGTGTTTGATATAGATAACGTTAGTCAGTTAACTAAATATAAAATAATTGTTTCAGCACAAAACTGCAAAGTTTTTGTTAGGAATCGTTGGTTGTTACAGTTGTTCGTCGTCGGTAACCTTTCCCACGTGAATAATTCATAACATCCAGTTTCACAATAACATTTTGTTTATAGTGTGGGCTTGCTGAAATCATTGGGTATTTTTAATCGACACGTGTCCAAGTTGAATGTTATTTAACTATAGATCGACAAATAATGTTTCTGTTTTTTGTTACTTGTTAAATAAAACAAGTATGATTTGAAAATAATTATTACAATTTTATTACGATTTTAAAACAGACCGATACCATTCTGTTTGCAAAATAAAATGAAACAAGCAGCTATACGAATTTAGTCTTAATTATCCTAACAGTGGTAGATAGGTACCTAAGCAAAATAATGTCAGACTAATGCTACCTTAATTTAAGAAGAAACGGAAGAACGCGACGAAACATTAAACCGGATTTTAAGTAGACACTCCTACCTAAAAAAGACGGAACATTAAAAACACAAAATTAATTTATCTCCAAGCAAAGAGATATTTTAACTTTTTCTTTTCTCAACAGAAATTTGAGCACACCCCTCGAATGAGAATTTACGAAAAACCTTCGGAATAAAATTTGAAATTACTGTATAAAAGCGATCATAATTTGCATGCAGGTGATCATCTTTAGAATAATTTCAGCCATCATTAAAACTTATGAGGCGGAAGGATCTAGCCACGTGACACAAGGAGGCTCGAGCTTTTACAGTCACCTACTTATTTAGGGAGAAAGTTACATTATCCATATTTTGATGGAGTAGGTATAATTCTCTAAAACAAAGAAAACAATAGAGTAGCCATATTCAACACGATTAAAGAGATTAAGGAAAAATATTCATCAAATGTATTGTTTTTAATTATTGAATGTTTTGTTTGTAAAATCCCTCATCAAAGGACCAACTGTAAGTAAACATCACTTTGATTTCTAAGAATTTTCCTGCTATAACTAAGATAAATGTATTCTTATTTTCTCCCCTGAAAAACGTCACAGGTAATCTCGTTGGCCTCATCATGGGCGTGTTCACTCCACTCGGCAATATTTTTAGATGTTAATAAAAGCAGGGCATTACTCAGACAAGTAATTTTTGCTCTCAACGAAAGCTTAAATGCGGCACAATATTCTTGTAGGTACTTACGCAGTCCTAAGTGAAATCGCGTCTTCACAACAGAACCTGAAAAATGTTGCTATTAGAATACAATACACAACAACGGCTTTAAATAAAATGTAAATTGCGCTCTTAGCAAATGTTATTCATAGAACAAGGGAAACTTCATTTATATTCAGTAGAATTACTGTGGAGCGTTACGCAAAACAAAGTGAGCCGGAGCGAAATTAGACAAGTCTGCGAACATTACCGTGTAGGTAGTAGGTACCTACACGGGATACACGAGCATGAGGAATGCCTTTCAACGTCACTATCAAGCTTCACAAAGTTGGCTATAGCTTTAACATAATTCTGCTCCACGCCACACACCGACAGTTTAAGCACTATTTGCGATCAAAAGGGATTTAAACATAAAGCTGATTACTTTTCAATCGTTACATCTCGCTTATCGATTTTCATCACAATTCTGAACACGTTATAGAGGAAATTATTTCCACTGCGTAGTCGGAATACTCTATTTGCAATTTGTTTACACGTAGTATCTGTTGCTATATTACAGGCATCTACCATTCAAACGATCTCATCCAATATTAATTTGGTGAAATTGTGAACTGTAGCTGAAGCGTCGACATTACAGCGCTAGGATTGAGCAAGATTGCCGACAGTTTTTCCGATCATTATTTCCCCTGAGTGCCGTCGTAAACATCGGGCGATTGTTTTGTTATATTGAATGCATGGGTTTCTTAATCTCTTATTTGCATAAACACACAAACTTTATTAAAAATATTTGATGTGAATTATTTATAGTGTTTTTGTAACAAAATACATTTCTGCATAATTAACGTTAAAGTTGCTAGTTCGCAATTAGTTTATTTTCGCGAACGTTATTCAATGGTATGGCTCAGTTTCAAAATATTTGCATTAGGCTCTGTATGCGGGAAGAGAGCAGAGCCTCTGGCAAACAGCGGACTGCTACAATCTTATGTGGTAGGGCTGTATCGTGCATACTAAATACCCCAATAATTTTGATCTCTTGATTCCTTGGTAATTATAGCGTGTATCGGAAATGTGTGGTCATGTTTAAGGGTGTGGTACAGAGAGACGGAGCGAAAAAATATCAGCTGTCCCACCCATTAAAATATGACCACATATTTCTGACACGCTGTATTATGTACTAACAAATCTACCAAGAATCATAATTAGGACTTCTATTACTGATTGTAACTAATATTATAACTAAAACGCGCTGGTAAATTACACACAGATTACTTCAAAACGGAATCGTAAATTAAGGGCACACAGATGACTTCAAAACGGAATCGTAAATTAAGGGTGAGATACAGAGAGACTATCAAACTGAACATCGTAATCGCGAAAAAATTATCAGCTGTACCATTCATTAAATATGACCACACATTTCTGACACGCTGTATTATGTACTAACAAATCTACCTAGAATCACAATTAGGACTTTTAGTACTGATCGTAACTAATATTATAACTAAAACGCGCTGGTAAATTACACACAGTTTACTTCACAACCGAATAGTAAAAGTCGTGAAAGACCAAGAGAACTCACAAGTGTCCAATCTGACAGTAATACTTACTAGAATTTAGAATGTGAATATAGAATGAGTTCGATTCGCAACAACTTCCATGATATTATGTAGAGTTAAAATATATTTTTTCTAATTAAAACTATGGTATTTAGGGTAGTGTGTGGGTATTTATAGTTAGGTAGCCTCTGTTGCGTTAAATCTGTCGGTTTTATTAACTGACTAACGGACTACCTACGTAAAGCCGTAGGTGTCACCCCTACATCTACTGCAAATATCGAACGTCTTGTCGGATGTTATTAGCTGCGTGCGTAGCTCAAAACATTGCCTCCAAGTTTCCCAATATCAACGATATTATTCGTTTCCGCGCCTTTTATGCAAATTGATTTTGAACTCGTGAATACAAGTCAGGTTTTCATTATAAACAAGTAAACTTTTCAGACACGTACAAAATTATATTTACGAAAATGTTCTTACATATTGTAAAATGTCATCGCAATATTAATTATAAGCATTTCTTGGTCACTTTTACAACTTTTCTCTTGTTTATCTAGAGTTTTCGGGACCAATTAAGTGTGAGACACCATACAGTTCTTAGAAAAACTTATTTACTCGGCCTTCGGCTCTTGAATATACAAATAAGTGTCAAAGAAAATCTGGGACGAGCCTACTAAGTAAGAAAAACAGATGAAAATACTTTAGTTGAGGTAAACTGTAATAAATATTTTCCACTCGACAAACAAGCTCGGGGGTACGCTACATTAAATAATATCGACATATCCAAGCCAATTTCGTACTTTCCGCTAAGCTTATTTCAGACTTCCTCACGCAAACATTCCCCCATGCGAAAATAGATTCAATTTGCATTTTAGGGTTATAAGACGAGCAATAACACATTTCCAATTTTTGAATATTACCATACGTTATTTAGCAAATGGGTTTTGATGGCAGTAATTAAATATTGTTGTTATAGTCACCTCTTGAATATTGTTGTTAAGTGTTATAGTCACCTCTTGAATATTGTTGTGAAGTGTTATAGGCACCTCTTGAATATTGTTGTGAAGTATTATAGTCATGTCTTGAATATTGGTGTTAAGTGTTATGGTCACCTCTTGAATATTGTTGTGAAGTCTCGACTTGTCGCGCGACGCGACACGGCACAAAGGCCCCGCGTGTCGCGGGACGAGCGGTGCCTTTGTGTCGCGTCGCGTCGCGCGACATGTCGCCCCGGTATGTAGAAGCCTTTATAGTCACCTCTTGAATATTGTTGTGAAGTGTTATAGGCACCTCTTGAACATTTTTGTTAAGTGTTATAGTCACCTCTTGAATTCAGCACATTGCTTTAATTTTTCATTACGTTCGATTGCTACGTTCATAAATGTAAAGCGTATAAATCCGTTTTACAACACAGCTTAACTTTCATGGAACATGGAGTAACAGCTGTAAAATTCGGAAAATTTAAATTGTGTACACGACCGTTTGGATCGATTGAATTTAAACAAATACGTGACGTCATTGCAACGATTTACGGCACGTTCGGGTGACGAGCGCGGCGTGATGAATGTCAGTCAGCAGCCAGGCTCCCTA
The DNA here is from genome assembly GCA_948098905.1 of Tiliacea aurago. Classification (NCBI taxonomy): domain Eukaryota; kingdom Metazoa; phylum Arthropoda; class Insecta; order Lepidoptera; family Noctuidae; genus Tiliacea; species Tiliacea aurago. Next base: position 14,751,491 of record OX402577.1, read on the forward strand.
TACGTGTGTGACACTCGTAAATTATACATGTTGCTGCCAAACATTGCCGAACCGTGTACATACAGAACAAAGGAAGGGGGTTAGTAATTTATTGTAGGCTTCGAAAAGGAATTGTATGAAACCTTGGCTGGCTGTCAGCCGCTTCTTGACGCCCATTTGTTTCTCGTCTACGTCGGGACACCGCTGATTTACTTATCGCAAAGATCACTATCTTTAATTAGGTATACTTAACCTAAGTTTCATAATTAAGAGTTATTTATTCTGTTTAGCTCTCTATTTTTTTAAGAATAGCCTTTCTCAGCAAAGGTCTTACCTACCACACTAAGAGCTTTCCAAAATATTTAACAACCTGCAAATAAGTAACACCGTGCTGCATCTATCTATACGTACTCCTGTACGTAAGTACCTACCTGTTCACTAAAACGCTGTGCAGAGGATCATTTCATTGCTCCATCCTCCCCACTCAGTGGGGAGCTGTGTAAAAAATAATTAATAAGATCGCTAGCTGAGGGGAAATAGAGGAAAAAAGCGCGCCTAAATCTTATATAGAAACGCCAGTTTCAGCTTACAAACACCCTCAGGCATCGCTTGACATGGAAAATTACAATGATTAAATTAACAGTGTGTTTATTTACTTGGACTTGGTCATGTTGGACGAAGATATAATATTCTTTATTTTAGTATTGCATGCAATGGGGTAATTTTGATGGACCTCTGCCCTATGCTTAGTGGCCATATATCATAATGGTTCTGTAATGTAGCATCATGCGCGTTATGTAATAAAACCAAATGCTCGCCGCGGGTGGCATCGTAATATTGTTATAATATAAGTAGTGGTTTGTTTCACGGACATTCTTCAAATATATCAGCATCTTTCACCCAAAAAATGTAATTTATTCAGGAAACTTAACATTTCAGGCTGCTAATTACAGAAGGTACAAAAGTTAATAAAGCTTTTCTGTATTTTCAGAATTGTCAATATGAATAATGTCAGAAAACAAAACAGGTATTTTATGAAGTAGGTATTATTTTACTGTTTTTCTTTTCATGTTGTAAGGTGGGTTTTAATTTCATTTTCGCCGAAGTGAAAACATGACTGATGTTATCAATTAAAACAGCTTGTATAATAGGCAATTATGTTTGGTAAGCGTGATTAAAAAAATGTTTTAATGGTTGTTCCTCAGGGAGGGGGAAAATAAATCTAATATTTGGTTTCCCGTAATATACGAGTAGGTACCTATTACCGTGATAGTTTGGCACATTACGGTGGTGGCAGCAGTTAAATTAATCAAGCAGCTTTGCTAAATGTCGCCATTTTGGAGACACTATTGTAATTAACTTTCACGTGAATTATGAGTACCTATGTGCGTGTTTCGTTTGCCATTGGAGTTCTATTTCAGTTTTATTATCGACGTTTTGTGGTTTTGTTCCAACTGATTGTTCCTATTTATAAATAAATAAAATAAAAACAACTAAGCAAACAATTAATTAAACAATAAAGCGAACTAAAATATCAATGAACTCCACATACATCAACGCAAAGTTGTTCATCAATACACCGTTATTTAAACTTTACACCCGAATATTAAGGCCGTAATATATCATTGTTACTAGGAAACGGAATATATAAGAACACCTAGAAACATTGTGAAATGCTAATTAGTTTAAAAATAAGATGATTTTCCGAGAAATTTAATTTTAAAGTATACAATTCCTTCAGTCTATTAATTAAATGCTAATAATGGAACATCGCTCTACTAACAAGTACTTCGTAAACCCGATCTGCTTTTTATAGTCGGCTAAGTTGGGTATAATAGTTGGGATAATGGGTCGTTGTGGTGCTCAGACGAGTTGGTAATGTGTAGGCACGAGTACGACTGAGTTGCTTGGTTTCTAGCGTGTCGTGTTTTGCCAAGTATAAACCACTTCGTTATATTCTGTCATTATGTGATTTTATTCTGATTCACACCTTTCTTCCTAAATAACTTACTGTTGAAGCTTGTGATTGATCGATCGATTTTTCTCTTACTTCCTTCCACGAATATTTAATGTGAGGTTGTAACTTTAGGCGTGTTATGTCGCCCTGTTTATATGAACGAAGCTCCAGCGGGCCGAGCACGGGCATGTCAAGACGTTTGTGTCAATTTGTACTAGTATTTTATGACAAAACAGTTTTATCGCTCAAACTGTGATAAAATGTGTGACTCAGGTCATGGCACAGTAGGCCGTGCTCGCCCCGCAGTTGTAATAGACGTGTATTTGTATCACAGCACAGAACCCAAGCGACAGCGGAAGAATATACGTATAATAATCACACGGGATAATAATCTCATTCAGACTAAAAATCCTCAAGTTTTCCTTGAACCATCGACCAGTGCTCTAGACCAAAATAGTGTTGTCCTTTATATCTAACAGTAGAATCCATAAATAAGTAGTTGGTTCGCCACATAATTAATTATTACTATCTATCAATTTGCTGATCAATAGTATTGAAGACTATAATAAAATTATCAATATAGGTAAATAAAAATGAAATGCTGTTCGTTGATTTGCGCATCACTTGAGGACGGCTGTACCGATCTGGCTATTTCTGTTTTAAAATGTTCTTAAGTAATAGTCCGAATTAGGTATTTATAGAAAGTTGAAAAGAAGACTAGGAAATTGGAAAAACTGAAAGTGCTTTTTGCTATTGGATTTTTATATGAACTCAAGATCATATTTTTTTTTTACAGGACAACGTGTGTCGGGTCCGCTTATAGTTAAATAAATCAAATAATTTATTTGCTTGATTATGGGTACATGAGGTGATGCATACAAAAAACGTTCTTTAAACCATATCCTACCTAAACAGGTGTGCAAATATCAACTAGGTATACCTAATAGAAATATTTCTTACATTATTGATATACAATACTAGTTTTAGTTTATGCGAAACCCGAAACATGTGTCGTATTTTTATGTAAAGTACAAAATTTCAAAACTGTATCATGAAAAATCACTGGTTGTTATGTTACCGGGTTGTCCGTACAAAAACATGCTAACGGCGCGCGCCCCCGCGCATCCAGGGTCGTCTTGCGCTCATTGATAATAATTTGGCAGTAGATACCTAACCGTACGGCGATTGTATTGTAAGTAATTAAACGGTGTTATCATTTTCCATCACACTTAAATATTTTTGGGACAAAATATAACATGGTGTAAAAATTATTGAAATCGATTCAGTTCATTATTCTGAACAAACTATATTCAGGTTTCGCATATACTAAAAATAATGTTGTATATTATACGCTGTATTATATACTTAATCTACGGGTCCACTAGTTATTTATAAAATGTATAAAGTATCCTACAAGAATATATAATATCCATATCTATCCCATATCCTGTACGGATATTGTGTAACAACTTAATTAGGTAAGTTTAACGAAGAATCCTGCAAATGATTTCCGTAACAACCCAATAAATATGTATATTGAATTCCTAAGCCCCCACATCTGGCTTTTCAGGGTTCAAGCTTAACGACCCTTATTAATCTCCGTTTAATGTATGCAAATACAGTCGGCACCAGAAATAGATTAGCAATCACGGTTCTTATCGGAATAATTGTTACTTTTTACTTAACTAATTAAACGAAACGACAGAGAAGTTATTGCATGTTGTGTTTTATGTAGGTACATACACAAACTATATTAGATAGGTACAGTTTATTTAATTACAATATAACCTTTTCAACTTGAAGAACTCTACGAAATAAATTGTTTAGATACCAGTTGTTTATTAAAGTCATTCCCAAAATAAGAATATTCATAGCCGTCATATATTTGCTTACTTATCGCTCCTGAAGGTTTTATAGGTCTCCACTTTGTGATAAAGTATTCGAATTGCCACGAAAACTCGACACGTCCATTTGAATGAAAGCTACGATACGTGGCCTGAATGAGCCCCACAGACGCGAAAGGGGAGTTGACTGATTTGAAGAAACTTTCGCAATATGTCTGCGGTAGCAACACACCTCATTATGCCTTTTCTTGGAATCTTTAATATTCAATGACTTAATTTGACTTACATTTTATTGCAAAATCAGAGGGCTTAAAATGGACGCCTTGGCAGAATCATAAGTACAATTCATATCCCGCAATTCATCTGTTTGACAGTTTTGTATGGAGTTTCGTAAAATGGTCCACAAACTACGAATTGCTATAGTGAAGTCTAATGTCAAATAGCAGCTGTCAAACAGATGAATTGCGGGATGTATGAATTGTACGCAGATCATATTATGATTCTGCCAAAGCGTTTTAGGCCCCCAGATATTTAATCGACAATTCATAACTTTCGCTACCTAAATGTATTTCTTCAATGAAGCATCAATACATAATCTCGAGGTGCACGACACGGTATCACTGTTGCTACGTGTTGTACATGTACACCCCACGTGTACAGAATTGTTCATATTATAAGGCTAACGTGCGAGACGTTGAAACGAAGGCGAGCAGACAGCACCGTCAATTTTAAACTCCATAGGTGCTCGTATTTCCTTTGAGACTCTTTCACGCCACACTATCCTTTTGAATTATTCATATTGTCGGTAAATATCTATGAAATCGAACATGGTAGTTGAAAACGATAGATGCACGAGCAAACATTAAACACATTACATTTCGCAATGTTGTGCGACGGTGTTCCACTGACGTTTGAATAGACAAAGTCGGACTCAATTTCATTAAGTGAGCAGCACGCCTCCACGCAGACAAGGACCTTAATGATAATTGTAAAACTCACAACAATAGTACAAACAAAGGGTGAGTGCGGGAAGAATGGGCACCATGAACAACCAGTTGACTGAGGGAAACCATCAATCTTGAGGAGGGACGACACAGGGGTCCACTCCGAAAACTCTTTCTACAAAAGTTTTGTAACAACCGCGTGATAAATAGCCCGAACGGTTGAAGGTGGGCGTGAGTAACTTTTATTGCGGGCTAATGAGTAAATAGTAACAGAACCTACATATTGGGTTGTTTAGACGTGTTCCCTAAAGTTTAATGACTTTGGTTTAATTTATGTAGGTGTACCTTTAGTTTAGGTATTTATTTAATTACACTTCATAATAGCCTGCTCTCGAACTAGTACGGAATTCCGCTTCGTTTAAAGATACGAGTACGTAGGCAAAATTCGTTTATTTATTATCAAGTGGTAGACCAGCTTTATCATCCATCATATTGTGACCATCTCCATGCATCACGTAGGTATTGCACGAGTACAAAAGAGACGTTCTTTCCACAACATGCTTTTTTAATTTCTGAAAACCACGGCTGTGATTAATTTAACGATTCCTCAAGACTCAATGTGAATAGCTCCACTTAGTTTTCCAAAGTAACTCACAGCAGGAAATGGATTTCAAATACAGATGTGACCTTTTCCATTTTTTATCGTCACTGAAAATAAACTACATCTTTTTTTTTTTGTAAACTGCTACCAATTCAGTTAACGGTCTGAAAATGTCGTCGCTCAATTTCGGCTACCACAGGAGTCATTACCGCACTTACCTACTTTGTAATCCTGTTTATTATTCAATAGATCGGCTCCGGTACATTTAAGGCGATATTGAGAGTAGTTACAAAGGATTATTATTCGAGGCTAGCCGTTAATAAATTCAACAGTTTAATTTCCTTTGCGGTTGATTGGATGCCGCAGGGGTTCGAGCTTGGTGCTGAATGCTCAAGAAATTGTTCCTCCATGCTACACTTTGCTTTGATAACCATTCCTACCGTGTTTCACTACTTGGGTGACTAAATACCTGTTTGGATAACGGGAATCATTTGTTATGGGGGGTAATAGGAAAATTGTTCACCTGTAGAATAGTAAATTTAGTTAACAACTAATATTTGTAGGTGTGTGTCAATGTTTTAAAAAAAGTGATTCTTGGAGATTCTTGTTTTTGTCTTCTTTTCTACCATCCCTTTAACAATGAAAACGGCAATTTCCATTTTTTTACCAAGTGACAAAGTATTCACTGCTACAGTCTGGGCGTCATCTAGCCACATTACCATTTTAAAGCTATTTTTTTTTGCTTTTCAATAGCTTATTTGAATTTCTGCTGGGTTACTTGGTGGTTTTTTCATCGTGTTTTAAAATTTCTATTAATTATTGCGTATTGAAGAAAGTCTATGCCATTTTTGTACGAGAGAAACGAACCTATTCAAGAATTTTCGGCCTAACTTTGGAACGAACCACATGTTGTAAATAAGAAAGTAGGGGAATTTATTGCTGACAATGAAAGGAAATCGATCCTCAAGGGGCATGAGTGTGTAGCCCCAAATCGAAAACCTTCAGTCACATGCTGCAAAGTCAGAGGGTTTGTGCGAATTGACAGTTGTGTAGGTTTTAGGACGCGGTTAATTTTATCACCAAGGTCGGGAATTCAATTTCCAGGTATGTGTGCCAAGTAGGTACTAAATTAGATTGAAGTTTAATCATAATAATCATAATCATTTAATCGGTTGGAAACTAAGTTTCAGTAAATCGCTGTCGGTGAGAGCTAATATGATCGCTCGCAGGACAACGTACAAAACGTTCTTTTAAGGTAGTAAAAATAACCTTATTTCGTGCATATTGCACCCAATTTTACACGTGCAAACTAGATTACACTCAAAAATCGTACAGTGGCCTTCACATTCAATATAATAATGAGTTCCGGGTATTGATAGGGCTGTTCCGCTTCTGTAGCGCAGTGGGGATGTTTGCTGATGCTCGTGTCGATTGCTTCTACGCTACGATGCGAAAAAGATACGGCTCCCTGGTACGCCGGGTGCGGGCCAGCCCCAACATTATACTGCAGTGTGTCGCGAGCAGATTGGGCTGCTTGTGTTTGAATCGCTGCTGCAAGCTTTCCACATCGGTGTTGAGCTTGTAGCAGGGATTCTCTTAACTATGGAGCAGTGTTAGGATATGAGCGTTAACACCTTACGGCATTTCATACAAACTTTCAAGCCCTTGTTTTTCGAAATGACTGAACCGTTTTTAATTAAACTTCATCGCATAAATAGGATAAGTCTAAAAAGTTAATTAAGAGCATTTTCGAAAAATTGTGTTATAGCCAAATTAGACCGATTTGAATATTTCCACAGAAACAGAGATTTCCATTTATCTGTTTTTGAATAAGACATTTCGAAAATGTTCTTTTTAGACCTTTGTATCCTGCTTATGCGTATGAAATTTCATTAAAATCGGTTCATTCATTTCGAAAAACAAGGGCTTGAAAGTTTGTATGAAATGCCACAAGGTGTAAACGCTCTTAAATGTGTCGGTTAAGTTCACTAACATAGTTATTATGAAACATTCTTACTAACACATTTGAGTCCTTTGTTAAATATAAATAAATAAATAATTCAATGCTTTCAACAAAACATACATAAATAGGTACCTACATAAGTAAAAATTCGCTATAGGTAGACACTCCGCCAAGTCTGCATCCCACATGCAGAATCCACATAACGACAAGGAAGATGTAACAATTGTTAGTATAATAAGTAGTTAGCGGCGCATCTGCCTCCAGCGGATTCGGAGCCGACAATCAGCGCGGAGCAACTCCAGCGCCGAGTTAGCGCCGCGTCGTCTGTCAAGCGTTTGTCTAAGCTAAGGTAATTTCTGCGTCAACCGCGCGACGAGAAATGGCGTCCTATGACGCTCCGTGACGCTTTGTACACGTATCAAAGGACTAAGTTGAATATATAATCCGATTAGATATTAACTCTTATCTCAGGCATGACGTTCCTCAGTTTGCTTCTGAATGAATCCGTGTAAAATACGAATGTACGAGTATGTAGGTTAGATTTTTGATTTGCATATTCGTTTGCATTGTACAATAACGACATACATATTAGGTATTAAATTTGTGCCAAAATGTTACAACATATTAGTGAACATTTTCGAAACAAGATTTCTAAATATAGAAACACTAGAACTATGTAGGCGTTCATTCCTATAAATCGTTGCTACGATACTCGACCTCTACCTCAAAAACAATTTTGTTTCTGCGCTTCCAGTAATAACTGTGTAACATTAATATCTACAGAGAAGTAATAATCAAACAATTTTAAACTCGAACGATCTAGATTTGAGACAGTATTGTAAATTGCGATATAAGATCCGAGTTTAAATTGCTTCTCTTTATAATTGGGAAACTAAGGAACCATCTCCACTTGGAGTTTTGTTTTGTATATTACGAAATAGGATTACATACGAATAACTTCGAAAAGATTTCTTATAAATCTGCTGTTAATTAGTAGGCTTCAGGCGTTGAGCACATTTTCCGTGATTGTAGATTTATTTATTTATTTATAAAAAGCACATCAACAGCACAGTCACTTACAATTCATAGTTAAATAATATCTAAAATTGGCACTTCAGTAACCATGCAAATAACAGGTATGCATGACATTAGCATATGAATAATAGAGACAAAAGAGAAAAATTAAAAGTGTGTGTAGAGACCTAAATGTTGAACACTACAAAACAAACCAATTTGAGCTACACAGACGTGCACTCTTCGCACTGTTTAAATAGGGAACGCCTGTATGAAGCGAAAATCATGGAGAAAATATCAATAGGGTAATCTGTCAAGTTGGACCTTTCATTATAAACAGCTTCGCCATACGTGTATGTTCGCACGTTTAGATTTTATAGGTAGATACGTGTTGGTACGACAGTAATAATAGGTTACAATAACAACATTGTTAAGCGGCCCTGTGTCGGACCGCGGATTTGGCCGGCACATCCGAACATCCGTAATTAGCGAGTGCGCTAATGGTCGCAACCCGTCAGCTTTTACAATGCCTCCCGTTGCAAAAGTTCAGGATGAAAATCCGCGCAGGTTTGCACAGATGCAGGGCGAAACGCTTCGTAAATAGTCAGCACTGTCGGTTTTGTTACCGAGTTAAAATGTGGATATTGTCGATGTTAACGGAAAGTTGTTTATGGGTGCAGCGCGCGGCTTAGAGCCGCTTTTCGATGGAAAATAATAGAACTAGAAATAATTACTTAAATATTTCTGACTTCGAACTGATTTTGTTTTTTGGTATCATGTACAATGCGCATCTACGCCGTGATATTTGCGGTAAATAATCTCCAGATCATTCGCCATTTAAAACAATTTCAAAGCGTTTGTACTTACAAAGAAGCCTGCGGGGGCCTTATATAAGATGAGAACAAGACTGGAAATTTATCAAATAAATATCTAAGCTTGGGAACATAAATAAGATAAGTGGTGAGAATTATGAAGCGAGCGAGATCAAAGCGTAAGTACCTAAAGCAAACTAGAATTCATACATATAGTCATAATAGAGTAATTCATACATATAGTCATAATAGAGTAATTCCACATCTTACTCGCACTCATACTCACAAACACTCTCATCCTCACTTCCACTCTACATCTTTACATACAAACTTTTTGTGATTTTTTCTTTTGTAATTCTTAATTCACTTTATGACTTCCTTAAAGATGTGGAAGTCTGGAACAAATGTCTTCCATGTATTTTGTGTGCTGATAGCTGCGCCCCAGTATTTTACTTTTGCAGGTATCTTCCTGTATCTTGTTAAGTTATACCTAAATTGTTCCTAATAAATAAACTTAAACTTAAATTCCAAGACCGACAGTTTTGGATAATCTTCAATACGGGTGTGTCCACCGATTAAGGGGAAAAAAAATGATGGGTATAATGACCCTTTAAGACGTTGTGCGTTAATTCTGGGTCATGTTGTATAGCGTTTATGTTAATTTGTACAGTCAGTGACCAGCATTACCTGACCCCTCTTACAAAGAAGAATTATGGAAGAGGGGTCAGGTAATGCTGGTCACCGACTGTACAATGGACAAATGCAAATATAGTTAACAAATTCGTTTCACAATGAATGTAGCGTCCATGTTGTGTTGCATCTCCCAAACGGGCGACGGGTGTGGCGGGCGACGGGGGCACGCAACCATTGTACTGGGATTTATTAGGGGCTTTACACAACTATTGCCATGTAGCAAACAGATCGGGCGACTATGTCCTATTTGCAATCTTGTATACATGGCTTTAATATGAAATTGTATTAGTAAACTTCGTCGGTACACGTTTGCTGTAAACATTGGGCTCACAGTACAGCGAAACTCAATTAGGTTATGGACAGGTCTATGAGTATTCTGGGGTTTATGAGTAAATCTCTGCGGAAATGTTCGAAGTGCTTCGAAATATGGCGGGTTGTCATGATATCATGGTCGTATTTCGGAGAGTACTGTGTGTCACGTAGTTTGCACGTGTGTCAGTGTGTAGGTACCTTATCGCGCGTGTCACGGTACACAATTTGCGTGATGCAGCGTTGGTAGGGCGGAACAATGCTCGCGTCCCGTGAGCGCTTCCTCTAATCAAGGCATTTCACAAAACAATGTTTGCATTTGACAGTAACTATCAGAACTATCACGCTCAGAATGGGCCTTATCAGAAGGCTAAAAGTCACCCAAAGAGCAATGGAGAGGGTTATGCTTAGAGTTTCCCTACGTGATCGAATCAGAAATGAAGAGATCCGCAGGCGAACCAAGGTAACCGACAGCCCAAAGAATTGCCAAGCTGAAGTGGCAGTGAGCAGGGCACATTGCTCCCAGAACGGATGGCCGATGGAGCCGAAAGGTTCTGGAGTGGCGACCGCGTACTGGAAGACTTAGCGTTGGAAGGCCTCCTACAAGGTGGACCGATGACCATGTGAAGGCCGCAGGTATCCGCTGGATGCGGGAAGCACAGAACCGGTCGAAGTGGCGGTGCTTGGGGAGGCTTATGTCCAGCAGTGGACGTCTAACTATTAGATAGTAAAATGATAACCTGGTTAATATTCAATTTTATAAAATGTATAGCGAGTAAAATAGGTTTTGGACCAAATAATATTATGTTTGCTCGTAGCACCTCGTAGCACTCACGTAGCACCTCGTAGCACTCACGTAGCACTCTCGTTGCACTGTGTGTTAATGTTATGATTGTCAAAAGTTCATATTTCATGGTATGGAAATAGGTAGGTAATGAATGTTATTTATCTAACAAATATTCAACAGCAATAAACAATCATAACCAGTTTCATTGCTACGACGCAAAATGTCTACAAGACCGATAACACGTAACACTATGTGAACCGCTCGGGCCAGCAACTCGTAAATAACATGAAACCTCTTATAGGCAGGCGGTCACCGCAGACGGCTTTCAAATAACTTTCAATAAACGACGCGTTGTTAGACTCAGTCCGCTGCTAACTGCGACCTCGCTGCCCTCATATTATTGAATTTTCTTAGCTTTAGCTCGGATTTTCCAATAAGTGAAGTGCTTTGTTGCTTGAAAACACGTTTTACCCATACTTGTGTACGATGCCGTACTTGAGTGCACGTTAATTAAACTTCATAGGGAACTCATTAGGAAACCTCGAACATATTTATAATTACTTTCTTATTACGAGTCATTGTTCGCTAACAAATTATACGTATGCAAAGTACTACTTACTTTTTTGGTAACAATTTAAATCTCATTGAATGCATAATAAACAAACACCGGAAACAGCGTCGGTAAACAAAATAACCTTTCATGTGTCTTGACGTCTCGCAAAACAATTCATGAATTTGGAAACAGATAAGGCAATCCTTTGTACCCAAGCGAAGGGCTTATAAATTGTCAGGGGGCGGCGGAAACAAACGGCAATGCCTCAAACACCGATTGTCACCTGATCCTCCCGCACGCACACAGCCACACCCACACCTCGACGGTACTACACAGAAGTTCAGACTGTACTTCCGGCTAACAGTAATTATTTACTAAGAGGAATCGTCTAACATAAGTACAGGCAACTAAATAGCTCCCTGACTGCAGCGTACGCTGAAACATTTATGAGGACATTCTACACTGATATTATTGAAACATCAATCAAAGCTTTTAAGCTAACACTTAATTATTCTGTCAGATGAAACGTGAAACGTGGTACATCGTTTCGCGAGGACTTCTTGAATTGAGTGTTGACAGAAACCGTTATTATGTAATTTCCAAATAAATATTATCGATACACACACCGAAGCAGAAACAGCTTTGACAATAAAATACTGAGAAGTATTGTTTATTGAATCGAGTTTTACATAGGAGGCAACATTACGAAACGTAATTTTTTTGTAGATATTTGTAACTCCTCTTTTGATATTTATTATGTGAATGTCTCTTCACTACTTAGGCTGCGTTCACAAGACACGCGCCCGCTCAGCGCCCGACCCACGACCGCCCCGCTCGCTTTGAAAGTTGTATATAATTTGAGTCTTATGACACATTAATAGATCTCAAATTGCGTTTATCTAAATCGACCCGCACACGCCACGCGTCCGCTTCGCGTTCGCTCCACGCCCGCCCCACGCTCACCCCGCACACGCGCTGAACACGTGCTGCACACGCCTTGTGCCCGCGCTCCGGCTAGTACCGTAGTAACTGTGATTAAGGGCGTTTTTATAATGAAATAATTAGTAGTATAAGCGGGTGCGAGGTGGGCGTGGGTGCAAAGCGGGCACAACGCGTGTGCGGGGCGTGCGCGCGGGCGGCGCGGGATATGCGTGTGTCGTCCGAACGCAGTTACAATTAGTTGTTAAGAAAATAATTAACCTGATGTTTGCGCTTCGCTTGGCACCCGTGATGTCCTACACTACAGACTACACGGGTCCGTCTGCCGACACCTGACGACTTGCAAACTTTATTGCGTGCTGTCTTCATTAACTTCAGTTTCTTTGAAGTTTGCATACTGCGCTTTCACTACACACTTTGTCTGGCTCCCGTTGTAACTCTATTTTAAATAACTTCGTTCGTGAGCGTCTTACTAGATAATTATAAATGTAGTTTCCCCGCAAATAACTTTACTGTACGTTGAATTTGAGTGGGTCGCATTAGGCAAAAGACGGGCGACGTGATCAGAATTTTAAAGCTCCTAGGTATTTATTTTGCTGCCGAAAAGTAGATTGAAATGACGTCATTGAATACCTCCAGTGAATGGCTTTATCTGTATTAATGTACTTTAATAGAAAACAAAACGAAGTACGTAAGTATACCTATGTAGGTTCGTATAGAGGTGTAATGTAGAGAACCTAAAGTGGTCTCTGACGGCCCAGGGGAAATCATCCGAAAAATCTCTGTGATTCCCGAATTCATGTGCGATTCATAACTAAACACTAATCCAGTGCGAGTGTTATCGAAACTGTAATACGGGTTATTACGAGAGTCTAGACACTAGCTAAGCACATTCTCATATCTGCGACACCATGTTAATATAAAGCACCTAATTTCGCCTTAAAATGCACCGCACGATGGCTTGCTAACGATATTTTTGTTGTATTGATTTATTTAAGCCTCCATTAACTTTGCAAGACCATTCTGGCGTCTTATCCTACGCATAAACCTATTTTCTGATCCGCTTACCGAGTACCCGCGTCACGAGCTTAGCTAATGGACTAAAGTATACTTGTGAACATTATTATACATACCAATAAATACGTATACTACATTGCTTACTTTCTTGTTGATAAATATAATTTATATGAAAACACAAAACACGGTGTGAGACGGATTTCAGACATTAATAGGAACCTGTAAACTGTACAATAGATACGTGATGTACTCAGGTATCTATTGTTTACGATTTCAATAGCTGGAACGTGATTTATGGTAATCGGATAGCGATTGATTGTACATTGTTTAATGTACCTAGATAGCGTTCGAATTGGTGATAAAGTCATTATTAAAAAGTTCACGCCACGCTGCCTCCATATTGACAAAACTGATTCAGTTCACTATCATTCCCGGTGTATAATGTTCGCTCGATAAAAGTGATGTACGGCACTGATACGAACAATTTTAATTAAGGTAAAATTTCAGTTTCGGAGTCTGTGACGCGCCCGCCATGAAACTTGTTGAAATATGCATCAAAGGAAGTTGGCAAATTGAACGCATCACGAACAAGCGCGATTGCCGATGGACCGTGAATACACACATGTTAGGTATATTATAGCACAAGCTAAAGCACTAGCCAATCAATCAATCATTTGATCACTAAAACAGGAAGCAAAAAGTATAGTGGTACTCCAAAGATTGAAGTGTTCAGTAATAAAAGTGTTTTCCGTGGGTATATTTTATGAGAGCATTTATTTATATAGCGTACGTAACGCTCGTGGGGTACAAAAAGGTTAGTAAAAGGTTGTGTTTAACGCTCACGTTATCATAATAACGATACAACAAGTACGGCACGGTACGGTTTTCGATCGGAGTCGGAGATGGCGTGCATCCGGTTCCGGGAGTGTAGCGAATATTTCTGCGCCACGATACAGAACGCCAAACGACCTCCCCTCATTTCATACTTTACCATCTCATTATTTTTACACTGAAAGATAACATTGAGTGACATGTACTTCTGATTATTACTATACTAGCGACCCGCCCCGGCTTCGCACGTGTGCAATGCTGATACTAAATATAATATTCAGCCAGCGTATGCAATGTAAGCGCAAAAAAATGTGTTTATTTACGACATCACATTAGAAACCTCTAAAATTATCAGTGTTTCTCTACTATATTATGCATGTATTTTACATATACACCTTCCTCTTGAATCACTCTATCTATTAAAAAAAACCGCATCCAAATCCGTTGCGTAGTTTTAAAGATCTAAGCATACATAGGGACAGACAGGAAGCGGGAAGCGACTTTGTTTTATACCATGTAGTGATGTTTTCTTCTTGATGTTTTTGCTTTTGTATTTTAAATATTGTGTTAGGTACTGCTTACAGAAACGCTGTATATGAAGTCTGCCTCGAGCTGTGTTTAATTAATTAAATTTAAAACCATTTTCAGTGGCTATTTAATTAAATAACATGCTATTACAGCAACCTTATTTATTCACAAAAGAAATGAGCAATAGGAAATTATAATTTATTGTAGACCAAGAAATATAAACACTAAACAGTTATGGACAATTAGGTAAACCGTCACAAATAATAGAAGTTTCCCAGCACAGGTGCGACCTAATTTAATATACACGAGCGAATAATAATATACAAATATTTCAAAACTTCCACACTTAGGAGCATTACAAATATGTTTTGAAAGGAAGTTTCCGTAACAAAGTTATTATAACAATCACTATGGCAATGTGTGGGGTGTTCCGAGACGCGGGACATACGCAACCTCGCTCGAGGGTTCATTCCTGTTATAATAACAACGAAATTGAGTTCAATTATTATCAGATTAAGAACGAAACGACAAAGGCTTTGTACCTCTAGATCTATTATTGTGTACAGACTCCCTATTATCCGTATTTTCGCATTACAAAGTTTATTATTCCGTCGGTACCCGGCAATAGGACGCGCTATTAAAAGATTTTCAAAGGAGAGGAGCTCTTTGTGCCTGGGCGGCAGATAGAATGCCCATAGTTTAGTAATAGGCGATTGTTATCTAGTCTAGTACGTAGGTCATTTTTCTTAACAAGCTCTAAATGAAATGCGGGATCACGCTCCGCTCGTCCAGTCGCGATTCATCGGCAGGATATCGACGCTATTCTAGCAAATAGGCCGGAATGAGCACATCGAGCACGCATTCTCGTTTGTGAGCGCCTGGCTGGCGGCGAACTTCTCTCTCTATTACGTATTTCCCAAATAGGATAGCTCCGGTTATGATTGTGCCGACTATCGCCGGGATTTAGGAAAACTTGCTTCACCGCTCTCCTACAACTTCTAACAATATCAAATTTTATTTAAATCCAAAAGGATACGAAAAGAAAATTGGCCTTCCGTCAGATTTAAGCTTATAGTTTCTCACTCAATTTTATATCCGAATTTCAACTCCAGGCCCGACTCGCTGATATGAACGTCACGTTCTCGGCTTATAAACTAAGAATTTTGCAATTCAAACCAGTTTCATGTAGCTAACTTTATAAGTTACCTACCCAAGTTTTAATTAGAATTTATTAGACATCCAGTACTTTATTTATCAGCTAACGGGAAACTAATTTTAAACTTTCTTTGGTGAACAATGAAACCTTAGACATACTGTTGTGTGCATGTGGGTATAATCCTACTTATACAATACATAGTGGAGTGCAAGTTTGAAAGCAGCGAGTGTATAAATTGAAGAGTGTCGGCAGATAGACATCGTTCCCGACTTGACACAAAGATGTGGGTTTAGGGCGATCTTTTAAAGGCTCGTAGAGATAGTGCGGCGAATTGAATGCTGCCCGTTTGCTGGCTTATCCCAGTGTAACACATACTTTGTTATTTTTTATTTGCGTTCTCCAAGCACTTGCTTGGTGATAACAATATTACATTCCTTAATACAACCTCCCACATACTCCATAATACAGAACTTTATATATTACACTACTTTCCTTTTTTGCTAACGTAAGTAATTGTGGAATGGAAACGTCACAATGGGAATTATTACCCGGGTAGGTAAGCTCATTCGAGTTATCTGATATATTAACTCTTACACAAACAGGTATAATAAAGTTATGTCGCCATATTTTTATGGTGTTATTTAGCAGCAGATATCTATTTCATACCTATTGGATATAGGAATGAAATAGATATCTGCGCGTCAGCTTTACAACGCTATTTTACGGTAATCAATTATCGGTATTTCAGCGTTGATCCAACTGACAATAAGAACAAAAGAGGAATGATTTATTTAATTTTGTTTTTGAAAGGAACAATGTCTTTGATAGAGTAAACGCCTGGATATAGTTCGTCATTACGTAGAGGGCTACGGAGCGTAGCACGGTGAAATAACAACGTGCGCCTCTGTGGAACTGAACACCGCCCGATGGCACTCTCGTAGCCCGTAGCACTCGTAAAAACGCAAGGTAATGCGAGAATTTCCTCCAAGTGTTCACTGCTTTTGTATTTCTAGCAAGGATTACACATGTCGACGACACACTCGTACGTATTTCTAATAGTTACATAATAGTTTTGTTTAAAGTACTATGTCAACCAAAAATTCTCGTAGCACGTTGCTACGGATTTCGTAGCAGTTTATTTACGTAATGTAATGTGCTCGAATCATTACGAATAATAAAGGTCGGGATTATTTTGGTCGGGTTAATGTTTCTGCTTATGTACCGAACAGAGATAACTATCTAATTAAAAAGACTTTCGTCTTGAACACAAACGATTTTGGAACAATAACATAAAAATTAATGAAGGTTCTCTACGTGACCGGGACTTGCTATGTTCTGTTTATTGGACGGCCATCCCAACAAAATGACAATATAAAGTCGTGAGCAGGCTATATCAAGACTGCTGAGTAATACTCGTCATATAATAAGAAAGGGTCTTACATAAAATGAATTTATTATGATATCAAGTGTGAAGGTGGGTCATAAATTCTTATGAAAAGCCGCGTCTATTTATAAAGTAGACGGGTCTAGCTTTATTACTCGGCTTGTAACAGCTTAAACTGCTTTTAGCGAGCTCAGTACATGGTCTCGGGGGAGATGTGAAGGCTGTGCGCCGGGGCTGGCAGGTCTGCTGCTTATTTGTACAACAAACCGACAATGCCGCCGAGATCAAAGGTACAGGAATTAATTTGCGAACGCTATCTCTCGCCCCTCGGCATGCGAGTCCCCAGACCATGATAAACCCTAAAAAAATATTTTTCTTTTTCGTATTCCTTTTGGTGTACTGTCCTCCGGTGTTCCGGTGCTAGCCGGTGAAAGGATTAACGAGTATCTCGCACAGTGCGGCACGACTGACTGGCACGTCGATATCACAAATATTTATCTTTTAACTAAAACTCAGATTCAGATAACTAATATTTGGTACCTAATCGTTATTAATACTCAGTTACCGGCATACAAAAACAAGCCTAGAATTCAACTTTGTGAAAATGTTAAATTTATTTTGAACTCTTCTGTCCGAAATAGTAAGCAAACAAACAAAAATATCGACTGATATTTACATTTAACAAGTGACCGGATTTCATAAATAAATAATATACATTCAGTGCATTTTGATGGTAAGTAAACACAGCCGGAATATCGCGCATGCCTGTTTCATTTAATTAAACGTTAAAAGTTACGTAAACAAATAATGAAATAAAAACGATGGCAAATGCATTGGACCTAATATATTATGTTCGTAATAAACCCATACTGGCGTACGTACAGCATGTATAAACAAGATGTTTTTCATTACGTTGGTCAATATCAAGATGTTTACCACTACGCATCTAAATACCTATTTAAAGAGAACTTTCAAGTCTGTTTTCATGCATGTTAATAACACTTAAACAGGCCATGGAGGATATAAAATATGAGTATGTGTATTTTCTTTTAGAATACAGTTTTGTACATATTTAAATTGCTTCGTCTTTCGCATATTTGGCATGAAATCAACTAATATTCACAATATATATATATATATATATATTATAAGAAGTAATTTACGAAACTGTATTATTAGTTATGTAACTTCTAAGCATTGCTCACTAGATAAAATAATCATTACATCGGTAGCCTACTGAACTGTCTACAATTAGCGTGAAATACGCTACGATGGATATTTACGTCGAAATAGATATCCGTTATCAATTTTAGTAGCGAAAAGGTGCTTCAATTAAGGCTGATATTGTTCCTGATAATTGATGTTGAAATAGTAGATTGTGTCATAAGGGACCAAAATAATGTTTTGAGGGCGAGAGCGATTGTTTGAATCCAGAGCGAAGCGAAGGATACTAGAGTAGAATCCCGAGCATTGCGAGGGATTCTAAAGTAGAATCCTAAGCGAAGCGAGGGATTCAAAGTACGTCGCTCGAGATTAAATAATTTTGGTACCGTCTGACACACTCTGCTTTTCATCCCCTCTATGAGAAAAATAAATAAGAGATGCTTTTAGTAGTGACGAATATTTATATTTACATATCCAAATTACAAATTTATATTAGGTAATATTAGATAAGTTTTCGAAATTTTGGAATTTTATTGTGACTGTTTTGTTGGGATGAGAAAATGTTGTTGACTTATTTATCACTTAGGTATTCGTAATATTTAACTTCAGACTCTTCACGGGCACTTCTTTTTCACACTTTCTTTTTTTAATTTGGTTAACCAATGCCGCGTCGGCAGGCGCGTTATTTTTTATTACCGGCTAGGACTTTATCGAAGCAAATTAAGTTCAAACTTTCAAATAAAATAGTGTTCTAAATTCAAAAGTCATTTCGTCACTGTTATTAAGTGCGCTGGAATGACCCATTTTGCGCGCACTTATCGAGGAACCATTCGGCTCTTTTCAAATAGATGGGATGAAAAGTTAATTTTTGACCACTAGGTCAAAAATAACAACAACAATCAATAATAACAACAACAAACAATAAACACCAATCAACAATAACAACAAACAACTCAACAATAACAACAATAACTCAATAATAACAACAATAACTCAATAATAACTTTTATTCTGACTTTTATTTTTTGTCAACTACTAAGTTGACAAAAAATAAAAGTCAGAATAAAAGTTTTTAATCTTTTTTTCTATAAAACTTCACGATAAAAAGAAGTAGAATTTTATTACCTAAACTAAAAAGGTCGTATATTTTTTAAGGTTCTGTCTATAAAGCTTAGTAAAGTTAACAGTGTGTTTAAGGGCGATCCCTTGATTACTAATCTAGTGGAGTAGATAAATAAGATAGGTAACAAATTACCTCTTACTTGGACGGAGAAAGGAGCTAGTTAGTTTAAGATGGTTTGCACACTACACTGATTAACTGGCAAATTAGATTTAAGATAAATAGATCTTGCGGAAATGTAAGAAAACTACGTTTATGTGGTTGAGGTTATTTACAACCTGTAAATGTAGCTTGCAAAAAATACCTTGTTTTATTTGACAGTTAATTATGTGAATGTTCATACTATCAAAGGTTGAATATGGTAACACAAGAAAAAATAACAAAATGTTCAAGAATTTTAAAAGTGTCCATTCAACTTTTCACATTTTTATAAAATGCCCTCACTATTCACTATAATCTTGACTTAAACGTGTGTGCACATCCTAAGTTGCTGAGGTGGAGCAGAACGTCGCTCGATGGAGGCAATATGTTAAGGTAATGGACCGGCCTTCGGAGTGCACTTGATTAAGTCGATCCGTGATAGCGACGCGATGAGCCTATTAACTAGCCACTCAGCCGGTCCGCTAACAAAAGTAACTATGTGCCCAAATACAGCACTACCTATCAGATATTAATTGGTCATTTACATAATTATACGATCTTCAGCATTGCAGATTAGGACAATATCGATAGGAATTAATTAGGATTGCAAACTGGAGAGCAGGACTAATTAAGAGTTGTTCAGTTATCATTGAAGTTCGTTAAGTAATAAGATCTTGTTATGAGAGGTTATTACTGCTGTAATTAAGGACAAAAACACGAAACAAGTATTCTACGAATTATTACCATTATTGGACAAAAAAGTGAAACACGTACTTAAACAGATAATAAGCTTTGAAAAACGCTGAAAATACTTATTATTGTTAGCTCTGACAACATAATATGTTGTTAGAGCTAACAAATAAACGTCCTTTAAAAAAAACTTTTATCCAGATATATTATATCTGGATAAAAGTTTTTTTTAAAGGACGTCTATTTTCGAATAAAGTTCCAGCCTTGATAGAGTTTTTAATGAAAAATGGCGTCTTCCACTAGATCCCTTGGGTTAATCTGCGTAAATAGCCGACCATCCTGTTAAATAGCGGAGGCACATCGCGTGATGGGGCCGAGTGTTCTTCATTAAGTCGATATCCGCCGCGAAATGTGCTTGGCTAACTTTTGTTTTTAGTATTTTTACTTCTAACTCACTTTAATTTATAATAATTGTTATGGCATTGTTAGCTTTGGCTTTGTATCTGATAGAATTTAATTAACATTGCATAGAATGGCACTAAGTAATTGCATAATGTTTGTATTGCATGCGTTACAAATCCCCAGGTTTGCAGGGCACGGCTATTGTAAACACGAATTAGGCCAGTTAGGGGATAGCTTCGCCAAGAGATGTGGCCGATAGGGGCCGGCCGAGATCCCTCGTGCTCAATACGATTGATTTAGCTTTATTGCTGGTAATAAATTTACCCCTCACTAGCTATTTTATTATTTTACTTTGTCACATATATTTAGTGGTAACCTGAAAGCTACTTCATTTTTATTAGATTTCTTTGAACTCGTCTGTGATTAAATTTTCTTCGTAGCGTATTATACTCGGCTGGAGTAAAGCATTTGTAGTAAACTTTGATGGCAGCCTCTGTTGTCTGGGGTTATACTGTCTCCGGCGACATTGTTGCATGAAGACACTTTTTACGATCATTCCGCTGCGCAGGCAAAATATTCTTTAGTGCCGATATCATTCCGTAAAAGTAAATAACGTTCCAGCTTGCCCGATAATACCTACGTCGGAGCAGTTTAACGAGTCAGTGTGTAAGATTTACCTGTCCCAGTGCATTGTAATGGTTGTAACGTTTAACATTCTTCTGGCCGTGTGCCAGCTGCCTATATTGTGGCTATTATTCGTGCTAGCTTCCAAGAGTAATGAATGTAAATTGTATTTATAGGGAGTAACCGTCCGCGGGCGTCTGTGAAGTTGTAGCAGAACAAAGGGCGTCGAAGACGGCGAGTAAACAAGTTGCAATAAGTTTCCCGGCGAGCCTGACATTTACTCACTCCCTACCTTGCTACAGCTCGCCGCCTCCCTAAATGCCATTATTGCAGTCTACTCCAACTGTTGAACACAAGACTTTATTCCTTCACTGCTTAAATATACTTCGTGAAGAAGAAGTCACTTCGTTGTCTTCTTTAGAAAGCACTCTGTCTTAAGCTCTGTTCATAAAGCTCTTTTCAAAAACATGATATTGTAGTATTGTATACGCTATCATATACAATACTACAATATCATGTTTTTGATATTCTTCTATAAACTTTGAAGATATTTTACTTTATAAAATAACAATTTGCCTACGATATCTACGTTAATTAGGTTTTTAACATTCCACCTTATTTTCACTTTGATTTAAATCGTGTCTATAACACAAACGAAATCGCTTAAAGCGAGGAAACCTTTTTAGTATTCCACGATTCGGTACTTTATTTACTTCAACATTGACTGTGCTCCACATGGACTGGACCTTTTGTGTTTGATACAAATAAAGCAGGAAACATTTAAGGTACGTGACGGAAAATTCCATAGGTGTTAGGGCCGGGGGCGTGCGGGGCTGGGGCGGCAAGTCGTCGCGCGGAGATAAGGCCGGCCGGCGAAGGCTACAATTCAATTTTCCGGTGGAGCCGCGGCCGCCGCGAAAGGGTTCTCACTCTCGTTACGCGACGATAAGGCGCTGCACCCATTGATTATACTACACCCTTACTTTATCCTGAAACTATAGTTTGACGCATGTAGGCACCTATTGACACCGTTCAGGCTACATACACATCTTAAGGCGACGATAACCGACTTTTAATGATTTTATACTGAAGATCACATCTAAACAAGTAGTGTTAATGATTTGAAAAAATATATGTTAAATAAGAGCATTTCCTCAATAATTTAATATGTGAATATTTTAGATTATGTTTATATTACATAGTGAAATTAATTTGTAAAATTATGTCTAACCCGGGTATAAAACTGAGAATGGCGCAATATCTACCAAGCGTATATTTCTGAAACCTTCACCAATTTAAAAATAATTTAATTATTGATCTTTTAGTATACGCGTTTTATTAAAATACCTTTTGTTTTTTTGTATAATAAATTAGTAATGCGTCAAATTGGGGACAGCGCCCCTTGATGTCCTAGTCCTATTACTGGCTGAACGTACGACGCGTTGCGTGAGCTCAGTACAGAACACGCAAGCTAACCACTCAAGGTCACTGGCATATATCTGGGTCTTAAATAGACTTATTCTGAGAGAGCTTTAACTTTATTCAGTTTTAAAACTGAAAAAGTTTTTACGGTATTGTAACAACAACTTCAAACAAAATTCAACAATTTTGTGATGATGATGCAGGAAAAAAGTTAGTCTTTTGTTACATTTATGTTCAATAAGGTTACCCTAAGGCAACAACGTTATCTTACCTGAGCATTAAAATTTAATGAAATCAGACAAAGGCCAAGTAAACACAGCTCTTAGTAAACACATAGGTACTTTTTCTTACAAGATTATGTAGATATTTGGAATTGTTTTGCTCAGCAACCTGCGAAATGCGATTAAGGTAAAACCGTCGGAATCTGTACGAAAACAAAATCTCTGTAATTCCACAATAGTGTAATGTGGTGTCCTTAATCCGCGGAACGGTTCTAATGCAGACGATTTAGCTAGACCACAATATGGTTTTGTCTGCCTTATCGGGCATACGGCATACCGTGCAGAATTGCAGATGCATACGGCTCACTCGCCTTTCAAATATGATTGTGGTTGGTACAGTAGGTATATGGATATACGACTGTCTTTACAAAATCAATCTGCCTGGCCTTTTCCCAACTTTGTTGGGGTTGGCTTCCAGTCTAACCAGATGCAGCTATATACCAGTATTTTACACGGAGCAACTGCCTATCTG
The DNA here is from genome assembly GCA_948098905.1 of Tiliacea aurago. NCBI lineage: Eukaryota > Metazoa > Arthropoda > Insecta > Lepidoptera > Noctuidae > Tiliacea > Tiliacea aurago. The sequence continues at coordinate 14,775,118 of OX402577.1, forward strand.
ACCTCCACAACCCAGTAACTGGGCAATACGATACCCTTGGTAAGACTAGTTGTTAGGCTTTAGGACTTCTAACGACTGTCAAAGATCCACGTATGAAAGCCAAGACCAACGGCTTAACGTGCTTTCCGGGGCACGGAGGAGCCTTGGTATGTAAAGATGGTCACCCATCCACGGACCAACTCCGGCAAGCGTAGCTTAACCTGATGGATCGACCCGTGTAACTGTTATTACTTAGCCACGAGCTCCTCTATATATTACTGTCTTTACAAGTTGTGACTTAAATTGACACAAACATTGTTTTTCGATGTTCAAATTCTTAAAATCAAACTCATTTCCGCCTTATTACAAAACAAGATTTATATTTTGACATGGCTTAATCCATGGAGCCAGTTTTCGTAATAAGAACGTAACAGTGATTGAAATACCGTTCTTTATACAAAACTGAAAACTTAGTTCGGTACTAAGTTGTCAGCTTTGTGTTTAGGAATTTTGCCGTAGTCGGATTAAAGTTCGAAATTCAATAATGGCTCCATGTTTTAAACCTGGGTTTGAAGATAAACCTTGTTTTGTTATAAGGGGGAAAGCATTTATTTCAATTAAACCATTTACAGGCACTTTTGAATTGTCGAGAAGTCGGTCAGTTAGAAACATGAAGCTAGTTGCCCGTTCCAAATAGTAGTAGGTTCCTATGGAAAAGAACGGGCAAGAAACTTCACGGACACTCTTTTAAAATAAAATATTGATACAAAGTATTGGTTACATCATTCATGTTGAAATTATACATGTGAGAACGTTGCAAACATCAGAAGCGTCCGTGAAAAATATAAAAAAAAACAATTCAAAACTAAAATAATAAAAATAAGCCGTGGCAGCTAAGACATTACCAGTCCCAACTGACAGCGCCCGTTCACGGACATGACGCATGGATCAGCACCATTCAGCTCAACCATTGTGAAGGGAGCTAAATGATCCAACACACCCACCACCACCAGCGAGACATCTGAGTGAGCATCTAAATGACATACTCTCAGCCGCCAGGGCAAATCAAAATCAAAAGTCATTTATGTAAACTAGGATGAAAATCAGCACTTTTCTAACTTCAAAAATTACATAAGATTGTACCCCAAAAACGCCCACCCTTCAAACACTTCATAGTGCTTTAGCTGGGAAATAGAAGTGGCGCAACAAATTCCCCAGCAGGTATAAACTCCCCAGCAGCAACTAAATACAAAAAAAAATATTACAAAAAAGTGCTACTTCTTTTCTTGTTTTAAATAACTAGATAAACTAATTACAGTGTAGAATTATAAACTAATTAACAGATCCTTTTTGTTTTTATACATTTATCTGATTATACGGGGAACGCTGACGCAAAAGAAAACATTTTACATTGTTCTTGTTAGACCTTAATAAACTGCATGATCATCATCATCATCATTTCAGCAGAAAGACGTCCACTGCTGGACATAGGCCTCCCCTAAAGGGGGGGTTTGCCATAATCGCCACGCTTGGCAGGCGGGTTGGCGATCCCAGTATGGTGTTAAAATGCATAGAGAGCGCTGCTACCCATTCTCTAGTAAGTCCCTTAGTCGCCTTTTACGACACCCACGGGAAGAAATGGGATGATGCTATTCTTTACGATCGGCACCAAACGGACACACCGAACTGCATGATATGATTGACATATTGATTCAACTATTAAACTAACCTCGAAAATTAAATTAAAGTCGGTTCAGTAATTAATGAAACAATGCTAGCTGCGAATCATGTTGTACAGTGGCTTCAATTTCCAATTTCGTATTTCATTAACGAAGGCCTTATGTAATTCGAAGCCTTTTCTCCCTATTTTGTGCGTTTATAAGGATTGCTTGATAATTTGAAAATGTTATACATTTTAATTGGGCTGAGACGAAATAAGGCAAACAAGTCGGTATAGTCTAGACTTGCAGACGAGAGGGCGCGTCTACTTGGGCTCACTTATATTTTATTAATACTGTGTCCTTATAGGTAAGCTGGTATGACATCTTACAAGACACGAATTACACACTTTTTTACGATTATTTATTTAATTTATTTTTAAGAAAACTTACAGTTAAACAGATACATTGAGTAATAGCTTACACAAAAATATGGCCAGTTCCAGTTCCACATGTCTATAACCATATGAACAGAAAATTGATAGTAGACTATAATATATACAACGTGTTTTTTTTGATATCCCATAACTCTAGGGTATGATTGAGGCCATATCAAAGAATTAACTGGCATATGAGTTATGTTCCAATCCTTCGTTATTTTTTTTTTCATTTTTCATACAAAATAATTCGGCAAAGTCACGATTATTAATGTAAAACACCCTTACGTGAAATATGAGAACGTCGACAAGGTAGCTTTCCTTTCACTAGCTGCCGCCGGGAAGCCCCGATACCAACATACCTACATATTTTATTTTACTATTTATTTTACTACACTACTGCGAAGTTTGGCAACCTCGCAAAAGTAAAGATTCGTCATACTGGTGACAATTTTTGACCTAATTTAATTATGATTGATGATATATCTCCGAAACGATGCATTTTTGGACCACCTATTGTAGGAGTTATAGTATTATTTTTACCTACAGAATATAACCCTAGAGTTATGGGATATCAAAAAAAACAGGTTGTATATAACACAAAACAGAAAATAGATTATTTACTCTCGAAGAAGCTACACACTTTTCAATTACACACTTTTTACGATTAAGACTATTAAATTATTTTCATTTGATTGAAAAAAAATCTTCCTCTAATGTCAATTATTCTGTTCAAACTATCGGTGGGCCGGCGGGAAATCAATGAGGTCCATTCCGCAACCATTGTTGACTTGCTCTAATTGAAATCAAACTGCAATTGACTAATGAATTGAAACTAAATTTAAACTGAATTTTGTACATATAAATAAGAGTATGTACTTTACCTATGTAATTAAATGTATTGTGTTCGTATTACACACTTCCTAACATGTAATTACATTGTTTTCGACGTTGTGATAAACATCACCGTTGTTAGCGGCCGGTTCATAAGTTCTTTATTATCACTTTTATGGGTCTATCTGAGCGCAAATTACCGATAACTACTAAAGTTAATAGATATTGTAACATTACATTAATATACGATATCATCACCGTCACAATGAGGCTATAAATTCGGGCTACTATCTGACAAATTGACGAACTTTGAATATAAACTCTCTCGCCAAAACTTTATTCGGCTATTTAGCTAATATTATGTTTATAGAAGTAAAAGCGGGAATTCCAGACAAACTGACAGCACTTAACAATCCAACGGCACGGTTGGCGCAGTGGTTAAGCGATTGACTGCTGCGCTGCGTGTCGCGGGTTTGATTCCCGCATGGAACAAATATTTGTATGACTTACAAGTAGTTGTTCCGGGTCTGGCTGTTTGTGTATGCGAGTTTAAATGTTTGTAAACGCACCCACGATACAGGAGAAATTCCTAGTGTGGGGAACGATCAAAAAGAAAAAAAAATATCATTCATATAATTTTCAGTGAGGATATGTATTATTATATACCTGTTTAAAATTTACACATAAAACATCAAGTAGGTAGGTACTTTATAAAATATCACGCGAGAATTTGATGCGCTTTCATCCTTTTTGGAGGTATATAAAATTTCCACGCGGTATAAAAGGTACAAGCCAACCGCAGTTCGGAGATTTGCGTTTATATCGCAGAGCTTTATTTAATAATCTGACTCAAGCTGCACGTTCCACGTTATATAGAGACAAGTATAATATGACATAGACACTTATGAAAGAAGTTAGAGGTATTCACTCCACATTATGTAAATGTTCACATCAGTAGATATAATCGTCTTGTTAATATCCACTACCAACAATGTGTTTCTCATTGATCGGTTCTTCGTTATTAGGCATTAGAGGAGAAAAAAATGCAAAAGGGACTGAAAAGCGTCTTAAACATTTGAAGTGGGGCTACTAGGGCATGTGGGGTATCATATGAAAGAACGCTGTTTGCACATTCTCAAATATTTTTTTTTTAGGCAGTGTAATTTCCGACTTTTGAGATGAAAAATGTAAAAAAGCGTCCCCCCCCCCTTATCTCCGAAGTTTGCATAGATAAATCTGAAATGATTCTATGTGATAGAAGTGTATGTAAAGATTACAGGAAAAATAAAACGATGTCTCTAAATAGCACAGTTTTTCAGAAATCATCAACATCATATTATATATTTACGGAACCCTCGGTGCGCGAGTCCGACTCGCTCTTGACCGATTTTCTTTAATGAGTTTAAATACCATTATGGGACCACCAACTTTTTCCTGTACAAAAATTGTTATGGAATCTTCACGGTAATATCTTTTGAAAAATCGGAATTTAATTTTCATCAACCAAATTATTATAATATAATTAAAAATGTGAGAAATGTTTGGTCAGAATACCGGAGAGTTATTTATTATTTTCAACGTGTGGCGTTGGTAGTGGGTGTATTGTGTTTTACATTGCTGACGTGGATTTATTGCAGCTGTGTGCTATGTAAAGTGAAAGCGGGTATGGCCACAATGCGCGGGGTGTACGGCTGTAGTGGGCACGGGGCTTTGGGCGACAAAATATATAAGTGCAGAAGGTCGGCTCCAGACAGCGAGCGGAAACACAAGCGCACCTTTATCAATTACGCATAAGGTTCAAGGTTGATTGGGAAAACTTTACAGTTTTGGGTAGCTTGACCTGCTGGCGTCTGTACAACTATTGTAAGCATACTCGCGACTAACATATTATGTTTGAGAAAATTTGAGATCACCGTGGGTTGCGAGTTTGTCCGAAAGGGACATCGTAGCCCTGGCACACAGACAACGGAAGGAATACGGGTGGGTTTTCGTCAGTAAAAGTCTGACACGTCCTCCCGCTCCGCCCAGAGCGGGAGAAGTTATTTGTTAAATACCCACCCAAAAAAAAAAGTTCGCTTCTACACGTGTGTGCGTGCTCTTGTTTTCATTTGGTGTATGGTGCGTGCCTTCTGTAACTATCTTCAATGTGTCGGGGCGCACGGCAGACGGAGACGGGGCAATTACCACAATTTGCAATTAATTACAGCGCGGCAGTGACCGCCACTGGCCCCCGTCGCTCGCCTACCTTGTTTATCCCTTCACCGTAGTACCTACATAACAGCTAAATGTTATTAAATTCTATCAAGTATTGCTCTTTGTCAGCGTCAAAACTTTACAAGGTGTGACGTGACGTTTTTCTACACGTAGCGCGAAGTGTATTGGCTTGGCTCGAGCAGACTTGCGCGATATCGCGGTCGCGGCAGCCAGCGCGACACTTTCCATGAATTTTTCATAGAAATTGTGCTACTAGTGTCTAGTGTTGTGCTCTAGTGGCGCCTGTCTGCGGGAGCCTTTAGTTTATAACTTGTTTGTATAGTGTTGTGCACACTACTACGCTCAAGTAAACTACATAATAACAACGTCGTTATTCTACATAACATAACAAGCAAACTGCTGGCTGTTAATTTGTAAGCTACTGTGTACTCACTCGAAGAAGGTGCTTGGCAACTTGGCATAATTATTATGTAGCTCAGCTTGTGTTTTGTACAACAAACAGGAAATTATTTTATAATTTACTTCTTAATTTGGCCAAAAATATTATTTTGTTATCCCGACAACCCTAGGCTCCTGAAATTCGTATTCTATTCAAAAACTTCCCTTTCGTTAGGTAAATCTGAAGTTGTTTGTCGTAACAAAAAAGCCTTATGTTACTTAGTTACCTTCGTACAGTCTCAAAACAATATTTGCGTGACCTTTATTTCATCTGGCAGTGCGCCTAGGTTTATATAAGAGTCGATCTTGTTACTGCGGCTCAATCTCGAAGTATTTGCTTTAGGCTCAAACTCGTCGGTTTCCGCGAATGTGCTATCCCAAATATCTCATATATTATTCCCATTTCAATAAGTCAACCTTGTCTAAATGTAGCCTTTAAATATCCGGGCTTTTGAAACGTAATACACGTATTTCTGAAGTCTGATTGACTGTTGACAACACCTGAAACAATGTTGCTCAGGAATTATACCTAATTAAGACGCTCAAGTGAACGTTTATAAAGGCTTTGATCGTATCTCTATTTTAAACGGACGGAGTGACGAATGGAATGGTGCTCAGTTACAGTTTAAGTTGCCTGTGTAGTGTAGCTACACAGTAACGGTGTCGATCAAATAGATAGCTGCTCACAGCAAATAGGGGTCCTCGAGTTGGTGACACTAGAACAACTCGCGGCAATGTATCTAGTGTCTCCGAAACCAGTTAACGTGACTCGCTAAGTTATTCGACCGGGAAAGTCATTAGCAATTCAAATACCTAACCACCGCATGGCTACCCCGGTAGAGGAGGGGATCCTCTTTCACATGACCGCTTTTGTAAATTATTTATTACTGTTTGGCCAGTTCCAAAAACCGCTTTGTTTCATGGACTAATACGAACTTCGTAAATGGAAATAACTCTCTTAATATTTGGCTCAGTTCCGCAGTATACCGTTGTTCTATTTACGAGAGTTTATATTACAGATCTCCTTTTGCCTGGCGTTTGCCCAGTCTGTTGGCGACTTCCAGTTTAAATAAAGGAACCAATCTTTAACAAATGCATGGTGTGCTTCTTTGTCTGAGATATAATAATAATATTATGCTGTTCTTAATTTGACTGAAGAGCAGGGGTGGCCCAGTAGAGCAGCGGTGGCCCAGTAGAGCAGCGGTGGCCCAGTAGAGCAGCGGTGGCCCAATAGAGCAGCGGTGGCCCAGTAGTGCAGCGGTGGCCCAGAGAGCAGTGGTGGCCCAGTAGAGCAGCGGTGGCCCAGTAGAGCCGAGTTAGGTCGTGGGTTCAAGCCCTGACAAGCGCTTTACTTTGTGTGAATTATTTCATCACCACTGCTCTCAAAACGGTGAAGGAAGACATCGTGAAAAAACGATTGCATTCCCTTTTCTGAACAAAATGTCTAGAACAAAAAAATCGAAGACATGTGACATCCACCAACATGCACTGGGCTCGCGGGGTGGATTGGACACCGCACCAGGCCTGTGTCACAGCTGTGGGAACATTATAGGGAGAATAGGCTATATAATAATAATAACATTATAGGCTGATTGTGATGAAAAGAAAGATTTTTGGTCTACATATTGGGCCGACGGCACATTTATCCACTAAACTCCTCGCTATAAAATATTAATTTTAATTAATAGTTTACCATTTTATCAGTCTGGCCTTCACAATACCATACGTTTAAGTTAAGTGGATGCTGCTATCACTCCAACTTCTTAATCTTATTCCACGTCCGCAACCAACAACACTCGTTACCGGTCTTAATAATCTTAGTCAAAGACTGTTTATTATAATATAAATTGCATTACCTACATACAAAATATATAGTATTCCGTTTGCAAGAGAATATGTTAATTTAAATTTGCTAATTACAACACTTCCATTTCTTAGGTCCGGGCGGTTAATGCAAATCTCCGCAGTTCCAGTTAAAAAGCTTTTTAAGTATGTTACTATGACAAGTGGGAGTTGGTTCCGAGTTTTACTTTAATTTAAATTTATTTGTTTTAGTTGTAACTGCTATAACAGGTTTGAATTTCATTGCGTAGGTAGAAGTCCACTTCTTTTGTCAATTTACGTCGTAGAATTCCGAAATCTTGATGCGACTGAGTATATAACAAAATCTCCAAAATTGTTGAAATTTCCTTATCAAATAAATATAAGTTCCTCAAACAACGCGAGTCACTTGTCTCCCAGTCATATCACAGCTTTTGTTAAGAACGATAAGAATTCCAATCATAACGCCGGAGGTTCCTCGAGACAAATTGCAGACGACTTTGTTACATACGTACCGCGTGTGGTGCCACACCGGGCGTGCTAAACTTAGATAGTGTGGCAGCGACCTTAGGATTTACGAAATCGCTTCCTTTGTAATATTATTTTTTTATACACATTTTTTTATTCTCTCTATTTACGTTTGCTAGTTAACCTCTATCTTGTAGTAGTACCTTTTTCTGAATATAAGCTGTACACAGTACCGTCTTTACCATAAGGGTACACGGGGCCCGTCCCCAGGGCCCCCGACCTCACGGGGGCCCCGAAAGGCCGATTCAACGCTTGCGCTCAATTGCGCATTTTTTTCTATTTTTAGTTAATTCAAACCTGTACCTACCTAACTTATATTTCTTAATACAGTTAATAACATGTATTTGTACCGATTACCCATAGTACTTATAATACTTAAATATAAAATAACTAGCTTGTCCCGGCCTGGCTACGAACGGGTAGCGCTAAGTATCTACCCTACCTACCTACCCTACCTACGTCCCTACCTACCCTACCTACCTACCCTACCTACCTACCCTACCTACCTAAAAAAATAAAAACTTCACATAAACCATCTACTAAATTGTCCGAAGAAAGCCTAAACCTTTTTTTTTTATAGGTGAGCCCGTTCCTGAGTTATAAAATTACAACGAAAAGTGGCATTGATTTTTATAATATAGATAGAAGATAGATACTTAGATAACAGAAAAATGTTTTTTTTTATTCGCTTCTTTTTTTTACTCTCTTAAGGTGCCCCAAATTCTTGTGTGCCCAAGGCCCAAGGGTCCCAGCCTGCCCTAAGACGGCCTTGGCTGTACAGCTTACATTTCAGTCTTACTTGAAACTTACAGACTCAGGCCCGTATTAATAAACGTTACTCAGCCCAAGAGCTCGCACTTGATAACGGTCTTGAGGTCATAATCGTATTTATAAACATAATAATTGATGTACTCAAGTTACAGCTTGGGTTTACGTTATCAGCCGAGTGATGGACTGATTAATAAACGAAAATCGACACTTAAGTATACAATAGGTGTGTGTACTCGAGATGCTTAAATCTGAGTGTAGGCAGTCTGTGACTTAAGGTCGTGATTAGTGGCGCGAAATATGGAGTTTGAAAATATTTTGGGTTAAATTAATTATTATGATGAGAGTGTAGGTACTATCTTTCTTTTTTGGGTGGGAAATTATCAAATAACTTCTCCCGCTCTGGGCGGAGCGGGAGGGCGTGTCAGACTTTTACTGACTAAAACCCACCCGTATTCCTTCATTTGCCTGTGTGCCAGGGCCACGATATCCCTTTCGGACAAACTCGCAACCCTGGCAGGCATTGGCCCTAGCGGACTCCGTCAGTTGGTGCTGACAACTCTTTGAGGCGCGCGTGGAATACGACGCGCCGTCGACCCGGGCCTGGTCGTTATCGGATGGTGAGCTACCCATCGCTCACCGTCCGCAGGCCCACGCCTACGGTGGCCGGAAATCGGCTTGCGACTCCCGACGCCCGGGGCGTCTCCTGCGGCGACTAGGGGCGCGAGGGCGCGAACCTTGCCTCTCCCTCACGCGTTCCGCCTCCTCCTTCGCAAGCATTACTAATTCGCAGAAGGAGGTGACGGCCTCCCATGCACTCTCGCTCCGAACCATGGCCTGAACCAGGGCCGGACGCGAGAGATCGCCGCCGCCGATCGCCTCCGTGAGGACACGGCGGTGCTCCGCCCAAGCTGGGCAGACCTCCACCGTATGCTCCACCGTGTCCTCCGGGCAATCCACACAGTGGTGACACCCGGGCGTTTCCTCCCGCTTTATCCTGAACAGGAACCTCCCAAAACAACCATGTCCGGTGAGGACCTGTGTCAGGCGGAAGGTGAGGACGCGGCGTCCTCACCTTCCGCCACTCCTCAAAGAGGGGACTTATCGCCACAATTGTGGCGTGCCTAGCGCTGGGTTGTGACAATCGCACTCTCCATGCCGCCATAAGATCCCGCCGGAGCTCTGTCCGCTGTGCCGTGATTTCTCGCGGTAGCGGAGTTTCACCCCGGCGTTTCGCCTTCTCGCGCCACTCCCAGACGTGCGCGAGGACTTTTGCCTCCAAATCCCATGGCGGTAGTCCGGCAAGGAGGCTCGCCGACTGGAGCGGGCCGGGGCTGCTTTAAGGCAGCCCCGGCCCGCTCCAGTCTGGGAGCCAAACGTCGAAAATGCTCCACGAAGTTCCACCGGCTGTCGAGGACGAGTCCCAGGTACTTCATCGTCGACTCGACGCCGATGTGAACTTCTCCTGCCATTATCTGGGAACCCGACAGTGGCGCGTTCCGAGGACCATAAAAACACATGGCCTCGGACTTGTGCAAGGCCACCTCGAGTCCCAATTGCCGGATCCTATCGATGATTGTCGCAACCCCACGTGCCGCCAGTTCGGCCGCCGCCTGATGCGACCTCCCCTGCGCCAGAACCAGCGTGTCGTCAGCGTAGCAGACTACGCTGATGCCGCTAGAGAGGTCGGCGCGCAGCACCCAGTCGTAACCGATGTCCCATAGATGCGGCCCCAGGACCGATCCCTATGGGACACCGCACGACATCTCTCGCCGGTTCCACTCTCCATGGTGACCGAGGTAGATGACGGCCCTGTCCGTTAAATAGGCCTCGACTACTCGACAGTGGTAGGTCGGCATCCGGTGATATCGGAGTGCCTCCCTAATGCAACTCCAGGGCAGGGTATTGAAGGCATTGGCGATGTCAAGAGACACCGCCAAGACGACCCCACCCCGGGCAACAGCATCCCCCGTCGTGAGGGCTCGAACACGCATGATGGCGTCCACCGTAGAGCGCCCCTTGCGGAAACCAAACTGGCTCTCCGCCAAATCCGGCCCCACCCGCACCAGCCGCCCGACAAGGCGGTCTGCAATTACTCTTTCAAAGAGCTTGCACACCTCGTCGAGCAGCACAATGGGCCGGTAAGCGGACGGAGACTCCGCCGGGCGCCCTGGCTTCTTAATGAGGACCAGTTTCCCCATCTTCCAACGAAGTGGGAACTGGCCCCTCTCCAAGCATGCGCTTAGGAGCCCCCTTAGTCGAGGTCCGAGAGCCTCCAAGGCCAGAACCCAGGCTTTTCCAGGTAAGCCGTCGGGTCCCGGGGCGGTAATTTTGGCATTCAGCCTACGTACCGGCACTCTCAAATCTACCTCGGTCACCTCCGGAGTATCGTCGTCGTCGTCAATGGTGTGGTCCGCATCGGGCACCGCAGGAGGCGGAGCCATGGGCGGGGGAGTATGTTCCCCTCGCGAAGGGAACAGAGCGCTCACCACGTCCTCCACGAGCTGGGGCCGGAGACTTTTCGTCAGTGGGGGAGCCCATGGGCGGAACTTATCTCGCACCCATTTGTAGGGGCGTCCCCAAGGGTCTCTGTTCAGAGTCTCCAGCGACTTCTCGCGGGCCAGTCCTCTGGCCCGTTCGATCTCCGCTCGGAGGGCGGTCTTCGCCGCTCTGTACCCGTCATACAGCTCCGCCTGAATGGCTTCCGTATCCGAAGGGCGGATACGGAGCCTGCGGTGCCTGGAGTACCGGTGGCGCGCAGCAACGCACGCCAGAGTAGGTACTATGACGATATTATAAGGCCTTTGCGATATCGTTTACCAAAAATCTATTTATGGGATGCCTCGAATCCTTTCGAATTACCAAAGGAATGTTTTAAAAAACTATTCAGATTTGTTCAAGAGTCAGTGTTGTCTATAGTAACATTAATAAAAGACTCATAGCTGAAATACAGTAACAGAGGTCTTCCAATTTCCCCAGAAATAGCCGTCGTATTAACTTTTAGGTTTTATGCTACAGCAACATTTCAGGTGAGTAACCTACCTAGGTAGATACGTCAATATTGTAGGTGGTATTAGGTCAATCTATATATATAAAAGAGAAATCCACTCACTGACCACTCATCACGAAATCTCGGAAACTACTGGGCCGTGAGGTCTAAAATTTGGCACAAGCACTCTCTATGGGGTGCAAGCGCGCACTAAGAAAGGATTTTTATAAATTCGTACCTTAAGCGGTTGAAAAGGGGTGTCAAAGTTTGTATGAAACTCCTATGTTTTTAAAGTTAGAGACATGAATGTTGGCCTGATTGTTCCTTTCGACTTCTAGGTGCTGACTAAGAAAGGAATTTACGAAATTCGGCGCTTAAGGGTGAAAATAAGGGTTTTTAATGTTTGTATGAAAAATGTACCAAATGCAGTTAAGATCCAAATTGAATCTTACGGCAACGAGTTATTGCATACTTTACATTGAAATTATAATTCGGAGGCCGATAAAGATCTAAATTGAATTTTACGACAACGCGTTAATGCATATTTTACATTGAAATAAGAAGTTTTGGAAGTTTCTTGAGGTTTATATTTAGTTTTTTTTCTAGGTGGCCAGTATGTTTCAGTGCAGGCGTGATAACGTTCTAAAGTTTTTATGCCAGTTCTAGGTGGCCAGTATATTTCAATATGCAGGCATCTGCTAAAAGATAATGAATTTAGGTTCTTATTGGTATTCTGGTATTTTGAACGTTGCATTTATAGCATTAAAGTCGAGAATGCCAAGGAGAAAACTTCACAATGTTTAACCTTAATCGCGGCTTGCAAGCCGATCGTATCAAAAAACGAAGTCATGTATCAATCACAGAATACAAACCTAAGCGATACACGTTCAAGCTATAGTTACAGAAATTTCTGTTCTGCGATATTTTGTTATGACTTACTACTAATTTGCTTTGAAATATTTTTCATCGTCGTTGTTTGGTTTTCGTTTTGGTTTGTTTCGCTTCCTAATTTTAAATTGGAGGATAATAAATGTGTTTTTACCTATTGCCGGGTTGGAATTTTGTTATTTCTATTTCTGTGCGAATTACTTATTGTGTAGGTATTTCACACTATGGTATTACTATAATAGTTTTTAGTATTAGTCGTTCTTACTAGAAAAAGTGTCCCTGAATACCTACGTGCGTATTTTAATTTTATTGCTTAGTTTCTTTGGTTTAGGCTGGTGTTGTAAGGGTTGAAAAAAGGCGGGAGAACTATTCCCATTTTAAATGGATGTCAGCACCAACTGACGGGGTCCGAAAGGGCCAATGCCTGCCAGGGTTATGAGCCCGTCCGAAAGGGATATCGTGGCCCTGGCACACACAGGCATTTGAAGGAACACGGGTGGGTTTTAGTCAGTAAAAGTCTGACACGCATCAAAATGACCTTCATTGGAATTTCCTGAGAATCAGATTATTTTTACTCCCTGTTGTGCGTCCCCAAAACCAGCAATAAAAATACCACCTTGAAACACCTGGAACTCAAATGGGAATAGTTCTCCCGCTGCCATGAGTTAACAGGTGGTTCCGTAGGTGCCATTGCAAGACATTTCAGCGACGTATTCACGCTTTGAACCATAAACAGCTCCTCCTGACCGATCCTGGGTGAAAGGTTGGAATATTTCCCAGTTTTTAGACACATGGTGCACAATGCTGTCTCGAATTTGAGAAGACAATGACATGGCCACGTTATTGTTCACCAAATAGGTGAGAGATGAAAATAAGCATGCGCCATCGGGATATTTACTATTTGGCAAAGAATTTGTATGCCACAATTGTGGCGATAAGTCCCCTCTATGAGGAGTGGCTAGAAAGGCGCCACGGCTTCCTCACCTTCCGCCTGATGCACGTCCTCACCGGACACGGTTGTTTCGGGTGGTTCCTATTCAGAATAAAGCGGGAGGAAACGCCCGGGTGTCACCACTGTGTGGATCGCCCGGAGGACACGGTGGAGCATACGGTTGAGGTCTGCCCTGCTTGGGCGGAGCACCGCCATGTCCGGCGATCGGCGGCGGCGATCTCTCGCATCTGGCCCTGGTTCAGGCCATGGTTCGGAGCGAGAGTGCACGGGAGGCCGCCACCTTCTTCTGCAAAGCATTAATGCATGCGAAGGAGGAAGCGGAACGCGTGAGGGTGAGGCAGGGTTCGCGCCCTCACGCCCTTAGTCACCGCAGGAGACGCCCCGGGCGTCGGCAATCGCAGGCTTGCGGACGGTGAGCGATGGGTAGCTCGCTGTCCGATAAGGACCAGGCCCGGATCGACGGCGCGTTGTGTTCCACGCGCGCCCCAAAGAGATGTCAGCACCAATTGACGGGGTCCGAAAGGGCTAACGCCTGCCAGGGTTACGAGCCTGTCCGAAAGGGATATCGTGGCCCTGGCACACAGGCATTTGAAGGAACACGGGTGGGTTTTAGTCAGTAACAGTCTGACACGCCCTCCCCGCTCCGGCCAGAGCGGGAGAAGTTATTAGATAATTTACCGCCAAAAAAAAAAATGGCAGCGGCAGAACTGTTCTCATTTCAGTTCCAGGTGTTTCAGGATGGTATTTTTATTGCTGGTTTTGGGGAAGCACGGCAGGGAGTCAAAATAATCCGATTCTCAGGAAACTCTATTGAAGGTCATTTTGATGTTTTAATTCCGTTGGCTAATTTAAATAATAAAAAACCGGCCAAGTGCGAGTCGGACTCGCCCACGAAGGGCAAAAAAATCACGTATGTTGTATGGGAGCCCCCCTTAAATATTTGGTTTATTTTAATTTAATTATTTATTTTTAAAGTGAATATATAACTTAATATTCTGTGCATATTTCAAGCGTCTACCTGTTGCCGTTATCAATACCTAGCAAAAACGAGCAAAAAATCACGTTTGTTGTATGGGAGCCCCCTTAAATATTTTTTTATTCTATTTTTTAGTATTAGTTGTTATACCGGCAACAGAAATACATCATCTGTGAAAATTTCAACTGTCTAACTATCACGGTTCATGAGATACAGCCTGGTGACAGACGGACAAACGGCGGAGCCTTAGTAATAGGGTTCCCGTTTTACCCTTTGGGTACGGAACTCTAAAAATATCTTTTGACCCCTCACGCCGGCAAAATTGAAGAATCACCGACCGTCACCGACTCAGCGGTAAATGTGCAGCTGAATTCACAATCCCAGTCCCAATTCACTGCTACTGATTTTGTCGAGAAGTCGCTTGCCTCTATTGAGCAAACGGAATGCGAGTCATTTTTTTTTAAGGATATTGCTAAACCGTTGCTTCATCTACTTATATTAATATTTTATAGTTTGTGAGGTTGTAGGGGTAATCTCTGGATCTACTGAACCGATTTTGAAAAATCTTTTACCCATTGAAAGCCACGTTATTATTTTGTGAGTGCCATAACATAAGGCCATAATTTAATCCGAAAAATGAAAAGACGGTAAAATTTTTACCGCCCAACGAAGTGGGCACGGGTCAGCTAGTATTCACATATAACAATTTATTCAATTACTACTTTTATGTATAACTTACATATTGTGTAGGTACTTCTTTAGTTGCATAAAGTTTAATGAATAAACTTTAAAAGTAGGTATCTTATAAATCCAATAAAATTATCTAAGTAATCTAATAATAGTGTTCTTCTAGTTTTAACAAAATAAAAGTATTTCAATAAATCTTACGACTTATCAAGAACGAAATGTGATGAACATCATTCTAAACTTCGGTCACTGTGGCGTAATCGTTCATCAAGTAGGTACAGCTCCTTGAGGAGCTGATCTTGGTAACTGAGATACTGTTTTCATGTGTTTATTAATTGTAAATAAATACGCACTTGAGTACGTCATTGGGGAACGTTTATTAATACGGGCCTTAAAATCTGATCCACTTTTAGGACTGACTGACTTCACGTTGATTATACGGGATCGAAATCGAACCTTCGATATTTACCTAATGGTACATCGTAATAACAGAAGCGAGTTAATAAACAGAAAGGAAAAGTTTCAATATCTTTGAAAGCGCATAATATCGTAATGTTCGAAGTTCTCCGCCTTTTTAGGGTTCCGTACCAAAATGGTAAAAAGGAACCCTTATGGTGACACTAAGTCTGTCTGTCTATCTGTCTGTCACACCTGGATATCTCAAGAACTACTAATGCTTCCAACTTGAAATTTTGAATAGTTTTAGATGACGTTTGCCCAACTATTTTGCAAACAAGACAGAAATTTAAAAAAAAATATCTTTTTTGCAAAAGGGACTGAAAGGGGGTCTTAAAAATTTGAAGTGGAGCTACTAGGGCATGTGCTGTTTGCACATTCTCAAACATATTTTTTTCTTAGGCAGCATAGTTTCCGACTTTTGATGAAAAATGTAAAAAATAATACCGTTCCCCCCCTTATCTCCGAAGTTTGCATAGATAAAAATCTGAAATTATTCTATGTGATAGAAGTTTATGTAAAGATTACAGGAAAAATAACACGATGTCTCTAAATAGCACAGTTTTTCAGAAATCATCAACATCATATATACGTACGGAACCCTCGGTGCGCGAGCCCGACTCGCTCTTGACCGGTTTTTTGTTTTACCAGAATAGAAAGGTATGTATGAGACTAAACAAAGGCAATGCCGGGAGAATATTACCTATAGAATTTTGTAGTATTTGTGGAAGTCGATACGTAAGACTTTTTCTCATTACTGTTCTACTGTCGACTTCCAATGAAATTTTACGATCACTCTATAGAGCACTGGAGACGTAGACTAGGTGTGCAAGCACCTTACAGTTAACTTCAATATGTTTTCATTTCGAAGCATAAGAGTAATAACTCCAAATGTTATGAAACATATTTTCTCTACTGACGTAGAAATTCTGCTCTGAATGAAACTCAAAATAAGTACATTTGATACTACAGAAATACATACTTCAAGTTCAGGTTGTTTATTACTGTAACTTACAACCTCTTAAAAACTTTACACCGAATTTTGGAGAGGAACCTTCATTATAAGTTTTAAAGATATCGCTGCGTGCTTTTCCCTAAGGAAACAAATCAATTTAATGTATCCGTCGACGTTTACGGTACCGTCGTTACATAACGTATCGGATTACAATGGAATTTGATCACGGCGATGGTAACTACTGGGTTAATAACACTTTTGGAAACTATTCACACAACGTGAACGGAGAGCGGAATATATCAGTTGGTTATCTCGGCAGACGGATGTCTATCCGTCACACCATGATTAATTTACCTGAGAATCTAATCCAACCTCAGCCTTAAACTAGACACGCGGAGCACGGCTATGAATTAATTGTTATCACATATACACACGCACGTGTAGGTATTCGAGATTCCCACATACATTTCTGAGCAGTGAATATTTAGATTCGCTATGATATTAATTTGTATCAATTAAGTTAGTGTGATAGCAAATAGAAAGCCGTGTCGCTATTGAAGCGAGGGCGCTCGCTGACGATATAATTGGAGATCCGTATAAGGGCATTAATAACAAAACAGATAACTATTAGAGGCGGGGGTTCCGGACCCCTGCCACTCGTTATGTTGGAAACAAGGAAATTGTAATAAAGTTACAGGACGTACTCGTTGCCCGATAATATTGTTAAGGAAAATCGTTACAGGTTGTGATTGAGATCCGTGGCGGAGCGTGTGACAAGTCAACCATGTCACAAACCAATCTGATTATGTTGCTCCTACAAATAGTTGTTGTTAGGGACAGAGCGAATAATATTTTATAGTTATTGTAGGTCAGTGCTACGACCTGAACCGTAAGGCACATATAAAAATGAAGACGTGGGCTTAATTAATGTGACTCATCCCGTAAACTTCTATGGCTGAAATTGAGGTTGCTATTAGATGAATGCGGAATACGTTATCTGTATCCCAAGTGTAAGTTTGCAAGAGAGTAAACGTAACTAGCGCATTTGCGTTAAGATTTTTATTATCACTCAAATACTCTTAGCATTATGATCTATCGGTCAAATTTTAACGCAAACGAAATAGTTACGTTTACTCTCTTTCGAACTTGCACTTAGGGTACAGTAATCACCGCACTTAACTAACACGTTAGTGATTAAAGAGCAGAAGAATGCTTCGGCATTTCTTATTTGCTTCTTCGAATATAAAAGGCAATATATCATTTTTAGTACTTACTTCTTGAATTATTGTCATGTTATAGGTTTTATAGCAATCCATAGACGGCTATTATTTTGTTGAGCGTTTATAACTGCGTAGTTGGCACGAACAAAGGGCAAGGTATTGTTTGTCGCAGAGCTCAGTCGGACTCTCGGGATTTTTTGGACATTTAATATCAAATATGGGAATAATTTTTTCACACTTTTTGTTGTGTCGGTACTTTTTGTGCCCAGTGGCTTATGTACGGGCTGCGGGTTGGTTAGCGCGCTTATTTACGTCAAGTTTTTTTTAAATTATTTGATAATTATTCAGACCAAATTATTAATATGTGTAAGATCCATCAAGGAAAAACAGATGCTCCTGAATTGCATGACGAACTGTCCCATCTTTTTGCTCCGATGAACTATAACCGTAGCAGGAGGCACAGATTGTTCGCCGTGCCTTGGAGTAGAACCATCGCTCTAGCCCAGTCTCCTGTCCCTCGCACGCTCTCTGCGCTCAACGCTCTCTTGGACGCTAAGCCTCACTGTGATGTGTTCGCGGATGAATGGAAGAAGATCTTGTCAACATGTCTGGAGTATTGTGAGATGAGCGTATGACTATCGAGTAGCTGTATTCTTTTGTTTTTTTTTTGTACTAATATAGTGTGTTGTGTCTTTAACTAATGTAATTGGCCTTTGGCCGTTTTATGTTAAAGTAAAAAAAAAAAATAAAAAACTATTCCTTCACTAGCGAGTCTGAATGCGCTACAGGTTTAAAATATTATAAAGGACTATGAATATTTTAAAGTTTATGTGGGTTTGTGCGTGTTATTTGTTTCTGTAATCAAATAACATCATTTAAAAATACGGCAATTTGGTTTTATAAAACTCATCATCATCATCATTCCAGCCGAAAGACGTCCACTGCTAGACATAGGCCTCCCCCATAAAGGGGGGGGGGGGTTGCCATAATCGCCACGCTTGGCAGGTGGGTTGGTCGATCGCAGTATGGTGTTAAAATGCATAGAGGACGCTGCTGCCTATTCTCTAGTAACTCCCTTAGTCGCCTTTTACGACACCCACGGGAATAAATGGAATGATTCTATTCTTTACGTCCGGCACCACACGGAGCCGGAACGTTTTTTATAACTATAAAAACAAATTAAATAAAACATCTGACGTACCTACTTATTGCTTACTTATTAAGTATAGTACACTTTCTACAGTAAACAGTACATCAGTCGTAAATATACCGCTCTGCACCTATCTACTACGATAAAACGAACAACATTAATCCGAGAGTAATCCTTAACCGTTCGTATTGCAGTTACAGGGCGACTAGTTTCGCGTTACGTTGCGTGTTCGTTGCCACAAAGCTAAATCAAACGTCATTGCCACTGAAGCCCTTAATCACCCAACAAGCCTTTGATAAACCGAGCTTGTTGCTGAAGTGAACGCGTCAAGGACTCCACTATAGAACGAACGTATTAATATTATTCAATTAAATGGGAAACTTCTACGAAATACATTTACTTGTATACCTTACCTGTGTACATGATACGTAGGTACTGAGAATCATATAATAGACAGATACCGAGTGTAAGACTTGACTATACATAGTAGAACTGTAGACGTAGATATTATTTCGTAGCACCGTGCTACAGAAAAACAGGTTCGTAGCACGCCTGTGCTACGAACCTCTTTTTCTGCAGCAGCTTGACTAGCACGAGAAATTAAGAGCTGACACATGTTATGATTTATTAGAACTCTCTGATCTTACTTCAAGATAACTGTATGATATGGAGCTTGAATAATTTGTATATCGTTGTATTTTTAATTTTCCTAGTGAACACACAACATGCTACGAACCTCTTTTTCTGTAGCAGCTTGACTAGCACGAGAAGTTAAGAGCTGACACATGCTATGATTTCTTAGAACTCTCAGATCTTACTTTAAGATAACTGTATGATACGGAGCTTGAATAATTTTTATATATCGTTATATTTTCCTAGTAAACACACAACATTAACAAAATATCTTTTATGAGTAAACTTTATATCAAACGAATTCACTCAAAGGGCCCGCTGTTCAATGTTTAATTTGTTTTATATACTTAGGTAACGAGTAATCGAGACTAATTGTTGTAAAGTAAATAAACTAAAATATGTAATGGTCATTACGTGGCTTTAGAAAAAAAACAATTTTACTTTCAGCTACGGCTCGCAGCTCCACAAGAATTTAATTAACTCAACAGAGCGGCCGGTTTCAACGTTTGTGAAAAGAAAATATTAATTGAATTTAATTTTAGCAACGATCGAGTGGCCGCTTGAATGATAAGAAATTCGTTTAGCAGAATTTGTCGACATTCGTTATTGTACAAATAAACGAGAATGTATCACGATATAGGTTAGTTAAATTCAAATGGAGGCATAAAACTCGAAGTACATAAATATATGTTGCTCATTTAATTGTTTAAAAGCAGTTAAGTTTCGTAGATGCTCATAATGTACACATAACGACTGTTCCGAAGTTGATCCTCGATTATAAAGTTTCAATTGTGTAGCTTATTTGCGTGTAGGTAGTACTCGACATAATTTGCTGGCGTCGTCTAGCAGCCTCTGATGCCGACGATTGGAACAAGAGCTGTTCTATCAGCCAATTTTATCTTCATCTAATTTTGTAAGGACCAACAGGCCTATTACGTTATTTAAACAAAATGTAATAATACTAATAATTATTATTTATTTACACTTCAAAGTAACAAACATCTGTGTAGCCCTGGCTCTTGTACTAGGAGTTCCTGTATCCGAAGAGCCAGACCTCTCAATTTACAGGGAATATTTTATAGAAGCGCGATAGACAACAATGAAATAAATTACAGTTATGGCATGCATTGACAGGTAAGTTTACAAATATACAAGGAAAAAATAAATAAAAGAGTTTAAATTTAAATTAACACTGTGTTCTGTGGAGAGTGATGGTGGGTGATCGTGAGTGTGAGTGGGGTGTGTATTAATGTGTGTGGGGTGTGTGTGTGTATGAGGTTTGTGGGTGTGAGGAGTGTGTGGTGAATGTGAGTGGGGTAATGACCGGATGTCTTTTCTTCTTTCAATTCTCTTATTTGAGAACACTACCAATGTGCAGTGGTTTAAAACCTAAATACCTGTGGCGTGACATTTTTACTGTTTGTAGGAATTTTTCAGTCAAAAGTTTCTTTACAATATTTAAATGGTGACAGTATGTGAATACATGACGTTTTGAATGTACAAAATGAAATTTCAACCAAAAAATTTACAGAATGCGTGATTCGATTTTATTGAACTGGACAGAGAAGTCGTATATGGTTTTGTATAACGTAGAAATATTGCGTTAAATGTACAAAGGTTTCAGTTGGTATCACGTGAACGTGAACGTTATGATTGCACCAATATTTTATTCTGTTTATTTTCATTGTGAACATTATTTAGACAGCCTGCATGACGTTGAAAGGGATTAATTTATTGTTAAATTAATTTTGACGGTGAAATATATTTTCTAAGGGGAAGAAGAGCGCGCGCTAATTGGATTAAAATTTTAGCACTTCTTGCGGATCGCGTTATTGATTTTTGATGAACTTCTTCGCAAATAAACTCAACGAGAACAAATTAGGTTAATAGCTACAAGAAATGACAAGACATTTTGTCTGAAATTCACTAGAAATTTTAAACTAGAGATAATCTTGGTCAGATCTTGTGAAGGCCATGTAGATTGGTGTCTGAAATGGTCTTTTGAGGTAAGAACCACACAGATTGAGTGGACCTATCCAATCAGTGCACGCATTTGTCAGAACATAAGGAGCTCAACGATTCGACGAACAATACCAAAGAAAGGACATTTGGGTACGCCGCATAAATTACGCAAACTGCCAAAAATCGAAGCTAACTGAGAAGAAAAAAACGACATGCACACAGTCTTCACATTCACAATAATTAAAATAATACCTCTATAATACATACATACTAGATACAACGAACAAAAAGCAACATAAAATTGGATACAGTCAGTGGAAAATTGCAAAACGAATTAATAAAAAAAAAAATGATATTCTAGAGGCAGAAACCATTGTTAAAACATAAAGTAACATACGTAACGTTTGTCATGAAGTTAATGGGTACAAAGTTGAGGACTGCGTTACGTTTCATTGGGTATTTTCAATGGCTATTGTTAGCAGCCGTGATTGGACAAGTTCGTTCACCATGTTTGACCGCAGTTTGTATCTTTCACGGATTATTGCTTGTCACTGACTGTACTAAAGAAACAATGTAACTTTTGAGTGTGTTTACTTGTTAGGCTCCTACTTCTTGTGACTCAAAACAGCCGATATATTCTGTAAAAATCTCACCGTGAAAAACTGAAAACTAATTGAAGTGAGTAGGGATGCAAGAAATGAGTTTCAAAATCAGTTTTTTTCCTGTGTATAAATTTCACAGATGAGATGGGTTTCGATAACTAAATACGATAAAATTAAAATTTAACTTCAAGTAACTTGACTGCCAGTGGTCATTGACACCAGAAAAAAAAACATCAACTATTTCTTTTTTTCGTTTTATCGTATTCAGATATCGATACCCAACACGCCCAAAGAGTTTCGCTAGCTAACTAAATTTGACCCTGTATATTACCTATAACTCAACCGATGTTGATGACCGACGATGTGGGTCATTAGATGTAGGTAGGAGTAGTTCACGATTGTGTAAGTAAAATAAATTAATATGTTAGTATGTACTCGTAATATGAAACGAGCATAACAAAAGCAGAATCAGACAGGAGCCATCAGTATCATCATTCTCCTGCCCATAACCTAATTTATTTGGGGTCGGCGCAAAATGTACCTTTCTTCCATACGTCTCTGTTAGTCTTCATCTCGGTATTTACTCCCTTTCTAGCCATAAGAGTACGTTACATTACACATAACTTAACATCACGCCTGTAATTTCCGACGGGTTAGGCAAAGGTGTTATCCCACATTTCGCCAGTTATGTTTAGGTAATAGGGGGCAAGCCTATTGCCATTGGATTTTTGCCCATTCCCACCGGGCAAAAATCCAGACGGGCTGCTACTGAGAAATTCTTAATGGAAAATCCCAATAACACTTTGCCCGACCTGAGAATCAACCCAGGACCTCATGTTTAGCAGTAGCGCTTGCGACCACTAGAACAACGAGGCAGTACATCTTCTAATATATAAAATTCTTGTGTCACAATTTTAGTGTTTATAATCCTCCGAAACGGTTGACCCATTTTGATGAAATTTTATATGCATATTCAGTAGGTATGAGAATAGGTTTATAACTAATTTTATACCCCTAAGTGTTAAGGGTGGCTTTCCCACGGGATCGAGACTTACGCCGGTAAAACCGCCGGGCGCAGCAAGTTAATATATGTATATAAAACCAATATTTCGCTTACAAATAAATGAAATCGAATGTTAGTTGTAATTTCGTTCGTCGGTGCAGGTGCCGTGAAAGCCACGTATAGCAATAATGTCCGGATGTGAGGATTGCTACAAAGCATTCGTAGGTACCGGGTCAGCGAACATTCTGAATCGCACCAATTTCTATTGTCTGCTCAAATTAATTGATATTGTCGTTATCATCCACAACTGAACTCAATCACAGAGACTTTGGTTCTTCATTGTCCCATCCACATTACAATGAAACAATAACTTAACTAACAGAAAATACCTGAAAAGTATTTCCAGAATAAAGTATCACAATGTTAGAAAGCATTCTGCGATACCAGAGCGCTATTACAAAGCCGTAAATGCCACAACAAGAACGTGCCTGAAATATGGAAGTCGTCGTAACAGTTTATTGTCACATGAACATTCTCCCAGATTGTATTATTATACTGACAAATCAAGTTGTCAGAATGTATACAATGTAAGGCCGCTGTTGTGGGAGGAATGCTCTCGTATCCGCCGTCTGCTCTATTTGCACACGTTTTGAATGTCATTGTCACGGTGCTAATTGCCGGCGACTGCATGAGCTCGCGGCCTCGCCCACACCTTCGCATCTACATACATTTACAATACCTCTATATTTTCCCCTGAATATGCAATTTCGGCTTTTCACGCTACAACACCAGCTGTTCTCATTAAAACTTTAATGAGGTATAAGGTAATATTTATTCGTGTCTCGGCGAGATTATTGCAGTAATATTACAACGCAGGAGGAGTTGCCCCGTAGGCGAGGGGATACGAGTATGATGTTTTAAAGTCTGTTTATTTCGTTTATGAGGAGCGAAAATGATCGTGAAAAGCAAAGGCCGCACGCAGTCGGTTCGGGGAGAGGGCGCCCTCGTCACCGCCACAGCTTCGAATTAATTTTTCCAGGCAGTTGAGTTCGAATGCGCTTCCGGCTTGAGTTGCCTCAACTCGAAAGCAAACTTTTCGTGTTTACATTACTTTAAATTCTTTTACCTCTTAGCTTTGCTTGCAATACTTTTCATAGTATCATTCGTAGTATATTTATTTCATGTTCCACAGAGAAACTTCCTCGTTTTACTGCAGAATAAAATACTGTAAAGGCAAGTGTTTTTCTTTCCTTCTTAAAAAGTTTTTAATATTCAAGGTATTACGTCAACGCAGACTCACTAACGTCCGCTGGAGCAATAATAAATTTAAATATATCCACTTGAGTTTTGATCTAAAAAATACTGTTTAGTTTCAGAAGTACTTACGTACTTGGAGTTAGGTACTAAATCACATTACTTTTGTGTTTGACTGTGTTTTTTTTTTAATAACTACGTTTCATCCAGTTTTATACAAAACGTAACAAATTAATCGTTTAAGTTCGATGCACCGATCGAAATTCGTGCAAAGTAAATTTCATTCACGTTTCGATATTGCCTGACTATATTGCCTTCAGCAGAGGAAACTCCATTGCAAATATGATTTAGCGACGAGCTGTATCAAAGGCTAATTGTTCAATGCTACAATGTGTCGCGTTTTAAACCATAATAATACTTACGTAGGTATAGGATGTACTATCGCACATGAACTATTATTAACGTGATTTAATTAGTTTCACTATTGTGTGTGGGTTTATTGACATGGTACCTATTACTAATCCTTTCAGCATGGTTTTAATGAAAGCTATGGGTATACTTACCTATCGCTTTATGTAATAACTGGCATCTGCCCGCGACTTCGTCTGCGTAAAATTACTTGTTCCCCGGACCCATCGCGTCGCATCGCATCGCCCGCCTACTGTATTCGTTCGCTAAGCGTTCTTTCTGACGTGTTCTTTTAGCTCGGCTCCTGTGGTTCGTAACGTGATTTAATTACTTTCACTATTGTGTGTGGGTTTATTGACATGGTACCTATTACTAATCCTTTCTGTATGGTTATAATGAAAGCTATGGGTATACCTACCGCTTTATGTAATAACTGGCTTCTGCCCACGACTTCGTCTGCGTAAAATTACTTGTTCCCCGGACCCATCGCGTCGCATCGCATCGCCCGCCCGCTCTATTCGTTCACTTAGCGTTCTTTCTGACTTTTGTTCTTTTTGCTCGGCTCCTATGGTTATTAATTAGAATTGGGCAATCAAAGGCAAATTTAACTTTTCAATTCCGACTGGTGGTTCCAGAGATTAGCACGTTCAAACAAACAAAATCTTCAGCTTTATTATACAGGTTCAAATTAAAGTAGCTAGCGAAACTCCGCAGGCATGGTGGGTATCGATATCTAAACATGATCTAACAATAAATAAATTAATATGATGAGTTTTTTTTTGGGTTCTTCAACCGTATTTAGTGTAGTCACTTGAAAAATCCGTTATTTGTTTGTGTACATACTTCACAGACGTGATGGGTACCGATATATAAACATGATAAAACAAAAGAAAACCGATTTTCTCAGCTCATACTTTAAGTAACAACGCTAACAGAGGTCCGTTGACCCAAAAAAAAATCATATGTGTCGTGTTTAGATATGGATACCCATCACGTCTGCGGAGTTTCGCTAGCTCATTTAATTTGACCCTGTATTAGTACGAGTATAGATTTTAACTGTATTTTAACAGTGTTTTTTCTAGTAGTGTTCAATATCTTGCGTTATCGTTTACTAGCTGCGCCCCGCGGTTTCACCCGCGTATGTCTCGATCCCATGGGAATATCGGGATAAAAAATTGGCCTATACCTAAGTTAATCCGGGGTACCTATAGCTACCTCCATACAAAATTGTATCAAAATTGGTCCAGCCGTTTGAGCGTGAAGAAGTAACAAACATCCATCCATACTTACAAACGTTCGCGTTTATAATATCAGTAGGATAGTCACATAAGTAAATGATTGATATTTTATGGTAAAAGATACCTTTCAAGCAGAGCAGTGGTGGCCCAGTGAGACCAGTGGTGGCCCAGTGATAACGTCCACGACTTACGAGTAGGTTTAGGTAGGTAGTAGGTTCGAACCCAGACAGACTTTGTGTAAATTACTTCATCACCACTGCTCTCAAAACGGTGAAGGAAAACATCGTGAGGAAACCAGCATGTCCTAGAATCAAAAATTCGACAGCATGTGCCATCTACCAACGTGCACTGGGTTCGCGTGCATGATAGATTACGGCCCATTCCCTCTCACAGAGAGGAGGCCTGTGTCCCAGCAGTGGGAACATTATAGGCTGAATATGTTATGTATTTATAAAGGGTCAGTAAGAGTGCACTTTTTAAAATTGGAATATTTTTTTTTTCATGCATGTGGCAACTCTGAAATTTGACAGCTGTCACCTCTGTTAATTCCGATTATTAAAAATGGAGCGCTTTTCGAAAGAACAACGCGTTATAATTGTGAAAACTCATTACAAAAATAGGCAAAGTTACGCTGAAACCGCTGAGAACACATTATCTCACGAAATTCTGATGGCCACCAAGATCGTGCGATTTAACGCCGTGCGATTTTTTTACTTTTGGGGTTTTGTAAAATCTCAGGTTTATGCGAATAAACCCGAAACAATTCCTGAGCTCAAATCGGAAATCCAACGCGTCATCGGTGAGATACAGCCACATCTCTGTGCAAAAGTCAAGGAAAATTTAATGAAAAGAGTAATGGCCTGTCATCGGAGCCGTGGGGGTCATTTGCCGGACATTTTATTCCATACTTAATCGGAACATGTCTTCTTTACAATACAATAAAAATATCACAACTCTGTCATAAAATACTTGTTTTTATTTTAAAATAAAAAAGTGCACTCTTACTGATACACCCGTTAATACCTTTAAATATATACAATTAAATAGTTACTGTTTGTAACAGTGTAAACAATAGTACTTTTGCGAATTCACCCCAGTGACATGTAAATATATGAATGATGAATATTCATAGCATAATTTTTAACAACCACCGTAAAGTGTCCACTATTGAACATAAGCATACCTACCGACTGCTGCACTGATCGATCATGAAGAATATTTCCAAATGTATTTATCATGCTTACGGGTTTATTATCACTGTTTGCTTGTTTTTAAAAACTAGATCTTCATCTATACAGGACATAGGTACTTTCTATCCTGTTGTTAACAATATTCTATTTGTTCAGGATTGGGTTAGTAGATGTCGCCTATTTTGTGATCTGTTTTCTGTTGTTCGCCCATCGACGTTTGAAGAGGTTCTATGGAACCTTCATCTTAATAATTTAAGAAACGTGGTCGATTTTTAACGTCATCATCATCATTTCAAAGACGTCCACTGCTGGAGATAAGCCAGGATTTCGAAGTAAGCTCTCACACAGAAATTTGTTTTATTACTACGAAAAGCATCACATATGGGTAGTTATTACTAGACCCTGCAGTTTTCACAACAGTATTTATACGCGAGTTAATATTCAGATCATTCATATTCCGTTTGTCAAGCTCATAGCCTAGCCTAGAGCAGTTTAAGGTACGTACTTAATAGCGTTGTTGGATTTATCGACGGTTCTCAGACTAGGATTACTCCGATAGAAACTGCATGTTATGGCTTTGGTACCTATAGAAAAGTAGTTCCGTGCGGACGTAAAGAATAGCACCATCCTATTTCTTCCCGTGGGTGTCGTAAAAGGCGACTAAGGGACTTACTAGAGAATGGGCAGCAGCGTTCTCTATGCATTTTAACACCATACTGCGATCGCCAACCCGCCTGCCAAGCGTGGCGATAATGGCAAACCCCCCTTTGGAGGAGGCCTATGTCCAGTAGTGGACGTCTTTCGGCTGAAATGATGATACAACTGTAGGTAGATTGAATCTTGAATTTGATCTTTTGTGGTAATAATATGAATCCATTGTGTTGGCAACGACACCCTCCACGATAAGGCGATTAACGAAGACGTCTCCAACTTACTTACGCCACATTATCCACAAGCAGACACTTTGTATGAATAAGGTAACTGACTGGTCACTCACTTTATCTGGTCACCCTCTGATTTTCCGCCTTCCAATTAACTAGTAATCATACACGCCCCGGGAACCCTTTCATTACTGGTAATGAGTTTTCACCCTTCGCCGAATAGTGGACATCGGAGCTTTGATAGACTGCGCCACCTTATTTTGTCTTTTGCTTTCATGCAGGCAAATTGGGCCCGAGTGACGCGTGCGCTCAATTAGCCGGATTTTAGATGCGGGGATCGCAGTCAATGTGTTGGACGATATTTAATTTTACTAGTCGACAGAACAGAAGCGACGTTGATAAAAGTTGGCGTAGTTTTGTTTTTGTGTTACGGGGCGCTGGAAAACGGGCGACTTTTTACTGTAAAAGTGTTACGTTATGGGATTTGAGTGCTATAGGTGACTTGGGTACTGCGTCGGCTAGGTTGAGTAAACAATGGCCAATTATAATGCTTTCAAATAGTTACTTACATACCGTACACTTATAGGGTGTATTGCAACTTACAAATGGCAATATTTATTGCCAAAAACGAATTTACTATAGAGAATGGTAAATGTTGCCGATATGATGATAAACTTTTTTTCTCAAAACGTAATACACCCAGTGTACCGGTAACTGTTTACAAATATTTAACTACGTCAGATATACAAAACGCCGCATGGAAATTAAAAATTAAGTAGCTCAATGACTCCGCTATGTGCATGTAAATCGGCGCCAGTTTTTTTTTTAATTTAACATTTTTTAAATTGATTTGACACAAAATACATTCACCCACTTAATAGTTCCGTTAACGTTACAAAAACAAAAATATGCAGGTTATTGTTTGTTGAGTGTCTGACATTATATTTTTATTTCCAAAATACTTCTTGGGTAGCGGTACCAAGTCATCCTCATTAGTGTTAATGGCGGTCGGACGCAGCCGATATCTGAGACAGAACGGCTTAATTAATGCCAGAGCCAGACTCTTTGTCAGATAATCGATAAATCATTTGTGATGCTGTATGGCGCTCATTAATAATAACTAGATTAATATACGGCCTTTATGACGTCACTTTATAGGTTTGTCGTAACGAAGGAACGATTTAGTTATCGTTATGGGGTTGCGTGAACAAGAAAACACACCAATTGATATAGATCGTTTAATGTGAACAATCGAAACGATTTTGAAAAAATACATACAAACTGTTACAATCGGTTACAAAAATTGTGTGAGTAGCATTACAGTCGCAATCCTATCAGTCTTGACATTACACAATTTGACCGACTCATCGCATCGATTGGGAATATCATCTACAAAATGGTTTTTAGATTGGCTGCAGATACCGAATGGGTGTAGAATTAGCTGCAGATAACTACGACGTCATACCAAAATCTGAGCATATCGAAGCGCAAATTGCAATTTATTTACATCTTAATAGTCTAATGTTATGTACAACGGAGCTATGCCTGCGGGGCGAGCACGGCCTACTGCGACAGGACTTAGTCACACATTTTATCACAGTTTGAGCGATAAAACTGTTTTGTCATAACATGCTAGTACAAATTAACATGACATAATTTATCATGTCTTGTCAAAAAAGTCTCGGCACGCCCATGCTCGGCCCGCTGTATGGCGAAGCGCGCGGCAGTGGCAGCTAACAGGAAGGACTTTTCAGTGAAACATTCAACTATTACGTTATTGGTGTTTAGTTTTGTTTCATTGGATGAATCTTTTTATGGAGCATGTAAAGTATGCTATGAGTTGTAGGGCTATGGTCCTTCGAACCCTTCCCCCACATCCCCATACGCGCCGTAAAGTGGCGCCCGATAGTACCTTACCTAGTCGCGTAATGTCTGCTCTACATGCGACATTTTGCAAAAAGGGAAAAATATCCTGTTCCCGGCGGAAAAGGTTTTAATTTGACGTGAAACTATTCTATAAAAATCCAGGTTGTAGAACTATGCCTCTGCCGTTAAAATAGGTAAAAACCGGCCAAGTGCATGTCGGACCACGCACAATGAAGGGTTCCGTAGCTGGGATGAATTTATCCCAAAAACAAACTTAAGATTGTAGTTGAAAAACATGCTCTCCCATACATCGATATACGTTACGGTCAATTCTCCAACTGCAAATTTAAGTTGGTCGACTATTACTCGTTAACTTGTGAAGCCTACTTAGCTGTGACAGTTTTCATTTTAATTTAGTTATATATGCTATTGCCATGAATTTTTTCACATATCCAAAACCAACCACTTAGCTGGCAGGGGGGGGGACACTTGACTCTAACAAAAAATAGCACTTTAAAGCTTAATATTACGCAAACGGATCCCTTAATTGAAAAATGTTTTTGCCAAACCCACAATATTTTTGAACGGCCTATCCAACAATATCCCACACCATGGAATAGACGAGAAAAAAAAATATCATCCCCATTTCACGTGTAAGGGAGGTACCCTAAAAAAAAATGTTTTTCATAATTTTATTTTACCATTTTTTTGACATGATTAATATGTATACCCATGCCAAATTACAGCTTTCTAGGACTAAGCGTCTCTGAGCTAAGCTGGGGACAGACGGACGGACGGACAGACAGACAGACAGACAGACAGACAGACAGACAGACAGACGGACATGGCGAAACTATAAGAGTTCCTTGTTTACTACGGAACCCTAAAAAGCAATAAACAGTCAGTTTGAAGTCAATATCGAAGTGGTTATTACAGTTTGGACCATGAATTTATGTTTGTCGTTTGATGTTCTGGTAATGATAGACAGATACTTTACCAACTAGAGCTAAATTACTTTGAATTAGTTAACACTAAGCTACATAACAACTGTACAAGATTTTGTGTAGATACGTAGATTTACTTAGATTAATGAGAATGGTAAAATACTTTAATTAATACCCGTCGTAAATGATTGAATTAATAAATATCCAATATATTAATTTGAAATGTTGGTAATTTATAAGATTGGATTTGAAAATGTTTTTTTTCCGGAGTTGAGGTAATAAAGAAAGTTATAAACACACACTGTATACATATGTCAAAATGTTAGAGACCTACTCTGTGTGAAATGGTAAACTTCCATAAATTGTTTTCTTACACACAGAAAAATAACTTTTCGTAACTGATTTTTCTTCACAAAATCTTTGGCACGAGATTCTTTTGTTATTTAAATGTATGTTTCTTTTACATTGCAATATTATGAAGACACAAACTTTTGAAAGTTATATTTACAAAAATATATTTACATTAAAATAAAATATGAAATAAAATAACTGAAAACAATAATAAATCCGTAATTCCTACTGAATACAGCTATTATCTTTAATACTAGGACTGTAACTACGCATTTCATATATCAGAAAAATATTTTACTAAAAATGAGATTATTTGAATAAGTATACAATACGAATCTTTGAGGCCAAAATATTGGTTAACTTATTACATTATTATAAAACGTTTTATAAAAATACTGTAGAATTATAGCCTAAGTCATGGGTTTTTCAAAAACCTTATTATACTATTTAACATCAACATAACTCAGTCAAATAATAAATCATTATTACTGTGAGTATTTATCAAACATAATAAGATGAAGATGAGTATAGCCGTTTAACAATTAAACTATAATATTTGTAACGATTTAGAGTCTAGAGTTCAGTGCTCATTTCGGCGGCTCCAGCGAGCTTGTTGCTGTTGACAGATGTGGTACTAGCACCGCCCGCGAGACCAGATGTTGCTTCATTTGGCGTACTCAGTTGCTCTGCAGCCTGGGTTCATATACAATCGACTTTTATTTTTTTTACAAATTAATATTATTACTTGATTTAATCATACAACTCTATCAATTTATTAATAAAAGTAATGATTATTTTTGGGTTTCGTATTAACAAACAGCCTGTATATTCAGTTCCCATAAAAACGGTTACCAAAATTTTAATCACAACAAGGTGCAACACAAAAGTAACACAAATTAAAGACATAATTAGATATTTGGAATAAACACAAAACATTAGCAGTTAGACATGTGTTAGTTAAGGGTTAGTCTACTTAACACTAGCATACCACTATCCGTCACCAGCATGCAAAGACAAAACAAAACAATGAACAAGAACAAACCAAGGGGTGCGTGCAGCTACTCATTCCGCTAGTGTTGCGACACAAACATGGTGGATCGTCGGTGCGTGCCTTACTTACTGCGTGCTTTCTATGAGAGGTTTAAGGATAATGTCGAGGGTGTTGTCGTGGCGGTGGTGCGCGAGGCGCACGTGCGTTCGCGCGATGTTCGCGTTGTGGTCGCGCGACTCGCGCGTCGGCCGCGCGTACCGCCGCGCCAGCGACCCGCTCGAGCCCACCATTATGTTGTTGTTGCTAGCATGTCTCTGCATCCCAATAATCAAACACGCTAGACAAACTACCTGTGCACACCCTATAGCTTTATACATGGATTAAACAGTGGATATATATGCGTATTTATAAAAGAAGACTTTTGTCAAGATCCCGAATGATAGGCGCGTACAAAGTGCTAAAGTAGTGCCATTTGATCATGATTAAAAGGCTAAGCACAAAGTTGGCCATAAATGACGAACAATAGCACTCTGTAAAATTATAAGCCCCTTAAGCAAGTAGAAGTCTTGAGAATATCTTTGAAATATAAGAAAATATATAAGTAGAACTACATATTTTCAAAGTTCGTCAGTGAAATTAGGCTAACCTACGCATGTCTCTTCTATGCTACGCTTAAGTTGAATACTTGGTACTAAAATTATTTATTTATTTGGTAATAAGATGTACATAACTCTGTACATAAAAATATTCTCGAATTACAGCAGCCTGTACACTGTTAGCTTTCTCAGCGACCCAGAAACAGGAGCTGCGGATTATTCCGACGGCCCTTGTGAGCTATAACTCCGGTTATATTTTTACTTTTAGCAGTCTTCTTTTTATATTATTTCTGTGAAGAGCAGGCGGGGCGAAAAATTAAATTTGTGCATATTTATAAATAAAACTCGGTTGCAAATGCATCATAGGTAGGTAGGTCGTATTTAACATGGGGTTATTTTTTTTATTTCTAATCACTCGTAACAAGGGCCATCGGTGAGCGGAAGACATGTTAGAAAGCAAAGCGCCCACTCACGAAGAGAGAAAAGCCGTCGGCGGGGTGAGGGTAGCGCGGCGCGGGGTCGCGGGTGCGACGCGCGGTGGCAGAGTCGCTGGCCACCGACAGCAGCGAGCGCTGCGAGCCGGACGCGCGCCCCGGGGCCGCCGGCGGCCGCCGCGTTAGTGCGCCTCCGCCGCCCGCACCCGCACCGCGCGCCCCCTGCACGTCGCCCGCCGCCCACTGCCTACTCACAGGCGCCATCCGCGACGAGCCCCCGGCGCCGCACTTGGCACTGTCGCTGGACCTGCACCCGACAGATTGCCTTACATCAGATTCCACTCGCCTGCTGCCGATAAAGTAATTAAAGGTCACTGGTGACGTTATTTCTGGTGTCTCTACTGATCCACATCTTCCACCACCTTCAACCGCTGATGATTCATTTCACCCAAATCTTATGGCGAAAGTTTGAGGCAAATCGGGGGTGCTGCATGACAGCTTTTGATTGTTTTCCAGTAACAACAGTTAGCTAATTGAGTGCATTCATTAACGCTGCGTCAGATGCTCTCCGTCTCCGAAATCAGAAGCGATCACAACGCTAAACCAATCTATCACTAGACAACGGTATCACCTTTTATGTTGTTCACAGAGACCACTAAACTATCAACCTAGCATCCTGTGACTTCCGTTTTAAAGGGTAAGAAAATAAAGGCTACAAGGGTACTTCATAATGCTCTGCAATTATAATGAAAATAAAAGCTCACACGAGTCGCAATATAATCACCTCTCCGAAGAGTACGCATAGTCCTGGTCGGCGCCGAGTCCCGAGTCCGTGTGCTCGTGCGAGACCCGCGCGCTCCCGATCAGCTCGCCGCTCGAACTGTTACTGTTGCTGTTGGTGACAGGACTGTATGGGTTGTTGTTGTTCGACACCGGCGTCACGTTGCCTTTGTATCCGTTATTTGTCAAGAAATCATCGCCCGTCCGCCCGACCGGCTCATCGTAGCTCGGATAAATACGTCTGCAAAAACCCATAACGTAAATCATCCATATTTGGCCAATAAATCATAGTTTGTGGGTTGCGGCGCGTACCTTCCATGTTTCTCGTGACCGGTCCGGTGCGTGCTGAGTGTGCTAGAACTAGATCGAAGCGATCCCTGGTTGTGTGTATCGTGGGTATTCTTGCCGTGAGATGAGGAACTTTTATCTCGTCTTGCTAATGATCCATTTTCAGCTCTACAACAAATCAATCATCGTAAATGAATTATAGAAACAAAATATATATTACTCCATTTTATCGTATTAAAGTTGTTCTTACTGTCTATGCTTCGACGAAGTTCGAAGCTTAGTCTGCCGCGCATGGCTGGTCTGAACAACGGTGTATGGTATTTCCTTCAGCTGCTCCTCCGTCATACCAGTAGTATCCACTAATGAGAATTCAAGGTGCTGCTTTAACTCACTTGGCAACCATTTCTTTTCATTTGGGGATCCCGACCGAGATCTGAACCAAGAATGATAGTAGATATAACAATAATTCCTGCTCGAGAATGATTAGGTAATCAATAAAATAATATGATAAAGGTAGGTAATTATAATATACCTATGTTTCCGGTGCCTTCGGTGTCTGTGAGATGATCGATGTGTCCCAGTCTCAGGTTCCATTTGTGAACGACGAACGTTCGCTACCTACAAAAAAAATTGGTTTTATACCATTCCCGTTAATTACTCATCATTTTATGTTGTATTTAAAACACTCACTTGGACTCCGCTTCCAACTGTAGATTGTCGTAATACTTCCTTCCATTGTGACTCGGAATCAACCAGTTCATATTCTCTGTAAAGTCAATGTTACGGTCAACACATAATTTTATATTTCTTGTGGATATATAAAACATTGGGGTCCTACACAAACCTTCCGGCGTGACTGGCTGTCCCTTCGTAGGCTGTCTTAAATTGTATGCCTTTACGTCATTTTTTTGGATAATGTAATTGAGATAATCCTTTATAATAACGTCGTAGAGTATTACTAACTTGGTATCTGGTTGTGAGTCATCCCTCTCCGAGCCGGATTCATGCTTGTGCCGGGACCGATGACGTCGATGACGCCGTCCTGACCGACCTGAACCCCGGGACAGTTCACTCTCCGCATCAGACTGCTGTCTTCTTGAGCGGTGCTTATGTCTACATTACACAAAAACATCTTTAAAGTTCATGAACCTCAAAAATTATGCTAGCATTCCTACTAATCTCAAAAAGTCACTTTTTTACAACATGTATCAAAAAACTTTTGACAGCGAACACTGACGAAAACAAATGGACACTGAAAAAGTTCCCGCGTGATAATAATGGATTTTGAATTTTTGTTGGAAAGTTAAAGAGAGGCCACCATTATTCACCGCGTAAGAACTTTTGAAGCGGTGAAAAAGTCGTAAGAAAGCAACGACTTCTACGTGTTTTGGGGAAAGCTACTGTGTGGAACAAACATTGATCCAACAAACCTATAACTTAAGTGAAGATAGCTGCTCTGTTCGAAATGGTACGTAAGGGAGTATGAGGCTATAATACTTGCTTCATAAACAGATGAGCATCACAGTCATATCTCGCGGAACTTACTTGCGATTGGAACGAGAGTCATTAGAGCTTTGGGAGTCAACTGATGCGGAACGATGCCGTGGTGCCGGCGGTGGTCTGGTGGCCGTCGGCGATGCTGAGTACAGGCCTCGCCGTATTGGCGCTGACCGAGTCGACCGCGGCGAACCACCCACCGTGGGGACTTCGCAACCCATCACTTCACCACTGATTCTAAGCCTAAATAACATACAATTGTAGAACATACACCTCCAGTAATAAGTTCCATTCTTCTAGTAAAAGGTCGCCAAAATCTTTTTTCGTACGTAGCAGTGTTGTTGACACATCTCTAATTAATTTAGTAAAGTTAGCTAATAAACTTACGAGTTTGGTCGATGTACTGAGGTAGGTTGTTTGATTTCTGGGGGACAGTCTTTTATTCTCAAGTCTTCTAGTTTCGGCACTGAAACAATTTTTCGTGGTATCATCAAATAATATCAAAACAGTAGGTAAACGAAGACACATGTACATCTGTTGACTTCGAAACCTTCTATAATTCGAAGGAATATAAATGTCGAGTTAAAAAAACCTTTCGTAACGACAGCGTGTCGTATAAATCAATATAGTGAAAGTAGATATTTATGAGTTTGTCAGAAGAATTATCATATCAATACCGTCATTTAGCGATGCGTGCGAAGCGTGTGGCGGTCGCGCGATGCGTCGGGACGGCGTCCGCGTGAACGCGGGTGGAGGCCGGGGTCTCGGTCCTCTACCACTGGACAAACATAATAAATAAGACTTTAAAGGCGAAAGCAGATTACGGCGGGCCGCAACGCCACGCATTGCAAAATCTCCTTCAGCACTTTTGTACATTTTCTCCAGGCGGGCCGCATCGAACTTTTTTGTATGAAAATGCGTTGCGTTGCGACTGTAATATGCGCTTGGCTTTAGAGCACAGGATAATAAGGTACCTGCCAGGGTTGCAAGTTTGTCCGAAAGGGATATCGTGGCCTTGGCACACAGGCAACGGAAAGAACACGGATGGATTTTAGCCAGTAAGAGTCCGACACTCGACCTCCCGCTCCGCCCAGAGCGGGAGAAGCTGTTTGATAATTTCCTACCCCAAAAAAAAAAAGAAGGAGAATAAGTTAAATTATGGATCACATGTTTATTCATTGTGCCATTCTAAATGGGACGATGAACAACTAATAGATGAGGATGGCATAATTCATAACAAATGATGAACGTGAATGGCCCATTCAAGTTCGGAAAGGAGAATAAGGTAAATTATGGATCACTTGTTTATTCATTGTGCCATTCTGAATGGGACGATGAACAACTAACAGATGAGGATAGCATAATTCATAACAAATGATGAACGTGAATGGCCCATTCAAGTTCGGAAAGGAGAATAAGGTAAATTTTGGATCACTTGTTTATTCATTGTGCCATTCTGAATGGGACGATGATCAACTATCAGATGAGGATGGCACAATTCATAACAAATGATGAACGTGAATGGCCCATTCAAGTTCGGAAAGGAGAATAAGGTAAATTATGGATCACTTGTTTATTCATTGTGCCATTCTGAATGGGACGATGAACAACTAACAGATGAGGATGGCACAATTCATAAAATGATGAACGCGAATGGCCCATTCAAGTTCGGTCATCATCTGCTGCCTGACCTTCCTACGTTGGGGTCGGCTTCCTGTCCAATCGGATGTAGCTGAATACCAGTATTTCATATGGAGCGACCACAGCTATCGACGTTCGATATTCTCTAACTATTAAACCAATGTGCCACAATTCTGGATCCTCCCACATCCGATACCTTATCATAATATTTAGTAAATATTTAGGTATTCATCTTCGTCGTATTTCTCTTCTTAGTATATTTATATTTTTAGCAACATCACTTCTACCTTTAATTTATTTTTAACTGACCTTGTCCTCAGCCTGGTACCTAACGCGAAGATATCAGCAGAAGCTGGTGATGTCTGCTGCATCCTGAAGAAGGTGTGGTGGTCGGAGCAACATCGCCACAAGTGACGACAAGCTGACCTCGTCGGGGACTCGAACCCGTAGGTTGACGTGTCATTCTACAGAATAAAGTCTTTATGTAAATAATCTAGAGAAAGCCAGGAATAAATTCAGTTTCTCCTAAAGTAAAAACAACTCATTTTCGATTTTTCTTCACGAAGAAATACAGAATTAACTTTTAAAACTACGTCTGCTATCTCCTGGATTACTATTTCTCTATTTACTTCAAAATATGTGCCTAATTTCAATTTCAAAATATTCATAGGATCATAAGCAGATTTTGGCAATTCCAGTAAACGAAGGTCAAATTTTGTATTTTTATAACGTTAGGCAGGCAATATTTTCCTTTCGAGCCGTACCCTTGTTGAAGAAAAACCAGATTATGTCTAGTTTTTGTTTAACAAGCAGCTGTAAACTCCAAAGCTTATCACCTACTTTCACGTTCAAGATTTCTTTTACGACAAGATTTCTGTGAATCACGAATTGCTCTATCTTGAAGGCTATGAAAAGAATGTTCTTAAAATACGTTATATCCAGCGAAATTGAATGTTTAAGTATCGATCGTGTAATAGCTTTAACTAACCGTTCAAGCGAGGGTAATATAAACATCTGCAAACTTCGACGGAGGTAGCTTTTATTATGAAACTTGTTTCATTTTGGCTGATGCCAGGAATCGTCACGAAGTAAGTACTGTAGTGTTTCATACCGGTTATTATTAGCGGTGTACCCGGCTAAGGCTCAGAAATGGTATGTACAGCTGAGTACCTACTTATGTTGTTACAGCCAAATAAGGAGTTACATTAGGTAGGTCCGCCTAAGCTCACAATGCGTAGGCATTACTGACAAGAGCTTATGAACAAGTAAAATGATAATAATTGCGCAGTGTCGTCGGTTAGTATGGCCGTGTTGACCATATATTACAGCGACCCGGATGTTCGGAGCTTTGTGGGTAAAGCACATTTCAGCAAAACATAAAATCAAATCAAAATCAAAAGTCATTTATTCAAACTAGACTGAGAATCAGCACTTTTCGAACGTCAAAATTACATGAGACAGTCCCCCAAAAACGCCCACCCTTCACCACTTCCTAGTGCTTTAGCTGGGAAAAAGAAGTGGCGGAACAAACTCCCCAGCAGCACAGCTGTCTGTTCATTTAAAAACTTGAATCTATACAATAAAATGTAAAATGCAACACAAAACATGAAATTAAATTATTTGCCTAATGTATGCCATATTTATGTGCACAATAGTGTTCACCATACTGCGATCGCCAACCCTCCTGCCAAGCGTGTTGATTATGGCAAACCCCCCTTTTAGGGGAGGCCTATGTCCAGCAGTGGACGTCTATCGGCTGAAATGATGAGGATGATGTGTTCACCAGTTATCTGTACATCATGTATTGTTTTTTTGACATTTGTTCACACCACAATATGGAGTCCCCAGCAAAACCATTGACAACATAACAAGTAATTTTATTGGTCTGACTTACGTCTTTTGATAAATGCTTTATCTTTAGAGAAATCCTTAACGCACACAGCATAAACCGTCGTCTTAAGGACTTAGTAAAAGAAAAGTCGGCGTTGGCCAGCTTGCCGGCGCGTCGGTATATCAGCGGTGTGCGGCAGGCTGTGCGCGTAGCCCCGCTCCGCTCTGCACCGCGTTATCGCCGCGCCCACAGCGCTGTAAATACTGCGCTCAGTTCTACGCGACTTATCTGTAATTGCCTGCCTACGAATGTCTTTCAAGGAAGCGACGCAAGGTGGACTCTATCTTGCACCACTATTCAAAGTGAGCTCGTTATCACTCTCCGCGATCCGAAACGAGAAATGGGTCAAGTGGAGCGCCCGATTTTAATGTTTACTTACTTTATTCGTCTTACTTACATTCTTTGTATTTTATGTAACAAGGAGTTCTTACATTTTTATCCGCTACACGGAGCATGAAGTAGCGTCCCTTGTAATAAAGTTTGGAGACGCGCGGCCAATAATAGTTCGCAACTGTGTGTTTTCCGCGTAACAGTAAAAGACCGCTTGGCGCCAGCCCGAGGAAATACTCGACACTGTCTTCACCCTGTCACACAAAAAATATTTTGTTACCTTTTATTAAATCAGGCATTTCAATCTTCTATTGAGATGTATTTATAAAAGATAAATAATTACCAAAACTGGATGCAGATCTACACCATACATGTCGAGCCATTTTACTTTATCTAAGTAGCTCAATTCAGCTTGTGCCGGCGAAATTCCCCTGTGAAAGAGGGCTGTTATTAATATTTCTTTAAAAGAAACGAGAGTTTAAAAGTCAATTAAACTGTTATCCTTAATTAATAGGAGGCATTAAGGACAAAAAGCCACAAAAGGCTAAGCAACAATGAATAATCCGTGCGACGCGGGTGGCGTGGCGAGCCGGTGTCGCCGCCCTAAGCCACGGCTCACTTGGTGTTAAGTAGGTAGGTACACATAATTTGCATGTAATTGCGGCTTTGTGACGCGCCAGCGGCCGCAGACTGCATCTTTGCGCAGTTAAAAATTCATTCAATTAGGCGAGAAAGGCGACGAAGTTTAATTTCCGGGCGGGCGGCGACGCTTTCGGCGTGAAACTGCGCCTCTGAAATCTTAATTTTTAGCAACTTGCCTTCTTCTTGGTTAATTAAGACAATAGTACGTATAACAGGAAGGATTCGACTTCCTCCCGTTGGGCGTATAAGTTCTTAATTAATATGATGTCTATTCTAGGAGCTGATGGAAATATAAATGGCTCTACGTAGACATTCATTTTGTACAGGATATGAGTTATAATTAGATTACGAAGTCTTGATCGAGTTTTAAACATAATCATTTTGAAGTGATTGTTAATGTTTAATAGTGTAATAAGATTGGTACTAATGAACAGTGCTGGTACTTACGTGAGTGTGCGATGTATTTCAGCAGCGCGCGCTTCCAGCTCGGGCGTCTGGTGCGCCAGAAAGCGGAACTCAGACACGTAGCCGAGCCCGTGTCGCCTCGGGTCGTAGTCGCCCAGCTCCGCTGCACAAACCCAACCAATAACTACTATACACAATGTACATTACTCAGATAACTTAATTACAAGGACAAACACAGCTATAAAGTGTACAAAATAACATAGTACGACAAACACTGTCACGGTGAACTCATTTAGCTGACAGGATACTTCAAACAGTAGGTGGAAATAGATCGAGAGAGCGCCGCTATTCCAATTTTGGAACAAACATCTCGTTTAGGCGCGTGCAGTTGACCAAAAATATCCTGAACAAATTCTTTATGCGCGCGTTGTATCGCTATGATGATAGTCTCTCGCTCTTTTACAATCGCAATTAACTCTGTAAAGGCGGGGTTTGTGTCCTAACCAAATATACGACGCAAGGTAAACACAATAAATGTATCTCCACGCGTTGGTTACAAAATTGAGGTTTGGTTGCGAATAACGTCGCGTTAGGGAGGAAGTAAAGGTACTTATAGCATTGTGATGACTCGACGATCGCGATTAGCATTGTGAGTGAGGATATTATAGCATTGTGATAAGGGATATTGTAGCCCTAGCACACAGGTAACTGAAGGAACACGGGTGGGTTTTAGACAGACGAGCCCTTATTACAAAAAAAGGTTTATATTCAGACCCAGGTTTAAAACATGGAGCCATTATTGAATTTCGAACTTTATTCCGACTATGGTAAAGGTCCTAAACACAAAACTGACAACTTAGTACCGAACTAAGTTTTCAGTTTTGTAAAAAGAACGGTATTTCAATCACTGTTACGTTCTTATTTAAAAAACTGGCTCCATAGTTTAAGCCATGTCAAATATAAATCTTGTTTTGTAATAAGGCGGTAAAAGTCTGACACACCCTCCCGCGAAAATAAAAATAAACCCGTCACTGACAGATATTTAAACTTTCCTTTCCGGAAAGGATCGAGACAATATTTCCAAGAGGTACAAAAGAAAATAGTTGTCCATTCCACGTAGTTTACTAGACACGTTATGCAGGGTGAGAAAGAAATATCCACATACGGAGCGGGCTTAGAAAAACTATGACTAGTGAGCGAAGCTGACAGTCATTTCCCGTCGTATATCTTTTTTTTTTGTCCCCGGAAATCGCAACATCTGGTACGCTAGCGGAGTGCACACATAGATGTTCGGACCCTTCATACATTACGTTCACGCTTGTCTGATGAATAAAACGTTGTCATTACACGCGTTGGTATACGTACTTAAGGGAAAAATAAAACTGAAGACATGAAAATTGAACGTATGCTACTGTCTTTCTTGAAAAACTCCTAGATATGTATTAGCAAATTAGCGTTGAGTGTTTTTTCTTCATGTACCTGTGTCATTTTTAATTATTACTACCTACATCATCATCATCATTTCAGCAGAAAGACGTCCACTGCTGGACATAGGCCCCCTCTAAAGGGGGGGTTTGACATAATCGCCACGCTTGGCAGGCGGGTTGGCGATCGCAGTATGGTGTTAAAATGCTTAGCGAACGCTGCTGCCCATTCTCTAGTAAGTCCCTTAGTCGCCTTTTACGACACCCACGGGAAGAAAGGGGATGGTGCTATTCTTTACGTCCGGCACCAACCGGACACTACCTACATATCCAATGAATTATATATCAGGGGCCGAGTACCACAACCACCTGTGAATAAATAATATCGTGCTGACGTTTCGTCTGACAAGAAGATGAATGTGGCAGCATCTCGGAGAATTATAGGGCCCTGTGAACGTCTGCCGTCGGCCGTCAGTCAAGATTCTGATTACAACTTAATGACTGTTTATCAATGAAAGCTTATGTAAAATATAATCTAGCGAAATACTAAATGGTTTCCTATTAGCCTGAATTTCACACATTAACTAGAAGCTTCCATCTGTTGAAAGACAGCGATCTTTTTCTTTTTATTTAATGTACATATTTATACTCGTCGTTTAATTTCCGAGCAAGTAG
Source organism: Tiliacea aurago (assembly GCA_948098905.1). Taxonomy (NCBI): domain Eukaryota; kingdom Metazoa; phylum Arthropoda; class Insecta; order Lepidoptera; family Noctuidae; genus Tiliacea; species Tiliacea aurago. The sequence goes on from OX402577.1 coordinate 14,817,994, forward strand.
CTAGGGGCGGCCATAAATCTGATTATTTTTAAACTCACTCGCTTCGTCTTATTTTATGGATGCTTTGAAAAGTCATGATACAAAGAGACTTAAATATATCTCTTTTAAAATAAGTTTGTAAAAGATGTATTTGCTTTGTGATATATTAGTCTATTATAGATACTAGTGGAATATTAGGTAGATGGAAATATTTATTTCTAAAATTAGTGATATTTATGAAATGGGTTTTCATAAGGTATTTGTATGCCACAAGGCATGTTCCCCGATGTGAATGACTGAGTTATTACAACAAACATTCGCGTATACTCGTATCCACCACCTGTACGTCACGTTTTGTTATTTGGAGTTCAAAGAATCTTATTGGCTATGGTTTCCATCACATACTCGATCGGTATAAGTCAGTTTGTTGGAATCTGTTTTATGTTAGTAAGTGTGAGTGATGTGTAAGAGACCATCTATCATTTGGCAAAGAGGCCAGCCGCCCACACGTCGCGGACGATAAATGAATGATACTCGCAAAACTTGCCACAGCCGTGTTTAGACTCACTAGTAAACTAACTATTGTACTAGCCAATTTAAATGAGCTTTAGAAAATTACAAAGTCATGATGTTTGAAGATTTATTGACATTAGAAAAGGCACTCTTATATTCTTTTTTTGAATACTTTTTATGTTCTCACGCAGTCATGTAATTAAAACATAGAACTAAACAGATGTTTGCCATTTCACAAAACTAAGCTAGCAATCACTAATTGTATATTTTTTACTCGGTGTACATGTGCTAATGGTTGAATAACAGTTTTGTAATAAAAACTATCTTGTGGGAAAGTTGAAAATTGATAAAATAGGTACATACCTATTGTATGTACAGCCGAGCTTGAATGTGTCTACATACCTACTTTATGATATCTACTAGTCAAAAATTAAATGGAGTCGGAGTTGTTATAATTGGTGCTACGTAACTTCACTTGAGCCTGAAATTAATTTACAGTGTACATTAAGCGTACGTTCTGGAATGATAATTCAGCATTATAATCCAGCAGAGTGGTACTGTACTAACATCTCAGTAGAGGCCCGGGCGCCAGTACAACAGTCCATCCACTTGATTAATGTAAACGCGTTACACGAGTCCGTTAACTTGTTGCGAGGGACAGATTGTTTCGCTTCATTCGTCTTTCCCAAACCGAGACTATACGGACTAGACAAAATAAGAATACAATGTTGCTTGATTGCATTTAAGTCTTGTAACTTAAATGGTTTTGAAGACTATCTTGCATAGAAAATGTAGTAACATAGACTTTTATTTTTTTCTTGCATGTCACGTCACATATTTTCTTAGTTTATTTTTCTTTGAATCTAGAATGTTTTTATAACAAACAGCAAAGTTGACATAACATGGAAGATTCACATCCAGTCACTGACTGAAATTTGTTATTTTGCGTTCTGACTTGCAGTACTCAGCTCAACGTGCAAAATATTTTAATCATGTTTAGTGCTGTAATAGACTTTCTGCGTTAACATCTGAACAAATATGATGTGATTTTGATACCACGTGCACCGTACTGTTTATAAAAATACTCTACAATGCTGCCGCGATAACGGAGGCTCTCATTGCGAATAATAATATGAAATTATTTGAAGAACGCTTTGAGAGCACGTAACAATACTTTATTATTTGCTATGTATGAAGAATCAAGTGTATAATATAAAAGAGATGATTTCACGTGCAATTTATTACGAGGCATATAATAGGCGTACCTTTAACATAACGATGGTAATGGGAGTGGATCATTTGGGTGTAAAGGGGCGGAAAAACGCAAATATTTTACATTCTTGTTTCATAAATTATACATGAACGAGCGTTTAGAACGCTACATCTGAAAATTTTTATATCACTGGAAAGCAATTATTATGATGTAACATTAGGTGTATCAGAAATACTTGTTTGTAGTGTGCCTTTGTTCAGTCAAATACTGAACAAAGGCTTCAGTCAAGTTGATAATAATAAAGAAAACATAATTGAATTTTATGCAGTAGTCTTCCATTGAAAATAATTACCAGTTCAAAATGACGCAACAGACGATTACAAAGTTCGGTAACACGCAAAAATGCTGTTACAGCGGTTGAGAACGGTTATAACGCCGGTATGTGTCCCCTGAGGTCGCACGAGGGTCGCTGATGCCGGCAGATTAGATGCAAACGATGGTGCGCCGCTGATGGCTCATTTACCTCTTGAATAACGCATCGATATTAGAGCTTTGCCGCCCCTACTTACTGCGCGAGATTGCCCTACCAACATAAATGGTACTTGATGGTTCTTCTTTCTTTAATCTAAGGGTAGAAGACCTCCTAAGTAGCATAAAGAATATACAACATTAGTTTTTGTTTACCCTAAACCCAAAAAGGGGTCATTGTACTCATCATTTTAAACAACTTTTTGTATGGGACCAACCTTGAAATCACGAAAAAAAATCAGCTGTTCCATACATTTTGTTGATTTAAGTGAACACAAATGTATGGAACAGCTGATTCTCTTTTCGTGATTTCAAGGTTGGTCCCATAGAATTTTTTTTCAAAATGATGAATACCCCCCCCCCCCCCTTTCGGGTTTAGGGTAAACAAAAACTAATGTTGTATATCTAAAATTTATAAATCTACATCATTTCTCGGTACGCTTACAGCTTATGACTTACTAACTAAATTCCTAATTAAAATCGTTCATAAATATTTTACTAAAACAATTCGTCGGTATGAAATCTTCCACTCTGAAGTTCCTCAATACAAAATATTTGTACAAACGTCGGTATTCTAGCGTATAATTATTAACACATCTCATGTTTTAATAAAATAGTAATCAAAATAACGAGATCGTAAGAAAATAGCAATAAAATTAATTACGTTATAAAGTCAATTATAAATATTGAAGCGAATATCAAACTTGGAGAGTAATTAATTACGTGAATCTTCAAAGGTAAGGTCGAGACGAGATGAAATTATCTCCTAATGTTTATAAAAATTTATTTGATTGCGTAAATTAAGCCATAATAAGGAGTGTCTACATCTGCCGATTTTAAGAAATAGTTCTACTCAAGCTTCTGTATTACTTCTAATCGCTTTTATGGAGTTGGATAGAACTTTACATTAAAACTTGTCGCTTGAAACATTTCTATAATCCTCGTAGTTATCGGGTGCAGTCTATTAGTCTGAGCCTGAAGTAGCGAAGCGAAATTTTACTGCGTTTGCGGTAAGATAGCTTCTCGTCCCGCCGCTGCAGAATCTCAGAAGAATGGCACTAGCTATTACTGGAAGCGGAATTTAGTCCGACTCAATAGCATTCTATGTACCGATGGAGTGAAATATAAAGAAGATAGATTAAACAAACTCCTTGGACTTAGTTACGATTTCTGGAATTTATCTTTTGACGCTAAATACAGTGAAGTGGCTTTTACGTCATCATATCTCATTGCGAAATCTATTCAAAAATCAGTGAGGTCAACTTACGAACCAGTGCAAAAATTACTAAGTATGTCATAGTAGGGGCCGGTGACTACGACTCACTCCAAATCTTTATAAATACATACGAAAATAAATACGGATGGAATATTGATGAAATATATTATATTATATTAATAAATACATACCGCCTTATTACAAAACAAGATTTATATTTTGACATGGCTTAAACCATGGAGCCAGTTTTTATAATAAGAACGTAGCAGTGATTGAACTACGGTTCTTTATACAAAACTGAAAACTTAGTTCGGTACTAAGTTGTCAGTAATGTGTTTAGGAACTTTACCATAGTCGGAATAAAGTTCGAAATTCAATAATGGCTCCATGTTTTAAACCTGGGTCTGAAGATAAACCTTGTTTTGTAATTTAATAAGGGGGATAGCGTTTTAATTTAAAAGTTAGATGTTCTATGTGCTCTGCTATCATGTCATGACTCATGAGAGAATGTTCACGTTTATACCTGTCTGTTTCCTATTTCTTCCCGTGGGTGTCGTAATAAGCGACTAAGGGACTTACTAGAGAATGGGCAGCAGCGTTCTCTACGCATTTTAACACCATACTGCGATCGTTAACCCGCCTGACAAGCGTGGCGATTATGGCAAACCCCCCCCTTTGGGGGAGGCTTATGTCCAGCAGTGGACGTCTTTCGGCTGAAATGATGATGATGATGATGACCTGTCTGTTTGACTAGCTAGGTATATTCTACGATCTGTGTGGTGCCAGAGGTAAAGAATAGCACCATCCTATTTCTTCCCGTGGGTGTCGTAAAAGGCGACTAAGGGACTTACTAGAGAATGGGCAGCAGCGTTCCCTATGCATTTTAACACCAAATGATGATGATTGTTCGATCTGAACCACAAAACTGACTTTACAGTGTGGAAAATTGAAAACATAACACGTAGGCGTGTTTCGGGCACGCCTGGTTTGTTGCGTGTTTTGTACGGAAAACACATTGGATTTTTGGTGTAATCATTCCTATTTTTTCTGTTTCGTTGATATTTTTGTAGGCGTCTTTTTAGTAGGATATATTTTTTATTGCGCTATACATTTCGATTTATTCGCGGCAGTTTGCATGTAAGTGTTCATGCGTACAGTCGGCTATCACGTGCCCCTCTGGCGATGAGTCAACGTCCCCACATGATCGCACACGTTATTATTCCCTTGCGTGTACTAAACAATTTTATAGAACGGCGAATACCACTTAAATTAGATGTGTAGTAGGTTAGGTTATTAAATCTATTGGGAACTTTTTGTGCCCTGTCTTGAGTAATAAATATATTTCTGTTAAGACCATCATACTTTTGTTAAATGAAATGAAATCGTTTATTCTACAAATAGGATATCGTAATCAGTTTTACATGTCATATTAGAAAATAAAAAATAAGCTAGATGTAGTCGACATTTCATATCTGACTGCCCCTGAGAAGAAATGGCGAAACAAACTCAGGGGTCAAAGTCTCTTTTAAAGTCCAGACATAATCTTGGTCAGATCATGTGAGGACCATGTAGATCCGTGTCTGAAATGGTCTTTTGAGGAAAGAACCACACAAATTTGAGTGGACGTCTCCAATCAGTGCAAGCATTTGTCAGTAATCGTGCAGCTCAACTCAAGACTAAAGGAGCTCAACGACTCGACGAACAATACCAAAGAAAGGACATTTGGGTAGGCCGCATAAAGTGCTTAAAATGCCAGACGATCATTAAAACTAACTGAGAAAAAGAAAAAAAAAAGGAAATTATTTAAAGAAAACAAAAGTACCAACATAGTGCTCACATTTACAATAAATAAAATAACGAAATGAAAATAATGTTATTATTATTGGTCTCTTTCTGTTGGTATGAACTTACAACAAAGTTATAGGTAAGTACAAAATGAAATAAATATACTACCTAAGTAATTTCAAGCTTGTGCCGTTTCACAGAATCATATTTCTCAAAGTCAATCGTGAATAAAAGAGTCGTTTTCCTGGAATCTCGGTTCGCAATCAAGTTAATAAAATAGGTGTGTTATTGCATGAAATAGTATACGTGCGTGCGACGTCGGTAAGCATAGGCGACAGCAAGTGGTCAATACATTTATTATGTAGCTGCAATAAATGTGGGTATTTTATATATGTATGTACCTACACACATAATTTCCCAATCCTGAACATGGATCTCTGAACATTTGTTAGGAGAATTATTGCTGTAGTCAAATAACCACGCTTGGGGTACGGTCTAGTGCTCACAGGGTGATACTGAACAATAATTAGGTGTCTTTCCATCGTTTTGTCGCAAAAGTGACTCCTTCTTGTCCAAAACCCAATAAATAGATGGATGGTTTACTATTTTCAGCCATGATTTTTTATTTCAGTTGAATTGTTCCATTTTCAAATTAGGTACGCAACATAAATCCACAAGTCAAATGTTATTCGCATGCTTTATCAAATAATTTGATTTTGTACTTACAAAACACGTATAACCGAATAGGTACTAAAAGAATATCGGATTACAGCGCAATCAACCGAAAGGTTCAACATGATCATTATGACTGTTTCATAAAACGGCAATTTAAACTGAAATTGAGCCGAGTTTCGCAAATGGTTTCATCTGCAGTCGATAATAATATGTCCGGGGATACAGATACAATCAGATCCCGGTCACAATGGAAATTGTGATTACTAAAGGATTTGGTCACGAAATTATTGATGAGAACTGTACCAGTGATCTGGAAAAGCAAAGTAATCTACCGTCTTCGTTGTTTCCGGAGCGTATTTCGATAATGCATATAGTTTAAGCTAAGTACCACTTTATCGCTTTGGGATATCCGGTAATGAGTATTGTGAAAAAAAAAAAGCTATAATTTGTTCTCGGATAACGGAGCGGTCTGTTGCGAAGTGTATGAATGCTGTGATTAGGTATAGGTAGACTGGACGACAGTGGCGAAGGGTGATTTTATGAGAGAGGTAAGCCGGAGCAAAAAAAATGCTTACCTATGATGTCACCTAATGAACAATATTTTGACCCTTTGAGCCTGCAGGGCCCGGTATACATTCCTTTCCCATAATTTATTGGTATAAAACAAAGCTTTTGTAGGTCAAGCAAAGTTCAAAGCTTTCAGCCATACATTTCACCTCAATTTTAGTGGCGTGCGTATTTCAAGATTTGCAGGGTGGGAGTTTAGGATGCAAGAGCGAGCGAAACAAGCTCGAAAGTATTAGCTACGGGCGGCTAGAAGAGTGTAATGCTTGTATCAAGAAAATAAGGCAACCCCGCTGCTTACCAGCGGCGGCCTTAAGCATTGCAAAGCTTCGGGCGGTAGATCTTTGCGAGGCCCTTGTCGTTTGCGTAAAGTGTGCTATTTCTGTTTGTTAATTAGAAATGAAAGGCCCACCCACCCCGATATGCAAAAAAAAAATTTTGAATACAAGATGCCAAAGCGAGTGCGAAAATAGTAGCACCCCGCTTTGGAAAGGTTTGGTTTTCTTTTAACCAATATCAATCAATGCTGAGAACTACTGACTGGTCATAATTTCCTAAGGGAAGCCGATAGGAATCTGCTTATTAGCTAGCTGCGCCACTGCTGGACGATTATGGGCTAATTTAACTGAAAGATGTAAGTTAACCTTAGGAAAATCCTAGCATGTGTGTGACGTCAGCAACACGTCAGTCGCTGCTGTAGCTAAGCTAGCAAATCCTAGGCTAGTTACACAATAAGCCTGGCGGGTTAGTGGCCCCGCAGCCACTTTGTAACCGGAGCACGGGTCGCACTTGCGGATTTTACCGACACTACTCGTACCACACCGAGAAACTCTAATTTGTCGCCGATGCTTACACAAATATACTCCCTAAGTGCCATCGGATTAAGTCCATACCGCATTTCGTTATTGGTCTCAGCCAGAGTTTGGAGTCGTTTTCTTTAATTTGCCGACTTGTTTATTTGCTACCCAAACTGGCTCACAGTAGTTTGAATGGATTTTACGGTGAGTTTAAAGTTAAGTTTATTTTGAGTCTGTGGGTAATAGTTATTTTATTAGTTTTTGAATTGGTTTTTATGGACTATGAGTAGGTTTATTATTTGAAATATGCGTATTTCTACTAGCATAATCAGACTGCTGGGACATAGGAGGCCTCCTCTCGGTGAAAGGGAGTGGGCCGTAATCCACCACGCGGGCCCATTGCGGGTTGGTAGATGTCACATGTCTTCGAATTTTTGGTTCTAGAACAAGTCGCTTTCCTCACGATGTTTTCCTTCACCGTTTTGAGAGCAGTGATGATGTTATAATTTACACCAACAAAAAAAGTGAAGCGTCTGTCAGGGTTTGAACATCCGAACTCTAAAGTTGCGGCTGTTTCTACGGAGCCACCACTGCTCTCATGGGTATACTAACTTAAGCAAAATATTTTCATAATGAGTTATCACAGTACGATTAATACAGGGAGGTGTTTTGTATTTCTGCACCCAAAGGAAACAGTAACGAATATTAACGTTAGACTAGGGCCCCAAGTCTGCTATTTTTATAAATTCAGTCATTCCAACACGATCCCATTGTCATTTTGCTAAAAGATCGTGTTCTGCTAAATTCATACCTAATGGTCGATCATTGGTCGGTCAATGTTCTCGTAATAGAATTGTGTTATAATGGCATTGTCGTATTGCCATTATTATAAAACCCATTAGTAGAAATGTCATTAATTTGTCATTATGTACGAGATTACCAATAAATGCAATTTCTTTCAATGTAGTGTCAGTGGCCGACCATTGGAAAGTCATAATGACGCCATTTTAACAGTAGATTACCAAAATTGTCAAAATCAACAATTATGAAATCAATGATCGACCATTCTGACACTATTGTAATAGCAGACTTGAGGCCTTGTTACAGTGGTAATTGAAACCCGAGCTGCCGTGCTGAGCTGGACTCCCATTTGGTGCAACCTTGAAACTCACACCGCACCGAATAATATGGATTAATTAGATGTGTTATAGTGTCACTATTTCTTTAAGTAATTATGTTCTTCTTTTTTTGCCTATTGTTTTTTTTTTATTATTTGAAGTTGTTATCAATTATTTTATTGTACACAATAGCGTGTTGTGCTATGTATTTTGTGTGCACTGAATAAATGTTTTATCTTATTTATTTATTTATTTTTATCTATCCATCTAAAATGTATTACGCATACCTACGGTCTACGGTCGCACGTAGTTCTTCATAAACATAGGTAAGACCAGATACCTTTTTTTTTAATGTACATAAAAATTAAATAGAACTACAATTTAGTTGCAGTCGGATTTTTTCAATCTTTTATTGTATTATGTTTTTGAAATCGTCTCCACAAGCCCTTTGCTTTGATATCCCAATTGGTCATGGACAAAACTTATTTTTCAAAACATTCTTATCGACGCCTAAATAGATTTTATGAAAACAAACCTAGCTAATACTTAACCATCGCGTGACCAAGACGAATCGATAGACATCTCTGGTATTAAAATCCATCCAACCGTTAGGTGGTTTCCAGGGTATAAAGAATCCCAAATACAAATATACATACAGTTAAGAAATGGTTCGTCCTGAGTTCCCACGATACATGGTTCACATTAAACTTACTTACATACTTACGTCATAATTAAAGTTCATGCCAGGGTTGCGGGTGAGTCTGAAAGTGATACCGTGGTCCTGGCACACAGGCAACTGAAGGAACTCGGGTGGATACTCAGGAAAGTCTGACACGCCCTCCCGCTCCGCGGGAGAAGTTATTTGATAAATTCCCACCCAAAAAAGCCGTTAAATTGTTTTCAGGGTAAGAAATGGTTCGTCCTAAGTTCCCACGACACATAGTTCACATTAAAGTTACATAATTATGTCATAAGTGTAATAACATTGAAACATACAATATTTAACAAAAACCCTGTTGTCCCTTCTACCTACGTTTTAAGAATCGGCATACATACGTAATAAAGCAAGTCAATTATAGAAACTGTTCAACAAAAATAATTAAAATAAATTTTTCATTATTAATATTTGTAATGTTTAACTGATTTCTCACCTTTTTGATTCTTTGATTTTGACTTCTCGACTAGCCAATGCTTATTTTTTTTAAATTATAATTCCACCAATGCTGTGCTTGTAGGTAAATGTATACGTCCCTAAAAGGAACAACAGGGTTTTTGTTACATACTGTATAAGATAAGTGATAAAGTGTGACTCACATTGCAGCACATATGCGGCGAGCTCGGCCGCTAGGTCGAAGTTGACGGGCAGGCGCCCGCGCAGCACGTCTTGCTTCAGTTGCAAGAACAACTGGTACCTGATACAAGCAAACACATATTAGTTTACAATATTTATTAAATAGAAACCTAAATTAAAATATACATGGTAACACTAAAATATATACAGTATGTACAAGTATACTTATAATAAAACAAAAAAAAGGGGGGAAGAGCTCACTGGGCATCAAAAAATTCGTCCGCATCGCTGTCAATGGGAAAAGTGCCCAAAAGGCTGGCAGCATTGCCACGTTGGATGGCAATACTGATTCTTTGGGCTAATAAAAATAGGCCAGCCCTGTGGTCGCGTGAATTTATTATTATTATTGATTCAATTATTTTAAGCAAATATATATTAGCGTACACGGTTCATAATCGATTGACATTGAAAGAAACTTAACCTTCCAACTCCCTAATTGAATTTTCCTGAAACATAAAATCTCTATTGACCCATTTCATTTTTCCTTAACTGGGAAAAACTCGTCAAACGCGTTGCGAAAAGATTGCCCTTAAAGGGAAATTAAATATTAAAAGACCATCAAGGCAAAGGTTTTCAAAGAATTTACGAGTATTAAACTGCGGCCCTTACCTAAAGGAAGACGTTTCCCTTCCCCGTGTTGTACGTACTACGTAGGTACCAACTGATGTAGACGCGGATCGCGCCGCCGGGGTGCACCGTCAACCCCGTAATAACGAAATTTTAATAAAACATCCCCGTACCCGTCCAACATTCACAACGAAAAATAAAGAATATAAAATGGAAACTCTTCAAAATTCCACTTAACTGACTTCAATTGTAGCCTTTGTTGTAAAGTTTAAAGGAAATACGAGTAGACGAAAGTTTTTCCGCGGTTTTCAAAAGATATTTTAGACAAGAATTAAACTGTAGCTCTATATAGAAAAAAATTAGCGAACTCTTGTTTCAGTGAATAGCAAATATTACACCGAGGGGCCTATTTTATCAAAAGGTGTCCAATTAAAATTGTCCATGAAATGAAATTTCTATGTTTATGTTTCACCATTGACAGTGGAGCGCAGTACGGAGCGCCACTGCACGCCTGGCCCCATTCATTTCATCAGTGCGACGTCAGTTTACGACCTCACCGCGTTTATTGCGAGAGCACTACACCTTCTTTTGTATCCTTACTAGACTTCATTCTCTTTTATGATTATGAAATTTTTATAGTTTCAGGTAAAAAAATATTATACCCGTGTCGATCCATCAGGTTAAGCTACGCTTGCCGGGGTTGGTCCGTGGATGGGTGACCATCTTTAGACATCGAGACTCCTCCGTGCCTCGGAAAGCACGTTACGCCGTTGGTCCCGCCTGACATTCGTTGATCTTTGACAGTCGTTACGGGTCAGAGGGTATCATATTACCCAGTTACTGGATTGAGAGGTCAGATAGCATTCGCTTCAAGTGAAATACTGGTATTCAGCTGCATCCGATTAAACTAGAAGCCGACCCCAACATAGGAAAAGGCAGATGATTATGAGGTAAAAAAATATAGCAATAAGTAATTTGCTTCCAAGCCATCGTATAGATTACAGCTCAACACACACAGGCAGCGGGTGCGGGTCGGGCGCGGGTTGGGCGTGGGTTGGGCGCGCGCTGGGATGGCAAAACGGCGCGCGGCGCGGCGGCGGGCTGAATTCTCTTTATTTATATGAATGACACCCCACGAAACGCGCGGCTCCCGCTCCCGACCCGCTCCGCGCCCGACCCGCGCACGCGTTTCGTGTGTTGTCATTAATATGAATACATGGAATTCAGCCCGCCGTACCACCGTCCCAACCTGTGCCCGTCCCGCACCCGCCTTCTGTGTGTGTTGAGCTTAAGGCTATTGTGTTTCAACGGTAATGTGTCCAGTTATGTCACACTCACCACAATAGAGCTCCTATTTGTAAAGTACATAACCGAGTCATGTTGTTATTATTACGGTTAATGTCATTATTTAGTTGCGTCCCATATATGGCACAAATGTACTTACTACCTCCATAAAAGTCTGACTACTGTCCTTGCAACGTTACACTAATTATGTCCCTCTATCTCTCAGCTTTATCTTGTTATTTGTGAGAATAATGGGCACTCTCGGAGCTCTATGTTCTTAATCATTTACAAACTTTTTATATGGGGTCATTGTTTAACGTCAGACAACACACTAGAAAACCTAGCTATAGATTGAAGCATAAAGTAACAAGGATAAAGTCTCGTGCAGACCGAGATACCGGTAGAACAATTTCCGTGTAGTTTTCATAGAAATTGTTACACCAGAGTCGCGTCGCGCCTGTTTGTAGGCTCAGTAGTTTCGGAGATAAGGGGGGAGGGGGGGATTGGTAAATTTTCATCGATTATCTTACATAACTTTAAAATTATTTATTATAAAATTATAAAAAAAAATATCTGTAATTCTTACATCAAGCCCTTTCATTTGATAAGTCGCGTGGAACCAATTGTAAAACCTTTTTTTTATTTTCTAATTTGCGCCCCAAAAGTGAACCCTTATTCAAAATTAATTTATTTACGTTACTCATCCGTGTTTGGGTCACAGAAATTCATATGTGTACCAAGTTTCAACTGAATCGGTCCAGTAGATGGAGTAAATCGGCTGTGACAGACGAACAGACAGACACACGAGTGATACTATAATATAAGTGTTCCGTTTTTTCCTTTTGAGGTATGGAACCGTAAAAAGTAAACATGCCTAACACAATGTTATTTGTAAAGCATTTGTCTATAAATAGGTCCGTCTCGTCATTTAAGTCTTATGCTTCATTGAATAATAAAAAGGCTATATCTGTGTCATTTTATAGCTTGTGTTGTGTGTCACAGACAGAAATGGGTGCCGCCATGCCGCGGTGGAGAACAGGAGAATGGCTGACACGGCGCACGTTAAGAACACAGATGTGTTTTATTATCACTTCCTATTTCATCCCTCGCGCTCCTGAATTAATGTGCTATATTATGAATTATGTTGTGAAAGCGTTACTTACATTAGTGCCTACGTGCCGGGACATGTGCGAGTTATACATACATACACACACACCGCACTCAACGCTTTGATGGAAAACCACATAAATAAATATCGCTCTGTATAATTTGTTAATGTTCAACCATTAATTTGATTTTCACATGCAGTTAGCGGTTTTGCTGGAACTCATTATAATAACAGATTTTGTTTGTAATGCCGACATAATGTAAAGCTATCTATGTGTATGACAGTTCGTCTGATTTGGATACAGGTCAACAGTATACAGAAATGTTCTTATTAAAACTTGAACATACGAGTTCGATAAACAGCAGAAGACTGATAATAAAATCCACGCTCTTGAAGAAGTATTAACAAGCTTTACAAACTTTTAAATGAGGTAACATAACATTCGAGTTGTACTTGTAATGATGTATTTCAAAACGCGTATAATGTTTGTCAGTAAAAAACATGTAATATTGATATTCTATCCAGATACTGTCAGACAGCTCATTTATTAATTTGTAGATACTCACGAGTCACTAACGTAAATAAAATAACCTTCAATAGGTACAGGAAACGTTCCTACGTAATTATATTAGGTCGAAGTACCTATACTTTTGAAATTAAATGATATCTGTTTATTTTTTAGGGTTCCGTACCTCAAAAGGAAAAACAGAACCCTTATAGTATCACTCGTGTGTCTGTCTGTCCGTCTGTTACAGCCGATTTACTCCGAATCTACTGGATCGATTGAGTTGAAACTTGGTACACATATGAATTTCTGTAACCCAAACACGGACGAGTAACGTAAATAAATTAATTTTGAATATGGGTTCACTTTTGGGGGGCAAATAAGAAAAAAAAAAGGTTTTGCAATTGGTACCACGCGACGTATCAAATGAAAGGGCTTGATGTAAGAATTACAGATATATTGTTTAATATTTAAAAAAAAATACTTTTCAAGTTATTTAAGAGAATCGATGAAAATTTACCATTCCTCCTTATCTCCGAAACTACTGAGCCTACAATTTTGAAAAAAAATACAGAAAATAGTTCTTTACTTATCTATACATTACAGGAAAACCTGTAAGAAGTCTATGGTCTTAAAATAACATGGTAAATCACCAAATTCCATAATCGCCACGCTTGGCAGGCGGGTTGGCTATCGCAGTATGGTTTTAAAAATGCATAGAGAACGCTGCTGCCCATTCTCTAGTAAATCCTTAAGTCGCCTTTTATGAAAACCACGGGAAGAAATGGGTTGGTGCTATTCTTTACGTCTGGCACCAAACGGAACAATATGTTGCGTACAAACTTACATTTACAGTAATTGGAATGCATGAGGAAACATGTATTTAAACTTCAATGTTATCTAAGTTTGCCAACTGCGGAACCCTTCATTGTGCGTGGTTCGACACGCACTTGGCCGGTTTTTCTAATATATCTAATGTTTATTTTAATTGCAATGCCCTTTACGTTATCTACAGATTGACTAACAATCGCGGTCAGGTCGACCGCGATTGTTCTGCGCTAAAAAAGCCAACGATGTTTGAACACAGCACAGCTGTACAACAATAGATTACGCATAATATTCCGTACTTACCGAGTAATCTCTTCCAGGAGCTTGCATGGGTCTGCCGCGTAGAATTTCACTCCAAAGTAGAAAGTGTGGGGATCGGAGCCGCGAAGTTGACGACGCAGCCGTTTCCCCGCGTCCAGCCAATGCTGTACAAAAAACGTATTATAAATATAAATGTGAACAATTCATAAAAGTAATGGATTTCCTCAATGACCCGCCAGGGAAAGAAATATAGTAACGTAATGTATTAATTTCTTATCTTTCGGGCAAGTCATTAATCGATTGAAGGAAATGATCTACTATATTGATATGTCGACGCAAGGCCAACGTAAACTTTAAAAACATTAATTTTAAGTTCAATTTTAATAGTTAAATATGACTGGATAGGTTTAAATTAGTTTAGTTTTGATTATTGTAGTCAGTTTGCAATTTTTCAATATAAAAAGTTGTGTTATGATTTGCCGTTACTTTAACAGCAAACCATAACTGATGGTTTATTTAAACTTAGGTTTAAAAACAAGTTATCTATTGCTAAATTCATTTCTTGATTAATAAGCGATATACGTAAGCTTTAAAATAATTTCTGTTTAATTATTGTTTAATAAATAGTTGATTGAACTACTGTGTCAAGCTAAAAATATGGCGCGCGTTTAAAATATTCAGATAAATGTTTTAAACAATAGAGAATTAATTCAATGTTAAAATCGAGTGCTAATAATAGTAAAACTAATTAACAAATCATAGCCTGTTTTTTCAATCAATGTTATCTGCAATTTGTAAATTAAAAAAGAGGTGTAATGACTTCGCAACGACGACGCCATTTTTCGTAGGGCCTTCACGGGGGGCCCAGGAGGGGGCTGAAATGGATTGCCAATAAATGGCCCCATTACGTCTCCTCCAGGCGAATATCAATCACTGCGCTGCCGCTCAGGATCTGTTACTCCAGAGCATGGCGCAGTGGTCGATTAACATCGCCGTGGTCGCTGAGCCGTACTTTGTCCCGCCCAGGGACGACTGGGTGGAGGACCTGAGCGGCTCAGTGGCCATTATGTCGTCGGCCGCCGCCGGTACCCCGTCCCTCGAGGCCGTCAAGAGTGGACGGGGTTGCGTGGCAGCACGGTTCGGGGAGATTGTCGTGGTAGGAGTATACTTCTCCCCGAACCGAACTCTCGCCGAGTTCCACATCTCCCTAGGGGAGTTGAGAGTCGTCGTCGTCGGGTACCATGCCCTCCCTTACTCTTTAACTTGTAAAGCCTACTTAGCTGTGATAGTTTTCCTTGTTATTTCGTTATACTACTACTGCCATGATTTTTTCACATATCCAAAAACAACTATTTAGGTGGCGGGGGGGGAGCACTTGACTCTAACATTTTTTTATTTTTTATTATTTTATTTTACCTCTTTGTTGGCGTGGTTAATATGTATACCCATGCCAAATTACAGATTTCTAGTACAAAGAATCTCTGAGCTAAGCCCCGCGGCTTAGCTTAGAGATTCTTTGCCATGTCAGTCTGTCTGTCTGTCTGTCCGCACAGACAGACAGACAGACTGACATGGCAAAACTATAAGGGTTCCTTGTTTACTACGGAACCCTAACAAAAGTAGGTACTGAGGACATCTCTTATCTTAAATCGTTGGTAGCAGCAAGTAGTAAATGATATACAAACATATGGTACCCACGTTGATACTTACATACATACATACAAACGCCAAACCAGAGCAACTAAAAGTAATTACTTTTTGAATCATTGATTGAAATAGAAGCTGTTGATTTGAAACCTGTTTTAAAACTATGAATAAATAATTTGCGTTAATATGAATGTGTCAATTTGTACAATTTTGATAACATTTAAATGGTTTTCAGCTTTCATCGCTTTGTTGTACATACTGCGAAAGTTGCATACACAAATAACTTTCTTTTTAAGCCTACATATTTTTTAAAACAGTTATTCATTCTTCATTCAAATATTTTTATCAGTTTAAAGTACCGCCTCACATTTCCGGACGCAGACAAGTAAGAAGATAGAAGTAGTAAGAAGAGTCAAAGAACACTATCTTTCCACTTCGTCATATTTGCATATTATGTATTTATTATTTTATACTTATATATATTTTAGTGATATTTATTTTAGAAGTATGTATGTAAGTATATTCTCTTATTGTGTGTTTATTTTTAAATTAGTGATTAGTATAGTAATAATATTGGTAAGTTTTTTATTTTGATTTTATGTATTATGTTTTCTCTTTTAATCTTACACACGTTGTCTACATCTCTTCGTCTACTTTCCTTGTCGCAGGTATTCTGGAAGAGATTTCTTTAGAAATAAGCATCACCTTTGTAAGTATTTTTCTGTTTTCTTGCCTGTATATATGTGTGTACATAAACTGTTAAATAAATAAATAAGATCCTGCAGATGAGATATAATCTCCTAATCCAGTTCTACAACGTCATCTTTACAAAATGGCTCTACTTTGAAGAATTGAAAGTTTTAAAAATACCTGCCTTTGTTTGTTGTTGTTTTTGTTTTGCTTTTAAGATATTGTTACCTATCTAGTTTAGACTCGTATTATTGAAAGATACATTTTTCTTTCTTCAAAAAACTTTATAAAGCTCATTTTTCTCCCAAATATCCTACCTAGGGAATCTACAAACAATACTTACTAAGTTTCAACCTTGAAGCTATAGTTTCTATGGTTTTTTATTATGAATAAAATAGTTTTTGTAGTGTAAACTTCTTTAGGCGCGTTGAGCCCTTTTTGGGTGAACAAAAATCATGGAACTCGCGTCACCGTCACCCAACGCTTTCCATGAGCTATAAGTATACTGTTTTCACTTCTATCGGCAGTCCTCAAAGACTGCCCCGCATGTTTCTTTTTTTGTGAATAGCTCAACCTGGATATTGGTGAATATTTACTCACCGTTTGGCTATCTTGATCTACGTAGCGGAGTCCGAAATAAGCTGTTTCCAGGAGATCTAAATGACGGAACACCACGTCCAATAATGCTTGACCAGTATTATTATCCTGAAACAAATGAACTTTATTAATTTTCTCAAACCGACCGTTGTTTGCTTAACAGAGGATATGAAAGGGATGAGTGAGCTTGGCGAAATTTGTGAAACATTGGTATCTAATCGAATTTGCATATTTTGGTTGCTCATGCATAGCTAAACTTAGTCACAGAAGTTGTCTGGAATTGTCTAAACTACAGGGTATAATATAGGAGACATCGACGTATTTAAGAATCATGTGCTGAATTCATGGTAACAGATTTCGAGATAGGTGATACCCCAAAGAAGTATTGCCATGATTAGTAAGTGATATTGTAATAGTCCACTGCCACTACAGTTTGCTTACTCTGCAAGCTATGTCGGTAACTCCGGTTCTTTTCCGATAATTTCATTCCTGATTTCATCCTTCAAAGAGACTCCAAGCATAGCCCGCTCCATAGCGCGCTGGGCAACCTTGAATTTGTTGACCAGCCCGACTGTCAGTGTCCACGTTTCGGCACCGTATGTTATGACGGGCAGGACACACTGGTCAAAGACCTGGGCCTCAAGTCTGCTATTACAATAGTGTCAGAATGGTCGATCATTGATTTCATAATTGTTGATTTTGACAAGTTTGGTAATCTACTATTATAATGACGTCATTATGACTTTCCAATGGTCGGCCACTGACACTACATTGAAAGAAATTGCATTTATTGGTAATTTCGTACATAATGACAAATTAATGACATTTCTACTAATGGGTTTTATAATAATGGCAATACGACAATGCCATCAAAAGTAATACAATTCTATTACGAGAACATTGACCAACCAATGATCGACCATTATGAATTCAGCAGATTACAAACTTTTAGCAAAATGACAATGGGATCGTGTTGGAATGACTAAATTTATAAAAATAGCAGACATGGGGCCCTGGACCCCCCAGCCCTCTGACCCAGCCGGGAGGGATCCCGGCTGGGTCAGACTGGATGCGGAAGGCGGAGGACAGGGTATTGTGGCGCAGCCTGGGAGAGGTCTATGTCCAGCAGTGGACTGCGGTAGGCTGAGTTGATTGTAATAGTATCCTTAAAAACAAATCACTGACCGCCGCGGAACTAAACCTATTACAAAATCGTTTGAGCTCGATTACAACAAACCGCAAAGCGCAGTGTAACGTTAACCACAATGACAAAACTATCTCTTCTCTTTGTGTACTGTTTAGTCAAACTTACAGGCTACTTACATAATAAAACATCCTAACTTATATCACAGTAATATTATAAAGGCGAAAGTGTGTGTGTGTGTTACTTCTTCACGCTCAAACGGCTGGACCAACTTTGATAAAATTTTGTATGTACGTAGCTGACATCCGAGATTAACATATAGGCTACTTTTTATTCTATTATTCCTACGGGATCGAGACTTACGCTGGTGAAACCACGGGGCGAAGCTAGTTAAATTATAAATGCGAAAGTGAGTTTGTTTGTTACGATTTCACGCTAAAACGGCAGAACAGATTTTGATGAAATTTGTCACATGGGTACACTATGACCTAAGTTAGGATATGTAATACTTTTCATCTCGATATTCCAACGGGGTCAAGACTTATGCGGGTGAAACCACGGGGCGCAGCTAGTTCATAATATATTTGGTGTCAAAGAAAGACAAAATAAGTTGTCTGTGTCGATATTTCTATGAAATATGACCACTTATTTATTAATTTACAAACAAAGTTTTTTTTATTAAAAATAAGTTCGTGTCACATTTTAAATAGATTGCTTTCCTTTTTGCAGACAAGCTTTCCTATAAATGTATATCGGACAAAATAAATCAGTCACGTCGCAAAATTCAGTATTCAATATTATTTTGTATTTGGGTATTTTAATCATCATTCACCTGTCTGGGTATCTGAGTACCAGTACCAGTGAGTATCAGTGCTATAATATAATTAGTTTAGAAACATTTATTTAAGGTCAACTCTATGTTTTCATGTAGAAGACCCATTTGAATTTGGCATAACGGCGTAGTTACCTGAATTTATCGTCCGTCCTTATTTAATTTGGCAAAAATAAGCTCTCATTATTCGTTTATCGACAGAGGAATGCCTTCTTAGGAACGCTTGTCTGCTTGCAATTTAATTTTGCTTTGCCTCGCCTGAATCTTATAGGATGCTTTGTTTTTATGTGAGGCTTAAATCAGTTTTAAAACATAATCTGGAAAGGAGATGAGTATTTTCTTCGTAAATTTATTAGTCCGTCCATTTTTAAACGTAAACAATTAAACTGTAATAATTGTTCTACAAATAGAAGATTTGTAAAGTAAATGAACCAAAAATTCATCATCATTTCAGCCGAAAGACGTCCACTGCTGGACATAGGCCGCCCCCAAAGGCGGGGTTTGCCATAATCGCCACGCTTGGCAGGCGGGTTGGCGATCGCAGTATAGTGTTAAAATGCATAGAGAACGCTGCTGCCAATTCTCTAGTAAGTCCCTTAGTCGCCTTTTATGACACCCACGGGAAGAAATAGGGTAGTGCTATTCTTTACGTCTGGCACCACTCAGACAAATTAATGAGCAAATTAACCAATCGATGCTGCGGAAATGCTTGGCTTCTGAGAAGAAACTACATGGATAATGATCGGCACCCTAATTGCGTAACACAGCTTGAATCACAATCTTAATAATTTTGAAGTATATTGCTAATCCATTGCTTCATATGTTCGAAAATTTGTCTTCTCAAAATTATCAAAATGAAGCCCATTGTTACTGATAGTGTGTTACTCAGTTACCTCGCTGGACCGGTAATATAAAGCACTCCGGTGCACACAGTCTACTCCGAATATAAATCCGAAGTATCGGCCGAATGTTCGGCCGTTTCTTGACTACGGCAACTATGCTTGACTACGGCGAAACAAAAAAAAACGAGTGTACTTTAGACCACGCGACTGAAGTAATACAGAAAGCACCGTTCGCTAGCAAAAGAAGTTTTACTTCAAAAAAGCTGCGTCTTGTAAGTGTATAAACAACCAGTGTGAATTTAAAAAAATACCTATTAAGTGGGACGGCCGGACGGCCCGCGGCGGTGAAGCGGTGTGTTCCATGTTTAATATTTAAACAACTTCCGTTCGCCTCTTTCCGTAACGCTCTCGTCACGCATTCACCAGCTTACTCCCCAAGTCAAGCGTGCGTAAAGAAGTTTTACTTAAAAACAAAATACGACAGTCAAAGAGATAAGCCAAAATCAAAAATTTGACTTGAATCGGTAAGGACTCAAAGTCAAAAAAGGCAACTAATGGAAGTTATAAAATGGCCGAACATTCGGCTGATACTTCAGATTACCGTTTCGAAGTAGACCCCCAGTACTGTTAGAAATCAATTGCTATCGCGAGCAATAATGCAGTCGGGCTATCTCTGATTAGCATTTTTTGATGCTCAGGTTTCCACAATTAGGCTAATGCGCACGCGATGGGCCTGCACCAGTAACACCAGTAGTCGGCTCGATAACATAATGAGCGGGTTGGAGCAACAAACGCACTGCGCAGCTCTCACGCGCATCTCACGGACCTTGCGTGTGCGCCTGTGACGTCGTAACTACACCCCAAGGTGCTAGTTAAAATGTTTCCCAAACAACTCACAATGTAAAGGTTGTTTAATGTGCTTTTTGGTTTTAAGGTAAAATTATTCGTGTGTGAGAAAATAAATATATTTGGTTTTATTTTATTGAATGTGTCCAGGTTTTGTATTGGTCATAAATTCATAATAAATGTAGGTATAACAAACAATGATACAATTGTTTATCGAATAACTGAGTTTGGTAACTAATTTGTTTATCTATGAGTTGTTGCATATCTACAAATTAAATATTATCCGTTGCTTTAACAAACAAGTTGATAGAACTCAGATTTTATTCACTATAGCTACATAATGCATACATCCAACAAAACAGATTTGAATAGTGATTGTTCAGTGGTTCATTTATGATAGTTTAATGTCGATGAATTAATAATTGGCACGTGCACAGAACTAATTAGTTTGTATTCAGTGGATCGAACCCAAATAGGCGCTTTACTTTGTGTAAATTATTTCATCACCACTGCTCTCAAAACGGTGAAGGAAAACATCGTGAGGAAACCGGCATGTCGTAGAACCAAAATAAATGAAGATATGTGATATCTACCAAGCCGCACTGGGCTCACGTGGTGGATTACAGCCCACTCCCTCTCACCGAGAGGAGGCCTGTGCCCCAGCAGTGGGAAGATTACAGGCTGATTATGTTATTCAATGGTATAACCAAATCTGATAAACTAACAAAAGACCTGACCTGACCTGTCAAGAGTGGTCAAAGGTCAAACATTGTATGATTTTCATAATTCAGGGAAAATAAAGTAGGTACTAAACCATTGAAGTATTAAAAGCGGTAGATACGGGACTTAGTAAGAGCGCCTGGTCCAATCAAACTAAGTGATGGCCCGTAGTTGGCACTCAGTCGCGCACGGGATATCGTTGATCAAACAGCTCCATAATTACAGTTTTTTTTTACACACGGGATTACTAACTACTCGTAAATACAGCCAAAATTGCTAATTTGTTGAAAGTTATAATCGTATTTAATGTTTGCTTCGCCATGTTTGTGAGAGCTAGATAGATATTACAAACATGCGTGAGAGACACGATACGCACATAATACGTAATCGTAAAGATTCGGCAGCTAACGCGATTTCGCTCGCACGACAGCCCCGTCTCCTATCTCTATTCTTGTCTATCGGTAACTGTAGGTTTGCGACTGTGATCACACTGATCACAGATGTGTGAGTTTTGGTGCATGTAGTCGTGCGCCGAGCCCAGATTGCGATGTTAGCGCGTAACATATCTTCCTTCTTTTATATATCAATGTACTAAACACTGTAAAAAATCCCACCTACCATCAAATAATAACTCAAAATTCAACTGGCAAAATAAGTCGCAATTAAGAGAGCTACGTGCGTTTGAAATAACATATCACTATAAGTGTACCCGGCTATAGGATCCTCCGCCGGCTTGTGGGAAAATTGCGAAACAGTTCGTTGGGCTGAATAATAAATGATTTAATAACAGAGCGCGTTTGCTCCCAGCGTACGTGAAGCTCGAAAAATAACAAACGATTTGAAAATCTGGCAGCACGGTATGTAGCGGCGACGAGCACGCGATCCGCCGCGGGCCCGCCACCGAGCCTCGTCGTTGTGTCGTGTGTCCACGGCCTACCGCCACATACATCAATTTACTTTTCACTTCGTTTTAATAAACATAGATAGAGCCACTATTTCTGTTTTAAAGCCAAGTTCAAATTACTGTTTGAGCTATTAGATTTCCACTGCCACACATTTGAATGCATATTTGGCTTTTTGACATCAGGTCGGAAATTAGCGAAATTTTAATAGGGTTATGCTAATATTTATAGTCAAATAAAAGAAAGTCGTTTCTCGTTCATGTTTATCTAGATTAATTAGTATTCACGACAGCTTCCAATAAAACGGTGATTTATATGTTTCCATGAAAACAGGTAAAAAATACATTCAGCTTAGCGATGAACACCTCACTGTGAGAGAAATTGGTAATTAACATTAATACGCGAAAGTAATTTATTTCTTACCGTCGCGCGTTGATCATTCATTCAAAGTTGAAAGTACAGGCAGTAAAATACGTTAATCGACACGACAGCCACGGGTAATTGCTTGCTCCATTGTACCGGCTGATTGTCAAGGGACAGGCAATGAAGACATCATCAATAAAGCAGAACTAGGAACGAGGTGCATCAGCGCAGTAGACCGTGAAATACCGTCGAGTCAATTTGCCGGCGCGACAATACACGTCGAAGCCCGCACCACTTGCCGCCGACACTAGGCCCGCTTCATAAATTGCTGTGCAATTCCTTGTCTTCCCCTTTACTATCTGAGCCAAATAAAACGGCGTGCCCGCGTCGCTCGACACTCAATTGTCTTGACAAAAGAAAAGCTTGTTGCTTTTAACAATTCAACACTCAATATTCTTTTACGTTATTCAAAGTAAGCTGTTGTGCAATCACTGTTAATCATGTAATTCCACTTGATCTATATTCAAAAACCGGCCAAGTGCGTGTCGGACCACGCACAATGAAAGGTTCCGTAGTTAGGATGAATTTATCCCAAAAACAAATTTAACATTGTAGTTGAATAACATGTTCTCCAATACATTCCAACTGCAAATGTAAGTTTGTACGCACAATATTGAGAGATTTACCATGTTATTTTAAGACCACAGACTTCTTATAGGTGTTCTGTAATCTATAAGTAAAGAATTACTTTCAGTATATAATATATAAGTGGGGAATGGTAAACATCATCGATTTTCTTAAATAACTTCAAAAGTATTTATTTTAAAAGAATATATCTGAATTTTTTACTACAAGCCCTTTTATTTAATATGTTACACGGTACAGTTTACTTACAAAACTTTTATTTAATTTTTCTATGGTTTCCCCCAAAATTGAATTCCATTCTCAAAATCGATATGACATACAGACAGACACACGAGTGATTATATCCCGTAGACCCTTTTAAGGTAGGTCACTCACGGTCAATTCTCCAGCTGCAAATGTAAGTTGGTCGGGTATTACTCGTTAACTTGTAAACTCTACTTAGCTGTAATAGTTTTTGTTTTAATTTTGTTATAATTATGAACCTACTATTGCCATGAATCTTTTTACACAGCCAAAAACAACCACTTAGCTGGCAGGGACACCTGACTCTAACAAAAATGAGCTATTTAAAGCTTAATATTAAGCAAATGGATCCCTGAATCAAAAAATGGTCTACACAGACCCTCAATATTTTTGACGGCCTATCCAACGATACCCCACATCATGGGATAAATAACAAATATCCCTACTTTAAAAATTCTTCTTGTTTTTATTTTACCACTTTGTCGGCGTGATTAATATGTATACCCAAGCCAATTTACAGTTTTTTTGTAGTAAGGCTCGGTGAGCTAAGTTGGAGACAGACAGAAAGACGGACATGGCGAAACTACAACGGTTCCTGTTGACTACGGAACCCTAAAAACTGAACAAGTGCGTGTCGGACCACTCACAATAAAGGGTTCCGCAGTTGGGATGAATTTATCCCAAGAACAAACTTAACATTATAGTTGAAAAACACGTTCCCTCATACATTCCAACTGCAAATGTAAGTTTGTACGCACAATATTGAGAGATTTACCATGTTATTTTAAGACCACAGACTTCTTATAGGTGTTCTGTAATCTATAAGTAAAGAATTACTTTCAGTATATAATATATAAGTGGGGAATGGTAAACATCATCGATTTTCTTAAATAACTTCAAAAGTATTTATTTTAAAAGAATATATCTGAATTTTTTACTACAAGCCCTTTTATTTAATATGTTACACGGTACAGTTTACTTACAAAACTTTTATTTAATTTTTCTATGGTTTCCCCCAAAATTGAATTCCATTCTCAAAATCGATATGACATACAGACAGACACACGAGTGATTATATCCCGTAGACCCTTTTAAGGTACAGAACCCTAAAAAATTTATAAGTTTTTTTTAAGGTATTCTATAAACATCTTACCAATACCTACATGTTTAAGGATTGCGGTATTTTTCAGGTTTCCACAAGAGTATGTCTTCCGATGAGATCATGCCATCGAGTCGTCTACCTGTAATTTTCTATAATAAACTTAAGTATGAGTCTAACCAATTACGGGCTACGGACGGACGCGGACGCTTCGACATTTTTCAAACGTTATAAGACCAGACTATTAGATTCTCCACGATTGGTCAGTTCAGAATCTCTGGAATGGTTGAATTTACGAGATCAATACAATTTAGTTGAATGAAATCGCATTGGTGACAGAAATCCAATTCTCAGCCATTGCGGCCATAAATCTGAATATTATTTTCATCTCTGGCAAGGAAAAGTCCTCGCTAGATCCGTTAAAGACAAATGTTCCTTTATAGATAGGGAAAACTTACGAAAGGACCGTGATTTATCTAAAATATCCATACAATTTAGCGAGTAACGTCGAACTCGTGTCGGTTCCACTTTACCCAAATTGGATGATTTTAGCCCAATATATCTTGAGAATTTGTTTGACGAACAAGTTGCGGGTCTTCATACAGACCGAACAAAAGCATTTCTGGCATAAATTCCTCCGTTGTTTACGGTTACGATGGAGACTTATATGAGTATTATCTCAGAATGAGAGGCTTTAGTAACAGCCACGATCTTATGTGCTTCCAAGTTTAAGAGATGCTTTTCAAGCTAACCATATTGAAGGATCCTTCAATTCTTATAAATTGTGATAAGATGAAAATGGTTATTGACGTTGGTTTGAGACTAATTCGTACAGTAATAGTGGTGAAGGTAAACATTAGGGACACGTTGATAGGGCCCGCGCCCGAGGTAGGCGCGGTCCGCTCGTCAGGCACTCTCACATTCACCACGCGGCGACAATGCGAGTCAAATAGAATTTAATATTCATAGAGCCAACGTACGATTCAGTGAATTCATCGCCCGCACCTTGGACCCGAGCTTCGCATATAAAAGACCTTCCTTGAGCCCCTGGGTGTACTTCAAATAATTCGTCTCGGAATAGCTGCATTTCACGAGAGCGGGTTGAGAAATGGAGAAATATCCACGCGTTGTTTCATTTATAGGTACAAGGGAAAATTGAAAAATACTATCGGCGTCCGCCGGGACTTAGGAGAGTCGGAGAGTCCATCGCGGTTATGGTCGGCTTTATAAAAACTATCGTCGACATCCGCTGTATGAATCGTATTATCACCATCACTATTGAATCGAAACAAAAACTTTATAGTTACCCATACCGACCATAGTGGTAATGGGGCGGAGAAAAAGAGCGAGGGTTCTTCCTGTGTGTATTAGAGTGGTGTTTATAATGCACTACAGTATATTGTACCTGTATTTCGTGCAGCAGTTCCCGTTCGTCGAGCAGCACCACGCGACAGGCCAGCGTGCGCGGCGCGGGGCATAGGCAGTCCATCATCCCGCCGCCGCAGCCGCCGCACCCGGCTGCCCAGCCGCCACGCGACTTCTGCAACAAATGACGTCACTTAACAAACATACACGTACCATTACAATAGTGGATGTTCATATACAACAGTAAACCGACAAGGATAGTAAACTTTTAAACCAATTAAGGCGACGATAACCGACTTTTAATGATTTTATACTGATGATCACGTCTAAACGAGTAGTGTTAATGATTTGAAAAAAATATATGTTAAATTAGAGCATTTTCTCAATAACTTAATATGTGAATATTTTTTTTATATTACATAGTGAAATTAATTTTAAAGTTATGTCTAACGCGGATAAAAAACTGAGGATGGCGCAAAATCTACCAAGCGTATTTTTCTGAAACCTTCACCAATTTAAAGATAATTTGATTATTGATCTTTTAGTATACGCGTTTTATTAAAATACCTTTTGTTTTGTGTATAATAAATTAGTAATGCGTCAAATTAGGGACAGCGCTCCTTGATGGGTGAGTTCTATTACTGGCTGAACGTACGACGTGTTGCGTGAGCTCAGTACAGAACACACAAGCTAACCACTCAAGGTCACTGGCATATATCTGCGTCTTAAAAGACATAATTCATCTGAAAACATGTTTGACACTGATTTCTATTTGTGCCCGATACATGGTAATAGGCTCTCGCCCCCTATTACATGGGACTTAAAAATAACTGGCGAAATGTAGGTTTATGAGAGCTACACCTCCGCCTAACCCTTCGGGGATTACAGGCATGATGTTATTTGTGTTCTATTTCAACGCGGGATGAACAGATCTGAGTGAAGGTAGAGACTTATTAATTGACTTATAAACCTATGGATTTGCCATACCTACAAAATTGGCATGAGTACCTACATAAATCGAGTACTTAAAATGGCCGCCTTTCTAAGGGTTGTTACTGCGAATGCGTGGAGAAAGCAAGCAACCATTTGACAGCACATTTCCGAATCTTGTACCACAAAAGTTGGCATTAAACATGGCGACCGGTCACGCTTAAACAGATTTTGACGTCACACAAAAGTCTTGTTAAATGTAGTCCTTGACAAACATTTAGATGTCTCTTCTTTCATGTGTGGCTCTTATTTATAGTTAATCAAAACGGTACAGCACCAATTACATTAATTAACATAACGCTAGCTCTTGATTAGTTAGAAAGAAACAAAACGCTTTATGACATGACTGTGTCGATCTGATAGATTTTTTATTTTTTTTGTAGAGATAAACTACGATAACATGGCGTGCCCCTCCTAATTACTGTTTCAATGTATGTAGTAAAATCCTTACGAATAAATAAATAATTGGATTTATTTTTGTTTGATGGCAGTACGCACACAATGCGTTGTGAGTCTTGGTAGCGCTTTGTAAATGCTGTCACAAATACTTTCAAACGTTTTGAATTTTGGAGGGGCGCGCCATGTTATCGTAGTTTATCTCTATAACTATTCTTCATATATTATTAGACTATGCCATCTCCATAGTATTCCTACCTCAATGCACAATCCTGTAGATACGGATGACATTTAAAACATTGATTGATATTTCCTAAAATGTCAATACAGTCATTAACAGCCGTTTAAATGATTACCCAATCCTCACACGTAATTTGTTACATTATACAGCCATTGTATTTGGTTACGGTCTGTAACGATATTCAGGTAGACCGTAAATTCTAATACAAGAGGTAGAGTAACCTCGGTATTCTATCCACAAAGCCAGAAGTTGTTTGAAGTCAATTAAGGAGTTGTTTGCAGTCAGACTCAATAGTAAAATCACCAAAGGGTTGGTCGAAACCAAATATATCCTCGTTAAAAGTTAGCCTGGTGTGGGGAGAGAGCGCGCACCCGCTTCTGTTTTAACAATTTTATTTTAATTAGTAGCAGCGCCCTCCCTAATAGGTGGATTTGATTCGGCTGGATGTTTTACGTACACAAAAAGAAAATTCAGTTTTCGGTTATTCACTGTACTTATAAAAGAGGATTTTACCTATGTTCATTAGCTGCCAACTGTGAGCGAGCAAACTTGAAAGTTTCGACAACTCTGACAGTATTACTCGGCCCCAAGCCTGCTATTTTTATAAATTCAGTCATTTCAACACGATCCCATTGTCATTTTTCTAAAAGTTCGTAATCTGCTTAATTCATAATGGTCGATCATTGGTCAGTCAATGTTCTCGTAATAGAATTGTGTTACTTATAATGGCATTGTCGTATTGCCATTATTATAAAACCCATTAGTAGAATTGTCATTCATTTGTACTAATGGGAATACGACAATGCCATTATAAGTAACACAATTCTATTACGAGAACATTGACTGACCAATGATCGACCATTATGAATTTAGCAGATTACGAACTTTTAGCAAAATGACAATGGGATCGTGCTGGAATGACTGAATTTATAAGAGAGATTTACGAGATTATCAATAAATGCAATTTGTTTCAATGTAGTGTCAGTGGCCGACCATTGGAAAGTCATAATGACGCCATTATAATAGTACGTATAGATTACCAAACTTGTCAAACAACAATTATGAAATCAATGATCG
Organism: Tiliacea aurago; assembly: GCA_948098905.1. Lineage (NCBI taxonomy): Eukaryota > Metazoa > Arthropoda > Insecta > Lepidoptera > Noctuidae > Tiliacea > Tiliacea aurago. The sequence continues at coordinate 14,846,925 of OX402577.1, forward strand.
ACCATTCTGACACTATTTTAATAGCAGACTTAAGGCCCTGTATGGTAACTTTATTATATTCTCATATTGAAGCATCAATGTGTTACTTCAAAGTTTATTTCGAACGTAGAATAATGAATAATCGTGCATAATGAAAAGTTCTATTCCGTTCACCAAAAATAAATAATGCAACACAATTGACTTAACAAAACTGTTTCCATACAAATAAACAAGAGGTTTTAATTTCTGCTTCCACTTGTGTTAAATAAAATTCAGTTTGCCGTAGGATAAATTCTCAGTTCCCGCGTTGCGCTCTTTCCAAGTCGGTCAAGTGCGCTTGGACCCGCTCGATGGCTTTTCATTTTCATTGTTTTTCAATGTCGGAGTAAGTTTCCCGGGAACATCGTAAATGAAGTGTCCCATCCTCTTTGTGGCAGTAATTGTAGACAATTAATTTTATATAGGCCAAAGAGTGCGGTATTGGAGGACGTTCTTACGTTGTTAAATTAATGTTGTTATTGGGTTGATTACGGAATTGAACATCGGAATTAGTGTCTGAATACTTCTTGAAATAACATTTTTAAATGGATTAAGATTCTTTGTAGGTAGGTACCTAAAGTTGTAAAGGTTGCCAAACTGTCCTCTCTGTCTTTAATACATTTCATTAATCCTTTGGTAAAATTGTATGACATATTCATTATGTTACAGTAGATTTTCATTTTAATCAATAAATCTATTTCAATGCACTCAAGATAATACGACACAATAAAATAAAACATAGTGATTTATATTACAAAAGTAAATTAAAACGCCTGAAAGTTACGAAGAAACTTGTAACAACTAGTAGCAAGAGGGACCAAGAATTGTGGAAACAAACAACAGACACGGCAATACGAGCCATTAATCCGAACGATCCCGACAGAGATTAGTGCTCCCGCTATTGACCCCACACCCCGCGCCTGGTCCCCCACACGTAGAAAACATTTTCCCGCCATTGTCTGACTGAGCAGGAACTAAAAAGAGGAGTCGCGATTGACATCGTAGCTGCGCGCGGCGACCCGGCGGCGCGGCGGCGGTGGCACCCGGCCCGGCACCCAGCGTGCAGTGTGCACCCCGCTCTGCCGCGGTTGCACTCGATATTTGCGATTTTCCTTTGTTTTCTTGAGAAGATACATACGAGATAGACCGATAACATCGGCGACGAACACTAGATATCTAAATAGCATGAGTCTCCGGCAATATTCTCGCGCACCGTGGTAATGTCTCTTCACAATAGTCACGTTCTCACGTATAATATTTCCCATGTGCATCGAGGTAACGAGATTTAACAGTTCTCAACAAAAAATGTTCGAGTACAATTTTCCAACATTTACAGTAGAACACCAAGTCTGTTTAGGAATATGCCTTGTTGTTACGCATAACAAGCGATTTATAAGAAACAGAATTTATAAGGCAGAGACAAAGGATTTATGAGACAAAGGAAGAGAGAATTTATTTATTCTAAGAAATTCCTCCCGGCGTTATGTTTTCTATTTTTTAGAACGATTTTATTTCTGTAATTCCTGTGATTACGGAAATAAATACAATTTAAAGGACTTCAAAGGGCGCATTTTTTATAAGTATCATATTATAACTTGTCATTCCATGGAGAGGACAAACGACAGGAGAGGCAATTATGAAGTCGTTAGTAGCACTGCGGGATTATGTAATAGTAGTATTTAAATCCTTTTGAGCTTTAAAGGCAGTCTGTTATCGTATCCAAGGGGTAACAGCTTAACTAGATGCAATTAATCCCTGATTTGCAGTAAAGGATAAAATTTGAGATAGAACATAGTGAGTGTGTGGTTTGAAATAAATGTTACTATCAAAATGTTTCTTATTAGTTATTGGTGATATAAACAGAGTGTGCGAGCGGACGGCGTCGCATGCCATCACGCACTCGCTGCGCGCATACTGATGGCGACGCGTGAGGCTTGTGACGCCTGCTGCCCGCCGACACTATCTAAACTGCTTGATAATAGTAAATACTGCTTATCAATTCCACACTTGAAAAGTTTGTCGTGTCGGGCCTCTAATGTGTACGTACAAGTCAATCTAATTGCTTTGTACACTTTAAAGGGGGACAAAGACGGCAAAACAGATCACGCAAGCCTTTTAGTTTTTTTGTGGGTAAGCTTTGGTCGGACTTTCAATACGGGCTTAAATTTTCCATAGATACTTGGAAATACAGGTATTAGTACTGTCTCAGTTGAAATAGGTTCTTCTCTTGTGTGTCCAAAAATATTATGGTTAAAATATAATTGAAAACATTACAAAGAGTGATGAACTTAGAGGTTCCTCAAGGTAGTGAGTTGAGACCAAATCTTTTTCCAGTATGTATTTATGAACTACTTCAAATAACGCTTTCGCCGATGACATTCCATTATTTCCCGGCCGCGAATGACATTTCTTAGTGAGAAAGCTTTTGTGACTACAAACTGTAAATATACGTGAGGATAAACAGTTTGTTTAGAAGTCTCTAAACCGAACACTACAAGAAGGCGTCAAAAGGACTTTCAAGATTTAACGACATAATTACGTTTGGATAAACATGGATTTTTTTCCACAAATGATCCGGCTTATTTTTAGGAAAAAGTCATTATATTAATTTCTATAGTATTATGTATGATTATTACGTCTATATTACTTTGTGTTACTTATGGTTACTTAACCTACTCCAATCCAACACATACATTTTTGTGATGTGATCTATCTAATACAACCTGACTAAAACAAGTGACATTGAATTGACCACACCTATTTGTATAGTTATGTAAAATGATCGAAACAGGAGGGTATTACCTCCTGTTTCAATCGTATCAATAAATAGTAAACAGGTACCTACTCGTATGTAGTAGTGCGTTTGACTAACGGAACGTGAATATTTCGTCCGGATTCACTGCATGAATGAGTGGCTTTGTACCAACTGCTACTAAATGATGCCGAAACTACCTACGTTTTATGAATTTCAATGGAATGCGTTTGGAGAGTGCCTAGGTATTGAATGAGGACCATTCAAAATTACATTGTTGTTCATCAAATAAACTTTAATTTTATTTAAATGGTCGATATTTTGGCTAGCCTTTTTTCAATGCAATACTGAATTCATTCCACTGTTTTGTTATGTGTGTTTTATATAATTTTTGACATTTACCTTGTACCGAACGCATTGAAAGGTAGGCAAAGGTGGAAAACAAATTACTTCTACGTCATTATTTTCCCCGAATTACGATATTTGGTGAGCACATACGTATTCCTATTAAGTCAAATGACGCAGCTCGAATTTTATTCGGCAATAACTCGCATGCATGCATTTACCGTACTATGCGGCTGATGTTGGATCGTTAGGAAATAAATTGATCAGAGGCCGTATCTCGGCGGACGTCGTAAAGTTTGCACAACACCGGCCGCACTTTTAGCGCTTCGATACGATAAACCTACAGAGCGCACGCAGAATTACACCGATAAGGCAAGATATCTCGAGTTTTCTTCATGGCACGCTTTATGTACGGTATATTTGCTCTCCCCATTCAGGGACATTACGGAAGTGATTATTATCATAGATCTTGTTCGTGCTACTTCTTTCTTTGTGGTTGGCGTTAAAACTACAAAAGCCTATTATGCACCCACTCAGTATTATTCAATAGCCAGTTCTGAATATAAAATGTAATGCATTAAGCACTATATATCCTTGAAATAAACTTAACAGATGACTTGGATCCGAGTAGTTAGCTGGAAACACGCCAAAAACAGGGTCGCAAAGAGCGTATAAGTAGAAACTTACACATATAAACCTAGGACATGTGTGAATACACTTTGCTTGTGTAAAGCTATCCAATAAAATGTTACCAACATTCTTGCAATACGAAATAATCATAGGGACCTCCAAACGGTCGGATTGGTGCTTAAAGTTATTCGAGCCTGACTCATAGTGTAATACGTTCCAAGTACTCCCAGCCTCTTCAACGAAAGGTTTTTTTCCTTCTCTCGAAAATTAGTAGGTACATTTATTATTATGAGTAATTTCTGGAGTCTCAAATTAAGGCAGGTAGCCCGCGGCGGCCCGCGGCCGCTCTCGGCAACAATCAGTGAGCGGCGGCGGCGGCACTCGGTAACGCATCCCATACGAAGGCTCACCTCGGTTTGCCTGCTCCGCCCACAGTTTAACATTTTTCAACTCGCCTGGGAATTAATACTAGTTCGTTGCATTGTTTATAATAGAGCACTCTAATTATACTGTCATTATTATTTTCGACTTAAGCCGAAGCGCATAGCTTTTGTTTTGTTTTGTCCGCCAGTGATTACTATGAAAGGGGTAACGTCTTTAAATTGTTTCGTACAAAATTATCGGGTCAGTTCTATTCTAACACAGCTCGCAATACAAAAACTAATAAAGCTTGCATGTGAGTGAAACGCTGTTATTGTTAGCGAAGCAGTTTGGAAAAGCTCCCAACTAGTATTCAATTTTGTTTGAAATATTGGACGGGTTATATTTTTGAAAACATACATAGGTTTTTTGATGAAGCAGCAGCTTGAAATATTGTTTCATTTGTTATTTTTGGGATTGGATAAAATATCCATATCGTATTCTCTACAACTATAATTTTCCATTGATAAATAAAATTTAAATAACCGGCTATCACGTAGCAGACAAATGACTCCATTCAAATATCGCACAATAAAAAACAGAAAAAATGCATTGAAAACAAAACATTTGGCCTGTTCACGTTATAATTCGCATGTGACGTCGAGCGAGTACATTAGCATTAAACACATAAAATTCGCACGCTCATAACTGTGCGGCTCAATCCGCAAGCTCGGAAACAGTATGAACGAGGAAATTGTGAGATCGTTATTTTTTGTGACGTCATAATAGAAGCGTTAATTAAAAAGCTGCAGTTATCACATAAGGATTCTTAGAGCATTGCACTCTCTTCCCCAGGCAGAGCGCTGTCTTTGCAATTTTAATAAATAAAACCTCTTCGAAGAATTATGATCACGCATCTTACAACTTTATTTATTTTAACTTTGTAAATGTTTATATTTGCACAAACGAGTAAGTAGGTATATCCTAGTGGATGTGAAGTATTAAATTACATGTAGGTTAAGGTGTTTCCTGCAAATTAATAAAATCATAACTTATACTTTCTCCCGCAGCATACAGCCCATACTGTTACTTTTTCCAACTGCACCGGTAAATATTTATAACATCACATTTAACTCTGCTTTAGCGCCTTGAAGCAGCTTTTGGCTGCAGAAAGAATCATCAATATATGGGAGATGACACCGTTAAGTAGAACATAAACGGGCTTCGTGGCCTCACCTGCCGCATATTGTTACGTTACGTATCTCCTCATCACTTATTTCTAACTTTATCGTGCTATAAACATTTAAGGTTCTCCGTGAGCGTGTTAAAGCTGTTCCTTATTGACGGAAAGTGTAAATGTTTACACCCACAGACATTTATTTGAATGCCCTTGCCTTTAGGTAGGTACTTTGAATCGATCTTAGTGGTTAAGGCAATCAATAGTATAGTTTAGTATAGTGGCCGGCACGTAACTTGGCAAGGATTTCACGTAGTGGGAGTAAGTTCACGCGTGTACACTTAGTGCAACAAAAAAAAATACACTTTTATTGCTTGTCATTATTCTATGGTTATTGCCAGAATTTATTTTTAAACATGTCTGTTTAGAAGAAAGTTATAGAAAGGAGAAAAATATTAACGATTCTTGCCAAGTTATGTGCCGGCGACTATAAAAGATTATTTGCAAATCTATAGTGCAGTATACCTTGAGCAAGAACTGAGGCTGCTTGCTGTTCGGGTACTAGGCAAAGTTTGAACTCATAATACTCATAGGCGGTACATAAGAAGGAAGTTGAAACATGCTCGCGATTAACATACTCAGTGCGTTTCGACGTTGCGCGGCGCTTCTCCACCTTGTATGAGTGAGCAACTAACGAAGAACCCCTCTAAAACTTTGTTTTACGCTCGCACCGCACTCGCTTTGTGAATTAAAAGCGGTGCTCCTTTCGCACTAAAACGCCCCTTAATGAAACGCGATCGTCGCAAATTCGTCTAAATTTCCGCAACAATGAGTACGCCAGGCGTCGTTTCGCAGACTGCGCGTTACTCATCCGCCCGCATAACGAGAGGTTAAATTAAATAACAACGAAACTTTGAGAATCCCCGGAGTCGAGTGCTGTAACGATGGAGCTATATTATTAGTTCGATTCCTATTGGAAGTTCCTGACCGCAAACAATTCGTGACGGGTTCCACAGTCCGACTGTACGAACCAACTTACCTACTGCGCACCAGTTTGCTAAACATTACAACTACTAAGCACTTGTGAACTCTGGCGAGGACTTAACATTTAATTCTGGTTTTTATTTGTGTCAATGTACTGCATTTACCCGAGAAACGAGCCAAGTGTGCAGAGAGTGCAAGAGTGTCCCATATTTTGTACGTTACCTGATCAATATCTACGATTTTCTTCGACATGGCTGTTAACCGGAAAAAATATCTTAATTCAACGTGTGCTTGTTTGCTTTTTCAACTTTTTTATGTATCGAATAACTATTATTCTCACTTTTATAAGTTTTTATTTGATACTCAACGGAATGATTTTGCCTCCCCCAGCAACAATACCCAACTTTTTCACTTTACGTTTGTTTCGACCTGTTCCGCCATTGTTGTTGTTGTCCCAACATAAGTATTCCCATTTACCATTTTTAATACCGATCTAAAAGTTTCTCCTTTTTTAATAAACACGATATTTTTGGGGGCGAGAGGTTCTCTCCGTAAAATATGAACTGCAGTACAATAAACTGAAAAGTCTGTATAAAGAAACATGAACCCAGTTTATCGCTACAAAAAAATTGTTAATTCTGCCACCGCTATTGGAACGAGGGCGCTTTGACAGACACGATTCAATCTGGTAATCGGAAATGGGCATTGTTGCAACAAAGGTCCCATTGTCCTCCGGCAGAATCGTCCTCCCGCGCCCGCGCCGCCGCCGGCCGCCATATTCGCCATGGCCGTGTCGCTCGCCGCATGCCCGCGAATATTCATGCTGTGCCCAATAATGCAGAACCGCACATACAGATTCCGACATGTCCGTCACAATAAATAGAACCTATCTGAACCTGCTACACGTGAGCTATATGCATAATATGTATACAAATGAATGAACAATATAATTGTTGGACTGTTTTTTATTTTTTATTATTATTTAGGATTGCGCTTGACCTTAGTCTAGAGCAGAGGTGACAGAGACAAAGTCGACGATGGAGTGAGCTTACCTAGAAGAAGCCTGTTCACTCTAACTTTGAAGAGATTAGGGTTGTATGCGTTCGGAAACACAGACGCAGGCAGAGAGTTCCACTCTTTTGCTGTGCGCAAAAGCTCTTTTGCTGTGCGCTTATAAAAGACATTTGGAAACACTTAGTGCGAATTGGTGGAATAGCAACAAGGAAGGGATGGTTACCTGCAGAGTGCGTCTAGATGTCCGATATAAGAAGGGGGCCGGTGGAATGAGATCGTGGAGTTCTTGGGCACACTCACCGAAGTACAATCTGTAGAAGACCGACAAGCAGGCAACCTTGCGGCGATGGGCCAAGCTGTGAAGATTGGCATCCACCAGTTTTACGTCGCCAATGAGCCACTTAGCTCTGCGTTCCGAGTCAATGCGGCAAGTTGGTATTTTGCTGAGCCATCCCAAAGGTGGCTACAATACTCCATGCAGGATCGGACCTGCGCTTTTTAAAGGGTCAAACGCTGTCCAGGCGTAAATTATCGCTTCACCCTATTTAGAATGCCCAGTTTCTTGGCCGCAGTTTGGGCTTTGTACTCGATGGTGGCGCCGAAGTTGAGACTAGATGTCAACTCCATGCCTAAGAGCTTCCAGAAGTAATCAGTATAGGCCCACAACAATAATATTGTTTAAAATACAAAATCGGTAATTATATGGTCCCTAAATTATGCTATTAATATTTGATTAAATAGACGTTGAAGCCCTGTTCAAGATAAAACAAAATTGCGTAGGCCGTAGGCTAACCTTATGAAAATACTAATATTGTAACAATTTTATAAGTGGAATAATTTTCTTTTACGTCCGTGCTATCCCAATATCTACCCTAAGTGCTAGTAAAATGCGAAATAATAACGGGGTAAGAATGATATAATATATAAAATGTGTTGGAGATTCCTCATTATAGTGACAAGCCATCCTCGATCCACAACTTAATCTTGAAGAGTACCTATCTAAACACGACAAAATAAAAAATATATTAATATTTTTTTTTTATGGGGCAAAGACTGCTGGTGGTTTTGTTACTTGAAGTATGAGTTGAGAAAATCTTTAATTATTATTCCCATCTGTATGTTTACACAAAGAAAACTGATATTTCAAGGGACTAAACTACCTGCGGTTCCCCAAAAAAAACCTCGTCAAATTAATTTATTTTTTGTTTGATCATATTATCAGTTAATCAGTTTATATTTATTCCATTTTGAACTTCTACATAGTTACCTACTATTTTCCTTTATGGTGTACTACTGCCTGTAAGTTCATAGTTTTCCTGGACAAAGTTGTCGCTGTATGTTGTGCTAGTTTAGTTAACAAAACTCAACTCTATACAGCAATTCCAACCAAATCTGGGTTGAAAATTGAATTAAAAGTTTTGAACTTTGAAAAAAAAAAGCTTGCTGACTGGCCAATTATTTCAAACTGGCATAAGCTGTTATTATAAAGCATATACCTATGACAATATAGTATCCTTAATAGAATTATGTGATGAAATAATATATATATATATATTATTTTTTTTAAACGTTCCGTTGATTTTTTTTTAAATTGATTTCATTCCCTAGTGCACGCAGATTTTTTTTTTTCGAAGTTCTAAACTTTTAATTCAATCTTCAACGCAGATTTGGTTGGAATTTGTGTATATTGAGTTATGTTAACTAAACTAGCACATATGTAGACAACTTTGTTCCCACTCTGGGAGGAGCGGGAGGGCGTGTCAGACTTTTACTGACTAAAACCCACCCGTGTTCCTTCAGTTACCTGTGGCCGTGGGCCACGATATCCCTTTCAGACAAACTCGCAACCCTAGCAGGCGTTGGCCCTAACGGACCCCGTCAATTTGTGCTGACATCTCTTTGAGGCGTGCGTGGAACACAACGCGCCATCGACCCGGGCCTGGTCCTTACCGGACGGCGAGCTACCCATTGCTCACCGTCCGCAAGCCCGCGCCTACGGTGGCCGGGAATGGCCCTGGGATTCCTGACACCCAGGGCGTCTCTTGCGGCGACTAGAGGCGTGAGGGCGCGAATTTTACCTCTCCCTCACGCGTTCCGCCTCCTTCTTTGCGAGTATTACTGCTGCTGACGCGAGAGATCGCCGCCGCCTATCGCTTTCGCGAGGACACGTCGGTGCTCCGCCCAAACCGGGCAGGCCTCCTCCGTATGCTCCACCGCGTCCTCACTGTCCTCCGGGCGATCCACACAATGCTAACACCCGGGTGTTAGTCACCACCCTGGTGGTAGGTCTGACTGCCCTACCTCCTCGATACTTGTCTACTTGATACTTATATCATATCAGTCCTACTGCTAATATTACTTAAGTAGGCTCTTCTTATAGAGCTCCCAAATACCAAGAAATAATAACGAGCTCTGAAGATGATCAAATTATGTTACTACGTTACCTTGATAAAACTCGACTATAAAGGATTTCTCTGTAGCTAAACCAGTCTAGCTTCCATTCTAAGATATTCTTCTTAGAAAATAATATTAAGAGCAACTCTATACAAGTATGATGCCAAGGATCGTACTTAAATCAAAAATACACTTTTGCATAGCGATATGAAATATCACGTTGATATTATGTAAGTAGGTATCTATTAAAGGTCACTTTTACGTTAATTGTCCTGACTCAAATTACGCTGCGACATAAGCACGGGTAACAGGAATAATTTGTAGGTGGGTACTCTCGAAAGATCTTAACAACCCGAGGACAAAAGAGTAGTACCTATAAGTCAAGGGGTCGATTTCGATGGTTTTGAAGTGGGTGGTCCGTTGAGTGGACCGCGATTTACAAATCTGCCGAGGACAAGAACCCTCTTGACCCTCTCGTGAGGCGCCCGAATTGCTCCCGAATCTACTACAGACTTTCTATAATTTATACGAGCAAATTATTAAATATTGAGATAGCAGTACACATTACGTTTTATCGCTGTACATAATTATTATGTATTCAAATTCAGATTTTAATGTTTAACTGCTAATGATGGTGATATTAGGTCGTCAATCTATTTTATTAGTTGCTAAGTAATAATTGAAAGCGGATGTCGTTATATTTTAGTTCTAATAATGTTTATTAACTCAGCAATATTTCAAATAAGAAACTATCAGGTTTAGTTACTAGCACATATTAGAAAAACGGTTTGAACACAAAGACATGATTCCAAGCGAAAGCTATAAATGAGATCGACCTCGTTATCACTGACAGGCCAAGATAGAAAGAAAGATGGCAGTCTCCCTGGAGACCGCCTTCATCCGAAGATACCAATATGTTACATGTAGAGACACAGATGTAACATTACTTACGTCCTATAATAACTTTACCAGATTAGGGTGTCTTACCAGAAAGTGTAAAACACAAACATGAAATACAGCAAAAAAAAATTACAAATAACACCATCACATATTACATATACATAAAATGCAGCTTGATATATTTATTATCACATTTTCAATGTAGAATTAATATCTACCTTCTTACCACTTTAGGGCCCGTATTACAGAACGTCACTCAACACTCAAGCATTACTTAAAACTAGATTCAAGCCATTTGATTGGATGAAAATATTAGTTTTAAGTAGGTAATGCTTGAGTATTGAGTGACGTTCTGTAATACGGGCCTTAATGTACCCAAAGAGAGCACCAAGTACCGCGGAAATACGAGTAGGATGTATCAACTCCAGAAGTGGTCTTGTCTCATCATCTGCCTAACCTTTTCCCAACTATCCTGGAGTCAGCTTCCAGTCTAACCGGATGCCGCTGAACACCAGTATGAAGTGGTCTCGTCTCTGGTTTGTAATTTAAAAACTTTGTCGTAATAAGCTCCAAAAGTACATGAGGCTACTGTATAATCAGTTCCGCTACGAAACAAAATGAGATTATTGCCAAGGTGAGGTAAGTGCGGCCAGCGATGGATGCTCGGCACGGCGCCGACGACCGCGGCCACGACGGCGGCCATTCAACTCAATCGTGGCCTCGCGCTCTGCCGGCCTTCATGGAAAACACTGCCGCTGGACTATTGTCCAACACCACCCGAACTAACCATAACATCATTCACCCAAATAATGGATGTACTGACCTATGCTTTGCCCGTTAAATTCAATAATTAACTCAAAACGAGAGAATGGTCACGCATCATAAAGTAATTAACTAAATGAAATTCTAAGATTCAGGTTGTCGTGCTACCATTCATACAAGCAGTAACTATTTGCGTTGATATACCACCTGCATAGTTTTTACATAAGTACTTGAATAAATAAACAACAAAGTTGATAAAAAAATATGCTTACTTACTTAAAAGTAACTAAGTCCAAAGTTGTCGAGTAGACGGTTCAAGCTGAACGGTAACATACAATATTGGTGAACATCGTAAGTTAAAAAGCAAGATAATTTTTGCACTTAAATCGTACTTGACGACATGACTGACGGAGCCGGTATTTCTCCGAACACTTCACGACACTTTTATAAAGTTCACATTTTACAATGTTATAACATAAACTTGTCTTAAACTTATCAGTTAATGAAGTTTACACCAAATGGGGGTCACAAGTGTTATGTACAAAAGGGATGATTTCGCGAGCGCAAGTTGGTGGTAGTGTGTGGCAGCGTGCCACCTGCCACTGTAAGCGAACACGAATCTACTGCCGCTGGCCGCTGCCTGCCGGTCCCGCGTTCACAACTCCAGCTCACCATGACACTACCGGTTTACACTTACGCACTATCATCTTGATTCAACCTTATACATTGCACATTCTATTAAAACTCCACAAATAACAAGAGAAATCCAGCGAGCAATGGATAGCACATACCGAAATTGTCGATCCCACATTTGTTCGTAGTGGATTGAGCTTTGCGTGGGAGGAAAAAGCTCGCTCGGATCGCTTCCTACGTTTTTGTCGAGGATAAAAGTAGCGCCCTCTGTTACAACTACAGAGAATGACGGTGCCTTCACCACCGCCATCTACTGGATATACATAATGTTATTAACTTAGTGTGATACAAACGTTGCAAGTTGCTTGAAGTGGTCGAACATGTAAACTTACTACGTCGGCACCAAGTAGCTATTATTTTCGAAAGGTGGCACTGTTGGAGATTATGTGAAACAGAAAATAATTAGTTTAGTTAAATTTTGTAGCTGTAATATAATTATTATGGCTACACAATCGGAATAAAAAAGGTTATTACGATCGGACTACGAAGGCCTTTCACTTCACATAACGTCATTTGACGTAGCAGTAGAGATTTGCCGATGGGTTTTTAATTAGGTATGCCACTGCCAGAAGTTTCAGGTAAAAAACGAAACAAATGGTTGCTTATAAAGAATCAAAAAAAATTTACAACGACATAATTTCAAAACAATAGTTTTTGAAGAAAACACAAACGTTTGTTTTCTTGATTTTTGCGTCAATACCATTTTATTCCTACATAAATTTATTTCTTTTTCAGACAAAATAATCCATTTTGTTAGTAAAATAGTGCTTAAAACTATGTTAGTTCACGTAGACGTAACCATTCTGACTTACTAATACACCATAAAATTATAAACGGTACAATAGACGCACAATTGGTAAACTATTTTAAATTTAGGTCTAGCCAACGTAGTAAACGTCATCATCGTATTTTTGAATTGCCTACATCCACATTAAATACCACACATTTAATAGCCCCCTAACACGTATGGCAAGGCAATCTAATGAAAGGTCCAACTTGACAGATTGATATCTTCTCCATGAGTTTCGCTTCATACAGGCGTTCCCTATTCAAACAGTGCGAAGAGTGCACGTCTGTGTAGCTCAAATTGGTTTGTTTTGTCGTGTTCTGGATTTGGGTCTCTGGACACACTTTGATTCTTTTTCACTTTTAATTTTTTCTCTTTTGTCTCTAATATTCATATTTTAAATGTCATGCATACCTGTTATTTGCATGGTTACTGAAGTGCCAATTTTATATGTTATTTAATTTTGAATTGTAAGTGACTATGCTGTTGGTGTGCTGATTATAAATAAAGAAATAAACGCATACAATGTCTGCTATCACACTCAGGATACTGTTGCTACTCACACGCACTCTGTGCAACAGTGACGCCGTTTTCTTGCGTAAAATTGCCGCAAAACCATCTGTGCGTGCCGCCATGAACATGACGGACGCGCTGCAAAACGCACGGAGCTTTAGCAACATCCTGAATGCGTTATTGTACTGGACCCGCAGAGTATTGACAGCCCTCTCCGTATATGCTGTCCGCACGCTGCACATAGATCTACAGAATAAGTTTGAATACCTATTCCTATTAATCATTAGAATAGGAATAACGTGTTTAAATAAAAACTGGCTGATATTGTAAGAAAAGAAAGGTAAGCTATTTAGAAAAACAAAAAAACTTTTTTTTTTACCAATAGCAAATGGCGTTAATTTTTCTTTCTCTAGAGATTAGTCCACGATAAAGTATATCCTGTTCTTCATCACAGTAAAATTCAACAACAACACGGATTCGTAAAGAAAAGATCAACTACCACAAATTTGGTGGCATTTGGATATTTGTTTAATATTGATTCTTGTAGACACCATTTACACTGACTTTCAAAAAGCCTTCGACAAGGGTGATCATGAGTTGTTACTGAATAAAATTTCATTTAAATACATGGTCATTTACTCCGATGGTTCTCTTCATACGTCACGAACAGAACTCAAAGGGTCAGTTAACGGTCTGCTACAACTATTAGTTTATATTCAGGCGTACCTCAGGAGTCAGGGTCCGATTCTGGGACCCTTTCTATTTATCTTATTTATAAACGACTTTGACACTTGTTTTCGAAATTCTAAAGTCCTGCATTAAGCTGACGATCTCAAAATTTACAGACCCATCAAAAATTTGCAAGACATCAGATTATTCCAGGAAGATCTGGATCGCTTCAATGAATATTGCAGGTACAATTTGCAACTGAATCTGTCTAAATGCTGTTGTATCAGTTTCACGAAGAATATGAATGTTCTCAAGCACATTTAATCTTTAGATAATACTACACTTATTCGTGATCTTGGTATTTTCGTCGATAATAAACTTCATCTTGATGCCCAAATTAACGAAGTTGTAAATAATGCCTATCGGATGTACGTACGGTTTTGTGATGTGATCTGCGAAGGAGTTTGTGCACCCCCTCTACCTAATTATATCTGTATAGATCTCTGATCAGATCACAGCTCGAGTACGCAGTGTCGAGGATTATGTGCGCCGATGATCTTGACATCACGTATGGGGTACCACAGGGTAGTATCCTTGGCCCCACATTATTTTTGACGTATATCAACGACCTTTGTAACCTCAAATAGCGTGGTGGCATGATCGTCACCTTTGCGGTCGACACAGCTCTGCTTTTTCACGCAGTGTCATGAGAAGAAGTCTATTCAAATGCTCAGCTCGATTTGATATGGTCGCAGAGTAGTTAAAAAATAACAAACTCACTCTTAATGTGTCTAAATCTATGTATATTCCCTTTTCCATAAAAATCACGCACTCCCTTCTTATATAAATCTTTCAATAACATTCACGACAATGCAACATGCCAGACAATGCAGCTCTTAAAAAAACGGCTGTTATCAAATATTTGGGTATTCAAGTTGACAGTGGTCTTTATTTTCAGCCACACGTAGACACACTACGAGGAAAAGAATATTTTTATGAATTTATTTGTTTTTAAGAATTTACGCCATGTTGCGGATACTAAGACTATTGACATCATACCCTATGCACTAGTTCAATCAATCTTATCATTATTGCATAACGGCATGGGGTGGAATCCCAAAGACATCTTTGCTGAGGTTGGAAAGAGCTCAGAAAGCTATTCTTAAAGTTGGTCGTAAGCTTCCCTTTCTCTCTCCAACGAAAGAACTTTACCATCAGTGCGAAGTACTGCTATCATTCGCAGACAAATTCCATACAATCCTGTCGAATTCCTTAACAAGAGACGTATAAACACACAGTCTGTAAATCAAGGTCCTTCACAACCAGCTTCAGCCGTAGATTCTTTTGTTTCCTAGAAGATTACCTTTACAGCAAAGTCAATAAAGCCATAACCATAATAATATACTCTTTATCCATATTCAATTGTAAAACTAAAGTCCATAATTGGCTTCCATCTCACGATTATGAAGCCACAGAGAGAGACACTTAGAAGTCATCTCATAAAAAGCAGCTAGACATGTCCTATATATACCATATTAGAAGACCAGTTCTGAATATCAAACAATCACCACACTGGGTGTGTAGCACACCCTAATTTGCTGTCTAATTAATTATTTGTTTTTTCTTAATTTTAAATTGTTTTTTTTTATCTTCCATCCAAGTAGATGTTTGTGACTTATCCGGGTAGTTTGAAGGCCTGGAGACCTGTAACACAGGTATTCCTAGTACCGGCTCCAGTCTTCATACCGGCTTCAGTCATTCCACAACATCAATGTATTTTTGTATGTAACACATTTATATAATTTACCAATAATTCATTATGCGGTGGAGAAAATAAACGTTTATTTATTATTATTAATCACTTACTCTAGTGTGGAATCCCTTTCACAATAAGTATTCGGAACGTATCGAAAATGTTCAAAGAAAATCCCTAAAAGCCATGCATTACCGTTGTTTCCACACAGTTTTATTTTATGATGATTTGAAATGAATTTGTCTAAAACCAAGACGCACTCTCCCAGAGATTGTATTTTTGATTGATTTATGTAGCAATGTGTATGACTCTATTGATATCCGTATAAAACTAAGTTACATAGTTCCTAGAACAACAGTATACCTCTTGTTGCAGTAACGCAGGTATGCAGGGCACGTCTGCGTCGAATAACTAATAACAACAAGCAATCCATCATATGTTTGCTCTTTCTGTTGGTAAATTCAAAAATATTGTACTCAAAAACATACCTAAGTTGATCTTAATTAAAATGACCTTAGTCAGTCAAAAATATTGTACTGAAAACATTCAGTACAATATTTTTGACTGACTAAGGTCATTTTAATTAAGATTTGATGATGTGATAGATGAGTTTTTCTTTGTTTGCTTTTACTTTTATTTTACTATTTAACACAAAAAAATATTTTCTTAACTTAAGTGATTAATAATAAATAAAAAATAAAAATAATAATAAATTCATTTATTTCAGGTAAATTGCACCCATTGCCAAACAAAAAATAATAGAAATAGACAATAGAAACTATCCAAACAAACAAAAACCCAAAATAAAATTGCAACCAAATAAATTTAAACAATCCATTAAATAAAATGAAATAAAAATAAACAATCATTAAAAAATTACCATAATAAAATATGTCAGAATCTACAAAAATTAAAATGTCAAATAAGAAAAGTAAAAGTAAACTGTAAAAACGTTATAAAAATATCACGCCATTAAAAATAAAATATTATAGTAAATATTATATTACTTATAGTTTGTCGGTTTTTGTTTAAATAGCATCGTTTGTAAAGATTGTTTTTATGTGTATTCCGTGGAAAATGTTGTTGATTACACATTTGGCCGTATCTTTTTTGTATTTCTTCCTACAAAATAAACTAAGAATAAAACATAATATCACGTAAATTATGGTTCTCCTTGATTTTATATGGAACCCTTTCACACTTTACCAATCATTATTATGGCTACTTAATATTTAAGACAATAAATAACTTAACAACTCAGAGCTGTATTTAATTTCTCACGTTTTTTTTCTACCTACAGTACGTGTTTTAATCCCAGTTATGTACTAATTTGACAGGTGCAATTGTCAAACTACAAATTGAAAAATGAACAACAATCATTTGAAATGTCAAATTAGTCTCTGGGATTAAAAAACGAACTTTTGTAAATCACAATTATTACTTGTGACATCATCGCCAAACAGATTTTGAAAAAGATCGTTAGGTACGGTGTTAAAACACTTGACCATGTGCGAATTAGCGCTCATGACGCATCGACCACTTTTAAAATGTTTAGTCAATTTGTTTGTTTAATAAGTGCTGTTGATTTGTCGTGTAAAAGTAAAAAAAAACCCTATCTTTAAAATTAGCCAAGTATTAAGGTTTTAGGATTTATTTTGAACAAATAAGTAGTTCCTCCAACCTGTAATTTACAAAACTTTTGTTTTCAAGGAACATATTTATGTCCAGAATCGAATAAAGCCTCTTTTATTATAGAGCTTTTCACTGTAACTTTACAGCTGCTGGCCGCCATTTACATAGAATAAAAAGTAGTGGAAATAAAAGAAAAACCGACTTATTTTTATCAGAATGCATAATTAAAGTCCATTTCACGAAAGAAGTCCCGCAGACGTGGCGCTGCAGGCATGGGTTATTTTAGGAATGTTGCTAACTTAGCGTATAATAATAATTAGTTCCACTTATTTCCGCGGGACTTCTTTCGTGAAATGGACTTTATTTTATTAATTTTGTGTCCGTCATTTAATTCATTAGAATTGTCAATGTTTTGCTGAAAATAAATAGTGCATCGTCAAAACAATGACAATACAAATTCTAATAAACCATACGAAGGAGTTTTAAAAACTCAAACATCAAAAATATCATGCGTAGGGACAATGCCAGCCATCAAGGTCCCTTGCATAAATTAAAAAAAGAGTAAATAATAATAAGCACACATCTTGAACCACAGCATTGGTTATCTCAGACCACAACAGCCAGTCATGCTCAACGGTCTCATATCATTTATGTAAACGAATGAGTCATTTTAACGATTCGATCATTTAATATTCTATCAACGATAAACACTTCTGACTCACTCAGGTTGTTATTAGCGAACGTGATAGTATTCTAAGGGCCTATGTATTTTCTAAATGTAAGCTGAGCCATACTCTGTCGCCATCCCTCCAGAACATGATTGTAGTCACTTGCATAAAATAAGAATGCTGGGAATCCAAATGACTAAGTTTATAACAAGAAATCGATTTTGATGTTCTTTTAGATTACCTGCTTATAATTATAATTTAATAAATAAAACAAAAAATAACTATGGAAACAAAAATATACAACATTTCCCAGAATTAACGCACAACCTCTTAAGGTGTCCTTGTACTCATCATTATGAACAACTTTTACTAAAAAATTCGCGAAAAAAAATCTGCTGTTCTCTACATTTTAACGAGTTATTCGAACACAAATGTAGGGAACAGCAAATTTTTTTATAATGAGGAGTACAATGGCCCCTTAAGAGGTTGTGCGTTAGTTCTGGGACATGTTGCATAATAGTTTATTTAAAGCTTGCTTGGTTACTGAAATATTCTGTAAAATCTCACCGTGTAAAGTTAGGTGCAGTGAACTGTCATTCCACCACTGTGATGACTAATGATTGACACTAATAACAGCTACTTCTAGCTTACTCCACCTAAGCCTTCACGGTGAAATTTTACAGAATAGTTTAACTGGATTTGGTTTTTACATATTTTATACCAATGACACAGTTAAAAACACAAGGTTGCAGCGCATTTCTAGAGTACACGGTAAAACAAACTTTGATTAAGAATGAAAAGCGTTCTTTACGATTATTTTTAAAAACCGTCATTATTAACCTACCCTTTTTTTTTAACCTAACACATAACCAGAAACTTTACTTAAAAGTCTTCCCCTGTGTCTACAGCTCGTTAAAACTGTTGAACACTCGTACCGGGGCTCGCAGCGGTTTACTAAGGTAACATAAACGTCTCCCCCGATGCGCATTTCGTTCACGCTTCAGTGTATAACATTTACGCGATAGCTGCAGGGTTCAATTATTTGCTCCTTGACTCTCCCAAAGGGCAAACGGGACGGCTACAACCTACAAGCACTGCAGTGTGTAGTTAGCCTTAAACTCTGTTACACTTTAATAATTATGCTCAACTTTATAGATAATAATAGATAGATAGAATTTGACTAATACTATTAATATTTCTACTAATAAAGGAATACTTGGTTTAGCATAAGCATAGCATAGCATAATCAGCCTATAATGTTCCCACTGCTGGGACACAGGCCTCCTCTCTTCGAGAGGGACTGGGCTGTAATCTACCACGCGGGCCCAGTGCGGGTTGGTAGATGTCACATGTCTTTGAATTGTTGGTTCTAGGACATGCCGGTTTCCTCACGATGTTTTCCTTCACCGTTTTGAGAGCAGTGGTGATGAAATTATTTACACAAAGTAAAGCGCCTGCCTGGGTTCGAACCCAGATCGAATCGAGACCCACAAATACACAAATAGTTTAATTGATCAGTGATAGCCCAGTGGTAACGGCCGCGGCTTACGAATTGTAGGTCGTCGGTTCGAAGTGTTCAAACCAAGACAAGCGCTTTACTTTGTGTAAATTATTTCATCACCACTGCTCTCAAAACGGTAAAGGAAAAAATCGTGAGGAAACCGGCATGTCCTAGAACCTAAAATTCCAAGGCATGTGATGAGGTGACATCTACCAACCCGCACTAGGCCCGCGTGGTGGATTAATAATTTAATTAATACTAGTGCTTCTTTTTGTTTTTTTTTGCTACTACGAGTATTAGGGGTTGCTCTCCCTATACACGTAATCGAAGGATAAAAAAAATCTATGCACATAAGCGTGTCCCCGTATCGTTGCATACTAAAATTAAATAGATTAAGGCCCATTCCATCTCACCGATACGAGGCCTGTGTCCCAGCAGTGGGAACATTACTTATAAGCTGATTCTGAGCAGTTTGATTAGATGTATGCAACAACATCTTTCAGTTTTTACTTTGTCTGGTAGTTGTAGGTCTTCAATTATTGAGTTCTAAATACTTTTTCATGTTAGATCTATTTGCAAGAAAATTAAAGGAATCCTGACAAGTGTTATCTACAACTGTATGACGTCTGTCCGTGCATCTGGTACGTAGATTTCAAGTGAGATTACAATTTTCAATGTAAGAATAACATCGAACAGATGAGTTTTACTTGTAGTAAGAAATAAATATGAACCGCAATATTATGTATCTGCATGGCAAATCAAATCAAATCATTTATTTGCATAACACAGGTTCAGAGGATGTTGCAAAAGGTTCTTATGGTACTCCGTATTATAACCATGCGAGGTGTGCAAATTTAATGTATAGGAACATTATGACATAATTATTCTTAATCAGTTTTCTTATTAAATTACATTTTCATTGAAAATATACAATAGGTACATAGTCAATTTCGTTACACATTAAATTAAATCTGAACTAATAAATTATAACAGTAATGTCAAGTTAATCAATAATGTCATAGTATTTATTTGTAATTATTATCATGTACAAATATTTGCTATAATCAAAATACAATATCTTTATCTTCGAAGTAGTCTTTTACATTATAATATCACTTTTTAATTAGGAATTTGAATAATTTCTTCTTAAATAGATGAGTAGGTAACTTCTTAATGTCATCGGGAAATTTATTATAAATCAGTGATGCCATAGAAATAATACTTTTATTGAGTAATGCCGTTTTCCTATACGGTATTTCTACGTCTAACCTTTTTTTGTCACGTAATTGTCTATAATAGCTTTTAGAAGCAGTCTTATAATAGCTTGGATTCGATTTTACAAAAACATTTAATTCGTATATGTACAAGGAAGGTAATGTTAGAATTTTTAAATTTGTAAAGTATTGTTGACAGCTTGTAGTACTATCTAGATATGGCACATTGCTCTGATGCATTTCTTTTGGGCTTTGAATACAAATTCCTTGTCTACCGAGTTGCCCCAGAATATTATACCATATCTTAATAAAGGTGCAACAAGTCCGTGATATGCCGTTAAGACGGCTTCTTTGTTGACAATTTTGGACAGCTTGTAGAGAGCAAATGAAGATTTATTAATTCTTTTACAGAGATTATCTACATGTGTTTTCCATGACAAATTGTAATCTATATCAATTCCCAGAAACTTGGTATTTGTTACAGAATGTACTCTCTGTCCATCGTAATTAACATTAATATTTTTAGGTTGAGTTCTTTGGCGAAAGTGCATTATTTTTGTTTTGTCCATATTTATTTTAAGATTATTGTTTATTAACCATTTAATTATTGTACATAATTTTTCATTGATTTCATCTTCATAATCATTTGGTTTATCACATTTTATTATTACTGGCGAAAATTAAAATAGGTTATCGCATCTCAGCCATCGCATTTACAATGGTTTCAGGAATTAACAAGTCAATTCTTAGTTATTAACGTAAGAATAATAAACTGCATTGACTCCGGTATAATATACATTTTATAACACACACATATAGAATTACGTTATTATAATAAATAACCATTTAAAAAACCGGGCAGGAGCGAGTCGGACTCGCGCACCGAGGGTTCCGTACGTATATATGATGTTGATGATTTCTAAAAAACTGTGCTATTTAGAGACATCGTTTTATTTTTCCTGTAATCTTTACATAAACTTCTATCACATAGAATAATTTCAGATTTTTATCTATGCAAACTTCGGAGATAAGGGGGGGAATGGTATTTTTTTTTACATTTTTCATCATAAGTCGGAAACTATGCTGCCTAAAAATTAAAAAATAAAGGTTTGAGAATGTGCAAACAGCGTTCTTTCAAATGATACCCCACATGTCCTAGTAGCTCTACTTCAAATCGTTAAGACCCTCTTTCAGTCCCTTTTGCAAAAAATATATTTTTTTTTTATTTCTTTCTTCTTTGCAAAATAGTTGGGCAAACGTCATCTAAAACTATTCTAAATTTCAAGTTGATAGCATTAGTAGTTCTTGAGATATCCAGGTGTGACAGACAGACTTAGTCTCACCATAAGGGTTCCTTTTTACCATTTTGGTACGGAACCCTAAAAACAATGTCTGGTACACGATTTCATTCATTCGCCGTAGAAACCTATTTAATGGTGTTGATATCACAACGAAACGTTTTGCGTAACTTTTAGCAACATGCAACACCAGGGCGAAAGTATGTATGAGAACAATGAATAGGCCATATCCTTTATGGTCCAGAAACTGCGTCCGGCCTAGATGTGCGTGGTCGTGGTACTTGGTCCACGCCGTAGTGAAAGTCCGCCATTGTTGTGGTGACATACGTACTCGTACCTTGTAACTTTGTAAGTGCAATATGCTGTAATTGCCGCGTTGCAATCCTTAGCGACTGTTCAAATGCGAATGTTTTGGTTGGGGGTTTGGTCGTAAGCTGTACCTATGTACGATATAACCAACTTACGGCTGAATTCCTAAATGCTAACAACTAGATTTTAATAGATCGAAAGTCTTTTTAGCAAATGTTGCTGAAAATTTGGGAGTTAATCTGTTACCATAAAAGGAAAAGTGTAGATTATTTTATTTAACACACCTGGCTAAACAGGATTATGTATTAAAACTGAAATTGTATTTACTCCCACATGGTTATTCATCCTGCCAAAGCGAATTCAATCATTTTGACTATGTATATTAATCTGTGTCAAAACGTCTTAGTCAAAATGAGATATACCTCTGTATACCAATTAGTAGTTACATACGATATGTGTATAGCAACTCATTACCAAGGTTATTTAACAAGCAGACAAATAAACGAACGCCAGTAATGGCACATGTTTGGCACTTAGCGTGCCCACGACACCTTGGTATAAGACGTGACGAAAAACTGAGGTTCTATCAATTTGTCCTTACCATATACATATAAGAATACATTTAAGCGTTAAATGTGTGGACTTCCCCAACTTATTATTACTATTCAACCTAAGGAAAATGTTACTATTGTACCTCTGGTACCACATGTCGTTTATTTCCCAATGCACATGTCTCTAATTTTTAGCCCAACATTACCTACTTAGGATTTTATCATTTTCACCTTTCACGATTCGTGTGTCAAGTAATTGCACATTCATCGACGTAAGTACCATTTCAACAAGTAACGGTAGTATTACAATTGTCGGCGGGTGATAGCGGGCTCGTTCGAGTGGAACAGCAGTCGGTTCCCATCATGAAACCGTATACGGTTGTCGAGACGCGACTTGTTCTTCACATGAGAACTTAAGAGGTGCTTATAAAATTTTTGTGGAAGAGGAACGTGATGATAAATACGCGAAAATAATTTGGGATTTAAAAATAAGTGTGTGAAAGCCATTTATAAGGTTCTTAATTAGTTATAATAAGCTCCGGTTTTTTTTTAATATTAAGTCCTAATGGCGCCCTTCGTATGGCTTTTGTCGTAGGCGTTCGTAGAACGTATGCGCTACGTCTACGCAGCCTCTACGCGCCTCTACGCCGCCTCTACGCGCCTCTACGTCGCTTTTAAACGTTCGACAGTTTTGTCTATTGTGGACAAAACACTGTTTTATTGTAGAGATCGTTTTCTTGCGGTGTGTGCACTATCATTATTTACATACGGCGATAGTATGACTTTAGATAGTCTTGCCTAGGTTTGCGCACGGCCTAATGGCTAAGCAAGATAAATGGCCAGTGCCAGTGCGCAGATGCGCTCAGTGCAACACGGTTTTGTGGCTATCTTTAGTTCTTACTCTAACAGAAAAGATCATTAGTTGCCCAATAGTTAGTAAAAAGATTTAAAAAAAAATTGTCTTGAATTGTGTTTGTGGCGCACATAGAGTTGTTTTTGTTTATTATGACGTATGTATACAGCGCCAAATTAAATTAGCTAGCGAAACTCCGCAGAAGTTATGGGAATCGACATCCAAATTTGATAAAACAAAAAATAAATTAGGTAGGTACCTAATTTGGTGAGTTTTTCTTGGGTCAGTCACTTGAAATATCAGTTTAAATAATCCTCTTTTTTGTGTAAACTTCACAAACGTGATGGGTTTCGATATCTTAACACGATAAAATAATAAAAACACATTTTCTCAACTCATACTTCAAGACACATCACCACAAGTGGTCGTTCGTTGAAAAAAATATCATCGATTCCATTTTATTTTTATTTTATCATGTTTAGATATTGATACCCACCACGTCTGCAGAGTTTCGCTAGCTAATTTCATTTGACCCTGTATACAGAGCTACAATATTTAAATTAACTAAACGTGTTTTATCTAATATCATTCATATGTAAAATGAATGTAATAAATTGTATTCATAATTAATATTAATTTCCGTGCTGTTTAACCAGCCAGACGATTTTTGTTTCCTTTTTTCCTTTTATCATGCCATCATTTTCCGTGGCCAAAATGTCCAAATAACTAACATAACGTGTTTATTATTCAATTGAATAGCTCATAATACTGCCAAACTGTAAAAGCCGAAACAAAAACACATTATTTTGTCGTACTTAGGTATTACTTTTTCATTAATTTTACTTAAGTACTACGAGTATGTGTAACAATTGCCAACAAAATCCGTAGAATGTCTGCGGATAACTACCGGAATATGTACCGTTTTATTAATTTTCTACACGTTTCTCACGGAAGTGCAGACTTCTTAGTAAATGAGTTGTTGGCTTCTTCACACGAATCATTCAGCGTAACGCTGAGCCATCCAGCGGTAATGGAAAACTCTAGTTTACAGCTAGCAACACAAAGCGATGTCATTTTACACGATGTTACGACCTACTAACTAACTACTTAGTACACACGACACTTAGATTGCGCAAAATATATTCAAAAGTAAACACGAGCGTCTTTTTAGGGTTCCGTACCTCAAAAGGACAAAAGGAAACCCTTATAGGATCACTCGTCTGTCTGTCCGTCTGTCACAGCTGATTTGCTCCGAATCTACTGGACTGATTAAGTTGAAATTTGGTACACATATGAACATCTGTAACCGAAACACGGACGTGTTACGTAAATAAATTAATTTTGAATATAGAGGACACTTTTGGGGGGCAAAACAGAAAATTAAAAAAAAAGTTTTGCTGACTGTACCGTGTGACATATCAAATGAAAGGGCTTGTTTTAAGTATTTTATATATATTTTTTTATAATTTTAAAACACATGATTTTGAAATTATTTAAAAAAACGAAGAAAAATTACCATTCCCCCCCCCCTTATCTCCGAAACTACTGAGCCAAAATTTTTGATAAAAATACGGAAAATAGTTCTTTACTTATAGATTACAGAAAAACCTATAAGAAGTCTGTGATCTTAAAATAACATGGTAAATCGCTCAATATTGTGCGTACAAACTTACATTTGCAGTTGGAATGTATGGGGATCTTATTTCTAACTACAATGTTAAGTTTGTTCTTGGGATAAATTCATCCCAACTACGGAACCCTTCATTGTGCGTGGTCCGACATGCACTTGACCGGTTATTTGCACTTGAGAAGCTTTTGACACATCAATCTTAGATTTAGCTTGTTGATATTTTAAATGGCAAAAACAATATCTAATTATAGTAAGACGTTAAAATTTAACGTATAACAGCCAAGGCGACCCGGATCAAAGAGCAATGATATCATCCAGATCTAGTGTAGTGATTACATAGCTCACTTGTGGCCGTGGGACTCTGTCTTTCCCGCGCATAAATCGTTCTGATATTTCACATTGTTTCTACCAAACTTCGAGTAATTAGCGTTCTTTTTAATGTTCGCATTAATTAGGCTTGCCGAATATGCGTTGTATCCGGTGATATAATAAATGATTATCGCCATACTTAGTTTACAATACAACTATTCTCAACCGACACTTTTCATTACAAAATCGATTTCGTCAACTATGTATTTTAATTCTATCTACTCAGGCCTGGGGTAGTCTGCAAAATTAAAATGTTGTCAGGTTGTATCTTGATAAAAATATCTCTTAGTTAGATTTGTTCGATAAGAACTTTTCCATAAGAGATTTGTTTTTATGGAAAAAATCTAACTAAGAAAGATATTCGCAAATTTTGACAAAAATTAGCAATTTTTCGGTACATTTTGCGGCAAATATTAACTAAACCAAATGTAACTAATAATTGCAATAGATTACTCCTTCATTTCCATTGGTAGAAAAAAAAAATATTCGAAAATGTTGGCTTATAATATTATAAAAAATAATTTCCGTTGCCTCTTCACACAAAATTAACGATATCGTGTTGAGTTTAGGAGCATGTTTCTTGAAAATTATAACATAAATTTAGTTATTAAAAATATTTTATGTACGCAGACGTGTTTAACTCAAAAAGTTAGTATTAGTGATCGTAAATAAATACGAATTAAAAACGCGCTGGTAAGGTAGCCACAGTTTATATTGAACTGATCGTAGAAAAACAACAGTCAGCAGTCATTTCAAAACTGACAGATATACTAGAATTTAGAATACAATCAATGTTCCGAAAAGGTGATAATAAATATGCTATAAAAAGTTCGGTTCGTAACATACTCCACATTTTTTAAGGGCATGTATTTAATGCGGCAACTAAGTAAAATGAATATAGGTTTTAAAAAAAAATAGAGTGGGTACCATATATAATGGGTTGGCAGCTAATAAGGAGTATCGTAATAAGTAATAGGTAGCATATTAATATATCAGTAATAAGCTCCGTTTTAATTTAAACTAGCATCAAGTTTTTCTTTTGGGAACAGAATTAATATCTAAGCGGAAACTTAATGTCGAAAATAAAATAGAAAATGGGGTATAATATATTATTAATACAATAATAATATATTATTCATAAATAATATATTATTATTGTATTATTAGGGCAGGTTTAGATTTTCTATATAATCTAGTCGTTTCTGGCACTCGCCGGCCGCTTCCGCGGCACCGCTCGCTTCGCTCGCTCGGCTCGTGCGTAGGAAGTCACAGTTTTAACCTAACCTAACCTAACCATTAAAAAAAAAAAAATAACCTACTCTAACTAGACTGGTAATATATTATCTTTGCCACCCTACTAACATTATTAGTCGCCAAGTCATTATTTATAGCTCCTCGCCTAATATTTTATTTGACTGGTATAGTTTATTTGCTACCTAAACGCAGCTGCTAGTTTTTAGTTTTTGTAACACCTTTAATTTTGAACCTTACATAATATAATAGTCGCGAAAATATTTAATCGCTGGCAAGTTATTTTATTTGTTGCAAACATTTAGTCGACTTTTAAGTTATTAGTCACTCGGAAAATAATAAGCTGTTTTTAAGTCTAGCCTAGAGCTCTTGGGGCACTAACTTCTTAAGCGGCCTCCTGAGGGGGCCAGCACCTGTTCGTATGTCGGCGACTCTTGCTACTCCGTCTGGGCCTTTGTATATCTTAGTCACTCTACCTCTCGGCCAAGATCCCCTGGGTAATTGTCCATCTGCAACAATAACCAAGTCGCCCTCTTTTATATTTGGGGATGATCCACCACCGCGTCGAGGCACCAAAGTCGGAAGATACTCTCGCACCCAGCGCGACCAGAAATGATCCGTGAGTCTTATAGCTCTGCGCCAACCGTCTCGTCCGATGATATCCCGATCCGTCAACGTAGCTGGGATAGGTCTCCCTGAGGACGATCCTAGTATAAAATGCATTGGTGTCAAGGCTTCCTCACAGTCTGGATCAACTGGAACATATGTCAGTGGACGTGTATTCACTAAATTCTCCGACTCTAGTAGAAAGGTCTGCAGAACTTCATCTGAGGGGGAGCGTTCTCTTAGGGTAGTCTTTAGTGCTGTTTTGATTGATCTTACCATTCGCTCCCACGCTCCACCCATGAATGGGGCCGAAGGGGGAATGAATCGCCATGAGACCTTCTCATCTGCTGCAAAACGGTTAATTTCCGCTCCGTACAGTTCTTTTAACGTTCTGTTGGCACCCACAAAAGCTGTTCCGTTATCGGACCATATTTCACTCGGCGTTCCACGGCGCGCAATAAAACGGCGCAAACTCATGATGGCCGCGTCGGTTGACAAACTGTGTACAATTTCTAGATGGACTGCTCGTATAACAAGGCAGGTATACAATGCTACATAGCGTTTCTCTTTCCTTCTGCCAACTGTCACCTGAACTGGGCCGAAGTAGTCCAAGCCGACGAAAGTGAACGGTCTACGATGATGGGCTAGGCGGGCTGGTGGGAGAGCTCCAGTAGACGGTGTGAAGGGTTGAGCGCGCTTCAGCCGACACAGTTGACAATCATGGGCGACTTTTCGAACGGCGCTCCGCAAGTTGATGATCCAGTAGGTTTGCCGCATTTCGTTAAGTACTGTCTCGGAATTAGCGTGGGCGGACTTTACGTGGTAATGTGCAATCAAACGCTGGACAGCAGGGGGTTTGGAATCTAAAATTATAGGACTTTTCACCCCGTCGCTAATATCTTGCATTCGGTTGATTCTTCCGCCTAATCTCAGGAAATTCTCATTATCCATGTAGGGGGCCAGATTAAATAATCGGCACTTTCGATGTAATGACCTTTTCTCAGAGAGGTAGATGATTTCATATGGGAAGGAGTCGAGTTGACTTTTCTTCAGAATATGTGATTCAGCCACGCGCAGATCTTTTGCGGTTATTTCTTTTGAACAGTTTTTGTTTTTTAAAAGGTGCAAAAATTTATGGGCTCGTGCTGTAGCTCTCAATAGCCTCCCCCATGAGCTCAGTCTTTCGGGGTCAACATTCAATGGTGTCGGGAAATGATGTGATGAAATGAGATGACAATGATTCTGAACGGATGGTTTTATTTCCAAACTACTGGCCGCATGTATGTATGGTGATGATGGCCATTGTTGTTCTGATTCGAGTAAAAATTTTGGACCTGTAATCCAGCGAGATTCTTGATTGAATATTGCTCGTTTATGGCGTGTCGCGTCGTCTGCCACATTTTCCGCGGTCGGAATCCATCTCCATTCCTTTACATCTGTAGTTTCAAGAATCTCGCCGATTCGATGTGCTACGAATGGTTTGAATGACCGCGCATCACTACGCAACCAACTCAGGACGTTAAGCGAATCGCACCAAAATATACGCTTACTTGTTGATGTTGATGTGAGTCGTGAACGAATGAGGCAAACCGAGCGGCCACTAAAGACGCCTCGAGGATGATGTTAGACCATAATATCTCGGCAGGTACAACTCAGAAGCAAGTTGTACATCTCGGAGCCATTCATTCCAAAGTTTTTGGTCTCCTTGATCGAGTTCATCGTCCCTTGATAAACCTTTTCGCCAAATTTGTTGGAACATGACGCGTCCTCTAGAAACGAGTGGGCCTAAAATACCCAAAGGATCATAAATTCGCATTAAGTAGGACAACGCGTCACGTTTACTTAGCCGAGTTGGCGATTTAGAATCCAAGTTGAGATTGAAACCTATGACATCTTTCCTAGGTTGCCAGTTCAGACCGAGCACCCTAGAAACGTTGTCATCATTACCTAACTTTACATGGTTAAATTTCTGAGATATCGATTCAGGTACTAATAAGGAAAGAGCTCTTGGATCGTTCGAGACCCAATCGCGCATCTCAAAACCCGCCTGGCGGTTGAGATGTACGATGTCTCGAGCCAGTCGCGCAGCTTGGTCTACACTCTCTAGTGATCCAATATAGTCATCCATGTACACATCGTGTATTCTTGCATGCGCAGCATCGGGGTACTCAAGTTTGCATTCAGTCGCGTTAAAGTTCTTTACATATAGGGCGGTACACGGGCTCGAACACGCGCCAAACATCATGGATGACATACGATACAGCTTTAAATTGTCCGCGGGGTCATTGCGCCACAGAAAGCGCTGCGCATAGCGATCTGCTGGACGGATTCGAACCTGCGGGAACATTTCGCGTATGTCCGCCGTAAGTGCTATAGCGTTTTCCCTAAACCTCATCAAGATCGCAAGTAATGGCTGTAACAAGTCTGGACCTGGTAAGAGGAGAGAATTAAGACTGATTCCTTTAAACTTCGCGGCTGCGTCGTGTACGACTCTCAACTTACCAGGTTTATGGGCATGGGTAACGCCAAAATGTGGGAGATACCATGTGATACCAATTGGAGGGGCCATGCATTCTTCAGCGTATTTTTTATCTAACATTGCTTTAATATTATGCCTATACATATTCATCTGACTGCATTTTCTTTTCGAGAGATAAGAATCTAGAAAGGGCTAATTTAAAATTGTTTGGTACATCTTTAATATCGGGCTGCCAGAGAAGACCGGCTTCAAAGTGACCATCGGGTAATCTATGTACAGTATCATGCAAAAATTTTAATGCATGTGTATCGGAATTGCCGTGGTGGTCTTTCTTTATTATGCCAATAGAGTCTAATTTGTAGTAGTCTTTGATTTCGGTTTCAATAGAAAAATTATCATTTGACGTTTCGGATGTGTTGGCATGATGAAGAAAGTCAACTTTCGATATTCTACTTGACACGAAGCCATACAAAACCCAACCAAGAGCAGTGTGAACTGCAACTGGTTGGTGATCCTTGCCAGCACGAATAGAATCTGCCACGGTCAACTTCCAATTATCTACACCAATGATTAGCATAGGTTGTACTTCTTCACAACACAAAATGTCTCCTAAATCAGATAAATACGAATATTTACAAATATCTTCCCTATTTACAGAAGCTCGATAATTTATACCTAAATTTTTGACCGAGCGTGCACTATGTATCCGGTAAGAGTCGGTACAGTCACGTCCTTTTATTATAAAATCAACGTACTGAATATCACAATCACGTGACAAGCCTACTACACAATCTATACGTACTCGTTTACTCGGGCCTACGATACCTACACGCTTTGTAATCTCGGAGTCTATGAAAGTGGTTGTACAGCCATCATCTAGAGTGCGTGAGTCTCCACAGTTCCCTGGGGACCAGTTACTTGAACTGCGACGACTTTGAGAAGTGGTCTAGATTTAGGTCTACTTACGGTCGACGAGGGGCGAATAGCGGTAGCATGAGCCGAAACTTCGACATCGCAGTTGTCTGGTTCAGGTTTCTCGTCCTCGACATGAAGAGATGGCGTCGGCGCTGCCTCAAGTTCAGAGTCCGAGGCGTCCTCTAGATCGGCGTGAGCTAGCACGTTCTGATCATTATCTAAGTTATGTAGTAGGCTATGATGTTTATAGGTACAGCCCCCAACACTGCACGGAGATTTTACTTTGCAAAGATTAAACCTATGTGACCTATTTTCCAAACATCTATGGCAAACTTTATTTTTTTTATAAATTGCCATCTTTCATTCACTGACAATGCCAA
Source organism: Tiliacea aurago (assembly GCA_948098905.1). NCBI lineage: Eukaryota > Metazoa > Arthropoda > Insecta > Lepidoptera > Noctuidae > Tiliacea > Tiliacea aurago. The sequence goes on from OX402577.1 coordinate 14,878,332, forward strand.
AAATTTGTCACATTTGTTTACATTATGCAATTTTGAGCAAAAAATACATTTATTTACAGCTTTATTTAAAACAGAATTGAAAGATTTTTCGTCGGGTATGCTTTGATCTGTATGTGTGCCGCTCTCTGTAGGTAATTGAAAAGAAAACGTCGAGTAGTGGAAATCCTGAATTCCAAACTTGGTTTGAAGCTCCGTTTCACGAGAAAGAAAATTAGAAAGCATTTCCAATTTGCTCATGCGTTCGCCAGCATGACTAGCCGCAAATTCATACCACTTTGCACGAATTATTGGGGATAATTAGGTCATTAATGAATTGAAAATTTCGGGAGAATGCAGATAGTCGAACTGGTCCAATAGTCTTATTATGCCAATGCAGTTTTTGACCCGGCAAGTAAAATTAACCAAATCTTTACCTTCTGCCCCAACTTTAGGTAAAGCGCGCACAGCGTTGATCTCCTGCATCACAATTTTTTCGGGACGACCAAATCGCATCTCGAGGGCGTCTATTACCTCCATAGGGTCATTCGCTGACACCAGTAGGATGTAAACGGCTTCACGAGCGGCGCCACGTAAGGATGAACTAATGCGGGCTAAGTTTTCTACTGTAGTGAATGATGCCTGCGTATCGATAAAAATGCGTTTGAAACCAAGCCAATCCGTGGCAGATTTTCCGTCGAATACTGGCAGTTTGATGTCCGACTTCTTGGGTTTGTTAGCTAGTGCTTCAAAAATGCCGATAAGATCGTTATGTCCGCAGCTGACAGGAGCTCCATCAGGTGGCTGGAAATGATTATACATTTTAGGTGGGGAAAAGTTAGTATTTTGATTAGGTGGGTAGGTTTGACGGTGCGTGGCATTCAATATTACGGGAGGTACGTATCGACCTGGGCCTGAACCAGAAGGTACGTTGAGCATTTCATTGTATGCAGTTTGATGGCGCGCTGTATTTGTTGTGGTGGGAGATACTTTACCTCCCGTGGTGGTTGTTGGGATGATGTTTGGTTGTACATCGCTAAGCCATCGATTGATGTTGTCTGTTCGCGCACTAGCGCGGTCATTACTATGATCGTTGCCTCTTATACTGACTCTACTTACGCTACCTCTTACGCTTTCTACGTCGATAGCGGCAAGTTCGGCTTGAAGTTGTAGGTCAGCCGCTTTACGTTCGAGTTCGGCTTGTTGGGTTGCCATATCGGCTTGTTGGTTGTGAATGTCACAGAGTTGACGTGCATGTAGTGCTTCAGCGGCGAGTTTTCTCGCTTTTACGGTGTTCGAGAATCGTGTAGACCCTAGCGATCGTGTGGTGACCGACTTAGAAGGTGTGTCATGTGGGTGTTGTAGAGAGGAGTCACGGTCACCTGAGGGCATACTGCTGTCGTCATGGACATGCGGTGCTTGGTGGGCCTCTAATAGGTGGGGAAAATATACAGACTTTGAGTTAGGTTCATCAGCTGTCGGGGGCGCGCTCCTATTAATATTAACGGGCGACGCTTGGTGGGCCTCCGACGGGTGGGCTGTGCGTCCGTTGTCCTTTCCGCTGGGGCCGGCGACTCCATTCGAAGCTCCTGGTTGTGGTTCACGTTCAATGTTTTTTTCCTATTATTTAACAAACACATCAATAAATTTAAAAATCATACACTAGGCTTCAGCTATCTTTGTGGTAAAATCAAAATTTTATTTTATGTTTATACAATACCTTCATTAAGTAAATCAACGGCGAAATAAGCTATATTTTCGAGAGCGCAAAAGTGATGATGAGACTGACACGAATGGTTTATCACCACGAAAACTGTACTTCTATAGCCTTAATGTTTCAATTATTTCAAGCTTTCTCACAATTGGATAAGAAATTGACGAAAAACGTTTTTTTTTGTGATAGCACCGTTAATGGTTCTAATGATTTTAATTCTGAAGATACACATATTTGTTAGAGTCGCGAATTATATTTTGATCAAGGTACAACCTGACACTGATCACACCTATATTGCAAAAAACGTAAGAATATTTGAATTTCGCGGGCTACAGATGCGGATTCACCCTTTGTTTTGCGTAGCAAGTTATCTATAACTTTGTCATCGGGTGTTACTTACAGTTACTGCCCTTTCCTTTGTTACCACAATACCATATTACACTCAACCAAAGTCGTATCGCCCTATTAGCCTACTCAACATCATGGGCAAATGGGCAGAGAGAATAATTCTCTCACGACTGATGAAGGAATGCAAAGAACTAATACCAGAGCATCAACACGGGTTTGTTCGTCAACGAGGCACCGCCACTCAAATACTGAGAACAGGAAAATACATCGCAGACGCCTTGAACAAACGACATAGTGTCGCGATGATATCGACTGACCTCTCCAAAGCATTTGACTCGATCAATCACAAAGGCCTCATCAAGAAATTATACGTCGGAGGAGCTCGCAACAACATCATCAAGATCATAGAGAATTATCTCTCGCACAGAACTACGAGAGGCAGATTCCGCACGACCACTGGAACAGAAAAACTAGTCCCTCACGGGATGCCCCAGGGCTCGATCCTCGGGCCGGTTTTGTTCAACCTGTAAGTTTCAGACATACCAATACAACGCATAGCAGGCCAAATGCTCTCACAATATGCAGACGACCTGTGTATACTTAACGCAACAGAACGCCCCGACCACGCCACCACACGAGCAGAATGGGCAGCGGACGTAATAATCGACTACTACAACCGATGGGGATTGCAATGTAACGTCGACAAAACTGAATGCATTATGTTCTCTAGCAAGAACCCTAGGGGAAGAAACCCTAACACAGGCTACAGAAATCATATCCGATTGAAAGGAGAGTGTATCGAGTACAAGAAACAAGTTAAATACCTAAGGGTAATGCTTGACAAAAACCTGTCAATGAATCATCACACAAAAGAAGTTGTCAAAAAGTTGAAACGAGTAAGAGGTGCGCTTAACTCCATTATTGGATACAGATCCAAAATTGGCGTGGACACTAAGCTACTCATTATACAAGCATGTTTGCTCCCGATCCTTGACTATGGCGTCGTGCAGTTACTGCCGAGGTATAGCAAAAGCAATCTACTAAAAATCGAGCGCCAATACAGAATGGCGCTAAAAGCTGCTGGAGGTTTCGACCGACGATTAGACACGGACACACTGTGGGAGATGTTACAACAAGACCCATGGCACATCAGAGCCCACGACCTACATCGCGATATGATCAACAAACTCCAACAACTGGCGATCACCGGTCTAGAAGATCCCGGACCCGAATACACGCGATATGGCCACTTTAACTCAGCTCTTTTCGCCCATAGAATAGGTGAAATTGAATATGTCCATAAAAAGGAGAGAGAAAAGCCGCTCCATAAGCGAACAGCCCTCCCGCGTGAGCGTAGGCTCTGACTTGTAGTCACGCTTAGTTAATAAGTAAATGCAGGTCTAGACTTGCTGGGATTATAAATCCACTAACCTTAATTTTTGCGCTGTATACACCTTCAGTATAGTATAAAGTACTCAGTGGTATACACTAAAAAGTAAGGAAAGATGTTAGAAATAGGTTGCAAAAGATCCCCCACAGGACAAAATGCGCTTAATTAAAACAAAACACCGTATTATATTATCACTTTGTAACTTTTTTCATTATGTGACATGTTAATTATTCTTAACCAAGCAATAAAACAATATTCTATTCTATTATATTCTATTCTATTCATTATCAAATGCTTTTCTCAAGTAGGTATGATTTGATAACTGGTAGAATGGCCTACTATTATCTAACATTATTCTTGTAAAGAAAACCAAATGAAAAGTTTGTGAAAGTAGTGCCATTAAAACCGTATGGTAATTTTACTCTTTCTCTTCCCACCTCTGCGGTGAATGAAAATCAAAAAACCAGCCAAGTGCGTGTCGGACCACGCACAATGAAGGGTTCCGTAGTTGGGATGAATTTATCCCAAAAAGAAACTTAACAAAAACATTTGAAAAACATTTTCTCCCATACATCGATATACGTCACGATCCAACTGCACATTTAAGTTGGTTGATTATTACTTGTTAACTTTTAAAGCCTACTTAGCTGTGATAGTTTTCTTTTTAATTTCGTTATATGTATATACTACTGATATCCCAAAACAACCATTTAGCTAGTGTCCAACCCTGCCGGGGACACTTGACTCTAACAAAAAAAATTGTAATTACTGATCCTTGAATCGAAAAATGGCTAAAATAGACCCGCAATATTTTTAAACAGTCTATTCAACGATATGCCACACCATAGGATAGACGAGAAAAAAAATTTCATCCCCAGTTTAAGTTAAGTAGGGGAAAGTAACGAAAATATTTTTGAAGTAAAACTTCTTTACGCACGCTTGACTTGCGGAGTAAGCTGGTGAATGCGTGACGAGAGCGTTACGGAAAGTGTGATCGGGCGAGGCGAACGGAAGTTGTTTAAATTTTAAACATGGAACACACCGCGTCACCGCTGCGGTCCGTCCCGCTTACTAGGTATTCTACGCGAATGGTGATTTCTGTTTTACTTCAGTCGTGTGGTCTAAAGGACACTCGTTTTTAGGGTTCCGTACCCAAAGGGTAAAACGGGAACCCTATTACTAAGGCTCCGCCGTCTGTCTGTCTGTCTGTCTGTCCGTCCTTCCGTCTGTCACCAGGCTGTATCTCATGAACCGTGATAGCTAGACGGTTGAAATTTTCACAGATGATGTATTTCTGTTGCCGCTTTATCAACAAATACTAAAAAATAGAACAAAATAAATATTTAAGGGGGCTCTCATACAACAAACGTGATTGTTTTGCTCGTTTTTGCTCTATATTGATAACGGCAACAGGTACACGCTTGAAATAATCACCGAATCTGTAGATATATATTGACTATAAAAATAAATAATTAAATTAAAATAAAATAAATATTTAAGGGGGGCTCCCATACAACAAACGTGTTTTTTGCAATTTTTATAGATAATGGTACGGAACCCTTCGTGCGCGAGTCCGACTCGCACTTGGCCGGTTTTTTTTCAAGATTTTATTTTACCACTTTGTCGGCGTGATTAATATCTATACCACTGCCAAATTACAGCTTTCTAGTACTAAGAGTCTCTGAGCTAAGCCGAGGACAGACAGACAGACGGACATCGCGAAACTATAAGGGTTTCTTGTTGACTACGGAACCCTAAAAAGAGTCGTAGGCTGTGTCGAAGTGATCGATTAACGCAACAAGTCAAAACATCATAATTATGACCAAGAGTTATCGATGCCATCATCCAATTCGTTTGGTTTGTTCATTATTCTAACTCAGAACTTATGAATTCGTTGTTTGTTTGCTAAATTGCCTAGGCTGCTGTGATTGGTACCTATATTGTCCTGTCCTTGATCAGTACAAAGTTCAAGTGTCACAAATAGCATTATTATTGGACAATGTGTCTAACCTTCACAACGCCGCTCCTAGTCTGGACCGCATTGTGCACTTATTAGGTGCCTAGTACCTACCAATTTAACACTGGCAACATTTGTTGTGATAATGAAGAATCTATTATTTCAAGAATATTTTGTTATAGCTAATCTATATACATTCCATGGGAGTGGTACGTACGTTGAGAAATTCCGAGAACTTCTTGAACTGAGCGGTGTTTGTTGATATATCTTTCGTTGTTCAACTTACAACAGGAATGACGAGTGTGGGTGTCTGGCTGTGTGTATCAAAGAAAGACCACCGAGCTTTTCCTGTCCGGTACAAAGAAACTTACATAAATCAATGCGGAAAGTATCTTTTGAAGATTTGAACATTTTTAGTTTGGCGTGCTACTCTGTTGAAGAGGTTTTTAACCGACTTCCAAAAAGGAGGTGGTTATATTTTCGGCTGTGTTTTTTTTTTTTTTAATGTTTGTTCACCGGTTTCTCCGTCAATTATGGACCGATTTTGAAAATTCTATTTTTGTTTAAAGGGAATGCTCCCGAGGTGGTCCCATTGCCACCAAATCAGAATCTCATGGAAATCGAGGGGAACACTCGAATTTTATAGACAGCCTTATAGCGATTTGCATATTTTTAATAGTAACTCGTGCATTTGCACTTGGAAAGCACCATTTGGTGAAGTGGAACTGATGATGTAGACCACAGATGGCCACCGGAACAACATATTAATAAGTATGTAACGGGTTGCCATTCGATTAGGTACTTTATTATGGTTGCTAAGCAAATGCTCGTCACAATGCATATGGTGTGTGGCATTCTCCTGGTTCTTACCAAGAGAACTCCTCAACAATCAACATCCCAGCATCGGGATAAGCAATATTTTGTAAAAGGTGATGAGCAGTTGACATTAGGCTATTGTAACTTAAAAACTGACCCGCTAAAAAGTGAAAAATAAAAAACTTTTTCCAAACAAAAAATAACCGTCTTGCAAAAAAACACTACAAAGCGAAAAATTACTTTAATTTCGGAAGTCGGTAGCAAAAAACTACAATACACATCCAAAGACACCGACTTCCGAAATTAAAGTTATTTTTCACTTTGTAGTGTTTTTTTGGAAGTCGGCTATTTTTTTTTGTAAAAAGTTTTTTATTAAGAATACAAAAGAAAAGTTGCTTGTCGTTATTAATAAATGAAAAACGAAACAAAACTTAGCTCGATATCTAAAATCAGAAACTACTAACAGTATGAAATAGAGGCATAACGATGTTGAAACAATATCATACATAACCGAAGTAGATCTACATTGGAACAGTGTATTCATGTTCATCACAAATGGAACTAAAACGATAGTTATTCGCTTAATCAAACGGGTATTACACGTTCAATCCATTAATAATAAGCTTTGCAATGTTAACATACGAATACTTGAAGTTTAGAACGCATAATATGCTCCCCGCCTGTAATCACGATTACGACCAAACGGCTTCCGTGCAACGCACCCGCCCGGAACAATAACACGACCGGCAAGTCTGAATTAAAACAAAGCTGATTACTCACACATGCGACGAAGAAAATTATTTATCAGCCGGTGTACTTTGTGTTTCTGCCGCAACTTCAAGTTCAGCGATAAGTCTTGCACATATCAATTCGCTACTCGTATCTTTGTTGGTGTTGACTTTTTTACGATTCGTTTGTGTAGAGTTCACTATTTATCAGTAACTTTAATATTATCCAGACAGGTATCAGAAAGTTTTCCGAATTAATGCTTTATATTTTAAAATAAACAGAAATTCTTCGGCGCCATTTAGGCGCCTTCCGTCACTGTTCGTTGTGTTTAGAAGGGTCTAAATAAAATAAACTACCCGCCCACACGTACGCGGGTTCAAAACCAACACCATACAGTGTATTCCAATCTGTAGATCTCACATGTGGGTCTACTTAATACATGATCGATTTCTATAACTTTCCGTAATGGTCTTGAGGATCGATAATTGTCAAATTTCGATTGAAAATTGGCTTTTGTGTTCAACTTCAATCCTTAAGAAGTAATTGTATCGGACGTGTTGTTTGGCATAACAGGACCTTTTGTTTATATACATTTGATATGTGTGTGTTATTGTATGGAACATGCTATATTTGTGAGGTAACATGGCTAGCAAACGTTAACGACACGCATTCTGGCAGTCGTGCGCGTGCCCCCTCCGCCAGTCGCTGCGCACACGCAGGATACACGCGCCACCGCGACCGCTACGTTCCCCAGTCAACACACGCTCGTTAAGCCCCTTACCTTTATGGACTTGACAAATACCTTATAAAGGTCATTCAGGTCAAGGAGGCCTGCTAAATATTAAACGCTGTTAATTTTATGTTAAGCATTCAATATTTATGCGTAGAGACTAGACCTATAAAGTTATATCGACGGATAATTGAAACGGTTTACATGATTAATTTCTTTTGAAAATTGAAAACGGTTGTACGATTACTGATTCCTTAATTGAGTGTGTTAACATTATTTGTCAGTAAAATAAACATGAACACATCGATGATAATAACGTAGGAAAAAATAACTCATACATACGTGACATAAGTGTGTGTCTATTTGATAATGAAGTCCTATCCCATTCTTCGAAACGCGCTTTTGTTTGCACTTAGATAAAATAATAAGTCAGCCTTGCGGGATGTGAGGCGCGAGACGGTGTGCCGGCCGTGTGGTGTGGGCTCTCCTCCCACGAACTTATTAGTTATTTATTACAGACCTTGTCCTTATCTTTCACTCATCAATAATTAAAACTAATTATTATTCAAAGAAAGGTACTTCGCAGTTTCAAGAGTCAATGATGTCATCCCAATGCTAGAAATGACTGTATTTGCGATGCACATCATCATCATCATCATTTCAGCCGAAAGACGTCCACTGCTGGACATAGGCCTCCCCCAAAAGGAAGGGGAGAGTTGCCATAATCGCCACGCTTGGCAGACGGGTTGGCGGGTTGGGATCGCGTGCAGTCAATTTAATAATAACTAAAGTAATTTTTTACAGAATTGAAGTTAATATAATACGGTCTGGATTTACTTTAATCCGAGCCCTAGTAACTTCTTATGAAAATATGCATTTAATCGGCTTAATCCCAAATAAGGTAATAACAAAAACAATTGAACGTACAAAAAAGTCAATGCAGATTACACGGGGTGGGAAGAATTTAAAGCAGGTATTTGGTAGCGGCTGTTTAAAATCATTCATTCTTCACGCTTCAATAGTTTCTGTTGGATGGGAATGGGACCCCGGGGAGACGGTGCATACTGCGCAGGTATACCATCGCTACGCAATAAAAGATTTTTTGTCATCAACACTTGTCTTGACGCTCAAGTGCCACTTGTCAAATATGTTGAATGCACATGTTTTTAATTAAAGTTTAAAGCCGTTATGCAAGAGTTCTATGGAAATATTATATTTCCTGTATGGTGGTATTCATTCAGCACGATAGCGTATGTTATCAATATAGGTGTGTTGTTGTCGAGATATTGTGAATGTAGAACACGATGTTAGATTCGTGTTTAATAATTATAACGTTAATAACTTGACTGACGTTCTAGATTCCAACTATGCGGTCGTTTTAATTAAATAAATATCTCATCAGAAAACACCTGCCATTTGGACTAATATGAAGTGTAAAAGTACTGTTTTTATTTTAAATAGTAAAGGACGCCGCCGTTAACGAGAAACGCTATCGTAGTATAGTCAGCTCCCCCATCATAATACACCTTTGTCGACATTCTCTCTTTGTCTCTCATGGGATTCGTCGTATTTCCTTCTTCTTCACAACTGAACCCCATTTATGGGTGTACAGACAGCATAAACAATTTCTCGAGCGGCGCGCGTAAATTTGAGGTTATGTTAGTATTAATTCGACATTCGCTTTAGACGAACGTGCGACAGTGCAGCGCGCGTACCGGCTTGTGATCGTGTGCATTTTCGTTACGTCACGATCGATATCTTTGTACAATCGAGTGCATTATTGCAGTGTCTGTGCAGACAGTGTATGTAAATTAATTTTCAAGTTCAGTAACCGCCATGGTATCGTTTTCAAAATTATCGTGCCCACCGGACGTACACAATTTGGATAAATTCAGCTATACTTTTTAAGGTAAGCGTTATTTTTATTCGTTATTTTCAAAATAGTTTGTTGTTTAACTTGACTTTACTTATTTACTTAATTTATGAAGCTTATTACTTCATTCAATTTCTTATTATCCAAATTGAACCTGTGTTCTTGAGCGATGATGTGGTATTTTATAAAAATATGTGCAATTATAAGATAAATCGTTGTTTTTTAATGTTATCTTCTTTTGGGTCTTAGCATACCTATAGGTAATGATAGATGATGGTGGATGATATACCTAGGTACCTACTAAATTATTCTAGTAACATTATCTACTGAAAACTACTTTTTTAGAACTTATTTTATTTATTTTCAGTACAATGTAAATAAAGTCAGTTTCTTTGTTATTTCTAATTCAATAGTGGTTATTGTTCCGTCACCTGGAAAAAGATAAATAAATGCTTGAAAAATATTTGCACAAAAAATAACGTATCGTTCGTTGCTTTTCTACGCTCCCTCGTAGTTTGAACCCTCGGCCGCCACACTCCAGCAGACAAACGCACCAAAAATTGTGTACAGTTTTCAAAGCTCTTATTGCGGGGAAATAAGATTTATTATCTCTTGATTAAATCGTAATGTTAATTGTGCACCGTCAGCGCCGTGCATTCATCCCGCACCCTCTTTTATTACCTATACCGTATGCATGTTGCGGTTCTCATTGTGACTTGCATCAATCCATTAGAGCGATTAATCTCTAGGAGGTATTTAGATAATATTGTTGTGCAAATGATATAGGAGATTAAAGCCCTTAGTTTGGCAGCCTGTATTGTACAACAGCTGGACTTTATTGTGGACACATGATGACTACACCTGACTATGTCTAATCAAGTTTTGAACAATTGTTGTGATTGGGTATTTCTTGCAAGGAAAATCAAGAAAAAAAACCAGCCAAGTGCGAGTCGGACTCGCGCACGAAGGGTTCCGTACCATTACCTATAAAAATGGCAAAAAAAAAAAAACACGTTTTTGTATGGGAACCCCCCTTAAATATTTGTTTTATTTTAATTTAATTATTTATTTTTAAATTCAATATATAACTAAATATTTCGTGAATATTTCAAGCGTCTACCTGTTGCCGTTATCAATATCGATCAAAAACGAGCAAAAAATTCACGTTTGTTGTATGGGGGCTCCCATACAACAAACGTGAATTTTTTGCTCCCCTAAATATTTATTTTATTCTGTTTTTTTAGTATTTGTTGTTATAGCGGCAACATAAATATCTGTGAAAATTTCAACTGTCTAACTATCACGGTTCATGAGATACAGCCTGGTGACAGACGGACAGACAGACAGACAGACAGCGTGGCGGAGCCTTAGTAATTGGGTTCCCGTTTTACCCTTTGGGTATGGAACCCTAAAAATATCTTCAAAACATCATTATTTATTAAACAATGTTGAATGAACGACGATCTAAAAGAATCCATAGACGAAATCTATAGTTGCTGAATAATCAATCGAATACAATACTTACCTATAAGTATTGAAAACCGTTACAACGATTATCCAACGCGGATGTCCTTTAAAAATAATTTGAAAATTAAAACGTTGCATCTTTAAAATGGCCGTTATTGAATCTGCATCACCTAAAATGGAAACCGGGTTTATTATCGTTAACACAAGCAAGATTCACCAATTATAGCAAGCGAGTGTGGGCTAAAGGATTAGTAACAAATTCAAAAGTTGGCTACTTAATAAATTGCTCTTATAAGTCTTCAATTCAATGAAATCCACTTATATGCTATGCTATACGATGCTCAAGTCATCGTATAGCAAAATCTGAGCATAACGTGGTTGCAAAATCTGTATCAAAACAACAACGAATAAAAAGAAATTGCAGTCTCTTAACTACCGTCAATTGAAATCGATTGATATGCAGCTGAAACTATGTTTTTATTTTTATTTTGTTTTTACATCAGGAGGATCATTCTCTCTGATGTCTGTGTGTGTGTGTGTGTGAACAGACATCAGAGATCTGTTTTTCATTATTTATTTATTTAACCGTTTATGTACACACATATAAATAGACAAGAAGAAAGGAACAGAAAAATACGTACAAAGGTGATGATTTTTAGGGTTCCGTACCAAAATGGTAAAAAGGAACCCTTTTGGTGAGACTAAGTCTGTCTGTCTGTCACACCTGGATATCTCAAGAACTACTGATGGTATCAACTTGAAATTTAGAATAGTTTTAGATGACGTTGGTGCAACTAGTTTGCAAAAAAGAAAGAAATTTAAAAAAATATATCTTTTTTGCAAAAGGGACTGAAAGGGGGTCTTAAAAATTTGATGAAGGGCTACTAGGGCATGTGGGTTATCATATTTTTTTTAGGCAGCGTAGTTTCCGATTTTTGATGAAAAAATTATAAAAAAATACCGTTACCCCCCCCCCCCTTATCTCCGAAGTTTGCAAAGATAAAAATCTGAAATTATTCTATGTGATAGAAGTTTATGTAAAGATTACAGGAAAAATAAAACAATGTCTCTAAATAGCACAGTTTTTCAGAAATCATCAACATCATATATACGTACGGAACCCTCGGTGGGCGAGTCCGACTCGCTCTTGGCCGGTTTTTTTCTAAAGAAATCTCTTCCAGCATACCTGCGATAGGAAAGTAGACAAAGAGATGTAGACAACGTGTAGATGAGAAAACAGCATATATAAAATCAACAAAAAAAACTATACACTAATTTAAATATAAACATACAATAAGAGAATATACTTACATACAAACAAACAAACACACATACAAACAAACAAACAAACATACAAACAAATACAAACAAACATACAAACAAATACACAAAACATACAAATTTTAATTGAATATTTTGACTAATTGTAAATTATGATAATTTGTGACATTTATAATTTTTGTTTTTATTTATTTATCATCGTTCTAATTTTGACATAACTACCAAATAATTTGATTGCCTCTCGCATGATCAATATTTTATTTCGCATGCAACCATATTTGTACGCATAACATAGCGACCTAAGAACTTTAATTTTTATTCACTACCTATGTTATACAAATAAAAAATGATTATTATGATTATGATTATACATACTTCTCTCTGACTGTGACTGTCTCGTTGGTCTTGTGGTCGTAAGCGCTGCTGCTGAGCATGAAGTCCTGGGTTCGATTCCTAGGTCGGGCAGTGTTATTGGGATTTTCCATTAGAAATTTCTCAGTAGCAGCCCGGAGTCTGGATTTGTGCCCGGTTGATGGCAAAAGGCTCGCCCCGTATGACATCGGACTTACACATAACCGGCGTAATGTGGGTGTACTATAGGTACACCTCTGCCTTACCCTTCCGGGAATACAGGCATGATGTTTTTTAAGTTACATACTTCTAAAATAATTGATATCACTTCTAAAATAATTGATATCACTTCTAAAATAATTTATATCACCTCTAAAATAATTTATATCACTTCTAAAATAGTTTATATCACTTGTAAAATAATTTATATCGCTAAAATATAATATATCAATTGGGATCCGAGCAATGAAATCATTAGATCGTTACTTCCATATTTCGAAAGTCCTTGATCTATACCAATCGCTGAGAGTGCAGTGTGCAACATTTGACGGGCTTTATTATTCTGACATGAATTTTAACGTTTCTAACCTTTCGAAGCATCTGTAGTCACGCGCTTCTGTAGGTACTTGCTATGAGATGTTCATTCAATAAACTAGTGATCAGTCCCTAACCGCAATAGCATCATGACTATTATTGTTTATTTCAGTTCACAATGACTGAAAATATGAGCTATGAGTCGGTTCATCTGTGGTTAGTCAATTGTTGTTTTACTAAACAAACAACAAGTTAACAAAAAGGTATACTGCCAACTGCCTTTTGAAGGCTGACCCCAAGCGGCTATGGCCAGTTTCCTGCACTAAATAACTCTAAGTAAGGACTCTGGCGTCAACACTCCTACGCATACAATTACGTGGTCCAGGAAAATGTAAACAGTAATATTAACTAAATAGGCAGTTCCGTACAAAACATAAATTTGTGATAAATAGGTATCCTACATAGCAAGGCTAAACACACATATACCTACGTCATATTTTGTTTATCGAAAAACATTATGTATGCTGCCTTTTTGGCATCGCACAAGTCTTTTTTTTATATTGTAAGTTTTAAACTTTAAATGCTATTTTTTTATTTCTTGTACGTGTCCCAAATAACTATTTTTCTTTCTTTCTTACTAAAAATTAAGAAAAGTAAACCTACATATATATATATTGGTCTTGTGTTATGAATGCGAGGATAATTTTTCATAATTGTTAACAGGTAATGCATTCGTTCCATAACAATTGTGGAATCACATCGAATTTCCCAATTACAAATATTACAACGACATTAAAACTAGTATGAAAGAAGAAGATCATTGAAGTCAAAAATATAAACACCTATGGGCAAATGTAAACAAGAGTTCCACCAATGAAATCGAGTATCGACAATCCCTAAGGTAACACAATATCTAGGTTCCCAAATATATATTTTGAATGGACACTGACGTAAACAAGAGTTATGAGAAAAATCAGTTTTCTATAGAAATTTTAAATTCCTCATAGCTCGTCTTTATATCATTGTCCTTTCAAAATATATATTTGGGAACATAGATATTCTGTAATCCAATCGAAATAAATACACACTACCTTAAGAATATGTTTGATTTACAAATTATTTTGGTATTACGTTTGTATGAACTACGCATGCTACGTTGGCCCCTTAAGGCGGCGATAACCGACTTTTAATGGTTTTATACTGAAGATCACGTCTAAACGAGTAGTGTTAATAATTTGAAAAAAATATATGTTAAATTAGAGCATTTTCTCAATAAATGTGTGAATATTTTAGATAATGTTTATATTACATAGTCAAATTAATTTGTAAAGTTATGTTTAACGCGGATAAAAAACTGAGAATGGCGCAAAATCTACCAAGCGTATTTTTCTGAAACCTTCACCAATTTAAAGATAATTCAATTATTGATCTTTTAGTATACGCGTTTTATTAAACTACCTTTTGTTTTGTGTATAATAAATTAATAATGCGTCAAATTGGGGACAGCGCTCCTTGATGGGCGAGTCCTATTACTGGCTGAACGTACGACACATTGAGTGAGCTCAGTACAGAACACGCAAGCTAACTACTCAAGGTCACTGGCATATATCTCCGTCTTAAGTACTTGCGTTTTCCCTATAAGTTACCGAGATGATTGGCGGCTGATATGAGTGTACTGTACCTACAGTATGGTAGGTACAGTCCAGTATGATAAACACGTCACCGTATATTCCGGGTCTCCCACGCCGATAATCTAGACACTGACGTCTTTGATTAACGAAGCTACATGTAAGTAGGGCTCTCATGAACCAATTACAGCTTGAAGAGATAACAATTGTAGATATGGAAACAGTAATTATATCTTCATTAAGACTTTACTGGGAACTGATGACGAAAGAAAGATACCTAGGTACATTTATTTATACATTTTGTTAAATACATTACGCCTAATGAATATGTAGACGACACAGTATACGTCTGTGATAATGAATAGTAAAATCTATTTGGAGATTAAAAATACATTCCTTCATATGTTGTTTGTGGGAATGTCATGTAGCGAATTGTAACTATACACCATGACATTTTCTACTCATGTTACCCTGTCATTTTTTATATAGTCGTCAAAGAAATATAAACAAAGAAAATCTAATTAATAGGAATCTCGAACGAACATTGCTCGTCACAGCGTAACACAATTGATTCATTTTAATAACAAAAAGAAATCCTCTGGCTTTCTAAAAATATGTAAACTTAGTCAAATACTATCAAGGTTTAGTTCTGGCTACCTATTAATTTAAAACAATTCGTGTTTCCATTCAAAAAATCCGCGTTATGACTACCATTCAATATAAAAGACTACAGTTTACAAACCCGAAATCAGGCGTGCAACAAATTATGTTCTCATAAAAAAATATTTCTGAATTAAAACAGCAGTGTTTTAAAATATAACACACACGAGTTCACCTGTTTATATAAATTTACTTTTACTGAGCTTTTACTCTTGCGAAACCCTGTACGATGTCCTACATACAACATCGTTACTGGCGGCGAAAATTGCGGCCGTCAGTCATCCATCAATTGAAACTTGAAACGGACTGACATACTATATGAGCACAGCATAGTACCTACGTATTTATGAAACAGTTTCACATGTCCAATAAAAATATATTGATGTTTGCTTTTCCATTCATGTTTATCTGGGAAAGCAGAACGCCCATGTATGCTGGAAAATAGAAATCAAAGTTCATTTTAAATACCATAGCTATAGTAAATTTTTGTCACACCATTTAAGACGACGATAACGGACTTTTAATGATTTTAAACTGAAGATCGTCTAAAAAATATATGTTAAATTAGAGCGTTTTCTCAATAACTTAATATGTGAATATTTTAGATTATGTTTATATTACATAGTGAAATTAATTTGTAAAGTTATGTCTAACGCGGATAAAAACCTGAGAATGGCGCAAAATCTACCAAGCGTATTTTTCTGAAAACTTCACCAATTTAAAGATAATTTAATTATTAATCTTTTAGTATACGCGTTTTATTAGAATACCTTTTGTTTTGTGTTTAAAAAATTAATAATGCGTCAAATTGGGGACAGAGCTCTTTGATGGGTGAGTCCTATTACTGGCTGAACGTACGATGCGTTGCGTGATCTCAGTACAGAACACGCAAGCTAACCACTCAAGGTCTTTGGCATATATTTGCGTCTTACGTAGTTGATCTCAGTTGAGCAACTTTTAGGACAGGCAACTTCTGGTATTTCAGGAAAATCCCCTAGACATTGCACATATTTTATTATTTTGTGTGTATCTACCAAAATATTTTGTTAATTCTATGACTAAACGACCGCTTCCAGTTTTATTAATTAAAACGTTCGAACCATTGCCCATACCATGGTTACTATTCGACTCTCCATTTTAGATACAGCATATTTGTTATTTTAATGACGTGGTTTCCATTCAATGAGTGTGTCATATTAGGAAGTTCATACATTTCAGCTCATATCCATTGTCATGTAGAATACTGTGAATACATTAAATGTGTGACAAATACACAAAAAGATAGAATCGCACACTTTTTCACTTACTGAAAGTAATTTTTTCTTGGCTAATGTCTCTATGAATGAAGAAAATTACCTATTTTGGACAAGCCCTAAACATACCTTGTGTAAGTATGTGATACAAAAGGCTCATCGTCGTTTGATATCTAATCAAACACCTTGGGATTCAAAGAGTCAATGACCACGCAGATTTAAAACATAATTGTACAATTTTCATTCATTCAAAGTAAAAATTGTTAGAATAACTTCAAAGCATTAGGTACTGTATTAGCGCATATTACTAAATTAATGTCATCCTCATCAGTCAAAAGGATTTTTTAAATATTTTCACACGCTCTTTTATTTTTCTTTCTACTTCATGCAGTTTACAAATGACTTCAGAAAAGGTATAAAATCATCTAAATTATTATTAATCTTTATGAATACTTTGCATACCTATTCCACAAACAATGAATATGCACGATATTATAATTAGAACCGGTTACGGTAAGTGTTTAATTTGTGTACATTTGTTCTGCTTCTATTGTGCGGAACATGGTTTGGAGGCTTAATTGTACAACAATGAAATCAGAGCAACCGATTTCTCGTGAGAAAAAATATATAATAGTAAATAACGATGAAATCATAATAGAAAGAGCGAGAAGCAATTTCCCAGATTCGTTCGATGAGCTGAGATGTAGAGCGCGGGTTGATTCTTAATTCCACTGCAAACAATGTTACTGCGAACAACAGAGATCCACCGTATTGCAATACCGTAGTCGGCCTACTTGTTCATACAAATTACAAATAACGCTATAAATTGCTTGAAAAGGTTATTCTGTTCAAACTGCGCAGTGATCAGCATCGTCGTTTTGTCTTATTGTTTTTCTGCTAGTTGCGTTTATGTCATCATTTTCATACCTACGTTTATTTTGAGAACTTGTCTCGTTGATTTTGTGGTAAACCATATTTTTCTAGTAAAAATAATATAAATATTGTTTTCCTTAACTTCTTATTGAGGAAAATACAGAGCTTACTTTTTTATTTTTGGTAGAAAAATAATAACTTTATGTGTAGTTTTAATCAACGTTTATCAGAAAAGCGTAAAGAATTAAAGCAACGCCTCAACGGCTTTTGTTTATATTCATGCTCGTACTTGTTGAAATCTGGGGGTCTACTCCGAAGCGTTAATCCGAAGTACCGGCCGAATGTTTGGCCGTTTTATAACTTCCATAGTTTCCTTTTTTGACTTTGAATCCTTACCCGACTTAAAGTCACAATTTTGTCTTTGGCTTATCTCTTTGACTGTCGTTTTTTTTTTCTTTCGCCGTAGTCAGCCATAGTTAGCCGTAGTCAAGCAACGGCCGAACATTCGGCCGATACTTCGGATTTATGTTCGGAGTAGACCCCCTGAATCGAACTAATCACAAGTTTTTTTTTACTTACTAACCATCTATAGTTAACCATCTCCTTGAATTCAGGTAATATAATTTATAAATAAAAAAGAATCGTTGATTCACACCTTTTAAGTATGGGTTTGATAAGTATTATTATTATAACATGGTCCTTCATACTATGAATTGATTATATTAAGTATTATGAAAGGGGCGACGCTGATGTAGTTAACGAACAAAACGCGGGTCACATTCCTTAGGGCCTATTGTGCCATTATCGCTCTCGTAGTTACGCATAAATCTTAGTTTGGTTAATAAGTGTGGGCGCAACATGCACCAAACAGCTACGTTATATTAGCCATAAATTCCAACAACAATATGGTACGGCCGAGTGACTTGTCTCTGCCAATAAGTTGATAATCTAGGTCTAGAACGAACTACAGAACTATAACTCATAATAAAAGTATAACGATATCAGGTTTGCGTTATGTTCTTTTAACCTTGATGATCAACCGCGATACTAATCTATTACATTTTAAATATTAATAATAACATAACGAGAATATGATAACAACAATAGTCAGGTAAGATTCTGGGCAAATTAAAATATTGAATGTAACTGATTTTGAAACTGTAGTTTCTGCGCAATCTTAACTTTTTAATTAATTAGAGAGCTGCCTAGCTTGAAATGTAACCGATCTCCTGATAACGGATAGAGACTGTTATTTTGCCGGTTCACACATCGCATTGAGGCGGTCGAGCACACTTAAACTCCCGTGGAATGAACAACTAATGGATTTAGGCTTTAATGGCGGTCCACTTGAGTTCAAAGAAGGGCCGCAAGGGAACAATTGAGGCGCCCGTGTCCCCGGCCTCACCCATCTGCTGATGCTACGAATTCTGCTTTTGATTTTGTCACGTACTCATTTGGGGACAAGTGCTCATTTTGATTATGTGTTTTTATTGCAGAAACTGAATGGCTTATCGAATTAATTGCCTGTTTGTGTACAATGTGTTTTAACGTTGCAATGCATGCATGCATCACCATAAATTCTGATTCCCTTGAGCTAAGAAGTGTGCTGTACAGAACAATTGTATTTTAATAAACTACTCGCTGCGCCCCGCGGTTTCACCCACATAAGTCACGTTACCGTGGGAATATCGGGATAAAAAGCAGCCTATATGTTAATCCAGGGCGTCAGCGTGAGCGTGGTGTGAGCGTGACGAAGTAACAAACACACAAACTAACAAACTTTCGCCTTTATGATATTAGTGTGATGTGATTAGTATGATATAAATATAATTCATCATCATCATTTCAGCCGAAAGACGTCCACTGCTGGACATAGGCCTCCCCCAAAAGGGGGGGGGGGATTTGCCATAATCGCTTGGCAGGCGGGTTGGCGATCGCAGTATGGTTATAAAAATACATAGAGAACGCTGCTGCCCATTCTCTAGTAAGTCCCTTTGTCGCCTTTTACGACACCCATGGGAAGAAATGGGTTGGTGCTATTCTTTACGTCCGGCACCAAACGGAACATTAAATAAATAAATAAATGTAATTAATATAATATACTAGCGACCCGCCCCGGCTTCGCACAGGTGCAATGCTGATACTAAATATACTACAGAATGTCTTTACATACAAAGTTCACAGCTTTTTGTCATTAGACAATACAAACACGTTTTCTTTAGAGGTTACTCTTGAAATAATTGGCCATGTGAAAAACACTCAACGCTCAAATCTAAATGTGGGTTATCCCTACGAGATATAGTTACCATCGCGGACTTTTTGTAGACTTTTTTAAGGCGTACAATACTGTAGTACCTATTCAGCCAGCGTTTGCAAAGTAATCGCAAAAAAATGTGTTTATTTACGACATCACATTAGAAATCTCTAAAATGATCAGTGTTTTTCTACTATATTATGCATGTATTATAATACATATACACCTTCCTCTTGAATCACTCTATGTATTAAAAAAACCGCATAAAAATCCGTAGCGTAGTTTTAAAGATCTAAGCATACATAGGGACAGACAGACAGCGGGAAGCGACTTTGTTTTATACTAAGTTTGATAATAAATAGTGTGAAAAGTTGAAAGGATGACTACATTATCTATTTCGTTTGCTGTTTTTCAACCAGTATGTCGTTACTTACTATTATAGAAGGTGACTATGTTTTTTATGTAACAATTTTAGTAGGATATTATTCCGTATTAAAAATTGCATCACATCGTCAACTTATAGCGCACAAACAATACAGGAAAGTAGATCTATTGTCGTCGAACGAAACCGTGGCTGGTTTTATAGTAAAAAGTATCCCAAACACCTCTTTACAAAAGCGTGGGAGTAACCTGTTACGATTTCAAAGCGTCTCCATTGATGTCTCTTTAAGTATGTCAGGCATATTGAGGCGCCCATATTATCGCTTCAAATACGCTGATTAACAAGAATATTTTTATTAATAAGGGAAATATAATTGCTGCCATTTTCGTAACTGGCAATGACAGTAGAGCGAGTCACCGGAAGATCAGTGACCAGCGACACGGCGCAAGCGCCGCCAAATTTGGCTCGCAACGGTACTGCGCCGGCAAAATTAACGCCAATTTCCTCTACAGTACCTAACTAGATAAACTAGTCGACTGAATTTTATTGTTTTGTACAACAAAACTGTACAACTACGCTTTTATTTCGGTATTGCTAGTCACATAGTCATCAACAAGGTAGGTAGCAATTACTAGTAAATTATGCCCGGATTTGTTTGTAAACACGATTTCACAGTTTCGTGTGACACATGCAGCAAGTTGTATTTAAAATGAATTAGCTTTGTTTTACGGAGAACTTAATGAATCATTATCTTAATTAAATAAATATTTACGTCAGTCTCGAACTTGAGATTAGCGCAGTCTAATTAATTCATTATTACTGTAAAGAGCTTGTATTAGTCATTGAAATATAATACAATAATATGTTTTGAATTGTAATTCGAGATATCGCAAAGTCATGAATGGAACAACAGTTACGTACGCCATTGTTCATTTGATATTCTGAATTAGACTCCATTTCAAAGAGCTGGTCAAACTCAATATAAATACCGTCCCCTTGTTTTTGTCCGACCGCAGAGCCCTTTATCGGTCGTAAAGTTCACCCTTGGGGTCAGAATTCCGGAATTTAATTAGTTATCAGTGTCGCGGAGTCTACCTACAAGTCTACACATCCCCTGAGATTAATATTATCCTGCTCTCCACAAAGGTCCCCTTAAGTATATCCATATATCTCTCTCATATCGATTGAGGTCCAGTTAAAAACCAGCGTCAGGCACTAGTTGTCTGGCTTTTTTGCTGAACTGGGCCTTTTTGGCGCAACCGAGGCACAGTTTCCTGCAAATTTCTTGATTGACATTGAACTTTACACTTTTTACTCGTTTTTTTTAAATCTGATGTTTGCTGATTATTATATTGTCTTTTTGTGCTAAATAAATGTATTTTCTTTCTTTCTTGTTT
Source organism: Tiliacea aurago (assembly GCA_948098905.1). Taxonomy (NCBI): domain Eukaryota; kingdom Metazoa; phylum Arthropoda; class Insecta; order Lepidoptera; family Noctuidae; genus Tiliacea; species Tiliacea aurago. The sequence continues at coordinate 14,899,945 of OX402577.1, forward strand.
CTATATTATTACGTACTTTAAGTTAAGCCTTCCATTATTAGTACTGAGACTGAGGATAAAATGGCTTTGTAAAGTTTGCACGTTTCCTCAAAAGTAAATATTCCTGTGACATGGCTGTGGGACAATATCAGCCTAGTTAAGCTTGGGTGTTCAGAAATAGAGACCTGACTGTAAGGGTTTATTGACATTGTTACACTAGACTACTAGAGGAACCCCTTGTTCTGATATATCGACAAGGAATTCCTTTACTATATTCCTTTAATACCAGTCAGTGTAACAGGAGCGGTCGGTACACTTACTGTTGCAGTGCACAGCGCACACTCTGGACACAAATCATAACTAGTCGTTAAACATCGTAGCGCACGCGAGCTCTGTTCAGCCAGGCATCAAATAAGCGGTTATAAATTATAATTACCTCATGGCCATAAATAAAAAGATAGACGGCATAAAGTGCATCAAGTGCGCCTCAGCTATTTAGTATGAGTGGTGGGTGAGTCTGGCGGAGCGGATATCCGCAAGAGGTACCGCTCCGCAGCTCCTACTTAAGTCAGACGAGACATTGTTTGGGTTTGATTCTAATTACAATAACATCTGTCTAAGATATTAAACGGCTTAATGTGAGTCTATAATTAAGATATGGAAGGTATGAGTAATGCGTGTATTATTAGAACTAAAACTTAATAACCAGTCCATGTTTATCTCACGACAATTTTATAAGACAAAAACGTCGTAGCTTGATTTACCAAGTGTGTCAATTGTTCAACGCCGAGATGAATGAACGAAATATATTATTCTGAAGGAGAGAAAATCGTGACATGGCCCTTGGTTTCGGCGTAGCCTAGTCGCGGGTAACGCATATTTTACTAACTATGTAGGTCACGACTAGACATAATTGTTGAAGTTATGCGACAGGGCTCCGGTGACCGGACGTCGTTTGTTTGCCGACCTAAACCCACGCCGTGTGGGAGGCCCCGTGGTCAATGTTTATGCCTCTATAATCCTCAACCGCTACCAGTTTTAAATCACATTTAAACTTTTAATTCATACGTCGAAGTAAGTGGGCATAAAGTCACATCTAATTATATCGGGCTTCTAATAGACACAAGTGGTTACTTACTATATTTAGCGGTGCGTGTTGGCTCAAGTTTAATAAGTCCAACTACAGTAATCACGACCATGAGTACCCATCAACCTACTTTGTCCACGACTCCACAATGGAATCTTATTGGGCTTCGCCTTTTACAATTTGTCCTAATAAAATACTTTACACTTACCGTTTAGTAATTAAACTTTAATGAGCATTGAGAAGGGAAAGCGATGGAAATTAACCAAACATTTTATAGTCACTTCACACTATACCATTTAACTTACATGAATGAAAATTTATAGCTGAAAATCAAAAAAATTATAATTGTTTTAATCCTAGTTTAAAGTATGTATGGTAGTCTATCTATTGTGCCATTTAGGCAGATTTATTAAACAATTTTCTTCAACGTTTTTTCAGGGGTTAGATGACAATGGGCGCCCCTGCGTGGGGTTCGCGCGGCGGCGGCGGCGACCGTCCCCGGCTGCTGCGCATGACGCCGCTGCGCCACAGCTTCGCTGCGCCTGCGTCTCCACCCGCGCCGCCCCCACGCGCACACGACTACGCCTCCGACGCCGACACCAACAAGAAAGGTAACTTCCTTATGTGTCATAACACCATATATGTCGTTACTGTCATTTACATAAGCTATTCGCTCGGTTTATTTAGAACATTCACTGGAAGATGTTAGATTTGACTTTACATCCGCAAGAATAGAGCTTGTTTATTCTGTATTACTTTTACGAATAGCTAAGGTGTCCAAAAACTGTAACTGTAACTCACACAGAATTAACACTATTCAGTCCACATAAAACAGTTAAAAGAACTTTATATAGAATGTACTATTGACTTTTCAGAAGAAGGATGGAACGCTAACTTGTCACAAAGATGGCGAAAGCTTCGTCGTCGGTGTTCACGATTACGGCCTGGCTCCGGGAACCGAGAGCCAAGTCCAGTGCGCTGCTCACCGTCTCCACCAAGGCCGCCACCACATTGCTCCCCTGCACCGCCTTCCAAGTTATCATTCCGACATCGAGGGAAAGTTTACACTACAGCGTCACTTCGTGTCACAAGTGGTGCTCCAGATTTGCTTCGTGCTTTAGGAAAGCTTGGCGGTGGACTTCGACGGCGAGCACTGTCCGCACATGACGTCCTGGCACCACAACCACAACAGCCGTCCACTTTCTACGTTCCTAGTCCTACAGCAACACGGCACCCACCGTCACCGTCACCACCGCGCCAGTCGGCGCAGTCAGTACGCAGGCGGTGTAGTTCACCAAACGTTTACAGAGCAGCCAAAGAAGCTGCAGCACAAAGAGACCGCACTCCTCTCATAAGTCTAGAAGACGAATGTCGAGATGTGGTTGACTATGCTTATGTGCCTGAAAGAAGGAAGAATAGTTCAGAGGGAAGAAGTCGTCGGCCCTACAGTGAAAATGTAGAATTAGATGTCCCGTACAGAAATGGATACAATCGGCTTCCGTGCGAAGTTTCCCAGAGGTTATGGGAGGAGCCGTATAGACTGCCACGGGTTCAATCACGGCAGGAGCCGATGCAGCAGTTAAGGAATGGTGTGGCAGAGTTACGTGTAAGTGCGACTCCCAGATCTGCGCGGCCGCCTCCCGCGCCGCCTGCGTCTACACAGACGGGAAAGCGACCACCAGCTCCAGAACCTCGAGATACACACACTTTTGAGGTATGAACTACATTATAGTATGACCTTCATTATCGTGAACCAAATTCTTAATACCCATGTAATTTGTACGTGTCACGTTATCAAGTTATCCTTTAATAATATTACAGGTGCGGTTCACAAAGTCAGCCGGCGGGAAAGGTCTCGGATTCAGCATCGTGGGTGGGCGGGACTCACCGCGCGGAGACATGGGCATTTTTGTTAAAACAATTTTCAATAATGGCCAGGCAGCTGAATCTCCACTTAGAGAAGGTACGTTATATATTCACAACTATATTATTATTTACTTGACACAGATTTCCACGTTTGCTATTGTTTACCTTTGGTTATCAGGCGCCTCATGACCCGATTCGTGATTTATGGGCAGTCGATAACAATCATAGATATCCGATCAATCAACTGAATGTAAAACGAAATGATGCCCTAGCCTGACTTACGTGAATAGTTAGTTTCTGACTTTGTTTTCCAATATCAAGTCCCATTTAAAAACAAACATTGGTTCGTCAAAACAAGCCGTACGTAACCTTTTATTAATGCCAATCATCCATCATTATTATACTTCATAGAAAGGTGCACAAAATTCCTTGGCGACTGTTGCACAACAGCTGCATGTTATATTATATTACCTAACTGTTACTTACACCTGCTGTTTGTACGTATAAATAACAATTTAAGGTTATGTTCAGTTGAGCAAACGGCCCTGCTAATTAGCACTGGCACGTGGCAATTAGATCGCCCTTGTAGAATGCGAAGGTACTACCTTCAAATAAAAAAAAAACAAATTACGATGCAAGTGTTAACTATTCGATTTCCTAGTTATTATGATCATTCTAAGAGGCTGTAAGTTTTCACATTTAATAGGCTATATTTCCAAATAATTCGACAACAAAAAATATACTATAAAGTACATGTGCCGTAAACTTAGGTAGGTACTCAACAGTCATTGACATCAAGTACAATCGTATGTCGTAAAGAAAGAGGACAAACGTGTTTTTAATGTGTCTCGAGTGTTCATTTACACTTAAAAACATCAAAAACACGTTTGTCTTCAAACAGAAAATACAGATATAATGTTTATTTTATTTCCTGTTTTTTGAAAGGATTTTGGGTGCTTTCATCTTTTTGTTTAAATATATAGGTACATAGTTACAAAGGTTAAACTGAGATTTAGGTATAGGGCCATGGAAACTCATCTGGCTACCCATCACAATTTTTCTCACGCCTACTTCTCATGGGGGTAGGCAGAAACTATAAAACGCCACCAGCTACGCTACTTACATACTAATTTTGCTTCGTTTACGTTCATACATCCTGGTCATACACGCACGCCGGTTGCTAGTACTACGCACCAGACCTTTCTGAAGAACATCACCAATTAGGTCACTATTATGACCTCCTAGGGCGCCCCCTCCTGGCATTTCCACACACGTCTGCCTTGTAAATACCTTTTGTTAGTCGCTTTTCATTCATCCGCTCAACATGACCAAACCATCAAACCATCTAAGCATACTGTTTTCAGTTTTTGTCACTACGTCTTCTTTTAAACCATACCGTTGCCTTAATACATCATTACTTTAACATTTTTTTCATAAAATCAAAACCAATCATTTACTGGAAGTTTTTTTCAAAACCAAAGTCCAATGACGGAGAATTATTAAATATCTACAGTAATTTTGGTTAAAACAAAAACGGACCAAATGCAATTCGTTGTTGAACCCCAACATTTTCCATACATTTTAAACGCTATTAAAAGTAATTGACCGAATGTCTGGTATAATTACCTTGATTCATTTGCATTTATGAAGTCCGAGCTCAGATAAGGACTGTGAAATTGGGGTAATGGCTTAGACATAATTAAAACGTTTTCTGCACATAAGGAGGTGAAGGAATGGCCATTATCATCCTTATCAGGAAAGTTATTGCAGACTGCGATTTACTAATTCATCATTTCAGCCGAAAGACATCCACTGCTGGACATAACCCTCCCCCAAAAGGGGGGGATTGCCATAATCACCACACTTGACTGGCGGGTTGGCAATCGCAGTATGGTGTTAAAATGCATAGAGAATGCTCCTGCCAATTCTCTAGTAAGCCCCTTAGTCGCCTTTTACGACACCCACGGGCAGAAATGGTGCTACTCTTTACGTCCGACACCACACGGCAGACATACATTTACTAATTAACGAGATGTAATTTTTGAGATGAAACCGTTGCTGCTGTGTGGTAATTGAACTCACCTTTCTGATTATCACATGACATTTTGAAAGTACTTATTTATTTATTATTTTACGGTGGTCTAGTGGCCGCAAGCGCTACTGCTGAAAATGAGGTCCTGGGTTTGATTCCCAGGTTAGACAAAGTGTTATTGGGTTTTTCTATCTGGAATTTTACAGTAGCAGCCCGGGATTTGTGCCCGGTTGATGGTAATAGACTTGCCCCTATTACATGGGATTTATCTGGTGAAATTTGGGCGTACACCTTTGCGAAATCCTTCGGGGAAACAGGCGTGATGGTATGTTATGCTATTCAGGCCTTGTTTCAAAAGTGTATTTTTAATTTTGACTGTATTTGATCTCCAGGTGACGAGATCCTGTCAGTGAACGGTCGCTGCACGGCTGGTCTGACCCACGGGGAAGCGATCCGTCTGTTCAAGGACGTGCGCGCCGGGCCCGTGCTGTTGAGGGTGACGCGCCGCCCACCGCGCTGACTGCGCTGCGCCTGCTGCGACCTCGTGCACGACCAGCAGGCGCTTACTTACACACCTGATATCTACTCCACCATGTAGCTGCTACCACTAATCATATGGTGGTTTGAACGTATGGATTGTATAAAGGAATGCATAATGTATTCTGAAGGTCTCGCTCTATTAGTACTACTCTACTTGGTACATGGTGTTTGTTTTACATTAACAATTGCCAGCTCGTGTTTAAAGGTGTTGCCAAATCTACTCCACCATGTAACTGCTAACACTAATCGTATAGACGTTGGATTGTTTGTAAGGAGTTGTAAATGCTCTTCTCTTTGTAGCTACTTGGTACCTACACGCAGATTATAATACGGTTTGGTTAACATGTTAAAGGAAACTGAACGGCTATAGGTAGACGTAATGACAAGTAAACTTGTATAATGGATTATGTAAAGTGTAAAGGGACATATTGCCACCTTGATTTATAGTCGCTTCCAAGGGCAAACCTCCACCATGTAACTCCTACCAATAATCTTATGGCGGTTTGACCGTAGGGATTGTATAAAGGGATGCATAAGATCCAGAAGATCTCCTCTATTCGTAGCTACCATACTTGGTACACGATGATTGTAATTGAGATTGGTTAGGACCGTTTTATATATAAACAATTACCAGCTTGTGTTTAAAGACTTCGCCAAATCTACTTCACCATGTATCTACTACCACTAATTGTATGGAGCCTTGACTGTAAAGTTGTAAGGAGTTGTACCTCAATGTGTTACGTGCTCTGAAGGTATACCCTACTAGTAGCTACATGGTACACGATGATTATACTAGAGTTCGGTTAAAGAACGCTTACAATAATGCCAGCTCGTATTAAAAGGCGCTGCCAAGGGTACTAATGTAAGGTAGTTCACCGTGTATCTGCTACTACTAATCGTAAGGAAGTCTGTAAGTAGTTGTAGATGAATTTCGTGCTACGAAGTTCTCCTCTTTCCGGAGCTACCTTGTACAATCATCTTGTCATAGCGTAGGGTTAATTTTAAGGAACAACACAAAGAACAAGAACAACAACAGGATTAACTACACATTTGACTTAGCAGTTAGAAGCAGATAAGCTGAACTGTCAAATATCTAATCGCTGATGAAAGGAAAGAACCACATGCATAGTATGAATCTAATATTATATGTATCCATGAAGCCAGGTGAGTAACAAAGGACACGCCAGAAATAACTTAGTGTGAGGTGACGCACAAAAGTCTAGACGGTACACGATTTCCTTGCTGTAGGCAGTACCTCTCTCATTATGCATTTCGTGGTTCGGACGAGGTATTCATTATGTACCTACTTTCTCCTTAACTACTGAGCTCAGAATTTTAATACGATGGTCGTGTCAGTCAGACATTACTTTAGGCGGGTCTATCGGCAAAAACATATGACAATCAGACAAGCAAAGTAGCAAGCGAATTTAGGGAGCACGTAGAAAGAAAAATATTGCTCCATTCCAAATGAGAGCATATCATATACCATGAAATCCATGAGCCAGCACTTGGATAAATCACTACCAATAACTAATCTATGTAACATTATGATAGATACTATAAACTGCTATCATAAAACAATTTACCAATACTGATGGATCCCGAAATTGTCATAAATTGTGTTTTGAAGGTATGGTTGAAAAAAAAACAACTCGTTATTCCAATTAAGCCTCAGTAGCCGTTCGTTATTCAAAATAATATCAAATCTTCACCAATATAGAAATATCGCATCATATAATATAAAGGTGTGCATAATAAAAGTGAAACAAAAAATGTAATATTTTGATTAAAATTCATATTGCATAAACAAAAGTCATAAAATGTATTTTGTAAAATATTTTTGTAATGTATATTGAAAATGCGTATTTTGGCAACTTGTATTTCACGTTATGTCCAATGACGTATTAAAAATTTGTATTACATTATTAAACTTTATCAAAAAGTATTGTATCATTGCATTTATTAATTGCTGAAAATGTATATCCTAGAATAATTAGGATACCCTACTAAATATATATTTTTAAATTATAAGAAAGTAGGTAACTCTGTGGAAATGGCTTTATCGAAGAATTTGTATGCAATTGGTGAAACCGGTCAAATATTTGGTTATAATTTGCATATAGATTTGTTAGTATGTAGATTAAGATTAACCAAACTAACGAAGGCAAACGAAAAGTATTAGATACACACAGTTTGATACAATTTGATTAAAATTGTCTGTGATATTGATATTCAAAGCTGAGTGCAACATGTAGTGTTTTGTAATTATCCTAATTATAAGGCAACTAACTTATTTTTATATCTTAAAACGTATTTGACATCTACTTAGTATTTATTGTAAAGATATAGTACATGAAATAATAATACATTTATTTTAATAAGAACTTCAATATTTTTAAGTAAAGAAGTAAGTCTACGTAAGTGCTTTTATTCGACTTAAAATCATTGCATGAATGCAGTGTATTTTGAGAGCTTCAAATCCCGAGTTCTTAAAACCATTCCAACCATCCTTATCTCTTCGAAGAGAATTTGATTATAACAACGCACAAATATACGTTCTACTCTCGTATTCTTGATTCTTGTTGTTTCTTTGTTTGCGTAGTTTTACCTTCCGCTTTGATACTCGTGAGTCTTTCCAGTTTAATTAGGTTTAACTTCACCTAAAATAAATATTGACTTAAATCACTTTTAGTTCATCTGTACATCGACGGTGTATCTGAAAACAGATACACCGTTTGACCGTCCGTTTTCACATACTTTTGTAAAACCAAAAAAAAATATTTTTTGTTAATCTATGTATACAGCGTGCCGCTACAGTGACGACATTAATTTAACACACGTATACAGTTTCGCCTTTACGTTTTATGAAAATATTTTAATTTTATTAAACATTATTATTTATTGATTTATATCCAATTTTCTAAAATAGCATCTTGGAGCAACCTGACTTAAAGAACTGTAGCACAGAGGTAATTAGCCGGGGTCATGGATCATAACATCGAATCAATGAAATTAAAACAAATAACGTGCAAGGAGTAGGCGAATTGAAGGAAAGAGAGAGCCTTATTATTTAGTTTGTTTGATTTTTTATATTTTTCAATTTATAATTATTTATCTTAATATAATAAAAAAATGAAATAAAATTATTTTATTTTTACATACTTACAATATTTTATTAAAAATATTTTTTTATGATTACTGGCCACTAGCCCTACCAGTGTGTCAAATTAATGTCGCCACTGTAGCGGAACCCTGTATATACTCTTCAATATCAATAAACAGGGTCAAATTAAATTTGCTAGCGAAACTCCGCAGATATGCAGGGGTATCGCTGTGAGAGAGCAATGTTGGCCCAGTGGTAACGGCCCCGACTTACGAGTTGCAGGTCGTGGGTTCAAACCCAAGCAGGCCCTTTACTTTGTGTAAATAATTTCATCACCACTGCTCTCAAAACGGTGAAGGAAAACATCGTGACGAAACCGGCATGTCCTAGAACCAAAAATTCGAAGACAAGTGACATCTACCAACCCGCAACCCGTGGATTACGACTCACTCCCTCTCACAGAGAGGAGGCCTGTGTCCCAGCAGTGGGAACATTATAGGCTGATTATGTTTTGGGGTCATCAGCCGGTAATACTACTCAAAAATCTTTTTTTTGTGTAAATTTCAAACATGAACACTACCAGGGGTCGTTGACCCCAAAAAAAACATCAAATCTTTTTCATTTTTATTTTTTCGTGGTTAGATAGCGAAACCTAACACGTCTGGGCAGTTTCGTTAGCTAATTTAAATTGACCCTGTATTATTTTTATTACAACAAAGTCGCTATTCGTGTCTGTATGTATGACCGCGTTTTTCTACTAAACTACGCAACGGATTTTGATGCGGTTTTTACCATAATTTAGAGCATTTATTCCAGAAAGTGTATATTACATTGATTAAGAACAGAAATCTCGTGTTTATCATGTCGCCACGTCAGTACATTGCACCCGTGCAAAGCAAGGCCGAACCCTTAGCTGGCTACAAAGTATGATAATAAAATTATGTGAAGAATACAACAATGAAAGTAAAATTAAAATATTATAAAAACAAAAATTTACAACTATAGTCCTAGCGCTAATTTTTACAAAACTTTAATATAATTTTATGACTGCATTTTAATATTTTTGTAATAATTATGTATCTACCTATAATACAAATAGCATTGAGTATATTTCAATAAATAATATAATTATTGTAGCCTTACACTAAGATAATGATATATTCGACCAATGAACTAGAAAACATTACAATGATAAAAATGGTGGCTAACTGAGTATTTTTGCATTTTAATATAGCATTTTATTGTAGTTACTTACGCAACAATATAAATATTTAAAAAGGAACATTGTTTTATTTTTATTAGCTACTTAATGGATGGCTACGGCGTAGACCCTCGTAGACCTGTCGTAGACCTTCGTAAATCGGTTACCTGCTTAAAAAAATAAACGGATCTGCAATATTCGAGGTGTCGAAACATTCACCCTAACATTCTAACATTCCCCTTTACCTTTTAAAGTGGATCAAGCCTATCTTGAGAACATATTGAAATCACTTCAACTAATACATTTTTACGGGTAAACCTGGAATGTAGTAAGTACGAGTACCTACGCTAAGAAATTATACATAGGTATTTAAATAGCTTCTTCCCGAAACTTGCCTGCGTAAAATTTTTTGTTCCCCCAGCCCCCAACCCACTGCTTCGCATTGCATCGGCCGCCCGTGCTATTACTTCGTTTTCGCTTAACATTCCTTCTGACTTTTTTTCATTTTGCTCGGTTCCTTAGTGTCGTAGCGTGATGTTAAATAGCCTTTAACCTTCCTCAAATATTGGGCTATGAAACGGAAAAGATTTCTTCAAATCCGACTGGTAGTTTCAGCGATCACCACCTATACAGGGTGTTAAAGTAACTGCGTGCCATAGCTTAGGGGTAGGTTCAGTATCGATAAAGGAACCTAGGAATATATATATATATTGCAAGATTAACCTTATTTAATACCTACTAACTTAAAATTGCAATCGTAGAGAATTAAAATTATTTTATTTATAAAAAAATATAAAAAAACTTAAAAAAATAAAAATAAAAACATAAAAAATATTGCAAGATCAACCTAATTTAGTGCTTACTAACGTTTGATATTTTAAGTTAGTAGGTACTAAATAAAGTTAATCTTGCAATATTTTTTTATGTTTTTATTTTTTCTTTTTATTTTATTTTTATTTTTCCTGTGTTCCTTTATCGATACTGAACCTACCCTTAAGCTATGGCACGCAGTTACTTTAAAACGCTGTATAAAAACACAAACAAACACCTTTTTACCTCTTTATAATATTAGTATATGTATGATCTTCAGCTTTGATGTTTGATCTGAGACCTTTAGGAATTAAAACCTTTTAAAAAAAATGCCCAATATTATATAGATCTCAAGATCACAAAAATCATTGTTTGTAAGTTGTAATATAGTGTAAAACAATATACTTTTGCGAATTCACTCCAGTTACATGTACATATATCAATGATGAAGATTCATTTCTTTCTTTCTTTCATAGCAACATTTTTAACAACCACCGTAAAGTGTCCACTGCTGAACATAAGCAACCTACCGACTGCTGCACTGATCGATCATGAAGAATATTTGCAAATTTATTTATCATGCTTAGGGGTTTAATATCACTGTTTGCTTGTTTTTAAGACTAGTAGTACTCGTAGTAGATCTATATAGGACATAAGTACTTTTTATACTGTTGTTAACGATACTCAATTTGTTCAGGATTGGGTTAGTAGATGTCGCCTATTTTGTGATCTGTTTTCTGTTGTTCGCCCATCGACGTTTGAAGAGGTGCTATGAAACCTTCATCTTAATAATTTAAGAAACCTGGTCGATTTTTAACGTCATCATGATTTCAGCCGAAAGACGTCCACTGCTGGACATAGGCTTCCCCCAAATAGGGGGGGGGGGGTTTGCCATAACCGCCACGCGCTTGGCAGGCGGGTTGGCGATCGCAGCATGGTTTTAAAAACGCATAGAGAACGCTGCTGCCCATTCTCTAGTAAGTCCCTTAGTCGCCTTTTACGACACCCAAGGGAAGAAAAATGGGATTGAGCTATTCTTTACGTCCGGCACCAAACAGAATAATTTTAAACGTACATTATCCTAATACGTTTACATACATTACCTTTACATTAAAGTAAAAGTGAGAATCGGTAAAGAGCGATAAAAATAATAATAAAAGTATTTTATTTTTTTACTACGCTATTGATAATAATAAATTGTTCCTTTTTAGGGTTCCGTACCTCAAAAGGAAAAAAGGAACCCTTATAGGATTACTCGTCTGTCTGTCTGCCTGTCTGTCCGTCTGTCACAGCTGATTTGCTCCGAATCTACTAAACCGATTAAGTTGAAATTTGTTACACTTATGAACTTCTGTGACCCAAATACGGATGTGATACGTAAATAAATTAATTTTGAATATGAACGTCACTATTGGGGGGGTAAATTAGAAAAAAAAAAAACTGTACCGTGTGACATATCAAATGAAAGAACTTGTTTTAAGAATTTTATATATATTTTTTTATCATTTTAAAATACATACTTTTGAAATTATTTAAGAAAATAGATGAAAAATTACCCTTATCTCCGAAACTACTGAGCGTAAAATTTTGATAAGAATACTGTGATCTTAAAATAACATGGTAAAGCACTCAATATTGTGCGTACAAACTTACATTTGCAGTTGGAATGTATGGGGATCATGTTTTTCAACTAGAATGTTAAGTTTGTGCTTGGGATAAATTCATCCCAACTACGGAACCCTTCATTGTGCATGGTCCGACACGCACTTGGCCGGTTTTTTTATTGTTTACGATGCTAGTCTTAAAATTTACCTAATTGTCTCATTGTGTATCTGTGGAGAACGTGGTTGATAAGTATTACTTAAGACTAGATTCAAGCCATTTGGATTGGTTGAATTTAGTCTTAAGTAATGCTTGAGTACTGAGTAACGTTCTATAAACACGGGCCAAAGAATTACAAAAATATAAAGTATTCTGTCTTGTCTTGTCTGTCTTGTGTAATTGTTTGTTTTCCCGAAAAATAAAATAAAATAAATGTTTTATACAAATATTTAAAAAGTAGGTAGCTGAAATGTACCTAAAACAATCGTTAAAGAAACAATAGTAAAATAATAAAGACAAAAATAAATGAAAACTCTACGGAATAAGTATCTTCGTAGAACGAGAACTGAATTTAATCAAAAATCTAATAGCACGGTGCTGAAACTAAATTATTTTGTAGAAAGCAGCTGGGTTCAATTACACAAATATTCTACTGACATAGGTACATCTTAAAATGTTGCCGAATGCATCGTCGTACGTCCAAATAAAGAGAATTCATTTGCATCGTATACAGATATGTGAGGACGACATTCCGTAAAAGCGTGAATTCATAATAGGTAGATAGGTAGGTACCTACATGCATTTACGCTTCGGAATGAAGCGCTCGGTAGGTACTAGCAAACCTCATTACCTCTTGAATGTCGTCAACGCCATGACATTAATCGCCTGTGAACGCGAACGACGTGATTACACGACGAAATTTATTTCGGCTTAATTAACAATTGCAACCGTTCTTACAGAGGATGCCAATGGTAGAACTAGTTATGCTCGTGACTCGGGCGCTATTTTACAGTAGTGATTGGGTAGAGGATAATGAAGAAGGAATATATTGTAGGTAGATAATTACGAGGGATGATACAAGTTTTTGTTGTCAGTTAAAATGAAGTAGCTGCATGGTTGTGATAGATAGGTGACCGAACTCTGCATCGAGAGTTCTTGTCTCGAATATTATGCAGTCCCGAGTAGCTTACTCTGTCCTTAGAAATTCTGAAACCGAAGAATATCTAGTGTTCGGAGAGAATAATGTTTTGCCTATACAACACTTTCAAGTGCTCCTGGTTTGGAAAACTCTTCACAAAGTGCAATAACCAAAAGTTCTTATTTTCCACTGAATGAAAGTATTAAAAAGAAAACAACATTATTTATTACGGTGATTATATAATATAATATAGTAACATAAAAGATTAATAGTAACTAAGATAACATATATCACCTAATAAGTAAATAAAGAATATTGTGTATATTCATCAAAGGTATAATAATCAGATGTTAATGACGAGAATAGTTACGTGTCAAATCCGCTCGTAAGTCTAATACCTATTGTAGCTTCGGCCACCTCGTTGAGTTGTAGGACTCGTACTTTGAACGTTGCTCAAGCATGAATCTGGATTCTCAACTCTCAGATTTTCAATGTCTAGTAAAATCTAATTTCGTTTCTTCAGTCGAGATTCATGTTTGATCACTTTCCTAGAATACAGTCTTTCTAAGACTCACTAACAAATCAGTAAGTACAAAAATGATTTTCTATTAATTGTATCTATCTAATTAAATGACATACTGGCTCGTATGATTACAAAGAATACAAAAGAGACTTTTAAATACAGATTTCTGTAGGTACATCACTGAACTCTATTGCTAGGACCTACAATTAATTAGAGGTCAGTGATATGCGTCAATTTAATTAAGTTAAGTACGTCAAATTTCATAAAATTACGTTCATGTATTTTCAGTTTGTCTCAACATTAATGCAAAATTCCAAAACTTATTTAAAAGTAGTGAATGACGAGGTATTACAAGCGGCGACGGACTTAACATAACCCGCTAAGTAAAACAGTTATTAATAAATAACAAAATATGTACAAGTTCTTAACTAAATAGTTCGATGCATTATAACATTTATAACTAAGCAATGGTATGATAGGTACCGCTATTGGCAATAAGTATCATGGCAAGTAAAGTTTTGCATAAGAATACATTAAACAATCAGCTTTCAAAAATGTTTATCAGCTTGAACTTTTTGTTTAGGGCATTTGCTTGAGTAACATTAAAAGTTTACATTAATACATTTAGAAATACATTGCTGATTATGATTAGACACCATATAGAGAAGCAAAATAGCTGATAATAGTCGTACATTTGACATTATCTACTCTTAAGTTACCATCTGTAGGGGTTATTGCATGTGATATAAGGATAGATCTCCATCGAAAACGCACGCATCCTTATTATTATGTTTACGTACTTACTCTGAAAGCTCAGCTTTATTAACGACGCTTCACAAGCTTAGATTATAATTATTATGTCAATTATGTACATCACCGTGTGCGCATAATGATCCATGAAACTAAAAATGGCACTAATGACATCAATTTTGATCTTCGTTTTTCGCATGTACTTTAAGTACAATGCCTAAAATTCAATGTTGTCTTCAACATTTCTACAGTCCAGACTAGTTAATTAAACCGAATTAATAAATAAACGAATTTAACAAAAATGAGACACAGTCTTAATAAACCTATCTTTACGAGAATTCGTTACAGACAGATAACATAAATTATCTATTTACAATCTTATAGAAACAGTGACTAATGAATGAGGCAAATTGTAAACAAAAAAAGAAGGAATAACCAGTCCCGAAATCCTACACTTTCATCGCACTTTCCTAAATTGAATGGTGTCAGTTAGCACCGTTTTACTCTCTCCTTTAGACGCAAGCTCGCAGATAAATGAATCTGTAAAGCAAATGCTAACCGGGCTCTGAGACACGTCACCAATCTCAATTATTCAAGGAGATCTTTATAACCAATTTGGTATCACTGTTGTAGGCGTAGGCTTTACTGTATTCAAACTTATTTTATAATATTTGTATTCAAATATTCATATTGCCTTTAGGGTTCCTAAGTACAAGGGTAACCAGGCCAGCAGGCAAAGCCTTGAGAGCCGCCCAGGCTTGTGTGCGTGTGAATCCTTCCATCGACTGCCCGCCAGCTGATAGAAGTTCTGCACCGACTAGAACACGACCGCTCTGTGCTGCTGCTCCTCCTGCAATTCAATTTCAAAACTTAAGAACTCACTTTATGTACTCATTTCAGTAATTTAATCAGGTTTTCTTAAGCA
Source organism: Tiliacea aurago (assembly GCA_948098905.1). NCBI lineage: Eukaryota > Metazoa > Arthropoda > Insecta > Lepidoptera > Noctuidae > Tiliacea > Tiliacea aurago. Next base: position 14,915,501 of record OX402577.1, read on the forward strand.
TGCATGTAACTTAACAAAGACAGAACACAAGCTCACCTGCGAAAAGTTTCTTAATAGTGAGTGGACGATCGCCTCGCGGCGAGTCGCGGCCGCCGTCCAAGCCGAAGCCGAGCCCGGCCCCACCACCAGCCTTCTCCAGCAACACGGACACAACAGCACCGGTAGCTTTACTCTCGTCTCCCAAATCTTTACCTCCCCCCTCATTTCGGACCTTCGACTCCGCTGTAAAACAAAATAACAAGTCAGTATGTTTGTATAAAACATAAACCAAATTACAAGTCATGATATTATTACAGATTACAGATGATCTTTAAGCTCGTTACAAACCTTTGTCAGAGCCGCATCCTACACCGTTTGCATTTTGTCGATTTTCGATCTCTATTTCGATTATAACTTCTGAACGTTGCTCCTGAAAAACCAAATTAGTTTCATGTTTAATTAAATACGTAATTTGTTGAGCATCGCATTTTCTGCCCTATAATACTGCAAAAAATTTAAAGTTTCTTTTAAATAAAAGAAAGCTTCGTTGCTTGGCTTTGTAAAGGATTTCGTAGATTTTTTCAGTGATAACTTGGAGGGACAAAAAAAATGTAAAGATTTTGGCTGGCTTGTAAAAACCAAAGGAATATCTACGTATATACCACCGTGCTACAGAGTAAGTCGAATGCAGAATATAACAATATTAAAACTGTGCTGACCTTAAGGATAGTAACAGATTGTGCATGTGTTAACCCTGCCATAGCGCAGCCGTTTATACTTCTGACTTTGGCTCCCCTCTTCAGTCCTGCTTTGGCCGCCACACTATCTGCTAAAACTCTATGAACCTGAAATGAAAATCATCACAATACTTAGTAAAACATAGGAATAAAATATTCTCATCCTCATAATCTGATTATAATAAATTATAATCTCCTCATAATATGGTTTACTGTCTACGAAGCAAACAAAATTGATAAAGGGTAATTATGGAATTATTATTGATATTAGTATTCCCTTAATGCTTGGTGAATAAATTGTTGATGTTTGTGTTGATGGTTAAAAAGAAGAGAAGTTTAAGAGTCATAAGCTTTGGATTAGATTCATCTAATTAAACTTTAGTCTAACTTTAAGTTACAAGAAACAAACAAGGAACTGTTTTGGTAAATCAATCAATGAATAAAATATACGCACCGTAACCTCTTTCGCTTCACAGTCGGTCCCTCCGGCCAAAATAACTCCTACGCCTGTACCAGCTCCTCGTCTCAGTCGAATGGTTTGAGTCAGTACTTTAACTTCCTCTGCAGAACTAATATCAGTTTTATCGGTCGTTGTGTCGATTTCGATTATTTTACTAACTTCTAATGATTTTTCTTTTGTTTTCACATTGTTGCACTTTTTATCAATGCTATCAATAACTTTGTGTTGTTCGATTATTTCAGGTTTGCTAGTTTTCTCTTGTTTGTTGGACAGGCCACTATCAGGCTTTTTTACAACAAACTCATGTTTGTCTGTCAGACTTGGTGTTTTGTTATTGTTATAGTTATCAAGTCCGGCTTTTTTAATCTCTTTTATTATCTTTTCAGATATAACTTTTGGGCCATCTTCAACTTTTGGACTTTCTAAATTAATATCACTTTGTTTATTTTTATTAGTTGAACTGGAATTTCGTTTCAGTCGTGTATTTTTGAAATCATTCTTCCTCTGCCAGACGTTAGCGTCGCTGTCACTGTCAGAGTCAGTTTCGGCAATAACTTTGTTGCGTCGTCTGTTTTCGCCTTTATTCGACATAACACTCACTGATGGCGTGAGTGTAGAAAGGCGCTCAGACGTTTTGTGTACTGGACTCGGGGACCTGTCGCAAGACTCGTGTGAGAACTTAGCTTCCACAACAGGTGATTTAAGTTTAGCATCTCTGCCACTCCTGCATTTCGCTGATGCCAAAATGTTTCGCCTGTTGATCGTATCGATATTATACGATTTCGAAACTTTTCTCTTATCGGAGTCAGCGACAGAGCTTTCAAGTGAACTACAACTCGCTTGCGATCCAGACGTAGCTGCCGACCCTGCTGATGAACTGAGTGACACGTTAGTATCAGAAGATACGGAGCGACACACATTACGCTTTATGTAATCTTCTGGGTTCTTTTCCGTTGCAATTGCTTTATTCGATAACTCAGTCTTAAATATTGAATAAGTTGCATAGTGTGAAACTCGTGGTGATAGACGTGAGCTATCAGATTCCATATTTTCTATATTATGCATTGGAGAAGAAGCTGAAGACCGGTAACTAGACTGCGTGGAACTCATTGCAGAATCGTTGTCGCTATCTACTACGTCGGTAGCAGTGCATATTTTTATATCCACGTTCTTGTAATCTCGGATGTAATTTAATATATTGTCTTTGTGGTCTCTTCTCGATGAGTTTATATGATCTGATGATAAATTTTTGCTTGTTGTTAATGTTGCTGTGGGCACTCGGCCTGTTAATCCATTTGTATCCATGGTAGACCCGAGAGACTTTGTTGTTTTGTAAGATGTTTTGTTCATTGGGTCTAATCTCTCATTGTAATTAGGTTCTGGAGTAGATTCTTTAGAAAGATTCGAAGGCGTATAAACTTGTAGCGATTTACGTTTGAAAGCTGGAGAATATTTTGGTAGATTATTGGGCAGTAAGTCGGCTTTCCATTTTGTTTCATTTAAGTTGATGGGTTTTGAATTGTTTGGTTTGTTAACTTTCGTGTTTGCATTACTTTGATTGTTTTTCAAAAGGAATGATTTAGAAAGCGCATCTTGAACTTTAATTTCTGGAAGATCCACAATTGGAGTTTGTACTTCAGGTATAACTAAACATCTTAATTTGGTCATTGATTTCTTCCTTTGTTCGATTAAATAGTCTAAATTCGATTTGTGTTTCGATATATTTTTATTGCCGTTGTCATCACTAACACTGCGCACGTGATACACCGTCTTAGCAAATGAAGGGTCTGTACTCGAAGGTAACGTTGTAGTACTACCATAAAATAAGGGTTTAGCCTCTGCATATAGGGACGTGTTCTTTGCTGAAACGTATGTCGAAGCAGTTGACGCACGTTCCACGCCTCCCAACACTTCCGGTCTCTCCGTGTGCCTCTTGTACGAACGAGGTAGTTCATCAAGATTGTCTTGAGATTTCGTCAAACGTCTATCCAAGGAAGATACGTCGGTATAGCTGCTAGCATAAGGGACCGTACTTTTTCTTACGGTTGAAGGGTTTCTAGCTGGCAAAGTGCCACATTTATCCAAGCGATCTGAAGATGTCGCCCGAACATTTGAAAACATGGCAATTTTGTCTTTAACACTAGCCTCACTGCGGGCATCTTGTGTCCTGGACGTATAAGAGAAGCGTGGCCGCGTTGCGGGCCATCCCGCCGGCATGCGTAGAGGAAGGCGGGACGTCGGCTCCGGGGTCTTCTCCACAGCCTCGCAAGGAGTTTCTACTCCATCTGGAGGTTGTCGTGGGCATGATGGTAGTGGTGTCTCGTCATTAGACAAACTCTTATCTTCAGCGTCGCTTTTGTTGACACGATCTGAAAAATTAAGGATAATCATATCACATACCTATATATCAATAAAAAATATTAGCGACAAATACAGCTCAAAATACTAAATTAGGTAAACCGTTTAAAATAACAAAGCTCGGGACGTAGCCACTTCGTTTTCCCTGTCCCATTATCAGCACGCGAACACGTCAACGGTGTGTACTCGCATAAGAACAGCTGATCCGATCGTGTTAAGATAACACTAACCTTTTGAAATAAACTAAAGCCGATACACGTTATTACAACATTATCAATTAATATATTCGCTAACGACATCGGTATGCGTGTGCAACACTGAAATGAAATATACCTAAGTGTGTAGTCAGCATCTTATAAATAAGTGAATAAAACAAATATTTGTATCCAGGTCAACTCCCGCCGCTGGTGTTATCGTAAATACCTCAACTTATAGCAACCGCATGGTTATAACACTAAAATTTAATGCATTTAGGTATTTGATTTCACAAGCAAGGGAAATATTTCAAGTGATGCGATAAACTGTCAGCTATCGTTAAAGGAAGTTACTCAAATAAGTTAGCACTATGAATCACTGGCAGTGTCCTATTACAATTGACCAACACTGTATTAGCTAAGATGATGCGTCACAGTACGTACTCCATCACAAGTGATACTTAGCCACTGATACTTGTGGTAATATGCAAATGATTTCAAGATATGGCATAAACAAAGAAAATGTATTAATTGTACTGATTTGTATTCTCCCTTAGCGACGTAACTGTACATTGATAAAATATGCACGACGATATTGTTCAATCATAATAAGGTGTTTACACTAAAAGTACCTTCTTTCTCCTCTTCGATTCGGTGTAAACAACGAGAATGTCTGATTTTAACAACGCTATATGTTGTTGAGTCTAACACTATCACCTTTTGAGTATACATCGCATTAAGACTAGCAAACTGATACTGATTCTAATTTGCACATTTATTTTTCGAACATTCTTGAACTTATCTAATAGATCACCATGACATTTATATAAATTTAATTATTATTGAATATTGAGGCAGATAATATTCGAAATGGGCTAACTTAAAGAAATATTCGATACAACTGACGTTTTTCACCTCGATATTCGTAGTAAAATTAATGTACACGACACGCTGTATTTTGCAGACACGGCACGCTTCCACATATTTACACAACTGTTACTGAAATTCAGTCTTAGAATGGACCACCTCAAGGGTACTAACAATATTATTAATTTCATATCGTCACTAAATTGAAACAAAGACATTTGAATTCATTTATTCAGTTGCGTAAACTTTAGAATTACGTCGATGGTCACGACTGAAAACAAAAAGTAGGTACAGACATGACATGAAGGATTGCTGTAATATTCTTTGTGTAAAAATTGTGCTCATGAAGTTTTTGAAACCTAGAACCCATAATAATGTTACATTAATATTTTTAGATGTACCTATAGGTACGAATATGTTTATACTAAATAGTTTTAATATTAACCAGAACAGCCTTATTTTCTGCAATATTTTTTTCAGTTTGTTCAGTTGGTTATGACTTACTTACTCCTTTTGTACGGATATATTTAAAAACACATTCCAACATACCATCTTATCAAGAAACATAATTGCTAGGTATATTGGTACCAACATAGTACCTACTTATTCATAACGATTAAATTATTATGTATTTTCCAATATTATCGTTTTATATAATTTCTTAAATTCTAATAGGTAGTTGTAATTTCCTGTGAATCTTTTCTTAAATGTAGAAAATAAGTGCAGACTTCCTTGAATGAACTTATGTAGATTGTAGGGTAATCAGAGAAAAATCTCTCGAGCTGTGTTTTTGTTCATCTGGCATATCTATCTATGCGGAACAAATAAAAAAACGGTACTTAGGAAAAACAAAAAAAAAGTTATATTTTATTACAAAATTATTGAATGCATCCGTCTCCGTACAGATAGAAATACGAGCTTTTTGACTCTGAATTATTATATGATTGATTAATACCATTTTTCTCTAAATTAAAATAAATAAGACTCAACCGATCCTTCAAGATCAACAAAAAAATAATTACAGAAAAATGATTTTAACTTTCTTGAGTATACATATAAAGTCCAGTTCATACATACTCGTAATACCTACCTAAAGTATTTGTAACATGATTGAACCAGGAAACCTTGCCTCATTGGATTAAAACACATTGTCGAATAAAGGCTATGTATGTGTCCTAGGAAGCGGCCTGAAGAAGGTGACCGCTAGGTCAACTCTACATACATACATAGGCTGTGGCTTAGCTCGACGCGCCAGATACGAAACATAACCTGATGCTGTATATGTGACGATAATTTATAAATGCTTTAATTAATTCATTGTTAAGTCCGTTAAGTCCATACAACAAGTTTTGTGAACAAATAAATCCTTCATACAAACCATGGAGCGACACCGATCGCCTCGGCAGTTTCCTCGTGTCCAACATTGTGAAAAAAACAAAATATCACTTCCAAGGTGATCGTCATTTGAACCAATTCATAACACTACACTTTCATTCGTCAAACCAGTTTTTGAATCCTGTTCGTACTGAAAACTTACTTTCATTGTGCACTTCGGAAAATTAATCAGAAATAAAAAACATCAAAACTTCCGATACCGAAAACCCCTATTCACTTATTTGGCAACGGAATAATGTTACGGATCTCAAAAGTCCGAAGAAAGAGGATCGAGTTAAGAATGCGGAACGTGTCCATTAACGACCGAAATAACAGTTATTTTACATAGGGCGGTGCGTGCAGTGGCGTGCGCCCACGGCGGTGTGCGAGCGCGAGCGGCGAGCGCGGAGCCGCCGCGACATGGCGCGATGCACTGACTCGCGGTGGACTTGCAGAAATTTGCAGCGTCGCCGCCCTTGACGGGGGCGTTGCTCCGAGCCAGGGACGGACACCGAGCTGCGCACGCGACGCTCCCCCGCGGCCCACCGCACACCCGTCACCCGACAGGCCGTCACACGGGCCCATCACCACCGACCAAAACTAACATTTATTATCATCCGCCCCGGCCGCCGCCTGACTAACACTGTGACCTAAAGACACGCGATTATTAACACGATCACATCACACAACATCAACTTACTGAAACCTCACGAACTCCCTGAAGGAACGCTAATTCTAGTGTTCTAACGTTGATCTCGATAAGCAATAAGCATCGATCGGTAACGGGTGCTATTTTTAGCCAGTAGGCGCTGGAGGGCGGCGACCGTGAGCTCTCGCGCACAGCAGACGGCGCCCGCGCACCACAGATGTCAGGGTCGAGGCGCCCCAACTCTAACTTGATCTTTTATTTCCGTCCACATGAAAGTCTTTCTAATATCGCTCCTAACTCTAATTTATTTTCCAATTTATATAAATGTGTAGCCCTTTAATGTTAAACTGGTCCATAATAGCCGCTTTCTTTTGCTTTCTTTTTCATATTTGCGGAGAAAGAACGAGTGCCATTGTGGAATGCGCCTTGTAGGTATATAAGAGTGACGTCGCCGTGGCCACGGGAGGCTGGAATGCTGCCTGTGCCCTCCGCCGCCGCCGCCCCTCGCAATCCGGACGCGGCCTTTAAACCGCTCCGACGTGTTTGCAGAGTTGTTTGCACATTTTTTTACATTCCCGTCCTTTTATTAAGCCCTCCTGTAATACCTACCTCAATATAGGAATAGATATCTATACAGTCGTTTGTAGGCGAACAGAGTTGGGATTTTTTTATTTCTCATTTATAAATATTTTATAAGAAATTCTTTGAAAGTAAGCCAACTTTAACTTTAGAGAGGTACCGGAGCTTTATGTAAGAACTTTGCGGTAGGTATACTCGTAAGGAACGATGACACAACGAACTAACTTCACCGAATGCGGTGTTCTTGTGCAGCTAATTTACAGGGAACTGGGTTTCTTGTTCTTTGAATATAATCGACGGATCCAACAGCGAAACTATGAAATAGATAAGTGAAAGAAAGTGCAATCGATTTCACTTTCAAAACTAAATTAACTTTCTCTAGTGACATGTCTTACGTAATCTGAACAAAACAAGTCGGTATAACCGCAACATTCATATCTGTAAAGGTCGTCAGGCATTTATTAACTGGACTTATCAAAGTTAGATTTATGTGTCGCGCGAAACACTCCTAACGACAATGGTTTGTCACCCAACGTTTAAATTACTTCATTCATTCATTCATTTCAGCCGAAAGTCGCCCACTGTTGGACATAGGCCTCCCCCGGAGGAGGGGTTTGCCATAATCGACACGTTTGGCAGGCGGGTAAGCGGGTTGGCGATCGCAGTATGGTGTTAAAATGCATAGAGAACGCTGCTGCCCATTCTCTAGTAAGTCCCTTAGTCGCCTTTTACGACACCCACGGGAAGAAATAGGATGGTGCTATTCTTTACGTCCGTCACCGCACAGAACATTACATTACTTACATGGTGGATAATGATACATGATTCATGTAATAAATAAGGTTAATTAAGCAATTAATTTCTGAGCCGCAGTCGTTTTTACAATGAAGAATATGCTAAAACAAGTTTTTCGCGCGTAGATGAAACTTTAAAGCTGCCGATTAAGGTGCGATAGTTTTTGCGCCGAAACTTTCTTACAGTGAATGGCCAGCGACTACATTCAGAAATCACTAAGAACGTACCTTTAGCACAATGAATAAAATACTTTTAAGTCGGTATGTGGCTGTTTCTGTATAGCAAGTCAAACAGGCCAAAGCATGCCCTGGGACCCGTCAAATATACACAACCCCTGTCGTGTAAATACAGACCTTATGCTCCTCACATTTAGACGTAAATTACTTTGATTTTAAATTATTTTTTGTTTAGTCCTCAGAGGAAATGCCGAGACTTTAAATGGCAGCCGGATAAATTAATGCGCCGCAATATATTTGTCGCTAAATTACTGTAATTTTTATTTTTTTCCTATCCTCAGAAAGTATTTGATCGGACATAGTCTAAAGTCATTCGTAAGTTTGCGCCCTTACGAAATGCGAATCCCTTCCCCTATCCTGGCAATATATTATCTGACCACAAATTAACAATCACTTTCAATCATAAAATGTATATCTGACCACAAATTAACAATCACTTTCAATCATAAAATGATGTTGGTGAGACGATATGCAAAGCGGTGGCTAAACAATGAAAGCCGACGGGCAGGTCGTGGTCGTTACTTAATGATCGTGCGCGGGATTCCAGCCCACCTTACTTTCCTCGCGGGAATTTATTTGAAAGTACTTTTATGTAGTGTTCAGGCTTGAAAAAATACAATTGTTCTTTCATCGAAAGTCGTGGTCATGCAGTTAAAATGTTTTCGAACATATTTCATGTAGAGGTATGTGTTACAAAGTTGTACGCACGCAATCGACACCTAAGGCTAAAGAAACTTCGTACAGACGAGAAGTATTCATAGCTGAGCCAATAATTAAAGACAAGATGTAATCAATTGCAAAATCATGATTTGTAGGCCTGTAATGAAGTAGCTAAAGTTAGCGCAGTTAAAGTTAGTTATTTTACAAGTGAACACGCTAAGCTAGTGACGGTTAAGGGGCTTACAGGAGCTAAACGCAAGTTTTATAATGCCTAAAAGTTTATGATCCACTGCAGTAAACAAAATCAGAAAAATATTATATATGATATTCTTCAGGCTTATGGTATTTTGATACTGTGTTGCAAAAATAATATATAACTAATTTTATACGATAGAAAAAATCACGAAGATACCTTTACAAATTTCTTTAAACGAATAAAAACCATATTAATATACATGCAATCATTCTGAGTTTTTGTCAGATTATTCTACAAACAAAATACTAATTAATTACTGTTTTATTTTTTTTTGTCATATCAATAGATTTTTTGTATATCGCATATTCTTATTTCCGAGCATAATACGTATGCATGTGTGCGTAACGCCCGTATACCGACAGTGTCGGCCGAGTCCTGATGCCATGATCGTGGGGTTCGATTCCTAGGTCGAGCATTCTGTTAGTAACAGTTGATTCATATAAATGATGCACCTTTATTTTCCCAATACATAAATTATTATTTTGTTACCATAATTCTTAGATGCGCCGAAGTGTGTGTTATAGCGAAGTCAACGGAACAAACGTGATATTAAGAATATTAGCTATCTATTTGATCAATGACTCAAACCTTTCTTCTATTGTAATAGCTTTGTGTTGTATGGATGATCTAAGCAAAGCAATATCTCCATTGTGAAATATTGAACTCTGATATTCAAATAACACGATCAGGTTGACCTTTCTAAAAATTATGTTTGCACATGTTTCCTGCTAAAGTTAATGTAACATCGTGAAGAAAAAAAATATGTATAACTAGCTGCGCTCCGTGGTTTCACCCGCGTAAGCATTGATCCCGTGGCGATATCGGGATAAAAAGTAGCCTATATGTTAATCCAGGGTGTCAGCGTGAGCGTGAAGAAGTAACAAACACACACACTCACAAACATTCGCCTTTATAATATTAGTGTGATATAAATATAATTAATATAATACATAATAATATATAGTGTAAAAAGTTGAAAGGATGACTACATTATCTATTTTATTTCCTATTTTGCAACCAGTATGTTGTTACTTACTATTAGAAGGTGACTAAGTTTTTTATGTAACAATTTGAGTAGGATATTACTCTGATTAAAAAATTACAAAATTTTAACAAAATTGGTCCAGTCGTTTGAGCGTGAAGAAGTAACAAACACATACACTCACAAACTTTCGCCTTTATAATACTAGTGTGATATACAAAAACTAATATCGCATAACTGAGACACTTGAAAGGTTTGACTTTGTTGAAATTCTATCTTGTGGCGCGCCAGCAATGCAGTCCAAGCCTTGCACCGAAACTGCATTACGCCATGTGCTGCGCCAGAGCAGGTGCGACAACGGCCGCGCCTCGCAAGGTGCACTTTCACGCCCCGGACAAGGATTCTGATATAAGTATACTCAATACTTTGATAATTTTTTAACCAGTAAGGATGCGATAAATAACAAGTTTCTGTATGAGTTCAACAACACTAGTCTGCGAAATTTACATAGAAATATTTTAAACGATTATATTTTTCTAATATTGTTTAATAGAACGGGTTTCAGCATTGTCGTGGATAATTATGAAATGATAATATGTGACCATGCTTACCCCTACATTATCTCTAAATATTATTATTATCACTGAGTAATTATAAGCTGTTTACAAAATAAAGTTATTATATTCGAAAAAAAGTTAACTAGCATATTCCTTAATTATTTAAAGGCAAACAAAAAAAATAACGAGCCTTACAGTAGTCGCATATGTTGTGTAACCTCTGATATCTCTACGTTGGTAAAAAGCAACTGAGCAGCGACAGAAAAAAAAAAAAAAAAAAACTAAATACTTACTGAAATATTTATTCGAATAATTATTCATTACTAGTGTTCGCCCACTGGTCAAAATTCCAACCCTTCTACTTTTACCTATATAGTACTTACTAATTCCATGCTATTAAAAAGTACTTACTTATTCCATGCTCAAGCTGTCACTTCCTGTTAGATACACACTTGTTACGTCCCTTTTCACGAAATTACTCCCACAGAAGCGAGAGGAAAATGTTAAACCTCAAAAATTATTAAACTTATAACATAATTATTTACTATTACTTCGACGATCCAGCAACAACTTGAGAGGATTGCATGTCTACAAACAAGTTCGTTGAAATCACTTCAATTACAACTTCATTACTTATAATTTTCCGATTAATTGAGCAGCAACTCTGCGCACGGGCAGCCTCCCTCAAACCGCGACTATTTGATATGCGCCCGAGTGGCTCAAACTAACGCGTGCTGCATTTACTGCTTTATCACACAACTCTATCGGAATTCCTAATGCTAGTTTATTCTTGTAACATTTTTGCTGTCGATTAATCTTATTATGTAATAAGGATTCTGAGAAATACACGGTAGCTATTCAGGTCATTACTTTTCATGATTAAGAATCGTAACTTGCATTTCTCATTTATGTCATAGACGAGAATAAAGGCTCGTGCAGACTGGCGCAATATCTCGGGCGTGACACGACACAATTTTTTTGCCGCTGCCAGTCGCGCCCGCGATATTGCACCAGTTTATACGAGCCTTCAGTAATATTAATTTAAGTGAACTGCATTTGGGTTGGCGGTGTGAACGGTACTGGTGTAGAAGATGCTGTCAAGTATTTATAATCCTGCCAGGGTTGCGAGTTTGTCCGAAAGAGATATCGTGACCCTGGCACACTGGCAACGCAAGGAGCACGGGTGGGTTTTAGTCAGTAAAAGTCTGACACGCCCTCCCGCTCCGCCCAGAGCGAAGAGAAGTTATTTGACAATTTCCCACCAAAAAAAAAAAAAAAAAGTATTTATAATAATGCTTTACTACTTATCTTTGTCTAGTTTCCTTTATAAGAATTGCAATAAATCAACAAAGTGTAATGGAAAACTTCAATGAGATCTGTCTCAACTCACACTATTTCCAGAGTTTTCAGATTTGAAGAGGCATGCAAAACTACGACCGATATGGTCATAACACCATTAGCAATTAAAGCAACAGAATGCAGTGAAACTGAACGTGACTTTTGTGACCCACTGGTCGAAAAGTTGCATAAGTTGTGAGAGGTTGCTGATAGCCCATCACCTAATTGACTCACGCGAGTCTTGCAACAACAGACTGCTCTCGGTGTTTGTGTATGCATCCGGATTTAGTCTCTGACCAACATAAGTGGGAATACCCACCTAAAGGCGGAATAATCGCCCAACTTGAGAAACAGAATTCCCCAGGCTTGGGTAGGTTCACCATCGGGCATTTAAGTGTTTTTTTTTTGTGGGCTATTTTAATTGTATAGTTATTATTTTTATGACATTTATTTTAAATTCTGTGATTAATTGTTATTTTTTAACAAACCGGGAACCGTTTTGGAACTGTTTTTTTTTACAATTTTGTAAATATGTGAGCACCATGTATCTATCACATAAATAATTTATGTCATTGCTTCATTCTTAACTCTTTTTATTACCTATTGTGTTATATTAATTTTATTCTAGGTGCATCATCGTCATCACATATAATTATATAATTATTGTACCTATAAAAAATATTGTACAAGTTTTTAAAAGAGTAACGGTGGAGTTTCTTGCCCATTCTTCTCCATACGAAACTACCTTTTGGAAGGGGCGACTAGAATCAATTCTATTTTTTGTAAATATTGACGTTCAAAAGTACCTTGTATGTGCCTATTTCAAATAAACAATTTGACTTTGACTTTGAATTACTAGTCCTGCCTGCCCTAAAGTGGTGGGTTAAGGGTTTTATTTTATTTTATGGAGCAGTGGTGGCCCAGCGATAACGGCCTCGACTTACGAGTTGTAGGTTAGGTCGTAGGTTCGAACCCAGACAGGCGTTTTACTTTGTGTAAATTATTTCTTCACCACTGCTCTCAAAACGGTGAAGGAAACTACGCGAGGAAACCAGTGTAGGGACAATGTAAGTATGAATGTAACGAGTCAGCGGTTTGTAGTATGAAAGAGAGGTGTGTATGGGCGATCGCCAGTTACTGCGACTGTAGGTCTCTCTCTGTGTACCTACGGGTTTGCCACGGGAGATACTGCGGCCTGTCGTGTGTTTAAATAAAACCTTTTATTTACCGTGGTATTATTATTTTATTCCCGAATTGTCCCAAGCTGAATACACGCACACAGATCGGCCAGCGCGCAGTAACTGGCGATCGCCCATACACACCTCTCTTTAATACTACAAACCGCTGACTCGTTACATTCATACTTACATTGTCCCTACACCAGCATGTAATAGAACTAAAAATTCGAAGACATGTGACATCCACCAACTCGCACTGGGCCCGCGTGGTGGATTACGGACCACTCCCTCTCACAGAAAGACGAGGCCTGTGTCCCAGCAGTTGGAACATATAGGCTGATTATGCTATGGAGCAGACAGGTGCTACGCGACAGCACGACGCGCCTCTTGTAGAACAGTTTCTATGAAAACTTCATGGACATTCTACCAGAATCGCGTCACCGTTGAACCGTCTCGTCGCGCCTATCTGCAAGAGCCTTAACAGGGAGCTAGTGGTTTACGATAAACTAGACTTAAGTTAAAATAGAATGTCCGTGGAGTTTCTTGCCCGTTCTTCTCCATAGGAACCTACTACGCCTTGGAATGGGCAACTAGCTTCATCTCTCTGACTCACCGACCCCTTGACAATTCATAGGTGCCTGTAATAGGAATATTTGAAATAAATGCTTTGAGTTTGAGTTTGAATAAAAAATTACTCACCTTCCCAAAAACTCCTCTCGAACGATGATTTTCGCTCTTTCTTTTTGATGACTTCAACAGGTTTTCTGCAATAAAAAATAATATCATGACTAAAGAAACTAGAATACGAATGCAACAATTATGTCCAGACGCTCTACCGCCGATTACATGATAAATTGTAGTATTTTTCATAAAATATTAAATGATTTAAGTGGAATGACTAGAAAATGAAAAAAAATTACTACTCAACAAAACTACCTTTTCAACAAAAGGTATTTATAAAGCAGAGGTGAGTGGAAACGCCGGGAGAGGACGCCATAGAAGGACATATAGTGACCAAATTGGTGATGTTCTTCAGAAAGGTCAGGTGCGTAGTACTCGCAACCGGCGTGCGTGTATGACCAGATGTATGAACGTAGGCGAAGCAAAAGGAGTATGTAAGGAGCGTAGCAAGTGGCGTTCTATAGTTTCTGCCTACCCCCATGGGAAGAAGGCGTGAGTTTATGTATGTATGTATTAGATGATAGTGATAGTCAATCGCATTAAAATCGGGGTAAGTTACAGTCACGCTATGAAAAGTAGCCGGTATGCGTACAAAAATGAATAATATAAAATGTTTTGCAACGAAATACGTGTGAGTGCACAGTTTATTTACAACGCGGGCAAGTAATCGAATGAACGTCGGTTGTGCACGCTTTAAGCCCATTGCCTACACAGCGGGTAGTGATTTATCGCGATTCAGTGTAAGTGACCAATTTCTGTAATAGTAACAATTAGCGGCGGCGGGTGGCGCCCGCACCCGCCTTCTGCCCGACACACCGCCCCGCCATTACAACCGCTCAACCGACGCTGTTTTAAACCATTTATTAGTGAATACTGGATACTTTACACCACATTTACTAGATAATTTTAATTTTCCAGCGTAAACATTACAACGATATAATAATAACAATGGAAAAGCTGAAAATAGTCGTGATCTTTGAAGCTTTTTACCTACCTAAATGAAATAAGGTTTTCTTTTAAATTCATTTAACACATTGTGGTCGAAAAACCAGGATCCATTTTGGTTACCCATTGAAAGAGGTAAAGGTTTTCGATAGGGTTTTTCTAAGCGGTTAATCAAAAACCCATACGATATGGGTAACCCTTTTGAACGGCTTAAATTAAATGTTGTTTACCCGTTGAAAGGTTTTTCGATAAAAACCCATACGGCCACACCGTATGGGTTTTTATGGTAACCTTTTTAAACGGCTTAATTTAAGCTATTCAAAATTACCCACACCGTATTGGTTTTTGATTAACTGCTTAGAAAAACCTTATCGAAAACCCTTTCCATTAAAAGGGTTTTCGATAGGGTTTTTCTAAAATGGTAACCAAAATGGTCCCTGGGTAGAATACAGTTAGAATTGGTCATTCTATAACGCGTGCTGGGCGGATATCGAAATAACAGAATATTATGATTTATTCATGTCACTGGGTTTCCAGTAATTATAGAACCCATTGAATGGGTTATCATGTAACCCTTTCACTGGGTGTCAAGTATAAAACCCATTGAATGGGTTATCATGTAAGCCTTTCACTGGGCTTCAAGTATAAAACCCATTCAATGGGTTATCATGTAATCCTATCACTGGGTTTCTAGTATAAAACCCATTCAATGGGTTACATCATGATAAATTTATTTATTTATTTTATTTTTAGGAAAACTTACAGCTAAACAGATACATTTAGTAATAGTTCATAGAAGAAAATGGCCAATTACAAGTTTCCACTTATAGTGAATAAGAGATAGAGAAAGGTAACCCATTGAATAGGTTACCCCTTCGAAAGGCTTAACTCTTAACCGGGGTTGTACAGTCCCTGCGAAAAACATGCTCATGCAGTATCTGAAGGGGTCAGTGCAATTGACGATTTGTAAATGTTTTGCATTATGTACTATATTCACTAAATACCTACCGGATATAGTTTGATAATCGAAAGTACCGAACTCACTATAAAGGCAGCAATATTTTTCTCAAACATATACTGAAACTAGTTCGCTAGTTTGATGCTACAAGATGCTACGTTGCGAAACGTTAGATAATGTTCGTAACCTAAATCAACTTTAATTAGTCCGAACTAAATCAATTTCAATCAAATGCAATCATATAATTTGCAGCTCAGAATATTTCAACATTATTGGAATTCATTCTACAACATTTGACAACGAATAACATCGAAAACAGGTCATCGGCTGCCTTTATCGAAATGTCAGGGTCCGCGGCGGCGACGAATGGAACAGAATGCCAACAGATTGGCGAAGTTGAATCATGAAGGCGACCGATATCATAGGACAGGCATTTCTTCAATGTAAATAATTTTTAACAAGCCATTCAAAATTCTTAAATGTTTATTGTCACGTGAAGGCTTCGCAGTGCTTATATAAAATTTCCATTAGGTAAGTTATTTATTACTATAAATACACGAGGTCATTCTCAATAAATATTTATTATATTCCAGCGGTCGCTTAAAATACTAAATAAATAAAATTTACTGAATGTTGAAGAATTTTGAATGTTCTTTAACCAATTTACCTACTTCGCTCCGCATGCCTCCATGGGCGTTAAAAGTTATTTTTTCTATCAAACGATAACCTACACAGGAGAAATACAGAGCGATCGCGAAAGGCAAAATGGAATCAAGCCTAACCTAACGTAGGCTAGGCTAACCACATCGTGACTCCCCCCGCGATCCCCCCGCGCACCCCGGTCGCTCGGCGAGGCGGCGCAAGCGCAACTGGCGCGCTCTCGTTCACCGGAAAGCCTTCACGATATTATTCAGTTACAAACATCGAACTACTTGATCACCTAAACCTTCTTTAGTTAAACCGGTATCAGTTCATATCAACTTTTATCATATGCTCTCATATGTTCAGCTAATATGGCTTTAAATGTTAAGGTCATGTCAAGAATGCATCTATGACGGCATTGATTTTTCAAGATCAAATTAATTGCTTTTAATTGATTTGTACCGATTTTAAATGGTTCCACAACTGTATGAATAATTATTGCGGTTGTTATCTAAATCCTAGAATGACTTTAAATTAATCTTGGCATCACACTAATTGGTATGATCAATTAGGCATAACGAATTCCAAAATTAGAACCTATATTAGGTACGCTAAAACTACCTTGTTACAAGTAGATAGCGTGCAAGAAATGTTACTTTCGATTTTGAATGAAAAAAAACTTAACCTGAAAGCAAAATTTCTGTTTATAAAACATTTTTATCCTTTTTTAAACCAACATCAACTATGACGAGATTCTGAATTCGACTTAGTCGGCCTTATTACAAAACAAGGTTTATCTTTAGACCAGGTTTAAACCATCGTGTCATTTTTGAATTTCGAACCTGATTCCATCTGAGATAAAGTTTTAATACAAAATTGAATGAAATTAAAAAATGACACGATGGTTTAAACCTAGATCTAAAAATAAAACTTGTTTTGTAATAAGGCCGAGTAGGTTTATATTATTTTATGTATACTTTGTTTTTTTTCTTGTGTCCAAGAAGGTTTACATGCAATTTGGTAATTTGAATTTGAAATGCAATAAAAATAAAATCAGTTTATGAGTTGAGGATTTATTTCCCATGTCACGCTAAAGTCACCGGGACATTTCTGAATGTGCCCCTGTTAAAAGTTACACCTATGGACTGGATTTGAATTTTTTGTAAAATAATATATTTTTGGGTCATGTCTTATCGTAGGTACCACATAGGTACCTATTTACAAAGGTCTTGCAGAAATTTCAGTAGCTAATAAGAAGGTATTGGTACTTTGATACTAAAAACCGACATATTATGTCGATCGATATGTCGGTATGTACCTAGAGTTCTGATTTTCTGCGATTAATTAAACAACGAAAATTAATGTTATCTAGGGTCCCGCAGACAGGCGCGACGCGACAGCACGACGCGGCAACGCGAAACTAGTAGCACAATTTCTATGAAAACTTCAAGGAAAGTGTCGCACTGCCTGTCGCGCCCGCGATATTGCGCCAGTCTGCACGAGCCTTTATACGTACTATTAGTACCGCCCGATATTTTTTTAATGTTTGTCAATCATCTGTCAATGATATCTGCATCTATTTATTTAGAAGGATAAGTTGCATTCACAGTTCTGAATGACAACTTAAAACGACTAGCTGCCTTAGCTGTTTGTAAACATCATAATGAATATCAATTCTCGACGATAAACACCATTAGTCTACCAAATGACTGAACAACTAAAAGCTGATAAACTGGAATTCCTGAACGACTAAAACCTCTACTCGTTCAATACCAAAACCAACAACAACTTCAAAACGAATTGTACAACTCTATGTTTGTTTAACATTTTTACTTGTTTACTACGTACTTAAGTAATGTTTTTTCGTAAGTACACTTAAGATAAGTGAATAGGTAGGTAATCAAACTTGTCCAAATGCTTGTAAAAACAATCACATTGCATGAAACTGTTAGGAAAATGCACCGCAGTTTATATAAATGGTTTAATAAAATATAGCAGGGTGGGCCGAGATCAGCCGACAACGGCGGTGGCGACGGTGTGGGTACCGTTAGCAGGCGCCCGAGCTACACTTCGCAGAATCACTGCATCAGCCTTCACTTCATTATCCGCAGATACATTGCTAAGGGTAACCGTAGCATCCTACATCCCGAGCCTGTTTTGAAGCCAACATTTGTAATGAAAAGATTGATGAAGCTTCGTTATATAACAGTCCTACCAGCCTCTAAACTGGTTTTATTTTCAACTACAACAACCCGTAATATTCAATAAATCAAAAATCTAAGTATTGGATTGAGTGACATTATAACAAAAAAGCGTTTATTGAACTTGAAATTCGGAACGCACACCTGAATGCTATTTTGGTTTAGCGAATTGAATCACACCAAAATAAGAAGAAATGCGTGTTAAATCTCAAGGACGGATCGCGTTTTACTTATAATGGCATCCGTATCTATTCGTAGATTTGCATGTAATGCTACCGCAAAAAATTTAGCTCAAAAACTCTTGGTATTTTTACTAGCACTATTTGTAAACAGCGTTACAAGTATATAATCAACTAATAGTAGCACTGGCGGACTTAAGAGGGAGGCGGCAGGGGCGCGGTCCGCCCTGGGCCCCCGGTCCTGCGGGGGCCAAAACACGAGAAAAGCTTTTTAATCGAATCTCAAACAAGACCAAAATTATGTTCAGTAAGTAAAAGGCAGTTTATAGTTGGGGGCCCCTATACGCATGCTAAAAATAACCGTAGAGTGCTCAAATTTTCGCAACTTAAGTACATCGTCTTTTTCGCAGACTTCTATGCGTAGGTAACTCGACAAACTAAATCCTATCTAAGTACGAATAGTCAAAAAGAAAACTTTACTATCCGAGGTGGATTGCTAACAGTTTCGAGCTGGCTTCGTTAGAAAACCTAACCTTTTCAAGGCAGCTGCAGCGTGCTAAATATTTCGATGTTCAATCCTAGGCTTGGGGCCCGGCATTTAGTTTTGCCGCCCCGCCACAGAATAGTAGTACTCATTTTAACTATGACGGGCGTTCTGAAAAATCAGTCTATGTACCTATTACTACCTAATATTGCCTAAATTCAAGTTCTACATTGCAAAAATGCATCATTAGTTCATTATATAACCAACCTTGCCTTTTCTTTGATTTTCTATTTAACCGGATGTAAATCTTCTAATAAACGCTAATTCACGTTATATTTATATTTACAAGACACTGAAGGCACAAGTTCAAGACATAAGTTAGACTCGGATGGGGAAATTCGAAAAGGTTCGGTATTTCGCTCTCCTTTGTCTCCGAACACTTAGCATCTGTTAGCTGAAGATACAATTGTTTGTACATGTAAATGACTAAATAGCCCCCTTATAAACGGGGCAGCGAACAAGTCGATAAATGGAAAGTGGGAGAAGCGTGCGAACAGGGTCGAACGTGTTATTGTCACCGCAACGTCACTTTGCGATATTTCCTACTCATGAACATAGTATACATCAGTGGCACACACATTATAGGTGAGTGTATATGAACAAGATCAAGGCGCCTCGTTCACCGCTTCCGCCTCTCTTTGGAATTCCATACATTCGCCGCGTCGATACGGGTTAAATTAAACGACAAAGTTAGAATGCGGCGTTGTGCGCCGGGCCGCGTTATTGCAAATATTTCATTTATTAAATCTACTTTGGAGAAAATACGTTTTCTCTAATAAAATGATTTGGTTTATTACAGTTTTATACTTTGTTTAATGTGTTGAGATTGATATATGTCAGGCATCAAAACACTAATTGATAACTAATGACTTGCGGTTCTTTAGAGATAGGTACCTACATAAAATTCAGATTTATTACTTTTAAACAAATTACTAATCATGTTTTCTGATTTTGCAAAAGTAGGTATCCAGTTGATTACAGTGCAGCGGGCTTAAGCCTCTACACACAATATTGTAAAAGCGCAACGATCAGCAAATCTACTTTAGGTTTAGGTAAAGCGATGTTGACACATGATTACAGATTACGCTTATTATCATACAGACCCAGACCAATAAAATAATCAGACAGTTTATCATACTCAACTGAAAGATATCTATAATTTGCAAATCATACTTAGCATTGTCTTAACGTACTCTTACGTGGGCGTAAAAATGCAAAGCGGACAAAAACTGAGTGTCGATAGCATCACCGTGATCGATGCCTGTGATTACCATCACACATGAGAGAAAGTATGGACAGATACAAACATAAATTTAATAACAGTATTAGATGTATTGGATTGCAGAGACGGCGTCTGAGAGTTGCAGGGCCAATCAGTGCGGCGGCGACGGAGACGCGGTACCGTTAGCGCGCCGGCCGCATGGTACCCACATCAGACCATTCAGCCTACTTAATAACAGATAATGGGCCAGTCATGTGAGATAATGTTCCAATGACAAGATTTATAAATGCAACCGAACACGAAGCGATACGAGCAAAAAGAAAATCGTGTAAGTGGCACGCATTTTGCGTTACACTAAATCTCAATGAGCACTAACTGCGCTATTTGGAATTCAATGACAACAAAACCTAGTTGAAGACGGCGGCCAACATTTGCGACCAATAAGTGTTACACGTACAGACGCTTACAGAATACGATTGTAAAACTGAGAAGATGGTCCGTTAGAGAGTATATGACTGAATGACCTCGAACGTCGTTTCGTCGCGAGCCTAGCCGCGGTGACTTGCACATCGATGTAAAACAAAGTTACTCTAATAATAGATTATATGCAGTGACCACGCCCAGTCGCATTCTGGGACAAGTCAATATTGTGTACCTACTGCGATCATTTACATTACACCTATCCATTATGAAGAGCGGTCGAAAGCTCTGTAAGTTCTCATTATTATGGTATTCGTTATTGAGAATGTTTTCTCTTTCAAGCTAGTATGTGGGTCATATCGTGATCGTTATTGCTTTGATTATCTATAAAAAAAACATTGCCTTTACAAATATGTAGGTGTGGGACCAATTCTGTCAGAGATGTTTATTGCTTAATAGTTTAAAATTCAGTTCCAATTATTTATTGACATCGATAAACGTTTACTAAATAACATTCTCTTCAGTGCAGATGTGTTTTGTTAGCGAAATCTTTGACGAATCCACATAGTATGATCGAAGGAGAAATTAATAAATGTGTGGGACATAATAAACTTGCACTTATACAGGAAAACCAATTTAAATTTCTCCTTTCTCGTGCAGTGTCTCCCTTTTGGTAATACGTATTAACGACATCTTAAACGGTTTGAAATGGTTCTCATATTGTATGTAAGTACCTAACTACCTACTGTGTTTTAATCATGTTTTATAATTCGTCTTTGACGAATTCACATAGTATGATCGAAGGAGAAATGAATAAATGTGTGGGACATAATAAACTTGCACTTATACAGGAAAACCAATTTAAATTTCTCCTTTCTCGTGCAGTGTCTTCTTTTTGGTAATACGTATTAACGATATCTTAAACGGTTTGAAATGGTTCTCATATTGTATGTAAGTACCTACTGTGTTTTAATCATGTTTTATAATTCGTCGCTAACGCCAACTGCAAGTCTTGCAATTTATTTTATGTACGCCCCATGCTACTAATCCTCTTTGAAAGTTTCTGAAACAGTTAGCATAATGCCAACATTAAAACACCCAGTGTCATAACCATAATATCATCCAAACGAGTGTTATAATATACTAAATTTAATTATGCAACTCCTTTGCTTTTTCGATCCCTTCCTCATCTCTCATCAAACAGCCTCATTCTCACTATTCAATTCGTGGTATCTTTATGAATTTCAAAAAAAGAACAGTTTCATGCACGTGCGTTTCATTACCACCAGATAGTATTTAAACGAGATTAGATACTCAGCAATTAAACTTTCCATGAATTTACATAGAGTTCTTACAACACTACAACACCCTAAGGTTTCAGAACCTTTTATAGAGGATTCATATCATGGGTGGGAGGTAGATAAAGTCTTGTATGCAACTGTACTTAATAAGGTATTATAACACTCATGTGATAAACCCACATTCGTGTTTTAATACCCCTTATTATACAACAGTTGCATAAATAGTTTGATAATGAGATATACTCATGATAGCATAAGTTTAAACCTTAGTGATTTTTAATTGCTTTCTATTATGTAATCCTGTGTTCTTTGTATATAATATATGTTAATTAAATAAAAATAAAAAATAAGTATAAAAAGCTTTTAAACTTCTTCTATTAAAAATTACAGTATTTTACTTACTTAAAGTCCGGTCGCGAAGCAGAAAGAATTTCGTACAATGACCCCTCATTACTTATCTCTATCTCTCGCGCGCAATTGTATTGCCGTCGCACTAGCACATTAGAAGAACCTTAAAATGCGCGAGCGTGACGGCAATACAATTGTGCGCAAGCTATAGAGATAAGTAATGACGAGTCATTGTACGAAATTCTTTCTGCCTCGCGACCGGACTAACATTTAGAAACCTGCACCCTAATTGCATAACACACTATCAATCACAATCCATTGCTGCATATGTTCGAAAAATGTGTCTGCTCAACAATGTAAATAACGCTATGAATGTTGTTGAACTGTCAAAATGAAACCCATTGCTACTGATAGTGTGTAAGGCAGACAGACAGACTGGTGCGATATCGCGGACGCGTCGCGACACTAGTAGGACAATTTCTTTGCCAGCCTTTAAGCAATTACTCCGCAGTTTATCAGTTTTAAAAACTATCCTAGTACCCTAGCATTAAACCTATATACCATAGTCAAGAAAGTCCACCAACCAACCAGCGCTGGGGCTCTGTCTCGCATAGGGTCGCAGCATTATGCTGAGCGGTGGCCGTTTTGCGTGGATGTGACGCATATTTTCCCCCTACTTGTTCTTTTTGTATTTATGTTCTTTCTTTGCGTCATGTTTACCGCAAATAAACGTATTTTCTTTCTTTCTAAGTTTATATAATATAAGTAGAGAAAGTACCTTTTTTAGAAACGTTTTAATATTCATTAGGTATAATTAGATAGTCCCTACAATTAATTAGTTTTCAGAACTTTAGGATGTACTTTAATAACAGTTATTTGTACTAAGTTCCAATAACTATAAACTAGTAAAGTTCAGTTGTTATGAAGTAAGTTTGAGGGAGAAGTTACATCGTACGTAGCGTTTGTATGTACCGGGTTACACGGAGCTGGCGCGTCTGTACGGCGCAGGGCAAGCGGCAGGCGCAATGCGGTAATTATTGCAGCCATACTCCAACCAACCATCTTTAGCAATTAAACAATCCATCAAAGAAGACGTTGACTTGACCTATAATAGCATTCAAAGAAAATACCGGAAGAAATTCTTTTCTTTGTTTAAAACCGGAACATAAAGCACAGATCGCCACTAGATAACGGATTGATTGCTCTTTCACTAAAATAATACGCAGTTTGCAGGACCATAGTAAACGATATATCGTTAGTGCTTTTGCGAAAGCAATCAGCCCCGATTTGCATTTATTTTTTTAAATATCGCCGCGACCCCATTTCGTGACCATAAGCCCAACCTGACCCACATAACTTGACCGACATTTTAAGGCAATAAAGTCCTGAAAATTTGAAAAAAAATCTCTTTGAATTTTGCCGACAAAGTCGAACGTAAATTTTGTAATGACAACGGAATAATTAATTTTGTTTTGCAGGACAAAGTCAAAAGTTGAATTAATTATAGGTAAGAAATTTTCTGAATTACGTATTATTCATGGAAAGCTGAAGTAAAACGACGACCATGATTTAGTCAAACCACAGCCAAATAATAGCTCTAGGGATCTGTAATTATACAGGGTCAAATTAAATTAGCTAGCGAAACTCTGCAGACGTGATGGGTATCTAAACACCATAAAATAAAAATAAAACAGATTTGATGTTTTTTTTGGGGGTTAACGACCGCTGGTAGTGTCGTTACTTAATTAAGTATAAGTTGAGAAAATCCATTTTATCGTGCTTAGATACCTACCCATCACGTCTGTGAAGTTTACATAAAAATAAGTAGTTTTTAAACTGATATTTCAAGTGACTACACTAACTGCGGTCGATGAACCAACAAAAAAAAATACTTAAATTAATCCTTTTTTTATTTTATTATGTTTAGATATCGATACCCATCACCACTACGGAGTTTCGCTAGCTAATTTAATTTGACCCTGTATATATCTCATGTGGTAGCTAGGTACTCACTTTTAAGGGCCACTTTAAAATCTCATACATTTCTGCCTATCTTTCATTCGTTGGTACAGCCTAGGACGCTGCCTATCCGATGATAGATAAAATCGTGAATAATGCATATAAATAGGGTGAGGTAGCGCAACCAATCAAATTCAATGAATATGTAGAGTGGCCGTTTATGGTGTTTGGATTTATTTAGCGCTGGGCCGCTTCAGAGACCTAAGGACGTAAGTGTTTACTGGCTAGTTCCGCATAGAAAGCGTGAAGGTACTAGAATATATGTTTACTATCCACTATTGAACACTTTTATGACTTGAGTAACAAAATTCCATTAAAATCCGTCGAGAGGTTTTTGGGTCGCGCTTGTAGTGGACGCACAGACAAATGAGACGAAAGAATATGATCCATGGTTTAAATCCACGTCAGCGTTCACGTGTTTACTAATTTACATAAAAATGTTAATGCTCAAAAGTACCTTCTTTGCTGTATCAAAAGTACCTATTGTACCTACTGCAGAAAATATGTTTACGAACGGAAGATACACCTACTGACTAAACAACTTACTTTTTATTTATACCCATACACAATATAATTAGTACCACCAGTGTTTTTAACAGGTACTTAAAAAAAAACCGGCCAAGTGTGAGTGGGACTCGCGCACTAAGTGTTACGTACCATTATCTATAAAAATGGCAAAAAATCACGTTTGTTGTATGGGACCCCCCTTAAATATTTGTTTTATTTTAATTTAATTATTTATTTTTAAAGTGAATATATAACTAAAGAATCTGTGAATATTTCAAGCGTCTACCTGTTGCCGTTATCAATATCGAGCAAAAACTGTTGTATGGAAGCCCCCTTAAATATTAATTTTATTCTGTTTTTTAGTATTTGTTGTTATAGCGGCCACAGAAATACATCGGATCATCTGTGAAAATTTCAACTGTCTAATTATCACGGTTCATGAGATACAGCCTGGTGACAGACGGACAGACAGACAGACAGATAGACGGCGTGCACAGTGGACTGAAAATCGACTTTCATAGACATATAATACTTTTTTCCCAAATGTCCACTTTTGTGACTGGGAAATGTTTTGGAATACTGAATAGATGCCTGAAATTATCAACATTATGAAATAGTATTGCAAACAACGCACACAGATTTTTTTCTCTAAAATTTACTATATATTAGGAGATATAAGACTTTATATAATTAGATATAAAGTCTTATATCTCCGGTGTGGATTGATTGACCCTAATTATTTTACACGTGATTAATCCTTCAATTATTTACATGTTTTTGGCATATTCTCCGAAACGACAAGTAGCTGGGAAAAAATCACAAAAAAATCGCTTAAGATTTAATATTTTCAAAAAATTGTTTTGATCAGATGTTTAACTTAATTTAAATGAATAGATCTTATTTTGAGTTCTCCTATTTATTGCAACAATGTTAATATTTAGAGTGATCATTAAACAAATTTACTTACTACCTTCTTTAGCTTATTAATAGTTTTGCAACGATGTTAAGAAAGTCGGTTTTCAGCCCACTGTGCGGCAGAGCCTTAGTAATAGGGTTCCCGTTTTACCCTTTGGGTACGGAACCCTAAAAATCAAGTACTCATTCTTACGGTTTATTTATGGCCCTATAAATTACTAATCCTAACATTGCGTGGGAGGGCAACCGAATCTTTCTAACTCAAATTATAATAATAGGGATGCCAATAAACATATCAATAATCAGCGTGGCCCGGAAATGGTTTCTATTTAAATAAATTAGCGGTTCTTTGTTAAAAAGAACGTTGAACGAAGTTAAGGAATACGAACATGACTTATCCTGCATGACATCAGGTGATATAGAGGTATCATAATTATATTTTATGATGTCACATCTTAAGTCCGCACATAGGAAACGACCGTCACATTAGAGTAAATGACATGAGTCATTACCATCAAGACTTTATTAATGTTTACGCACGGACATTATTCTCGAAGAAAAACGTAAATAATACTCTAGTACAAACTGACGAACCCCAGTCCACTTTTAAGTATGACTTCATTGATGATCAATATGTTAGAATCATCAGAAAACAAAGGAATCTTTGTACTCACGTGTATAATCAACGTTTTGCGAATGTAACACGCACTTGGTCGTTGTTTACTTTGGAGAGTCTCTTGACAATAGATTACCTAATGTACATGTAGTTGAGAGTTTACACACACATCTAGATATAATAATAAGAATGTTGCACACTGCATTCGTTGCACAAAACGCTTTAAAATGTAGACTGGAAACGTGAAATTCCAGTTAGAGATTACGCAATGTGAACTCACACGTATATGAAAACGCCGAATACACATTAAGATGTCTGTTTAAATGTAATGATACCTTTCTGAACATAATAGAAATCGGACGAACTTCACATTTCATGTTAATTTTATTTTTATTGTAAAACACTTTGTATAAAAACCTCGCGTATAACATAATAAAGGTTTTTTTGAGTAGCAAAATTTATAGCCTGCAGATTTGTTGCAGTCAGCAATATTCATGCAACAATATCACATATCCGAATCACGTTCTTATACTGTTTATACGAATTGGATTTCATAACAAGCTAGAAGCAAAATATGCAATGATTAGCTGCTATTAAAGTAGAAATCCGATTCAATCGCGATATGAGAAAAGTAGAGTAATAAATAAAACAAGATAAATATTCTGTGAATGCCCACTAGGTACGGTTTTGTGACCTCTTAACACTGCAACAGCAAAGGATCCATTTTCCTTATCGCTATTCTTGGCATGTAGATTGCCGATCGCTTTTTGTTTTTATTACAGCACAATCTACATGAGCATGTTATATATCTCATTCTTTAACACAAACCCTTGACTACCTTTGACGAGACTTTCAAAAAATGTTCTAAACTATAAACCTTTCTACGAAAAATTATTACGTACCAAAATACACAACCGAAGTATCACACATAAATATTCTTTATTTGTAATTTATCACTGAATGGATCTTAAACATTAATCTACTATGACTTGTTTACAAATAGAACTGTCTCTTTAATTCGTGGTGCGTGACAGTCCTGCTAATGAACCTCGTTAACGATACAGCAATAGAGCTAGATATCTCAAGGATTTATCAAACATAGATTCAAACTACGTGTGTTGCTCTAGCTAGAGTACTAAGTACAAAATAATTTATACACGAGGTAAACTCCTTCCCTAAGAGTCTCTCTACATGACATATAAGCCTGTCGTCGACAAGGCTCTTAAAAGCTTAACAATCCGTATCAATACTCGTATGTCTTTGTGATGTTTTTGATGTTAAGAGATAATTCTCAGATGTATCAGATGAGTGGTCAAACAATGATAGAGATCTACTTTCTATTTCATGTTTTGAAGCCATGACGCTTTGATTAATATTCTTCAACGATACGTCATTCAGATACACTACACGCAAAATTTAATTTGAAATATTTCACTTATCTTAAGCACTTTGTTTATAACATTTACATTATTGTAAGTGTCTGATTACTCGTCAATTACAATTACCTTTGAGTGAGTTGTTTGAGTACCTTTTCTCGAGTACAGCTTAACATTCCGTGTGTGAATTAAAACAGAAGAAATAAAAATTACCTACATATAGCACTCAAACAATACATGCAAGTTCAAATAATAAGTTTACGTTAATGTGAGCTTTGTAAGCGTGGTGCGGAATCTAAGTGGAATTGCAATGTACTTTACATACCCGTTCCAGCTGCTGTTTGATAAGCGATTTGTACTGAACCTAAATCGAATTTGAATTTGTACGCGACATCTGGACTTGAACGCCAGAATAAAGCATTGTAATATACTCAAAATATGTATGTATATTACAAAATATATCTACATATAGAAAACATACATATACACTATACAGGTACCTACGAAATACGTATACTTAACTATTTACAGTTGACATTAATAAGAAATATTCACTAAAGACTTTCAGAAAATGCTCTTTCAATCATCCTTAATTTTCATAAATGTTAATGATTTTAGTACTTATTTTTAATAGTCAATAAATTATATAGGCATACTGTAGTTAAGAATATCCGTTAAACATTTTCTAGTACATATTTGTACAGAAAATTATAAAGAACAGTTTCAAATTACAGGTAAGTTTCTAAGCAAAGCTGTTTGTTAGTCTCTAGGTCAAAACTCTCCCAAGATGGTCTAAGTAAACTTATTTAACGATTAAACTGCAAAAATGATGTGTACGTCAATTAGTTGTGTACGTCAAGAATTTGGCAAATAACTGTATACATTTTATGTACACATAGTCTTAATTGAAAAGTGTACTTAAATATACATAGATTTATGTTCCTAAGCACTCAAACATTGTTAAAAGTGGGTCACAAATATTTGACAGAGCTCTTCATTTCGCTAATTTTACCGTTGACTCTGCTCTCTTATAGACATTTGAAGCATACAGCTGTAGCGATCATTTTGAACGCAAATCGTTGCGACGTCTAGTGGCCCAGGGTTGATGCAAGCAGGAGTATATGTGTCGTGTAACATCGGCGGGGCTGTGTCGGGGCTGTGACTAGCTATATGCACAAGTAGCTGTTCGGTGCACTTGGAGCGCGGTGAGGGCGAGGGCGCAGCTGGTCGGTGGCGCCCCCTACCACCCCGCTATTGTTACCCGCTAGTTTGCATGAAAATAGAGAAAACTCTCCATGTGTGTCGCCGTTCCGAATAAAATATTATTTTCTTTGTTTATAGCCGTTGTTCCTGTGCAACTAGTAAAAGTATTGTTTGCTGAGAAAACAATGAACTTAGGTATTTTATCATTTAGTGGAATCTTTATGAAACAATTTCGCTGGTTACGTAAAAAAATTCACAGGAGTTGTTGTCTTTCTTTAAATTGTACATTAAGTGCATAATGTCTTCCTGTTTCAACTCTCTTGCTTTCTTTACATTACGATAAAGTTAATGATGATATTTTTAATGATGTTATAGGATGTTATATATATTGATGCTATGATGTTATATTTTCAAATAAACCAATTGTGTTTATACCACTAATAAATAAAAACTAATTGACCACTATCAAAGTTTATGAAAGTTAATTAGTTCAACAATAAAATAGATAGCTATTCAGAATTCCATGAAAAATGGACAGTAATTAAAGTATATGTGAATCGCACATGCACATAGAGTTAGCCGACCGGAATACATTAGAAGGAATCTAGTTCGCGTTTATCTATCTATGTACTTACTTACATGAATCATTGTGTGCAAGCCAGTTTTCAGATATTCAGAGCACAAATGCGGTTCAACTAGGTACCTGTTTATTGTTACCTAATGCAAATATGACGAACCCACGTGCATGCCTATGAAATAGACAAAGCACTAAATTAGTTGTGAGCGTCAGAATTGTCCGAATAATGTCAATAACAGACAGCTAAATAGACGTGAACTAATTTATGACACGAGTGTACGAGATATCGTGTGGTGTGTTCAGTACCCCAAGTGTGTAGGTTTGCGAGAGAGTAAACGTAACTATTTCGTTTGCGTTAAAATTTGACCGATAGATCATAATGCTAAGAATATAAGGGTGAGAATAAAAATCTTAACGCAAACACGCTAGTTACGTTTACTCACTTGCAAACTTACACTCGGGGTACAGATGGAAAACCACACACAGATCAATCAGTATATAGTCCTACTTTGTTTACAGTAGGACTATATACTGATCGATCTGTATGGTATACGATGAATATATATTAGAATAATCCTATCCATGCATTTGATTATAATATCTCCAAAGCCTCCGAGCAATCATGGCCGGCCGTCACGGGCGCACAGCTGTGCCCGAGCGTGCCAGCCAACCAGCCCGCCTGCCCGCCGCCCATCACAAGAAACTAGAGAAAACATAAAACTCGCTACGAGTTCTGTTGGAAAACGTTAGCTTCATTACTAACCATTTGCTCGGCTCACTTGTAAATGGATATTTTCAATTGCAACCAGTGATTACTTCCCCTTAGGTGAAAATTTAATTTCTTTCATTGATGACCGAGTTTCTGTGGAAAGAGTTTTCCCTGCTCATGCGAAGTTCGTTGTACCCATGTTCGCACGTGCATCAGATTATGTGATTTTAATTTATGCAAATCAACTTACTTGTCATTTGGCTTAAATAGGTTTTTATTTTTATTATTTTTGTAATATTTTAAATAGATTCTTTTTTAATTTGCGTAGGCTTAATAGATTGTAGCTTTGTAAACTATTTTCTATTTTTGTTAAGTACTTGTTGACGGACCTACACTGTCCTCCCATACCTATTAACACTGTAACTTGAAAACATTGTAAAAGCCCATTATTTTTAAAAGAGTAACCGTGGAGTTTCTTGCCGATTCTTCTCCATAGGAAACGACAGATTGGAACCGTGCACCTAGATTCTGACGTTTCATAAGTGCTCATGTAGGTTTATGTGAAATAAAATATTATGATTTTTGAACTGTTTTGTTATTATTTTTAAACATGATTTTCGTTATGTGCGACTTGGAAATTTGTTTTTTTTTATTACTACCTATTATCACTTTAAATACCGTTA
The DNA here is from genome assembly GCA_948098905.1 of Tiliacea aurago. Lineage (NCBI taxonomy): Eukaryota > Metazoa > Arthropoda > Insecta > Lepidoptera > Noctuidae > Tiliacea > Tiliacea aurago. The sequence goes on from OX402577.1 coordinate 14,946,746, forward strand.
CCTGCAGGTGTTACAATAGTAACTTCATTATTTATGCCCGAAACTTTCCATAACAAAATAAGTTTCTTGGAAAGAATAAAAAGAGTTGAAGGCATTAAAATAAAATGAATATGTAAACTCTAATTCGCATTTTATATGTCCCACACTAAAACTTATACACGTTGAGTGTATTTTACGAGATAGACCATCAAGTCTCGACGACGAATAGCCAGGTTTATGTCCAAATGCCTCGTATTTATTTTAACAAGCAAGCGGAGCCGGTGACGGATACGCGGAACAAATCTTTTGATGGTGCATTTGTCGCGCCTCGAAAGGTTATTGTTCACCGACAAAGACATTTGCGGTACTTCATTTCTTTTAAACAAATCTTAGATCTAATTCAGCGCGTATTATTGAATAGTTTCACATTATCTACGCAAACTTAACCTGCAACCTGCCGCTTTGTATGTTTAAATATGCACAACTGGTTACTTAATCTAAATTTTCACCTTGATCTTATTGTTGCAAAAGCAAATTCTTCACAACGACCTGAGTGTATTTCTACACAGTTAATTAAATTAAAAAACATGCATATTCATAACATGTAATTGATAAATTAAAATTTTCCGATTGTTCGCATGAATGATCGCGTGTCGAACTATGATTTGTTATGAAAATAACGTTTAACAAATTAATTTGACCTACACTACTGAGTCGTCAAATCTTTTAAATGTTCGATTTTAGACAAAATGATTTTGGATATGTTCACACTATTGTGCAGGATAATAATAGGTACCTCAGAGGAAATTCATAAAAGGATCCACTGAAAAACATGCCTTCCATTACATGATCTTCATATCATCTTTTCAAAATGTTCTCCTAATCTTTCTAACTTAAAAGTTTATGTACATGTCCTGGTTTTTTCAGTGATGAGGAAAACCTAGATGAGCAAAATCAAAACTCAACAATTTTAGCAAGGGTACTTACACATTATCTGTGACGTCTGCCGATTCATCCAGTTCGCCAATAGTGTCGAGAGATGCTCCGGAGCCATCTTCCCGCGTCTCGGTGGGTGGCGGCGGTGGTGCCGACGTCGGCCGCGTCAGCGGTGACTCGCTACTGCTCTCTTTAAACTGATGCTTGGGCACGAAATCTATCAAGCGCGGTAACGCCTCAGGCAATGGAGCTTCCTCGACTTTCTCAGCAGTTTTGTTATTCATTTCAGCTTCTGAACGCTGCAACCATGTTTCTATGCAGTTCTTCTTAGTTGGAGTCAGTAAAGAGTCTGGGATTGGCGGTGGTGGAACTTCTGGCACGGGAATCGGTCTCGGCTTTTTCTCACTAACAGAACGCTCAATTTTCGTATTTCTAGGCATAGGCTTAGGTTTTTCGGCAAGATTTTCTGATTTATTATCAACTTTTTTTGTTACAAATTGCTGATTTACTTCAACGTTGTTCGTTACATTTGAAACTATGGTGTTGTTATTGTTTTTGTCGTTATGTAGTAATTTTTGCGTTGTGTTTTCCTGACTGTTAAAACCGTTTGTAACGCAGTTTTTCTCTGTCAATTTAGATTCAGTATTTATTTCCAAACGTTTTTCTAAAAACCTTTTACTAGTCATGTCTTTTAAAATATTTGTGTCGATGTTTTCAATACAATTGAGAACTTTCTGTATGTCGATAGTTTTAGGTTGCATTGTTGGAGTTGACGGAATACTGTTCTCTACAGAGCTTGTCATGGATCCCAATCTATCTACAACAGTGGAAATAGAACTGCTTGTGTCATCAGACTCAGCATCAGCTAGTACAAGGCAGCGTTCCCACTCCGATGACAATAGGTCTATGTACACTTCAGCTTCAGGCGGCATCGCTTTTCCGTCTGATAAACGTCGTACTAGACGTCTAACTTCTTCTGGAGACCCTTTTTTCAAGTAAGCAATACCGCCTTCTTTACTTTGTCGAAGAATGTGACTGTCAAATGAAGACTTTCTTGATAATTTCGTAATTGTAGAAATTCCGTTATGTTTTCCATTCATTTGACACTCGGATAGGCTCTCGTTATTAGAAAAGTTTTGCTCACCAACTGTTTGTAGAGTCTGTTTGTCTTTAAAAGAGTTTTTCTTTCCTAGTTTTCTAGGTGGCACAGGCGGTGGTAATGTCGTAGGACGCACTATTTCTGAGGAATGTTTCGAGTTTATAAGAGACTCTATCACGTCCATGCCGTTACGCTCTGTTTTGCTGTCTTGTTCAAAATGTCGCACAAGCAAAGTTAATGTTTCTTCTGAGTCTTTGAGCCGCCGAACGCAGTCTATTCTAGTTAAGTTTGATACCGATTCACCATCTATTGCTAATATTTCATCTCCAGGTATGAGTTTTCCCCAAGGGGCACTAGCATTTGCTGCAGGACTGTCCTCTGCACATGATTGCACTAGAAGTCTCCGTACGTTTTCAGCGGCGGCAGAACCACCTTCAAATTTCAGTCCCAGACCGAGACGCTCTCCGCGTGGTCTGCGCACGATGACCTCCGCTGCGCCGGTCGCTGCGCCCACCGTCAGCACGGTGACGAAAGAAGGATCTCGCGATGAAGGTCGGCCCTCGCCAACCGGGACGATGGTGACGAAGTCTTCCGCAGCCGCGTCCGTCGCCATTCCGCGAGAAACGCGCCCGCTCAGTTTCAATCACCACTTTCGGATTCGAATCTGGAGACAAAAAATATTAATGAGCTTACGTAACAAAAATGCAATAGTTAATGTTTAGAGTTGCGCGCGCGACGAACGGCACGCAAGAACTGCGCGCAGCCTCTCTCTTTCACCGTTGCGCTGCACTTGAACGCTCTGAGATGAGCCAAGATCGGAAATGTCGATCTCCGTTATGCCTATTGATACAAACCACTCGACCGAATATGGAATAATATACCAAAATAAAAGTTAAATTCCTAAATCACAAATTGAATGTTTGAATCATCCATTATCGACGAATCATCATGATCATCTCGTCATTAATAAGTATAGCTACCGTTTACTAAACAAATTCGTTCACACCGTGGCAGGTATCTACGATGATGTTGATCATTCTCGCTAGATAACTACGCACACCTACTTCCTACTCACGATCGTCCGAAACTTTCGTTGATCGATATGAAAGTATAACGAGCGTGTTCGTGGCGAGGGAACGTGTTGACCACAAACAGTCGCATCATTGGAATGGGCGAGATGTGGGTTAGTAGCACCAGAGGCAGTGCAGGCGTCGTCGGCGGCATTCGCGGAGAATCGACGCATTAGCATATCGCCCGGGGCTGCGGCTGCGAAAGCCCGTTACTCCCGGGTCCCGTTCCGAAGGGCCAATCTTTCTCACGGCTCTCGACAATTTTCTTACCAAATTGCTGTCTGCTTCCCAACCGGCCACGCAATGTTTACTACAGTTGCATTGGTCCTTACCGGTTTAACTTCGTACGTATTTAGATAGCGAGATAAGATGATGTTTATTTAACTCGTTTAGTTCAATATAGTATAATTTATATAATTATGTAGGAATGTAGGAACTGTACCTATTCGTAAATAGGAGATTAAGTAAACTATGAATGTAACAATAATTTTCACTTTACTCGACGTCATCAGGAAAAATAAATGAAAACGAAACTGAGAAATGTAAAGTGGTCTAACTAACAAATTCCTAGTAAGCAACAACACGCGGTACTTACTGCGAATTAAAGTAGTGGCGATAATAGCGAGGGAATTTAATGGTTTAATATTTCCGTTTAGTTATTAAATTCCTCTGGTATCAACATTTTACAACCTAAAAGGCAGTGAACGAAGGAACCGGTTTTTAATTGATAAAATCTGATAAAAACTTAAAATATCGTCGGTAGAGCCTAGTGCGTGACCTTGGCTAACGAGACTCCAGGAGAATGGAAGCAAACACAAACACATCGGCAGAATCAACTTCGTTTCACTTTGTTACCGCGTAAACAAAGAAAGGTTGCTGCATCGTATGTGGTATTGTTTAGCGATATCTCATAATTGAATCTTTACACCGTAACCTACAATACAAAAGAAGATTTTATTTAGACATGTTCGACGACCAGTTATAAAAAATAATACACCTACGTATGGAAAGTAGGCAAATCTTGTTTTTAATAGTTTTACGAAGCGAGTTTGGAGAACGTAGGTATCTAAAAAACCGTTATTCAGTCATGAACTTGGGATATCATAACACATGCCTAATCCATTCATAATGCAGTAGTAATGGTGTTACCCATGAATATTCATTGTATTCACGAGTCGCCGGTATCTGGTGTTAGCTTGTTGTTGTAGACGGAATTTGGAAGATCGCTAATTACACAGCTTATGAACAACTGGGTGAAACGTAACGTTCTGCTATTGTTTCATCGTTTGTATACGAGTACATGCTAATGTCGATAAATGTATAACCGTGTACGATGTTAGCCAAGACTACACATTTGTTTTTATTTCATTGAACTTTGCAGTATTTATGTTGAATGGTCATGCGTTTATTGCTCCACGAAGCGAACAGAACTAAATTCATTGGTAGTGCAACAACAAGAAGTGGGTCGTCGGTAAGTACTCGGCCACACGAGCAACAATGAAACTTGTATTCCTAAGTTAACTTTTACAACTCAAATCTCAAATGAACGTGCAATATTAAATAGTTTTCACTAACACACCGTCGGTTCCTAATGTCTTGTCTCAGAGCGATTTTCATTATTTATTTACTTTTGGTTTCTTTGATAACTGCGTGATTTCAAAGTTGGTAGTCACAAACTTCATATTTCTACAGATCTTGAAAATGTTTAATCGCCATGGCCGTTTAAGTCATTTTACAAACTGAGAACAAAGGATCTACAAACAATTATCATCTCCACCTTCTTGTACCAAAAGTACAATAGTACGCCCACGGAAACTCAAACACAATAACCGACAGAAAAATTAACATAGAATCAACAATATCACTAACGAACGGCGAGATCCGGCAGGTTGAACAACACTGATCTACAATCCACTAGACATAGCTCAGTAGGGCTGGCAGGAGTGGCAGGTCAGCGATAGCAGCATGTAAACAGACTGCGAGGCAGCACAGAAACCCCAGCCAAGTCATCAGTGACAGTGACACAGCACAAACAAACACGGCAGTCACTGCACCCATGCGATTTGCAGGTAAATGTACCACTTATCAGTTATCAGACGCGCAAACATTGCTATCACTTTGCATAGTTGGGCTCTTTATCACACAATCAAGCCAGCAGAATCTAATTAACTGTAGAGGCCGCAGACAAACCATGACGCAAGCATCACTTTTTATACATTGGACACACTCATAACTCTCGATCGATGGATACAATGGTCAGCCTATAACCGCTGGTGTTAAATTTATAATAACCGAATTGTATGAGCTACATAACTCAGAAATAACCTTAATTTTTGCGTACAAAACTTATATAACCTACGCCTGACTACGCCATCTCTTCCTATTTTGTAACTGATGTTGGAGTCAACATCAGGGCTTTGAATTTGTATCATGAAGTGTTCGTCACTATGTGAGTTAGATGCATTCTTTTATTTATTCTAATTTGCATTGACAAATCTACATAGTAGTAGGTATTGTTCATATCATGTAATTTCAACTCTTATCCGATCGATACAATAATCATCTATCGGCCAGTAGTTATATAGCTAGTATATAACTACTAACATACGACGATTCTGCTTGTGACGAGTGTGCACTCCTTTAAACTAAATTGCTTACCTTTAAAAACCACATTACTCAATCGTTCCACTTAAGGATGCCATCGCCTCCTTTTATTGCATAAAATTGCACCAAGAACCACATCAGGATTAGCAATCCTTATCAGAATATGAAACGATTGACCTCTTTAGACCAATGCAATGTACCTACATCCACGTTTACGTTAGTTGCACATAGGAATAATAAATAATCGCCAGTAGATAAGTATTTATTCTAATCCGCATTCATAATCAAAGTTATGGGTGCAGTTGTTGTGTATGTCGCAACAACTTTCAAAAACAACTACGTCTTAGCCGTGATCGATTAGTACGCAACAGTTAGGCATGCATATTAAGACATGAAAAATAAAAGGAAAAGTGTAACGCAACGCAATATTCGTGGTCGTAGCGCCCGGCGACGGCCAATCGCACCAACTCATCTAATTAGAGGATCCCCGGGTTGTGCAAGCGCAGTGTGATGGCATGCAATACCAACGTACACGATACCGACACAATGCTAGCCTTATTTATTACTCCGCTCCGTGTTAAGTACGTTGCAACGCCATACATTCTGCTTATTTAAATGTAAGTAGAAGATTCTTGCGTGATACGTGACTAGACAACAAATCGCTGGGGATTTCTCAAAACAAATCCTTGATACCGTTTTGGCAAAAGGATTGTTTTGAAAGTTTATCTTCGTGACAATTATAAACTGTCTCTAAAGGAAGATTCCTGGGGGCTACTCCGAACATAAATCTGAAGTATCGGCCGAATGTTCGGCCGTTGCTTATCTACGGCAATCTATGGCTGAATACGGCGAAAAAAAAAAAACGACAGTCAAAGAGATAAGCCAAAGTCATAAATGTGACTTTAAGTCGGGTAAGGACTCAAAGTCAAAAAAGGAAACTATGGAAGTTATAAAATGGCTGAACATTCGGCCGATACTTGGGATTAACGCTTCGGAGTAGACCCCCTGTTCATTTCCAAAGTTACACTGAAAAAAAAAAGTGTTTGCTTTGACAAACATCTTGTTTAATGTGATCACGCATCTTGACTACATACGAGCCTAACAAGATCTTGACTTCTGAAGCTAGGAGAACTTTGTTAAATTATCATAGTTCCATCAACTAAGAAATTAGTTAGTTTAATTACAGGTAGTTATTTGATTTAACTAATGTTGGTCAGTTTAAGAATGATGTAATGCTAACAAGTTGCTTGTTACCATCAACTAAGAAGTGAAGAAGTAAAATCAAACAAAGCATGTATGATGTAACAAAGACCGGTGATTATTCTGTACATGTCACATTGTCGATATAAATAAAATGAATTTGTTCTGGTAAATATGCTATCTTGTTTAAAGTAAATAAATAAATAGTAATTCCAAACATTTTAATGCCAACTAAGAGAAAATGTATCAACAACAATGCAGCAAGTTGGTTCATCAATAAACTAGCAGGCTGTTACGCAACGTTCCTACATAATTATTACCTACTGAAAGCCTAACTAATCCACAAGGAGGAGCTCTTGGCTAAGTAATAAATAACAGCCGCACGGGTCGATCCATAAGGTTAAGCTACGCTTGCCGGGGTTGGTCCATGGATGGGTGAGCATATTTACGTACTGAGACACCTCCGTGCCTCGGAAAGCACATTAAGCCGTTGGTCCCGGCTGTCAATCGTGGATCTTTGACAGTCGTTACGGGTCGTCAGAAGCCCAAAATCTTGACAACCAGTCTTAGAGGTATCGTATTACCCAGTTACTGGGTTGTGACAGTGGAGGTCAGATAGGCAGTCGCTCCATGTAAAATGCTGGTAGTCAGCTGCATCCGGTTAGACTGGAAGCTGACCCCAACATAGTTGGGAAAAGGCGGGCAGATTGATTGAAAGCCTAAGTAATGTGAACAGCAAGAACAGTACCCCGAGTGTAAGTTTGCAAGTGAGTAAACGTAACTAGAGCGTTTGCGTTTAGATTTTTATTCTCACCCTTATACTCTTAGCTTTATGATCGATCGGTCAAATTTTAACGCAAACGAAATAATTACGTTTACTCGCTTGCAAACTTACACTTGGGGTACTGTATCCATAACTTTCGTAACCGGATATTACGGAAACATTACACGTGAAATATTAGTAGCATCTACACATTAGGTACACAGCTTCTTGGTGCATAAACCAAAGAGTTCCAGAGGCCCCATTGACATCGGCATGCGTAAAATCACACAGAGACATGAAATATCAATGATTATAGACACACATCACGTAGTTCCAAAACGTGGTCAAGTTCATTGTAATTTACTACTAATTAACATGCCATTTTTTCAACCAATCAACGTATTCAAATATAATGGGTCGAAAATTACCCACTCATAAACGATCAATATTCCGATAACGGAGTTACGCACCTACATCAGTCTACATCATTAGGAAAATTACTTTTACCCATATTCATGTATATTCTTCTCTCATGTCCGTCACGTATCTTTTTTCTACAATTTTGTGACCGGAACTTGATGAATAAAAGGTGATAATGACTAGCATGATGTGTGATATCACGTACTGAACAGTGTGAACAGCTAGTAGGTAAGACTTTCCCAGCCCAGAGTACGGTCAGTGTTCTGTATTATCTGTAACCCAAGTGTAAGTTTGCAAGAGGTTAAACGCAACTAGCGCGTTTGCGTTAAGATTTTTATTCTCACTCTTATACTCTTAGCATTATGATCTGTCGGTCCAATTTTAACGCAAACGAAATAGTTTCGTTTACTCTCTTGCAAACTTACACTTGGGATACTGACCCCTCTAAACTAAGAATAAGAGGGGGTCGGGTTATGCAGAGCACTGACTGTACTTTCTTTAGAAGCACTGTACTTTGTAGCTTATGGTTAAATTTTTCCTATTGCCTTGTCCCATTGATGCTACAAGAAAATATATAGGTGATACGCTTTTATAGCATTTCTAAACGTAACGATCGACATATCAATATTATGTATTTTCCCTTCCAAGTAACTCTCTAAAGCCTTTATTGACAATTTCCAATAGGTATCCGTTATTATATAAAACACCGTTTTCTAAACAATTTTGCAATAAATATATTGGTTTCTGAACCTATGACTCCATCGGCACGCGACATTTACATAGCCAGAGACTCGGCAAGCAGCGCGTCATAATAACTGGATAATATAAGCATAAGTATGGAGGTCTACAATAGAGTATCACGCAGCGCCCTCCTTCGCTTATCTCACACGAAATTGAAATAAGATTGATAAAATCTCCGCTTATAAAGAAGAAGCGGGCCGCAAAAGGCGAGTGGTTTGGACATTATCTAGATATGTGTCGCCAAAAACAGCGGCCAGACAGGCGGAACAAACGAACACCGCGGATCACGAACTGTGATAGCCAAAATTAAATTCTAAAACATGCATTCCACGAGCAGACTTCAGCAAAAATTATAATTTATTTAAACTACTAACCGCTTCATTGGAAAAACATTTCAGCGAAAAATTAACCGATTCCAGAGATACCGCAAATAATAAATTGAAATCCCGGTCTCTTATGTTTTAATTAACTTTCATGCGCTGCATCGAATAAAGCATATTATTTTAATTTCTGCTGTCTTATTTACGACTTTATTACGACACAATCAATGTTTATAGACATCAGTCTATAAACATTGATTGTGTCAACTCATCATTTTAATCATCTGTTATTCCCGATTCTTCTCATCATCGTCTGACCGACATAATTATCTTACAGTGAAATGCATCTAACAATGGCATTTATCTCCAGCGATATCCAAATTAGCATGACAAAAGCATAACAAATGTCATGTAATTGATAGGCAGGTACATCATTATCATCATAGGTAGGCACAATAAAGTGTGTATTGTAATTAAACACATAATAAAAATACTATATATTGGAGTAAATAAATCCTCTGCCGAAATGCCTCAGCATGCAAATGTCCAACAACTAAAACGGTGAACGTTCCATTTTGGGCGGGCACAAAACAAGAAACCTAATAACTTGCTCCCCCGCTGAGCAATATCGCCCACCAGATTAAGTAAGTAATTTAGTTATTAAAAGCGATTTAGACTTGGTTGATGCTTTTAGAAAAACGTTAACACAACACACGTAGATAAAATTACTTGGAAGATATTTTAAGGAACAGTCGAGACTCCACAAATTCAATTAAACTGTAGCTGTAAATAATGAAGGCAGTCAGATTCAATATCAAATTAAGTATGTTCGTGATAAATGGGAGGATAATGTCCGTTTCATCATGTAATTTTAACCTCGTTCATCTTTGAAATTGATAGGTATTTGACAAAATTTGAAATTAGTGGGGTTTTTAGACTAAAATACAGTCTAAAATTAATATGTCGGTACTTGAACTTAAGGCGAATATTATGCAATATATTGCATTTCTTTATTATACAATCTTAAATTTATTTATTTATCTTTTTCTAGAAGCGAATTATTGTTTCAAACCTAATCGATTCAATTCCAGTTTAAAACAATAGTGATAATAAAATACTTCAGACAAAATGGTCTTATTGACATTCGAAATGTATTAGCACTTTTTAAACACACATCGAATGCTACTTTTAATGATAAAATATTGAAAATTAATGCAAAACAGCATAAAATATTCAATGTTAGGAAATCGTAGGCGTTGTCACCGGCGAGCATGACATCAGACATTAGCGGTGTCGCAGCCGCCATCATGGACCAGCGGCTAGAGGTGAACATCCTATGAGCGTCCGAGCATAACCGATGGACCAATCAGTTCGCACACCCAAATAATATCGAAAAGCCTGTTCCACCTCGACATCAGGATTTTTATAACCGTTTATAACTAGTTACAACTTATCTCAGTCTCAGACACAAACACCGCTAATCGATATGAATGAATTTGTTAAGTCGATACGTTTTTTTATACACTATATTAAATGTGTCTCGTTTTTTATAGCCGACGATTCCGACGTTTTTTAATTCGTTAGTGTGTGATATGTGTAATTATGTATAACTTCCCCTGTAGATAAGTAAAATGTTGGACTATGTGACTATATGCTAGCTATGTAATATTTATTTATGTATTATATTATGTAGGTATGCATGCTGTTGCAAACTCCTTGGTCTTGGTAAACTTTTTAATAGGTTTTTATATTTTTTATGAATGTTATTCTTTTCTTTTTTTTCTCTGCTTTGTATCTGTCAAAGGTTAAGGTTTGCGTTTCCATTATTTTGTTATATTTTTTCCTATTTTCCACTAAAATCCTTCTATCACACTAAGCTTTAGTTTTATTTCATTCCACCAACCACAAATACATATACAGTCCATTTCCATCGCCTTCATTTTGGTCCTTCGAGCCGGATTTGAACCAGCGACCTATGCATTTTCTACATGGTTATTATTCAAGAATAACTTAAATTTAGGCTGTACAGAATGTTGTATTTCGGTGTAAACGCAGAAATATGCAATTTGTGCAAGAGCCAAACTTTACAAAACGTTTAAATCATTTATTCCTCTACCTCTTCAATTCTTATATTTTCAATTTATTTAAAGGGGATATCTATACCTACCCCAGTTATAAAAAATAATAACATGGCTTCTGCAAGATCCAGCTCATATCCTAACTATATAATCACACTAATATTATAAAGGCGAAACTTTGTGAGTGTGTGTTTGTTACTTCTTCACGCGCGCTGATTCGGCTGGACCAATGTTGATAAAATTTTGTATGGAAGTAGCTGACACCCTGGATTAACAGCTATCTATCTATATATAATAACAACTAGGATAATTAAGGCTACTTTTTATCCCGATAATCCTATGGGATCGAGACTTACGCGGGTGAAACCCTGGGGTTTAAATATTATAAATGCGAAAGTTAGTTTGTTTGTTTGTTACGCTTTCACGCTAAAACGGCTAAACGGATTTGGATGAAATTTGGCACATGGGTAGACAATGGCCTGGAGAAGGAGATAGGCTGTTCATACCGGATCGCAGACGAAGTCACGAACAACAACTAGTGAGATAGACAGAACAATGTAATATGAGAGTATTCCATAAAATAGTGTATTCAAATGTTGCCCGCTTGATGTTGTTTACCTCTGAGGTACAGGTTTCAATAGCTGATAATATTGTACAGTAAAGTAACAAGAGAAAGCCCCTTCCGGAGGTGATCAAACGCGTGTTATCACACTTTACGCTAAAGTTCACTAACAACCGGACAGTTAGCTTGTCTCAACATCATTGTCGAGCCAACCTACTGACTTAATGCTTATGTTATCTTAGTTAGTTATTTTAATTAACTTAACACGTTGATTATTTTAAAATAACTACTTTTCTATTCTTTTTCTTTTTAACTTTGTTTTTTTTTTGTATTAACCAATAATAAATAAATACCAGTTTAACTCAGGTATACTTAATAACTTTTTCTATTTATTAAAGTTTGAATAAGTACTTGTGATTTAAAAAAGATCAAAATTGGGAGTTTTTCCAGCTGTTCTCTTTCTAATTCGACAGCCACAAAAGTTGATAACTTTTGCTTACTTAATAACAAAATAAGTAAATTTACCAACACAAAGATTTGAAATTGTTTTTATTCAAGTAAAAATAAACAAGTCGTTTGCAGTAATTTATTTATCCAACCAACTAAAATAACAACTATAAGCATACCACAACTATAATAGACTACGAGTAATAACTAATATAAATATAAAATGCCTATTCCGCTATTAAAACATACAAATCGCATTCAATAATTAAGGAATTGATAACTTAAGCTTAAATAAATTCCGTATCATTAGGGCGGGCGGGAAAATAGAACAAGGATTGCGGCGGGCGGCGCACGCGGTGTGTACGGGGTGGCGCGAGGGCGCGGGGGTGCGGGGTCGCGGCGCCGGGACGCGGGAGCGCGCGAGCCGCCCTCCCTAATCTCATTACCGCGCACACGGCCGCTCCGCTGACCTTAGCCAGCTACCCGACTTGGGAACCCGCATAGTAATTGTGCTCCGAACACCATTGTTTATATTACCCACGTCAATCCATACAACACAAGCCCAAGGACTCTCCCGTGAACAAACTAAATCTATTAAATAATACTCACCCTAACAATTTTCCTCCAATAGGCACCAATTTATTAAATAAATTTTCAGACACTGAATTCAGCAAAGAAACATTCACTGTATTGAAACGTCCCACGGCACATAACAACGTTCAAAACATCGTAACTTCTGTTGTGCGTGGGTAGTTGTGTGTTGGTTCGCGATATTCGGTATAAAATCCTTCGGACTGCAGCGATGCGGGGTCGGTGGAGCGCACACGGGCGCAGCGCGAGCGAGCGTCGCGACGTTGGCGGCGCAGAGCGGCGTGTGCGCGCGCGCACAGGCGGGGCCGACCGGTCGCAACCGGGCCGCGCTCTCACCACGCCGCGGCCGCCCTGCCACAATGTTCGCTATAATCGCACTTGACACCGTGCCGCGTTCGATCTACAAGAAAGTTTCACATTTCTATGTCACTATGCGAGGAAAGTCGCAGGAACATCAGTCCTACGCTCTTCTCCTAATCAAATCTGTCCCTTCGTGTCCATGGCTACGCGGTATCACCTCGACTGGAAAAGACATCGTCGAAGCCGACTTAACGTGATTCTAATTGAATTAGGTGATTCCACAACATTAAGAGATCGTCGTGAGTGTAACAGTAGGTATATTGAATAGGCTTCACTTATTGACATAATGGGCGGGTCGATCTTACACAACGGACGTAACAAAAAAACTTTTTCTTTGGTTCGATCAACATCACTCAGTTAGACTTTGACGAACTGAAAGACAGTGAAAGTAATTGCCAATTCTCTTTGCGAGATAACACGAGAGATAAGTTTGCAACCACTTTTCCTTCTTGTCATGCAGACAATCAACCGCTAATTCAATTATTCGGCGTTCTAAGTGCTAATTCCCGTGATGAAACAAAAACTATCATTTATCTGAATGGTGTGTGCACATGAAAGTAAACCAAAACAATATGATGATTTCGTAAATTGTAGATAAGTACAGCGTATATCTTCGCAACCAAAAAGTTCTCAAGTTTAGATGCCCGCCCACTGAGCAGTTGATAAAACCAGTATAACTGTGACTAGGCACTTACTTCATAATTTTATAATAACCATAATTATTTTTATATTCACCATTATCTTTATTAGTAAGTTCAATCAAGCATTTCTTTAGAACCGTTTGCTGTCTTACAATAAATAAAGAATTATACCAATCAGAAGCTTATAATCAAAACTAAGCACGAAGGCACAGGCCCTGCCCTTAAAAGGTTTTGCCCATTATTGTCAGACATCGTCAGCTCTCGGAGAAAACGTTGCCACTCGCACCGAACTCGAGTTAAAGTCCTTATCAGACCTTTACGGACCTTTACAATTTAGTAAGTACAACCAACTTTAACATGTTATAGTTGTCAAAAAATAATAGGCCCGTTTTGACATTTAACTTCAACGTCAAAACGGGCCTATTACTTTTGACAACTACAACTATTATATATAATATTTCACTGAACAAAAGAGAAAAGAAAACCTTCCTATCTCGTACAGCGTTAAACATTTTACTACTAAATAAAACATTTCCTCTTCTCTCTCTTAGTTTATACTTATTCTTACCAGGTACTTAAGTTCTTACTAACTGAATTAAACAGTTTTTCTTTTTCTACAAAATATTACGTAATTAATTCTTAATTAAACACAATATTGTCTCATCTTTACCAAGAAGCATACAATTTAAATAACCCTAAAAGCTTCCGAGCGTCGAAAAAGGCACGAGCCATAATGTTATGTACCTTTATATTCAAATGTTTTATGTCGTTTTTCTCTATGTTTTTACTGTTTGGTTAATAAATGTTAGATAATTATTAAGCTTTTTCTGGTAAAGTAAAGTAAATATACTTATTTATTTGGAAAAAACTATTTGGCGATACAGCAATTCATTATAATACAAATCGCGGATCAAAAGTAAATAAATTAGACAAGTTTACTCCAGTCTGGAAATGGATTGTTTTTTTTTTTAAATAACAACGGAGGTTTCTAAAGAATCATCAGACCTACTTCTTTACATCTCTGGCTAACGGACACCCCCTAATTAACTCCGACATGAAATGACAGATAACGACAGAATTAAATTTGATAGGTAGAAGTTTTCCAAAATCCAAGTGACTTATTTTCTTTTCCTTAAATGAGTGCCTTTTATGCACATAGATTTCAACTTTTCAAGACTATAATAATATATTTAGTTAGTAAACTAATCAGAGTCCAATGTTTATAGTCTTATCCGTTAGATAGGCAGCTAATTTCATCTTGCTGCCTAACGGCTGTCCTAAATTATTGCGGCTGTCTAACATATAATCGCACATACATATCCACCGGAGTGTTAATTACACTGTAGGCAAAATATAAATTATATAGCTATCTGTATAGCCAATATTACGGTGGCCCGGCCAATTACGTGCGTCGAAAATTTAGATACCCCCACCTTTAAAAGATTTAATTAAAAAACCAGTCAAGCGTGAACCAAACTTACGTGTTAAATGATCCGTATAATAATTCTCGCTAAGCTTTGAATGCTCGAATCGGTTTTATCCTAAAAGTTAGGAAGTTCAGATCAAATAGTTTTAGATGTTGCTATGAGGATTATGTGAAACAGATGGAAATCAGAGTAGGTAATTTAGATTTCAAAATCGTGCGCGTGGTTTTTAGGGTTCCGTACCCAAAGGGTAAAACGGGAACCCTATTACAAAGGTTCCACCGTCTGTCTGTCCATCTGTCTATCCGTCTGTCTGTCCGTCTGTCACCAGGCTGTATCTCATGAACCGTGATAGCTAGACAGTTGAAATTTTCACAGTTGATGTATTTCTGTTGCCGCTATAACAACAAATACTAAAACAGAATAAAATCAATATTTCAGGGGGCTCCCATACAACAAACGTGATTTTTTTGCTTGTTTGTACTCTATATTGATAACGGCAACAGGTAGACGCTTGAAATATTCACAGAATATGTAGACTTTAAAAATAAATAATTAAATTAAAATAAAACAAATATTTAAGGGGGGCTCCCATACAACAAACGTGTTTTTTTGTAATTTTTATAGATAACGGTACGGAACCCTTCGTGCGCGAGTCCGATTCGGACTTAGCCGGTTTTTTTTATTACAACAATTTATTTTTAAAAGAGTATTGATACTATTCGTTGTCTTGATTATTAGATACATATTTAATCTTTCATCAACAGAAGAATGAGAAAACGCATTCAAAGTACTCGAACCTCAACTCAAAAGTTTCATCATGTAGAATATTCCGCAGTCGTTAAACAACACTCCTATCTGAGGTACAAGCACGGCGACGGCATTTTTCTCATTTGAGGTTAATGAAAATCGCGCCGACTTCTTCCATAGCAGGCGTGAGACGCTCACCCAATTACACCCGGTAAGGCTCACACCGACGTACTCTCTACACGTGTGAGCTGGTACCTACGTTCTTTGAGAACCACTAACTTAATTGTAATGAACATACCTGACTATGCTCTTAACTGAACTTTATCCGCAGTTCGCCTTTCTGAATCCTATAATTCTACTAAATTGTGCGAAATTCTTTTACACTTTTTGACGATATTAGTTCAACTTTAAAACGGATGCAGAAAAATGCTGTAACTTTTAGGGCACCGACTACGTTTTAAGTACTACGACCTAGAAATTAAAAAAATGTAGTATGTGTTTTATCTCCGTTCGCCGAAGTTGTAAAAGTCAAACGAGGAAAGCTGGTTTCCTTGCACGTAGCGACAGGCCAGCAATCATCATTACTTGCGACCCCATAACTAACATATTATCGGTGTACATGGCTCATAGGGTACCCAACATAACGTGTGGTTAAACATACCTCATATTTGTTCCGCTTTGTCTGCTTACCCCTTCAGAGAAAAATCAATAATTAAGTCACATACTAAGACATACATACAGCTACAAATCATAACTACGAATGTTTTCCCGTCACATAATGGAAGGCTCTCAAAATGAAAGACTTCTTGTGCTAAAAAACCATATGTCACCGTCAGACACATAACATTCCACAATTTGTCACGAGTTTCATATCCGGAACTCAGCGCTCCGAAGGCAAACATCCCAGTCACTTACCGTCGCTTCGATAAATCTGTCCTTAAGATATTCTCTTGGCACGTTTAAATTCTCATATTGTAGGAAATATTTAAAGACAATCTTTCAAAATATTACGTTCGTGATGGTTCTACGTGGTTTCCGCGTAAAAGTGCACCGTGCACTTACAAAACTTTCGGTCGACCTAAAGACGTAGAAACGTCACGTAATAAATATCTGCGGTAACACCCCTTCCTCCATGTGCGGCTGTATCTATTCGCTGTATATTACATTTGCGAGACTCCTAACATAGCACATAGCTGAATACGGCTACAGTTTTGATATTAGAAAACTGTCACCGGCTACTTTCAGATCACGTTCAGCACAAGCTTTTAAGTGCCAATTTCCCCAATGAAACTGAACGCGATCAGCACTTAAACCGCGTTTTTTCACGCTGTCAGTGTCATCATTTTCTTTGGAATAATGACACTGACAGCTCTTGAACTCGGTTTAGCTGTGCTGATCGCGGTTTAGGTGTGAAATTGGCCCTTAGTCGGTATTTTAAGTAGGTACCTTCCTTAATTTTCCCACTTTTATTGTTTTACTTTTGAAAATGACTTTTTTGCTCCGAGTTGCCAGAGAAAATTGGTATTCTTTTTCTGTTTGTTTACTGGCGTTCAATGATACAATTTGTTCCGGACAATATTTATCGGCGTTCGGGGGTTGGCAGGCCGTGGTCATTAATAAGTAATCAGTGCGACCAACCCGTCGCCCTCGCTCGCCCAATACAAACACATAAATATAATTTGGTACATTTCATAGTCCGTGCAATATTAACGGCACCCTTTCCGCATCCATAAATCAAATGAAGCAATCATGAAAATGAAATACAATTTTTCATCGACATGTTTCACAACATGAAAGTATTTCCACGAACCACCGCTGTGCGATTATTTTACAATTGTTCTTTACATCGCTTTAAATATTAATTACAGTGAACGCTTTGTTTGTTCACATTTATAATAACTGCAATTGGCTCGAATAAACCCGCGTTGTAAATAAATAACATACCTACCCTAACAAATTATTCCATGGACTGACACTCCCTGCAATTTAATTTATTCATTTGATACAGGCAGGTAATAGGTACTCACTAATCAATTTCTAACTTTTAAAAGCTTTTATTTTTAATTATACCTACCGAAATCCTCAGTTTCCCTTTCTAAGTCACATTGCCTGACTTCAAAAGTTGTAATGTCAACGACCCTACTTACTTAATATAGGTAGAGCAGTGATGCAGGTATAATAATCTATTATATGCCATATTATGTTGGTATGCACATACCAACATAATATGGCATATAATAAGTAGTATATATAAATATAGTCATACTATCTTCATTTCTGCAATTGTACAATTGCAGAAATAAAGATAGATATATATAGATATGGATAGTATGACTGTATTCTGCTCTTAAATTAAAGTATCGGCCAATATTTAGTCATCTTAGTGTCACTGACTGTGTCTTTCAAAACTTAAATTCGCGACTCTATAAAAAATACCGTATAATATGGTCGGTTTCGCTATGAAGTAATCTGCGGGAATGCACTAATGGTCGGTTGCAGGCCGAACGCGGCGTGTAATGTGCAATTTGCAGGCAGCCATCGAGCGGTCACGCGACGCCACACCGCCACGCCACACCAACGCAACACAAATTAAATTTACGATCCACACATAAAACAACGATAGCAATTTTATATCGACTTAAAAAAAACAGTAAACTTAGATAGTTTTCAAATACACTGTTACCAGTTTTTATGAGTAACGGTACCTATTAGCCACATAAATAGATACTTACGTTTCGATAAATATTTTAGCATCGCACGCGGTTTCGTTCCAAATAAATGGCACGTGAAAATTACAAATTAGTTGTCAGAATAAGAAGTAAAAATTGCGAGCAATAAGTGACCTTATAAACTTTCAGACATTGATAAATCAATGCTTACACAAGTCACAATAAATTAACTAGAGAAACTCCGCAGACGTGATGGATATCGATATCTAAACACGATAAAATAAAAATACAAAAGATTTCTTTTTAATAAATAACTAGTTTTAAAGTGTTTATTTCTAAAATACTTACATCATTGAAAATCTAACAGATTTAAAATAATAATAATAATATGTACAAGTATATAAAAAAGGAGGGGAAATAATCATTGGGCATCAAAAAATTAAATTAAAAGATTTAATAAAAAAAATTGGGTTAACGACCGGCTTTAGTGATGTTACTTGAAGTATGAAATTGAGAAAATCTGTTTTTTTTTGTTTAATCGTGTTTAGACATCAACATACATCACGTATGTAAAGCTTACGAAAAAAAAAGCAATCCTTGAAGTGACTACACTACATGCGGTACATGGCCCCAAAAAAAAACTAATCAAATTAATTAATTTTTGTTTTATCATGGCAATAGGCTTGCCCCCTATTACATGGTACTTAAAACTAACCGGCAAAACGTGGGTATACCATAGGTGCACCTCTGCCTAACCCTTCGGGGATTACAGGCGCGATGTTATGTATGTATGTATGTTTTATCATGTTTAGATATCGATATCCATCACGTGTGCGAAATCTCGCTAGCGAAATTAATTTGACCCTGTATACCCATTCGGAAAAGAACAAAGGACCCAATTCTATTTAGTGCCAATTTCACCAATGAAACTGAATGCGATCAGCACCTAAACCACGTTTAAGAGCTGTCAGTGTCATTATTTTCTTTGGAATAATGACACTGACAGCTCTTGAACTCGGCTTTGCTGACATGTGCTGATCGCGTTCAGTTTCATTGATGAAATTCGCCCTTAAAACAAGGTTAGTTTGGATCATAGGCGCATGACAATACTTTTTTATTTATTTCCTTTAAGGTAGCTTCACAGCTGACAGTAAGTATAAAATTTTTATTATTCGAAACATTACGCCAATTGCGAAGAATGCAAAAAATAAGAAATACAGAGAGTGACATGATTATTAATGTTTAAAGTGTGTGTGTGCGTGTATCTGTGTGGTGTAGGTGCTGGAAATATGTGTGATGATGTGTGTATGTCTATGTAAGTGTTACTAAAAGCCACTACTAAGTTAGCTGAAGTTCCGGGGTTTGACGGAGGATTTGGATAATCTCTTTTTTTAATCTGTTTCGTGTGGTATTGAAGGGGTCCAATGTTCGGAATTTATCATTATATAATGCAGGTAGACGCAAGAATGGTGACATCTTGAGGTAATTAGTGGAGGCCGATGGTATTGATAATAAAGTGGTATGTCTGGTACATCTGAGTGCGACGTTAAAGTTTATTCTGCCGACTACTACTAAACAATAGTTTTATCTTCTCTGGAAGTCTCTCACCAATATACATAATATTATACGTACATACAAAATTTTAAGCGTTTCCAGTAAGGAGCTATGAATTTCAAATAAAACGACCATTTCGCGGAAAATCCAAAAAGAGCAATCAATTAATGAGCTTTTGACTATGTCACAGGACTAAGAACCCATACAAGAATACCGCAGATAAAATGACTTTAGTGACACACTGATAAATTACCAAAATCATATAGGGCATCACCAATAAATCGGTTTAAACAGTGCTATTCAAATGGCTTATAGAAAAATCATTCTATTCTGTGAATGAGTACCTAAACTTTAAATATTTACACTGACATTTAACTATTATAATTTGACAAATGTTTGACATTTCTATTGTTAATTTATTATCTATGTTCCAATTTTATTATCATTGATTTAATTATATTTGTATCAATTATTATGTAATCAATTATTTTGCATGCTAGTTTTAGCGAATTGTTTTAGAAACTTAATAAAAACCCGACCATCTGTAATGTACTACAATTCTTGCAAATAAACATTTCATTTCATGATTTGCAGTTTCTGTGTCTAGAAGTAGCTACGATATCCACACATTCGACACACCTCGAAATGCTTCCAGTGTAAGTCCATTCTCTTCACAGGAATTGATTAGCACCTTGAGGCCTGAGGGCTCAAAAGCCATAGCTTACCCACTAAGCGTGATTAAAGGTTTCTTACCCGAAGCCATATTATAGGTTGGTAATCAATACAACACAACAACAACTTTCAACAACAACACCACCATTCAACAACATGTTCTCGTAAGTTTTATGGTTGGTGTACATACCTACCATACATAAGTACACCTTAAAAGTTACGAGTGCACAGGCGCAAGTGTATGGCGCTGGTTCGCCTGCATTAGGCACTCATCGCCACCCACATAGGCTTCCACATGTGAGCTTTGTGCCAACATCACTGTACTGACTTCGATACTTTAAAAACCTACAACAGCTTCATTTCTTTACGTTGCATATACTTATTGTACAATTAAAATACACGAATAGAATTATATGTTGTATGAGTCACAATTTTTAACCGATTTCAAAAAGGAGGAGGTTCTCAATTCGGCAGTACCTACCTATGTTTTTTTTTTGTATGTTTGTTACGCGATTGCTCCGTCAATTGTAGACCTATTATAAAATTATTTTTTTGTTTGAAAGGGTATGCTCCCGAGGTGGTCCCATTGTCACCAAGTCAGAATCTGATGAGGGGATCCCATGGAAATCGAGGGCAATCCTCAAATTTTATAGGCACACCTATATAGATTTCAGTATTATTTATAGTAAGTAACTCATACATTTGCAATCGGAAAGCACCATTTGGTGAAGTGGAACTGATGATGAAGACCACAGATGGCCACCGGAACTACTTAATAATAAGTATTTCACTATTGCGATTCGATTAGACACTTTAATATGGTTGCAATGCAATTTATACTCTACACAATGCATATGGTGAAGTCACCGTCAGTTCCAGTTCTCTTGGTTCTTACCAGGAGAACTCCTCAACTATTGACGCCTTTGCATCGGGAAAAGCAATATTTTGTAAACGGTGATGAGTAATAGTTGACATTAGGCTATTGTAACTTAAATACATTGAAATATGACGCATTAAAAAGATTAAAATAAAAAACTTTTTACAAAAAAAAACAACAGAGTTCCAAAAAAAAACACCACAAAGTGAAAAATAACCTTAATTTCGGAAGTCGGTGGCACAAAACTTAAATAGATCCAAAGACACCGACTTCCAAAATTAAACTTATTTTTCACTTTTAAGTGTTTTTTTTTGGAAGTCAGTTGTTTTTTTTGTAAATTTTTTTTGGGTGCTTACGAATATGCATGTTTGATCCATAAGGAATTAATTCCTCACTATAAAAAAATCACACAAAAAGTTCTAGCATCTTTCTTCGCGAAATTGACATTGTAGTGTCAAGAAAGATTTAGAGTTTCCCCAAAGTCAAAGTCAAAAGTTATTATGTACAGTACATAATAACTTTTGACTTTGACTTTGGGGAAACTCTAAATCTTTATGACGAGCATACCCTTTCAAACAAAAAAATAATTTTATAATAGGTCTACAATTGACGGAGCAATCGCGTAACAAACATACAAAAAAAAAACATAGGTAGGTACTGCCGAATTGAGAACCTCCTCCTTTTTGAAATCGGTTAAAAATTGTGACTCATACAACATATAATTCTATTCGTGTATTTTAATTGTACAATAAGTATATGCAACGTAAAGAAATGAAGCTGTTGTAGGTTTTTAAAGTATCGAAGTCAGTACAGTGATGTTGGCACAAAGCTCACATGTGGAAGCCTATGTGGGTGGCGATGAGTGCCTAATGCAGGCGAACCAGCGCCATACACTTGCGCCTGTGCACTCGTAACTTTTAACCTTTACTTTTGACATTTCACTCAGGGAGTCAGGTATATGACGTTCATTATTTCGCCTAGTTTCTAGCAAATGAACTGCTTTTGTTCTTACTGCGCCATTCAACGGTACGAACCTACTCCTTGGTCGCTTTCTCCGAGTTTCTCAAACTTCCTAGTTCTCAACACATTTGCCATTTTGCCATTTACAAAACATATCCAACGCCTAATAAAGACTTGGTACTGGATCGTGAACTCCAACTATAGCATTGTTCCCGTCCTTACTTTGTTGTTGATAATTAATTGCCTGCACTACGGTACTAATTATCTCAAGGTACTAATTTATTCAAGGAGTGAATTAATGAGCCAATCAATTATTTTATCTTGTTTGGAAAATTATAATCATTGGCGTTTACGTAATTTAAGAGCCTTCGTTCACGATGTTTTGAGAATATTAGTTTGAGTGAAGGGTAGGAATAAGTGTAGCGTGTTATAGGAGTTTTTGAATATCTGTAAAGTGTTATGTGTCGCTGAGCGGTGAGCGGTGAGCGCAGCCGCGTTGGAGCGTAAAGTGGTTGCGGTAATGAGCAAACACCCTTCATTATCAGGTTGTGCGACATTAGGCGCAGGCATGCTCGCAGTCGCTCTCTCGCCGACACGCGAGCCTCATTGTGTTCTGTCTACTTACTACATAAATTATCACTTACATTCATGTACATACATACACATTTACTTTATTTTTCAGTCACTGAAATAATATCGAAAATTCAAGAACCAAGTTTAAAATATTAATTTTGTTGTACTGGTTACTTCGGTAGCTACACAACTGTATTTTTTTTTTGTTATAGCTTTTTCTTTTTTATTTACATCTATCAGACTAAGTAACTTCTACTCCAACTATTTATTTATAAAGGCCTTACTATAATAACTGTGATTCAAGAGATCATTGCCGAGATTCTCAGGCGATGACAGAATTAGCGAGCAAAACTCCGAAAGTCACCCCCTATAAACATTTTGATAAACAATCCTCTCACGCTAGTATACAGATTACGACTTTGCAAACTGAAATAATAAAATAGGGTTTAATGGTCCTCGGTTATCAAGATTACCTTTTCAACATTACTTTATTCGACCCCGTGAAAAAAAGTGTGTCAGCTAATATTTTTAAATTAATGTTCGAATTGGAAGTGCCATAGTCACGGGATGAATTCAGCATGGTAAGGGGACCGTGTGGGGTGTGCGGGGGTGCAGGGAGGCTGGAGCAGGGAAGAGAGCGGCCTCATTGATCGCACGCGGCCCGCACCCGAGCCGCGCCGCATCCCCGCACTGTCGCCGACCCACACAACACTCGCCTCGTATAACACTCAAATTCGGGAAATCATGCAAGGACAATGACTAAACATAGGCATACATACAGCAATAACAAGATTCGAATCCCCTTCGGACAAAGTTTAATAAGCGTTTGTTTCTATTACGCAGTCTCAGGTGCATACAACATCTATAAATAAGCAATTACGAAAAATACTTCGAACGTAAAAAAGTAGGCATACCATTAGGTATTTACTACGTATAACTAGTACCTACTCCTATAACTTTGAATATAAAGAACAGTTGGAAAAAGATTATCTAATCATACATGTAGAGACGGTTTGGATAGACAAATAATTGTGAGTGGCAATAAGCATCAATGAGGGGTGTGTGATGTAGCGGTGCGGAGGAGCGGCTGTTTGGTGCGCGGTGTGCGTGGTGTGCGTGGTGCGCGTGGTGGCGCGGAGCGAGGACCTCGTGCAGGCCGCGCGACAAGGTCGGCAGCGCGCAGCGGCGCGGCGGCGGCTGGCGGTGAATGGGCGGCGACGCGCGGCTGCGCGGCCGGCGCTCCGTCAGTCCGCACACCGGCGGCTCCGCTGCCCCACGGTCGGCCGCACTCCGCTGAACAACAATGCTCAAAAACACGCCGTGACTGAACACACACAACCCCTCGGCGCAGCAGGCGATGTTTGAAGATCGGCCGGAACGCGTGGCCGTCGGCGAGCGGTCGTGAACAAGTTGCATACATATGAAAACCATAAAAAGATTGAATTTTAAGCCGATCGTGTTCGATAGATCCTAATAGAGAAGCGAGAGTGCGGCGTTTGGGAGGCGGGGGTCGGGTCGCGCGCTCGGGGAGGGATGGCGCGGCGCGGGGCGGCGGCGGCGAGAGCGCGCGGCGCGGCGGCGTCGCGGCGCTGACATGGGCGGGCGGGCGCGCCGCTCGCTGTTGGCGGCGCCCGCGGGCCTGCTGCTGCTGCTGTGCCTGCTCTGGCCGAGGGGTAAGCCACCAGCCACCACTACATCCTCACCGTCCCGATTCATCTCGCTATACCGTCCGTTTACCTCACAACAGACGTTTCTGTCATGAATCTCGCCAAATTACGTTTACATCATTACCAAATGAAGTAAGTGAAGTCAATAATTTAGATAGGTTTTATTCATCTTTACCGTGAGATTAAAGTGATTGGAAGGAAAATGGCAGCCATGTCTGAAGTAAATGTTACCTATGAAATCGAAATCTTTTAACAGAGCACATGGCAAGATTAATTATAATAAATAAACATTTAGTACTTACACAAAAATGTTTACTTCATATCGTTCTGAAAATAATATTAAGTCATCTCTGCTTAATTCAAGTGACAACATTGTCCTCAAAGGCAAAGATTTGAGATTTGATCGCTAGCTCTTGAATAATCTCAAGTGTAACATAAAAAGCTCACTTCAGAAGACACTACTCTTCAAAGTGTTTGATCATTTTATATTGAATATAATCTATATCATTTGAAAATACATGAGGTACCTACAAAATAAGATAAGATCACTTCTCAACTTTTTTTTAATCAATTCACAAATGAAACATGTAACAAATCGTTTATTTTTTACCATTAGAATATATCTAAAACATTTGTAGTGCATTTCTAGATTCCTCGGAACATAATAGTCATCATTTCAATGCGTAACTGTGGCGAATCGCGCATCCAATATGTGTAGTGTAATGAACAATTACTTGATAAAAGGCTATAAATAAAATAATGTTTAGAGATATATCATACAACAAATAATAAGTATTACTTACACGTGGAACAAAAAAATTATTGAGATAAATTGCCCAGCAAAATGGCAAAACTTAGAACTACTTACGAAACCGATTTGCTCTGTGGCCACACTGGCCACCAAACAGTACGAAATAGCAGCATCGATAATGTTCACAAAAGATGAGACCAACTAATAAATTGCAAGTAATTGCTATTCTTAAAACCATTTTCCATCTATAATGTACCTTTACCTGGTCTCGTTACTGATAATGGACAATTTACAAATGGATACCTCCATAGTTGATGCCTCTACTGTTTGTTTAATTGTTTTACACTTAAAACAATTAAACAAACAGTAGAGGCATCTTTTAAAATTACTGCAACTATAATGGTGATTAATATTATGATGAAATACATCGTGAGAGTTTAATTTATTGATTTTAGTACGTGCTTCTTTGAACCGGGGCGACCCTTGAGAGCAAATCAATAATAAAATCCCATAGGCTATTAAATTTTGATTGTTTATTTCCTTTGAATTGATAACTTAACAATAACAATATATTGCCAAATGACAATAGAGAAGTAAAGAAAACAACTATATTATTAATAAATTGAAACAATTTCTGGAATCCAAGTCATACTCAGTAAATGAGTTTTTAATGACAAAACGATTTCAAAATAAAATTATTCTCTCTCTCATACACCAAACATTATGAAATATATATGATATAATATAAAATATAGAAAATCAAATATAAATATGAATACATAAATAATAACATAATTTAAAAACCGGCCAAGTGCATGTCGGACCACGCACAATGAAGGGTTCCGTAGTTGGGATGAATTTATCCCAAAAACAAACTTAACATTGTAGTTGAAAAACATGCTCTCCCATACATCGATATACGTTACGGTCAATTCTCCAACTGCAAATTTAAGTTGGTCGACTATTACTCGTTTACTTGTGAAGCCTACTTAGCTGTGATAGTTTTCCTTTTAATTTCGTTATATATACTATTGCCATGAATATTTTCACATATCCAAAACCAACCATTTAGCCGGCAGGGGGGAGGGACACTTGACTCTAACAAAAAATAGCACTTTAAAGCAAACCCTCAATATTTTTGAACGGCCTATCCAACGATACCCCACACTATGAAATAGACGAGAAAAAAAAATATCATCCCCATTTCACGTGTAAGGGAGGTACCCTAAAAAAAATGTTTTTCATAATTTTATTTACCATTTTTTCGGCATGATTAATATGTATACCCGTGCCAAAATACAGCTTTCTAGGACTGAGCGTCTCTGAGCTAAGCTGGGGACAGACGGACGGACGGACAGACAGACAGACAGACAGACAGACGGACATGGCGAAACTATAAGGGTTCCTTGTTTACTACGGAACCCTAAAAACAATGAAAATACTTCTAAGAATTTCATAATAAGTACCAACATTATTCTAATGCAATATATAAAATAACTAATATACTATACCTATTTAAACAAACCTAATAATATATATAAACACATCTAATAATTTATAATAATATTGAATTGCTTGAATTGCTACTTAGCCCTCTTCCTCTCTCCTAATTTTTCTGTGCCCGACAGGGTCCATATTGATCTTTTACTTTGTTATAACATCTATGTAATACATAAGGAATGCAATAAAGAATTAAGTATTGAGTAACTTATTTCAATTTGACAGTTGCTTGCTTATTATGCGGATGATAATCCTCTCTACGACCTGTTCAGAAAAAAAACTTTAGCTTTGTAAATTATTATAATTTGAAAGTATAAAATTCCAATATCCAAAAACTGACGAGCTTACACACTCACTTAATAGTATAATTATATTTTTGCCGCGTGATTGACGCATGCCATATCCTGTGGGAATTGTTATTTAATGGAAACTTTTTTTTAGCTTTAAGCATACTTAGAACATACTTAGGATAGACAGACAGCGGGAAGCGACTTTGTTTTATACTATGTAGTAATAGTATCAATGTTTTTTGTTTATATAAGCACTTTGAATTGTGTATTTATATTGGAATCTTTTAACAAACTACATTGTTTATAAAGATTTTGACTATTCCTTGCGGTCGCGATGGCTCCATGGTCACAAAAGACTCATTTTATTACAATTCTTAACCAATCCCGTGCATTCTCGTAAAATAGACGTAATACAAAATGTAAATAAGTGGCGGTATGCCACATAAATCTTCCTTGTTTATCTATACTTGTCTTCACGAGGTAAATCCGCCAGAAGGAACCCGCGGACTTTCAGTAGTTTTAGGGAACTTCAATGCATTTATGGATTGCGTCCTGAGATTTTTGAGTTTAAAAGATTACACATAAGTACATACATAATATCACGCCTGTAATCCTCGAAGGGTTGGGCAGAGGTGTACCTATAGTACAACTACATTTCACCAGTTATGTTTAAGTCCCATGTAATAGGGGGCGAGCCTATTGCCATCAACCGGGCACAAATCCAGACTCCGGGCTGCTACTGAGAAATTCGTAATGGAAAATCCCACTTTGCTCGACCTGGGAGAAAAGATAAAAAAAAAGAAAATATTATTTGCTAAAATAATCAGTTTATTGGTAATAAATAAATCATTTATTTCAGAGAAAGTTATCATTTGGTTAGTATACTACACACAATGGTCGGGCTGTTAGCCTAAAGAAAAAAGCACCTGCGGTTAATGAAAATCATGAAAGTCTTTTATAATTTTACGCTACTTTTCCATTTAAAATAAAACGTTATCAGAAAAGAAGATGACTTATGAGCCTTTTTTTCAAAAATACTTAAAACTTTTAATGCTTTGACTATGAAACATCTTCAAAATTCGAATTTTCCCTTATTTTCAAATCAACGAGTAAAAAATCCCCTGTAATGTTGAATCACGGTCGATCCTTTAGTACGTGAGGGTTTTCAATCGTACGTGAGGGACTCAAACATGCCGAGTGCCTTTTTAAATCTTAATATTGCGCCATTTGCATACTGCTGCGGATAGATATCGATAGATATAGGTATTACTATTAACTATCTTTATATTTGGAGCCAAATAAAGATCTATGTTTTTTTTTGCTCTTGCGTATTGTTAGTAAAACGGGGTGAATAGAAATGCAGGGGTGAATCGAGACGCAACTTTAAAATGCATTTTAACCTTGCAATAATATAGTTTGTTGCCAACAAGGACACTTAATCGTTAATTATAGTACAGGTAACACATTATAGTCCTTTTTGTCAACAAAATATATTGTTTCAACGTTAAAATCCATTTTAAAGTTGCGTCTCGATTCACCCCTGCATTTTTATACACCCCGTTTTACCCGTAAGTAATTCGAGGATGTTGTGTTTGCGCAGGGGCACGCTGCGGGTTGCACGAGAAGCGGCTACTGCACCACCTACTGGACCACTACAACGTGCTCGAGAGGCCCGTCGTCAACGAGAGCGACCCGCTGCAGCTCTCCTTCGGCCTCACGCTCATGCAGATCATCGACGTGGTCAGCATCCACCTTTATAAACAAACTAGCTTTTGCCCACGGCTTTGCCCGCGTGGAGGTCGAGACATTAATAAGACCTATAAACCTGTAGTACATTATTTTGTTCTATCATTAATAGTTTTCGCAGCGCACGTCAAAAACAATTTTTGGCTTTCTACGTTGGGTTACAATATTGCAATTTTCTTACAGATCCCAATTTTTTTTTAAAATAAATTAGAGCCTATGTTATTCCTTAATAATGTAGCTATCTATTGGTGAAAGATTTTTTTAAATCGGTTCCGTAGTTTCGGAGCCTATTCGTTACAAACAAAAAAATCTTTCCTTTTTATAATATTAGTGTAGACAAACCAACCAACTACTACATACTTCTAGTACAAGATTAATAGTGTTCTCATGATTATCCAAATGTACCGTTCAATAAATAAACTACCATGATGCGAGCCGCTTCGACAACGATTAAGCCAACTCACCAATCAAGTCTTCTAAATATGTCCTCAAGTTTTAAGTGCACACCAACACACAACTGCATTTGTGTGCGTTCAACACTTAAACGTTATTGATAGTTTTTGTCTAAACGACGTCCTGAAACCAGTTCGAATACACGTTTTTCTATAATCCTTGTTGACCGACTCTCACAGTATAATAATGATTAATTTAGGTTCAAACTATGAAGAAACGGGACAGAGTAGTAGTCATAAAATACAATTTAATGTTCGCAGGACGAGAAGAACCAGCTTTTAATAACAAACATCTGGCTAAAACTAGTGAGTATACGTTTTTATGTGTTCATGCGTGTAGCGAAACAAGAAAGTAATTAATGATTTTTGCATAGCAATGAGATTTAATAATTGTGTTACTGTGTATGCATTACATGTCTATTTGTTACGTAAATGTACGGTTCTTACATTTTTTATTCAGGAGTGGAATGATATGAACTTGAGGTGGAACACTTCGGATTTTGGCGGAGTCAAAGATTTACGAGTACCACCACACAGACTATGGAAACCAGACGTCCTTATGTACAACAGGTACGTAAACACATAGGTATATCTGTAAACACAATCGCCCACTCCTAATGAACCTTCCAAGAAACATTAGAACCTAAGACGAAACCGAAATTAGGGGCAATATCAATCAAGAACAATTAAGTCCGAAAATGGACTGCTGTGTTGCATAACTTTGAATGCCTTGAACCGTAGAATAATAACAAACTGACTGAACATATCCACTGCAGTGAAGTCTACCTATCACTGTAAAATATTCGAATCTGATTTTAAACCTATTCTTTCGGTACATATGTGTTTTAATAGGATTCTTTTAAACGAATGATTACATATCTTCAACCATCGACATCCGTTTCCTTGCTTTCAAACAAGCGTGCTAGGAATTCATTAATTTCGCGTAAGAATAAAACTCAAGTAATTGTTGTTTATGTCGATATAACCCAAAAGATATATTAGAGATTGGAAAGCGCCAATAAATTTAATTATTTCCAGCCACTGATGAAAAATAAAGATTAATATTATGTTTATAACTCACAACTTTTTTAAGGAACGATCAATATGTTTTTTATCGTTTTCAATCATGAAACTATAAAGGTACTGTTAATTTAATTGCATATCCATCAAAGTCGAATCGAGAGTGCAAAATTAAATAGTTTTCCGAGATAATTGGTGTTTTATTCATTTATACCAATGACCCGGTTCTATGGCTAAGTGAAACTATTGATTTGTTTTATTTCAACCAGTTAAAACACAAAATACATAGTTAGGTAAACAAATTATTTCGTTCACAAGTCACTACTTATTTTAGTTTCCAAATAAATGCACAAAGGTCCAGCAGGCTATTAGCCTCCCACATAGTCCGCCACAACGAGCCGTCATGGCCAGGCATAGTCATAATTAGGGACCACGCTTCTCTGGAAAATTAATGGCCGAAGTTTGACGTTATTATTACATACATGCCCCTTCTCTTGTTATAAATTATTAACCTAATTTACTTGCAACCTAGACTTACAGACTAAAACAGACAATAAAAACTCCATTAAAGACTTATCAGTTATAATACTTATAGCTATAGACTCGTAGCATCGAGACTCATTTTCATTAGTTTTATCACACTAATCACACTTCTTATAAAGGCGAAAGTTTGTGAGTGTGTGTGTGTGTGCGTGTGTGTGTTGTGTATGTTTGTTACTTCTTCACGCTCAAACGGCTGGACCAATTTTGATAAAATTTTGTATGGAGGTAGCTGACACCCTGCATTAAGACATAGGCTACTTTTTATCCCGATAATTCTACGGGGTCAAGACTTACGCGGGTGAAAACGCGGGGCGCAGCTAGTTTTATAAATAAAGCTTTACACAACACGTATTTTGTCTCAGTCTCTGTCGTGATATCCATAGTACAGCCTTTTAAGGACCGAAAGTGCTGTCGTCGACTTAAGCCCCAGACGTAATTTTAGACTTGGACTTATACACTTTGTAGGCAGCACTTTCCGAAACTTGTGAAACATCGGTAATTGTTTTCTGTTTCTCGTCTCATTTTGTAGGGTCTCAAAATGGATCGCTACTTGCGAAACGTAAATGATTTACAGGTTCTTGAAGTCTGTCATTTTGTCCACAGCGATAGGCTTTTAGGCTACAAAACACCAAGCGCCACGATTGGATTGTTAGGATTTGGCTCGGCATTTAACGACTAAGCCTCTTAGATTGATCGTAGAACGCTGCGTGTTACGAATGCTACGGTTATAGAACGCCATGTGCTACGAATACTACGATTGTAGAACGCCGCGTGCTACGAATGCTACGATCGTGGAACACCACGTGCTACGAATGCTACAATCGTAGACCGTAGTACGATACGCGCTACGAATGCCTCCACCTTAGTATGCTATGCGCTAGGGATGCTACGACCGTAGAACGCTACGTACTACTTATAGAACGTCGCGTGCTAAACATAACTAACGTTTACATGCGTGCTTCGATTACAGCAAACGTGCTGCAATCGAAGCATGCAGTTCTACGTATCGTCCTACGAGCCAAAACATTTTTTGTTCATCTTGCCATTCACATGCATTGTCAAAATAAGTTTTTTTTTTGTGCAGCGCGGACGAAGGATTCGATAGCACATATCCGACGAACGTAGTGGTGCGCAACAACGGCTCGTGTCTGTACGTGCCGCCCGGCATCTTCAAGAGCACCTGCAAGATCGACATCACCTGGTTTCCTTTCGACGACCAACGTTGCGAGATGAAGTTTGGCAGCTGGACTTATGATGGTTATCAGGTTCGCCATTTAAAAACTACCAACATTTATAGTACGTAATATTTTCTGAATAATTTTTCAGTTTAATTTTGTTTTCTCTTTACAGTTGGATCTACAACTACAAGATGAAGGAGGTGGAGATATAAGCAGTTTTGTCACGAATGGCGAATGGGAGCTAATAGGTTAAATATCTTCAAATCTTTTATTTTTGCATTTGCACTATCTAATCAGTTCTATCTATCTTATCTTTATCTATGACAGCCTTATTGTATTTAGAATTGTACGTTACTTTACGATTCTATCTTAATGGAATCAGACCTGAAATTCGACTTCAACGGATTGGTCATTAACTCTTAAACTGAGGTGAATAACATTGAAATGTCTTCGATAGATTTATTTTAGCAGCTTTACAAAGAAAAACTTGTATTTAGTTGTACATATTTATTCTATAGATTTGCCACTTACGGGAACCTTTTGTGACTCCTTATTTAATTGAGGTCAAATATTTTACTATTCTATCATTTTTGTCGTATAGGGGTCCCCGGCAAGCGCAATGAGATCTACTACAACTGTTGTCCGGAGCCGTACATCGACATCACGTTCGCAGTGGTGATCCGGCGCAAGACGCTCTACTACTTCTTCAACCTAATCGTGCCCTGCGTGCTCATTGCCTCCATGGCACTGTTGGGGTTCACCTTGCCTCCAGATTCCGGAGAGAAGTTGTCGTTAGGTAAAAACTTTGAACAGACATGCCTGTTTTTATGAGGGATTTTGTGTCATTATCGTCAGTCTTCTGCTAGTGGACTGATGATATAAATGATGCTCTGCCTTCTCTGATTAGACACTACTAAAGTCGAACCTAATGCAAGTTATTTCGGCCTGTACGCAAAACGGTAGCTACTTATGACTTGTATCTATTGTTTAAACCGGACTGACTAACATCATTATGTTTTAAAAAACAACCCAAATAAGACAGTTGGCCACTGGGCAGCATCGTTATTCTGGCCTAAAACCATTTTCCCGACGTGGACTGGACTCTTCTTTTCTTGCGTAGTTTATATCTGATAAATGTATAATTATGTAAATAGAGGTGATCTAACGTTATATTGTATTACAATACCCAGGTGTAACGATATTACTGTCGCTGACGGTGTTCCTCAACATGGTGGCGGAGACGATGCCTGCGACGTCGGACGCCGTGCCGCTGCTCGGCACCTACTTCAACTGCATCATGTTCATGGTGGCTTCCTCCGTCGTCTCCACCATCCTCATCCTTAACTACCACCATAGGCACGCAGACACACACGAAATGAGTGATTGGGTTCGTATTTTTTTGTGGTGTTATGTACCTACTTCAATAAATATGCAAAGGAAAAAAAATACGCAGATATGTAACGTGGTGTATTATCCAGATTCGTTGCGTGTTCCTGTACTGGCTGCCGTGGGTGCTGCGCATGTCGCGGCCGGGCTCGGCGACAACGCCGCCGCCCGCGCGCGTGCCGCCGCCGCCTGACCTGGAGCTGCGCGAGCGCTCCTCTAAGTCGCTCCTCGCCAACGTGCTCGACATCGATGACGACTTCCGGCACCCACAAGCGCAGCAGCCGCAATGCTGCCGATACTACAGGTCCCTCGACGATCTACACGAACACTACTCGCCGTAAATAGCACGGTTACGATAATTCACCCCAGCCTCGAACGTTCCGCAGTACCCGACCCTAACAGCTAAATCACGAGTATTCAAACATTCAACATCAACATACTCTTTCACGGGCCATTACATAGTTTCACTTTCGATTGTACTTCTACTTCTGGGTCTGGTCTATAACATCTAATCGGCATAACTCCTGTAGTGCCCTCCGTTCCTCAGCTCCACCTGTAGAGTAGGGCGCAGATGAAGCTGCTATCTACAGAGCGTGATCGTTACAGGTCGGGTGAGGAAAACGGCGCGGGTCTGGCCGCACACAGTTGCTTCGGTGTCGACTACGAGCTCTCCCTCATACTGAAGGAGATCCGAGTCATCACAGATCAGGTAAGATAACCATACAGTAAGTGGTATATTCCATTCAATGGCAGATTGGTATACATTGCAGGTAGTTTAACATAATCAATATACTTTCCAGATGCGCAAGGACGACGAGGATGCGGACGTCTCGCGCGACTGGAAGTTCGCCGCCATGGTCGTGGACAGACTGTGCCTTATTATCTTTACCCTGTTCACAATCATCGCCACGCTAGCCGTGCTGCTGTCCGCGCCGCACATCATGGTGTCGTAGCGACCCGCCCGCTTGCGGATACGCATGCGAAAAGTTCTGTGATACCGCGAATATTTGTTAAGTTGTGATGAGCGAAGTGGCGCGGACGTTGACGCCGCGGCGCCGGAGTTGCCGCCGCCTGCCTCGCCGGCCGCGCCCCCCTGTAGACATAAGTTACCGCTGAACTGCCAACCCTGTACGTTACAAAAAACTGCCCATCCGACTAACGTCTTCTAATCCCTTGAAAACTTCAGCGATTGTGTACCTTTTCTTCCAAAAATACAATGATAAACGGTCGTCACGCTCAGTGGAATTAATTCCGTACTCTACACCCGATCGTTCCCGGCGTATGGCATGAGTTTCAATGAGCGGTTCCGTACCAGACGTTCCGTCCCCGGAACGGTCGCCCACAGCGATACAGTGGCAGTACGTGCTACACAGGCACAGCCGCCACGCGCCGCGGTGCACACCCACGCGCAGTCACCGCAGCATGTGGCCACCCACTAGACAAGACTGCGGCAGAAAATATTTGCACAAAAACGTCTTCCTTCTTACCGTTGAACGACCTGATTCGCATTTAAAAATTAAACTTTGTTAGAACTTCTTCGATTCTTGAAATCTATTGTACAGTTTAGAGTTTGGGCGGTGAAACAATGGCCCTTTGTTTCCTTCTTGTTCGATTCCATGAATCGTGGTTATAATCCCTAGTTTTATTTTCGGATATATTTGTGTCAGTAGCTAGTATAGAACTTTACAAACAATGTTGATTCAATTGGTACAGGTTGTGATATGCCTCGTTGTGAACGGGTCGATATTGTTATAAATGGTAATAAAATACCCATGGCTATAGCTTAATAAATCGTTCGTTAAAAGTTGTAGTTAAACAAATATTATTTTAATAAAGTCATATCTGGGTCTTTCGGAACGACTTTTACAAATAATAATTAAATTACATATTAATATCACGTTTGTACTTCTTTCCATACAGTTACAGTAATTAATGCTGAAAATAATATTAGCTTATAAAATTTTCTTCTTCGAAAATTCATTCAAAAGATATGACCATCGTTTCAGACATGTACATGTAATATATTATAACTCATTTTATAAGATATACAACATTTTATAAGTACAAGAAGTTGTAACATGAACCGGTTTTTCGTTACATAGAGGGTTTAACACAAAGGTGCCTATTTATTGACAGATGCGACGCACGATCAGTTGACAAGTACAGGTTCACTATATCCTGACATCTGACCAGTCCTGCCGCTCGTCTGCCACACTCCGAAACACTTCACGTTCAGTTTACTGCTCGGCATGATCGATTGTTACGTTTGTTGTTCTTACTCATTGACGTTCATTTATTTCGGAAACATTGTAAGCCTCGCAAAGGGAAAACGTAGTGTAAACAGTGAGAATGTGCGGGTACACCCGACAAGCGAATGTACCCTCGCAAAGCTCCTGTAATGTTTTCCTTTTCCGAGGTAGTGCTGTTAGTAATCTTAGACGGTCCGATGGAAGTTGCGGACCGGATGTGATTATAAGTCAATGTTTTTGGTCATCCGTTTATTTACTGTTATATCTTCTTACCATTCGCTAGAGGTTGTGTGACGACCCGGACGGTGGAGGCCGCAGACCCGCACACGCGGGCTTCATCTTTGTTTGGATGGAACTCTGTGCGGCATCCTTCCGTCGGCAATGGGACATCCCGTTGTCCCCAAAATTTGTTCAATTGATAGGGTTAACTCTGAATTGCACTTTGTTTATTAAATATAAACGAATGAAACAAACCCTTGTTTTATTTATTTTAGTACCTACATTTATTTAAAGCTTACCATAGCTTTATAGACCTCCAGCTTAATAATTTACCAATAGGTACTAAAAAACTGATTTTTCTAGCTATCATCAATAAGCTCACTTAAATTATCGTAGTCATAAATATTTTTTTATCAAAATAACAATAGTCCTGAGTCATAATATCAATTTGGCCTCTAATCTCGCTGGAGGTGTTCCCTTCGATCGAATTCCCGTGAGTTAGGTATGTAAATCATCCCTGACCTACATAATATTCCCGCGGAGGCGTTTGGAACGGAGCGGAGTCACGGAGCAATCGATGATATCCCACGGGATAACTGCACATGCGCACATCACTAGCTAATTTCCACAAAAGCCACCTACGCCATACCAACACAAGTAAAATAGAGCCTTCCTGAAACTTATGAAACATTTACCGTAGATGGGTAAGACTGAGAATTGGGAAAATACTATCCATTTGCAAAATAGACACTAAGTAAGTATGAAAACGAGTCAGTCCAGTTTCCAACATTTTCATGGCTAAACTACTGAACTAATTTTGATGATATTCAGCAGCGAGAACTTGGTACTTGATAAATTAATATTTTGGTATTTTCTTAAAATTATATTTACCCATGAAGAAGAATTCAAATAGATGAAAATTACTATGAAGTAACGATATACCTGTTTGTGATAACAGGTATAAGTATCGTTACTTCAAACAACAACAAGAAAGTCAGTTTTCATTTCCACGTTAAGTAACTGAAATTCAGCTAATGGAATGCGAGTAATATGCAGCATGCATTAGTGCATAGCGCAGTTTGGGCGGGCGGGCGATACGGGAGGACTCGGGAAGACGGCGGGGTGTGGCGCAGCGCGGCGGGTTGCGCCCGGCCGCGACCGCACGGCAGTACGCGCCGCCATGTCGAGCGGGTCGCGCGCCTGTCTACTCATCACCGCGATCCTCACACTGCTCTACTCAGGTACAACACACACTATAAGCAAATCATTAACAAACAAACCTCCATACTACGCAATTATCCATAAAAAAAAACACTGTTACCTACATTAATTATTTTCTCTCCTCATCTATCTCATAAAAGCGGCGCTACCGGCTAGCTATGTAAATAGAGGTGCTTATAAACAAAATATGTATTACATAGACGTTATATACTAATATTTTAGGACACAATATGTATAAAAGACACGCAGCTGATTTCATGTGTTTTATTCTATTAAGTTTATTTAATTTTAGCACAGCTTTTGGTTATTATTATTTAATTAATCAAGTTTATTTAATTTTGAAACATTAATTACATTACAACAATAACAATTTGAAGTAAATTCTTCCTAAGAATCATCGTTTTATGTTCGAGAAGTGTGTCCCTAAACAATATTATCTCCGGTTGGCTCTTTATTGATCTGTCGTCGCAGCATCAGCTTGACTATGGATTCTAACTTACACGTTACTAACTAACTTACAGGAAAACAATTAAGGAAAATTTAACTAAGCTTCGAAAATACGACGCTTTTGTGAGATAAAGTGGAGTGAAGAGTGGAATAAATTGAAAGTCGTAATATAACAGATCAGCAGAATCCCTGCTTATCGAAGCCATTTATTTTATAGAGAGCTTATAAAATCTCGATTCATTTTTAAACCTGAAACATAACATTTCAAGTTTCATGAACTGTATATTGGACCATAATAAGTTTATTTGAATGCGTGAGGTGAGGAGTAAAGCTCTGAAGACCAGTGTTACATTATTAAATTACCGTATATCCGTAAGGAATATAGGCTCGTCATTTCTCAGACAAAATATGATCCTAACTTATTGCTTCTTGACTCGTTATTATATAAGTTTTGTTAATTGGACAAAAGTTAACCTGTAGTGTAGCCGCGTCCATCAACACCACGTAATATGCGTTTACCAGAAGGAAGTGAATTACCACCCTCTTTTTGCCATTCATGTATTACAAATTATATGAATTTATTAGGTTGATGTATTCGAATGCACAATTGAGTTCGGGAACTTATACCTATCGGTTGCTGATACCTATACATCTGTTCCAGGATGGTGTTCCGAAGACGAGGAGCGGTTGGTCCGCGACCTTTTCCGGGGTTACAACAAACTCATCCGCCCAGTACAAAATATGACACAGAAAGTGGACGTGCGGTTCGGACTAGCCTTCGTACAACTTATTAACGTTGTATGTACCTACTCGAGTTTATATGAAATTATTAAAATACCTACATATTTGGATTTAGTTTACCAGCTCTAGGGTATCTACTACTAGGTACTTAATAAAGGCCTCAGAGGAGGATTAAGCATTGGCCACTGCGTTTCCTGATCGCTGTGTTGACGATTTAAAACCAAAACTAATATTTAACGCTAATTAAAACTATACGAAAAAAATGAGTGATCCATTTCCTACTTACAAGATAAGAATACAAAAAATAATTGTAAACATATCTCTTACAGAACGAAAAGAATCAAATCATGAAATCCAACGTGTGGCTCCGGTTAGTATGGATGGACTATCAGCTGATGTGGGATGAGGCTGATTATGGCGGCATAGGCGTCTTGCGCCTGCCGCCCGACAAGGTCTGGAAACCTGACATCGTACTTTTCAACAAGTTAGTATCAAATTCAAATTTATTTATTGGTACACATAGGTATAATTTTGGTACATGATGTAATAAAATAAAATATTGTGTCACTATGTGCTGCCCTGGGGGCCTAAAATGGACGCTTTCGCAGAATCATACGAGTATTATGATCTGCGTTCAATTCATATCCCGCAATTCATCTGTTTGACAGTTGTGTATGGAGTTTCGTAAAATAGTCCACAAATTAAGAATTAATATAGGGAAGTCTAATGTTAAATAGCAGCTGTCAAACAGATGAATTGCGGGCTGTATGAATTGCACGCATGATTCTGCCAAAGCGTCCATTTTAGGCTCCCTGTAAGGCGTAGGTACAAACATTTTCTAACACAGAATAGGTGTTAAGTCTTAAAACTTTAGCAATAAACATAAACAAATAAAATAATAAAAATTAAGGTATTATTATTTAGCAACTAAACTTATTAACTAAAGTAAGTAGGTACTTATTAAATACATCTGAGAAAAAGGTGTTACGTTTTTATTTTTCTTCTAAATATTCATAAGTATAATATCTTTTTTTCATTTTTATCATTTATATCTTTTCTTGGGTACTTATGATTCTTTTTTTGTTTAGTCTTCGATGCTAATGGGTGTTCTGTTGTTTCAGTGCTGACGGTAACTATGAGGTGCGATACAAATCGAATGTATTGATTTATCCCAACGGAGAAGTGCTGTGGGTACCTCCAGCTATTTACCAGGTAACTACCTACTCATTCATAGAGTGACTATAAATGAGATCATCATCTTCTCAGTTGCACACATATCAGTCTTATCTTGAATAGTTATCCTATCGTTAATCTTTTGTTTTGTTTTTCAGAGCTCGTGCACGATTGATGTAACATATTTCCCCTTCGATCAACAAACGTGCATCATGAAATTCGGATCGTGGACCTTCAATGGAGACCAAGTGTCCCTCGCCTTATACAACAACAAAAACTTTGTTGATCTGTCAGACTACTGGAAGTCGGGAACATGGGACATCATTGAAGTACCAGCATACCTGAATATTTATGAAGGGAACCATCCTACTGAAACTGACATTACATTCTACATAATAATTAGGAGAAAGACCTTGTTCTATACAGTCAACTTGATCCTGCCAACTGTATTGATTTCATTCCTTTGTGTATTGGTATTCTATTTGCCTGCCGAAGCTGGTGAAAAGGTGAGGCAAAATTACCTACCTATACCTACCTATTTTCTTTTATATTAATCTACCTTCAAAAGAACTGTTTCATTTTAAAATAACGGTGATATTTCTCGTAGGTAACATTAGGTATCAGCATTTTGCTGTCACTGGTTGTGTTTCTGCTACTGGTATCAAAGATTCTACCGCCGACCTCCCTCGTGTTGCCGCTCATCGCTAAGTACCTGCTCTTCACATTCATCATGAACACCGTCAGTATTCTAGTCACGGTTATCATCATCAACTGGAATTTCAGAGGTCCAAGAACACACAGGTATGGTAATCTGATTTATTTAAGCATTTCTTCTTTCTTCTAAGCGTGTCGATGGCAATCTAAATAATACACGGTACTTATGGATAGATTCGATTAAAATGACACTCCGAAATTGCATTTCTTGTTCAACAGAATGCCTCTCTGGATCCGAAGTGTCTTCCTCCACTACCTGCCTACAGGCCTGCTCATGCGTCGTCCACGCAAGACGAGGCTACGGTGGATGATGGAAATGCCCGGCATGGGCGCCCCACCGCATGCAGCCGCCCCGCACGACCTGCCTAAACACATCAGGTACGTTTACTCACATAGCACTCACTAGATGCTAGTGAACCTCTCTAACCTGTGAACCTTGGAAATATACTAACTTCTTAGTGCTATTGGTGTAAAACAAAGCAAAATGGAGGCGATGGAGATGTCGGACCTGCACCATCCGAACTGCAAGATCAACCGAGCGGCCGGCGGCGGTGAGGTCGGCGCCCTAGGAGGTCTCGGCGCGCTCGGCGGCCTGGGCCTCGGAGGGGAACGGAGGGAGTCGGAGAGTTCCGACTCTTTACTGCTGTCGCCAGAGGCAGCGAAGGCCACAGAAGCAGTAGAGTTCATCGCCGAGCATTTACGTAACGAAGATCTTTATATTCAGGTGTGTACACCTATCAATAGTCCAAGTAATGTTCTACGTTATTGGCTATGTAACTTAGCCAAAGTCCTTTGACACATCCTCTTTTTACTGACGGTCGATTCCATACAATCGATATTTACAAAAAAACATGTCATAACGATGGTTACAGTACCTACCTACGAAAAACTCGATCACACATTGACAAATCAAACCAAACGACCCCTTTGTTTGACATTATCTAGCTAGCCCAATAATTATTGGTAAATTGAAATCCTGAGGATCAGAATGAATTGTCTTTAAAAATCATAATGAAACCATTTCAGATAGGTAAGTTAAAAGTTGCTGAGACACTAGAAAAATTTTCCACCAACATCCCAAATCCCAATAGAGGTTACGAAATCTCTTCCCTCGTCATCTTTATTAGCTGAATCACTTCTCAAAGAAAACGTCTCTAAGGACATTCCAAGTTTTGAATTCAAGCCCATTTCTATTGTCACAATTTAAAAAGCAGTCTTAACATAAAGAATACTGAAAACTTATGACGGATTTCCGTTAAGGTTCTTGGAGATATCACTGACTAACAGACATTTATTCAATGTTTAAGACGAGTTTAGAACGTTTAGGCGGTGTTTCCTAATTTAATTAAACATACGAGTAGTAAAGTAGTACCAATTTTCAAATCGGGAAGTAAGAGTGATCCCTCTAATTATAGACCTATCTGTGCTACCAGCATTGAGTAAAATATAATTATTAAAAAATCATATGTTGTCGCATTTTTTTATCCAATGGGATTTCATATAATCGCCAGTTTGGTTTCACGAAAGGTCCTCTCCACCTAGGTCAACGACTGACGCAGGAGTAAAAGTCATCAGTCACATTTTGGAATCCTGGGAGAAATCTCAGGATGCCATTGGCATTTTCTGTGACCTCTCAAAAGCTGCGTTGGCTACAATACACTGATGTGTAAATTACACCGCTACGGAATTCGTGGACAAGCTGCTGATCTTGTTCTTTCCTATCTATCAAACAGGCAGCAAAAAGTAAACGTTAACGGGGTGACGTTTTCGGGATCTCTAGTAAAGATGGGCGTGCCTCAAGGTTCAATTCTTGACCCTTTCCTATTTCTAGTTTATATAAATGATTTTCCTTACATGATGGATAACTTATCGGATATCATTCTATTCGCTGGTGACACTTCTCTTATTTTTAAAATAGATAGAAATGATACGGATGTCTTACACGTCAACGATAGTCTGTTTGTTGTTTCGAAATGGTTCGCAGCTAATAATCTCTTAATTAATGCGAACAAAACAAAATGTCTTAAGTTCTCATTACCAAATGAACCCAATTAGGTCTAATTTAAAACTTGATGGCAAGAAACTAGATGCTATTACGAAAACTGTATTACTCTAGATTCCAAATTGCAATGGGGTTTGCCACATTAGAGCTCTTTCAGGTAGATTAAGTTCAGCTGCCTACACAATAAGAAAAATAAGGCAGTTGACAGATAAAGCAGTTGACACAGCTAGGTTAGTAGACTTTGCTTATTTCCACAGTATTGTCGTACGGCGTTCTGCTGTGGGCATCGGCACCCGACGTAGACTCAATTTTCATTTTACAAAAGAGGGCAATCCGCGTGATCTATGAATTGGGTCCTGTTGAGCCCCTTAGAAACAAGTTCAAAGAAACTGATGTACTAACTCTGCCCTCTCTTTATATCTTAGAAAGTATTTTATATGTTCGCAAAAACTTAGGCCTTTTAAAATAAGAAGCGATTTCCATAATATAATAAATACACGTAGTAAACATCAAATTGTGATACCCAAATTTTGATTAACTAAAACAAGCAAGTAATTTCTTATAAACAGTATCCGCTTTTATAACAAGTTGCCAAAGTCCGT
Organism: Tiliacea aurago; assembly: GCA_948098905.1. Classification (NCBI taxonomy): domain Eukaryota; kingdom Metazoa; phylum Arthropoda; class Insecta; order Lepidoptera; family Noctuidae; genus Tiliacea; species Tiliacea aurago. The sequence goes on from OX402577.1 coordinate 14,989,937, forward strand.
TACAGAACGATGGAAAATTCAAAACCTACATCAAACGTGCCCATATCAAAAGCATATTATAAGATTAAAGACTACGTTGAAGACAAGGAAGTTTGGGATTCATTCCTTCTGCACATGGGGCTTCCCTGGTACCTTATTAACGGCAAAACTATGTAAATGTCTATTAACTGCTCCCAAATTACGATATTTTTTTTTTTACATACTGCACTGATATAACCTTTTTCTTAATTGACATTTTATACCTACAAGTTTAATTTCAACAAGATTCTAACTTTTATTATTTTAATAATATTTTAAACTGTTGTTTTGTTAATGGGAGGACGTTGTAGGCTCAATGTCTGGTGCTTTTGACGGGCCTACACTGTCCTCTCATACCTAATAACACTGTAATTTGAAAACATTGTAAAAACCAATTATTTTTAAAAGAGTAACCGTGGAGTTTCTTGCCGGCTCTTCTCCATAGAAAGTGACCAATTGGAACCGTACACCTAGCTTCTGATGTTTCCTAAGTGCCCATGTAGGCTTAAGTGAAATAAAATATTATTATTTTGACAGGATAGATCTGTAGCAATTTACTTTTAAAACGACTTCTGTTTCCGACCATAGGTACTTTTACTTTAAGATGGTGTTAGTTTTTCCACAATTAATCAGTAATGCATTTGATTTACAGACACGTGAAGATTGGAAGTACGTAGCAATGGTGATCGACAGGCTGCAGTTGTACATATTTTTCATCGTGACAACAGCAGGCACGGTCGGTATCCTGATGGACGCGCCACACATCTTTGAGTACGTGGACCAGGACCGCATCATAGAAATATATCGAGGAAAATAAATCAACTTAGTAATAAGAACAGAATTGCTTCAAGACGGCTTCCATAATACTCATTAGTTACCTATTTGTATTTCTTTTTAAGGTCATGTTTAATAAGTGTTGCTCATAGGTGGACCGGTAAAGCACATTTTACATGATAGATTATAGTAAAAGTTGATTTATTGTATCGGTGTCTGTCGCGGAATAGACGTGTGTTGCGCTTGCAGCAAACATACCGATAATAATTTATGAATTAATAATCTGACTTAGTCTGTAAGTATTTAAGTAATATTAATAAAATATATAAAATGGCTGTGTTCGAGGTTTATAATAGCACAATAGATAATGGTTTGTATTTTGTAACTGTCCTTAGATATAATGGTAACTTTAGTAATGTAGATAGTAGGTTTGTAATTATTTATTTTATTTATGTTCTCATCATAACAGTGGCTTTGAAAGTATGTATATACTTGTTAATTTGTTATCCTTTAATTAAACCATAGAGATCTCGTAATAAACCCCAAATAAATTTTCGATGCCCTAAGTGTATTGTTACTTTTTTACTTAACTAGGTACTATTTGCGATTTTTAAGATTACTGTAATATGTATGGTTATTTGTAAAACTGGGTCAGTTTTAATAAAATAAACGTTCGATATATAAATAGTGTAATTTTATTTTTCCACCACAAAATGCTTAACAAAATGTTTCATAACATATTCAATAGTACTTAATTCTAACATCAGGTATGACTATTTTACTAATTTTATGTCAATAAAATTCAAATCAAGCTTTCTAAATGGCGATGTTATTAGTGGCAAATACTACAACAACGCCACAAAATAGGCGTGTGTAACTCTGCGGAAACGACTCACTGATCCGGATCATGTAAGTGATTCAAAAGATTGGTTCAGTAAAAACATCATTTGGATCTAAAACATTACTTTGGTCTATGCTCTTTCCGCGTGACGCGTCGCTTGCGAGGCAACTGAGCAGTGACCGAGAAAGGGAGACTGAGGCCCGTATTTATAGAGCGCTACTCAGTACTCAAGCATTACTTAAGACTAGATTCAAGCCATTGGATTGGTTGAAACTAGTCTTAAGTAAAGGCTTCTACATACCGGGGCGACATGCGCGCGACGCGACGCGACACAAAGGCACCGCTCGTCCCGCGACGCGCGGAGCCTTTGTGCCGTGTCGCGTCGCGCGACAAGTCGCGCTGGTATGTAGAAGCCTTAATGCTTGAGTACTGATTAACGCTCTATAAATACGGGCCTAAGGCACACTGAATTACTTTCCTACTGAAGCCGCAAGTTGCGAGTGATCCGGTGACATATTACAATCTATACAAGTCAGAAAGAGACCAAATGAGATGTGTATCACTCATACTGTCAGTTTTTCGTTGTCATTATCCATGCACGTAAAAATTACCACTAAGGCGCTAACATATAACAAATACTATAAGGTAGTTTTTTGCATATTATTATGTTTGCACTAACAAGTTATCGTCTTACTATGATGCGGCACGCGGCAGTTCGTGTTCGTTCGCGCAAATTTAAATTTGACGAAAACATTGACGAATACAGTTCTGTTTACAATTTGTTTGCTCAGTGTTATGTGACTTACTTTCTTCCTTTTTATTTATAAAGTTAGAGCCAAGAGACTTAACATGAAAATATTGTGTAAATAGACATTTAATCGTAAGTTCTGTATTTTATATCCATTGAGCCGATGCACGATGATCCAAATGAAACATCAGTGTTTCGGATCACTTCAGTGATCCAGATGCAAATGTTCCAATCTCAAAAATGATACACTTTGACCTCGCCTACCACAAAACAAAAACGACAGTACCTACTGTTAATTGTAAATGTTACCCGACTAAATCTTGTTCTGTCTTGAGCTTTGTAATCTTGCTTGATATAGACTTGTGTAACTATTATACATACTAATCTTAAAGTACTTACATTTTTTTGCTTTTTTTGTATTTAATCTCCCAAATGAACAGGGGAGTTGAGAATATTTACAAATAGTATTAATAACTAAGAAGTAATAAAATAGAAATAAAAAAATTATGTTTATTAAAAGACTAATCGTCGCCGTCGTCATAGTTAGGTGAAGTTGGAGAGTATGTTGGTGAAGTTGGAGAGTATGTGGTGGGTCCTGCCGACGACGGGGAGTATGCGGGGGACGACGGAGAATAGTTGTGCGAGGTCGGGGTGTAAGTCGGAGACGTCGGCGAATACTTTGTCGAAGATGGAGAATATCCCGGTGAGGAAGGAGAATAATTTGGAGAAGATGGTGAATAATTTGGCGAGGATGGTGAGGATGGCGAGTAACGAGTGCTTCCCGGGTGTTGAGGGGACGAGGGCGAGTATGCTGGGCTCGTTGGCGAGTACTGAGGACTCGTAGGAGAATATTGTGGACTCGTCGGTGAATAAGTAGGGCTCCTGCCTGCCACAGACGGCGATGTAGGGGAATAGTTAGGAGATGGAGAATATTTAGGCGAGGATGGTGAGTAACTGGGAGAAGTCGGGGAATACGCCGGTGATGTAGGCGAATATGAGGGGCTTGTTGGAGAATAAGCGGGCGAAGTCGGCGTATAGTTCGGCGACGACGGCGAATAACTTGGAGAAGCAGGACTGTACACAGGACTTGTCGGAGAGTAGCTCGGTGAAGACGGCGAATAGCCGGGCGAAGTCGGTGAATAGGCTGGGCTTGTCGGCGAGTACGACGGACTCGTCGGGGAATAAGAGGGACTCGTTGGCGAGTAACTAGGTGACGTCGGCGAATAGCTCGGTGATGTTGGTGAATACGCTGGACTTGTCGGAGAATAACTCGGTGAAGTAGGAGAGTAACTTGGTGACGTAGGTGAATAAGAGGGCGATGTGGGAGAATAACCAGGGGATGTAGGAGAGTAGCTCGGTGACGTTGGCGAATATATGGGTGAGGTCGGTGAATAGTTTGGCGAAGTCGGTGAATACGACGGGCTCGTGGGGGAGTAGTGCGGTGATGTTGGAGTGAGACTGGGAGAAGCGGGGGCGTACACAGGACTGGTGGGGGAGTACGAGGGGGACGCGCCAACGGGGGACGTGTAGGGGGACAGCGGGGGCCCGGGGGAGCCCGGCGAGCCCGGCTGCGGAGACCATGCGCTGTACGCCGGCGACAGGCCCGACGCGTCTGACGCTCCCGACGGCGAGAATGATGGACCACCCGGCGTCATGCTGCTTCCCACTGTAACAAAATATTACATACGTCACAAATTATTTATTAGAGAATTGAAATTATAAAAGCTCACTAATTTTACAGGCTTCTTTAAATTGTTAAATATTTATATTAGAGTTTCAACGAATATTCGGTTACTACTCGGTATTTGGCGTATTCTAGGAATAGGCGATAGGCAAGGAACATATTTTTTTTTCGTAAACACACCTGTTGGCGCCAAACATCCGCCATTTTTTTTTAAATCATTTTAATGTATGTGACACTCCCGCAATAAAGACGAATAGCTAACGACATATCACTTATCAAAAGCGGTTCAGCCGTTTAGTAGTTACAAGGGAACATAGGGACGGACATACGTATTCAAACACATAACCCTCTTTTTAGCTTCGCCGCAGTCGGGTAAAAATATTAACACTGAAAATAACGAAGTAGTGAAATAAAACCAAACTCGTGAACACGACTTGGAATGAATAAACGAAATGTCAAATTTATTGTAGGCCGTAGGGACCTAGCAATGATCACGCCATCTACAATTTGCTTTGCCCGACCTTCCCCACGCATTAATCAGGCCGAATCGTTTGGCCGAATATTCGGCTATTCAGACACGCAACTGGCCGAATATTCAGTATTCTGTCTGAGGCCGAATATTTTATTAGTTCCACTACAATAAATTCCTTTTTTCTTTGTTTTGTTTTGTGTATTATTTCTTACTAACTCACTAATTTCACAAGCTTATTAAATATTTTTATACTTGTTTTCTTTGTTTTTGTTTTTGTGTAAGTAATATTAGATTAAAGTAAGTTAAAAGACGTTTAAACGTCAAAATATCTAAGGTTAAGCAGATGTTAATCATTACTTAACTTTAAGAGCCTATACTACCTCAAATGGCTTAGCATGATCCTCCGTTATGTCGAAAATACTGCAGCATTAGTTTTGAAATAAATATATGGTAAAGTTGAGGATTAATGAAAACACGATTCCATACAATTTTATTGATAGAAAAAAAATCCAAAGTTACCGAATCTAATCCAAACCGAACAATAAACTGCTGGTATTCATAAAATACTTCAAATTAGATAATGAAGCTTTGCTGAACTAACTATAAAGCAGGTCTATGTTATTTTTTTTTAATTATTATTATTTTCACCGTAAAAAAAAATACTAAAATATTGGTGGCTTGGAGTCTTCTCCCTGCCATCCCGTCTGGCTTGCTCGCGTGACCGCCAGCTACTTGTGCGAGCGAGATAAAGACTGAGGTGGCGCTGAGATAGTATAGACCCGTATGCAATAATTATAAATAAACCCTCCTCGCCTGCTTCCTATTATTCCTTGCTTATTGTAAATGTCTGTTTTTTATTAAAATTTAACTGTAACTTGGATTTATATCTGTAATATTGTACATGTTTTTATCCAATTACTTAAATAATAAATTTAAAAAAATAATCAGTTCTTACCTTGGCCTGGAGACCATGCACTGCTGCCGTATCCAGGTGTGTTCTGTGTGGACCACGGTGTCATCAGCGGCGTCATGGACGGAGTGCCGACACCGAAGTACATGCCGCCGCCGACTCCTCCCACGCCGAGTCCACCCATTTCCATACCCAGCTTACATTTCTCGGCGTCAAGTAGTAAGTCGAAGCAGCCTAGTAAACAATTAAATTATTCGTCAGCTATGAGTATATCAACGTTCAGTATGATCCGAGTTTAAGTTTTTATTGTAATTTGTGGAAGCAAATAAAAAAAAAACAAGTTAGTGTAATTCTTACCAGTTCCCATTCGCGGCAATTGACCCATGATAATATTCTCAGACACGCCTCTCATAGGGTCCACTTCAGCGTGACTGGCGGCGTCCAGCAACACATCGACTGTTTCTTCGAACGAGCATCTCATGAGTGCACCAGTGTCTTGCCTGTTGATACCGTGACGAGTGATGGCCATGAGATGACCCTTAGCAGTCATTACGTCACAAAGCAAGGCAAGATGACGGTAGTTCACGTATAGACCGTAGAACTGCAACACGGCGTTCATTTCTTTCTCTACTGACTTACGCACAGCCTCAATACCCAGTACTTGGAATATCTCGCAAATGTCGTTACTGAATGTCCTTATGGGGTCTACATCTCTCTCAGAAAGTACTTTCATCAATGAAGTACCATCAGTTTCCAACAACCATTCAGCAATAGCCTTGAATTCTCCCTGTTCAGTGATTATGATACGTTTCTTAGCTTCAGTCTGTGGTAAATGCATGTACACCTTTGCTATGGCCTCTATGCCTTGTAGAGTCATGTCTGACAGCATGTTAGCTTCAATACATCTCAAGAACATGTCGTCTTCCATTTTGTCAACAGTTTCTTCGTCATTATCTTGGAATTTACTTTCTTCATTATTCATAATCCTAATACGTAGCACAAGCTTTTCAGCGTTGTCATCGTTGAAGATACAATTCAAATCGTCTCCAAATCCAGCATTTATCTTTTCAGCAATCTGTTCCATGGTTAATTTCTTATCTGTCATCCTCTTGCGATCTAATTCAATACGTAGCAACCACGGAGAGATCTTTGTCGGGTCGAAATCAGGCATCTCATAGTAAACATTGACGAATTCTTGATCTTCAGCAATAACAGTGTTTTGTGGGTCAGGGTCGTAATAAATCGCAGTGTTCGCGGTAACTTTGCGCAATGTTGTGTGTTCCAGTCTGCAGAGTACATTCTTAGCCTTTTCGGCATCTCTGGCCGCGCCACCAGTCAAGAACACTGTTAGAGACGGAGCTTTAGGTTTCTTAGAAATATTGATGATTTCCTTAAGACGCGGCACTCCGAGAGTTACGTTTTTGGACGACACACCAGCGAAATGGAAAGTGTTCAGTGTCATCTGCGTGGCGGGCTCGCCGAGAGACTGCGCGGCCAGGGCGCCCACCATCTCGCCAGGGTTCACCTGCGCTTGTTGGAAACGGGTTTCGATTTCTCCAATCAACCACTCAAAAGCTACTAATGAAAGTCTGTATTCCTCAGATACAAACTTTGTGCATAAAGTCGAACGCACCAAACATTGGAAGAGTAGAGTAGCGTTTTCATTAGCCTGCTTCGACAGGCGGTCCTCGCCCGCTACAATAATGCATTTTTTGAGTAGTTCTTTGACACCTGATATTACTTTGATCGGACTGAGATCTGTCGGCATTCTTTTATTGATATGGAAAGTCTTCTGTGCATTCCAAATCATCCTCTTGAAATTGCAAGGTAACACAACTTTAGATTCACCACTTGGGAAAATTTGACGCAACACGTCTCTGTCTTTGTTGAGTTGTTCCCATTCGCTCTCAAGATCGCTAATAACATATCCAGATTCTGTCAACTCCTTGATAATGTCTTCACTAAAGATCCTCTTCAAATACCTCTCGTTTGAAGGGTCAAATTTGAATTTCTTTTCAAATGCCTTGTTCGACAGTTTGACTGTCGGTAAATTCTGGAACTCTACAGTTTCTCCAGCCAGACCATCTTCACCATATCTCAACTGAATGAGTTGTCCGACTGAATTACGAACGGTACCGTCATAGTGAACCATTACAGACTCCATAGCCTTTATCAGACGACGTTGGATGTATCCAGTCTCAGCAGTCTTTACGGCAGTATCAATAAGACCTTCACGACCTCCCATAGCATGGAAATAAAACTCAGATGGGGTCAGACCGGCAAGGTATGAATTTTCTACGAAACCTCTCGACTCGGGACCGTAATCGTCTTTAATGAAATGCGGCAATGTTCTTTTACGGAATCCGAAAGGAATACGTTTACCTTCAACGTTCTGTTGACCTACACAAGCAATAACCTGAGAAATGTTAATGTTGGAACCTTTGGAACCAGCAACCACCATAGCCTTTAAGTTATTATACTCAGTCAGAGATTTCTTAGCTGATCCACCAGTTTTGTCACGAGCGTCGTTCAGAATACGGTTCACTTGATTTTCGAATGTCTGTCTGAGGGTGTTACCAGGAGTAGGCTCCAACTCCATGTTGTGAGCTTTTTGAATGACTTCTATGACATCCTCTTTGGCTTTCACGATGGCACGCTGAATTTCTTGGTAGGTCTGAGGATCAGCAATAGTATCGCCGATACCGATAGAGTGACCTTCTAGCAGCAGCCAGTTGTTGATCACAGTCTGAATGTTACCGTAGAAGCGACCGGCAGTTTCATGACCTAACTCTAACATGCAAATATGTAGCAAGGAACCTGCTGAAGCACCAAGTGACTTTTTACACAGGATACCCATGAGCAGTTCACCGTGTTCCACAACTACTTTCGTATCTCCGGGAGAGATCCACTTGTAAGGACCATCGTCTTCTTCATCAGGATGTGTGGAATGAGTTCGAATCATATTTACGGGACCAGGAATAATGAGAGTAAATATTTGTTTGCCAGTCCACAATGGTTGGGGTTTCAAAATGCAAGGCTGTGGGATTTTACCATCCCATGTAGGCAAAAACATGAGTAGATTCATTACTTGTTCTTTCGTGAGAAATACGTCACGCTTTGTCATTTTCCTTACAGCTGTCAATGTATCCTGCACAATACCCATAACAGGCTTGTTTGCTTGGGGAGTGATAATTTGTCGGGGCGTTATGTGAATATTCTCCACCTCAGCTCTTGTTTCCATTGACTGGGGTACATGTAAATTCATTTCATCGCCGTCGAAATCAGCGTTATAGGGAGACGTGCAACTTAAATTCATACGGAATGTTGACCATGGAAGTACTTTTACCCTGTGCCCCATCATACTCATCTTGTGCAGTGTAGGTTGTCGGTTGAAAATAACGAGATCGTCGTCCCTCAGGTGACGCTCTACTTTGTAGCCGTGTTGTAAATGCAAATCTGATGGTTTTGGGTGAAACCTTAGATCTATTCTTTCTCCATTGTCGCGAACAATATACTTGGCGCCGGGATATTGCGCATTACCCCTGCGGACAAGCTCCTGCATTCTGTCAATATTGAATGGTGTTACGAGCTCAGGGAATGTCAAGTTTTGTGCAATAGATCTGGGAACTCCTACTTGGTCAATACGCAAGTTAGGATCAGGAGTGATGACAGTACGTGCAGAGAAATCGACTCGCTTTCCCATGAGGTTTCCTCTAATTCTTCCTTCCTTTCCTTTTAATCGAGCCTTGATTGCTTTGAGTGGTTTTCCTGATTTCTGCATGGCTCTGAAATAGAAAATTATCACATTATATTCTAGCAAATAATGTTTGTTGTCAACAACAAATATTATCTTAAAATATGGAGTATTGTAGGCATTAATATCAATACATGAGAAATGTTCTTCCCTTATTGCAATAAAACTATAGCTACAATAATGCTGAGGATAACAAAAGATACTTACTTTGGCATTCCAGGCATGTCATTATCTACAAATGTGGCTACATGAAACTGTAGTAGTCTAATATTTTCGGCGAGCACGTGCGCTGCTGCACCAGACTGTTCATTTCTCATCAGTTCATTGTTTGATTTGATGATGTCAGCAAGTTTATGTGTCAAGTCATCCTGATTCTTGGCTGAGCCAAACATAACTACAGCAGGTCTTACGGACAATGGTGGCACCGGCAGCACTGTCACTATCATCCAGTCAGGTCGCGCGAATTTCGGGTCCATACCCAGTATAAAGGATTCTTCATCTAGAAGGAAAATACATTTTTAAATTAAAATCATTGTGTCAATATGTGTTTATGTCAATTATATGTATGAACTTTTCTAGATTAGAGTGATAGTAAATGATCAGATTGGTAAACGTCATCAAACAAGAGTATCTCAGTTACATGTAACTTTTTGGTAATGGCTGCTGGGGAGTTTGTTGTGCCGCTTCATCCCAGCGAAAGCACTAGGAAGTGGTGAAGGGCGGGCGCTTTGTGGGACTGTCATAAGTAACATCTTTTTGACATTTTCGTTTTGTAAAAGTATATAAATGGTTCAAATCAAGTTTATTTGGGCACACTGCTTTAAAAGGCAGTTTGCACACAAAGAACCATTTTACACAATAGAATAATAATCAAATACTAAGTATTTGTTTGTGCAGAAATTATCAGGAATTATCCATTGATAATATTTTACAATTTCTGATAATTTAAACACAGGCAAAATCTTGTCTTCTTCTCAGCGAAGAGCCTTAATATAATATTTTGAATACCTTAGTAAAATATTATATTTTATTAAATGTTTACTATGACATTCGCAAATTAATCCATCTCATTAAATCATGAAATAATGAGAAAGGTATAGGAATAACCATATCTACTGTCTAATTTATACCTGTGATATGTTTAAGTATTTCCCACACCCTCTCTGCTGTGATAATGATTTTCTTTTCCTGTGTATCTTCATTGGCATGTTTCCACTCAGCTGTCAGATCAAGACCTTGTCTTCTTATAGAGGGCTGGTAATGACCACAACCACCATGCCCTGAGCCTCTTTTGCCTTCTTCACCTTCCTTTCCTATATCCATATCCTCACCACCCTCACAAATATTCTTGCCTTTACACAAGTCATACACATATGTCAGTCTCTTACGAGGTTGTCCTTTTGATTTCATCACAACTTCTTTTATCTTTGGGTTAGTCTAAAACACAAATGATTGACAATAAGCCTCAACTATAATGTGAATATCATGAAAATAAAATTGGTACTACAAAACGACAAAAACTTACTGGGCTGACAAGTAGCTTTGAACAGTAAAAACAGACACATCTTAGTATCTTAATTGTTTTAGTTATGAAACCAATGTGAAAAACTGGTTTTGCCAAATCAATGTGTCCAAAATGTCCAGGACACTCAGTCATATTTCCAGCGCAAGTTTGACATCTCGAACTTCTGTCGATCACCCCTTGTCGCGGATCCATAAGTCCGCCGAGCTTGGGTCTGCCACCCTCCATTGTTTCGGGGAACCGAATCCCCCCTTCGGTGACTGACATCCGTCGCTAAAAGTTTTATTCATTATTATTTTATTGGTGTTTCTTTGAAACAGGCATTATTAAAAAGCTGTCTCAGAGTCAATCTTACAGCTATATAAAATACCTTTACATGTAAATACCAAACCACAAAAATCTAGCAACAGCCTTTAATCAATACGACGAGTAAGACAAGCCTAGTGCAATCGCTGGTCATACAAGTTGCAACACCCTTGATGCTACTTATCATAATAGCAGTTTTGTTTACAAGGAACCCACTAATTGAACAATTACATTTAAGTTTTTGGTTTGCTAGATCTTGATTAACGGGTCCTGTGGGTCCATGAAATTATAAGGTGAAGGTTGTGGAGTCTCAAAGTTATAGGCTTGTTGTTGTGCAACAATCACTGCAAATTAGTCATTGATTGTTAGGTCATAACAATTGTTCTGTACCTATAACCAAGCCCTCCGTAACGAGTTATGAATAAATGCATAAGCAAGCAGATTTTTGGAAATTCAGAATAAGGAAACTTATGGTAAATTTTTGTATCTGCCAAGCACAACCACAAACTGCGTGCCACTTTAACAACTGACTTGAATCACGTTCTTACGCATTCAAAATCCTAGAATTTATGTAATATTTCAAACACTAACTATATAAGAGTTTGAAAACATTACTTACGATTTCATCTGGAGATAATATACCAAATTGTACTCTTTTTACTTGGCGCACAGGCGCCTTCGAATCATTCGTGGTAGCCATTTTGTAGGCTACTAGAGGTGCACATTTTGGACACACGAAAGCACACTAAATACCACGGACCAGGGATTTCCCATCAGTATTGTCTATGGCTGAATCAGAGAGCTGAAGTTGTTTGTGTCGATTTTTTTTTAACCTTTCGATTATAGTCGATTTTAAAGCTAGGAAAGAATATTTATTTGTAGGTGTGAGGCTTGAAGGTTTTGTAGCTTAGAGCATGCTCTAAGGCTTTTAGATAAGTAATAACAGCCGCATAGGTCCATCGATCACGTTCAGGGTTAAACTACGCTTGCCGCGGGTAAGGTATTTTATTATCACGTCGCCTTAGTTGGTGGAGGGGTTGGGGGGTCGGGGTGGAGTCATCCCATCAGACCTACTTCAGACATTGAAAAGCAGTCATTGTCATCCCCCAACCTTCCCCCCCGCCGGAGGTGCATACTTTTTTTTATAAATGTCAAAGATTAAATTTTTTATTCATTTCTGAGAAAAATCACCTAACTATAGAGGGAGGGGAAGCAAGCAATAATAAAGGCTTCTACATACTGGTGCAACTTGTCGCGCGACGCGCTTTGAGTATTTATACTCACTCAAAGCGCCACGCGACACCGGTAGGACAATTTCCATGAATTTTTCATAGAAATTGTTCTACTGGTGTCGCGTCGCGTGACAGCCTTAACAAGGCTTTTTAGTCGTTTAAACGTTCGGTGACGATGACATGAAGTTCCATGATTTTTGTTCACCCAAAAAGTGCATAACGCGCCTAAAGAAGTTTTCATCTCAAAGAAAAAAAAATGCGGGGCAGTCTTTGGGGACTGCCAATAGAAGTGAAAACTAAGTAACTTGTGAATTTTATCGAAGCGTTCGGTGACGATGACGCGAGTTCCATGATTTTTTTTCACCCTAAAAGTGCTCAACGCGCCTATAGAAGTTTTCACTTCAAAATATAATCCGAGACGGGGTGCCCCAGGCTCCGCTAGGAGTAATAGTGTTCTGTGGCCCCAGGTCCCGAGCTCGCTTCGCTCGCTCTTGCACTCAATAAAACACCAAAATGTTATCATTTTTATATAATAAAAACGTATTCTAAGGCTTCCAGTATTTCCAAAAAATCATATTTTCTATATTTTATAATGTTCCGCCTTCCGCCGCTACAATTACTCCACTATCGTATCACCAAAATTGTATGGGTTGTTAAAATAGTCTTTTTTTAAACAAAATGGCGGTCTAGCGATTTTGACACAGCCGCAACTAAAACGGCAAAATTCTGGGAATCGAACCTACGACCTATGCTTAACAGTAGCGCTTGCGATTGCGACCACTAGACCAATGAGGCAGTTATTTTTATCAAAAATGTGGCTGTGATTTCAGTCTAATTTATTGTGGTGTCCTGCGACTGCCACGCGAATGATGTTGCGGGCAGAAGCTAGTAATTTAAAATAAAAATGTATTCCTCAAAATAGATTAAGATCAAATAAAAAAAAGTAGGAATACAAATCAAAGTAAGCACACACCCACCAATAAATTCATGTCATCTTAAAGACAACCACTGCTTGCCATAGGCCTCCCCCAAGCGTCGCCAGTTCGCCACATCGAGTGGTCCTGGTGCGTCACGCATCCAGCGAATTCCCGCTGCCTTCACCAGGTGCTCGGTACTTAATCGGTTGGAGGCCTTCCAACGCTGCGCCTTTCTGTAGGCGGTCGCCATCCTAGAACCGAGCAATATAACCTGCTCACTGCTACTTAAGTTGTCAAACTTAAGTACTTCTTCGGGCTATGTCGGAGACGTTGGTTCTCCTGAGGATCTCTTCATTTCTGATTCGATCGCAGCCCTCCCCATTGCCCTTTGGGTGACTTTCAGCCTGCCACTGTGAGCGACCACGTTCCAATGCCGTATGACATGTCATCACTGGCAACACTCACTGGTCAAAGACTTTCAATTTGAGACTGCACTCTGAGGTATGTGTGTCGAAAGATACTCAGATAGCAGATCAGTTTGCTGCAAACATGTTTTTTATTTGAATTTAAATTGCCACCGCAAATATGATAAAACAAGTTTATGGCAATATTGCTGCAAGCTTAAATCTAAGGATGATGATTGAAGTTTGTAGCAGTCTTGCATTTTTCAAACATGAAAGTATCAAACTTGTTACAAGTTAGTAAAAACTTGCGTTTTCCTCAATCGGATCGGGCGCAAAAAAACATGATTGGTCGCCGCGCGCACTGTATGAGTGAAGCACGCTATGATTGGCTAATAAGTGTGAAGTTGTCAATCTCAATATTCTCATTGGTAAGTGGTGACACTTATTGACGCATCGCATCTCGCGTTCGGACTTCGGCGAGTTGAGACTGGTTTTATTTTGACTTGACGCCATTAACGCTTTCTATTTCTATTTGTAATAAAATTGAACGATTAGAGTCTGTGCCAATACCCGGTGGATTCAAAGAATAATGTACCCTCCGTAAGGAGTTTAACGTGCTCAGGAATAATCAATCAATTCAGCCTATAGTAGTCCTCTGCTGGACATAGGCCTCTCCTGCAGGCTGCGCCACAACACCCTGTCTTGCGCCTTTCGCATCCAGTCTGTCCCAGCCACTTTTTATCGTGATCAGGAATAACGGTAAGTTTATTTATTTATACTTTTACAGACATAATAAATGATATGTAAGTACCTACTAGATCCAACCTAATCGACGGTCCAAGTGCTCCTGTGTTAAATAGTGCCCACGTGTATTGCTAGCTATTTCATAATAAGTCCTTAGAGGTACCTATATCTTCAAAAATTAACAACTGTCTATATATTTTCTTACTCTAGCGGCCAGCATCTGTGGCGGCTAGCTGATTATTAATAATTCTATTATTGGCAAGTCTTCTAGTAAAAGATGATGCAAGTTTCGATCATTTGAATGACCAATTGTTAAAAATAAGCCAGAATAAACAGGCCATAGTATGTACAGACTTAATAACAAAGACATAATATGTCAAATTTCTTTAATAGATTTTCAACTTTATCGCTCTATCTAAAGGTTCAAGGTTGATTGGGAAAATTTGACGGTTTCGGGTAGCTTGACCTGCTGGCCCCTAGCCTGACCTACATAGTACTTAAAAATAGGCAAAATTTTCTTATCGTTAGAATGCTAATTAAAATCTTTTTCAGATATCATTTTTGGCTGGTAGAAACGTGCCAACTCTGACAACTAATATTTTCAGAAGAATATTACTTGATGATGTGACAGAGTTATATTCCATAACTGGAAAACAAATGAAAAAATCCAGTAAAAATCATTTCTATGTACTCTACTCACCATCCATTGACATGCCGTAGGTACTTACATAGTAGGTTATTTATTTCAATGTTATTTTTTCAGAAATCTGCAGAAAAGTGTATGAAGATGTGACTGAAGCCAATTTAAAAGAAATAATCAGTGACTGGCTGAATCAAGCAAAAGTTAGGATATCAAGAAGGTAAGATTTAGATTATCTACATACCATTTTTCAACATTTGCAAATTATTGTTAGATTTATAATTAGGTAGTGCTTCATGCAGGATTTTGGTTAACAAAACTTCATACCGTTAAACAGGGTGAATAGAAATGCACGGGTGAATCGAGATGCAACTTTATAATAGATTAGAATACGTTGAAATAATATTTTTTGTTTTGCCAAAAAGGACTGTGTTACCTGTACTATAATTAACGATTAAGTGCCTTGGCAACAAACTATATTATTTCAAGGTTAAAATCCATTTTAAAGTTGTGTCTCGGTTCACCCCTGCATTTCTATTTACCCCGTTTTACCCGGTATTCACTTAATTTTAAATGTTTAGTGAGTATATGAGTATAAATAAACAGTATTCCCGTTTTTGTTTCAGAGTAGAGACTTCGGCCACGCTATTCGGCCTGATTAATACACGTTTGAAAACTGGTGCGAATTATGAAAAGAAGCTCTTTTCTTTGAAACCTTGAAGAGAAACGACAATCCATTTGGCTAGTTTAGTCAAACTGGCTGCGTACTTATCAGCTCTTGCAAGCAGTGTGTATTTGCAGCGGCCTACAGTGAAACAGGAAACGTGTACGATGAAAATCATAACAGAAGTAAATGAGTGGTGGGTTATGGTGCAGAATGAGAATCACACTTCTTCACAAAAAGGCGAAAATGATGATTTTTAACGATAAATAATTAAACAAAAATTTAAATTCAATTTTAAAGTGTATAATTTAAGATTTATGTTCTTGTTTTGCAAATAATAAGTAAGTATGAAAATTTCACCAATCAAAACCGAATGCGGTCAGCACATCTAAACCGCGTTCAGAAGCTGTCGGTGTCAATATTCCACAGAAAAGATTTTTTTTTTTTTTTTATGAGTGGCATCTCGTAGCAGACCTAGAGAGGTCGTTGCTACTTAACCGGATATTCCTGTGGCTGCCCTAAGGTTTTTAATCTTAAAGCCTCCAGCCAGGGCGCAAATTATATATATTAAAACTAAACGACAGCGCACTAAGGGCACCCCCTGTGGGGTACGGACCTCGGCTTAGGGCGTCGTTGGGGGATCACAAAATTAGTAACAATTTGGGGACGGGCTGGATCAACATTTTGATCATGATTATTATCAGGGGATATTATATTTATTGCTACGGCGCTCTCAGCCTCTAACCGGGCGGCTGGCGCATCGACATTCAAGGGACGGGGGGGAGGACTTTTATTACCATTTACTCGGGAAGTTCGCGTGGTACCTCGGCGGCGAGGACGGAAGGTCGGTTTGTGTATTTTGTGCACTGTACTCGTGGCCCTATTGCTTTCCTGAAGGAGAGTGACGGGGTCATCCGGATCTAAGAGAGTGTGCCTCGGTCGGCGAGTCTGACTAATGGCAGAAGGCCTGTAACTAGCGGCCTGCACAACCAAGGGGTTGCGATGACGTTCCGCGGATTCGAAAAAGCGCTTTGCAAGGCGCTTCATAAACTGTTTGATGTTAGGCATCTTAAGGTCTACGTGAAGTTGTTCGTTCCGAACGAACCAAGGAGCCTTCGTAATTCTGCGGAGAAATCGGTTTTGAAGCGTCTGCATCTTATGGATGTGATACGACTTTGCGTGAGCGAAGACTACGCAGGCGTAAGTCATGATCGGTCGAATGCACGCGGTGTAAATACGCAATTTGCACTTAAGGGACAACTTGCTGCGCGGGTTGAGTACGGAGTGTAGTCGGCCGAGAGCAAAACTGGCGCGCGCGCGCACCTGTTTTATGTGCTCGCCGAACGTCATGTGATGGTCTAAGACCACACCGAGATATTTGGCTCGCTTCTCCCAAGGGATAGGCTAGCCGAACATGGTGATCGGTTGGGGCCACAGAAAAGAATGACACCGTCAGCTCTTATACGTAGTTTATGTGCTGATCGCGTTCAGTGTGATCGGTGAAATTCTTCCTCTGTTGATTTTGTTAGCGTTTATTTTGTCATGACTAAAGTAGTTCGTTTTAATTTGATTAGTTGTCTATGTATGATCACTTAGAAAAAAAATGTAGGCATGCATGTTACTATTACTATTATAAATTGATATTTTAGATATGTAAATAAAACGAAAAATTACGCTTCTCGAACTAACATGTTTATCCGTAATAAAAGTTACTAACATGATTATTGTTGTATTAGTGTTTTTTTTATTTTTACCTGATTTTAAGTATATATTCGGTATTCAGCCGAAGTGATTCATTAATCGCTATTGGGCCGTATATCAAAAATTTATTGAATACGCCGAATACCGAATATTATCAAGAGGTCTTCAAGCCTTCAAAGGATGTGCAAAAAAGAAAAGCAGGTGTGTCAACATTGTATACAAAGTGGCGCGGACTTCATCACATTAAATGATACCACGTGATATACTTTGACCTTATACAAAATTTGACTGAAATCCATCCACAAAAAAAATCTGCTGTTTGTGTAACCTAACCTAACCTAACAAAATGTATGGAACAGCAGATTTTCAGTGAATGGATTTCATTAAAATTTTGTATAAGTATGGTCCAAGTATACACCGGTGGTATATGTGGTATCATTTAATGTGATGAGGTCCGCGCCACTTTGTATAGTTGGCAGAAACATGCAAGTTTGTACTGTCAAAGTTGCATATACTTTGTAAAAACAAACTTATGCAAGTTTGAAATGTCAAAGTTGGCTAAACTTTAGAGAAACAAACAATAAGCAAGTTTGAAATGTCAAAGTTGCCTAAACTGTACAGAAACAAACGTTATGCAAGTTGGTGTTGGGAAACTAGAAAGCTTGATTCAAAATTGCAGCAAGTGTATATACTTGCCATGGCAAGCTTGCATAAAACTTTCACCTTTGATACATCAAACTTGTTGCAAGTCAGATGCAAGTTTAAATTGTTATCTGGGATATTGCGCAGCTTCCTGAGCTGCCCAGACATAGATTATACACTTATATACAGGGTTACTGGTACTTCGACATATATCCGGCAGGGGCTGATAAGGGGGCCAAAATGCAACAAATTGAACCCCCCATATGTATGGCCGAAATTCAATAGTTTTCGAGATATTAGAATTTTAAGGGTTTTTCGATATTTACCCAAAATTTGACATTTCATTCCAAATAAAAAAAAAAAAAACTACATATTTGAATGGGTACCATTAAAAATGATGTTGTAGCTGGCACTTCAATTAAGCTATGGACATAATTAAAACTACTTAATTTAACAAAATAATGAAAATAATGAGCGATATAAGAATAATATCTTACCAATATTTTCACTTTACGCTTCAAAAATGTTGTCTCGTCACAAAAATTTATATGACATTAATCGTACAAATAACTAAAACAACTTGCTTATCCTGTAAGCTTTCCAGAAAGGTATAAAAGTCAATTTTAAAATACATAATTCGTGGCATGGCATGTGTTTGAACCGGCGCGGGGAGAGAAATTATCTGTGTTTTTAGTTTATGATCCTCGCTAAAACAACCGATTTTCCTGGCGAAATTCTTCCACAGAACATTAATACTCTTCGCGATGGGGCGGGGTGTGCGGGCGGGGGAGTACACGGCGTCTGCTGCGCTCGCGACCTCGCGTCAGTGTTGCCGTTTTAGTGACTTTGTCACTAGATCTAGTGAGTTTTTGAGGTTTATGGTGACTTTTTTTCACGATTTAGTGACAAAAAAAAGTCTGGTGACTTCTAGCGACTTTTTCATGATCAACACAACAGTACATATTATTTATCTTGTTGATGCAATCTATATTTAATAAACTAGAAAATTGTGTAGTTATTAAGTACCTAACGTGCACTGGGAACACGAAATGTTCATTTGACCCATAGACTTGTTGGGTCCATGCTCTATGTACCTATAATATGATTTGACCAACCGGGTATTCCCCTATTAACGTTCCACGTTGCAGCACGATTCGTTCGGTTATAGGCATGATCGTGCATCTCGCTTTGTCACGAGAAAAATATATTGCTATCTTAACGTAAAATGTTTAAAGTATAGTCAAGTATTATATGGTTTATTTGGTCCATAGTTCTCGAATGTTATTGTTTGTAGTAACATTGATAGTCTCTGAGTGAAACTGGTTTATTTTATCGTTTTGTTTTCAAGTTTGATTAAAGTTTCTGAAATGGATCTGCCTTTAAAGAAGAAGGCGTATAGTCAGAAGTTCAGAACTGAGTGGGAAAATCAAGAAGAGTTTAGAAACTGGTTAAAACCTGTTGTAAGTGATCCCACTAAAGCCTTTTGTTTATTTTGCCATAGTGAGTTTTCTGCTAGAGTAACCGATATAAGAAAACACGCAGATACCAAGAAACATAAACAGAAATGTGAAACAGTGTCAAAAAATCAGCAAATAAGTTTTGTACCAGCTCCCAAAGAAAATAGATTTGTCCAAAAGGCTGAAGGTAAACTTGCATTATTTATTGCGGAACATGGTTCTATTTCTCAAATAGACCATTTAACGGATTTGTGCAAAAATGTATTTGCAGATTCAAAATCAGCCGACCTAAGGATGCATAGAACCAAATGCACACAGATTATAAATCAGGTACTAGCACCACACTTTAGAGAAAACCTGTTAAAAGATATAGGCAACCAAAAGTACAGCATCATCATAGATGAATCTACAGACATCAGCGTGACTAAATTGAATTGTCATAAGATATTTTAGTTATGCTCAGGATGCTATTGTGTCTGCCTTTTTCTCACTGGAACCAGTAGAGCGAGCAGATGCAAGCGGCCTCGTCTCCTCGTTAGTAAAATGTTTACAATTACATAAGTTACCGATCCAAAATATGGTCGGTATAGGAACCGATAATGCTACAGTTATGACGGGACGGCACATTAGCGTATATGAAATATTGCGAACGCAGTACAATTTACCCCATTTAATTCTGATAAGATGCGTTTGCCACTCACTCCAACTAGCTGTCAGCCATGCATCACAGCAAACCATTCCGAGCCATATTGAGTTTCTAATAAGAGAAACCTACAAGTGGTTTTCTACTTCTTCGAAACGCCAACACGAATATAAAGAAATTTACAATATTATTAATTGCGGAGAAGAACCACTTAAGATTCTCAAATTATGTGATACACGTTGGCTATCCATAGAACCGGCAGTAGTCCGGATTTTATCGCAATGGGAAGAGCTTAAGTTGCATTTTACACTTACAGTGACAAAAGATAAATGCCACACTGCTGATTTACTGAGTGAAATGTACAGAAATGAAGCTAATCGTTTGCATTTGCTGTATTTGAAAAGTATACTGAATGATGTACAAATTGGAATAAAAACTTTTGAAGGAGAGAACATAGATCCAGTTCAATTAATTACTTCGTTGATGACCTTATTACGATCCATATGTAATAGAATTTTGATACCTAATAGAGTCATAACCGAGAAAGACTATTTAACATTAAAAATTGAAGATCATCTAAGCCCAGTACCTCACCTAGGATACCTATTTGAATCTCATATTACTAAAAACAAATTAACAAATGAAACAGTTGCCCCTGTTAGAAAAAGCTGTATAGATTTCACTGTTAAACTTGCAAAAGAATTACAAAACCGCTTGCCCAGCAATTATGTGGCACTTCAAAAAATGACACAGTTATCAGTAAGAAACACTTTAAGGCAACTAAAGGACACTTCAATTGTTGAACTTGCTATCGAACTTGGCTTTAATGAGGACAAAATTGAAAAAATATTACAGCAATGGAATAATATTAATTTTGTCAAATGGAACGTAATTCCAAATGACGATACAATAAAATTCTGGGCGCAAGTGAACAAATACAAAAATGCTGCAGGTATTAACGCATACCAAGATTTAGCAGATTTAGCCATTGCAGTTTTGTCGCTGCCACACTCGAACGCAGAAGTAGAGCGGACGTTCAGTATAATGAACATTGTTAAATCGAAACTACGAAATAGATTAGCAACAACAACTCTGAATTCAATACTGTTTATACGGAATCAGCTAAAATGTTTAAAAGAAACCTGCAAAAGTTATGTTTTACCCAATGAAGTCTTGTCCCAAATGACGAAAACCGTTAAAAACATAAATAAGAGTAATGTGCCATCTACTTCCATATTACAACCGCAAAGTTCGACTTCCACGGCAACTACAGAGCAACCGTCCACTTCCACCATGCTGGACGAAGATGATACAGTGATAATAGATGAAGATTTAATGCAACTAATTAATTTTTAAAGTGTTTTTGGTTAATTCAAATTATTGTTCGTTGACTTTTCATGTTTTAAAAAAATACTTTTAATCAGTAAATTTAGTGACTTCTAGTGACTTTTTGAATTAAATTTTTCACCCAATCTAGTGACATTTTAGTAGAAGTTTGGTGACTTTATTTTTCCCTAAGCGGCAACACTGCCTCGCGTCGCCTTAGTAAGTTTGACTCTCCGCCCAGGGGGGGCACACTTAGCACTGTCATCAATTTCCATGGGCGACAGCGACATCTGGAGTTTGGTGGGTTAACAAAACTTGGCAGCCATCTTGTCTTGTTTGTCAAATTGTCAGACAAATGTCATTGTCGCCATTCGGCCATGGTCAGCTCCGGTTTTACCAAGGTTTTACCGGCGTTGATGCGCTTCCCGAGTTAAACTCACTAACTCAGCTATTTCTAATAATTGTTACTTGTTAGTCTTGTTACTGTTATTTGTTTTGTTTTTATTTCATATTATTGTTATCACTTTGTTTTTTGTTGTTTTGTTAATATGAGTGAACTCCGAAGAAGATATTGTATTTTTGGCTGTGATGCTTTAGGTGAGTGTTTATTACCATACCGTACCGTATTTACTAGAAGCAAGAAAACAGTTTTATGTTATTCCATAATTTCATTTTATTTAGTCATACTCTGATATTCATAAATTTCGTTACATTTTCAGTTGCATACGGTGTACCCCTTCACCGGTTTCCAAACCCTGAAAACCGACCTGATTTGTTCGCTGCTTGGATAGCGGCTGTTGGCAGCAAGGTTACAGAAAGGGACCGTACGAAGATATATATACAAGAACAAAAGAATATGTGATCACCATTTTGATCCTACATTCAAGACAACTGCAGGTCATCTTATTTGTTCAGCCATACCATCAGTTAATTTGAATCGTAAGTAGAATTAAATTAGCTCAATATTTGTGAGAAAATAACATTTATAACAATACCAAATTGATTCAGATTATCAATTTTATTGATTTGTTGTACTCGTCAGAGTAACATAAAAGTACTCTGAAAATAAAATTGTGGAATAAACAGGGATTTGGGATCTATTATTTTTGCATTTGAACCAAATCCCTGTAAGACTAGTGAGCTGCTGCTGTACAAGAGATTTGTCAACTTAACCTGTCAGGTGTCATGGCAAAACTTTGATTGCGTTTTTTTTGTTTAATAATAAAAAAGTTAATCTGAAGGTTATTATAATGAATGTAAGGGATCCCTGTTTTGCTCTATTAATACAGAAACCAATTAAATTATTATTTTATTTACTCAATGGTGGGTTTTCATTGGGATCAAAATAAAGGCACTTTTTGTTCCTTTACTTAAATTCTCTAATAAAAAAGAATTAAAAGACTTATTTCTCAAAGTATCAAAGGTACAAAAAGGCAACATAGATATAGTTTTAATATTTATGTTACTGAATTATAAACAACTATTTTACGTAGTAAAAATGGAACATCTTAGTTACTTCACACAGACTGAAGTTGCATCAAAACACAGAAATATCAGAAAAAAAGTAATTCAACTGATTATAATATTGCAATGTTATGTTACAGGTGTTCAGCAAACAATCAGTACTTTTGTGGAGACAGACCATAGCTACTGTCAACCTAGAAGACAATCTGGTCATGGCGGACCTATGATTGATATCACCAACGTGGCTGGGTCATCAGTTCAAACTAAACACCTACCTGGTCCATCCAGATCTGGACCTTCATCCGCTGTTGGTTCTACAGAATTCTCAGGGCCATCTGGATCTACCTGTTTAATGTCAAGTGAAAAGTGCCATGCTCCCATACCATTGACAAAATTTGATGCAGGTACTTTGTTTTTTTTATAATTATTATTATAAATGTGAACTGGTCTGTCTGCTTGTTTGTTATATATTCACATAGCACTACCTAACTGGTTTAATTTATCATTTGCATACATAATTTCTTTTCCAAATGGTGGGATGTTTTAGGCTGTTTATCCATTTAACATGATGTGTGTATTGTTAAGTTTATCCAAACTCAATTAATCTGCCCAGCCTTTTCCGAATTATGTTAGGGTTGACTACCAGTCTAACCATATGCATATATTACATAGAACAACTGCCTATCTGACCTCTGCAATGTTACTGGCTCAACACTATACCCCTTGGGTAAGAGTGGTTGTCAGACTTTTGGGCTTCTGATTATCCATAATAGATGTCAAAAATCTACAAATGATAGCCGAGACAGAAGGCTTAACGTGCTTTCCGAGGCACATAGGGGTCTCGGTATGAAATGGATGGTCACCCATCTACGGACCGACCACGGCAAGCGTAGCTTAACCTTTGATTGATTGACCTGTGCGGCTGTTTCCTAACCACGAGTCCCTCGAGCTCGAGTTTATCTAAACTTTTGGTAGATAAGGATAGTGCAACACTGACCTTGAGGTTTATTATAAGTCTCACATTTTAAATATGTATAATAATAAATATGGTGGTGGGCAGGCAAGAGCAGCAGTGGGAAACTGCACAAGATAGTGAAGTTTGAAAGGCAAAAAGGGAGGCCTTTGCTCAGCACTGGGACATACCATAGGCTACAAAAAACGAACAACTTTTTATTTCCATCCATTATACATAATTCATAGAATTTAGCAAATCTTTAGTCTCTTACGTAAACAATTTTATCTAATATACCTGAACATCCTAAATATGTATGTTTTAAAATTTTAAATTTAATATTTCAGGTAAAACTGTCGAGTTTCTGCAGAAAAAGGCTGAAACGCAGTGTGCTAGAAAAGCAAGAAAAACGCAAAATGAAGTCAGGAGATTGCGCCAAAAACTTAAAACTTTCAAGTTGCGCATTAAACAAATCCAAAAGAATAGTGCGAACAGAGATTTTGAGAAATTAACTCGTAACATGTCCGAGTCGGCTAAATTGTTTACTCGAATGCAATGCATAGAAGGACGGAAGAAAAAGAAGGGGCATAGATTTACCCAGGAAGAAAAGATTTTATCGCTTTCAATTTTTAAGAAAAGTCCTAAAGCCTACAAGTTAATGTGTAAACATTTTACATTACCATCTAAGAAAGTCCTGAAGTCATTGCTTGCTCAAGTAAAATTGACTCCAGGCATAAATTAAATCGTTTTTAAAGAGTTAAAGTCCACAGTGTCGAAAATGTTGCAACAAGATCGTCTGTGTACGTTAGTATTTGATGAAATGTCCATATCTCCCCATATCCATTACAATGTATACACAGACGATCTTGTTGGTTTTGAGAACGATGGGAAATGTAAGATGCCAAATTTTGCCAATCATGTTTTGGTGTTCATGGTCAAAGGGGTGAGGAAAAATTACAAACAACCAGTAGCTTACTACTTTACCCAAACATTAAAGACATCAAAACTTAAAGAAATGTTAATAGACGTTATAGCCAACGTACAAGCTACTGGTCTAAAGATAATCGCAACTGTATGCGACCAAAGCTCGGCAAATGTAAGCACTATAAATAGCTTAATCTCCGAAGCCAAAACTGCATATTTCCAAGCAGGAAAAGAATGGCGAAAGGACGTAATACGTGTTAACAAATATGATATAATCCCGCTGTTTGATGTTCCCCACTTATTAAAAGGAATTAGAAATAATTTATTAAATAAAGAAATGCATTATATGCACGAAAATGTATTAAAAATAGTAAAGTGGGAATACTTTCAGCGGGTTTTTGAAGCCGACAGGTCGCATGGAGAGTTGCGTATGCTACCCAATTTGACCAATGAACACATAGATCCTGGCAAAATAAAAAAAATGAGGGTGAAAAATGCGGCTCAAGTATTAAGTTATAGTATGGCAGTTGCTACTGATAATGTAATTGCAAGAGGAGATTGTCCCTCAGAATGTCGGGATCTAATACCGTTTATACTGCTAATAGACAAATTGTTTGACACATTTAACGCGTCATCTTTTACGCCGCCAAATGGAAAAATATACAGAGCTGCTGTAAAGCGAGATTCTCTTCATCATATGTTATGGCAAGATGCGTTGATAATGTTAAAAACTGCCAAATTTATGGTGAAAAAAGGTGATGAGAAAATTGAAAAGTTGTTGTTCTAATAAAATTATTTAAAGTTGGGACACCAACTTTAAATAATTTTATTAGAACAATAGAAGGTTTTAAATCGATTTGGCAATTATTATCAAAAAAATATTCCTTTGACGCGATGCTGACACGCAATTTTAACCAAGACCCACTCGAAAATTTCTTTGGAAGTGTTCGAAGTTTGGGTGCGCGAATTGTTACACCCAACTGTGTGGGATTTGAGGGAGCATTTAAAACATTATTATTAAATAATTTCAGCACGAATCATTCAGTAGGCTCCAATTGCGAAGAGGATTCTAATGACTGTCTACAATCTCTCTCCTTTTTCCTTAAAAATAAGGAAAAAGGTAATGCTCCCTTGCAATCCCAAAGTATTGCAATTGATCAGCCCCTAAATGTTATGCAAAATACAAGAAATATTTCTGATTCAGGGGCTGATCAAAGAACTTATGTCTGTGGGTGGGCCTTGACGAAGTGTCTACAAAAAGTCGTCAAAGGTTGTAAAGATTGTAAAAGCAAACTACTGGGCAATTCGAACAATGAAATATATACGTGCCAAAGAATATTGCCAAAATAAGAAATGGCTTTGCTATCCCTCCGACTGCCTAGTAGCTTGTTTTCAAGAAATACAAGAAACAACTGTTGCATTTTTGAATAACGATTGCCACGAAAAGAACATCAAAGAAAGAATAAAAAGTTTCATTGAATTATTCACCGATTTTAGTTTTATAGACTGAAATACATCATGAAAAAGTAAAACAATGTTTTGTTGACACTTCCATACATATAATTATTTATAGTTGGTGCAGGTCTATAAATAGAATATTAGAAGGAAAAATCACCTACGAAGGTGGAGATGTGACAAAAAACGCAGCTCAGCTGTATTACAACAAATACAAAACGAAAAAATATTAAGTCGTTTGATGTTAATAAAATGACACTAATCTGAACATCTTATGTGTTTTTTTTAATTAGGTGAACCCACCCCCAGCTGACCCTAAACAGACTCGCTCTACAGATTGTCCTAATTTCTCAGTTTCTGGTACTTTTGACTTCGTTCACTATTGAAGACAAAAGTAATTTGTAAATAAGAGAAAAATACTAGGACAACAAGTTGAGTAAGATGTCTGTAAATTGAATAAGAATAATAAATCCTCATTTGTATACACCTACCTATAGGTATACATACTTATTAGTATACATACCTATATGTATATTAGAGCCTTAGTTCACCCACCAAACTCAAGGTGGCACCACTTTCCGTACATGCAAATTTTACCACAGAGTTGTTACTCTTTCCGTATATAGTTACTCTACTCTTTGTCTCCGCCGCGCAAGCACGTGTGTTGTTATCTTGCTACCAATCTCTCATCCCGTTAATTTGTTATCGATCATTATTGTTAATTCTTGTTTCTCTTGTTATTCTTTTTGTTATCATTGTTATTTCGGATAACATGGCTTCGTATCCTAATAACGAATACGCAGACATAATGTTTTGTTATGGTTTTGCCGATGGAAACGCGGCTGCGGCTCGGCGAGAATACCAACGCCGCTTTCCCGATCGTCGACTTCCCCACGTTACTGTTTTCGGGAGCACCTATCGACGATTGTCTGAAACTGGCAGTGTTCAAAGAGCACAATTCAACGCTGGCAGACCTCGACGGTACACGGCTGACGAAGAGGATGTTACGATTAAGAAAATAGTACAATAATATTGGAACGCTTAACTGTTTAGAGCTGTCAACTGTCCATGTCATTCTCTTGTCTAAATTGAAGTTGACAGCCCGCCTTTTATACATTTGAGGAGTGACTTTTCAAAACGGCTTATTTCGGGTTCCCAATTTTACTTATTTTTTTAATGCCAATCGGGACTTTATGTACACTCACATTATATGACGTGAAGTGTCCGGTTCTAAAGTACTTTAATCTCGAAGAAAAATGGCCATAGAAAATGCTTTCCGCAACAAAATAGCTTAATTCACGTTAATTCTCGGCCCTACTAAATTGTGATAGGAGTTTTTTCAAAATAGCTCATTTCTAGAACATTTTGTATGGAAATTTTGTTAATACGTATCAAAATGGCTTATGGCCTAATGGGTATCACAGGTTATTTTGGAGGGTTGAAAGATAGCTTTAATATCTGGAAGTGGATCCGCAAATATATTTTTATACATTGGCAACACTTTTTATTTGACTACGGCCAATTAAAAAAATATTATTATTTCTTAGGAGTGCTGAAACAAAACATCTTATTTCTTGGAGTTTGCGACTAAATGGCTTATTTCCTTAAATCATATGATAATAACTCATAATTTAGAGTATTAAAAAAAATATATACACTGTGAAACGATCTATTAACGTACCTAGATTATGTACATAGAAGTTTGTTACTAAAAATATTCATATATGAAAAGTTTTCGTATTTTTCTTGGTCCTGAAAAAAATGACCATACAGAAATAAGCCATTTTGAAAAGTCACTCCTCATTTCACTTCTTCTGTAACCACGCACTGCTAATGGTGTTCATTTTGTATTTTATTACATTATACTGTGATTTACTTTGGAATCCGTTTTTCCTTTAACACGACATAACCCTCAATAGGTTATGGGCCCAGGCATGGAAATCACACAGAAGTAAGACACCAACAGACGACAGAAGAAAGCCTCGCGTACTAGGATTACCGGCACCGAGCAAGTACGCCAGAACAGAAGAAGTCGACCGCTTCCGGGTCATTACAGACGGGAATAACACTGAAGAAATCTACAGAAGTTATAAAAAGACTATAGAAGATGGAAAGAAAAGACGGCGCGTTAGTTCTAAACGACAACAATTGGGCAATATGGAGGTTCCAAATCATGATTGTACTAAGGTCCAAAGGGTGGGACGACGCGTTACTCAAAGAGCCGTCGTCCACTGAAGACAAAGAAGTAGACAGAAAAGCGCAAGAAATAATAGTTACAAAAATAGAAGAGAAGATACTTTCATATTTATTGGCATGCACATCTGCTTTTCAAATGTGGGACAAATTGAACACAATTTATGAAGCAAAATCGAAGGTCGGAGTACACCTTATTCAACAGAAGTTTTACAGCATGGAGTTTGTGGAACCGATGGCAGCATTCATATCCAAAGTTGAGGAACTTGTCAATCAGTTAAGAAATAATAAAGAGAATCTTTCAGAGAAGATGGTAGTCACAAAGATGGTCATGAGCCTACCTGATAAATACCGACACTTCATCTCGGCATGGGAATCAGTACCTGAAAGTGAACAGAATATGAAGAACTTGACGGCAAGATTACTTGTGGAAGAGGAGCGTATTGGAAAGGAAACACTGTCATCATCAGCTCTAATGGCAAAAAGAAACAACAACAGAAAATCGCAAGCCAATAAAACTGAACTAAAGTGTTATATCTGTGGTAAAGCTGGACATTATAAGAAAGACTGCAAAGCGCGTAAGTGTAAGTTTTGCGGAAAATTGGGTCATTTATACAAGGACGGCAGAAGCAGGCAAGGTGAAAATAAAGGTAACCACAATGCATTTATCCTGAATAATTGCAATTTAATTCAAAATAAAGATTGGGTTCTGGATACAGGGGCGAGTGAACATATGTGTTTCAAAAGAGAGTTATTTACAAACTATACAGACATAATAGAGAATAGATTTGTAATATTAGGAGACGGTAATAAACTGAAAGTACAGGGTATAGGCAAAATTAATTTTCATGGATACAACGGCAAAGAGTATGCACCTTACAAGATGTTGGATGTTTTATTTGTACCAGATTTAACAGTAAATTTATTTTCTGTATCATGTAGCTTAGATAAAGGTTATACTATGACTTCAACAAAAGAAGGATGTCAATTTACTAAAAATAGAGAGGTAATGTGTACAGCAAACAGAGTAGGTAAATTGTATTACATGAATTTTAAATTTCATACAGAAGTGGCTTTAACATCAATGGCAGAATGGCATGAACGACTTGCACACCAAAATATAGGTTATGTCAAGAAAATTTTAACCAAAAATAATATAAAACATGAAGGGTTGACTGATCAATGCACAGCATCTTTGGAGGGTAAGCAAAGTAGGGTACCTTTCCAAAACAGAGCAAGTGTACCCGGAGAATTGATTCATATGGATATATGTGGTTCAAACATTGCACGGTTTATGTTAAATGCTGACGCTGACCAGAAACATTTCCTAAGAAATATTTTGTGGACTGACGAGTCAAAGTTTGACCGGGATGGAATAACGTATTACCATAACTTACATTTTTGGGCACCTAAAGCAGGCAGGAATCCAAAAAAACTAAAAGAAACTGCGTCGCAAATGAGATTTTCCCTGAACGTATGGATGGGTGTCATTGATAATTATTTGGTGGGCCCTCATTTCTTGCCCCAAAATTTGAACGGCGAAAATTACGAGGAGTTTTTGAGAAACAACCTAGACGATTTGTTGGCGGATGTTCCCGAAGAAATAAAAAACAACCTCATGTTTCAACATGATGGTTGCCCAGCACATTACCGGATTACTGTCCGACAGTGGCTAGACGAGAGATATCCAAACCGATGGATTGGGAGGGGAGGGCCAATTCCGTGGCCAGCACGAAGCCCTGATATTACACCACTTGATTTTTACGTTTGGGGTCATATGAAGGCATTAGTTTATGTGACCCCAATAAATTCAGTCGAAGAACTTCGACAGCGAATAATAAACGCGGCGCAACAGATGAGAACAACGTTCACATCAAGAGTGACGAAAACCGAAGTTAGGAAGAGAATTCGAACCTGCATTCGTAATCGAGGGGCTCATTTTGAACAACATGTGTAAAATTTGTAATAAAATTTGATGTACATTTTTTTATGCATTTTATTTCATACAAATACAAATGACCCTTTCTCTCCCCGCGCCGAATCAAACACATGCCTTGGCACGAATTATGTATTTTAAAATTGACTTTTATAGCTTTCTGGAAAGCTTACAGAATAAGCAAGTTGTTTTAGTTATTTGTACGATTAATGTCATAGAAATTTTTGTGACGAGACAACATTTTTGAAGCGTAAAATGAAAATATTGGTAAGATATTATTCTTATATCGCTCATTATTTTCATTATTTTGTTAAATTAAGTAGTTTTAATTATGTCCATAGCTTAATTGAAGTGCCAGCTACAACATCATTTTTAATGGTACCCATTCAAATATGTAGTTTTTTTTTTGTTGTAATGAGATGTTAAATTTTGAGTAAATATCGAAAAACCCTTAAAATTCTAATATCTCGAAAACTATTGAATTTCGGCCATAAATATGGGGGTTCAATTTGTTGCATTTTGGCCCCCTTATCAGCCCCTGACGGATATACGTCGAATTACCAGTAACCCTGTATAGTGCCCAGAGGCAATGTTGGATGTACCGAGTTATATTTAGAGACTTTTTTAAGTATTACCGATAAAGGTAATACTTATTCGGGGGACTTTTGATGCACGGCTACACATCAAGCTATACATTTCCAGTATAAGCTGATCTCGCATTATATAGGGTTTCCGTGCTTATACTGGAAATGTATAGCTTGATGTGTAGCCGTGTGTACCACGATCCACGATCGTGGATTGGAGATTCTTTCACACGATCCGTTTTAGGAAACCCGCGATCTTGCCATGCGCTCCAGTGCCGATCCACGTTTTAGCTAGATTAAGTTCAGTTGAACACACGCTCGATAAGGAGGCGCACGTACGTCAGCCAAGTGCGAGTTAAACTCGCGTGGTGAGGGTTCCGTACAATGAATATGTTATCTACCATGTTTTTTATTCCAAGAACAAACTTATTAACATTGTAGTTGAAAAGCATGTACTTGCTCCCATACATTCTAACTGCAAATGTATGTTTATACGCAAAATATTGAGAGATTTACCATGTTATTTTATCACCATAACCAAGGTTGGACCAAATTGAGTGCATGCAGGCGAAGGAGGCACTCCCTAACTAACGACGGCCGCCTCACGAAACGGGTTCTACAACTAACTAAACAACAGCTGCGTTCAGTTACAGCTGCTATAACTGGCCATGGGTAATTTAATAAACACCTCTTTGTCATAGGAGTCACATACAGTCCGTTGTGCAGGGCCTGCATGGAGGATGACGAGACAGCAGCTCATGTGCTGTTAAACTGCCCGGTGGTCGCCACATACAGGGCAAAGTACTTCGGTACCTAACCCAGGTATCCTACGTGAGATTGTCAGTAACACCAAAGCGTTGCTGGCCTTCCTTGAGGAGCTGGGGTGGATCGAATAACCGATTTTCCCACCCGTACACAAAATACGCGCATTGACGTGGAGTTGCGGACACCAGCCCGTATTACCTATACCTATTGTTATTATTAACACCATAACCACATTTCTTATAGGTTTTCCTGTAATCTAAAAGAACTATGTTCTGTATTTTTTTTTAAATTTTAGGCTTACCTAGTAGTTTCGGAGATAATGGTAAATTTTCATCTATTTTCTTAAATAACTTTAAAACTATTCATTTTAAAATAAATGAAACAATATATTTGAAACCCTTACACAACAAGCCCTTTCATTTGATATGTCTCACGGGTACAGTTTGCAAATCTATTTAAAAAAAAGTTGCCCCCGAAAAGTGATCCTCATATTCATTATTATTTTATTTACGTAACGTACGTACGTTTTGGATCACAGAAATGTGTACCAAATTACAACTTAATGCAGTAAATTTTCATCCAGTAGATTCGGAGTAATTCGGCTGTGACAGACAGACATACGAGTGATCCTGTAGGATTCCGTTTTTCCTTCTGAGATACGAAACCCTAAAGACGATAATGGTAAACATCGACTTTGCGCATTATCCAAATCACACCGAGCGCTCCAAACGACGGAGGCGCCTTTGACCATTGTCATTAACCGACAGCGCTCGGATCGGCCGCTCCACCACTGATCGGATCGCGCGCGGCACGGCCATATCCCCGTCAGGGTATATTTATGTTCTGTGGCTATATCGACCACGCCATAGAGGAAAGGACTACGCATTTGAATCGCGCTGCTGCCTCGCCCGCTCAGAGCGCACATCGTCCAGTGTGATGTGGAGCCCGCTAATGGATTGTGAATTTATAATATTATCATCTAAAGTTCGTTTTTAGGGTTCCGTACCCAAAGGGTAAAACGAGAACCCTATTACTAAGGCTCCGCCCGCGCCGTCTGTCTGTTTGTCACCAGGCTGTATCTCATAAACCGTGATAGTTAGACAATTGAAATTTTCACAGATGATTTATTTCTGTTGCCGCTATAACAACAAATACTAAAAAACAGAATAACATAAATATTTAAAGGGGCTCCCATACAACAAACGTGATTTTTTGCTCTATATTGATAACGGCAACAGGTAGACGCTTGAAATATTCACAGAATATTTAGTTATATATTCACTTTAAAAATAAATAATTAAGTTAAAACAAATATTTAAGGGGGGCTCCCATACAACAAACGTGTTTTTTTTTGCCATTTTTATAGAAAATGGTTCGGAACCCTTCGTGCGCGAGTCCGACTCGCACTTGGCCGGTTTTTTTTAGTAAATACATCTCATGTTGATCTCATGTCTAATACTAATCCAAGAACACTCCTGTTTTATAATCTGAGACTTCTTCTGAAAGATCGACTACCCACAATGTTCACTTATGTTAATTGATTATGTTTAGATTATTGCTGAGGACCATGTTGTTCTGTATGTGTGGCCAATATTGCTTATGTGTTTTGTGGAAAATTCATGTTCTGTTTCTTTCCGTTGTTAGGTAGATAACGACAGTTATTACTAATGTAAAAAATGTTTTGATAAAATACTTCAGAACAAGCTGGCATGGAATTTTTTGTCCTTCTCCAATAATGACTTAGTTTTGCGAACGGACAACTAGCTTTCTCACTAACGTCAATTAAGCCCAATTAAAATAAATGCCTAGTCTTGTCTTTCTCTGCTTTTCTTAATAAAATCCCTTTCCCTACAAATACCATATTCATTGGGACTTTCATACACAGTAGGTAACTATTACTAACCAGTAACCATTCTGATTGGATATCAATATTTATAGTTGTACATTTGTTTATCATCTCGGCCTACCGCTTCAGGTAGTACGTTATGGTGATAAGCGAAACACGATGGTGTACGTTCGCCGAAAGTATTCAGTTTCGTTTTAGTAAAATAAAAAATAAATTAGTTTATTATTACTATTTTTATTGCAAAGTCATGTTAATAAATATACTTTGGCAGAACAAAAAGATTCTAGCTTTCACAAATATTATACAAATGTGTCGACATTATAGTACCTATTTATTTAAGACATAAATCTTGAAGATCGTGATATTATTATACTTTACTGCTTGAGGCGTTAGTGGTATGGAATTCAAGAAAATCTTTGAGTAATGTAGTCCGTCTTTTTTCTGCAATATCCATTTGGTTTTCTAAGTCTCCTCTATCAGTCGTTTCTGCCCTCTCTACCTTCCATGACAAATTTTCAATTTCAGCTTCTAACTGCGCCTGAAAATTAAAATAGCAGTTTAATTTACAAACTCCTGTCCATCAACTTACTACAGAAGTATAAGGTTTCATAATGTTTAAACTAACTTGCTGATACTCAAAAAGCTCTTTTCGAGGGCCATTATCCATGTAGTAAGCATAGGGATATGTATACTGCAAAGTGTATCGACACCTCTTCAATAGCTTTGCTGAATCCCAAAGATATTGCCAATCTATCCAAGTGCCTTCACCAGCCATAACCTAAAAAAGAGTGTCTGCGCTTAGTTCTTTCTTAACTACACAATGGATTTTGATGCAGTTTCACCATCATTTAGAGAATTTATTCAGAAAGTTTATGTGTTACTCATTAATATTTAACTTAGATATAGCAACGAGATGCTCAATGTTTTGACTTGAGTTTGACTTGTAGCCTTGTAAGGGTGGGTCACTAGTACTTGTATAACATATTTTAAACTGCCGTTACATCAACAGAACCATGTTTAGTTAAAATATAAATAGCATATGAAATAAAGTCAAAGTCAAATTATTTATTTCAAATAGGCACATAAAAGGCACTTTTGAACGTCAAGACTTACAAAAAAATAGTAGATTCGTATGGAGAAGAATGGGCAAGAAACTCCACCGTTACCCTTTTAAAATGTTTTACAATATTTTGCCTAAGTACACACGGCTACACATCAAGCTATACATTTCCAGTTTACGCTGACTTCTCATTGTAAGGAAATCCTATACAATGCGAGATCAGCTTATACGTGCGTACATTAAATATAATTATGTGAAGATGATGCACCTAGAATAAAATTGTATAGTAATTTTAATACCATGTAAAAATAATTAAAAATGAAGCAATGACAGATAAATTAATTATGTGATACAATAAAAATATTTACAAATATTGTTAATGTTAAATAAATATACGTATTCCTAAAAAAAAAAAAACTAATAGGTCAGTGTGTGAGTTAAGGCAATCATATCAGTATCACAGAATGTAAAATAAATGTCATAAAAATAAAGTAAGTAAATTATACAATTAAAATAGCAACCAGTTTGATTTTGTCTAGACTCTAGATTGTCCTATGGAGCTGGACCAGCAGCATGTTTCCAAGCATTCTTATCTTGGATATAATCCTCTAATTTGTTATATGCTTGTTTACAAAGTGTACTTTTAATATGAGTTTTAAATTTACTTTCATTTAATTGCAATATATCACAAGGTATTTTGTTGTACATTTAACACAGTACCCCATAAAAGATGTAAGTACTTTAGATAATCTTAAAAATTGTTTACCTATTTTATCTTTATTTCTAGTATTAAAATTATTTCTATCACATATTTTATTAAAAAGATGTAGATATTTTCTACATAATATTTTCATAAATGAATTGGACGGTACCTTACCGTCATAATATTAATCCTTTTAAAGAGTTCCCTAAGAGATTCTCGGCGACGTAGATTATAAATGGCTCTGATAGCTCTCTTTTGCAAAATAAAGATGGAATCAATGTCAGCAGCCCTACCCCACAGTAAAATGCTGTTCGACATAATGCTGTGGAAGTAGCTAAAATAGACCAAACGCGCGGTTTCTACATCTGTTAACTGTGTCTTTCTAACAGCATAAGCGGCTGAGCTTAGCCGCCCCGCAAGAGATGTTATATGTCGTCTCCATTGTAGTTTCTCGTCTAGTGTTGTGTGATTCCTAGGAAAACCGTTTGATTAATAAATTCCAGTTTTTCTCCATTCAATATGATATCGAATTCGCTACATCTAACATTAGGTAATTTAAATCTAATGTCTTTGGTTTTTTCTTTATTTAGTACCAAATTATTTACCGTAAACCAATCTTGGACCTGCCAGGGTTGCGAGTTTGTCTGAAAGGGATATCGTGGCCCTGGCACACAGGCAACGGAAGGAACACGGGTGGGTCAGGGCATGTCATTGTGACACGCCCTCCCGCTCCACCCAGAGCGGAGAAGTTATTTGATAATTTCCCACCCAAAAAAAAAATGTAAACTAAAAAGAGGAATGGACTCAATATCGAACCTTGAGGAACGCCTATCGCCATTTCAGACCCCAATGAGTTTACGCCGTTTACTTGAACTTTAAGCTTTTTTTGCTATCAGGTATGATCTTAGTAAATCAAGAGCTGTATTCTTAATCCCATACTGCTCTAGTTTCAGCAGAAGTGACTCATAGTTTACGCAATCGAACGCCTTAGAGAGGTCGCAAAAGATTCCAATGGCATCTTGTACTTCCTCCCAGGCGTTAAAAATGTTCTTTATAGGGTAACACCGGCGTCAGTGGTTCAAAGCCCTTTGGTGAAACCGTACTGTTGTTCATGAGAGGTGGAATTTTTATTAAAGTGACGTAACATTTGATTGAGCATCAACTTTTCAAACACCTCACTAAGGCCTAGCAGAATCGACACAGGCCTATATTTGTTGGGTTCTTTACTATCTCCGGATTTGAACCAAGGAACGATTTTACTGTTTCATGAGATCCGGAAAGACTCCTTGGCCCACACTGGTGTTAATAAATATGAAAGCTAAATACAACGCAATGATTTCGATGATAGATCTACAGACTTTTACAGACATTCCCCAGAGATCTTCTGTTGATTTAATTTTAAGATCTTTAAAGTTTCAGCAGTTTTAAGGGGAATATTAGCAAAAAAGTTTGCGAATTCCTGAGCTATTACTACCTCTGAAGTGATGGGCTCATGTGCAGTATCTAAATTATGCAGTATTACACCGTTTTTTATTATCTGTTTTTTATTTATTATTTGCCAGGTAGATTTTATTTTATTGAAAAGCTTTAGCTTTATTTTGCACAAAAAGTTTTAGAATATTTTGCAACATGCTGATGAAAGCTTGTATTATTGATAACTATGTTGGTTTACGCCATAAAGTTCAAAAAGACCGCTCCCCAGGACCCAGCTTTTACGAAGTCAAAGTCAAACTGTTTATTTCAAATAGGCACATTTATGGCACTTTTGAATGTCAATATTTACAAAAAAATAGAATTGATTCTAGTCGCCCCTTTCAAAAGGTAGTTTCGTATGGAGAAGAATGGGCAAGATACTCCACCGGTACTCTTTTAAAATCTTGTACAATATTTTTGTACGTACATATTATATTACGAATACCTGGAATCGCCCAATCACTAAATAAGAACTTTGTGTTAATACTTTCCGTCCTATTACAAAACAATATTTATATTTTGACATGGCATAAACCAGGAGCCAGTTTTTGTAATAAGAATGTAACAGTGATTGAAATACCGTTCTTTTTTTTTTTTTTTCTTCTGGCTTCGCACGGTTTGTGCATTTAGCCAATGTCACGTTTTAGTTTTATTAAAAAGGTAGGGAAACAAAATTAATATAAATATAAATTTTGACGGGATTTAGGATAGACGGGATAGGATCAGTATAATTATAAGTAACAAGGAAATCTTATGGATAAATGAGCAAATTAGACAAAAAAAAAAAAAAAATACAACTTAATATTATTTAGAGTAATGAATGAGACTATACATTTATATACAAGAGAGCTATTTGTACAAAGTAAAGAAAGTATTGAGGTAGGAAAAGGAGTATGGAGGGATAAGAGGTTACTAAGAAAGGAAGAACGGTCATATAAGGGACAGGAGAAAAATATGTGATCTAAGTCGCCTACATCTGTGCCACACAAGCATAAGGGATCGTCGATGATATGAAGTTTGGCAAGATGAGCTGGAGAACAAACATGACCCAGTCTCATCCGTATTAGAATGGAGGCCAAACCACGGTTTTTCTGGAACGTCGGGTTGAATATGTGAAAAATAACGTCCCTTCGATTTGCTTCCGATATCCCAAGCCACCTTCCAGGTTTCCCGAAGAAAAGTCTTTGGTAACGATACGAGGTCATAAGTAAAATTTGTATAAGGAACTAAGTCCCCACACTGCACCGCATCACCGGCAAGTTTATCAGCCACTTCATTGCCATGGATTCCAGCATGGGCTGGAATCCAACAAAATGTAGTGTATTACCCTCAGAAATGGTCCTGAACGCAAATTCTCTTATTAAATAAATTATAGGTAACTGCAATTTGTGTTCGAAAGCGGAATTTATTGATGGCTAGAAGAGCACTTTGAGAATCGGTAAAAATTATCGATTTTTTGAGCTTTAAAATACGGATATATTCTATGGCTTTAAAAATGCCGAAACATTCCCCGGTAAAAACAGAAGTCTTCGGAGGCAGTTTTATTTTTTGTTCTTGTATTGAGAATGGTAAGTACCTATCCCAACACAACCCGTCGGAGAAGGCTTGGCAGTATCCGTATAAATATGGTGGTACTCTACGTGTTCAGCCAGAAAATGATTAAAACTTAAATGGCAATCGGGATCTGATTTACTTACACAGTTATATTTTATAATGGGACTGAATTGTAAACTCTCATAACTATTGCTAAATATGGGAAGTTTATTGGAACGGTGAATAGTAGAAGAAAGTGAAAGGAATTTTTTATAACTTACAACTAAACAAGGAGCACGTCTATGGGACCAGTAATCTGACGATTCAATCTGCAACACTAATGTGTCCAGTTTAGGAATGAGAGGATGAGTTGAGAATTGAAGAATCCGGAACAAATATTTGTCAGATAGGAATTGTCTTCTAAGATATAAAGGAGCATCCCCGCATTCAACTTGGAGTGCATTAATGGGACTAGACTTCATTGCACCTGAAATAATGCGTAATGCTTTAGACTGGATGCGATCCAATTTTTTAAAAGCCATGACACTACCTGGCTCTAGAACGAACAATCCATAATCCAGAGTGCTTCTGATGATTGCGTTGTAAATGAGTTTCAAAGAAAAGGGATGTGCACCCCACCACACACCAGAGAGGCATCTAAGCATGTTTAGGTGTTTTTCACATTTTTTTAACAATATATTCACAATGAGGGACACTACTTAATTTACAGTCAAGTATTATACCTAGATATCTGAATTTATCTTTAACTGGGATTGGTATTTCCTTATAAAGGAGATTTACTATGGGAATATTTCTCTTCCGGGTGAATAAAACAGCCGCGCTTTTAGACGTGGATAAATCCAAACCGTTTAGATGTAACCATGACGCCAAAATAGATAAAGCAGAATTGATAGCAGAGCTAGCTTGCTCAACAGATGGACTTGAAGAATATAATAATAAATCATCGGCATATTGAAGAACCTTAACATGACTAGTTAAGGATAACTCTAAATCATAAGTGTAGATATTGTATAGAAGGGGACTGAGCACAGAACCCTGTGGGAGACCCCTCCATACAAGATGAGATACCTCATGGTCTCCTATTAACATGTTAACAGAGCGTTCAGTCAAGATATTAATAATGAAATTCAACAAATTCAATGGAACTTGTAAGGCTTCTAATTTATTTTGTAAAACCGATAATACAACATTATCATAAGCTGCATTAATATCAAGGAAAACTGCAACGGTGGATTGGTTATTAGAGAAGGATAACCGAATATCGGATGTTAATATACTTAAACAGTCAGTTGTACTTTTACCTTTTCTAAAGCCATATTGTGATTCTGCCAAGAGACCCTTACTTTCAACATACCATTCTAGGCGATTTTTAATTAAGTGTTCCGCTAATTTCATCAGAATTGAAGACAAAACTATGGGACGGTATGAAGAAGCATCAGATGGAGTTTTATTTGGTTTAAGGAATGGCAACACCATTTGACGTTTCCATTCAACAGGGATGTTTCCTGTATAAAAAATAGAATTAATAAGTTCTAAATAATAACTGAGGACATCATCATTTAAATTAGCAAAAAAGGAATACGGGATGCCATCAATGCCTGGTGCAGAATCATTAGTTTTATGGATAACAACCTTTAATTCAGTGAGAGTGAATGCAAGATCTAGCGTCGTATGAGTGTCTTGGATATTGGAAACGAGAGACAGGTTATGGTTAGTACTAATAGCCTTAGCCTCAGGAACCCAAGGCGGAGCTAATATATAAAAAAAATCACTGGCTAAGGAATCAGGAATAGGAGAAGGGTTGTTATATATGGACCTAAATCTACGAATA
Source organism: Tiliacea aurago (assembly GCA_948098905.1). NCBI lineage: Eukaryota > Metazoa > Arthropoda > Insecta > Lepidoptera > Noctuidae > Tiliacea > Tiliacea aurago. The sequence continues at coordinate 15,030,076 of OX402577.1, forward strand.
TTGCGCCAGACAATCGTAGGGTGAGTATTCGGTGAAATTGATAAGCAAAAGTTACGCCAAGATTCAAATTTTTTCTTTTTAAAAAGTTTATAAGTTTCATTATTTAACTTAGTAATGATATCAAAATTAGTATCAGACATATCAACGTTATAATTATATTCAGCCTCTTTACGTTTTTTAATCAATTCAGTGCACTCAGAGTCCCACCACGGAGGCGAGGGAATTGTACTAATGTTGTTATTTTTTACAGGAAAAACTTCATCTGCCGCTGCAATTAATATGTGTGCTAAAGCTTCAGCACAACTATTTTCATTGCCATCAGAAATTACGGGCAAGGAGCTAAGCTTACTGTCAACAATGTTCCTAAATTTACCCCAGTCAGTATTATTTCTATTAGGAAGTTTATATTTTAAGTTTGATTTCCTTAATTGTGCATTTGGTTTGGAAAGAGGATAAGAAATAACTATTGGAAAATGGTCACTACCATAAGTAGAGGTCAAAGTATGCCAAGTTAATGAAGAGGCTAAGTTTGGAGAACAGATAGAAAGGTCAATTGCACTTTGGTTCTGATTAGGATCTGAACGACGTGTGGCAGCTCCTGAATTTAAAATACATAAGTTGTGTAAGTCTATTATATCTATTAACTCATCACCATAACAGTTCGAAGTTGAACAACCCCATGATTGGTGATGGCAATTAAAATCCCCCAGTATTAATAATGGCTTTGGAAGAAAAGAAACGAGATTATTCATCTCTTGAAGAACAGAAAAAGAAGGGTGAGGAATGTAAATAGAAACAAGACAAGTATGATGCACTTTAATAGCTACAATTGAAATTTCCTCACTATGAGGAGGTAATGTAATGGTAGAGAAAGGGATAGAATTCTTGATAAGTATAGCTACTCCACCATACCCATCAGATCTATCCTCTCTAATGGTTAAATAACCATTAATTTTAAAAATATGATTAGGTTTGAGCCAAGTCTCTGCTAAAGCAAAGGCAAATGGCTCATATTTGTTTAAAAGATGTATAACATCACTCTTTTTGTTTACTAGACTGCGGCAGTTCCACTGGATTATTTTGGATGTGTTGTCCATTAAGGACGGATTGTGATACATTGAAAGATGGGGCAACGTTGGACGGTGAAATGTTGAACTGAGACAGAAGATTGTGTAATGCAGAAAGAAAATCGTTTATGGAAAAACTGGCATCAATTTGTCCATTGTTATGATTAGAAAAAGCACAACCATTTGCTGGTTGAGGAATGTCGTAATCTTTAATAATGGCGTTGTGAGCCTCTTTATTATATCCTTGTACAGATTTGGGAGGCGAGCGTGGTTTAAGGAAGACAGTTTTTTTATAGCTACTTGAAACAGGCATTCTATTAGAAGGGAAAGATGGAGTATCTGCAAAGTTTTTGGAAGGAGAAGACAAAAGTGTATTGGCATACGATTTAGTAACTGGGGGATACATTTTTGCCGCTTCAGCATAAGATACTGAACTTTGTGCCATGTATGTTTTAATTAATTTTTGTCTAGACATTTCTGGGCAAGATTTATTAGTAGCATAGTTTAAACCGGAGCAAAGGCAGCAAGATGCACTTTCTTGTTCTCTTTTACAACTGTCCCCAGTATGGTCTTGGCCACATTTATAACAACGAGGTTTGGACCTGCACTGAATTTTTGTGTGACCAAAACGACAGCAATTGAAACACTGTACAGTAGGGAAAATATATAAATCTACAGGTAATGCATTATAGCACATAAAAATTCTTTTAGGCAGAATCTGCCCATCAAAAGTAATAACTATCGATTGGGATGGTTTCCAAATGGTTGTACCATCAACAACAGTTTTAAAATTGAGGCGTCTGACTTTTAAAATTGGACCGCAACCAATTGGTACTGTTATATTATCAATAACTTCCTCTGGAGACCATTCCGCAGGAACACCACGTACTAAACCCATTCTAGTAACATTAAAAGTAGGTATAAAACCTTTATAATTATATGTTTCAAGGCTATTATGTGAAATAAAAGAATTTGCGTCCAGGAAATTGGAAAAGCAAAGAGATATTTTATTGCGCCCGATTTTTTTGACGCTACCGTTAATAATATTTAGGAAGGCGTTGTGTTTTAAGAACTTGCCAAATGTAATTGGGTGCAATGACGTTCCATCATCTGGTGATAATAATATTTTTTGCACATGAACAACGTACGGCGAGCTGTCAGTTTTGTCATACGTTTTTCGACTAATCTGAGTGGGAATAACTGAAGGCGGAGCTGGAACATCAGGAATATCGTTAGATACGATTATTTCAGAGCATTTAGGCTCCGATGGAGTTAGCGAGAGAGGTGTAGACTCCATGCAACCACAACCCGAAGACTCGGAACCGTGGTTTTTTCTGATACGACGGCGTTTGTTGCAGTTTTTGCACACATGCACGCGGCTTCTTTTTAAGTGACGAGCCGACGACGACCCATCGGTATCCATGCCTGATTCATTGGATTGGATAGTTACAAAATTGCCTGCCGGGGGAACAAAGTCCCCCGGGTCAGGCGGGTCTTTAATTTTCCCGCTTTAAGAAATAATAATAAAAAACTTACCCTACAGAAGAAAATGTACAAAACTACAATTAAATTACAAGTGAAAGAATAAAAAACACTAAAACTACCACTACTGATCCTATATTATAATTAATTAATTATTTTCAATTTTAACAAAAAAGGACACGTCCACCAAGTTAAGTTTCCGCGCTTTTTTTCATACCGTTCTTTAAACAAAACTGAAAACTTAGTTTAGTACTAAGTTGTCAGTTTTGTGTTAGGAACTTTATCATAGTCAGAATAAAGTTAGAAATTCATTAATGGCTCCATGTTTTAATCCTGGGTCTGAAGATAAACCTTGTTTTGTAATAAGACGGTTTTAGTCTTTAGTGGAAAAGTATCATTAAATTGCGTGTTTAATAGTGAAAAGAACTTGACGTAGAACTCGTTTGGGTCATAAATATTATTAAAACTCTGAACAGATAATTTACTGGCCAAAGAATTATTTAATTTCTCAAAATTTTGAATTGTGATTGGCCTAAACCTTATTTGAATTTTTTGTAAAGGCTTACGGCCGAACCCAATAACCTATATATCACCAGTTTCGGCCTACTGGAGATATAAAAATATATCTATCGATGGTTTTAACGTCCCAATAATCTATGAATCATACCAGCCCACGCTATCTACTGATGGAAGGGGGTATCGCATAAAACAGATATCTCTTTGTATGAAAATGCCAAAGTATGCGTCCCAATATACGATTTGTTTGACAGGACAGTACTACAGCAGGCTTAGCACGAGAACCCTCTCTACGCGTTTTGTCGACGGAAGAATAGACAAAAATGACGTTTCAGTGTAGACAACAGAAAGTTTTCTACTGTCTGTAGCACGGCGATTACAAAACCAAATGTGAAGAGACTTGTCTTCTCTACCCTAGACAACTGTCTACAACGTCGAGCACGGCGTACAATCTTTCTCCGGTGTTGACAGCTAGGGATAGAAACCTTTCTTCCGAAATAGTCTACATATAAAATGACCTAGACAACGATTCGTTAGTTGTTTTTTCGTTAATTCGAGTAATTATAGGCGGTGCTTTTTTATTTTTATCATGTATTAAGCTGAAATTAACATGTTGGGTTCAAATTGCGCTTTTTATTTAAGTTTTTTTATAGAAAAACTTCAGCGAAGATGGGAAAGAAATACTATTAGCGAGCTTGCTTTGCTTGTTTGGGAGCCTTTGATCTCACGGGAAGTGAGTTCTGTAGAATTATAAAATAAGCAAGGAGATAGTGCAATCAATGTTTATGCGAAGAACTCGGCTAGGACCTGTCGCCCAAAATAAATAATAGATTTTTGGAATTAACAATAAAATAAGAACAACAATATAAGTATCCTACAGTTTTTACACTATGTTGTCCCTTAACTTTGATTTATTAGATTTTACATTCACAGGGAATATAAAACATCTGACTATGAGCCAAAATCTCCTCATTGAACACTAAATTATTTATTTATGAAGTACTAGCTGCCGCCCGCGGCCTCGCCCGCGTTGCATTAAGGCTTCTACATACTGGCGCGACACAAAGGCCCCGCACGTCGCGTGACGAGCGGTGCCTTTGTGTTGCGCTGGTCTGTAGAAGCCTTTACTATGTAGTGATTATTATTTTCATTTACTAAATCTTACACACTCAGTTTTAAATGGAGCATTTACCTACTAATAAATAAAATATCGATAAACAACAATACAATAACAATGTTAGTACCTAGTAAAAACAAGGGCTCCCGCAGACAGGCGCGACGTGATAGCGCGACCAGTCTGCAGTACCCTTAAAGGATACTTCTTGCGTGACGCCATCAAAATAGTATAATTATGGCTCTTTATTTAAATAATGCCTGTACATTTTATGCAATTACCAATATTATATAGTGTTCTGTGTATGCAATACAAATGAGTTTTAAAACTTTGGCGCCACAGCCAATGATGTATTACCTAGGTATATTACGTCATTGGCTACAGCCATTTAACAATATTTTTAAAAGGGAGATGCGCTAAGGTAGCCCGTGAAATTCAAATTTGATTACATTTTTTGCAATTTGCAAGTCAGTAACACGTTATAAGTTGATTTAAATATGATTCGCGGCCGTAAAAAATATTGCTTTACAGAATTATAATCATTAGAATCGGCAAAACAACTAACTCTCTTCAAAAAATCCTTAGAATTCAAAAAACGTTCGAAAATTTGAATTTCGCGGCTACTCAGCGCATCCCCCTTGACCATTTGCGTTTTGTAATTGAAGAAATATTCTTTGCTTCATAGATTTGTTTGAGAACGAAACGCAAAAGTACGGTAAAATTGGGTAGTAATGCACACCACTAGCGAATACCCCGTTGCTATGGACAAGTCACTGTCTACGAAGAAACCCGAATCTAGGTGTGTCCTCGTGCTCGCGAAGAAGAGATAACGGGAAGTGTAGACAAGCGATGTCTATTCTATAGTAGAGTAGAGATCGAAAACGCCATGCTAAGCCTGCAGATGGCAGATTTGGGTATTCCCCGAATTGCAGGGATAAACGTAAAGTAGCCAAGCTAAAATGAACTCTTTAGTACTAGCAATAATGGTCATAGATGTTTTTTTTTATTTAAAGTAATAAAAAAAAAAATTAAATTCATATATCTCGAAAACGGTGCGCCCTAGGCAAAAAATAACAGAAATTTAACCCCCCCCTTACTAACTCCCCCCGTGCAAGCACCATTCCAACATGAATTTAAGTTAAAAAAAAAATAACATTAATGCGCTAAGGCAGCCCGCGAAATTCAAATATTATTACGTTTTTTACAATTTGCAGGTCCGTAACAGGTTGTATTTTGATTCGCGGCCATAACAAATATGGCTCTACAGAATTATATCTTATTCCAGTAACTTATTAAGAACTAAGAAACAAAGAAGTTTTAATATAAACCTAATTACAGTAATTACACATGTTGTTTTTTAAAGTGATGTTTGTTGTAATGGAACGCACGGGAGAGCGAAGTAGAGAAACCTACTTATTGTTTTCGTTAGATAGATAGCCTTTATCAATGATTGTGAGACGCCATCCGAGCATAGATATAATTATACTGTCTATCATCAATAGCGATCTGTCTTTAACTGAAAATAAGTTATTGGGTTCGGCCGTTAGAGGAGCCAAATGTTATTTTTTGTCCACTGTGATCAGATGGAAACTTATTTACAATTCGTTTGTGTAAGTAATCATAATTACAAAACAAAATATCTATACAAGTGGCAGAAGAAGCTGTCACTCGGGTTGATTTAATAAAAACATTTGGCAAATCAAATGACTTAAAAAGACTTAATAATCTGACAGTATTCGAGTTATTTTCTATTAAGATTTCGATTAATATTATTATCACCACATATAATTATTGATTTACTATTTGTACAAATTTTTTGCGAAGCCCCCCGCCGTAACCGAAAAGGTTACGTAAACAAAAGATTCATTAGCAATAGGTATTGGAAGTTTTAATACGTCTTCCATTACAGAATCAAACACAGATAGATTCTGGTAACTTGGAGGTCTGTAAACCCATACTATTACATGCTTATCAAGCTCAACACAGAACAATTCAATCGTGTGTTCAACAGATAGTCCGATGAGGTCTTTCCGTTCTTTCGATTTAATATAATTTTTAGTTAATATTAATGATCCGCCATGTATCATACTTTTCGGCTAAAATAGCTACACAATAATTTTCATAATTAATTGACATCACTTGATGATCTTTTAACCAATGTTATATTAAACAAATGACATCAAACTTGGTATTTTCTAAAAACAATTCTATTTCCAGTAATTCGTTTTGGTTTTTTGTAAAAACGTTGCCCGTTGCGTTACAAACATTTAAACTCACATACACAAACAGCCAGACTCGGAATAACTACTTGTAGGTCATACAAATATTTGTTCCGTGCGGGAATCGAACGCTGCGCCAACCGTGCCGCAAATTGAAAGAGTACCTAACCTTGGTTATTTTGATTAAATAACTTTAAAGTATGTTGCACCTCCCTTTGGTTTTTTATTATGAGTCATATTGCCAGAAGATACCTTTTTATTATTCTCTAATAATAATAATGTGTTACTGCCTATTTTAAACAATTATCCAGAGTGACTTCCACAACTACAACTAAAGAGTCAACAATGCTCATAAGAATACCTAAATGAATGAGCCTGAATGGATTCTGCACATGTCAATCAGTAACATATTCGGCTCTGGTTCATATCAAGCAGAAATTGAAGATCTAGGCCCGTATTATAGAAAGTCAAGCATTATAAAACTTAAAGCTAATTTCAACCAATGAAATGGTTTTTATCTAGTTTTAAGTCATGCTTGAGTATTAAGTGACGTTCTGTAATACGGGACTTTTATACAATAGCAATGCCTTTCATTTTGACAGTTCATTGCGTTATTTTCGTTGTTGAGCCATTGATGTATTAAATTGACGTTCTGTAATACAGGACTTAGGTCTGTATTACAGAATGTCACTCTATACTCAAGCATTACTTAAAACTAGATTGAAGTCATTTGATTGGTTGAAACTAGTTTTAAGTAATGCTTGAGTATTGAGTGACATTCTGTAATACGGGACTATTATACAATAGCAATGACTTTTTGTCAGTTCAACAACATTCATTGACGTTGTTGAGCAGCCAATTTTTCTGGGACTTAATGTATCAAGTAATCTTTTAAATAATATTAATTATCTTTTGCTTTACTTTCTCTTCTTAGAGCATCATAATACCTTACCTTTTGATTAATTCGCCTCTTCAAACTAGCTAAAGTTTGTTCTTCCAATTTAAGAGATCGAGCATGATTTTCCCATCTTTCATAGTAATGTAAATACTTTTTTAAAGCTTCTCTTGCCTGAAAAAGAGAAAAATAAAATTAGTGTATTGTGCTAGCACCCAAAATAAATAGAATAAGGTAAAGTAGGATAATAATTACATGAGTGCTTACTTGAGCATGTTGGCTATCAGAGGTCAAATTGGGATCCTCTTTATAGCGACTACATTCATAGTATTCGGAGCCATGTGATTTCCAGTCTCCGAGGCAAACCCAACAAAAATCATGTCTACATGCACCACACTGCATATGGTTGCACCCTCCATTTTTCTCTATGCAGATCTGGCACTTGGGGCAGTCCTGTAACCATAAATAAGAGTTTACAGTTTTTTTTAATTCAGAAATTTACCAAAAATATTCAACAGACACAAAGAAAAACAGTAATATAAAGGTGGACATTATATATCTAAACTAAATTCTTTAACTACACGTTTATTTTATCATAACAATATAAATTATACATTATTATTATTGTGATAAGGATGACTGTATGACAAATAGGATAACTTTTGCTTTACCTTAGTATGGGCACTGATGTAGTTGGCAGTTTCAGAATCATCAGCGCATTTTGTGAGCCAGCGGCGAATAGTGGGGCAATCCGTTGGTGCATGGTGTGGAGCTCCACATGAAAAGCACGTCAATAGCTCACACCCCTGGCATTCCACGCGACGGGCGCCTTCACGAACCCATGCCCGAAATATCCACTAAAATAATAATAACTTCATGAATGAACACAGAAAAAAAAAAGATTTGGAATACAAAAAATATTGAAGAATTTTCCATTTCAAGTTCTTGTAAAGGATTGTGCTAACCTGACAGTTGGGACCTGGGCAGAATCTAAGCTCTGGGTGTGATTTCACATGATCCTTGAACATAAACTGCTGGTATCTTTCCCGCAGTATAGGTTTGGTCACATGTGATAGCACAAAGTCTTCAGGGGCTCTCAGTTCACAGTCTTGTGCCATACATAAAATGGTGTTTGATACTCCTGAAACACAATAGATAATTTGGAATTTTTATCCATTTTGTCACCTGTAATCATCAAAACAATGAAGATCATGTAATTACTGTTCACTTATCTGCCAAATACAGTACCTATGTTGTGACAGCTTATCATATCAAACATTGGTCAAGTGACTCACAACAACAGTTTTGATTATAAAGATAATGATTACACAATCCAAAAATAACTAACTGAGATAAACATCAAATGCCCTAATGTTTAGCACACAATGACCATCCTTATTGCTTCCTAAACAAGGCAATCCGTTAATTCTGACTCTCAAGCAAAAAAGAATAATGATGTGTGTTAAATAGCTTGTAGCAACAGCTGATTTATGAATGGCCATTCATTTTCATCCAGTGACAAAGCCAGCCTATGATAAAACACCTGATAGAAATCTAGGATTTGAGATAATAATGTCCAAATTGAAATAGTAATAAGCAATCAATAGTTTTCAAGTTGCAGAGAGTAGGTAGGTTGCTTTTAGTTACCAACATGTAACATATTATAAGCAAGGCTTTGTAGTGTGATCTTATAGGTGATGGCTGCTGTTTCATTATCCACATCTCTGTTCATGAGTCAAGGAATTGGATGAACATCCTTTCTCAAATACAGCATACCAACCTGACAGAAGACCATGCATTTATGATTAAATGATGCAGACAATAACAGAATTATTGTCTACCAACATGTTCTATGAACCAGAATTGTTATATAATTTAAGGAGTTATATTTACCTTGCATAATTTGTACTTCAAAATGCATCGCCCAGCAGTCATTGCAGAAGTAATGTCCACAAGCAAGTGCACTGTATTTGTGTATAAGTGGAGTGTTGGCACACACCGCACAGCTGGACCGACTGGAGCCCCCCTGCATCACCGGCGCGCGCGACTTCACGCGACTGTACACCAACACCTCATTTGCATTCTCCTTATACTTATTTATAATCTCTTGAGCATTCCATTCATACGCATGGAGTGTTACCTACAAACACATCAATTTATTACACTGATACAGGTCTGTTATCAATAATCACAATTACCATTATAGAAGACAAACCTTGGCCAGTGAAGGCGTTATCTGAAGGCTATTGCTGAGCAATTCTATCGATTCATTCAACAACTTCTCTACTTCTTCCACCTTTAGGCAGGTATATAAAAAATATTCCGGGTCCGATTTTGTTCGATCCACAGCTTCCATGTCACAGTCATCCTGCTCTCCATAGTAATCATATTCGTCTCCATCGTTGTCAGAATATTCCATATCAGATTCCGCAGACATTTTGTTGGTTGTTGTATGGTTGCTGGATTTCAAGATGAAACGAGGATGACGGAAAACACTGCAAAATTGATTTCAATTTCAAAAATGTCCTAAAAATTATATACTTATTACATATCGTGGAAGAATATTCCCGTACTTGTTTATTTAGAAATCAAAGAATTCTGTACGGTAATAACAACAACAACTTAAATTAGGTACTTTTTGTTACAACACCGTTTAGTTCCCTTGGTTGTCTTTTTTTCTTTTCTTTCTGTCCTGTCTGTTTGTTCTCCACAGGCTCTGTGGGAGAGAATAGAGTGCTACAAAGTTCGATGAATATCTGTCGATATAATTTACAACTTAGGCGATTTATCACAGGCTAACTATGAGACACCCCACCTAACAGCTCCTATAAAAACGAATGTCATAGACAAATTGTGATCCCATGTCTCAGTGACGCCATCTAGTGTCATCATTCTTCTGCCCTTATCCTAATTTATTTGGGGTCAGCGCAAGATGCCCCTTTCTTCCATACTTCTCTATTACTCGTCATCTCGGTAGTCACTCCCTTTCTAGCCATATCATCTTTCACATAGTCCATCCATCGTTTCTTTGGTCTTTCCCTACTGGTATAGCCATCGACATTCATATTCAACTTTTCAGTCACTGGTGCCACTTTCAGACTTCCTCTTATGTACTCATTTCTTATGCTATCCATTTGTATCACACCACACATTCCTCTTAGCATTCTCATCTCAGGTCTTTCATTAATCCATTTTGTGGCCCAACATTCTGATCCATACAAGACAGCAGATCTAACCATTGTTTTATATATCTTCCCCTTAAGTTTAAGGGGAATGCGGGAGTCGCAGATTGTTTGAACCGTGACCTGCCGCCACTTCATCCATTAATTCTGTGCTTGTTCGATCTACTTCGCCATCGCTTTGCACGAGTGAACCGAGATACCGAAAGTCGGTGCAGACTGAGAGAAGTGCGCCATCAAGCTCTATGGCTCCAGAACTGGAGAGACCGCCGAAATTGCAGAACATCTATTCAGTTTTGGTTCTGCTGATTTTCAAGCCAACTTTCTCCAGCTTCCGTTGCCATTTATTTTATTATTTATGTACATACACATAGTAAAATACAGAGTGATAAGATATGATTATAATTTAATACAAAAGGTACTGCTTATTTCTTTAGAAATTTCTTCCAGCAGACCTGCGAAAGGAGAAATTAAAAGAAATGTAGACAATAGTGTGTGAAAACAAGAGAAAATATGAATATGCCGAGTTTAAACTAAAATGTTGAATATACTTATATAACATTGCCATTTCTCCAATCAAGACAAGAACAATATCATCGGCAAACAGCATCACGCCATCTAGCATATTAGCAAAATTACTTAGCTAAGTTTTTTGACACGTTGCAGATAAAACGACACCAACCTTTTGTTACCAACCGTCAGATAGTTTGAAACAGAAAATTATTTATTTTATCTAAATGCTGGGTAAATTACAAAATACTAACCAAAATAAAGCAATACCATAATATACAATTCAGTATAATTATATTATTTAATTGGAAAATAATTTTCTTTTAATGGACACAAATGCGACTTGACAAGTTGACATGCAGGCGTACCGCTACCCTATATACTATTGTAGTCTGAGCGTACCGCACTGGAATGAGCGACTTTAGCCCACTAGGACAGTATCAGATTACGCTTTTGTTCGCTATGTCCCGTCTATTGATATGTAAATAATTAAATGTCTTTGGCTCCTTAAAACGTAATGCCAGTTTGCTTGCCAAAATATGAAATACAAGCACCTTGCTGTCGAGCTGCTGCATAACGATCCGAAACAATGGCGGTTTTTTCGATGAACAACTGTGCTGCCACACAGTTGTTCATCGAAAAAACCGCCATTGTTTTGTTTATGTTTACTTTTGTGTCGATCACAAAATAAACGAAAACTAAATAAATATGTATGCGACTTGGCTTGAGATTTGTTAAAAAATGTGGTTCGTTCTATAGCTCCGTTTTGTAGTCTGTGCTCCACAATTTTACAATGACACCTTGTCAATTGTCATGTCATTCACCAAAGGTCACCTTGGTGAAGTTCAAGATTTTGATTTCGGTGAATTTATTAATATTTTTCGGTACGTAGTTATAAAATCTTCTACCGGTAAAAACGTTGTTTAATAAGTGCAATGACATGTTAAGAATAGTGATAAAATATATGTGTTGTGTTATGTAATATCAGTATAAATGGCATTGTTATTATTTGTAGGTGTTGGGATAAATTAAAAGTTTAAACGATGGAGTCGACTCAAAGATTTATCGGGCGCGGTTCCCACAAGGGGAAGGGCCTGGCAGTGTTCACCAGTGGTGGTGACTCCCAGGGTATGAATGCCGCCGTGCGCTCAGTCGTGCGAATGGGTATTTACCTGGGCTGCAAGGTATACTTCATCCGTGAAGGATATCAAGGCATGGTCGACGGAGGTGATAATATTGAAGAGGCAAACTGGTCTTCTGTCAGCTCGATCATTCATAAAGGTGGCACTATTATTGGATCAGCTCGTTGCATGGAGTTCATGTAGGTTTTATTTATTTACTATTTATTGTATATAGGTATAATAAAAAAAATAAAAAACTACAAATAAACAAGTGTTCCATAAGTAAATGTGAAAAACAAATGTTATGATAAACATTCCACAAAGTTTCATTCATCAAATGTCAGATAATGTAACTAAACTTTTATTTAGTTTTTGAAAAATATTCATTGTTTGATACAGAAAGCGAGAAGGTCGCCTTAAAGCTGCCTACAACTTGGTAAATCGTGGTATCACCAATTTAGTAGTAATTGGTGGAGATGGGTCTTTAACTGGTGCCAATTTATTCCGTGAAGAATGGTCAAGCTTACTTGATGAACTGCTTGCCAACAACAGGATTACTAAAGACCAGAGAGAAAAATATAAGTACCTGCACATTGCTGGCATGGTAACTATTAATTTTAATTACTTTGCTCAAGTTTGTAAATCCTGACCTAGTATTAATTCATGTCATAATAATACTAGCTGCGCCCCATGGGTTCACCCGCATAACTCTCGATCCAGTGGGAATATCAGCACAAAAAGTATCCTATGTCCTAACCCAGGTATACACAGATGCCAAATTTCATCAAAATCTGTTTAGCCGTTTTAGCCTGAAAACGTAACAAACAAACAAACTCACTTTCGCATTTATAATATTAGTTAGGATTACAACAATGTACGTATGTTGTTTTGTTTATTTTGTTATGAAATATTACATTTTACTTTAGTTGATAATTGCATCAAAAACTCATGTTTTGCAAGTGGGATATTAATTTATCCACACAGAAATCTTTCATAATAAATAATAATAATATGCTTCTCTTGTAGGTGGGCTCCATTGATAATGACTTCTGTGGTACAGACATGACTATAGGTACAGACTCTGCCTTGCACCGCATCATCGAAGCTATTGATGCTATTGTGAGCACAGCATACTCCCATCAAAGAACATTTATTATGGAGGTCATGGGCAGGCACTGCGGGTAAGATGTTCTTCTGATTCTTCCATGTGTTACAACTTTTTATTTCTGTGCCATGTAACAAATAAACTTTAAATATTTACTTATCATTGGATCACAGGTACATGCTTATTGTCTCTACAGTTATACCAGTTATAATGGATGTGTGCCAATTCAGTATCACTTTATTATATTCATATGATTCTTTATTCATTTAGATACCTTGCTGTGGTCACTTCTTTGGCATCTGAAGCGGATTTTGTGTTTATCCCTGAAGCTCCACCAGCTACTGACTGGAGAGATAAACTTTGTGATAAATTAGAACAGGCAAGCTCTGGCTCCTTCTTTGTGTCCTTTCCGCACATCAAATTAGAAAGTCCTCGACAACATTACATTAACTTTTTTCCTATAATTCAAATATCCCTTTAGTTTTCTTGCAGTTTACACGACACTCTGTTGCGACGCTACTTATAGTTTTATTTGCGAAGACCCAGCGCCTCTGAATTGGGAACAAAAAATGTGTGCAAAAATAGCTGAGGCAAGGACTTAATTTTTATTTTCAATGGGAGCAGGAACACTTGAACTTTAAGGTTTTATCATTCATCAATATGAATTGGCAGATCCATTGGCAAGATAATGATTATAAAATTCAAAATGTTTTTCATTATATCCATCATTTGTTGAGTATAACTTGGGAGCATTTGCATGAACCATTTCGGGCACTGGTTGTTGCAGTTATCTGGCATTAGTGGCCGCTCTGGCGAGCGAGGCAGATCAAGTATTCATTCCAGAGGACCCTGTTCCCAATAATTGGGTTGAAAAGCTTTGCAAAAGATTGGCTCAGGTATGCAGGCTTACGTGAGAGGCAGTGTATATTGATAACACAATGCTCATAATAAGCTTTTTTAAATGATTTTTTTGCAAAATAGTTGAATGATGACATTCAATGTATTAGATGAAAATATTCTAAAAGTGTATCTGCATCGTTACTGTAAAGCTGAGAAATTGTGATGTAACAATGTTCACAATAGTGAATGTACAAGATCAGCCAGAGGTCAAATTAATTTTAACTGAAACTCATCAACATTATGATTCAGGCAAATTATGTTTAGCAAATTAATGAGGTTTAAGGTACCTAATATTATTTATCTAAACAAAAAAGAATTGGTTATTTTCATTTAATTCATTGCAACAGTAAATATTTATGAATAATCTTCTCCAAACTTTAATTGTACGATACTCTTACAATTAATTTAAATTGACTAATAAAAATGGATTTCAGCCATTTAAATTTATTCCAATAATTTTTTATAATGGAAATGCTTCGGCTATGGTGTTATTTTTGATGTAATCAGCTTAGAAATTCTTTGATATATGGCACAATAGAATCCCCTCACACTATTCTATTATACAGATTTCATATTCACGCTCATAATATTCCTTTGTACTAATCATAGTAATCATGCATGCTTACCCTTTTCTAATTGCTTTACCTATAAAGTAAACATGCTTTTGTACTTAAATATTGTACAAACTATTTCTAACAGTTTTTTTCATGACGTAGGAAAGGAAATCAGGACAGCGTCTGAACATTATTATAGTGGCGGAAGGTGCTATTGATCGTGAAGGTAAGCCTATCACGGCCGAGCTGGTGAAGGATGTGGTGGTCGAGAAACTGCAGCAGGACACACGTATCACCGTGCTGGGTCACGTGCAGCGAGGAGGATCGCCGTCGGCTTTCGATAGGATCCTGGTGAGAACTTGCAACGACTTGGCGCTTATCAGTTCTAATATGATTAGAGTGGTTGCAACAAAATCTGAGACGAATGAACGCGACTATTAGTTTAAAAACTTTCTTACCAGAAAATAACGCTAATCACTTAAATTGTATATCTAGCATATTTCAACCACTCAGCCTTGTACTTGATACAATAATGTAAGGACACGGTAGTCAACGATGCGTCGAAATAGTAGTACTTAGTCACTGTAATTTTATATGCAAGGCCTCTTACTTAAATGGCACTGTTATGTAGGGTTGCCGTATGGGTGCAGAGGCAGTTATGGCTCTGATGGAAGCTACTCCCGAAACGGAGGCTTGTGTGGTGACGCTGGACGGCAACCAAGCCGTGCGTCTTCCTCTCATGGAGTGCGTGAGACGTACTAAGGCCGTTGCTCAGGTAACCAAATCTAATCAGTGTTTGGTGTTCATTTGTTTTGGCTGTGAGACTGCGTTTACCAGGGGCGAAAGTACCACGCACAGCAGTCACACGATTCCTACCGGCTTCCCTTCGGAAATCGGAACACAACCACTCTATCGTCATTGAAAAATGGCATGGTCGAAATGTTGATGGGTTAATAATGCCAAATAATATCATCACACTATAGGTATACACCGTAAAATTTAAATATTACATAACGAATACATTATAATAATATTATTGTCTTTATATCCCAACAACAAAACATTTTTTTTTGCTCCAGCTTACCTTTCTCATAAAATCACCCTTCGCCACTGGCGTTTACAAGAACATGTGATGGCCGGAACAGTGTGCATCTCCGTTAGGAGTATATGTGTTCTGTGGTGTGCATCTAGGCGTTGCAGTGTATGGAATGTTATGGGATAAATAAAGATCTGTTTACACATGTCACTCACCTATGACGCCGCGCAAATGTATCAGCTGCGTAAACGCAGTCAAAGCTTGGCGAAATAAAAATAAAATGAAAACGATTTTGGCATTCAGTCAAACTGTTTCGAGTAATTGAAATATTTTTGGCTATGGCATCTATACTCCATTTGAAATAAGATTATTTATAATCGGTTTATTTAAAAAAAGGTGTATGTATGTAAAAGGTTTATTTAAAATGTATAAATTTTAAATAAACCTTTTTACAGTCCGTTCAAACGATTTTGACTTCTATGGTGGCATGACAAATGGCAGCTGTAATAAGCAGTTGGTAGGTATTGTAACCACGGTTTTGCATTCCTTATGCCTACTGAATGTATCCTAAGTCAAAATCGGTTGAACGGACTGGAAAAAAAGGTTTATTTCAATTTCTAATCTTATTTCAAATGGATTATAGTCGAATCTGATAATTTAAACATTTTAGGCTATGGCCGACAAAAACTGGGAATTGGCCGTGCAACTACGCGGGCGTAGCTTTGCACGCAACTTGGAAACCTACAAGATGTTGACTCGCTTGAAGCCGCCCAAGGAGGCTTTTGATGCATCTGGCAAACCTGCTGTAAGTATAAGCCTTCGTAATATTACTATTATTATAAGTTCAATAGGGAATATGCATGACCGATTCTTTGAAAACTTCAAAAGTGCCTGTAATTGGTTTAATTGGAATAAATGCTTTCGAGTTTGATTTGTTTTTCTTTGTAATCTGTAGGAAGGTTTAACCCTGGCAGTGATGCACGTAGGTGCGCCTGCATGCGGTATGAATGCGGCTGTGCGTTCCTTCGTACGTAACTGTATCTACCGCGGAGACACCGTGCTCGGCATTCACGACGGCATGGAGGGCTTCATCAGCGGGAATATCGTTAATATGGAATGGTTCGTGTGTTTATATTTACTATTGGATTTGTATGGTACCTATGCGCTAGCAGAAGTGCAGTATATAGGTGTTTAAAAAAGGCAAGTAACTGCAACGAGTCTTCGAAAGCATAGACATCGAAACTATTTCGAAATATTATAAGCATGAGTGGAGGCATAATGCATTTCTGAGCCGTGAAGGGTAAGAACTCGATAATTCAAAACAAATTAAATTTCATGTCAATTACCGTTCATTACTCGTTATAGGGAATATTACCTACATTTAAAACACCATGATGACTCTTCCAAAATCAAAATAATTTATTTTTAAAGTTAAACATATATATTTTATTCTGCCTTTTATTTCGGCGTGCAAATTTGGCATCTATCGTAATTACATTGTTGCCTAGGTCTGATGTGACCGGATGGGTGGCTCAAGGAGGAGCCTTCCTGGGCACTAAGCGCACTCTCCCCGGCGACAAGAAGGCAGAAATAGCGGCTCGCATCAAGCAGTTCAACATTCAAGGCCTGCTCATCATTGGTGGATTCGAGGTATTGTGTTATAACCGTAGAAAGTCACGAGCGCGCATCATGTGACCTTTATAAACATGAGCACAAGGTTTAAGTTACATTGATTGACGCGTTTTCGTATAAAACAACAGCTTACTATACCTACAATGTTCTAATAAGCATTGATTGAATCCTTTATTGTGGTAGGTACATACACAAAACATAATTAAATTGAAATGGTGATCTTAACAAGCAATAATGATTATTTTTTAAATTCATACTGGAGACTGTGATAAGATTGGAAAAGACTGACTTTAATAAACACTGTCAATTTTATGTAAATGTAGGTGATGATGTCTTATTTGGGAATCTAATGAAAAAAAAATTATACAGTGTAATTGTCACTGCAAATTATACACAGCGATTTTTTTAGATCGGGCAGTAAGGACGTACCTTTAGTTGTTGTCACTACAAGAAAACGGTGTTAGGAGACTGTCCTTAACTTTTTAAGACATTTTGATCGGCATTAACAGATACAGGATACAGAATGGCCGGCCATTCTGTCCATCATAAAAACGTAAGTTTTAGTTTCTTTCCTACCAAAACTATGGAAAAAGTTTATTGCAATTTCTGACTTTTCTAGTACTCAAACCTCAGTTGGTCCAATAGAGTTTTCTGATCCTTATAAGAAACAGGATGGATTTACATGAAAAAAAGATTTGGAGAAAACTGTTAATTTTCTTGCTGACTGTAATTCTTTTCGAAATCTGTGAATGCTGATGAAAATGTCTCAAAAAGTTAAGGACAGTCTCCTAAGTCTGTTTTCCTGTGGCTGCAATGGTTAAGGTACCTGCTTTTAATGCCCCGTCTCAAAAATCCATCCTGTATAATGGAAAGTGGAACTGCTGGATAGTGGCTGAGTTGAGCTGCACGATTACTGACAAATGCTTGCATTGATTGGACAGGTCCACTCAAATTTGTGTGGTTATTTCTTCAAAAGACCATTTCAGATACGGATCTACATGGTCCTCACATGACCTGACCAAGATTATGTCTGGACTTTAAAAGAGACTTTGACCCCTGAGTTTGTTTTGCCATTTCTTCTCAGGGGTAGTCAAATAGGAAATGTCGACTCCAACTTATTTTTTTTTATATGACAAGTAAAAGTTGTCCCGATATCCTATTCTAGATTGAATAAACAATTTCATTTCATTTTGGCCTTTCCCACCACTATTCAGCTGAGTACCAGTTGTATGTGAATAACTTGGTGCTCAGCTAGTGTACTCCACATCCCGTGTTCAGATGTTGGATCCATAGACTTAGGGCTGGCCTACACCACCTGGCGTCGGCTTCCCCTGAGGGTAAATTTCATCAATGAAACTGAACGCGATCAACACTTCTAAACCTCGTTCTAGAGGTGTCAGTGTATCCAACGTTGCGAAATATGGCAGTTCGTTTAGCTTCATTCGAGAAATTCGCCGCAGTCTACCGGCCCGTATTATTTGCATGGATATCAAACTTTTTTTACATTTCCTTAGGCTTACCAAGCCGGCCTTGAGATCTACGAGGGTCGCGCGCAGTTCCCGGAATTCTGCATCCCGTTGGTGGTGATTCCGTCTACCATCAGTAACAATGTGCCCGGTACCGACTTCTCGCTCGGATCTGATACCGCGCTCAATGAGATCACTGAGATCTGCGACCGTATCCGACAGTCTGCTCAGGTATGTTGATACATTATTTTACATGGATTTTTGCTAACGCTAAACATATTATTTATATCATCTTCAAACGATTGACATAAACAGAACGATTATTTAAATTCGTTTAGCGCTAATGTTAAACGTAGTTATTTAGTGAGATTTGGTGCAAGCGGGCCTTCGAGTAGGTATGTTAGGCTTGGCAGCCTATTCAGAAGAATCTGGATAACCTGAGCTCTAACCAGGTACACGATATAATTACATATACCCCTGTGGCCCTGTGTGGAAATACATTGTAATGTTCAATACTGACTAAAATAAGAAATAAATACGAGTATTAATATTTTCTCTTTATCTTGTTTTCTCTCAGGGAACTAAACGCCGTGTGTTCGTTATTGAGACCATGGGAGGCTACTGCGGCTACTTATCTACTTTAGCAGGTAAATAGATATGACGTTCTGGCACATAAAACTATGTATCATTAAAGAATCGAAGTCAAAAAAATCATATAAGTGCAGTAAAAACAAACATAAACCCGACCCATTTCATTATAGTTTTTAGCATAATGTCTTTATTTCACCAGGATTGGCCGGCGGCGCCGACGCAGCTTATATCTACGAAGAGAAGTTCTCTATCAAGGACTTACAGCAAGACGTATACCACATGGCGTCCAAGATGACCGGCGGGATCCAGCGCGGCCTCATCCTACGAAACGAGAAGGCGAATGATAACTACAACACCGACTTCATCTACCGCTTGTACTCTGAAGAGGGGAAGGGACTGTTCACAGCTAGGATGAATGTGCTTGGTATGCATTTTAATGTGTTTTTTTTACGGTGATTTGATATTTAAGACAACTGGTAGGAAGCTCGCCAACTTACCATCTCAGGTCTCCCATTATTTTATCCGTACCCGAGATATTTTCGGATGGAGTCACGTCCATATTGTGTAAACCTTTTTATGTAACGCTAAAATATGACCCAAATACGAAATAAGATAAATATTAATGGTGTGATGGCGAAATGCATGCACAATTAATTTTCTGTAACTAATGCGCAGGCGCCTCTCAACTGCAAAAACCGACCTTTATTAGCACAATAAAATGTGAATTTAATTGGCTTATGAGCAAGTCACCCGATTCTCAACTCACCAGATTCTCAACTAACCAGATTCGTAACTCACCAGATTCGCAACTCACCAGATTCGCAACTCACCAAATGTACAATGAAACACAAAATCACAAAAAATAACAGAACAAGTACTTTATTCACAAAAAAAAAACAAATGTAAATCGAAACCAAAATAATACGGAATTCTTGATGTAGTTTACTTACTAAATTCACACAACAATACTTTTCGTAAATATTATTTACCATGCATTAAGTATAATAAAAGAAAACTATCCGTCAAATTCACCTGGGTGCAAAGTTATTAAATTTTTAACTTAACTGTCAACATTTTAAGGTTTATTTTAAATCATTTAGAGAAATATGACAGTTCCTTATAACATGGCGTGCTGTCGACTGTACATTATATGCAAAGGTGCGAATCTGGTGAGCTGCGAATCTGGTTAGTTGAGAATCTGGTGACTTGCTCATGAGGGCTTTGGTCCACGAATGGTTTCTTATAAGTCGCAGCAGCAGCAATCATATCCTAACAGGGAGAGCTGTAAATCGGAATGAAAACCCAGAAGTAATACATCATGTCATTATTCAGACACTGGACTAGGACGCAAGTACTGCTATCAAGCCATGCTTTGAAATAATGTTGTTTTTTGTATTAATGTATTGTATATTTGATTATTATTGATAAATTATGTCCTTGACGTTCTTATTAATTGCCAAATGTATATAAGGTGTATCTATTCATACACGAAATCTCTTAAGGGGTCGTAAGAAAAATAAAACAGCTGTTCCCTACATTTTGACGAGCTATGAGAACATAAATGTAGGGAACAGCTGTTTTTTGTTCTCGATTTCAGGTTTGGTCACGTAGTAAAAGTTTTTCATAATGATGAGTACAATGACCCCTTAAGAGATTTCGTGTATGAATAGATACACCTTTTATGTATATATGTAAATAATAAAATAAAATATAATCATTATTTTTATTATTTGACAGGTCACATGCAACAAGGCGGTTCCCCCACCCCGTTCGACCGCAACATGGGCACCAAGATGGCCGCCAAGTGTCTGCACTGGCTGGTGGAGACCATTCAGAAGGGGCCCGCCAACTCGCCCGACTCTGCCTGTCTGCTCGGCATCGTCAAGAGACAGTACAGGTTCTCGCCTCTTGAAGACTTGAAAGCGCACCAGACTAACTTTGCGTAAGTAAAATTATAAAACTATACGCCTTTTATCTTCTTCTGGCCCTGCAGTCTCGACATACATAGCGATCGCTTTACGACCGAATTCGGTCGCAAAGTCCTAATGGAGTCCTTAGATGGTTAAAAATGCAATTTTGGCCGTCTAGAGACCCCCCGTTAGGACTTTGCGACCGAATTCGTTAGGAGCAAATCGGCTGTGACAGACGGACCGATAGACACACGAGTAATCTTATAAGGGTTCCATTTTTCCCTTTTGAGGTACGGAACCCTAAAGACCCATCACCCACTAACCACCACTATCCACTATTGCAATGCTTGCTCAAGGATGCATATCCGGCAGGCTCCAATAATCCTTCCATATCCCATGGGCACGTCTTCCCTAATATTATCGCGCCCCCCGGTCTGTCTCTGATATACAATGGTCTCTGTAGTCCCATGAAACATGGGCTTCAGTGGCCAGGGTAAATCTTTGGGTTCATTCGAGCAATCGAGTCTGGTCAAACCACGCTGGAGAAATACTATACCCTAAAGAAATACTAGCATAACTTTTAACCCCACAAGGTGGACAGACGAACTAGTGAAGATCGCGGAAATCCTCTGGATGCGTGAGGCAAAAGACTAGTCCATGTGGGAATCCTTGGGGGAAGTCTATGTCCAGCCGAACGTCTTTTGGCTGAAGGATGATGGCGATAACTTCTAATGGGACTATAATTTTAACTTCATTGTTTCAGTCAGAGAATACCAAAGCACCAATGGTGGATGAAGCTGCGCCCATTGCTCCGTATCCTAGCCAAGCACGAGTCGACTTACGAGGAAGAAGGCATGTACATGACCGTGGAACAGGGAGAAATTGATTCTGAAAACGTTATATAAAATGCTTATGTAGCATGCGTCTATCAAAAGTGGTTAATAGTGCAATTACATCAAATAATTTGTGTGCTTTATCTACTTTGACCCGTCTATTTGGTCTATGTGCTTTTGGATATAATCAAACTTTATTTAATTTTTTAATCAAATGTTACCAAGGTGCATAATTTCATATAATTTTGATAAATGTAGTTATTATTATTATAATCTGTAGTAGTCAAGTGTTTTATTTAGCGAATGGCACAGAATTTACAATCGAAATTAATTTTAAATTATAATTCTAGTTGATTTCAAAAAAGTATTAGGAACGGTTATAGACTTTATGTAAAAGACAAAATGTTTATTAGTCCGCCATTGTAGTTTGTAGGCTAACAATAATTTGTAATTTTCATGACACTCATTTAATTTAATCTAACATAAAGGATTACCGTGTTAAAGCGGCTTATTTCCACCGTCGTTGTGTGATTCTCTGCTTTATGTATCAGTTACCACAGGCCAATGTAGATATAGATCAGACAACTTTGTGCTACAAGTAACTAATATTCTATTTTAAAACCATAAAAGTAAGTACAGTGTACAATATAACACTGAGTGGCTGTGGAGTAACTGTTAATTTTGTGCTGATACCTAATGGTGTTAATTTATTTTATTAGAGTCAGTTTTATAATTTATATAAAGGAGATGTAAATGAGATTTTATTTTAAGAATATTTAATTTCAAAATTTTATGTTCTTTTTTTAGCAATCAAGAACTCTATCCGCGATATGTTTTAAGAATATATTAGAAAATAAGCGAAAATGTATAGAAAATACTATGTTCGACAATATTTCATGAGAAAACATATAAATTATATCTGTTCATGTAATTAAATGTATCAAAAATTATGTAATAAGAACATATGAAGATATTGTTGAATACCTAATTTTAATGGCAATAGGCCCGTATTACATGGGACTTAAACATAACTGCCGAAATGTGGCTGTACTATAGGTACACCTCTGCCTAACCCTTCAGGGATTACAGGCGTGATCTTATTTATGTAACATCATTTTGAAATTTGTGAATACATTTTTGTCGTAGTTTTGTTTGTTTTTTTGCATACTTTTTGACGTCGCACTAAAAACAGCCCTACAAAAACCTTTGACAAAAACGAATACGACCCATTTCGATCTAATTTTTGTAGGTTTATTGCTGCCTACTCACAAGGTGTAAATAGAGAAGAGTAGAAGACATACACTATTAAATGAAATAGGCACATGTCCGTGACTACCGCCGCCCCACCAACGCCAATCGCTTCCATATTTGGCAAAAAATTAGTGCTCAATTGGTGCTAATTAGTGCTCGAACAACAGAATTGGTGCCTTAGTAGTTTTCGAGATAATCGACTTTGAAGGTGGTCCTGCGGTAGTCACGCTCCCTTCAGCAGGACCACCATGAGCGCCGAAAAAGGGGGCATGCTACAGCAATTCTAAGTATACAAATAATTAGTGCTCTTAAATGTGATTCATTTCGTAACAAAAAAAGAACTGAAACATTGGTATATACCGAGAAATCAACGATGATAACTTTCGCGCGCTCGTTCAGCAGGACCACGACTTTGAGTGTTGATTCCAAGTTTCAGGAGCTAGTCGCTTTCCTCAAACCTACATAGAAAATTAGTGCTCGGCTAGATAAAATTGATCCTCAAAATTCAAAATAACTACTCCAGTAGTTTACGAGATATACCATACCATTGGTGGGGTGGCGGTAGTCACGGTGTTAAATTTTCATTTGAAGATTTCTCTATTAAAAACTCTGTGATTTCTTCCCAAATTTATACAGAAATTAGTGCTCCTAAAGAAGTTATAGTGACCAAAAATTCAGATTCCCAAGTGTTGTATTTTAAGAGAAATTAGCTTTCATTACTTTTCCATACTAAATGTCCGCATATAACCCGACTAAATTAAGTTGTCAATGGTATTGAGCTGTTTATGAGATGTACACTCGTGCACATAAATTGATGGATGTCGGAATAGTAATAACAACAGTTCAATATCTATAATTTTTATACAAACTGTGTACCTTTACTCAAATTGAAATAAGATTAGACATTTAAATAAACATTTTTACAGTCCGTACAGCCGATGTTGACTTCTATTGCTTTGGTGGCATGACAACTGGCAGCTGTAATAAACAGTTGGTATTGTAACCACGTTTTTGCTTTTAATGCCATCCTTATGCCTACGGAATAGAAGTCAAAATTGGTTGAACGGACTGTAAAAAAGTTTATTTAAATTTCTAACCTTTTATCAAATGGAGTAAGGTAAGTACATATTAAGAAAACAAATAACGTGTAATGTGATACCTTTGTTAATGACGTGGGTAGGTAGGTACTCCAATAATGATTTTTCTGTATTGTAAGTACCTACCTTTTGTCAGCGACAGCGATAGATATTTCTTATTTATCTCTTTCCTACTAATTTACCGTTGCTGCAAGCAGTACCTAAGTATTAAAAACCAAATTTATTGCATTAAAAAAATGTGTAATTTTGAAGTAGTTTTAATAATGATTAATTTAATGGTATAAAATTTAATCATGATTAATTTAATAGTATATAATTTAATAATGATTAATTTAATGGTATATAATTTAATAATAAATAACTTACTACCAATAGATAATAATTTGATGTAAATGAAATGATGTTTGTTTGTTTTTTGTAGATGTGTTTTGTGTAATGTTTACTTACTCCAGTTTATGTTTTCGTATGCACGTGTTTCTGTGACAAATAAAATTATTTTTCTTTCTTTCTAAATATTTGCATGCCGAATGGCAAAATATGGCTGATCTTTGTACAGTACTAACACCTATTGATGTATCATCTACCCATATTTGCGAAAATAAAGATACTCTTATTCTTCTTATTCTTAAAACTAATTTTCATTCTATACATAATTGTTGTAACTATGCATGAATATCCAAGCTTTTTCTATTCTGTTCTATCGAACCTATTTGTTAGATATATAACATATTTCTAGTTTTGTTTATGGTTCTACCTAGTTACCTACTAGTCGGCCTATCTTAATAGTCTAATCGAGTTGATTGATTTGTGTTAATAAATTTAAGTGCACATTTTATATTGTTGATTTTTAAGTACCTACTTAAAATTCTACTGATTTTACAAACTGTGATCTATAATCAATGAAACTTATTCGATTTATAAATGTATTTTCCGTTAAAAATACACCTACTAATTCATAAATCTTAACCTAGCTTTAATAAATAATAAAGTAGGTATTGAATTGGTAACTAAAAATACACCCAAGGTCCATACACAAATTTCCACTGACATACATATGTCAATGGAAATTTGATAAAATCGACTTCAGGTACTGAAAAATACAAACTATTACATAGGCAATACTTTTATACTAACGTTATTAGCAACATATTATTAATGCAATAAATTAGGATTTTAATACTTAGGTACCTGCTGCTTGCAGCAACGTTAAATTAGTAGAAAAGAAATAAATAAGAAATACCTATCGCTCTTATATCCATATACACAAAAGGTAGGTACTCAATACAGAAAAATAATTATCCAAGTACCTACCTACCCATGTCATTAACAAAGGTATCTCAGGCCATGGGTAACGTGGTTCGGAGCGAGAGTGCATGGGAGGCCGTCACCTCCTTCTGCGAAGCAGTAATGCTTGCGAAGGACGAGGCGGAACGCGTGAGGGAGAGGCAAGGTTCGCGCCCTCGCGCCCTTAGTCGCCGCAGGAGACGCGTCGGGCGTCGGGAGTCGCAAGCCGATTTTCGGCCACCGTAGGCGTGGGCTTGCGGACGGTGAGCGATGGGTAGCTCACCGTCCGATAAGGACCCTGGTCCTTATCGGACGGCGGATTACCCGGATCGACGGCGCGTTGTATTCCACGCGCGCCTTAAAGAGTTGTCAGCAGCAACTGACGGGGTCCGTTAGGGCCAATGCCTGCGGGTGGGTTTTAGTCAGTAAAAGTCTGACACCCAGAGCGGGAGAAGTCATTTGATAATTTCCAACCCAAAAAAAAAAAAATAGGCCGTGGGTAACTATAGGTTATTTTTTGTTTTTATAAATTTGTACCCAAGTACACAGTTTGTATAAAAATTATAGATATTCCATTCTATTCTATTTTTGAATATGGCAAGCAAAGCCGATGTCGACTATTCTGCTAATGTCTAAAGTGAATTGGAAAAGCAAGTGTGCATTGTTGTAGTAAAAAAAAAAAAAAAATCTTTGATACAACTGTTGGACTTAATGTAGATCTTGTGGGGTTAGTACTGGACTGAAACAAACAAATTATAGATATTGAACTGTTGTTATTACTTTTCCGACATCCATCAATTTATGTGCATGAGTGTACATCTCATAAACAGCTCAATACCATTGACAACTTAATTTAGTCGGGTTATATGCGGACATTTAGTATGGAAAAGTAATGAAAGCTAATTTCTCTTAAAATACAACACTTGGGAATCTGAATTTTTGGTCACTATAACTTCTTTAGGAGCACTAATTTCTGTATAAATTTGGGAAGAAATCACAGAGTTTTTAATAGAGAAATCTTCAAATGAAAATTTAACACCGTAACTACCGCCACCCCACCAATGGTATGGTATATCTCGTAAACTACTGGAGTAGTTATTTTGAATTTTGGGTATCAATTTTATCTCGCAGAGCACTAATTTTCTATGTAGGTTTGAGGAAAGCGACTAGCTCCTGAAACTTGGAATCAACACTCAAAGTAATGGTCCTGCTGAACGAGCGCGCGAAAGATATCATCGTTGATTTCTCGGTATATACCAATGTTTCAGTTCTTTTTTTGTTACGAAATGAATCACATTTAAGAGCACTAATTATTTGTATACTTAGAATTGCTGTAGCATGCCCCCTTTTTCGGCGCTCATGGTGGTCCTGCTGAAGGGAGCGTGACTACCGCAGGACCACCTTCAAAGTCGATTATCTCGAAAACTACTAAGGCACCAATTCTGTTGTTCGAGCACTAATTAGCACCAATTGAGCACTAATTATTTACCAAATATGGAAGCGATTGGCGTTGTGGTCCTGCGGTAGTCACGGACATAATAGGCACTACATATTGGGCGAATTCACCATGTTCCTACTTAATCTGTGCCATGTTCCCAAGACACCCGTTACTAGGGATGTCGACAATAGAAAGCAAAACATTAGAGAAACAGAACACTATGGAAATAGTTTAGTTTATGGTTGAGATTTTCCGGTTCAAGGTACTAAAATAGAAAATCTCAACCAAAAAACCCTGTTTTGAGACAGATTATAATGTGTTTATTCAATAAACTTTAAATTTAGTTATTGAATAGGAGATTTCATTAAAAATAAAATAAAAAAAATTGATGGACCATTATTTGATACCTCCAAGTGCCAACACAACAACTGTCGTATTTCCGTAATCAACAAACGACGTTGACGTTTCACCGCGTAGCAAGTGAAAGTGTCACGTCGATCGGATTCCTGTCAGAAATATTATTATTCTGGTCTATTTCACTCCGCCTGCCTAGAGGTACGATATATTTTAACGTTTTCTACTACTGATCAATCATGTTATCATTTTTTAATTTATGAATGACGTGTTACATTCAAATTTATTATAACAAATAGTACATTTTCAGAAAGGTTATCGCCGGGAAAAATGGGTGTTAAGCCTGCAATTGGAAGAAAATCTAACAAAAACCCACCTATTTTTAGTCATGAATTTGTGATCCAGAATCATGCGGACATTGTTTCGTGTGTGGTGATGGTGTTTTTGGTCGGGCTGATGGTACAGGTGAGTGACAAGTCTGCCACGTAAGCTAGGTACCTCCGTAAATATGTTTTCCGTAGAATAGTATTCGTGTAACTCAATTATGAAACAGCTGTTGTATTAATCTTACAGTCGACGACTCCGATAGCGAGTTTATTCATCAGCCTACACCACAATGTCAGTGGAGTTGAGCCAACCAGAGAAGCGCCAAAAGGAGAACCATTCTCCTACGAAGCAGGATGGAAAGACGCCTGTGCAGTATTCTTTTACTCGTTGGTGTGCATTGTAATGCATGCCATCCTCCAGGAGTATTTCTTGGATGTAAGTATGACACGATTCAAACATATGTTTAATTCAGCAAACATCTTAAAAACCTGCTATTGTGACCTATTACACTGAAAATGGTTTAGTTTTAAATGTGATTATCATTTGTAGAAAATATCAAAGAAGTTTCATCTGTCCAAATCAAGACTGAGTGCCCTGAACGAGTCTGGTCAGTTGGTTGTGTTCCACCTCGTGACTCTTGTGTGGGGTGGTGATGCCATCATACGCGAAGGATTTGTCTTCAATATTTCACAGTTGTGGGATGGTAAATATTTCATATTACATTACGACTGAATATTTTTTGTTGACACATAATGTAATATTTGCTCATGAAACAATGTCATATTATTGTAGATAATTTGAATAATAGCATCAATATTTAGAGTAGTTCTAAAAACAATGAAACCATAGAATATTAAAAAAACAAATTCACATTTATAGTAAAGAATATTTGTATAAAAAATACTATAAAATAATTTTGAATAAATTAACCATTGGAATTTTATTAAACAACATTCTGATGATTTCTCATATGAAATGAACATTTATGTAATGACTAATAAGATTGTGTTATCAATAACAGTAATTAACTACCTCATTATTTCAATGGAATTGTACCTTTCATAGTATAATTGCAGATTTATATTATTTTATGAATTAATAATAAATTAAATTAGAAACTTAATTGAAAAAATCAGGAAGTTGCTTTCTCAGCAATATGTACTGCAAATACATCCTTTATATCAAACAGTGTTGAAAAAAAAAATATATTGGAAATATAATTGCATTCTTAATGCAATTATCTTCTTTATTTTGTATACAATTGTGATGATACAATATTCATTTTGCTTGCATAGTTGGAAAAAAAATTGTTTGTTCATGCCTGGAAATCAACCTAAGCAATTCCAATCATTTTGGTAAAAAGTTGACCCTGGAAATCTTTCTCTAACATCAATGATTCAGCATCAAAGTATTTAGGGTATGTATTCTAGTTTGGCATTTTCATTTCATTACGCAGGCTACCCCAACCATCCAATGAGTTTCCTGCTCAAGCTTTGGTGGATCGTGCAAGCAGCATATTGGATCCACACCGTCCCTGAGTTGTACTTCCAACGCATCAAGAAAGATGAATGGATTGCCCGTATCAGACATGCCACTGCTGCATTTGCTTTTGTTGCACTGGCTTATGGCTTCAAGTAAGTGTATTTTTATTTAGTAGTTACGTTTGTTTTAAATTGAATAAGCCCAAGTAAATATGGACAAACAACAGGCCCATATAGAGTTAAATGTGTTGTTTGTTGATTATAAAACATGTGTTCTACTACTTGTCTTATTGATACTAAAATTATGGATAAAACCAATCACTTTTACAACTAAATTATCATTGTTTAACAAAGTAAGTCTTTTTCAGTTTATAAAACCAATCAATCTATTTTTATTATGTAACTTAATCAAATGCTACTGGTCATAATGTGTAGGTGGCTTGTATTTTTGTCAGCAATTAATGCTGATGCCTTTTATTATGGCTTAGATAAGCTGTTGTATAAACTACCTACCACCCAGTGAATATTTTCAGTAACATTACTATATTTAAGCTGCAAGTTATTAAATATATCACTCTGGGATATCTGAAGATGTCATTCTGAGGTAGAGGCAGAACTGTACTGACATGTTCTTTCATCATGAGTATTATGAATTCTCTAACAGATGAAGGCAGCTATAGTTAGCTAGCCATAAGCTGCACCAAAATGGCAATTTTTAAAAGGCGACTGGCCATAATCTATTTGACATTGACATTTCTTGTTGTTAAGTCCCGCTTTCGCCAGGTAATGTAACATGGAACATGTTGTGATAAAAGTGTTTCTATTTTATCAGCTTCCAACGTGTGGGCGTCTGCTTGGTCGTGCTGCACTCTCTAGCCGAGTTTGTGGCTCACAGCTACCGACTGAACACCATCCTCAGGGGAGAACGTGAAGACTGGTTAGACAAATGTAAGTACAAAAATATATACAACATTAGTTTTTGTTTATACTAAACCTCTTAAGGGGTCATTGTATTCATCATTATGAACAACTTTTACTATGGGACCATAGGGAACAGCTGATTTTTTTTTCCCGATTTCAAGGTTGGTCCCATAGTAAAAGTTGTTCATAATGATGAATACAATGGTCATTGTATCCAGGTCTTAAGAGGTTTAGTATAAACAAAAACTAATGTTGTATAATACTATACTTTCTATAAATATATAATTATATATACTAGTATAATACTATAACACACTAATATTATAAAGGCGAAAGTTTGTGAGTGTGTCTGTGTGTGTTTGTTACTTCTTCACGCTCAAACGGCTGGACCAA
The DNA here is from genome assembly GCA_948098905.1 of Tiliacea aurago. Taxonomy (NCBI): domain Eukaryota; kingdom Metazoa; phylum Arthropoda; class Insecta; order Lepidoptera; family Noctuidae; genus Tiliacea; species Tiliacea aurago. The sequence continues at coordinate 15,060,752 of OX402577.1, forward strand.
TTGTGATAAAAGTTTGTATGGAGGTAGCTGACACTCTGGATTAACATATAGGCTACTCTTTATCCCGATATTCCCACGGGATCGAGACTTATGCGGGTGAAACCGCGGGGCGCAGTTAGTTAATTATAAATGCGAAAGTGTCTGTCTGCTTTTCACGCCTTAACGATTGAACGGATTTGGATGAAACTTGGCAAACTGATAGACATGCACCGTGATTGCGTAACACACTTTCAATGATTTTGAATAATATTGCTAATCCTTTGCTTCATTATGTTTGAAAAATTTGTCTGCTCACAACACATTGATGTATTAAATCGGAAGATAATGGTACGCGCTCCTCGATGTGGACCGCATAAATTAGGGAAAAGAACACAATCCACCTATATTACTCTCGGTTTGCGGGGAATACCCGAATCGTAGTTTGTTTCCGAGTTGTTATGGGTACGTAACAGTGATAATTTTTTCTATCTCGTTCCCGCTATAGCCCGCGTAATATGTCTATCTATTTCGGTTGTCGAGCGCATGACGCACGACATCCCGTCCGTTTAATATATACGTGATGTTAGAGAGTGGCCTATCTACCTATTTAATACATCAATGGCTCAACAACGTAAATAACGCAATGAACTGTCAAAATGAAAGGCATTGCTATTGTTTATAAGTCCCGTATTACAGAACGTCACTCAATACTCGAGCATTACTTAAAACTAGTTTCAACCAATCAAATGACTTGAATCTAGTTTTAGGTAATGCTTGAATATTGAGTGAGGTTCTGTAATACGGACCTAAGTGTGTTACCCAATTGCCATTACCAATTTGACAAGTTTTAACATCTATTCACTGATAATGATTTTAAGTGTAAATTGCTTCATTTACCATGCGTGACAAACAAATTGATTATTGTTGTGCATACAAGATTATTCTACTTTGCATGCTGAAATAAGTAAGCAAAATATGTGGGACTATTTATAGTTAAGACCTTTTATTTACTATGTGTAGGCTGTGTATAAATAAAATCCTTGGAAATTCGAGCATTATTTTGACAACCTTCTTCGAGATAAATGGAAGTTGCTGTACTGGTCCAACCTTCTTCGAGATAAAACGAAATTGCTGTACTGGCCAAATACATGCAAGCAGCGGCCACCAAAAGTTGTATGAAAATCCATAATTATGTGTCGTGGTTTAGCGGCCAATTGAATTACATAGTAAACTCTTACCTATCGTGTAATTTAAAAATGGAACGATCTTTTACTCCGATCATGACAACCAAGGAGGTAACTTATCAAAGATTTCGAACTGGCTTGCAAATAGAATGGTGTTTATTGAAAAAACAAAAAAAAACAAATGAACACATTGGCGCGTGAAGAATTAACATTGTTCGTCATTGGATCTGGAATGTATTATTATAATTTACTTTGTTTTGAATTTCCGCGCATTGTTTGAGAAAAGCATTATGGACTCACGTATGAGTGCTTCGGCCCACATTTTCACGTTCGTCCATCAATGCCCCTGTTGAAGGCCGCTGCAGTAATAATAGATACTTTTCTGAATCAACTTTGGTTAAGGGTTCCTCCTTAAACAAAGTTGATTCAGAAAAGTATCTTGGTCTCCATCTAGATAAAAACTTACGTGGCAGCCGCACCTAGATAAACTAAGTTCGAAACTATCTTCTATTATGGGTGCGCTTCGAGGTATCGTTCGCTGCTTGCCGAAATCGGTCAGGTTTATTATATACAACACCATGGTTAAACATCATCTAGACTACTTGATATAAGTGTTGGCACTGGCGCACTGCAGCTAAAACAAACATGAAAGAAATCGAAACATCGAATTAAAATAATTAAACTATTATTCCATTACCACTATCTAACTCCCATAGAAAAAATGTACAGAGAAACTAAATTGATGACACTATCGCACATTCACAAAATAACACTTGCATATTAGGACACAAGCTATTTATACACTCTAAAATAACGTTTACAAAAAAAGGACAAACACAAAAACGTATTACTAGACGAAAAAACAACATCTGCCTAAGACCACCACGTTCAGTCCCCGGCACGTAAGTTGGCAAGAGTAGTTAGATGCGCAAAAGTCATTTTTTAGGTCTCTTTGGTGGTCAAGCAGGATGCGGGGAATGAGGGAGCACCGTTCCAAGCACGCGGTTGGTGCGTCATCGTCAGTCGACACTCGCCGTCCGCACCCGATTACACTTGCGTGCACTAAAATTATACCTTTTGTTTTTGTTGAGTTTTTGTTACGAATTGTTGTTACTATTTTAAATTAGGTTTATTTTACGAGTGTATTTTTGCGGCAGCTACTAATGAAGCTTGTTGACCTTTACTTCTCGTTAACATTGTTTTTTGAAAGGCCACAATAACTAAAAATATTTTATTAGACAACATTAGTTTTTGTTTACACTAAACCCGAAAAGGCATTGTACAAATCATTTTGAAAAAAAAATATCTATGGGACCAACCCTGAAATCGCGAAAAAAAAATCAGCTGTTCCCTACATTTGTGTTCACTTAAAAAATCGACAAAATGTATGGAACCGCTGATTTTTATTTCGCGATTTCAGGGTTGGTCCCATAGAAAAAGTTGTTCAAAATGATGATTACAATGACCCCTTTTCGGGTTTAGGGTAAACAAAAACTAATGTTGTATATTTTATTTATAACACCTAATAAACTTCACGAATTCCTCTCCTTTCTTTAACTTTCTTCTAAACAGACATGCTTAAAATAAATGATGGCAATAACCATAGAATAATGACAAACAATAAAAGTGAGCATTTTTTTCTTGCATAAGTGTACTATGCGCGAACTTACCCCCACTACCCCAAAACCTTGCCAAGTTACGTGCTAACTACGCCAACGGAAAGAAAATATATTATATGAAGGAGCAGAGTTATATAATTAATTGCCAAACGACATGTCCTTTACTCTATACAAAAAAACCTTAGCACCACATCTTCAAAGACTTGATTTCTTAATTTGCTCCTACTACATCAAGTTATTACATATTTATACTACATACCAAGGTATAAAATACATGTAGGTAATAAACTATCTTAACTTAACTAATTTAAAAATATTGATAGCTTGCTACTATTGACAATGTCATTGTGTAATTGCTATTGACTTGCCATCAAGAAACGATATTAAGTATGTAATTGTACACTCAATTTTACATTGTAAGATAAAAATAAAAATTGTGCATCTACTACTTACTATTATAGCATATTTAATTTTACGAGTACCTACCGTTTCTTCATAAGTTCGTGTATTTAGTATTAAGATTAACTTGTATTTATCATGTGAAGTAAATTGTATTCTTTTTGAGGAATAAATGTCTTAAAACCGTAAACCATATATTTTATACAAAATAAAGATATTCTGTTCTATTCTACTATCAACTAGTAATTTTCAGTCAACTTTGACTAATATTTGCGATTATTCACACAGTAGCAAAATATTGTAGTGATGTGATATTTGGTCCTATCCTAACGTGTACTTTGTTGTAGTCTTGAGCCTGATCAACGGCTCCGTGTTCGTGGCAGTTCGGCTGTGCTCGCTGGTGCTCGGCGTGCTCACCTTCTACTTCGGTCTGGCGGGCGCCGCTCAGCTGGTGCTCCGCGTCGCTGCTTTGTCTGTGCTCGTCTCCTTCCAGGTAACATACACTTGTCTTGGGCTCATATTAGCTGATTGACCAATTAGATAACTTGGTGAAAAGCAGCTCACCCTCTCGATAAGCACCCTGTAGCCCGTGTTTATTTAAATACCGTTCAAATCCTAAAAATATTTGCAAGTGACGTCATTCTTATGACTGTCTGTTGCCTAATTATTTTAACTTGGTCAGCACAAGTTTTATTTGCATGTGTGTATATAATACGATTTAAAATTACATTTTATCATTTGCTGACCTTGATGAATTGTGTTTCACACTTATTGAAGCTGTTTAACTTGTCATGTATAATACTGTGATGTATCTGCAATTTGTAGTTGTTATACTGGGAATTAGTTACAATACAATAGTCTGATTTATTGTCGTGTATTTATGATACTTAATTCGTCTTTGTTTTGGAACAGGTTTACCTGATGTTTAACTTCATCTCTGAAGCCATCAAACAGAGACAGGAGATCCGTCAACAGGCGCAAGCCAAGCCCAAGAAAGAGAAAAAAGAAAAGCCTAAGAAGGAGAAAGGTAACTTATCTCTTGCCGTTTCCGACATATTTATGCTACAGTTGTGAATTTGATTGTATCTTCGAGAAGTGATGTTATTTTCAAAACGATGTTAAGACGCTGAAAACAGTTAAACCGCGGTCACTGTCAGACTGCATACAAAAGAAAGAGAAGCGCGATGACACAAAGCTTGTAATTTATTGCAAAATATGAAGCAATTATCTATTTACTCAAAAATTAGTTGATTAATCGAAAATAAAAAACAACCAAGTTCTGCATACAAATAAGACGTTCTTGTTATTAATTAAATATAGATTTGGCATTTTTTTTGTTAAGACAAGCCTATTTTCATCATTTGCCTCTTGTCAGCGCCTTAAGGCGCCGATAACCGACTTTTAATGATTTTATACTAAAGATCACGTCTAAACGAGTAGTGTTAATGATTTGAAAAAATATATGTTAAATAAGAGCATTTTCTTAATAATTTAATATGTGAATATTTTAGATTATGTTTATATTACATAGTGAAATTAATTTGTAAAGTTTTGTCTCACGCGGATAAAAAACTGAGAATGGCGCAAAATCTACCAAGCGTATTTTTCTGAAACCTTCACCAATTTAATGATAATTTAATTATTGATCTTTTAGTATACGCGTTTTATTAAAATACCTTTTGTTTTGTGTATAATAAATTAATAATGCGTCCAATTGGGGACAGCGCTCCTTGATGGGCGAGTCCTATTACTGGCTGAACGTACGACGCGTTGCGTGAGTTCAGTATAGAACACGCAAGCTAACTACTCAAGGTCACTGGCATATATCTCCGTCTTAATATTACGTTGTTGTTTTTGTCAACAGTAAAGAAAGCCCCGGTTGAAGAGTCGGACCTGCCCGAGGTGGACCAGAACACGAACAAGACGTTGCGACAGCGACAAAGCGCCGTCAAGGCGAAGTGAACCGCGCTCACTCATACAATACTTTGACATTTACTGTAATGTTAGGTTGTCGTCATCCCGTTGTAACTAAGTCTTTCCACTACTACACTTTAGTTACATTCTCTTCCCCTTTAGGTATCAATGTTCTAGCACAAAACCGTAATTTTGTATTGTGAGATTCGTAACGGATTCTGATACATGTAATCGATGTCGATGTTAATTAAATAAGTATCAAGCACGTACGTGACAAGTCTTACTTTATCGTAGTTACTAATATAGTATTTTCTTTTTACGAAACATAGATTTAGACTGTGGAACATATTATCGTCATTAAAAGTATAGTGGATACAGGGTTGTAAAAATATCTCCTAAAGTGTAAAAAAATGTCTAGGTTAAACTGTTGTTTATATGAATATATTGATAAGAATATTGAAGTACTGTGTGTTCATACACATTAAATGATGAAAATTCCATTTTTATTTTGCATTTCAATATTTAAAGAAATTATTTTTTGTTGTAATATGTTGGATTCCAAAACGAGTTTACATTTTAAATTATATTTTTTATATTTACAGTATACTTTTACTATAATTAACAGTATCTATATTATTAACGAGATGGATGTTTTCTTCAGTTGCTGTAAGATTGTAGTCAGGTGCTGTTCAGTTAATATTATTCTTTCTACATATTCATTGCATTTGGTATGAACGTTTTGCCTCGTTTGCGTTACACTTTGAGATTGAATCCGTGATTATTGTTATACTTTAATGTGAAGTAAAGAAATAATGAAATTATTCTTCCTAATGTGAAATTGTGCTCATAAATTATTATATAATTTTCATGAGAATTATTGTCAATTTTAAAAGCTTGATGTTATTTTTATTTCAAATAAATTTTTGTAAGAAATCATGTGTAATCTTTCATTTTGTTATCCTTACGTCATCGTCTGCCCAGCCTTATCCGAACTATGTTGGGGTCGGCTTCAGTCTAACCGGAGGCAGCTGTATACCAATATTTTACACGGAGCGACTGCCTATCTGGGGGCCTAAAATGGACGCCCCGCCTGTCCCCGCCTGCAGGCCGCGCACGCCGCGCTGCAGGCCGCGCGCGGTGGCGCCAGCGGCCGCGACCTGGCGCTGGGCTAGCTGTGCGCCGCCGCCAACGCCTTCCAGGAGCTCACCGCCAACCTCAACGAGGCAGAATCATAGTATGATCTGCGTACAATTCATAAAGTCCATTTCACGAAAGAAGTCCCGCGGAATTAAGTGGAACTAATTATTATTATACAAGTTAGCAATGCCTGCAGCGCCACGTCGCGCCTCGTCTGCGGGACTTCTTTCGTGAAATGGACTTTACATCCCGCAATTCATCTGTTTGACAGCTGCTATTTGACATTAGACTTCACTAAAGCAATTCATAATTTGTGGACCATTTTACGAAACTCCATACTAAACTGTCAAACCGATGAATTGTACGCAGATCATATTATGATTCTGCCAAAGCATCCATTTTAGGCCCCCTAGCCTCCACAACCCAATTACTGGGTCGTGTTACCCATTGGTAAGACTGGGTGCTAGGCTTTCGGGCTTCTGACGACCCGTAACGAACAAATGACGACTACAAATGTTTTGCCAACCTTACACACCAGGATTAAACGAAAAACTCACATATTCTTAGGCCGCTTGTAGACGCCCGGTATTTCCACGGACCGTGTTTTTCATATTTGTATGAGTTGGACACCGGTCCGGCGTCCGGTGCATGTACGCACATTCATTTTAAGCCGAACAACACTGCGAGTACGGCAAAAAAAACGGTCCGTTGTCCGGTGAAAACAACGGACGTCTACAAGCGGGCTTAGGCCTTCTAGTGTATGGCCTGCGGTAACGGGTCAGACGAAACAAAAAAGAAGTGTAAGAGACAATCCGCCAGTTGCACGTAAGTCCTTAAAAGTAATGCTGTCACTTTCATACTACTTTCTTTTCTGATAAAGAAAGATAGCATTACTTTTAATCCGCAATTAAATTTAATGGACTTACGTGCATCTAGCGGAATATCACGGAACGGGTGTACCTATTAATATTACACAGTACAGTGGTGTTTCGTTAGCACCTCGACCACGTACGGTAGGTAGGGTATTTCGCGCCATATTGATAAGGTCTGAAAAGTAGGTCGCCTTAAAGTGGTATCTCTTAAACAGTATTTAACAAAAACCCTGTTGTTCCTTTTAGGGACGTATACATTTACCTACAAGCACAACATTAGTGGAATTATAATTAAAAAAAAAATAAGTATTGGCTCCTTGAGAAGTCAAAACCAAAGAATGAAAGACGTTAGAAATCAGTTAAAAATCACAAATATTAATAATTTTTTTTTTTTTTTTTTTTGTTGAAAAGTTTTTATAAATGACTTCTTAAAACGTAGGTAGAAGGAACAACAGGGTTTTTGTTACATATTGTTTACAGGGTGTTAAAGAAATTGCGTGCCATAGCTTAGGTTCAGTATCGATAGAGGAACGCAGAAAAAAAAAATATAATTTGAAATAAAAACATAAAAAAATATTGCAAGATCAACCTAATTTAGTACCTACTAACGATTGCTATTTTAAGTTAGTAGGTACCGAATAAGGTTGATCTTGCAATAACTCTTTTATGTTTGATATTGATTTTTTATTAAGGTTTATTTTTATAAATAAAATAAGTAATTTTAATTCTAAACGATTGCCTAAATTGTTCTAGCACAGTCCAGAAATTCTATTATGGTGTTCCATCTCGATTACCCACTACAGACTCGCAGTTTATTTGGTCGCTACACTAATCGTTCTCAGACACTGCAAACGTATTTGTCTTAACTTAAATACAATACATATTGCATCACTAGGCCATCCATGGATTCTGGGAGTGGCGCGAGGAGGCGAAACGCCGGGGTGAAACTCCGCTGCCGCGAGAAATCACGGTACAGCGGACGGAACTCCGGCGAGATCTCATGGCGGCATGGAGAGTGCGATTGTCGCAACCTAGCGCTGGGCACGCTACAATTGTGGCGATAAGTCCCCTCTTTGAGGAGTGGCTGGAGAGGCGCCACGGCGTCCTCACCTTCCGCCTGACGCAGGTCCTCACCGGACACGGTTGTTTCGGGAGGTTCCTGTTCAGGATAAAGCGGGAGGAAACGCCCGGGTGTCACCACTGTGTGGATCGCCCGGAGGACACGGTGGAGCATACGGTGGAGATCTGCCCGGCTTGGGCGGAGCACCGCCGTGTCCTCACGGAGGCGATCGGCGGCGACGATCTCTCGCGTCCAGCACTGGTTCAGGCCATGGTTCGGAGCGAGAGTGCATGGGAGGCCGTCACCTCCTTCTGCGAAGCAGTAATGCTCGCGAAGGAGGAGGCGGAACGCGTGAGGAAGAGGCAAGGTTCGCGCCCTCGCGCCTCTAGTCGCCGCAGGAGACGCCCCGGGCGTCGGGAGTTGCAAGCCGATTTCCGGCCACCGTAAGCGCGGGCTTGCGGACGGCGAGCGATGGGTAGCTCGCCGTCCGATAAGGACCAGGCCCGGGTCGACGGCGCGTTGTGTTCCACGCGCGCCTCAAAGAGATGTCAGCACCAACTGACGGGGTCTGTCAGGACCAATGCCTGCCAGGGTTGCGAGTTTGTCCGAAAGGGATATCGTGGCCCTGGCACACAGGCAAATGAAGGAACACGGGTGGGTTTTAGTCAGTAAAAGTCTGACACGCCCTCCCGCTCTGCCCAGAGCGGGAGAAGTTATTTGATAATTTCCCACCCAAAAAAAAAAAAAAAGGCCATAAATGGATACAGGAAATACCTAATTGGGTTTTAATTATAATTACAAACGGTAAAACAAATAGCTAAAGTAAATTAACAATTTTGTTGTGAATAAACTGCTCAATAAAAAATTGCAATAAAATGTAATAAGTACCTACTTAACTTTGATTATTGATTATATACTTAGACGACACATACACTGATTTGTACCTCTATTAATAGATTTGTAATAAATTATGTAGTACATTATTACCTACCCATTATGTCACCTAACGTAATTTCAGTAAATAGGTACGGTCAGTATCAGGGGGGCTAAAATGGACGCTTTGGCAGAATCATAATATGATCTGCGTACAATTCATACATCCCGCAATTCATCTGTTTAACAGCTGCTATTTAACATTAGACTTCACTAAATTAATTCATAATTTGTGGACCATTTTACGAAACTCCATACAAAACTGTCAAACAGATTAATTGCGGGATAAGAATTGTACGCAGATCATATTATGATTCTGCCAAAGCGTCCATTTTAGGCCCCCAGTAGATCTGTCGTACTTGCCTACATATAAACTGCCAAAGATGAATAATGAATATGGTAGTCTTTCCTGCCATTCTAAATTAACTGCCAAAGAAAATTGCCAAAAAATTAGAAGACAAAAAACCTAAACAAATTAAAAACATCTTAAAAGCCTACTTTACTGTGGGGAAGTATGAAATGGAGGATGTCAACGTGTAGGTTCTCAGCCATTTTAAGTGAGCAACTATATTAAATAAGCATATAGCGCACATAATCTTATTGTATCTAGATTAAGCGTTATATTTAATGTAAAAAGTATGAAAAGTTTGATGAAATAAACATTTTTTTTTTTTTTTGATAGGTAGGTATATAGTATATTATACGTAGTAGGTAATGCATTCATAGAAGTGTGTCACTTACTGGTCGATTTTTTTACAAAAGATTCTAAAACCAGAAGTGCCAAAATGAAAATTCCAGAATTTTAAATTAACTAGATAAGGAGACAGGAGTTACAATGATTGATATTATTGAAGCCGTTTTTCCAAAACTAGACACGCCGTTATCTTAACTTGTAACAGAATTATTAAAATAATTTAAAAATAACGTATTCTTTTGTAACTTTTCACCTTTTTGTGATGTTGACTGTACTAGAACTAATTGTTTCCTACCATGTTAACAATAGGTAAGTTTAATGACGAAGGACCTACCTAGGTAGGTACCTACTTATTAAGAACTGAGCATTTTATGATTATTTTATCACTCGTTAAAACAATAAACATTAGTTTATTATTATTATTGAGGTACCTAGGTAAAAATTTACCTATCTAGATAGGTGGGTACTATTTGTGATCGATATGGAAAAGTCATGTTTAAGAAAACAACGTAATCGGAACGAGTGGGGATAAGAAAGCAAAACCAACCTTACATCGTAGTGGAAACCTTAACATCAGACATACAACGTAAGTACCTACCCTGCACAATGCATATTTGTGCGCACGTCTCCGGATATTCTGCTAGCTAGAATGCATAGAAATTAAATTCATAGTCATGCATTCTAGCACCATACATTATCCACGCAAGACCATAGCAGTGATCGCTATATTGAATTGGACATACATTACAGACTGGTTAAAAAACGTTCCTGTATGAATGGAATCTACCTAAGTACTAAATATTTTTTTTAAATTAATTCATTCATTGGCAGACAACGCGCAGCCTAAACCGCTGGTTAGCATGAAATTTTGCACAAGCGTTACTTGTAGTGTGGTTTATTACCTATACCGAAAGTGAGTACCTACTAAGGAAGTCATTTTTGCCGATGTGAAATCCCATCAAGCATATGGCTTGTTACCTCAGGCATCCTTAAAAACATGGACTCTCCTCCTTAATGGTGGCCTTAAGGCCTAAGGCCACCTTTAAGGAGCAGAGTCCATGTTCCCCACATGTTCTACCTGATACATAGGTACCCCTCAGAATCATAACTCATAAGACTTGTGGTCTCATTTCAAAAGTCAATTTTAAGTTGGTTAATAATTTAGTGGAACCTACGTAGCAAAATCTACTCAAGGAAACCCAAGGGCAGTGCTTCATTCCAAACAGAAAAATGCAATCGAAAATTTGTTGGAGCGCAGGTACTTGCTACTTGTACCTAAATGATAGAGAAAGCCTGTTCACATATTTTGATTGAATTTAGTTACCTATTCAGCCTGGTAGTTATCCACTTTCAGGCTTTGAGGAAATTTAAATACACTTTGTCGAGGTTTGGTTCACTCAAAAAAAGCTCGGTAAAGCGGTCGATTGCGTCAAGCAACAACAAAAAGTTAGATCTAGTTGACCAAAATGATCAACCTCCAGATTTATAAAAAATACAGGCTTATTCTAGGAAATCTAAATATTTAAAAAGCTTTTTCGTTTTACCAGGCCTTAGATAGGTACTAATGATTTTATTATTGTACCTACTTATTAAATTCTAAAGATGGTGGAGGACTAACTTTAGCGCTCCAGCAACTAAGGAAGCTGCCGCTGGAATCCGTAGTATCATACGGACATTCGAACTTATGAGCTGATGTATTTAGGGAGTCTCTTGCTTCTCTGATTGGAAGCCTCATCTCGTCAGAAAGTTGTGTCTATCTTCCCACGCTACTTTAATTAATCTTTTAGTGATCTAATTAACTTCCTGACACACAAGCAGGTATACCTAATACCTACACATTGAGGAATCGCGGAGCCATATCTTTCTCAATAATTTTATGCAAAATATCTGGGTTACGCGGTACGGTTTAGATTTTGGATGGGTGTGACAAAATAAGGACTTAAGTAGGTACATTGCACTGCGACCGGCTTGAGAACACACTTGAGTTTTCCGTTCATATCTAGAATAGGGAACAAGTGACTTAAAATGTCTGTATTTATAATATTTAAAATATTTATTTTATGGGTTTCAAGGGCCCCCGAAACGATCAGTTGAAATCAATTGTAATTGTAGTAATATTGTCAATCGCATGAATTGCATTTGGTAGACGATCATTTTGCATCAATGTGTATCAATCATGTGAAATTGACAATTGCAATTTACCGTTTCGGGGACCCTCAAGGCTCAACAAGTATGTAGTTGCTAGGGTACCCTAAAACTAATTGGCTACTTACTTTCATTTCAGAACTCAAGTTTTTATCAAAGCAAATTGGCATTTTTTGGTATCCATTCAATTTGATGATAGGTTTTTGCCGGCTACGACCGTTATTGCGGCCCGTGCATCTAAGATGCGCGTGAGTTTCCGCCGAGACGCTGCCAATGTCGCGATATATAAGGCTTATAAAGTGTGTGAGGGAGTACGGAGAAGCCAGTTGTTGTTCGACATCTGTGGAGTCTACACGTTGAAAATGTATAAGATTACTCTGTTCATCTTGGCGGCAGTGTTTGCCGTAGCCCTCGCAGGTTAGTGCCCCCCAGTTTTTACCGCCACAGCGTCCGAGCAGACTCGTAATTTACTTTTCTAAGTGTCATTTTATGTGATTCAGCCAAAGATGAGTGATCTTGCATGTAATTGGGTTTACTTTGGTGATTCACTTTTTGGTTTGATGAATCAAGAGGGTCAATCATCCCTGGGATGATTACTTCAAAGGTTAGAGACACCTTACTATACATAGAGTGCAAAATATTTTTGAATAACAGCTGATTGTGCGCCTACCTGGGATCTAGACCTAGAGCCTAGGCCTAGGCCTAGCAGTTACCTCCTTGTTAAACGTAACCAAGAAACCTGGCCCGAAGCTTTTAATATTGATATCGTCATCTCTTGCTTTTCCATATCTGAAGTTAAATCTATAATTAGTAGGTCGTAATCGATATCCGGTAATGTAGGAACTTTGACCAGCACAGTTACCAGTAGCTCATGTGTTTCAAATCATAGTTTTGTTGTTAATTAAACTGTACCTTTATGCGTTCTTTAGTAGGTATATGATTGTTTTGAATTCTCTTTCAAGCTTTGTTGAGTCTTTGCTAGAGCTTAAATGGTATTCTCACTAATTTTCACTATTATTTTGTATGGTTCATACAATACCTATAGGTTTATAACATTCAAACACTCATACATCCGATGTGTAGTAGCTTATAACATATGGAAATCAAAGAATTCGTAGCTGCATAGCTTCTATCAAAAGCTCTTTGCCAGAGTTCTAAAAGTATTCGTAACTTTGTATGTAGATACCATGTTTCTCAGTAGGTACCTTCGTATTATAAGAACATCATATTTTTTTGTAATTTTCACGTTTAGCGTGATGATGTATGGTCGAATCCTGTTGGTCACGATTTGCTGAGGTCATAGATAAAAAGCAAACGCCTCGTGCCTTTAACTACAGCGATTAGCGATGATCTCAGTTTTTAATGGTGAATAGCTTCCTGGTTCATTGATGCTTACATTCTCCTTTAAATTGTTACTTTAGGTTTCTAGTCTGGCTAGAATTTTCATCATCATTAGCTTTTCAGCCGAAAGACGTCCACTGCTGGACATAGGCCTCCCCCAAAGGGGGGTTTTGCCATAATCGCCACGCTTGGCAGGTGGATTGGCGATCGCAGTATGGTGTTAAAAATGCATAGAGAACGCTGCTGTCCATTCCCTAGTAATTAGTCCCTTAGTCGCCTTTTACGACACCCACAGGAAGAAATGGGTTAGTGCCATTCTTTACGTCCGGCACCACACGGACGGAATGCTAGAATTTTAGACATGCCTAAAACGTCTGTTTTTATGACGGGTCACTAATTAATTTTAAAGGAAGGGAGGAGTCATTAATATATGATTAAGTAGGTCCATAACTAAGGTTAAATTTTGGAAACGGCTTTTCCGTATATCATTATTGTTGTACCTATAAACTTCTCCAGGCTTAAATGTTGCTCTCGGTACTTAGTTTTGACGGGCAGTGTAGTTTGCTTGTGTTAGGAATCTTTATATATCTAGATACACACATCTAGCTACAGACCGAACCTGATCCATCAAAGTTGAGTTGAGAACCCTATTTGGCTACTTGATATTATAAAGGACTCACTAGTATGAGCACGAATGACATATATGTGCATTGTGCACATTCCAGAAGGACAGTACTATGTACCCCGCGCCTACTACACTATAGACGCGGAGGGCCACGAGTCCGCGCGGGTGCCGCTGCGCCGTCTGCGCCGCTCACTGCAGCCCTACCCCTACGGCAGCGGCGGCGCCGGTGGCGGCGCCAATGCCAACGCCAACGCCAATGCTGAAGCATGTAAGTTATTTTCATTATAACCCTACTAATAAATATTATCAATGCGAAAGTGTTTGTTATTTTGCCCTTCTTTCAGGCACGAATCGACGTGATTTTTTTGTAAACATAAAGATAGGTAGTTTAGGGGCCGGATAATTACTCAAGTAGCTGTTTTTCCTGAACGGGACCAAACCCGCTGACTTAAACTAGTTCAGTTATAAAATAAAAAGATCTACTGGCGTAGCGATCATGCCGCGTCCGTCTCGTATAAGAAAGCTAGCACATTGTGGGCGTATAATTGAACAATCGTAATTTTTGATTACCCACTCGCCTTATCTTTTGTTACTGATCAATTCGCTTCGGGTAAAACACTTCTTTGTTTTATAAAACTGGAAAATCCTATATTTTTCAGAGGTTTTCAGGTTAGTCTGGAAGCATGTAGGCGTAGTAGGCACGCATAATCTTTGTTTCTATTGTGCTACAGTGCCAATTAAGTGTAGTACCTACATAAACACGTCTATAACTTAATATAACGGTCTCGGCCATGATCTAAACAGCTCCCTTGTGTCATGTAAGTATAGTAAATATGCATCTTTTACTCCTCACTAGAAGTCGCAACTTAAGGCGCAGATATATGATTTTAGTGACTTTTAAATCAGTTATTAAGCCTTCGTATAATGCAAGTAAGTAATGCAAAAATGTATGTTAAACTAGAACGCATACAAATCAATTATATATGTGAATATTTAAGTATTGTAGTAAAATACTTTATGAAATAAATTCAGGAAGTTATGTCTACCCAAAGCATAAAAAACGATATTACTTCCAAACTACTTAAGATATTTTCATGATTTTTTTTATATGAATAGGCTGTTTCATTATCTATAATTCTATTTGGGTTTTTTTTCAAATATTCACATTTTCTTTACTAAAAATAAATATTCCCTATGAAAGTTAATGGTGGCACGGCGTGAGCGCGTGCATTTGTATGGCTAAGGTTAACGGCGATTATCAGAGGGGACAGGGCCTGCGAGGAATTTGAAAAATAGGTATTTGAAGAAACTATTGCCGTCGCGCTTACCTCAAGTCTGCTCCCGTAGTGTGTGATAGGGACAGCTGCAGCTAAGACCAATATTATCACAAAAATTTCGACGAGTTCGTCGTTTCATATTCCTATTTTTTCTCATCGAAAACTGAGCCGATTCATCTATTTTTTTTATTAACATTTTAAGAAAGAGTATGTTTAGGTTCCTATCATTCTTTTTTATCTTAAAAACTTTTCTAATTTGTCTGGTAGACCATTAATCACGGCGGTAAAAATAGGGCATTTTTTGTAATTTTTAGAGGGTCATATTTTCTTTACCAATTAGTTGCTGAAAATAAAGAAAATGACAGAGACGTGTTTACCTTGATTTTATGAAAAAAAAATTGCGCTAGAGGCATTATTCAAGAAGAAAAAAGGGGAATACATTTGTATGGAGAATTGCACGCCCTGTTCCTTCTTAATGGCACTGAATGTCACACGCAACAGTAAAGCTTCTAACGGCCGTGCGCATAATTTGTGAAAAGAAAAGCGCTCAGCTTTATATGCAACACAATAACCCATTACAGAATAACCTAGTGTTGAAACGTGCGGAATGTCGAGCTGCTGAGAGTCTGAGACACTCTCGTTTGCATAATTCTCACAGCAATATGAACATTTTATCTAGACTCTATACACTGCCTGCATAGTGAAAATATGCCATTTAATTGTTTTTTTTTTGTATTTTTTTTTTACCTTTTGTTTTCTATGGGTCACAGTAAAGATTTTTATTTTTTATAATAAGTAAGCAGAAGTAGCTAAGATGAATTAATACCGGTCCTGGTGAAAAGCTTTGTATTGTATTGCGAGAGGCCTTTGCTAATGTTTTAATTTTTTTTACTAAAAGGGTCTTAAAAGGGGTAAGGGCTAACCTAACTGTAAGATTTTTAAGGGTTTTGGGACGAAACTAACAGTACGAGTATCAACCGTTGCATCTGCAAGTTGCCATACCTAAAACCTATATTTAATATATGTCGTAAAACGAATGCGTTTCAGACCACGCACAATTAGGGTTCCGTAGTGGGGATTAATTAATCCAAAGAACAAACTTAACATTGTAGTTGAAAAACATGCCCCATACGTTCCAACTGCAAATTGTACGCACAATATTGAGTAATTTACCATGTTATTTTAAGAATATAGACTTCTTATAAGTTTTCCCGTAAGTAATCTATACGTATAGAACTTACTATCTGTATTTTTTAAAATCATTTTAGGCTCAGTGGTTTTGTAATTTTTCATCTTTTATAAAAATTAACTTATTATTTAAAAATAATAAAAAAAGTTGAAATCGTCATAAGTCCATTTATAAGATATATCAAACTGAAATTGTTCAAAACTGAACAACATATTCAAAATTATTTTATTTACTTACGTTACACGTGTTTGGGTGACAGAAATTCAAATGGGTACCAAAAAAAAAAAAAAACTTAATCGGTCCAGTAGATTCAGAACAAATCGGCTGTGACAGACGGACAGACAGACACACGAAGTGATCTTGTAAGGGTTCTGTGTTTTCATTTTGAGGTACGGAACCCTAAAAGCCTATCGGTATTTAAATCATTATGAAGAAACCGGTCATTCGGTTTACCACAAAAAATGATGATTCACCTAACAACTTTCCTATCTAGAAAAATATTAGAATGATGATTCGATGCAGAAAAATAAAGATACCTACATAAGTTCTACACTTCCGAGCAGGTAGGAACTTAACCTCTTTAGAATCAGAAGTATTTGTCAAAAGTACAAAGTACTTACTTAGCTCTTCACAACCAGAGAGAGCTTCGGAAATCCATTAGGTTATTTACAAAAAGACAATTTCAATGAGGCTCAACGTGTTTTATTAACTTGCCTGCATATTGAAATAGCAATTGAAAATCAACTTGACAAGAGTGTAAAATATAGAGGCAAATAATATAAAGTTCCGCCGATATGATGTTCAGACTTCAGAGTAACACTATGCATCAAGGCTGTGTGCAGTCAGAGGAATAATTAGCAATAGAATCTTTGATAGATACGACAATGTGTAGTTTATGGTACTAACAATGATTCTTTACTGATGTTAGGCGCTGTTCCGACATTGCGTCATTCACGATTAATTACACGTTTGTTCTTGAACAAGTGAAGTATTACGAAAACTTATATCTAATAATGTATACCTTCAAGTGAAGGTTTTTCACGAACAAATTTAATGTTTTTAATGCCAAGGTTGCAATCATTTAGAGAAGTATCTTCCTATTAAATTACTTACTATGCAGTCACAGTAAAAATAAGCGTATACAAAATAAAGCATTAGGACTTAAAAGTATCAATTCATTCCGGCTCTGAATTTTGCATAGAATTGATTTCTTGGTCACGAATTTCTAAAGATTTGTTATTAAATTTAAAATGTAATCGTGCGTAATCAAACATCATTGTGAGCGTTTTTTGTGTTAAAATCCCTTTAATTTTCATATGAGAATTTTATACTTATTCCGCACACGGCCGTATTAAGGAATGCAATTAAACAAACCTATTCAATTCATAATCAGATGTACATATAATTTTAAATAAAATATTTTACTTTACAACAGCCTCTAACTAACCGAATCGAATGGCCGACGCGGGTCAATCGCAAGTTCAAGCCGTTCAAGCCCATTGTTATGCACTAACAGCATTTCCCGACTCGGTATGCGCAACCACAGTCTATGGTGTATATACGCGGTACGTATAATTGTCGTCGAATGTAGAACGGGGACATGTCGAGTGAGCTTAAAAGTGTTGCGGCTGAGACGCCGCGCCCCGCGCCGTCCGTTCGTCTAACGGTCTCGAAATTCTCCGGGCGACGACGGTCAAGCGGTCTATACGCACAAAAAGTGATCGATAAACATCACTCGGTGGCCGAAAAATAAGTAGAGCAGTTACCGTTTGGTCATAAATTTCTTTCTAATGTCTACTATAGCGACCCACATCATTTTATTTGCTTGATAGTAGGTTGGTTTATTAACAGGTTTATGCTTGTGCTCATTTCTATGACCGCCGTTCTGTGGCTCAATTTGAGATAGAATTGGATTTGTTATTTTAAGGTTACGAATTTCGCCTTTCAAACTTTCTCATATATTGTTGATAGACTCGGCTCGCAAACTATCAGTACCGATAACACTGGAAAGTGTTATCGGTTGTCGGAAACTTAATACTTACTGTTATTTTGAGTGCAGTCGAAGCTAGCTACTAAAACATTACAAGCTAGTAGTAACAACTATAATGGAGTCCAAACGCACCATACCCCATAAACCTAAAGGCTCTTACAGACTCACGTGATATCGCGGGCGCGACAGGCAGCGACAAAAAAACTTTGCTACTAATAGTGTCGCGTTGCACCCGCGATATCACACCAGTCTGAGTCTTTATCATGACACCGGATCACCGGTTATCACCTAACATTCAACCGCTTAACTTAGATAGTATATCTAAGTTAAGCAGTTGAATGTTAGGTATAGGTATCTACTACCTACCTACAATGTGCGGTCTTAAGAGAATGGCAATGTGACTAGATTGGTGATCGGGTATACCTGCGTATTAGCTGTCCTCCCATTCGTATTATCAGTGTAATTTGAAACATTGTAAAAGACAATTATTTTTAAAAGTGTAATCGTGGGAGTTTCTTGCCGGCTCTTCTCCATATTTTCGAAACGGTTAATAAATGGAACCGTGCACTTAACTTCTGACGTTTCTTATGTCCCCATATAGGTTTATGTGAATTTAATACATATCGCAAGACTGAAGACATAATATCGTCCCCGTAGATCGAAAAGTCACTAAGTCGAAAAATTACCAAAATCTAAAAAACAATGTCACTATAATCAACATTTATTTCTCTTAATATTTGTCTAACACTCATTTTTGTAGCTGCCCACGCTTTTGTTTTACGAAATGTGAAAAGTATACTTACTTAAGTCTACCCTTTGGACCCCATAGCGTAATGGGAGAAATAACTAATACGGGGACGATATGTAATGCTTTTTGCGATAGTTAGTTCATGGATAGACAGAGGTAGAAAGTTATGCTTGCGCCTGGAATACCGAGGTTGATCTACCTACGTTTTGTTGGTAAAATAGATGAGTTTGCCAATTTTCGCTCGAATCCGTTGAATAAAAGAAAGGCCTTTTTGACTTCAGTTTTATAACTATTGTTTTAGAACATCATTTAATGTTCTTACCTGTGTTTTCAGATGGAAGTGGTACAGCGAACGCGAACGCGAACGCTCGCGCATCCTCCGGCGGTTGGGGTGGCGGCGGCCGCGGTGGTGGCCGCGGTGCTGGCTACGGAGATGGCAACGGTGGCTGGGGACTCCCCGCCGGCGGATACGGCGCATCCAACCCTGCACTAAAGTAATTGAGGATCTAGTTAGAACGTACATGATAATTAAAAAGACTAGCATAGATACGCCAGTCAGAAAGAAAGGATAGCCTGATTGCCGGATGTATACTTAAGTATTCACAGTCGTGGAGGTTTTTTTTAAAGTACGCCTAAGAATGAAAGAGCTACAAAAATTAAGGCCACTGCAAGGTTCACCGCACGGGTTAACCTAATAGTGGCCTTCATTTTTCTAAAAATAATGAAGGGTATTGGCTACATTTGACACTTATTTTGACCAAGTCAGACTTACAAAAGATGCCAAGTCTGTTCACACGGTCATTCAGTCTTTATTTTCGTAGATAAAATTAATTTCACAAGTATGAATGAATTCCCATGCAAATTAAAGTGCCTTATGAATGTAGAAAAGTTAGCTAATACGTTCAACTTTAACTTACCTGCAGTTAAGACGTAAAACCTTAAGGGCACATTCATGACCACAATTAATTTCATGTCATAGTCTAATCTCTTTTATTTAAATTAGTGATTTGATATGAAATAACCAGCAACTAACTTTTATAATTTTGTGTGTTCCTAGGCACTAGTTCGGCAGCAGTGAATAACTAGACTAACTCCATGGTGTCGGCCCATCCATCCTGAACGCGTATTTTCCACCAGTTGCACGCCCGCTCGCTCTGCGCACGCGCATCGCTGTGCAACTGCCGGAAGATTATTTCCTATTTATTGTAATTAATTATTAATACATTAGCCTAATAAATGTTTTAAGCAATGCCATTTAATTAATATTTTAATACTACTCACCTCACCCTGTGAGATAAAAATCTTACATTTCCGTACAGACTGATTTGGTGAAAACATTTTCATTTCGTAAGCTAGACTATACTATATAATAATATTGCACAAGTCCTTACAAAGATGATAACTATATGCCAGTAGGATCACTCTCATAACCAATTCCAATATTTGCTTTAATCAAACACCTATGTCGAAGCTGTTTGCACAGTTGCATTCAAAAGACATCAACGCGTTTAATTTCTCTGCACCTTTGTGACCCGCAGCGAGAGTATTTAAAAGTTCCAAAAATAATTTATGCTGTATTGCCAGACTATCTTGATTTATTATTGGAAATGTTTATTATTATTTAATGAAATAGTTGTTGTTAAGACTTAAATGGAATTTTATTAATATTTGGAAATTAAGTATTTTATGCCCACGTCGTTATTGACGATACTAATTGAAAAACAAATAAAATTAGAAAAAAGAGTGGAATCCTCCACTCGTGATGAATAGCGGAAAATTGCTAAAATCGGTGACAAATATTTTAATACGTAAGTAATTATGTAATATTTATGTCAAGGTCGATTGATGTTTCAAGTACCTGGTGTACCCAAGTACTGTCTTATATAATTTTTGACGTTCGAAAAGTGCTGATTCTCAGCCTAGTTTGAATAAATGACTTTTGATTTTGAATAGAAGGCTCAAGTTCTAAGCGTAGTATCACCCATTCATAACATTCATCTACCAACGTTTCTTCTGCGTTATCAGTAGGCTTGTTCAGTACGGTGCACATAGATTGCGCGGTCGATCGATGGCATCAACCGTTAAGATCGATCAGTGTGGTGCAGCATTCAGATTATGTTCGTCGATTGATCATTATCGTGATTTTAGCTCTTGATATGAGAGTGGTTTTAGGTTGACCCTATAGGTACCCACGACTATGGAACTACAAATAGTTTTTAGTTAGGTCTAGTTTTTTTTTATTGCTGTTTTCATATTTCAATGAAAGAACAAGAAGTATGTATTAAGTGAGTTTATGTTTTGTGAGGCTTTTTTATTATTTGAGGCCATTAATATCGACTGGTCGACGTTGATTGACCACAATCTAGATCCACCTTAAACCGCATTGTCATGTCTGTTAACCACCATCATCATCAGGAGCTGTAGCTGAATACCACTTTTTTACATAGACCGACTGCCTAACTGACACCATAACCCAGTTACTGGGTAACACGATACCCCTTAGCAAGACCTCAAAGCCTGACCAGCAGTCAGGCTTTGGGGTTGACTACCTTTAACGACTGTCAAAGATCTACAACTGACAGCCGGGACCAACTGCTTATAGTGTCTTCCGAGGCACTAAGACAACCGTAACTATCTATGCATTATATTTTGTGTAGTTTTCGTGTTATATAGTAGCATATTTTATATAAGTTTGTAAATTAGAATACATATTTTTACTAACCCCTGTTTCCGTCCTTGCAGTTACTAACATTTTATTAACTAAACTACCACAAAGTACAAAGTTCGACGGCCCGCCACTCTGCGCTGCCGTCTCAACGTGACGCTGGCAGAATAGTCGACACCGGCTCAGTTGCCAAGTAAAGGAAAAAAAAAAACCATTCCTCACCCATCCACGGGCCGATCTCGTAAAGCGTTACTTAGCCTTGAATATCGACCCGTCCGACTTTTATTATTTAGCCCCGAATCCTGCTGCCTGGTCTGTTGACCATCACAGTTCAAAGTCAAAGTCAAATTATTTATTTTTAAATAGGCACATAAATGGCACTTTTGAACGTCAAAATTTACAAATAAATAGAATTGATTCTAGTCGCCCTTCCAAAAGGTAGCTTCGTATGGAGAAGAATGGGCAAGAAACTCCACCGTTACTCTTTTAAAATGTTTTACAATATTTTGTATATGTACATCAATTATATAATTATCTGTGAAGACAGACCTAGAATAAAATTACTATACCACAATAGATAAAAAGAATTAATAATGAAGCGATGACAGATAAATTAATTATGTGATAGATAGATACATATGGTGCGTGCTCTCATATTTTTAAACATTGTAAAATAAAAATGTAAAATAAAACGTTTTCCTAAAAAAAAATAATATCAGTGTGTGAGTTTAAGGTATAATGTAAAATAAATGTCATAAAAATAGTAAATATTATAAATACAGTTAAAATAGCAATCAGTTAGGTTTTTTCTAGACTCTAGATTGTTCTATGGAGCTGGACCAGCATGTTTCCAAGCGTTCTTATCTTGGATATAATCCACTAATTTGTAATAAGCTTGTGTACTTTTAATATGAGTTTTAAATTTTCTTTCATTTAATTGCAATATATCACATTTACTTACTTCCACAGTTCTGGAATGACTCGTCGTCAGTTTGGGCCGGTGCAGGGCCGCTCGGTGACTGCCAGCACTTCAGTGGGTCTGGATGAGTCCGGAGCTGGATACTACGACCAATCCGCCTCTGTTCACTAATGAATATTGTTCTCCTCTAGTTCAACTGCTGCATAAGCTAAATACATCGTAGATTTATAGGTATAGCTTCAGTTCCTGAAAGCCAGCTCAAGTCTTCATTCAGCGAATGCACGTATAGTCACATGTTACGGTTTCATTACTGATCACATTTATGCCCATTATCACTGACACCTAGTCTGTGTGGTGCCGGACGTAAAGAATAGCACCGCCTTATTTCTTCCCGTGGGTGTCGTAAAAGGCGACTATGGGACTTACTAGAGAATGGGCAGCAGCGTTCTCTATGCATTTTAACACCCCGCCTGCCAAGCGTGGCGATTATGGCAAACCCCCCCTTTGCGGGAGGCCTATGTCCAGCAGTGGACGTTTTTCGGGTGAAATTATGATGATGATCACTGACACTAGGTGACACCTGAATGAACGCCTAAATAAAAACGTACTGTTGGATTTTTAACTTTAGGCGCTGAGCCGAGCGTCGGAATTCCAACAGGCACTAGACGTATGCTAGAACTTAGGTAATAGCCTATTGCCTAGATTACTACTTACTACGTGATAGAATTTCAAGACACATATTCTGTTTTAGAGCACTCGATGCAAAAGGTACGACAATTGAGTGTGAAATGCCGTGTTACACCTACATAACTTATAGCTTATGCAGTTGTTGCTGATACCCATATGTATAATGAAATAGCAACACAAACAATACAATAATAGTGTGGTAACGTAAATACTGACATTTATTTGAGGTATGTTTAACATATGATACATGTATAATACATACTTACCTATATTACGGGAATATAATTATATATTTTTAAATCTGTAATAAATAGGAATAACTAGGTTAAAACGATTCAGGATGGTAAAAATTAAAAATAAAACTTTGAACTTAATTACTTTATTTTTATTCCTTTACAAACACTTATGGATGTCATTTTACTAAGAGAGCGTGAAGTGTTCTATATAAATGATATTTGATTATCAAACCCGTAGTCGATGTATTAAATAATCTCGTTTTAAGTTATAATGTAACCAAAAGAAATCTCAGCACCACCTTGATGTATGATTTTGAAGAGGACTGCTTTAAAATAACTGTCGTAAAGGGCAGGTTACAAACGCAGATGCAGCACACAATTTATGCAGTACAACCTCCGTGTGACCCAAAGCAGGCGCAGTGTTCATACGTACGATGTAGCGCAGACTTTAGGTTGATTTCCCGTTTATGAAGTGGACTAGTGCACTTTGTGTCAAGATATAATTTTTGCTAACACAAAAAAACTGGACTGAACCGATTATGGTGTAAATATTCTAACTTACAATATTTGGCAAGCACAAGTTGTTCTTCACACGTCGTAGACAATGTCTATATTTGCCAAAAGAAAACACAGAAGTAAAAAAAATTAAACGTGCAATAACTTAACTAATTAATTTTTACGGTCAGTCAGTTGCTAAAATGACATAGTTTCGGCTTATTTGTGGGGCAGTTCAAACCTGTACTGAGGCCTGTTGTACGTGTATCCCTGGTCCTGTGTGGGCTCAGGCGCGGGTACTGGGACCGGAGCTGGCGCAGGCACGGGGGACGGGAACGGTGCGGGCTGCACTGGAGGCACGAAAGGAGGAGTCACTATCACTGCGTCGTCAGTAATCCCCACGTCCCGACCCGATGGGACAAATCGCTGACCGAACTGTTGAGGGAACTGCTGTGGAAACCGTTGACCAAATTGCTGGGGACTCTGCTGAGGCACCTGCTGGTAAAACTGCTGCTGACCCGGATAATACTGTGGCTGGAAATTCCCAGGAGCTCCGTACTGCGGAGACACGTCGTACTGATTGGGCACGCCGTATTGCGTAGGCAATTCCATACGACCAAACATGGATCCCAGGAACGGGAACTTGTTAGTCAATGATGCCCATAGTCCAGTTCCACCAACTTGGTTGCTGCCCTGGTTGCCCCAGAAGAGTCTTTGCGACGGCTCCTGGATGGAATTCGGGACCTGGTTGACGCCTACTGAATATGGGTCGTTTGGGCCGGAGTAGTAGGGTGCTTCTCTTTGCGGGTAGTACGCTACACTACTCCCTGTAAACAGAAAACACTGTTAGATTTCTACCAAAACAAATAAAAGAATAGTATCGATTGATAATTAATTTCACTGCACGTACCGACTAAAAAGCACATTACAAAACCGATGTACGCATACATTTTCGAACGAGCTGCTGAACTCCAACTGTGTCCTATTGTTGCTCGTCTTTCCATTTATACCTCGTCTATTTGCTCCTAAACGAGGACCTTGAAGTAAAATTCTCGTAACCCAGTATTTAAAGTGTGAGGTAATGACGGCTCACCCAGTGGTGGAAGCGGCGTGGACAATAGGTGGGACATCTAGGTGACTCGTGCGCCGCCGCCCGCCGGCCGCACGCACAGGTTGTATCTAAATCATTCCACATGTGTCCACGAAAAGCAGCAATGGACATTTCACAATATGTAAATGAACTTTACTTAAACTTTTATCAAATGCTGCAAGTTACGCAATCTTATAGGCACAGAATGAAATATCGGTTCAGTAGTTTAGGCGCTACGGTGGAACATACGTAAATACAAACATATATAGACTGCTAAAGAGTATTCTATTCTATTCTAAAATCATAATCCTTCCTTTTGGCTTTGCCGTAGTCGGGTAAAAATGATTCGGATTAATTCGCGCTGCAGTGTTATCCGCATAGCCCAACTCCCAACCCGACATTTCAACAACCATCCAAACAATCCAACCATTCCAACAGCCAATCCTATCATTGTTAATTTCAACAGGATCCATCTCGTAGGTCCTCTCAACTTACGCCTGTTTAGGTAAATTACAAATAATGCTTTCATAATAGAAAAGTTTAAGTAGGTACTTAGACATCGCCGGAGACAAGTCGAAGTTAAGTTCAGTAACATGCTACGTAATTAAATATGCAGGCATCCCTAAAATTATACTCTCTTCTTGGATAATGTATGGTATAGGTACAGCCTTATTTATTCTTATATATTTTCTGAAAGCTCGATTCAATATGTGATCAGGGGGCCTAAAATGGACGCTTTGGCAGAATCATAATATGATCTGCGTACAATTCATATGCCGCAATTCATCTGTTTTGACAGTTTTTTTATGGAGTTTCGTAAAATGGTCCTCAGATTATGAACTGCTTTAATGAAGTCTAATGTCAAATAGCGGCTGTCAAACAGATGAATTGCGGGATGGATGAATTGTACTCACATCATACACAACTAAATGTTCATATTTGTTCTAAGAATGTAGTGGCAAGAGAAATTAAGTTGAAACTCTTACCCTGAAAACAAATAACATTGAAAAGATTATCCAAAAATAACACACACTGTATACGATAAAGATTCGTAAAAAATGCATTGAGTCGCGTGTGCGTGTGTTTACTCAACATAATCGGCATTATTCATAAGATAACAAGGTAGGTGTTTGTCTTCGCTTGTCATGGTATTGTCGCCCGCAGAAGCGTTTTGCGAAATGTTGCTCAACACCTCCACCCGAAGAAACAGACTTCATACGGAGTAGATAAGGATGTTTACACGGTCGCACCTCACGATTGTCCACGTTCATGATGACTTATTCATAGTTTCCGGTGATTTGTTGGCTTGACATACTCTAATTATTTTAATTGTCACTGCTTCGTAGCAAGAACCTACACTAGTCTTAAAGTTCCCATTAGATCGGCAATCAGTTTGCTCTCAGTCAGCGCCTGCCGAAAATGATTGCGTAAGATTATCTACTTCATGCAATTGTAGGTACTCTGAATATTAAGGTGCTGTGTGCACTTGCTAGGCACTACGATTTACACGTCATCTATCTAAATAGTAATAGATTAAATATTTACGTTGAAATATATAACACAAACATACATACCTACCTAATCTGAAAGCGTTTTCTATCTACTACGCAGCTTTTAATTCTTGCACAAATCTTTTTCCCCACATTATGACAACTTCCTATAATATTCTTCTGTTAAAATATAAATAACATATTTGATTAATTCATCTTTATTAATCTTATCTTAAAATCTGCCCAGCTTAAAGTTCAAGCCGTGTGCAGGGAAAGCGAAGCGGTCATCTGTTGACCCGCGCCGAGTTTCGCGACACGGCGACCGCGTCGTAAGCGGTCAGTGGTCATGTTATTGTTGACAAAGATTAAGCTATTACGATGACTTCTTTTGTAATATTAAAAGCAAAAACTAATATTTACCTGCCAGGAGCTGGTATGTTAGAGCTGTTACACCATAATATTTTTGTAGTTCAAACTTCAATGCATTCAATGATATTTCGTCCGACCTATCGTTCTACACCTTGTTTGCCTTTCGATTTATTTCTCCATCTTTTTTTCGACATCTTTTAGTTGGTTGATCTGCTGCTACTACATATAATACATATACATTTCTTAGGTGCCAACGGGCCACTAGCGCCACTCCTTTAAAAAAATATTATCTCGTGACTGAGAAGGAATTATAAATAACGGCTAGTAGGTACCCTCGGTAAGTGTGTCTAGAATTTTCTAATACCTTTTATAAAGTTTCATATTGAGACAAGAAGCAACAAAATAAAATCTAGAGGAATGTGGCCGCTTTTCTATAGATCGTATTTTGTGGCTTCGTGTCTCAGAAACTTTATAAAAGGTATTAGAAAATTCTAGACACACTTACCGAGGGTCCCCAATAGCCGTTATTTATAGTTCCCTCAGAAAGTACATTTTACTTACGGAGGAATTTCAATTAACAGTTTTGAGTTTATTTATACTTATCTTTTTCTGCAAGAATATAAATGGAGTACTTAAACTACTTAGTTTATAATAATCGTGACGGAATTATACGACGCATGCTTGATAAATAAGTTACGAGTAGTGTTGAATGAGGAAGTCCAACTAGGTTTAGACTCCTCTGGAGTTATATTTGATCAACTAGACTGAGTTCTGTTTACAAACAGAACTCAGTAACGAAATCAGAAAGAAACTAAAAAGATGCATACAGGAAAATTCATCATGTTTACTGTAGGTATGATTTTGACGTTTTTGATTATCACAATATTTTCTAAAGTAGGTAGGTACTAACTTTCTTCATCATTGGCAGCCTTTTTCTACCCACTGCTCTATCTATATCCCTGACTATAGGCCTCCTCCCTTTTGTGCGATGCTTGCCTGATCTGAGTGAGTCGAATTTTTAACCCCGACGAAAAAGAGGGGTGTTATAAGTTTGTAGTGTGTATCTGTGTGTCTGTCTGTGGCATCATAGCTCCTGAATGGATGAACCGATTCTTATTTGTTTGCAAGGTGACTTAATCGAGAGTGTTCTTAGCTATGCGCCAAGAAAATCTGCTCAGCCGTTTGAAGATCATAACCTCTTTTTTAGTTGATGAAGAGATCTAGAGAACTTCCACAGGTCTGGTCGATTCGAAATTTGAAATTCTGTCAATGCTATTACAAAAATGTGATAACCTTGACATCATTAGGAGTCTGAAGAATACCCAACCCGACAAAAGAACTCTTCAACTGTGTACGGCGGCATCTACTTACCTTGTGTTTGGGCTCATACAATGCGTTTTGACGAGCACATGCTATACAAGCTAAGCGGTTAGGGTCATATTATTCTACATTTTAGTCTAAATGTAAACCTTTTTATTAAAAGTTGAAGTTCAACAATCGAGAAGATTCTTTTAGTTGTCTACTAGTAATTTATAAAGTAAAAAAAAACAAATAAAGGTTAAATTTAAAATTCCCCGACACAACCAAAAACCTGTAAAAAGTAAGTGCAAGGAAGAAGGGTAAGGGGGGGGGGGATAAGTGTAAATGTATTGGCCCCAAGTTTAATTTAAGTTGTTGGTAATATTTTGATCCAAGTATCGTCGTCGCGTCGGGGGACGAATGAAAACGCCAAAAAGATGAGGCTTATACCTAGCGATAATGAATGTAGGTATGCTATTGTAGAAAGGATAGCTGCTGTTAATTTCCTGTTATCATTAGTCGTATCCCGCCGCGATGACGCTTGGATCAAAATATTACAACATATATTAAACTTTTAAGTTTAATATAAGTTATGTAAGTAATATTTTGATTTTTGATTTTTAGGGTTCCATACCTCAAAAGGAAATACGGAACCCTCATAGAATGACTCGTGTGTCTGTCTGTACGTTTGTCACAGCCAATTTGCTCCGAATCTACTGGACCGATTAAGTTGAAATTTGGTACACATATATTATGAATTTCTGTGACCCAAATACGGACGTGTAAGGTAAATAAATGAATTTTGATTAAGGGGGTCACTTTGGGGTGCAAATTAGATAATGAAAAAAAAGTCATTGAACTGTACCGTGTGACTTAAAAAATGACAGGGCTTGCTGTAAGAATTAGTTAATTAAGATACAACCTGACACTGACCTGCAAATAGCAAAAAACGTAAGAAAAATTGTTTTGCGGGCTACAGCTGCGGATTCACCTTAAGTAAAATAATCATGAATAAAGACTGGACTTATTACTGTTTCGTAAAAAAATAAGAACATTTTATTTTTCAAAATGGTACTAAAAGCGGCGTACTCTTCGGTAGAATGCGTGCATTGCGTTGCGGCCTCGCCGTAGGTGACTATAAATGTTCCTTGGTTGCGGCTACAGAGGAAATTAAATGGCGCGAAATCTATAGATTTTTATCCCTAATTACAAATTGAATTGGTGACCGTAATTTATTTTACAACAGTGAAAATGTCATCATCTAGTGAGAATGGAGACCCGTATTTGCAGATAGAAGAGAAAAGAAAATAAATTATTTTCTATCTGTTGCCGTCAAGGTGTATAAGGTGTATTATATGTCAATAATCCATATTATATTTTCTCGAAATCGTAGTGAAAAGTATAGTGCAACACAAGGCGCTAAAAACCCATTATAACTCGGTTTCTATTTACTCCCTCGCTAAAGCTCGGGAATAAAACTACCTCGTTTTGAATGGGTCATTTTAGCCTCTTGTTTATCAATCTACTATTATAATTTTAAAATAAATACTTTTAAAGTTATTTAAGAAAATTCATGAAAATTTTCAATTTTTCAATTGACCTCATCTCCGAAACTACTGAGCCTAAAATTTTGAAAAAGATACAGAAAATCGTTCAATGCTTATAGATTACAGGAACACCTATATGAAGTATAATAATATGGTCAATCTCTCAATATTGTGCGTACAAACTTACATTTGCAGTTGGAATGTATGAGGGAACATGTTTTTCAACTACAATGTTAAGTTTGTTCTTGGGATAAATACATTCCAATAAGGAACTACGCTTCATTGTGCTTGGTCCGACACGCACTTGACCGGTTTTTTTTTTACTTTTTTTTAGTTACTGAAAATAAGTAGGATATCAAGCAGAAAAATAAGTAGGATATCAAGCAGAAAAATAAGTAGGATATCAAGCAGAAAAATAAGTAGGATATCAAGCAGAAAAATAAGTAAGATATCAAGCAGCAAAAAAAATCACATTTTAGCTGTAAGGCTCGGTGCCTATAAGTGAACAACTATTAGAGTGGCTATTTTAAAACTAATTGTTACCTTGTACGTTTGTAAGTTGAAAAAAATAAGATTAGTCTAATTTTAATAATTATTATTCTGAATCACGGGCTACCTAATGTCAATAATGGCAAGACTTGTCGTTTTTTGTGGCAGGTACTATGCAAGTTAATAATTGACTGATTTTATCTTCATCGCTTGTTTGGGATAGAAACGTAAGATGTGGGTGTAGGTAAGTACATCATTCCTCTACCGACTGGATGCGGAAGGCGGAGGACAGGGTGTTGTGGCGCAGCCTGGGAGAGGCATATGTCCAGCAGTGGACTGCTTTAGGCTGACTTAATTGATTCCTCTGCCGAATAAACGTCTAATCGAGCTTGTAATAAGATCAAAGGTGTCTAAACTGTGACACAATAAACTTTGTTTTGGCGACATAACAGATCTCACTTAATTTTTAGTTGACTGCAGACAGCGGTGGTGTTTATAAAAAAATATACACGTTACACTTTTTTATTATACAGGGTTATTGGTAAAACACCAATAACCTCTTAAGGCGTCATTGTACTTATCATTATGAACAACTTTTATTATGGGACCAAAACTGTTCCCTACATTTATGTTCGCATAATTCGTTAAATTGTTCATAATGATGAGTACAATGACCCCTTAAGAGGTTATTGGTGTTATGCCAATAACCCTGTATATTATATATTAGCTAGCGAAATTCCGCAGACGTGATGTGTTTCGATATTTAAATACGATAATAAGACGAAGAAAAAATATTATTCATTGTTTTTGGGGGGTCATGAGTTCATGACAGTAGTTACTTACTTGAAATATCAGTTTCTAAATCAGTATATTTTTTCTGTGTAAACTTCACAGACGTGATGGGTATCGATAAGTACTTCAACAAGATAAAACAAAAAAAAAAACAAATTTTCTCAACTGCTTCAAGTCATACTGTACAGTGGTTATTGACCCCAGAAAAAAAGCGGTCAAGAGCGAGTCGGACTCGCGCACCGAGGGTTCCGTACGTATGATGTTGATGATTTCCTAAAAACTGTGTTATTTAGAGACATTGTTCTATTTTTCCTGTAATCTTTACATAAACTTCTATCGCATAGAATAATTTCAGATTTTTAATGCAAACTTCGGAGATAAGGGGGGTACGGTATTTTTTTTACATTTTTCATCAAAAGTCGGAAACTATGCTGCCTAAAAAAAAATGTTTGAGAATGTGCAAACAGCGTTCTTTCATATCATACCCCACATGTCCTAGTAACCCCACTTCAATTTTTTAAGACCCCCTTTCAGTCCCTTTTGCAAAAAAGATATCTCTTTTTAAATTTCTTTCTGGTTTGCAAAATTGTTGGGCAAACTTCATCTAAAACTATTCTAAATTTCAAGTTGATAGCATTAGTAGTTCTTGAGTTATCCAGGTGTGACAGACAGACAGACAGACTTAGTCTCACCATAAGGGTTCCTTTTTAACATTTTGGTACGGAACCCTAAACATTAAGCCATCACGGGACGACTGGCAGATGTGAAATATCGCACTACAAACACATTTACACACTACTACACATAGACTGTATTAGTGTATAGTGGCCGATCGCCACGCGGCATGCGTCGCCCCGCCAGCAATCGGGTTTACGTGTGCCTATTTATACAGGGCGGCCCACGGATATGCCACATGGAGGGAACGTACCTTGAATATTGTAGATGGAACATTTTTCTGAAAGAAGACATTATTTGAATTAAAAAAAAAAATTAAACTGCATTCATAGATATTTAAATAATTACATGGTTGAACCGGAAATCGAACCCGTTACACGAGAAAAATAATCACTCTGTAGCTTTATCATACCGATTTTCGGTCGGTATGATAAAGCTACAGAGTGATTATTTTTTTTCTTCATCATAAGGATTATTTTTTGCTAAATATATTTTTAATATACATTTGATGTGAAATTTTGTTCAGAAAAATGAAAAGCTGACATTGCCGTAAGGACACGTACAACTATGGGGTTATGTAAAAAAATTAGTGCAAGAACCAGTATGAAAGTGTCCACGAACTACAAGCAGAACTTAGACGTATTATTCTAAACATCCACCACAACAAGATCTTTTAAATCGACAGGGAGCGAAGTAATCAAAAGAGTGCGACTTTGTATTCAACAGGAAGGGACTCATTTTGAGCATTTGATAAATTGATTAATTTTGTATTAAAAGTGTTAAAATTCATGGTCTTCCTTTTATTTGTGACACTATGTTATTTAGCAAAAAATAATACTACTAATACTACAAACCCCCCCTTTTGGGGGAGGTCTATGTCCAGTAGTGGACATCTTTCGGCTGAAATGATGATGTGGTCGATAGCGCTACGTACTAATTTAAGTTTTTACACCTAATTTACCACGGAAGAGCACTTTTTTCCAAGATACAGATTTTTACCTATTTTGGTATTCAGTTTTAGCCGTCTCCTCGCTTCCATGATTTGTATCCTAGTTCTTAGGAATATAACTGTATTAGGCTATATTTTATTGAGTCCAAATAAACGTTAATAATGTATTATTATTATTAATAATCAAAAATTAATTAAAGAGTTTACGTGGTTTTTATGCCAAAAGGCAAATCGGACCGAGCCAAAACGGTCCGGAGAAATATGGAGAGATTTAAAATAAAATAAAAATTGGTTCATTAGGTGATATCAGTGAAGCAAAAACATCTAAAGAATACTGGTAAAAGTAATAGTGGCACGTGCTTATTACTTATTGCGTTTTCGCGTAACGTGCTTTCTGACTTTTTTTTATTTTTGCTCGGCTCCTAGGAGTCTTAGCATGATGTTAAATAGCCTATATAAAGGCCTTCCTTAAGAATTGGGCTGCCAAATGTAAAAATATTTGTTTTCCAATCCGACTGGTAGGTTATACTTAGTTCCAGAGTTGAGCGCGCTCAAACAAACATACAAACAAACTGTTCCGCTTTATTTTATATTTATTTATAGATACCTATAGATCCTGAGATAGCGCGCTCAAACAAACAAACAAACACTTCAGCTTTATTTTATATTTATTTATAGATATGTACTTAGAAACAAAGCGCTACTGCCGAGCACGAGGTCCGGGGTTCGATCCCCAGGTCGGGCAAAGTGGTATTGGGTTTTTCCACCAGGAATTTCTCAATAGCAGCCCGGAGGATTTCTGCTCTGGATTTGTGCCCGGTTGATGGCAATAGGCTCGCCCCCTATTAAATAAATAATATCTTTATTGGCATAAAAAATGTGTACAAGCAAAGTGAAGCCCTGGCTCCTGCGCTCGGTAAAACACCTGTGTTATAGGAGCCAGTGTCTTCTCCCCAACAATAGGTTCTGGATTTTATGCATTACATAATTATATGGGACTTAAACATAACTGGTGAAATGTGGGTGTACTGTAGGTACGCCTCTGCCTAACCCTTCGGGGATTACAGGCGTGATGTTATGTTATGTTACGTTATACAGGGTGTTAAAGTAACTGCGTCCCATAGCTTAAGGGTAGGTTCAGTATCGATAAAAGAACCAAGAGAAAAACAAAATGATAAAAAAAAATTGCAAGATCAACCTAAAAGTACCTACTAACTTAAAATAGCAATCGTTTAGAATTAAAACTATTTTATTTAACGGTCCTAAGCCCGTTAAAGTACGAAGACACTTATTATATTATTTTTTACGTTTAATAAAAATTTTAGTTTATGTTTTTTATTTTTTTGAATTTATTTTTTATTTTTCCTGGGTTCCTTTATCGATACTGAACCTACCCCTAAGTTATGGCACGCAGTTACTTTAACACCCTGTATAGATACATAAAACAGTATTAGTAGCGCCAAGTTAATCCCATGGCCAACTTGAGATGATGATAACACTAACAATATAGCTACCTAGACTTACCTACCTGGGTAGGCTGCCAAGATTATCTTGTCAAACAAAGAAAAAGCAAGACGACTTTGGGATTTTTGTAACCCATCGGCGATCCCACTGAGATTCGAAGAACTCGCCAATCGGGCTTTGCACCCTAAGGCTTTCTTAGGCTTAAAGATTGATTCGATTCAGGAAACCACCCTCACAAGATGAACAATGACATTCTTATTAGGGCTTTCTTTAAACATAATATAAAATCATAATCTTTTTCTATAATGACATATCCTTACAAAGTTACAACTATACAACAATGATTATGAACAAAAAACTAGCGGTCATCGCTCGGTGACACAAGGTGACTGGCTGAGATGATGAGCCTGATATTATTGTTTTTTTAACTAAATACACCATATAGCACTGCATGACGTGGCTATCAGCAAAAAAGTCGTTAGTTATTCTACTTAAACGTGAGTGTTTATTTAAATGTTAACGAAATGCCATGCAACACAATGGACAATTGAATATCTAAGTTTTTGAAGTGAATACTTCTTTAGGCGCGTTGAGCACTTTTTGGGTGAACAAAAATCATGGAACTCGAGTCATCGTTTCACAAGTTACTTAGTTTTCACTTCTGAACTGACGTGCAGTCCTAAGACTGACAGTTTTTTTTTCGTAATTCAATGTGAGAGCAATCATGTACTAGGTACCTATCTCTCTTCCCCAAGGATATCAAACGATCCAAGGCAACAAAGATTCCTGTTAAGGAATGAGCAGCACTGCAGCAGCAACATATGATGGAATCTCCCGAACATTATGTAGGTATTTTCCATAGAAGTTTATTGTACCTACATATTTGTTATTCATAAAAAATACCTTAAAACTCAATTGATTAGTAGGTACCTACTTTATGGCTAACGTAATAGGTAGGTAAGTATTACCAATATGTTTTTAGGGTTCCGTAGTCAACGAGGGACCCTTATATGTCCATCTGTCTGTCACCAGCTTAGCTCAGATAATCTTAGTTCGAGAAAGCTGTGATTTGGCATGGGTATACATATTAATCACGACAACAACGTGGTAAAATAAACCCTTGAAAAAAAAATTTTAGGGTACTTACCTCTCTTACACGTAAAGTGGGGATGATATTTTTTTTCTCGTCTATCCCATGATGTGGAGTATCGTTGGATAGGCCGTTCATAATATTGAGGGTCTGGGATCTTTCAATTCAGGGAACCATTCGCGTAATATTATGCTTTAAATTGTTTTTTTTTTTTGAGTCAAGTGTCCCCCTGCCAGCTAAATGATTGTTTATGGATATGTGAAATAAATCATGGTAGTAGTAAATATAACGAAATTAAAAGGAAAACGGTCACATCTCAATTGACTTTACAAGTTAACGAGTACCTAATAGTCGTCCAACTAACATTTTTGCAGTTGGAGAATTGACCGTGACGTAAGTATATCGATTTAAGCGGGAGAACATGTTTTTCTACTACAATGTTAAGTTTGTTTTTGGGATAAATTCATCCCAACTACGGAACCCTTCATTGTGCGTGGTCTGACACGCACTTGGCCGGTTTTTTTTTTGGTATGAAAGGCGATAATGAATAAGACGAAGATTTTTTTTTTTTGTATTGTGGGGTGTGGTAGCTAACATAATTATGGCAAATAATTTAATTTAATGTTTTGTGTTGCATTTTACATTTTATTGTATAAATTCAAGTTTTGTAAGTGAACAGACAGCTGTGTTGCTGGGGAGTTTGTTGCGCCAATTCTTCTTCCCAGCTAAAGCACTAGGAAGTGGTGACGGGTGAGCGTTTTTGGGGGACTGGCTCATGTAATTTTTGACGTTCGAAAAGTGCTGATTCTCAGCCTAGTTTGAATAAATGACTTTTGATTTTGAAGTTTCTCATAATAAAATACTTACCAGCAAATGGTGAATAGATGTACTCAGAGATGCTCAATTAAAAAAACAAAGTAACTGCTATGTAATTTATGTTAGTTAGGTACCTAACATTGCAATAAGTAATATGTACAAAAATAGTGTATAATCGTGTATGTACCTAAATCTTTAAGTTTTGCAAAACATATATAAAAATGCTTCTAATAATTTACTACAAGAAATTTAGCGGGTCCGCATTTTTTTGACTTGCTGGCATGCAATGCCGAGTGAATTGAATAATAGCATACAAAATGCTGTAAAAAATAATTCAAGTAATGGATGCGTAATGTTTATTCACTGATACATACAGTACCTTGTACGGATGTAATGTTGTATGACAGGATACGGCCCTGACCAACCTTAGTCGATATCGAGTGGGTGTGGAGCGACGAACTATATGAACTCAACGTTGCAGTGAAGGTATTCGCTTAAATCGGTTTATTCTAGGAATGTTGCAGGTGGCCTGTTGACTCTAGTGTATAGTCCCTTTTATATAAATTATAAATTAACATAGACTTTTATCAGTAGGTGCATAACAACCTTCTACAATTCACTTATCGATGTCGACGCCACGACGCCGACGTGCTGAAATACCGCAGTGACTCACACATCTAATAAACATTATGTTACTTTTCGAAGCCGGATATTTTGATCACGTTTTGTGGAACTCCCTTCTGACGTAGCACTTACTTATGGCGATCAATAATAGATACAAGAACATTGAACTATGGGATTTACGAGATGTAGCGGCTGCCGATAGTTTCGAAGAAATACAAAGCATCTAATTACATTGCACGATTACCACTAAATTAATTACGTCATCAAAATAAACTTGAAGTTATATTAATTTATGAATGGAATTATAATGAAGTAGCTAGAATAACACATTCATTAGGTAGGTACTGTAGAGTTAATTTCTGATGATTTTCAAAAAATATTGTTCTGTCTAGGGTTCCGTAACTACGGAACCCTAAAAATAACAATATTTTTAGTGTTTTTATTTTTATTTTTTTAACAATGATAATTATGTACATGATATAGTTTCGCCATGTCCGTCTGTATGTCTGTCCCCGGGTTAGCTCAGATAATCTTAGTTCTAGAAAGCTGTAATTTGGCTTGGTATACATATTAATTACACTGACAAGGTGGTAAAATAAAACCTTGAAAAAAAAAGCTCTCTTACACGTAAAGTGGGGATGATTATTTTTGGTGGCCTATCCCATGGTGTAGGGCACTGTAGGGTATCGTTGGATAAGCCGTTCAAAATATTGAGGGTCTGTGAAGACCTTCTTTCGATTCAGGGTTCCGTTTGCGTAATATTAATATATCGCGTAGTCCAACACGCACTTGGCAGCATTTTATTGTAAATTATGATTAGATACAACAATAGCCATGTGTCCGATGAAGTTTCGCATATAGGTAAAATTACGAACTTCCATAGAAATGTTCATCCCCTATTTAAACCATTTAGGGGATGAATTTTCAAACCACGCCGCGCGCTGTGAAAGAACTCGTGTGCAAAATTTCATGCTCCTAGAGCCAGCGGTTTAGGTTGTGCGTTGTCTCTGAATTCATTTGGGAGACAAACCATGCCCAATAGGATTTAATTCCCATTGTTAAAAATGACGAATTTAAGATTTTCGATTTTTTCTTTTTTGGTGTACATAATCATAATTTTATTTTCGCTTCTCCTTTACTTACCTGTTTCTTAGTCTTGAAGCAAAGTTCACACATACCAAATTACTTTATCACTGCTCTCGACACCGCACGACTCTACCGCAATATCGTTGAATCCAATATCATCGGTAGGAGCATTAAACACTGTTTTTTACAACCATTAAAAGTCATTCGAGCTGGTTTTTACCAGCTCGTGAGCAGCCAGCATGTGTGAGAAGGAAATGGTAAAAAGTCACGTAATTATATAATTGTATGACGATTTTAAAAGGTTGGTAGATCATAAATCCTAATATTCCTAACGCAGCCAGTAGCTGCTGGGACTACTGAACTTAATACCATAAATCCATTTACATATAAAGACATGGAAGATTAATTAACGAATATGGTATATGACCGCCTCGTTGGTGTAGTGGTCGCAAATGCTGAGATGATGTCCTGATGGGTTCGATTCCGAGGTCGGGCAAAGGGTTATTGGGTTTTTCTAACGAATTTCTCAGTAGCAGCCCGAAGTCTGGATTTGTGCTCGGTTGATGGCTTGAGGTAATAGGCTCGTCCCCTAATACACACTTTTAACAATACTGGTGAAATGTGGGTGAACTATAGGAACCTAACCCTTCTGGGATTACAAGAGTAATTTTATCTATGTATGGTATTGTAGCTTTTTTAGCAAAATAGGTGCACCTGTTGTAGGTATAGGTTTTGCTTTTAATTACACTTGACTGGAATAACCATGACCATAACACGTGTTAGTTAAGGTAAATTAACCGTTTAGAGTAATTTGCCAATTTTCCGAGAACTGGATTTGTCTAGACGAACCATGAAATAAGTAAAAAAGCTAATTTTATTTTGCAAATATGGGTATAGAAGATAACACAAATTAATACACGATCAGCCATATTTTACTATGTAGGCATGCAATAGATACACAAAAACATACTAACATAAAAAATCTTTTTCACTAGGAACTCACAATTTATATTTAATTTAATTTATTAATACTTAATTTATAGTATCACCCTTGCACCACTAAAAAGCTTCGAAGCTTTGAAATAAAAATATTTCCGCGGTTTAGAGCGGGACGAAATCTTATACAGCCAGCAACCTGTACTGACGGAGCCACTCGAACAGGGAGTCAGTGTCTACACAGCAAGACAGTGAACAGGAACAGGAACTACTCCGAAGCGTTAATCCGAAGTAGGTATCGGCCGAATGTTCGGCCCTCTCAGAATACCAGCGCTGCTGTGGTATTTATTTTTTAAATATCGCAGCATGCTTTATGCTGAGATATGCCTTTCTGGCATCGCACAAGTCTTGATTGTTTTTTTTTTGTATATTGTTAGTTTTAAATGCGATTTTTGTATTTCTTGTGCGAGTCCCAAAAAAATATTATTCTTTCTTTCTTTCATTCTTCTTTTATAATTTCCATAGTTTACTTTTTTGACTTTGGCTTATCTCTTTGACTGTCTTTTTTATTTTCTTTCGCTGTAGTCAGCCGTAGTCAAACAACGGCCGAACATTCGGCCGATGCTTATGATTTATATTCGGAGTAGACCCCCAGGACGGTCAGGGCTGTTCTACATCGTCCCTACATTAGTTTGAGCTTATTGTGTGTTCGAGGCGTGTATAAGTAAGACCCAACGGGGGTATTAATCGTGGTATTCTAGCCATTATAATGTGCATTTGATTAGACCCTAGTATGGAGTAGGTACACCTCTAAATTACCGATGATCGTTCAAGAAGTATTGTGTGGTGACCGCGAGCCGGCAGCAAATATAGCAACGGATTCACCTCACCGAACTACCTAAATGGATAAGACGACCTGAAAAAAATTCGCGGATGCAAACAAATTATAGTCACCTTTAGA
The DNA here is from genome assembly GCA_948098905.1 of Tiliacea aurago. NCBI lineage: Eukaryota > Metazoa > Arthropoda > Insecta > Lepidoptera > Noctuidae > Tiliacea > Tiliacea aurago. Next base: position 15,100,537 of record OX402577.1, read on the forward strand.
AGGCGGAAGGAGGATCGGTTTTGTGTTACAACTTATACAATTTATACCATAGCTTGAGGTGTTTCAACTTTGTATGCCCTTGAACATCTCCTTAGCCTGATTAAGACACCGTTATTTATTTAATTAGCTTGAGGTGTTTCAACTTTGTATGCCCTTGAACATCTCCTTAGCCTGATTAAGACACCGTTATTTATTTAATTCAAATGATGTTAAATGATACCCCCAAAAATAATATTTTTCTATGGCACTATTAACGACTTACTAACTAAAAGACATACACAAACAAAAATTACATACAGTTTTAGGAATTGTGAATTCGTCACTTACAGACTTAGAGTATTTACATAATTATGCTATAAGCTAACAGAAGTGCACAACACTAGCACAAAAATTTAAACTACGTACAAGATATCGATAGTTGCATTACATGTTATAAAATAAAATAGAATGAAAATAAGTTATCTTCACAAATACGATCGGAAAAACTAAAATATTTAAAAAAACGTTGACGTATGTGCTGACATGTCGGAATTGTTTTTGTTGATCAGGGTCAGCGCGTCACGCATGTCGCTCACGTTAGTATCTAGGTGTGTTCTCGTTAAGTACATACAACTGTAAGTAAATAAGTATATTTGCAAAAAAAAACGCTTTTTGTACCTTATTAAAATGTATGTAAGAGGTAGGTAGGTAGCTACTTCATAGGGCCATATCAACTTACGTTATTATGGTAAGTAAATCTATGTATTTGAATAAAAAATAAATACCGTTCTTTTGTATTGGGTTCATATCACTCGAGTCAAGAACGGCTGGATCGATTAACCTATTTTTTGTTTTAAAATGTTCGTAATATTCCGAATTTGATCTCTATGGAAAGAACAATTTGAAACACCCGGAAAATTTCCAAATTCAGAAAGAATAGAACGTCCTTTTTTCTAAAGGATTTTTGTATGAATTATACTTACTTACTTATTATTTAAATTCTGACAGGGCAGCGTCTGTCGGGTCAGATCTTAGAGTGCCTAATATTTATTTAGTAATTTGGTGGTTTATTTATGCCAAGTTTTGAATTTTAATTTCTCTCTTTTACATTTTTGCAAGTCGTACACAAAACGTAGGTAGAGATAAACAACGATGATATGGCGCGCCCCTCCTACTCGTAATTACTGTTTCAATGTAAGTATGTAGTCAAATCCTTACGAACAAATAAATAATTGGATTTATTTTTGTTTGATGGCTGTCTCAGTACCTACGCACACAATGCGTGTGAGTCTTGGTAACGCTTTGTAGATACTGTCACAAATACTTTCAAACGTGTCGAAATTTGGAGGGGCGCGCCATGTTATCGTAGTTTATCTCTACCTAGGTACCTATATACCTATCAGTTACACAAAATACAAAAGCGTTTATCTCATAAAATTAAAAATGCAACTTTAAGAAAATACCTTTTTCCTATTCGTATGGTTATGGTTACGATTATACTATGTTCGTTACACTATATCATAAATATGGGCATCCAAGCAAATTTAGTTTCTGAGATAGACGCAGTTTTGTAAAGTAGGTTGAAAAATTGCATTTCACGATTTTAATTGATTATTATTAATGCTCCATTAATTATCCACCAGTTCATAGTTTTTCTCAAATCAAGCTTTTTCAGAAATTCAACTTTAAATATCTGATAAAAAATCGATTGACTATTCTATATACCGAATCTAGTCTTAACTCAATACCCCACTACTGGACCCTTTTTGCTTGGACTCGCACGTAAATATATATTAATACTTTGGGAGAAAATCGCTTTTGAATCTTGCGTAAGTACAGACGCCAGCAGGTCAAGCTACCCGAAACTGTCAAATTTTCCCAATCAACCTTTGAACCTTATACTTTAACAATAAAGTTGAAAATATTTTAAAGAAATTTGACAGATTGTAGTAGCTTGATGTGCTGGCGTCTGTACGTAAGTGCATAATTATACGGTATAATTAATTATGCTCGTGACTGTCGTCGTAGGTATACAGTCCGGACCAAGGAATATACCTACTACTCTCTAACGTCCGGACGGTGTGGTAGGAGTTTATGTAACTTTATTTTGTGGGTAGAAAAAGAGCCATAAGCTAGAAATCATGAAAAAGAACCTAAAACTAGCTATAAATTATTTCAGTCACAATTTGAAATCATATTTTGTTCTTGTAGGTATTTTGAAATCATAGTTAAGGGACAGAGGGTGGCCTAGGGACATTGACGCGCAACCTTTTTTTTTTTTTTTTTGTTCACGGGGTGGAAAATCCTCATGGATGTCCTACGCCCTGGGGCGGGCGGAGGGGTCTGTCAGACTCTTACTGACTAAAAACCACCCCAGTGTTCCCCTCCCACACTTGCACCGGGGATCTTGGGATCTGTTATTCCTTCCGCAATCCCCGGCTAGTGCCGGCCCGCCTCTGCGGGCCACCTCAAGTCTGGGGGGCCGGGTGAGGTGTCTGACCCCCCCCGCGACGTCTGATAGGGGCGCGCGTGGAACACTACGCGCCGCCACCTCGGGTCCAATGTGATAGGGGGCGGCGGACGTCCCTAAGTCGCCGTCCCTGGACCCATTTATGGGGGCTGGAAGAGGGCGTTATCGGCCCTCCGCCGACGCCCGGTGCGCCTGCTGCGGGCCGGGTGAGCGGACGAGATCTCCCGCTCCCTTTCCGCAGCCTCCTTCTGCGACACGACTGTTTCGCAAAAGGACACCACCGCGTCCCAGGACTCTTCGCTGCCGGCCATCGACTCGACCACGGCCGGCAGCGATAGGTCACTGCCTACTCCTGAGATGAGGGCACGGCGTGGCTCCTCCCAAGCGGCACACTCTGCCAGCGTATGCCGCGCCGTGATTGACGCGCAACCTAGCGCAACCATGGATTTCAGTAGGTACATGATTCTGAGACCCCCTGCGTTGAAATTATTGAGCGGCTATTAAAAAAAAAAGCTGTTCTATACATTTTAACCGCGTAGGTATTGTAGTTTTCTATGAAGCAACAGATGAATTTATGATAACTGACAAAAAAAATCTACACTAGCCACCTACCGTACAAATTTTAAGTAGGTTATAAAAAAAATCTAGATTTGTCTATGCTGAATTTATGGTTACAGTGTGCGCGTCGATGTCCCTGGGCCTGGGCCCTGCCACCCATGTATTATGAAAATTAAATGTTGCTACCTACACCTAACTAGCTCGTTTAGTAAGTATGACTCGTAATCTGTAGGTACCTATACTCCGTTTGAAATAAGATTAGACATATAAATAAACCTTTTTTACAGTCCGTTCAATCGATTTTGACTTGTATTGCGTTGGTGACATGACCAATGACAGCTGTAATAAACAATTGGTATTGTAACCACGTTTTTGCTTTTAATGCCAACCTCATGCCTACGGAATAGAAGTCAAAATCGGTTGAACGGACTGTAAACAATTTTATTTAAATGTCTAATCTTATTTCAAACGGAGTCTAGGTATAAGTAATTTTCCCGCGTAGGTATTCTTAGATAGTAGGCATACCTACCTGCTGATTGTGAGCTAACAGTTAATTATGTCTAACGGTATTAGTAGTAATAACACGAGGTTAAGTTTCTTTATCAAAGTAAGCACGTGTTAAGCGACGATAACCGACTTTTAATGATTTTATAAGTACTGAAGATCACGTATAAACGGGTAGTGTTAATGGTTTGAAAAAAATATATGTTAAATTATAGCATGTTCTCAATAACTTAATAAGTGAATATTTTAGATTATGTTTATATTACATAGTGAAATTAATTAGTAAAGCTATGTCTAACGCGGATAATAAACTGAGAATGGCGAAAATCTACCAAGCGTATTTTTCTGAAACCTTCACCAATTTAAAGTTAATGTTATTATTGATCTTTTAGTATACGCGTTTTATTAAATACCTTTTTTTTTGTGTATAATAAATTTATAATGCGTCAAATTGGGGACAGCGCTCCTTGATGGGCGAGTCCTATTACTGGCTGGACGTACGACGCGTTGCGTGAGCTCAGTACAGAACACGCAAGCTAACCACTCAAGGTCACTGGCATATATCTGCGTCTTAAGGCTCGTGCAGACTGCGATAGCGCGGGCGCGACACTTTCCATGAAGTTATCATTGAATTTGTGCTACTAGTGTCGCGTCGCGCTTGTCTGCGGGAGCCTATAAGTGAAAAATAAAAAGTAGGTAACTAATGGTAAGTATATATGCCTACATAGGTAACTTGGTAAGTATTTATCTCAGGAACAGATTGTAAGTAATACCTAATTAGTACGCACGGCTACACATCAAGCTATACATTTCCAGTTTACGCTGATCTCGCACTGTACGGAAATCCTATACCAAGTGAGATCAGCTTATACTGGAAATGTATAGCTTGATGTGTAGCCGTGTGTACCTACCTACGTCTAATTATAGCAAGTGCATAATAGATACGCCTAATGACATTAATATAATTAATTCCTAATCATTGAAAGAATTCCATTAAGTATAATGAATGGCGACAAAGCTTATTTCGGAGGTATGTAGGTATTGGTGCCTACCTACTCCCATCATAGTTGAAATGACAGGGATTATAGTTATGAATACAAAGTAGATTATATATTCTCGATATTATAATGAATAGAAAATTATAAATTACTAGCTGACCCGGCGATTTTCGTACCTACCGCGTTATACCGACAGCAGCGCCACCTACCGGGTCCAATAGTGTTTTCAAACTATCCAGGAACCCATTGAAATATAAATACAAAATTTCAACCAAATCGGTCCAGCCGTTTTTGAGGAGCTAGGTGACAAACACACGTACAGAAGAATTATATTTATTAAGATTACTAGCTGCGCCTCGCGGTTTCACCCGCATAAGTCTCGATCCTGTCGGAATGTCGGGATCAAAAGTACCCTATGGATCAAAAGTACTCCAGGTCATGGTCTACCCATGTGCCAAAATTCATATAAATCCGCTCAGCCGTTTTAGCGTGAAAGCGTAACAAACAAACTCAGTTTCGCATTTATATATAATAAGTATACTAGCTGCGCCCCAAGGTTTCACCCGCGTAAGTCTCGATCCCGTGGGAATATCGGGATAAAAAGGAGCCTATGTTAATCCAGGGTGTCAGCTACCTCCATACAAAATTTTATCAAAATTGGTCGAGCCGTTTGAGCGTGAAGAAGTAACAAACATACACACACACACTCACAAACTTTCATCTTTATAATATTAGTGTGATGATGTGATAGTGTGATGTGATGATGATGATGATACTAGCTAGGACTAGGATGTCCAGACGCCAGCAGGTCAAGCTACCCAACACTGTAAAATTTTCCCAATCAACCTTGAACCTTATGCTATTACGATAAGGTCGAAAATCCTTTAAAGAAATTGGACAGATTGTAGTAGCTTGATGTGCTGGCGTCTGTCCCTGGTAAGTAGGTATTTAACGTAATGCCATTCGATATTGAACATAAGAGATATACCTCATCTGTCTAGCCTTTTTCCCCAACTACGTTAGGGTCGGCTTCCAGTCTCTTCTTTTTCTTATTCGGACGTAGCTGAATACCAGTATTTCACTTGGAGCGACTGCCTATCTGACCTCCACAACCCAGTTACTGGGTAACACGATACCCTTTGGTTCGGGCTTCTGACGACCCGTAACAACTGTCAAAGATATACAAATAACAGCCGGGACCAACGGCTTCGTTCTGTTCGAGGCACGGAGGTATGTAAAGATGGTCACCCATCCACGGACCAACCGTGGCAAGCGAACCTTAACCTGATCGATCGACCCCTGCGTATACTATGTAACTTTTAGATAAACTTACCGTATCTCTATGCGATAAAACCGCCCATTGTGTCACCCTATGTAAAATTTAAACATTTATATCTGTAACTTTTATGGGTGTACATAATAAAGAGTATTCTATTATATTCAAGTAAACTACATGATTAGCAAGACATCAATGATATTAATTTAAACAGATGTGTTGTGAGCACGCAATAGTGAAGACTCGAAAACGTCCTAATTGGGACGTATTTGTTAGTTTGTGATGCCAACATTCTGTGATTGGTGGCCAGAATAATGTTTGTTTACATTAACGCACAATTGACAACACTAGTTGTCTCTTATTTTCTTGTTTTTTTTATCTCTTTTCTATCATTTTTACTTGTAGTGAAATGTAAAATGAATGAAAAGTGGGTATGTGTGCTGCCGCTGCTGCGCGGAACACTTTTTTCGGTTGTTTTGTGCGTGTAGGTATATCATTTCTGTTTATATAATATCATAGCAAGACATACTAAAGACCTTCATAAGTATTAACAAGACTGACAACGAGGTGCTGATGGCAGATGTACGTACGTCGAACCTTTATGAATAATTTATTTGCACAGCATCCGTGAACTAGTCGTGAACAATGGTTATGAGAATTGGATGATTATATCAGCAAACATATGACACGGATCGAGTGATTTACGATTAGAAACAAGATGAGTCCTCCGTTTAAGTACCTCCTTAGAAGGCTACACGTAGGTACCTATATAATTATTGCAATCATTGTTATTCTCTCGTGTTAAGTACATAATGATAGGATATCAAATAATTTAACATTTATCGTGTTAATATCAATGTAGGTATCATTCTTTTTTTAACTACTGGATATGTAACTGAGTAGGTAACTCATTCTGTTATACCTATAATAAGTAGATCTTTAGGTGTGTGTGTGTGTGACTGAGTATTTAAATGGTGGTAGGTATGATATTTTAAGAACTAGATGTGGTCAGGGTCGGCGTACCGTATGTTTTGGTGTAGATATCCTCATGGTTCTGCCGGTCATCTACTGACTAAAACGGAAAACCACACGGTGCCATCCTCAGCATATATTGATGGGGTATCCTGGATCTTGAATACCGGTGTTCAGCTGCATCCGGTTAGGCTGAAAGCCGCCCCCGAAAAGGCTAGGCAAATGATAATGATGATCTACCTACTGGATCTTCTGTGCTACACCGTGGCACGTAGGCATTTCGTACGTCACATGGGACACAAGTTCGTTACTCCTAATAATTCAGTGTTAAACCAGCATGTGACCACTACAGGCTGTCACGGTCTGACTTACCGTAGTCAAGTCCTATCTCAATATGTTGGTTTACAATAACCCCAGCAAACAATTTAAAAAGTAATCTTTAGGAGTAGTAGGTACTACTCGCAAAAAGTAGGTGGTACTTATATCTCGTTAGCGATTCACGTAGCGTGTTAAATGTTTAGGTGGTCTTATAAAAAAACCGGACAAGTGCGTGGCATATCACGCACAATTAACGATTCCGAAGTTGGGATGAATTTATTTCTGTAATTGAAAAACATGTTCTCCCATAAATTGCAAAATGTAAGTCTGTAATCGCAAAAATAAATGGTTTTATCATTGATGTAGGTATTAAAAGCGGGTTTGTATGTGAATGTCGGGCCTATAGATTTTGATTTATTTGCTATTGCGTTGACTTAGAAGCTTGAATTTTTAGAGCTCTAAGGGACCGTAGGTCCGTAGGGTAGGGACCTACGTATTTGATAGATATTAATTTTAACTTGATACCTTCACGCGTTCCTGAGAAAAGGGGTCTTAACAGACTGACAGACAGACGGACAACGAAGTGATCCTGTAAGGGTCCCGTTTTTTCCTTTTGAGGTACGAAACCCTAAAAAATTGCGAAACACTATCGTAGTCTTATAAAAAAACATTTGTTAGATTTCCGTGGGAAGAAACACAGAATGACGTAATTTGTTCCCAAACATTGGAAGATTAGATCTCCAATACAATTTTTTATTGTAATACAAATAACAAAAGAAACAAAAAATCAATGTGATTTGCCATTTGTCTGTTTAAAATTGGGGAGTGGCTGAACACGATGCTTTTGTGATATTTATGCATATTTAAAATTATCTGCTAGATACATCTTCATTATAAGTTAATTTTCCTTTATATGATTCGATAACTAACAAGGAAATCAATTAGATATTCTTGTTTTTTAGACTAAAAGTTTTGATTGCTGTTTAGTGGGTGCAACATACCTAAACTTACTGTCGTTGATTGAATTAATATGACCTGACCCACCGGTCAGGTCCCATTAATTCGGTCCTATACAACATTAGTTTTTGTTTATACTAAACCCGAAAAGGGGTCATTGTAGTCATCATTTTGAAAAAATAAATCTATGGGACCAACCTTGAAATCGCGAAAAAAAAAAATCAGCTGTTCCCTACATTTGTGTTCACTTCAATCGACAAAATGTATGGAACAGAATAGAATAGAATAGAATAGAATACTCTTTATTATGTACACCATAAAAGTTACAGATATAAATGTTTAAATTTTACATAGGGTGACACAATGGGCGGTCTTATCGCTAAAAGCGATCTTTTACAGACAACCTTTGGATGGATTAAAGGGAGCAGGAGTGACAATACTGCAGGTAGTCAGTGGTGTACCATTAACATATACAATAAATACACACATACACAAAGCATACACGTATCTAATAAATATATACATATATACAATAATACACATGAAACAAGAGCAGGGAACTGTATTATGTAATGATGATGTTTATGGAGAGAGGAAGTGTTTTTTTACCTGAATCTTAAAAGTGGACAAAGATTGAGCACGCCTTACCGACACGGGCAAGGCATTCCATAACCGCACTGCTTGAACTGTAAAAGACTTGTCATAAAAGCTAGTGGAATGCATCGGCATCTCTAGTCTCAAGTTTTCCGATGACCTCAGATATCTATTATGTGTGTCATGAAGGAATTTGAAACGTTCTTTAAGATAAGAGAGGGTTGTAGGATTGAACAGAATACTGTAGAGCTGAAATAAGATATGAGAACTCCGGCGAAGACGTATGGGTAACCACTTGAGCTTTGTACGGAATTCGGGAGCTGATTTTTATTTCGCGATTTCAAGGTTGGTCCCATAGAAAAAAATGCACAAAACGATGAGTACAATGACCCCTTTTCGGGTTTAGTATAAACAAAAACTAATGTTGTATAGGTACTTAAATGTATTTTTTACAGATAAAACAATATCACTTGCAAGGCTGTTTTATGTACAGTTACCAGCACATCAAGTTACCACAAACTGTAAAATTTTCTCATTTCACTTAGAACTTAACCATCATCATTTTATGGTTTAAAATCATTTGGAGAAATTTGACAGTTTGGTATAACCATGTGCTGGCGACTGTACTTAGTACCCACCGCCGGGGGACGGGGAGACGCCCCGGGGACGTACGCGTTAGCATCACCGACATGCTGTAGTAGCAGTAAGTGAAGTTAAATTGACCACGTGGAAATTTTAATTACCGCGACAGAAGTTCTGTCGACAGTCCCCATGACTGTTTTTTATTCGTTCGATACAAACATTAGGCTACTTACATTTAGGTAAGTAGGTACTGGCTTATTAAAACGATTTTACATAGGTTTAATTCTTTTTATTTGCTTTTAACATAATGCTTTAACAATAATCGTTTTTCTCTCAGCATGCGGGTTTTATTCCCATGCTGGGATCACTATTTGTATGTAATCGTCTTTAGATACAAAGATAGGTACTTCATTACAATTGAGTTGTGAGTCATGTTAACCCAAGGACTTGATGAAATCTCGATTGGGACTATAAATTTATGTGAATCCTTTATTCTGTTATTTTAACGAATGTCCGTTAATTTTATCACATTGGTATCACAATAAGTATCTATCGACTATCGTACTTAAAAGGTAAAAGTTACATTAAATAAGTCTTCGTTTTCATAACAATACTAAGCACGTTTTTAATACAATTCGGCATTTTATCGTTTTCCGTAACCTGAAACAAATGAATGAAAAATTAAGAAAATAATAAATTCAAATATTTTTTTTGTGGATCTTTAGTTCATAAGATGTTGTGTTAGTAACAGGTAAGTCTGCTAGTCCTGCCATTGAGGCATACAACATTCTTATAATATTAAGTGTGAAATCCCGAGTCTAACAGAAAAGACTCTCTTGTTAGGTAGGTATGTCTGTTTTCTTTTTCATTAGGTAGGTACCTAACCTATAATATTTTCGCATACAATAAGTTAGGTACAAACCTATACGAATTTAGAGTAGATAGAAACCTAATTGAATGTATTTTCATGTTTTAATCTAAAATTAAGACAAAGAAGTTATGATGTGAGTGTAAAAGTTTTTGTAAGGTAAGTACCGTAAAACGGGGTGGATAGAAATGCAGGGGTGAATCGAGACGCAACTTTAAAATGGATTTTAACCTTGAAATAATATAGTTTGTTGCCAACAAGGACACTTAATCGTTAAGTATAGTTCAGGTAACACATTATAGTCCTTGTTGGCAACAAACTATATTATTTCAAGGTTAAAATCCATTTTAAAGTTTCGTCTCGATTCACCCCTGCATTTCTATTCACCCCGTTTTACCCGGTACGTAAAATCCTTTCATTCGCAAGAATAGGTACCTACTGTTGCAAATGATAGGATTTATTTGCCAAAACATAATTATATCACAGTAAAACTTTTTATAGAAAGATAACAGATTCAAAATTCTTACCTCCTTTAGTGTAGGCTCCGGCAGCAGCGTGTGCGCTTGCTGAGCTGCTGGCATAGCTGCCTCCCACTCCAAACGCATTAGCGCCTGAGAGGCTCTTTGCTGCAGCGCCCGATGTTCTTCCAGCTCCGTTTAGCCCGTCTGAGAAAACAAGCTTTGGAAAACCGTGTCCTCCATTAACTTCTAAGGTGGAACCGCCATTATAAGCGCCACTGCCGCCGGACTCACCACATCCACCGCCACAAGGACTGCCACCTTTAATATTTCCTGCATGATAATTGGATCCATGCGGGTTATATCCATGTGCACCAGTAGAAGCGCCGGCCGCTGCTCCAGCATATGCCGTAGCACCAGCGTTACTGCCGGCTTGAGCACCTGTGCTTCCATGGGCTCCTGCAGGTTCTGTTAGGCCACCATTTGCACCGAGAATCGTGCCATGTTGCGAAAGAATGTTAGCATTGTGAGAACCATGTGCACCACCTATTTGTGGCCCATGAGCTTGTCCTCCATTAGTAGGTAAAGCTCCAATTTTGCCATCATCATAGGGTGCGAGGACACCAGGTGGTCCTCCAAATCCACCACTGTATACAACTGCATTAGCCTCAGCGACCGCTGCTGCAGTAGCGTGAGCTCCGCTCGATGCACCATTTTGTGAGTGTGAAGCAGAGCCGTGGGGCGTTTGAGAATTGCAATTCCCAGAAGTGCAAGCGGCAGGTGTAGAAACTCCTGGTGGCTTAGTATTAGGTGTAGGGCTTCCAGTGGGAACAGTGTATTCATTAGGCTTTAACAAACCGGCAGTCCCTCCGAAACCACCGGTATAGGTAGGCTTTTCGTTGGAAGGAGTGTTCTCGTTACTAGGTTTAGTGATACCGTACGATCCAGGTTGAGCATTAGCTCCAGTTAGCGCATCAGCACTAGCTGTTGGTGAACCAACACAGTTTGGCGTTTTACAATTTGTTGGAGCACTGCCCGTAGAAGGTGTAACATAAGTATGTTCATTAGGTTTAAATGTTCCAGAAGGTCCACCGAATCCGCCCGTATATTGTGGATGAGTCGGAGCCGCAGGGTTTATATCTGTATTAGGCTTGGTAACACCAAATGATCCGGGGTGCGCATTGGCACCAGCTGATGGTCCGCTTGTGGGGTAATTGGCACAGTTTCCTGTTTTACAACCAGGTGAGTTATGTTCGTTAGGGTTAAAGGTACCAGAAGGTGTACCAAAGCCGCCCGTATATTGTGGATGAGTCGTACCCGCTGGATTTACAACTGTATTAGGCTTGGTAACACCAAATGATCCGGGTTGCGCATTGACACCAGCTGATGGCCCGCTTGTGGGGTAATTGGCACAGTTTCCTGTTTTACAACCAGATGAGTTTTGTTCGTTAGGGTTAAAGGTACCAGAAGGTCCACCAAAGCCGCCCGAATATTGTGGATGAGCTGGACCCGCTGGGTTTACATCTGTATTAGGCTTGGTAACACCAAATGATCCGGGTTGCGCATTGGCACCAGCTGATGGTCCGCTTGTGGGGTAATTGACACAGTTTCCTGTTTTACAACCAGGTGAGTTATGTTCGTTAGGGTTAAAGGTACCAGCAGGTGTACCAAAGCCGCCCGTATATTGTGGATGAGTCGGACCCGCTGGATTTACAACTGTATTAGGCTTGGTAACTACAAATGATCCGGTTTGCGCAATGGCACCAGCTGATGACCCACTTGAAGGGTAATTGGCACAGTTTCCTGTTTTACAACCAAATGAGTAACTCCCTGGAGAAGATGGCGACTGAGTATGAACCAAGTTCGGTGTTGATACAGGACCGCTGATTTCATTAGGTCTGTGAACTCCGGTAGGTCTATCATAACCACTTGGATAAGCAGGCAATGTTACGCTTGAGAGATGGGGGCTTAAACTAGGTTTGGTGACACCAAATGATTCGGCTTGTGCATTAGCTGCAGCTGTACTGACCAAAGAAGGATAGCAGTTTGGTGTTTTGCAGTCGCCAGGATGACCACTAGGTCCACTAGAGGTAGGGGTGTTGTATGTTCCGGAGGGGGTATAGCCAGGGCTACTAGGGCCGGTTGAGGGATTTGAGGGATTGAAAACTCCTCCTGGCCCACCAAAACCACCAGTATACGTTGGCTGTTTATCATTAGGAGAATTTATGTCATTTGTAGGTTTCGTAGTTCCGTAATATCCAGACGGCGCTGACGCTGACGCCCCAGACGTAGCACCCGCAGTAGGTGAGTAGCCACCGCAATTCGCTCCTGCTTGACAACCAGGCGTGCCAATGTTACCAACTGGTGATTGTGTATTGTATGATGGAATTTCGGGATGTGCATAGATTGGTTTATTCGTAACTGTTGCATGAACATCAAACTCATTTGGTTTAAGCATCCCAGTGGGTCCTCCGAAGCCACCTGTATACAGTGGCAATTTTTCACTAGGGATATCACCACCAGGTCGGTGATTGTATGTACCCGTCGGAACAGGTCCGCCTGTAGGACCTGGAGCAGAAGGATATCCAGAACAGCTAGGCGAATTACAACCTGTTGGAGCACTTCCCAATGGTTTTCCATTTTGTGGTGCGCTTGCATGACCGTAGCTTGGATTAGCAGTTGGCGCATGAACATCATATTCATTGGGATTCAAAACTCCGGCAGGGCCGCCAAAACCTCCTGTATACGGTGGAAGTTTGTCATTAGGCAGTTTGTTGTTCACATCAGTAGGTTTGCCATGCCCAATGTGTCCAGGCGCTACGTTTAATCCAGCTGGCAAAGTAGGTACGTGAGATGGCGAGTTTCCAAAATTAACGCTACCCGGGTTTGCGGTAAGAGACGGTCCGCCCGTTACTTGATTAGCTGGTATTCCAAAACAGCTTGAACCTCCGCAATTTGTAGAACTTGGATAATCAAAAGACGATGGTCCCTTTGTTACAGAGTTGTCTGTAGGGGAATATGGCCCTTTTGGTTGGTTTTCACATTTGACGCCATCACACGAAGACTTCGGTTCACCTTTATCGTATGCTCCATGAATAGGTACATTGTAACTTGAGGGTGAAGTTTCATGCCCAGGCTCATGTAGACCGGCATTACAGTTTTCGGAGTTGCATTTTGAACCTAATTTAGGGGTTTCCAAAAGTGTAGAAGGTTTCTGGTAATGGGCAGTTATTCCTGAGTCCGAGCTAAATGCTTGATTATTCGAAGCACTGGATCCCTGATAAGAATTTCCTGAATCATGACCATAGTAATTGGGTTTTGAGCTTGAAGGCCCTGAAGGACCACATTTTCCATGAGAACAATCAGAACCAGCTCCATTGTATGCTGATGACGTTTTGTCAATACCCGAAGATTGATGATTGGCATTGTGAGCAGAGTCCGATGATTCAGTAACAGCACGAATGTCATTAGAACCATGGTTTGTTGGAGATGCGCCATTTTCTAAAGCAGATCCACATTGACCCGATGTGCATTTGTTGGAATCAGAATCAATTGACGGAGTTCCAGTTCGGAGATTAGGTTTGCACTGTCCAGATTTGCATTTTTCAGAATTACCATCACAGCTTAATCCTTGACATCCCGATCCTGATACAGCTCCGGCTCCTGCTGCAGCTGCAGCATTAGCCGAATTATATCCTTGAGCAGAAGAGCCATAAGGCACTGGTATTCCATTCCCTCCAGCAGTATGACAGTTTTCAGATGAGCACCCTCCATGGCCTGGTACTCCACCGTTTAGTCCCAAACCACCAGCTCCGGAGCCGCCATAGCTAAATGAGCTGGAGCTAGAACTCGAGCTAGCACTCGAAGAAGCCGAACTGGATGAAGAAGATTTGGCAAAACTTCCTGAATAGCCAGCTCCTAGTGGCACAGCAACTGGTACGCCACCAAAGGCCCCTGCGGAGGCACTAGATTCCGCTGGAATAAATAAAAAAGGAAGCGTTAAAAACAATCCATAGCGAATAATTAGGGATAAGGTACTTATTAACAGAATCCTAAATGATCGATCAACAGTTATCACTTCAAAAGTACTTAAGTAAGTACTTTATACTGAAATCAACACATCTTTCAGTCCACGTATGAGTGGGTGGAGTTATGCTACTAATTTTAAATTACACAATTTAAATAATCGTCATTGCCCACGACTCTCATAAAAATATTCATTGCTAGACACCATACTCAAGCTACCTTGGTACGGTCAAACATCAGAAGTAGGTACTTATGAGAGCTTTGTACAAGGAAATAATGTTGTATGAATAAAAACTTGCTCATTTGTAATTTTTTCGGAACACATCAAGGTTTACAATCACCAATTTACAATATTGATTAGCAACAATGACAATACACGTAAATTAAAAAGGTAGGTTGTTAAAAATTCTGAAAATCCACATAGTATGCTGACATTACTTAATTATAAGTAGGTAATAGCCAATAGGAATAATACAAAGAACCTATGCGGGAAGATGTCCAGAAACAAAGCTAGGATCTATACCGCGCTCCTTTTTTTTTTTTTTTTGGTGGGAAATCATCAAATAACTTCTCCCGCTCTGGGCGGAGCGAGAGGGAGTGTCAGACTTTTACTGACTAAAACCCACCGTGTTCCTTCAGATGCCTGTGTGCCAGAGTCACGATATCCCTTTCGGACAGGCTCGTAACCCTGGCAGGCATTGGCCCTTTCGGACCCCGTCAATTGGTGCTGATGTCTCTTTGAGGCGCGCGTGGAACACAACGCGCCGTCGACCCGGGCCTGGTCCTTATCGGACGGCGAGCTACCCATCGCTCACCGTCCGCAAGCCCGCGCCTACGGTGGCCGGGAATCGGCCTGCGATTCCCGACGCCCAGGGCGTCTCCTGCGGCGGCTTAGGGCGGAAGGGCGGGCACCCTGCCTCACCCTCATGCGCTCCGCCTCCTCCTTCGCGAGCATTACTGTTTCGCAGAAGGAGGTGACGGCCTCCCATGCACTCTCGCTCCGAACCATGGCCTGAACCAGGGCCGGACGCGAGAGATCGTCGCCGCCGATCGCCTCCGTGAGGACACGGCGGTGCTCCGCCCAAGCAGGGCAGACCTCCACCGTATGCTCCACCGTGTCCTCCGGGCGATCCACACAGTGGTGACACCCGGGCGTTTCCTCCCGCTTTATCCTGAACAGGAACCTCCCGAAACAACCGTGTCCGGTGAGGACCTGCGTCAGGCGGAAGGTGAGGACGCCGTGGCGCCTCTCTAGCCACTCCTCAAAGAGGGGACTCCAACAAACCATTCCGAATAACTTATATTCAATCTTCATAAAATCATAACAGACAAGCTACAATTCAAATGTATAAAAGTACTAGGTAGGTAAAGATAAATTGGCAACAATATTATTTTATCACTTCATTGCTATGATAGATTGTGTAAGATTTTTAAACAATAACAAATACAAATAAAGATACGAATAAAATATGTGAATGCCAAATAAATTGAAATAACATTACGATCTGAAATAATAGTTTAAATACCTTAGATATGTATTTAATAACAGTTAGCTAATTGATTACTAATCTATGGTAATTTAACCATAATGGTTTATACACTGTTATTATTATTTACCTACGTCGAGTAACATAATTAAACACCAAATAAATAAATGAAACACCTACCTCTTGCGGATGCTCCACCCTTGACACCATATCCCCCATATCCATGGGGGGTAGCGAGTACCAAGCTCGCTGATAACAGTATGACGGCACAGGTGAGCTCCATCATTGTGAAGCTTCTCACTCACAATGTTTTTGTTCTGCAGCCGCTTGCTTTTATAAAGCGATACACAAATAGACGCTAGTGTATTATAGCAAAAAACCTGTTGGTGTTACCGCGAATCGGAGGCTGTATTAGCGTAGGCGGTGAGTATTGTTTCCCGTGTTCTTAAAGCGCTGTTCAGCGCATAGTAGATGTGATGTGGTTCTTAAGCATTCATCAAGTTAGATATCTAACAATAAGTATTACTCATTAATGATAATATGTCATCCGAAAACGAAACATAGCCGGGAAAACACGCTGATATAACCATAATGTGTATGTGCTCCGACTTGGTATTTTTATTGTTGTATACAGCAGTAGGTATGTCTTTGATGAGATGTGAGCGAGATACTAATTAGTAAACGAATAGCTTTTGTTGTGTGAGTAATAATGTGAGCTTCTGTCAGCGGTGTCCTATCTATGTTCAAAATATGTAGATTCTTACTAGTTCCAAGTTCAAACACCTCTTCCACCTACTTATTTATGTAAACTGTTTGCAAAAATATTAAAAAAAAACGGTCAAGTGCGTGTCGGACCACGCACAATGAAGGGTTCCGTAGTTGGGAATTGGGATGGATTTATCCCAAGAACAAACTTAACATTGTAGTTGAAAGACATGTTCCCCCATACATTCCAACTTCAAATGTAAGTTTGTACGCACAATACTGAGTTCTCAAGGCTCCGTAGTTTCGGAGATTTAAGGGACTGGTAACTTTTTTTTTTCTAAAATATTATTAAAAGTATTTATTTTAAAATTATTAAAAAAAAACTGTATTCCTTACAACAAGCCCAAGCACACGGTACTGTCTGCTTCTTTTTTTTTCTAATTTTCTACCTAAATGTGACCCCTTAATCAAAATTCATTTATTTACGTTACACGTCCTTCAGAAATTCATATGTGTACCAAAGTTTTAACTTCATCACTATTCAGAGTTAATTGGTTGTGACACACAAACAGACAGACAACCAGACACACGAGTGATCCTATAATTAAGGGTTCCCTTTTTTCCTTTTGAGGTCCGTAACCCTAAAAACAGAAAAAAGCTGTAAAATTCTAAAATGGAGGGGCTTGTGTCTAAGTAATAACAGAAACACGAGTCGACCGATCAAGTTAAGCTACGATTGCCGCGGTTTGTCCGTGGATGGGTGACCATCTTTACATAGCCAGACCCCTCCGTGCCTCGGAAAGCTCGATAAGCTGTTGGTCCTCGCTGTCATTTGTGGATCTTTGACAGCTGTTACGGGTCGTCAGAAGCCCGAAAGTTTGCACATTACATTTCAACCGTGATTTTTGCGTTAAATGCCCAACTTTGGCGTTCTTATTCTCAAAAACTGACTTCGACAACCTTTACTTATTATGTGATGGAGAATAGTATAGCTTATAGCGGCCTTCCTATTCCCAATTTTTTTCCCTTTTCTATTTAAATATATTCCGAACCAAGTTTTCATAAAATGCGCGAGGTCACGTAGTCGAGCTCGTGGATTGAACTAAGCAAACGAAATTAAATATATTTATTAATATCTCATATTAGCGGTTTAGTTCGGCCTCAGAATTATGAAATATTTATAGAATATCTATAAAAAAATCCCGTTAAAACCATAAAACTACTAAAATGCTCAGAATTAACTGTAAATTTCTCCTTACTACAATAATATTATTAGGTATGTCAAATTTATACCCGATTATCCGTTAGTTCATAAGAAATTAAACTTCATATACAAAAATGTATCATACTTACAACTGCCAAATTGCTACCGATGCGTCGGCTGCTTAATCGTTCAGAACGCAATTTTGTAATAGGCCTCATATGCATAAGTACTTACCTAGTAACATTTTATGGAGTTAATATGTAGGTACCTAAACCTACTACAATTTCTATTCATGGATGACGACGATGAGGTACCCCATAGCGGTACCGGAGCTACGAGCGGCAAGTGACCGCAGTTAGCTCTTGTAGAGTCTGCTGACCTATACCTGGGATTGTTGAAATGCTGACAATAAGTGATAAAGGATGTGTTGTCAAAGCTTGTTTAGTTATTTTGTTTTCAAAGGGCTAAGCTGATAGCATTTGAAACTCGTTGACGTGCTACATTCGTTCAGCAAGTTTTGTTTCACGAAAACAGCGTTATTACTCTTCCAGAATCCATAGCATACGAGAACGGTGGTTGAGCCTAAATGGTAAGAGTTCATGACTTTTTTTTTTTGAGGTAAGTATTGATGATTTTTTTTTTAAATTAAAATACAGGCTTTGATTTATCTGTTGATGATAGAGTATCTAAAGTGTAATCGCCAGGACCTATATCCTGGTCCTGGCGATGATCGCCAACAGACTGGATAGACCATAAATCCGGCAATGCTGCAGCAGACATATTGTTTGTTACCATGTTTTTTTTTGTCTATGCTTGTTATCCTGTCTGTATCCTTTTATGTACGTTTGTTTAAGAGTCTTGTTACTTGAAATAAACTAATTTATTAATACTTACATAAATTGTATAATTGACGTAAGCGAGGGCTGACAACCGGCGGTGAAGGTAGCGAGTCGCGCTGCTTCTGTGGTGTGACCGCATGCAAGCGTGCATCCCGCACACATCCGGGTGACGCGTCGCATCGATGGTCTCACCACAAATTCTCCACACTTACCTACTATATTTGTACCAATTATACATACATACATACATACAGAGTAAGTCGTGCACTTGACATTGACTTACACGGAATTTATAAATACCAATCACGTAATGGACTGTCCCCTTATGGCTTCATTTATTTATTTATCCCTAAGATGTTATGGAAATATGATACATTACCAATGTAGTTATGTGATCTTGTGTAGAAATATCAGTATGTGACAACAACGTTCCTGCCTAATGTACCATCCAAGGTAAACAGAGGTCAAGGTTTATAATAGCTTACCTTGTAGAGGATACAGTATTATTTATGGGACGATTTAACTTGGCAACATTTTAAAAGGTTTATTCATAACACACATCTCATGTAAAATTATAAATATTTTCCTGTTCGATCCTAATTTCGAAGAACCGAACTAAAAGGTCGTTACAACAACGAATGGTTCTCAATGCTATTAGAAAGAACTCCATGATGTTGATTCCGTGTCCGTCACGTATGACATCACAATTCCATTCCAATACGTAATGATAAGTAGGCAATGCTGGCATTTCAGTACTGCTTTTGTTGTTTATGAATAAGAACATTTCAATGTGGCTTCATAACTTCATTTTTAATATATGTATATCATCGATTCATTGTTATTTGTATAATTCCCATAACTTATTTCGGTATGTTTAAATATTTGACTCAATACTTACCAACATTTTGAAAGTAATTTATCGCAAGTTACAATTTTACTTTATTTGGCTATGAGATTAATTCAGCAGTTTATTTCCGAACTTGCTTGTAGGTATTTTGGCCCTGAACTATACCCTGTATCAAATAATGCAAAAACATACAGAGTAAGAATTTCTATCTACTGCTGCTTGATGCAAATAAAATATCAAACATAGAAAATAATTTATGTATTCGTAAAATACACTTAACATGTGAAATATTTTTTCACAGAATTAGCTTAAATCTAAGACAAGTAACCGCACGATGGATGCATTTAGCTTTAATGCAACTATTTACAGCGATTATTTGAAATGTGTAGTCCGTTTCAACAAGATGATACAATCTAAGTGCTTTAGTGTGGCTGTATCCTTTTGGCTAGTCGCTGATGCGAGGGTCCACGTTAAATGAACTCGTCGGGTTCGCGTGGGGCGTCCAAGTCGCGGTAGTGTATCACCGGACGGAATTCGGCGCCGCCGCCCCTTTAACAATCAACCACATTTTACTACGTTAGAGGAAACTCACCCAGCACACAAAGAATTGCACTCGCAAACACTAATATTTTTTTCTAATTAAAACCACACTGCATGAACTGCTAAAATTTTATTTAAAATCTCAGCTTCCCGGGAGGTTGTCTTTGGTGATACAGTAAATAAGGAATTTTAAATGTAAAGGAATTAGAATAAAAAGATGGTATGTTAGAATTTCGAATAGTTTATTGAAAATCGTACAATAATATTATGGTAGAAGACAACATTGCAAACATAACTAGTTAAGCCGTTTGAAGAATATTGTTAAGATCCTATAAAATATAATTTTAGGATTTGTATGTCGGTAAATTAATTAAAATGTCAAACAACATGTTTTGTATTTACAAAGGACATTGGTCAAAAATGTATGGGGCTTGGATTACCACCACTAACTAGACCTGTCACTGAATTTAATAGTATATTAAATAACAATTCTCATTTAGCTATAGCTTTTTGCTGACGGATTTTTTTATGGCTGTCCTAATAATAATTACTTTTTATATAGTAGACTATTCAGTTACATAGGTCTCGTTAGTGGTGGACAATTGGACCACTTTTGCCCATTGTCTTTTAAACGAGTTAACAGTTTTAAAATTTGGAATTGCATGCAATACCTACATAAAAAATAATTATTTTCATGATTGGCGGATAACGTAAAATGCCATATTTAGCAAAATTGCTCATACTTGTTATTTGCAAGCAGAAAATTTGTTGGGTTGCAAAATAAAATTGTAGACCAAATAATTATAATACAAATACGTATCTATACTGATAGAGAGACTTAATTTGAATACTTTACATGTACGATCATTGATCAGCTTATTTATATCTATACATAGTATAAAACAAAGTAGCTTTTTCGGTCTGTCTGTGTGACCACTTAGTAATTCTTTTAAACTACACAATGGATTTTCATGCGGTTTTCACCGTAATTTCGATCATTTATTCCGGAAGGTTTATATGTACTTATAATACATTAATATTTAACTTGGATATAGCACAGAAATCTTGATGTTTTGACATCAGGACATTGCTCCCGTGCTAGCATGGGCGGGTCGCTAGTCAACTAATAAAATGAAACGGAATGCTTATTTTAACAATAAAAAACTATGAACATGATATATTTTGTCATTTTCACAAACGTATTTAGAATATGTCACCACTGTCCGGGAAGTCAAGATCGTTGTACGCAATAATAGGCCGGGACCGGTCCACATTTTCCCTGGAAATTATTTCTCATAACTTATGAAAATATTCATATCAAATTGCCAGAGACTATTTTAAAGGATGCACAACAATGAACAGTAATGAGATGAAAAAATCAAGAGCAATCCATAGCCAAATTAATAATGAAGCAATAAATGTAAGTAGATAGGCAACATTATAAATCAAAATGTTAAGGTCATGCAAAAATATGAATGAATTAGTAATATTAATCTAGATAATAAATATTACTTATGTTATGTTTGTATTAGTTTTATAGATACTCTTACGGTCTTATTCATAAAAGTTATCGAACATCGAAAACCTATTTTAGTTAAAATAGGTTTTCTCACCTTCTAACAAACACAAAGGTCAAAGTGACAAATAAGGACAAACGAACTTTAGCAGTATTTTAACTAAAATAGGTTTATATGACGTTTATGAATAAGAGCCTTAGCTTTCCAAGTCGTCGCAGTTAGTAGGTATTTTATTTATTCAAGGAGTTTATACGAAATGTGGGTGTACTCTATAGGTGCAACTCTGCCCAACCCTTCGGGGAAACAAGGCATGCTGTTACGTTTTTTTACACCCATTATTTTAGAAATCGTAGAATATACCGGTTTTTGATTAGATTCGGCAAAAATAGTTAAAAATGCATAACTTTGCCACCAAAACCAACAACCATCTTTAACGTGCTAAAAAAGTCCTTATTATTTTTGATAGTGTGAGCACCGTTTCGAATGTATTAATTGCCATACTGTGAATAATCCAATGAACTTTTTTATATGTGTAGTTCATGCATGCAAAGGATGGTGTGAAAAGCATGCCATATAAAATCGATGGTTAAATAAGGTATTTTTGAAAAGATTTTGCAGATATTCTAAATCAGTATCGAGTATAACTGAAGGAGATATATTATATTTACTAGCTTTGACCGCTCGCGTCTCAATTGTTTTTTTTTTTTGCGACCGGGTGTTCAAAACAAATTCGGTCTAGCGAGTCATCTAATGCCCTTAGATGACTCGCGAGACCGAATTTAGTTTTGGAGCACACAGTTACACGTAAGGAATTGATTTTTAAGGGTCGCCGTTATCGAAATCGATAAGGAGGACTGCATATTTGGTAAATCCCATTAAAATCGGCTACGTGATGATGTCACAGAAACGTAAAAAACCAAAGAAAGGATGTTCTTTTCACGCGAACTTTTTAATAGTAAATGAAACTTAAAAAGTGAAAAAAAAATTTTTTTCAGTAATTAGAGGACATTGATATAGGTAAATCGTGTCTACCAATGATCTAATATATATCCTATTATCATTCAATGTTGTGATTCGTTACACTGCATCTATGCAGCATGAATTTAAATCTACATTTTTTTACTTTTGAACGACTGGTACCCAAGACTTAAGAAAACAACAGGTAGGTACTGTTTTTATTCTCAGTTTGTAACTTTATTGACATAGGTGTTTTGTATAGAAAGTTAAGATATTAAAATCTCGCCTCATAAACATAACAAAACAAAGTAAGTATGAAGATAAGGGCTTCTCGATATAAACAACTACGTATGCCATTTGCTTCTACTCCGTTCACCTATTATACCCATTTTTTTTCGAGACGGTAAATAAGTCATCCATTAAATACATATAATATGCTGTGATAAAATCGTGCTCAGAACGGAGAAATTAATCAGATCAAAAAAAGCAGGATCCAATGATGATTAACGCTAAGGTAACATTTCGTTTCATGAACTCAACCGTGATGCGCTGGTAGCCTGCGAAATTAACTGCTCATTATCAGTTGGTATCGTAAAAAAAATTATACGCGCCCGCAGCTAATATTTATTTTCAGAATAGGCATCACTCTTCCGAGGTGACATTTTGTTTCGTTTAGGAGGCTTTTTTTAGGACGTATCATATACTACACGGACATACTTAGTTGCATTTCGCGAGCTGATTGGTGAATTGTAGTAGTAAAGTTGAATATATGAACCAAAGAGCATAAAACGGTAAGATAATAAATATGATTGGCTATATTTTGTGTTTTGTTTGCATGTAATTAAGGTTTATTTTGAAGCAAATTACACTAAAATTGCAACAATTTTTTTTTATTACCATCTTCAGTTTTTTTATTTATTCAGATTTGAGGATACAGTTTAATAATGAGTTCACGAAATGGAATGTATGTAATTGTAATAGGGCTTTAGCGAACATCAGATTGTCCAAAAAATATACTTTCGCGTAAAGTGACTTTGGATGGCGTCACTTTATATAATTGAGTTGGTACCGTAGTTAGCAGCTACATATATGAAACAAACTCAGAAGTGCTCATTAAAGCCCTATGAAATAATGTGGTGAAACACAAGTTAGTATGAATGGCAGTGCAGTTACCTGGGTCTCGAGAAGCGCGGATGTCTCGGTACGTATGCGGCGGGTGGGGCCCATGCGCCCCAGCCCCACCCGCGTGCGCCCCCGGGGCCCGCGCCCGGCCCCCCTGGGCCCCCTGGTCCGCCACCGTACCTGCTGAGGGAGAGAATATCTAATACAGCCAAACTGTACATTTTTTATTTTTCAATACCCTCCCATCATTCGCGCTCTTTTCTTAAGGTGGAAGCATAGATGATCTCACTGCCATTTTGTCGCTAGATGGCGACACATCCACAATTTCGAACATTTTCAATTTTTACACTTAACATAGACATTTTTAATAAACAACTTTATTCTTAGCGAAACCTAGGGCATTAACTTGATTTTTTTAGATCATCACTGTGCTTGTTAACTGGTATCATACAAAGATTAGAACATAATAATGATTTAGCCGCATGAATTTACTCTTTACACACACATGCAAAGTAAATAGTAGTAACTTCCGACTCCACTAGATGTCGTTTTATTCAAACATGGTTGGAAATTAAAATGTCCAGATGGTGTTAATTTTAAAGAAAGAGGACCAAATTATTTATATGATGAATATCCTTACAGTATAGCAAAAACTGAAAACAAATATTAATTTACTAATTAAGCATACTTTAAATTACTAGAGGATTGTTATGTTCCAATCTATTTCTTAATAATATAATTATTGGGTTACCTATGCATACTTTTGTTTCTAGGCTCGATATCAGATACCTTTTCACCTTATCAAATTATTCAGATAAATTATTTTGGGTAATAAAGGTATATTGTACATAAATAGGTTGTTGTAATGTGACTGAACCTAAATAGTACCTAACGTGTAAATAAATTGTGACCTGTACTAAATAAATAAAAGATTATGTATTCAATTGTAAAGCGTTTTATTGTATCTTACTATAAATTAATAATCTTTATATATGGTTAATATTTTCATACAAATATCGTTTTATTTACTCTCACTGCATTTACCTAAATATTTTCTGGTTTGATTCGAACCATCGACTCGTACCACCACACAAAGATAACATCCTTTTTATAATATTTTGATATTTACAATTATGATTCTGAATTTAGTATTAGAAAGAATTATGTACGTAGATAACAATTTATGTAACATCACACGTAAGTGTAAGTATCTTACACAACACAAAAGTGGTTGCTAGCTAACCATAACATTTATGTTTCAAGAATACCCACTTATTATACAACTTTGAACAATAAATATTCTTTTACAATTGAATTGTTTGGCTGGTACCTAAATACATGAGTGAAACATATGTACACAGAAAAATCTTATAAACTAACAAATAACATAAACTATACATCGCTACGTAAAAAAATAGCATAATAATTAGTCTATAATGTTCCCACTGCTGAGACTCAGGCCTCCTCTGAACAGTGGTGATGAAATAATTTACACAAAGCAAAGTGTCTGCTTGGATTCGAACCATCGACTCGTACCACCATACAAAGATACATAAAAAATACTATAATAAAATATCTTCTCTTCTACACGCTACTTTTTGCTGCGCCGCCGTCGCCGCGCAGTATCAATCTTCTGCTTGTCACTTTTTACTTCCATTTATATCATTTCCGTGCGATCTGAATCAATTGCTGGGAGACATAGTTTTCGCTGCAACAAATGAATTTACACAGTTTTGTTAGACTATTCTTACTGAACCCACACCTCAGAAACCTGAGGATTAAGTTACGAAATGAGTAAGACTTATATTTTCATACCTTTTAATTCCTTGATGTCTAGACATTAGCATTTTTCTCAACTCGTCTCAAAATAATTTCCGGCAGTACACATGTTTTGAAAAATGTTACCAACTTTGGCATCATAGCGTTGATAAATTCCTCATCCCGGTTAACTTCTATGACAGTCAATGGTTGGGTGACAGATATAAAGCAAATGAAGTAACATTTACTCATTTTGGTAATTTGCAATTGACCCTGGACCTAGAATCAAAATAATAATAGCTGAGAAACAATCCAAGAAATACATTATATTTATACATACATGAACCAAGAAATAATGATCTTTGTTACTTACTTGATAATAATAATTATGCTTTTTGTTCATAACTAAAACATCGTTTTCCAAATGAATAGGAAAATTTCTATTTTCTGATGCTTCTCTAATATTTTGAGATTTCCTTTTCAAGGAGAGAAAACATTTTATTTCTACAATAGTATTTTCTGCTTCTATAATACCTGTAAAAAAGAACAGTTTTTAGGCCTACGCCACTGAACCAAATTAAAAAATCCACGCGACACACAAGATCCATGGGGGAGGAACCACAGGCAAAAGCTAGTTATTTGTATATTTTTATTATTGAATAATCTTACCATCAGGGCTAGCTGCTAAGAATCCAAAGTCTTCATCAATAAATAGACCTGATGGCTGATGACTCACTAAAAATCATTAGAAGAATTTCCATGATATCTTTTCAATGTTGCTTGCACTTTTTTCCGTGATTTTCGCGGCCCTGAATACATATGTCGTATATAGGCAAGTTTATTAGTCGGATTCATCTTAGGCAGAGTTGCAATTCAATCTGTAATCAAAAATAATAATTAAACACAACAGCAAAAGTATCGTAATTATGAAATGCTTCAAGAAATTTGTATTAGTCAGAAATAACACCACCATTTGTCACCATCAATCAAGCTGTCAAGCTGTGTGTGAAAATTTGCAAAACAACTGACAGAACATGAGAACAGACCAAATAGAGATGTCAATCTGAGATCGATTGAGCAAAGAATCGATTTTTTGGAACAAATAAAAACGTTTTTTCAAATCGATATCTAGTACTGAATCGATACAGGGAATCGATATTTCACCCTAGAACATCAGTATTTTGTTTTTTTGAATTGTTAAGAATTGTGGTGGCGGGAAAATTACGAACCATATCCAGTGCAAATCCTTTTGCGTAAAAATACGGTTTTTTTCCAATATGAGACTAGTTAAATTCTTTTCGCTCATCGATCGTTTTTTCGCCCTCGTAAACGTGTACGTTACCCTAGCAGGAATCGATTTTTCGTTTTTTTTTTCAAAACGACAAGGGGCACCAATTTTTTATGTAGGGGCACATTTACAGCAGATTAGGCACCAACTATACGTTCCACTCATATAACTATAGGAGACACTTTCTTGCTAGGGTAACGTACACCCCGTAAACCCCTACATTGCGAATTTCATCGAAAACAAATGATTGATTTTTGGAAAATTATTTCTTTATTTGTGAATCGATTTTTCATATTTCTTTCGAATCAATTCAGTAACGGATCTTTTTCGGAGAGTTTTTTTTTGGTTCCTTTCGTCCCTCTGGGACAGGCAAAGTGAGCTGAGACCATACAGCCATTTTTTAGAGAGAATTGACGTCCCTATTAGGGGGAAATATTTGAAATTTAGAGTAGGTAGGTATGTGATGTGATGACAATCAACGAGTGTTGCTAACGTTTGATTTTGTATTTCCTCTTCTAAATCTTACACTTTTTTAAGTTTTAAGGGTTATTACTATTATAATATAACTCTGTATCACCTTCAAGCAGAAAAGCATCCTTTGTACATAAAAATAACACTTACCGTCAATAAAACACAAAAACACTTCACTTTTAAATAAAAACTCTTTCACGGATGGCACTCGTATGAATGGTTCTCAGTAGTAGCCCCAGTCACCAATTCTAAACCTGAATGGTGCTTACTACTTACTTAGCTACAACCATAAATGAATGATGTACAGCAGTGGTGGCTCTGACTTGTAAGTCAGAGCCACCACTGGTGTACCTATATCATTCATCGTTTTAAATATCAGAACATCCTACAACTTACTACTAAAATACTGCCCTATGTTTTATTTCCCCTTTTTCTTGGTAAACTTCTTAGATGGCAAGACCAATTTATCTCGACGCACTTTGACGTGTGCTAATAATAATAAAATGTGCAATTGTTATGAAAAATCAATGTGGTTTGTCTGTGTATTCACTTATCTTGATGGTTTCACATAAATTAAATATGATTCAATCAATAGATGTAAGTAGTACCTACGTGTCACCATTGCGTAGGTAGGTAATTAGAAAAAAAATTGGTAAAATTGCCTACGCTGATCGCCTGATTTAGGTATACCCTAAGTTTACATGAACTTCTATTCTCTGATTTTATTCAACCCAAACCAATGAATTAGTACCTAACCGTGTCAGAAAATGTATTATCAGTACCTACTTACATTCAGTAGAAAGATTTTTAAATCTTTAGGTACTTTATATTTAAAGTAGATAATACAATAATTACATTAGTATTGTATCTGTGTGAACCAAATGCAGATCGCAGATATTTTTTTTCACTTTCTAGCATTCTTTCTCATTCCCTAATAAAAAACATTTTATCAATCATAAAATGTAAAACCCGCGGGCAAACCCGCGCGCCGGCGCTAACTTTCTAGAAACACAATTTTGGAAACGATTCGCAAGTTGTCAAGACAATCACGCATGGACTGACTGGAGCAATTTGGCAACAACGCGGGGTGCGTCTGAATGGCAACGTCGCATCGCCGGTCACTCGACGTGTAACCTTGGCGCTTGTTCCAATTTTCGAACGAAATTTCGAAGCGCCATCTATTATAAATGTTTACCGAACGTAAACTCGTAACACAACAGCAAATAACTCTTTCTTGGTGGTTCTTCAAATTTCTGTTAGATGGCGCGATTCAGGTCACTCACACATGTAAAGATTTTTCGTTTTTTATTGGGTCTAATTCTCCTAGAAATACTGTTTTTTTAATAAAATTTTGGCGTTAGGCGAACATAATACATTATAAAGTCTCATTATACTTGCTTTTATTCTGCAGAAACCGTTTATTTACGGAGATTACAACCCCTGAAAAATGTATGGCGAGGCCTGTCTAGGCATCCGCCTTAACCAACAAGGATAAACGGAGCTGGTATTCAGTAATAGCCTAAACACTTTGAAACAGTGCCAAGCTGGCAATATTATTGCCACTCATTGCAATGCGTATAAAGGCAAACATTCTTGGGTTAAAAGCTATGATCACCTGTGGCTTATTAGATAAGGACTGTCATAGTCAGCCTATAATGTTCCCACTACTGGGACACAGTCCTCCTCTCTAGGAGAGGGAGTGGGCTATAATCTACGACGCGAGCCCAGTTCGGGTTGTTAGATGTCACATGTCTTCGAATTTTCGGTTCTAGGACATGCCGATTTCTTCACGATGTTTTCCTTCACCGTTTTAAGAGCAGTGGTGATGAAATTATTTACACAAAGTAAAGCGCATGTCTGGTTTCGAACCCACGACCTACAACTCGTAAGTCCGGGCCGTTACCAATGAGCCACCACTGCTCTCTGTCATAGTCGATTCCACTGAATGTAAACGAAAGATTGGTGAACAGTTGTAGTGTGGAATTGAAGAAGAATCTACAATCCAATCAAAATTCCGGTGGCCTGAATCTTTCGGTGAATGAAAATGAAATGAAAAGGTGCCCCAGACGCTAACGACGGCAATAGCGGACAAAAGTCTATTTAAAATTAATTACATAATTTTAAATAGACTTTTGTCCGCTCGGCAAACAAAAGCAAAAAGGCATAAATAAAAGTCAACGTAGTGGCGGTGAAGAGCGGTTTATCGGTTACAAGGTACACCGAGCGACTTGCGGGCCTCACTAAGCCACCAACTTCCTTCGTGCGATTCGGAGCGCCTCCAAGCAGTCTCTTCGCCGCTTTATTATGTAATACAAATTTTAACCGTATGCTATATAAATAAAATAGACTTTCATTTGTTATAGAATTATTCGCTTCTTCGCCACTCCGACGGTCAGAGCTGACCTCGTACCCTCGGACAATTCTTTAACGCAGCGATTTTTTGTCGCACTGCCTAGCGCCGAGAGTTGAAAATCCAACCGTATTTTTTTAACGCGCTGGGATGCACACTATTGGATTCTCAATGCTCGGCTCAATACAGAAAATCGTTGCGTTAAAAAATCGCTCGTGGGACCTGGCCTGCAGTCTCGACATAGATAGCGATCGTTTTACGACCAAATTCGGTCGCAAACACCTAATGGAGTCCCTAGACAGTCAAAATTGCTTGACAAGCACGAAAAAATCATGATCTTGTCAAATAATTTTGACCGTCTAGTAACCTTAAAAATTACGACTTTGCGACCGAATTCGGTCGTAAAGCGATCGCTATCTATGACTGCAGGGCCTGGGCTGATAAAGTCTGGTAGCGAAGCAGAAAGAATTTCGTACAATGACTTTTTTTTTTACGTTGCCCCACACAAGGAATTTCTCCTGTATTGTGGGTGCTTTTACAAACATATAAACTCACATACACAAACAGCCAGACCCAGAACAAGTACTTGTAGGTCATACTAACATTTGTTCCGTGCGGGAATCGAACCCGCGACACGCAGCGCAGCAGTCAATCGCTTAACCACTGCACCAAACGTGTCGTCAAAACTCCTCATTACTTATTTCTATCGCTCGCGCCCAATTGTATTGCCGTCGCGCTCACGCATTTTAGGTCCCTTCTAATGTGCGAGTACGACGGTAATAAAACTGCTATAGAAATATAGAGATTAGTAATGAAGGGTCAATGTACGAAATTCTTACTGCTTCGCGACCGGAGTTTAGTAATATTATGATGTAGTACTAACGGTGCGGGCGGCGGCGCGTGCTGCGGCTGCGTCTGCGCGCGGCCGGCCGGCTCCGCCTGCTGCGGCCGCCGCACGTCGCGCACGTACGCATTGAAGTACGACACCTCG
The DNA here is from genome assembly GCA_948098905.1 of Tiliacea aurago. Taxonomy (NCBI): domain Eukaryota; kingdom Metazoa; phylum Arthropoda; class Insecta; order Lepidoptera; family Noctuidae; genus Tiliacea; species Tiliacea aurago. The sequence continues at coordinate 15,131,173 of OX402577.1, forward strand.
CGACGCACCTCGTCCACCTGGTGGGGAAACAATCAACTTGCTTAACTGTTCTTTCATCATAATCGTAAACACCTGCATTCTCATTAAAAAAATCACCACGAATTCTGTACAATCAAACTCAACTCGAAACTCATACCGCCATATTACAAAACAAGATTTATATTTTGATATGGCTTAAACCATGGAGCCAGTTTTTGAAATAAGAACGTAACTGTGATTGAAATACCGTTCTTTATACAGAACTGAAAACTTACTTCGGTACTAAGTTGTCAGTTTTGTGTTTAGGAACTTTACCACAGTCGGAATTTCGAAATTCAATAATGGCTCCATGTTTTAAACCTGGGTCTGAAGATAAACCTTGTTTTGTAATAAGGGGAATAGCATTTATTTCAAATAAACCAATTACAGGCACTTTTGAATTGTCAAGGGGTTGGTCAGTCATAAAGATGAAGCTAGTTGCCCATTCCAAAACTTAGTAGGTACCTATGGAGAAGAACGGGCAAGAAACTCTATGGGCACTCTTTTAAATTAACATATGGTTACATATTGGTTAATCAAATATACAACTACATAAATAAACAAGAACGAAAAACAAATTCCAACTAATGACTGCACGTGCACGGACTAATTACGGCAAAACAACAGTATTAGTGGACGGAGCATAATTGTTCAATGATTTACCGGAAGACATAAAGAAGTGTAATAATATTAACATATTTAAAGAGTAAACTCAAAAAACACGTATGTATTATAACATCACCTTCGCCCGCACCGCCAGAGGCAAATATTATATTATTATTAAGAAGTAACTTTTTATCTCATTATAAGTGAACTGGTATTCATAAGAGAAATATATATCTTTAAATCTATTTAATCCGAAAGACGTCCACTGCTGGACATAGGCCTTCCCCAAGTGTCGCCACATCGACCGCCTCTGTGCATCCAGCAGATTCCTGCAACCTTCACAAGGGCATCGGTTCACCTTATAGGCTTTCCAACGCTACACCTTCCGGTACGCGGTCACCACTCCAGAACCTTTTTTCCTCATCGACCATCTGGTCTGCGAGCAATGTGCTGCCCACTGCCACTTAAGACTGTTTACACCTTACAGCATTTCATACAAACTTTCAAGCCTTTGTTTTTCGAAATGACTGAACCGATTTTAATGAAACTTCATACGCACACGCAGGATACAAAGGTCTAAAAAGTTAGTAAAGAACTTTTACGGACACGTAGGGAAACTCCAAGCATAGCGCTGTTCTTTATCAATTCCTTATTGCAGTTTGACTCAGGTATGCATGTACAGTAGACGGCCGTTATTAAGGCACATCAAGTTTTATCAAAAGCTCAGCTGTGTCTGTCACGCAAATGACGCAAAGGTAGGTTGCGAGTGCGACACTACAGGCGGGACGCACTGAACTTTTGACGTAAAACCGATTGCTCGCGGGGCGACGCATGCCGCGTGGCGATTCACCGCTTACTCCACGCGCGCGGTCCCCCCGCTACGCAACCCTGACCTTTTTTTCGATGTTTGTTTGATTTGGATATTTCACATCTGCCAGGCGTCCCGTAACGACGCACAATTTTTTTTGAAGTAAAACTATTTTAGTAAGCTGGTGAATGTATGAGGAGAGCGTTACGGAAGTATAATTAGTATTAATATTGAAGTAAAACTTCTTTACGCACGCTTGACTTGGGGAGTAAGCTGGTGAATGCGTGACGAAAGCGTTACGGAAAGAGTAGCCTCTTTCCGTAACGCGAAGTTGTTTAAATTTTAAACATGGAACACACCGCGTCACCGCCGCGGGCCGTCCTGCTTAGTATTGTTTTTTAATTCACACTGGCTGTTTATACACTCACAAGACCGCAGTTTTTTTTAAGTAAAACATCTTTTGCTAGCGAACGGCGATTTCTGTTTTACTTCAGACGTGTGGTCTAAAGCACACTCGTTTTTTTAGGGTTCCGTAGTAAACAAGGAACCCTTATAGTTTCGCCATGTCCGTCTGTCTGTCTGTCTGTCCGTCCGTCCGTCTGTCCGGGGGGACAGACGGACGGACGGACAGACAGACAGACAGCCGGGGGGCTTAGCTCAGAGACGCTAAGTCCTAGAAGGCTGTAATTTGGCATGGGTGTACATATTAATCACGTCGAAAAAGTCGTGAAATAAAACCATGAAAAACATTTTTTTTTAGGGTACCTCCCTTGCACGTAAAACGGGGATGATATTTTTTTTTCTGATCTAATACATAGTGTGGGGTATCATTAGATAGGCCGTTCAAAAATATTATGGGTCTGTGAAAGCCATTTTTAAATTCTGAGATCCGTTTGCGTAATATTAAGCTTTAAAGTGCTGTTTTTTGTTAGAGTCAAGTGTCCCCCCCCCCTGTCAGCTAAATGGTTGGTTTTGGATATGTGAAAAAATTCATGGCAGTAGTATATATAATGAAATTAAAAGGAAAACTATCACAGCTAAGTAGGGTTTACAAGTTAACGAGTAATCGTCGACCAACTTAAATTTGCAGTTGAAGAATTGACCGTAACGTATATAGATGTATGGGAGAGCATGTTTTTCAACTACAATGTTAAGTTTGTTTTTGGGATGAATTCATCCTAACTACGGAACCCTTCATTGTGCGTGGTCCGACACGTACTTGGCCAGTTTATTTGTATGGAAATGCGTTCCGCTGCGGCCGGCTGCGGCTGTAATAGGCGCTGGGCTTTTAAGTTTTCAGTTATTTAAATTACACCTTGTAGATAGTAATCTTCTGTCTTTTTCGACCCTATAGTTGCCAATTCTTATAAAACAATTTATTACCTTTTCTCCATGCTTGTTGAATATGTGTTTTCTGATGAAGTCGGGACCTTTGAACTTCTTACCGCTGAGAGGACACAACCATTTGTCTTTCGCCAGCTCTTGTGTATTGGCCAGAATAAACTTTTCAACTTCGGCGTCCGTATCCTGGGAGAACAAAATTTTGAATATATTACGTAATATTGATTTATTTCTTATCGTGCGCAATATGAAGCAAAACTCTTTACCTTTATTCCAAGTTTGTGCAACTCTTCGTCAGAAAGTGGTTTAACGTCTTGTAAGAACGCAGACATTTTGCGTTCAAATGTCTTGACGTAGTCCTGTATTTCTTGCTGGGTTGGCTGCAAAAAAACAAATAAAATGTATGATCTACGCAACTTCCTGTCAAAAATATTGATTTCTTTAAGATACGTATAAAATAAATCTAGTGTTATCCGGTTTAATTTTAACAAAACATAATAAAAAATAGAACACGATAAAATGGCAAAATTGACACAGTAAGAAACAATATAAAGATAACAAACGAATCAATAGAAAAGGTCAACTTTTAATTATCTTTCTTTCAGTATTCTATTCTATTCTTTCATCAATGAATTACAGAATCTTCTTACAAAAATATGTATAGTTTGTAAGATTCTTACCTTATTAGCAGGAGACCCAGACCTCGCATGCATGATGCCACAGCGGTTGGGCATTTCATCTTCGTAGGGATACTCGCAATGATTGTAATAATCCACCGAGTGTACAATTCGCAGGTACAGTACGAGACGGTCCAACACTATCGTAAGCTCTGGGTCCGGTTGCTCACTAACCACAGATTCTGTTGACGCTTCGAGACCTAGTAACTCGTCCTCTTCAGTTGATGCTTCTTCTATTAAATGCTCCGTTATCTTATGGAGCACCGGGTTCTTTGAATTCAGGCTGAAGCTCTGTAGAAAAATATAAATACAGTGTAACTTAACCAATCAGCAATTAAATACAGAAAAATAAATTACCAGTGCGCAAATTTTTACTAATTAAACTTAAGCGAGTTTTATTTAACATATATATTTTTTTTATTTTGATGTCTTAGTACAAAAAAAATTTAGTTATCGTTAACGAAAGATGTTTAATTTGTAACTGGTTTTATGGTGAATTGCCGCAAGGCACGTGCGTGGTGTATCGGAACGCGTGAAGGTACCTAAACAGCTGTGCGTTCGCTGATTTGCGATTCGTAGATTTTTAGGTATTTTATTCATATTTCACGTCGGGAATAACACAAAAAAAAAATGAACATTTAATGGAAATGTGTTCCATTACTGATACAGAGCCACCAAAATAAAAATTGCGCACTGGTTATTTTTCTTTTTTGTAGGTATGTTACAAAAGTTGTGAAGTGAGACTAGCACCTCAGTCCGGTTCGCCTGATCGCCGTCTTTTTCTTGATCCTCAGAGCTGTCGTGCCACAGTTTCGACCGCGTATCTAGTAGATGTGCGAGTCGGGCGGCTAACCGAGCGTCAGCACGTAATACCGGCCGCTCGAGAGTGATGCCCGAAACTGGACGAATGCGACGTTGCAGGTCACGGTTCACTATAGCACCCAATTCACACTCGCGTAACTAAAAAAAACAGGTAAAAATAAGCTAAACTCTCGCATTTTGGACACCATCATTTTATTTACCATGGTTTTACATTAAAAGCCGGTAAAAGTGTAGCACACATCACACTATGACCGCATTCACACGGCGATAATCAGTATGATATTATATTTTACTGTATAATTTTGGGATCACATGGCAGTACTGTTGTTGTTCTGTATGAACAGTGGGATAACGACGTGTGGACCCGAGTTTTTACCGTAAAATATCGTACAGGACAGGGCCATGTGAACGGCCGTCAAAGCACACGCCATCCATACGCATAGCCTGATTTTTTTTTTGGTAAAATTCGTTTATGTATATCAAAGTTACTTACCCTTATATTATTAAGGTTCCAACAGATATCTTTGATATTGACGTCGCGTCGGAAGGTGACCCATCCGCGACGGAACCAGCGACGCTCCGGCAGCGGGTCAGCCAGAGCTACGCGTAGGAAGCCGCCGTAACGTTTGCACATCTATAAACCAGTACACTTTATTAGATACCTATTCCGATCTAAACTTCATCAATAAACACATGTCATTTCGTAAGCACAACAAAATACAATCATTCAGGATTCGAACATTTTGTACCCAGAAATTAAAGTGCCAATTGAAAAATACTACTATTTTCTTAGGGGAAATAACCCTTAACCCTTTTTATTCTTTTTTTTTTTTGTTTGAAAATATCAATAAGTAATCATATTTTGACTTAAATGTGTCGAGCTACATGACCATTGCAATTTTGAACTAGGAGACTGTTGACTCTCGTTCGAGTGTTTTAAGAGGTTTGTCATACAAAATGTGTCATCATCAGTCAGCCTACAGCAGTCCACTGCTGGACAGGCTTCTCCAATTGCACGCCATGCAGCTCGACTCTCGGCAACTCTCATCCATCTGCTACTCTACGAGGCGTCTCTCCGCCTAACCTGAGGGCGTCCTACCTTACGTTTGCCGATTCGCGGTCTCCACTCAAGAATACTTCTACCCTAACGGTCATCGGTTCTACTGCTAATACGACCGGCCCATTGCCACATCAGCTTGCTTATTCTGTGAGCTACGTCGACAGCTTTGATTATCTGTCGGACCACTTCAAGACTTGAGAGATTCCAAGAATAACAAAATGAATTATGTCCTTTAGAAAAGTGATGTTACTGACACAAGTTTAGTGAGTTTACAAAACATGTATTTTACATGTAGTGTATCTAATTAGTACATATACTAAACTTGACAAAATGTTGAACAAAATATGTCTGAAACAATGTCAATACATGTTTAACGCTGGTAGCACACCTCCGCCACGAAACCATTCTCCCCACTCGCATCCGATTCGAGTAGCGGAACATGACGCGAACCAGTTGAATTGAACTACTGCGGTTTCGCTGCTAATGTTTTACGGCGGGGTGTGCTATCGGCATTATACTTTGACAAGTCTTACACAAGACTTGTTGAAAACGAGTATCACAACTTGTATACGGGTGTAAATCCTGGGTAAGAAACTTAAAAATATGATGCGAGTTCTGAAGTCTGTAATAAGCTTAGTTGAAAAATCTTAAACTAATGTTACTTTTAGGCGAATGTCTAAAGTGTTTATCGTCTAGTACTCACAGCTTCAACTTCAGCTTTGGTGATTGTAGGTGCTAAATTCCTTAAAAATATGGAAGTAGTTTTGTGTAAGGCGCGGCATTCTTTTTTCTCGATAACGACGTCACTGACTGACTCGGCTTTCTCGTCGCCACTGATTTCCTTTTCCTTGTCATTTTCAGTGGTGTTCACAACTACCTTCTCCACACTTGGCGACTTTGACTTGGACTTTTCCTTAATTTTAGGGGACTTGTCGGGAGTTTTAGACTTGGACTTTGATTTCCGTCGGCTGGTAACTTCACCTTCATCTTCTGAGCTGGATGACGAAGAACTGGATGATGACGAACTGGATGAAGATCCTGGTGGTGCTGTTAATGTAAAAGAGAACTTTCTTTACTAACTTAGTTCTTGTTGTTATTCTGTAGGTATGATAAAACGCAAGCAATACATGGGACTATTGCTAAACAAAACAGCTTGATTCTATGCTATGATATAGCATAGAATCAAGCTATGTGCAGATATTATATCTGTAGGAAACCAAAGCAATGATTGTCCCTGCAGTGGGCACTGGACATCACAGAAGTGAAATGTGCATGACTAGGCTAGAGTGGAATAGGCAATCTTTAGTGCAGACCACAGCCACAAATTATGACTACTATAATACCAATATAATATATAATTAATACAAGTGAAACTGACGGGGTTCCTTCTCTTTTTCTTTTGTCTCTTCCGTTTCTGGTTCAGTTCCTGTCGAGTTGAAGCGTGAGAACAATTTGGCCTGCTCCTGAAGATGACGCAAATGTGGATCAATCTCCATTGTAAGGGGCGCCGTCGGTTTTGGAGACTCTGGCTTTTTGTTCTCCTCTTTCTGTTTATCATAAAATGTACTAGTTATTCATTAACATATAAATGTTTGCAAATAAAAAACATTCCTTGTCCTTTAATGTTTGGCTGCCTAAGTAATTGGCGAAAACAGCTGTTCATGAACAAGGAGGTTGTAATGTACACTTGCTTGTTGGAACTTTAACATTTAATTTTACAAAAACTAGCATTTTAAGCAAACCTTTTCATTTTCTTCTTTCTCTTCCTTCACTTTCACTACGTCATCAACGTCTATAACAACTGGTTTGTCAGCGTCAATTTTATCTGCAAATACCATTCAAAAATGTAATTTTCAGAAGACAGTGATATAAATGACTGAAAATAGGACACAGTTAAAGGTGTTTTGCAGTACCTGCATTGTCATTTGAGTTAGTAACTTCCTGTGGTGGGGGTTCATCGAGTTCCTTTAAATCTTCTTCAGTGCCACCCTCGAGTTTAATTACCACAGTATCCAGAAGCCTGATCAATTTCTCAGACTTGTCAACATCTACGGACACCTTGTCCAGTTCCCCTTTCTCCAATAGCTCGAGGAACACGTTGAGTCGATTCTGCAATATTTTAGATTTTACAATACAATTGGAAAAAAATAAGACTTTTTTCTAATATCATTGAGTAGTAAAGTGTTTTTCTATACCTTCAAGGCACCTAGCTGCTCCTCTTTGCGTTTTACGGATTCTTCAGGGTGGTATTTGATCTTGAACCTAAGAAACAAAATATTTACATTAGTTTGTGTTTTATTTAAAGTCAACAAGTCCATAAAACACTAAAGAAACAAAGTGAATAGACCCGATTTTTATGCAAAAAAGAATTTGAACCCAGTTTACAACAAATAATGAATCTACTGCATTTTTTATGCAGTAGGTAGTTTAGTTCTGTAAACTAAACAATTAGATATGTGAAAACATACCAAATATAACAAAAAACAGATTTAAACAAACTCCAAAACATGTTTTAGCCCTTACACATACTTAATTAATAAGTTTAGATGCATACAATATAAATAGAAGATTGTGTTTAAAAATTCAATCCTCCAGTTAACTACATACGCAAAGAAATAAACGACCTTTTGTGACAAATCCAGAATGGTTGAACATCATGTCACAGAAAACTAAAATTTCTTAGTATATATTTAAAAAATCTCATAATCTCACCTGTACCACACATGTGGAATATATTACCCTACCCCTAACAGAAACGAAACCTGTAGCATTGCGCGCTACGGGTCAACGCGAAATAAACTAGCTACACACAGCATTTAATCATTTGCAAAAGTTTGATTAAATTTTTCTTAATGATGTCCAGCAATCCACGCGAATACACTGTAGACTGTAGGAAAAAAGGTAACTGTTAACATTTGCATAGCATCTTTGAAAAATTCTAAGCATAACTAGGTCTTATGGTATTCTTTATAACTATTGATAACTTTTGACAATGTCAATTTTATTTTTTGTATGCTTAGAATTTCTCGATAACCAGCAAATTATACAAAGAGCAAGTTATTGATTCTTTAAGTTGTACTTGGTAGTAGTCCAATTCCCCATTTTAATTTATTCATGCAAAACTAAATTTTGGTTTCCCCATAATTTTTGAAGATTTTAGGTTGCATCTAGATGAATATAATACAAAGTTGAACTATACGTACCATTCTTCATCTTTATGAGCAACGAAAAACTCATTAAGTTGTTGCCTCCTAAACTCGAGCTTGTATTCATTGTACTTCTGAATGGCATCATCTACAGAGATGGAGTCATCTTGGGCTGCAAGGAATGCCTTGAAAGACATCATAGTGGGGGGGCCATCTGTTGCTCCCAATGGTAATACTGTGTCCCTGCAAATTCAGTGTTTACATACAGAATAAGAATAATGAAAATTACATTTTGTAATCTAATATGCAAAAATAGTTTCTTACCTTGCAGGCACTGGTGCCATAGGCTGTCCATAACCTTGATGTGCAGGATGTGGGCCGAAGTGATCATGGCCCCAGCCATACCCATAGGAATCATGCGGCATCCCCCCATATCTTCTCTCATCTATAGGCCAGTCAGGTCTTATGCGTTTGCTCGGTGGACCTTCCCCTCTGACTGGAGAGTATCCTCGGCTAGCACTGGCTCCACCTCGGTAGTCCCTGTAGTCAGGACCCGAACGACCTCCACGAGATCTGCCAGTCAAAGAATTTTTTTTTATAAACTAATTAATTAATTATGTTCAATAACTTCTGACTTGATCTTTTAATAGTGAATCTGGCAAAATGATTCTTCAGTTTAGAAATCATTTAAATTAAACTCAAGGCATTTATTTCAACGAAACCATTTACAGGCACTTTTTTTCAGAAAGATGTAGCTAGTTGTAGTAAATAATCTATCTAGTATCTACAAAGGATGAAGTGAACTTTTAAACATTTTGGTCACAAGTAAATTACAAGCTAAATTGATGCAGGATCATAAACTAAAAGACAACCATGGCAGGCTGCACACAATTTGGCTGGTCATCTGTAGGTGACTGTGCCAGTCCAAAGGAGGATCCAAGGAATAAAGTACCTTTTTTCATAATTGATGGACCTATTTGTGATGAGATAAGTTATTTCTACAAAAAATTAGGCTAACTAGAAAAAATGTTTACCTACATTGAACTTTAGTTTAAAGATACAACTTTTTATTCTATGCTTGGATACAATATTTTACATTATATAACTCCTCATAGTCAACTCCTGGCTGGTAAATACTTACACTAAGCAAAAACAATGTTTAGATGACCTACATCTCAATATAAAATACCTTATAATAACAGCTACGGAACGTTTTGTAGGTTTAACTCGGGTAGGAAGTTTTGGAAGTTCAAAGGATTGAGGTTGGGATCTGCAAGGATTCATAACATATAGATTGTTGGTATCCAAATATAGGTCTCATGATCTCATCTCACTTTAGCAACATTAATTACCTCTCAGACCAATCTTCGCGACCACGACTCCTTTCCTCGCGTCGGTCGCTACTACGGTAACTGCTGCCTTCGGCGGCTCCTCGTTCGCCCCGGAATTTATCGCGCCTTTTACGATCATACTCGTCGTCACTGTCAGCCATTTTTAATAAGTAAGGACCGTTTTTATAAGAAAATAATGGCTTGATAATACTTTTTTAAGATTTCGGACTAACTCTGAACTAAAAAGAAAGCGAAAGAAAGAAACTAAATTCATAGACTAGACAGATTGTAGACAGCTCGTCAGGTATCATAGACTTTTTTTCATAATATTTTAATGGCCAGGTTGCTGGGACCTTTTAGCCAATCTATATTTAGTTAGGTACAAAACTTGTTTAAATATTGATGAAATTAATTATATTCAATGCATGATGATGATATCCCCACCCGCTCCCCAGTTTCAGTAAAGATGTGGCACTTTACTAAGACCTCACGCGGACTTCTTCGAGAGAACTTGAAGTTATGTTGCACTGTTTTGTTTAATTTGCCTACACTAATGCATGTTCACAAACACTTATTGGTTAATAATCCAAATAATCCACCATTATTACACATTAATAATCAGCTAAACACAAAAGAAAATAAAACAAAATTGCTGAACAAAGGCTGAACATGACTTTCCCGCCAAGAAGTCCGTATCATAGACTATACGCAACGTAACGAATAGAGATGTAATGTGACCAAAAGCAATTGCCGGGATTACAGAGCTCGGGTAGTTCGGAACCAAGCAAATGCCCCGGGGATATTAGTTTATGGTCGAATCACGGCGGTTATATGGCGATGAGTCGAATCGAATCACGTTGTTCATTCAGATTTCAGTCAGAGGTGGCCTACGGTGGTGGGTCCGGTGACGGACAGTTGCAATGTTCAGCTGACCGCACGTCGGTGATAACAGTTTGACCTTGTGCTGGCCTATTTAGCTTAGAACCAAGGTTTCAATCAACTATGAGAGCCCCTATAATACTAATTGATTTTATTACCACTAACGTGCGGCCGACTGTACTCTATCTGATAATAAGGAAGATATTCAAACACACGCGGTATACATTACAACACTGCCCGCCACCACCACCGATCTATTACTTACTATATGCTATGCGCCACCACCTCTGTCTGAACAACGAATAGTGGTAAATGCAAAGTAGTGTCAGACTGTCAGTGACGGCTGTGGTAGCGTTATTTAAAATGAACATAGCTTAGGTAGCGTAACGCCACGTATTGAATTGTCTGTATTGATTGTCCCCATCCATGCACAGCGATTCACCACCGCTCGATTCACTATCGATTTCGATTGTAAAACCGATTCACCGCTCACTCCACGCGCACGGTCCCCCAGCTACGCACCCTGAACTTTTTTTCGATTTTTGTTGGTTTGATTTCGATGTTTCACATCTGCCAAGCGTCCCGTGACGGCTCACAATTTTGTATTATTATTTTGTAACATAATCTAAAGTGCTACTATATAATGTCACTATCTCGTAGCTTGTGTGCAATGTCCGACAGCACATGCAACATACATTTTTAGAGCACATGGTGTAATTTGATAAATGAAAACAGTTAGATCATAGTCATAGTCGTTCATTAACAATAATTTGTAGCTGAATTTACACAAAAATGTTGAGTGAAGTCAGACTGTGCGGCGTGAGTCAATTATGAATATAGATAGATTTCTTTGAGGTTCCTGACCTGAATCAAAAGCCTTACAGGCACTTACAGCTAAACCAACATTAACCGTTTTTAGGGGAAAAAAAAGAGACTTGTCTATGATGGTCAGTAGATGATGGTGATGATCACTGACGTTCAATTCCGGGCGGTATTTTAAACTTTGTATACATAAACTCATAAACTGTTAACTCAAGGAATATTTTCATTTAATAATTTAATTATTTCTATTTCATCGTACTGGACTTATAGTTATTAACATAAGTATAATTTTGATCGTCTTAGGGGCGGAGTTGTAGGAGTTGGAGTATACCCTTAGGGGCACTATGAGCAGCAAAGAAAAAAAAAAATTCTGGTTAAAAAAAAAAATTGGGACTACGGAAACCTTCCAATTTTATTGCAGTACCGGGTTAGCCTTCTCCATAAAAACCATTTAGGTTCTGAGACGCATGGCCCTACGACGCACCGTTTCAGAGATATGGGCATTCGTTTTTTTTATATACTTATAACTATCCATAATGGTAGCTCGGATGAAAATCTTTTCTGGAAAGAAATTGTTGCTCTAGTTAAAAACCAACACAAAGTGAAAGAGCGACCGACAGAAAATTTCAAGACTTTTTTTATTTTTCAAAATATTCTGCTGGTTTTTTGTACATCACCTCATGGTTTTCAACTAGAGCAAAAATTTATTTCCAGGAAAGATTTTCATCCGAGCTACCATTTTGGAAATATAGCGTTTTGTAAAAAATAAACAAAATTGAAAGCTTCTAACTCGGAAACGGTGCGTCGTAGGACCATGTGTCTCAGAACTTAAATGGTTTCTATGGACAAGGTGCAAGGTGCTGCAATAAAAATGGCCAAAATTTGTAAAAAAAAAACTGAAAATTTGACTGTCCTCTGCCCCTATGGATACACAAGGTGAAAGATCGACCGACAGAAAATTTTAAGACTATTTTTTTTTTTAAATATATTTTGCTGGGTTTTTATACATCACCTGATGGTTTTCAACTAGAGCAACAATTTAGTTCCAGGAAAGATTTTCATCCGAGCTACCATTTTGGAAAAATAGAGCTTAGAAATTTTTCTAAGTTCTCGCGCCATAGCGCCCCTAAGGCTACACTCCAACCGGCGATTGTATTATGAATGGTACAAAGTCCAATGTTCATTATCCGGAAAAGAACTGGAGTTGACGACATAGCTTGCTGAGTAAACAAACTGAAGTGGCATTGAGCTGGTCGTTTGTCGAAGGATCGATGGCCGGTGGAGCAGACGAGTCTTGGAGTAGAGTTCGTATCGGCACGCGTAGTGTGGGACGCCCCAGCGGCCGACTAACCAGCTAGATGGACCGACGACCTATAGAAGATGACTGGGACATCTGGATGCGGCGGAGGACACCAATTTCTACACCATATTATTCTACTTTTATGCTTCTTTTGCCACACCCAGCATTCACTTCCATAAGCGTAGGTACACACGGCTACACATCAATCTATACATTTCCAGTATCAGCTGACCTCTCATTGTTCGGAAATCTTATACCGTGCAAGATCAGCTTATACTGGAAATGTATAGTTTGATGTGTAGCCGTGTGTACCAGCACACCACTGTGAACAGCCAGTCGAGCCTTTTTGGACATAAACTGGTTGGTCGCATTATCATTTTATCATGTACTTAAAGCACCATTCACTTTATTTCCCGCATTTACTCACCTTGCCACATCTTTATCAATACCAGACTGCCCAAATATACAAACTTACTTGCTTCACACTCTTAACATTAATTATATTCACATCACACGTCTTCGTCATATTCACATAATAGAGTGATCAAAATTTTAACGCTTTTCCCGTTTGTGGAAAGAAGGTTTTTGCCTTTTTTATGACATCAACAACGTTCAGATTAGTTGGGTTGGGTTGGGTTTGTCATACCTACCACAATTGCAGCCAAGGTACGATTTCATTTTTTATGTTCGGTAAATCATAAAATTGGACGATAGTTTAGCAATTTCCTGTGAGATTTTTGACTGTCATCGTTTGCGTTTGCGCTGGGTGTAGGTAATTTAGATAATGCGAATGATGGACTGTTTTCTTCAGCAAAACGTACTTACTTCAAGAGATCTAAAATATGTAGTCCAAATGTCCTCTTCCAGAATTTAGGAAAACTTTCTGCTGAGTGCTGTGCTTCGATGCCGGTGTTTACGCGGCATTGCGCATTGATGTGATGTCCGACTTTCTCCGCAACAACAGTAGCGTAGCTTTATTCTCATCTGTGACTTTTTTGGGATTTTCACGGTTGCTCTTAAGCAATTGCAATTGCTTAATAACATGCTTAGGCCTTAACCACGTCCAAAGTTATAGATTTAAGCACGTTAACAATAGGTTCCATCAAAGCCGAGTATTTGGATATCAAAAAAATAATTCCAAGAATATAAACGAAATTCTGGAAGATGCCGCATGGACTTGAAAGTAATTTTTTCGAGTCTCAGTATTTTCTTCACGCGATAAGGTTTCTAAGGCTTGAAAGGTTTCCAATATAATAGGGAAATTCTCCCTAAAAACTGATAGTTTTGTGTTTCTCACTCCATCTTGTTTCGCAGAGCCTGGAAATGTAAGGTATCAACCTCCTTCTCAAAGCTGATGCCTGAAAAAAAAAATTACTTAGTATCTTTGGTGGTTCCCATAGCCCATAAGCATTTCGAATTTCAGGAAGAATGTTGAGATCATTGATTGATCACAGATTCAGTTGTGGTGCCCAACAATGAAAGAACAAAGCTTTAGTGTATTTTTTACAGTGGCAGTGGCAGTAATTTAGGTACCTATAAACCTACTGTAATCACTTGTTTTTCCAAGTGAACTGATTGAATAATACAGGGTGAATTTAGGAGATGCGGCAGTAGGGCAGCTACCTTAATTAATCGTTGTAGCTACAGGAAGACGGTCTTATGAGACTGTCCTTAACTTTTTGAGAAATTTTGATCTGCATTCACAGAATTTGAAAAAAATGTACAGTCAGCAGGAAAATGGGCAATTTTCACAAAATCTTTTTTTTTATTCTAATCGATCTAGTATATTTTAAGGATCAAAAACCTCTATGGGACCAATTGAGGTTTGAGTAAGCTAGAAAAGTCATAAATTGCAAAAAATCTTTTCCCATACATTTCGTATGAAATGATACTCGAACTTATATTTGTTACCATCGATAAACTGGCCACTACAAAAAGAAAAACAAATAAACAACAATAACTAAAAACTTGAAACTTTACATTTGGAGTCACCTACTTTTGTGCTCTAAGTTATGAGGTGTTTAAAATGGTAGCCGTTTTGACGTAGGCATAGGTTTATTCTCTGTACTAGGTACAGAGCGGGTAGCTGTTGATAATGTGCTAGTTAATTCCATATGGAATCGTGGTAAGTAAATCGTCGTTTCTCAGTATCTCCTATGGATTCAGATTTCTCCATACTGTCCCAGTTAAAAAGAATATTCAGTATTATAATATAATTTCATCGAAGTAGAAGAAATCCGCAAAATGTCAGTGAAAACGTTGTCAGGTAAGTATAAAAAATGCGTCTGCACAACCCGTAAATGAGAAAGTCTGCAACTAAATTTACAGACACAAAAATCTGTGGCGTGTATTTATGTACTTTACTGGGGTTGCGGCTAAGTATAAAAAAAGTAAAGAGTAGTTCTTAGTATGAGCAAAAATTCAATCAGAAATATTTATTAAAATCCGTTTATTCAAAAATTCTTTATTGTTCTGTTATATTGTAATTACAACTTCGTATTCGTCAAATTATGTTATACATCAAAAGCAGTTGAGCGGACATCACTTCGGTGGTGTCGCGGGGAAGTGATTTCTGTCATTCCCCACGACACCACCGGTGCGGTGGTGTCGTTTTCAGTGGTGTCGTGGGGAATGAACGGTATTAAATCGGTAGGTTATGTAGTAGCAGTCAACCGCGCATCAGATGTAACATTTGGATACTGACAGCGCCTGTATGTTGTAGCAGTAAGTAAGTATTTTATTTCGTAGTGTTACCACTGATGTGCCGTCGACTGTACTTACACTTTATTATGACTGGTCCACCTGAAATAGTGGATTCAATTATTTAGAACAATGCAACTCGTCAGTGAGGTCACCACAGTTGTCATGACCATCGCATTGCACAGCGCGCGGTACGCAACGTTGATTCTTGCAGCGCGTTTCATGCGACCCACAGCTACCGCCACAGCCGTCGGGTTCGTCACTACCGTCTGCACAATCCGCCAGCCCGTCACAGAATCTTGAACTCAAAATGCACTGGCTGTCAGTGCATGTAAATTGGTCGGCAGGACATTCTGTAATTAAAACATTTGGTATCCGTGATCAAGATGAGGCATCTCTAGCTAGTAGTATTATTCCCTACAGTCAGCGTGCTTCATAAGATCGTAGTCGTAAAATAACTATAGGTTACAATAGGTAGGGAACTTCATATAATATTGCACCTAAAATTAGCTTGATTGATTCTTTTGTGTTGTAGTTTTCTATGAACTGGAAATGGATATAGGAAGCCCCGTTAGGTTTGAATGAGCACATTCATACCCAGTCAAAAAGTTGTGATAAATTTTTCAGTTTTATTTTTGGAACCATATTGTAAATATTCTAAAATGAAAATATTAGAATTAAAGAAGTTATAAACGTCCTTACCAGTTGTGCAATTGACTTCATCGTATCCATCCCAGCAATCAATAACTCCGTCGCATAATTTCGCGTGTGAGAAACAAGATATAGAGTGCCCGCAGCGAAACTGCTTCGTTAAATCGCATTCTGTTGAGGTATAGTACAAGTAAATTTATTTTTCTAGGTATACAAATTTCAAGAAGTCTAGTGTGCAGCATAGTAGTATTAGTTCTATGTGTACGTGTTACATAAGACACCTTACCACAGTATGTTTCATCAGAACGGTCATAGCATTGAATAGAACCATCGCATCGGGCTTCCGCGGGCACACAGAGACCATTACGACACCGCCATTCATCTGCTGAGCACGTCACAAGCGTCAACAAGCGGCACACGCGCACTCCTCGCGCTTTATCAACTAGTTGACAAGCTTCCGTCTCAAGGGCGCACAATCCTCCACAACCTGGGGTACAAGTATAAAATTCAAAATAAACAAATATGTACCCATGGTTGATACAACTCCATGCTCTCTGTGAAATAAGAATACAGCCCGTATAAAGCTGATCAGAGATTTAGAACGCTCGCGTTGCAATACATTTTAGTTAGGATATATATATTTTTTTTTTTTTTTTTTGTTTCCTTCTGGCTTCGCACGGTTTGTGCATTTAGCCAATGTCACGTTTTAGTTCTTGTATAATATTGATGAAATGAATTACAAATGCATGATGATGATATCCCCGTCCACTCCCCTTGAGTTTCAGTAAAGATGTGGCACTTTACTGAGATCTCACGCGGACTTCTTGAGAGAACTTGAAGCGAAGTTGCACTGTTTTGTTTCATTTGCCTACACTAATGCACGTTCACAAACACTTAATGGTTAATAATCCACCATTATTACACATTAATATTCGGCTAAACACAAATTTTGGAAAATTAAACAAACTACTAAACATGACGCTTCACTTTCCCGCCAAGAAGTCCTAGGATATATTGTTGATAAAATCACGACTGTGTTGTTGAAGTCCATGTCGAATTTGAATTAAAAGGTGGTGATTAAAGTTAACGTACCTGTTGGGTCATCATTATCTGTAGGTTTTCTACACACGGATGTGCCAGTGTTTTCATCTAACATGCAGATTTCGTTTTTTTGGCACGAGCAAAATCTTTGAGACAAATCTCGGTTATTAACATCTTTAGGTTTTCCACTTTCATCTGCCTGCTTACTTGATGAATGTTTTGGATATGTCCTTATATTCTTACGTATTTTTGATATAACGTTTATTAATGTAGAGTTCTCAGTGCTAAAAGTGCTGGCAGACTCTGTAGTAGTAAAATATTCTTCTGTAGAATTTATCTCTGTAACTGACGGCAGGTCCAAATAAACATTAGTAATAGCTGCCGCTGTTTCATTGATATCTATATTTTTTGTTGGCACTACGGTTGTACTAATTTTGTTGGTCATACCTTTAAAATTAGGGTTAGTAAAATTGACCAAAATAAAACTTATTATAACGATAGCTACAATCATCACACTTATTGAGCAGGCTTGTATTTGCGTCCTCTTTTTTACAGGGCTATCAGCCGAAGCAAAATTAACTATACACCCAAAACCTCTCAGGCTTTTTCTCAGTCTCTGTCGCCTTGAATTATTTGAGTCCATTTCGTAAGAAGTGTATTTTTGTCTAAAGCTGGAATCAATCTGTTGTGATATGGAAGGAATGCGTAGTTTATTTTCCACATTTGTGGGCTCTGAGTCTCTTGAAAAGCTTTTGTTATATGAACAAAGTGCTTGGCTTATGTTTATATCAATAGGGCGTTCTTGTTGTTCGTTTACAAACGTTTCATCTTTTTCTATTGTAATGTCCTTGTTAGGAGTGGAATGATTATGTGGCGTGAAGTTTCTTGGTGGCTTCAGTTCATATTTTCTTATTTTACCTTTGCATGTATAGCAGTATGTTATAACATTTCCATCTTTAGGCGGTGCTGTAATAATTGCACTGCGTAAATAACTATTCGTCCAAAGATGGGAACAGTACAGCGAGTTCAAATTAATCGATCTCTCGACGTTACCAGAAGTTGTTATGGAGTCATCAAAACTCCCTGATAATATCATTATGTCCTGTATAAAGAACTTGTTTGTCAATACTTTTATGAATAAACATTATTTAAATCCTGAAACAAAAAATATGGATCATGAACTCATACCTACCTAGGTACCTTATTCCTACATTTATGTATACCGTGGGTTTTATTAGTACCGTTACTTCAAACTTTCACGTAATGAACGCAAGTAAAGTCCTATCTACCAAGACATTCTGTCCTGTCTGAAGCAATATAGGCATAAGATGTATTTGTAGTTTCATAGATCATGCAAAGTGGCGTGCGGAAAGGCGTTAGTGCTATCGCTTACGAAAACGAAATACAGAATATCATTTCTGTCTCGACTCTCGACTGGCTACGCCTAGGTTGACGATGTAGATAAATTACGTTAATATCCGATGAAATATTGTCTGTGTGGTGCCGGACGTTAAGAATAGCACTTCCCTATTTTTGCCCGTGGGTGTCGTAAATGGCGACTAAGGGACTTACTAGAGAATGGCAGCAGCGTTCTCTATGCAACACCAAACTGAGATCGCCAACCCACCTGTCAAGCGTGGCGATTATGGCACACCCCCCCCGGCCCCATGGCCTCCCCCAGCCTATGTCCAGCAATGATGATGATGATCCTATGAAATGCGTAAAGAAATCAAGTAAGTACCCTAAACGTGGGCTAGCTAACTTGAAAGTCTTGAAACACGATATGGACCTTCATCCTGTTTCAAAGTTTCAAGTTCTTTACACAGTTCATAGAATATTAATTAACGTAATTTGAAGCTCGTGACATCGAGGAAGACCTAACTTGAACAGAGGGGTTACCTACAAGAACCGTTCAATTAGATAGAGGTAACATAATCCGTGGTAATGGAGTGTGTAAATGATATCGTTTACAGTCAGCTGAACTCCATCTTAATTTATTATTATGTTAAAGTAAGGTCAGCAGCAATAACAAGGTTGATTTTAGTGCCATTCACCTATCCTAATGGAGAAAACTAAATTTGATTTGGCGAGACATATTAGAGCACGGGTCGTTTTCAAAATAAGGGCCAAAAAGCAGTAGGTATATTTGATTTAATTCTTGTGGAGTAGGTACCTAGATGTTAACGTAACTTAAATTACTTTAAATCGACGCCTTTTTTGAGATGCCTAAGGGCTTATTACAACGACTTTCTTATCACTGTAAATTAAGGAGATAGGTCTTGAAAACTAACCCATTTCTCATTAGTGTCACTAGTTCTAAGGGCTTTTTTTCCCTTATTCCCTAGAAAAACTTTCACCCAAGACCGCTGTGAACGTGCCACAGACGTGTTACATAATTTGAGTTTTGCTTCTTGATAAAGGAGCAATATGTATTTGATTTAATCAATCATTCAATATATTTTTACGGTCGGTTGGTATTACAGAAAATTCAGAACTTCTAGTGGGAAGTACGAACGGTTTAGTATTGAGTCTGATATTACAGATTCATTTATTATTCAAAAAATTAAGTAAAAGACTATTCATAAATCTAGTAAATTTTATACATTTTGATCAAACGCCCACTGCATGTTTTTTTACAGGTAAGTAGTTTGAATTGAATGTAGTACTTAGCGTCTAAGCTCACAAAAACATTTTCATGGTTCACCTTATATAATGTTGTTTTAGCCTACATTTTATATTTTTTTAAATAGAATACATAATTGTTTTAATCTAATTTAATTATGATATCTAACAAACCTTTAGTAGGTAGGGATGTATGTATGTAAGTAGATAATATATGAAATACAAGGTAAACATAATTCTAAATAGATAAAAAAGATAAATGGTAGGTCAAGAACAATTTGTAGGTCAAACTAGCATTTCAACACCGACTCTAGATACTACTTCAACTATAGCCCAGCTGATATTTTGTAAACACTAAGTTTAAAACAATTCAACTGTCAAGTAACACTTACATGGAAAGATGAAGCTCATGTTCTTTTAAAAACACTTCTCAATACTTAACTATGAATTTAAAATATTGTCAAGTGGAAGTTAGTGAACACGTCAGGTCGCTTTGCAGCCGCGTGCCGTGTATCGGACTACCGTTGCCGGTGACAACGTCTAACAACCTTACACCAACACCAGCACCCCGTACGTCGTACCAGTGTGCGAAAGGGAATAATAATACAGCTACAAGGCTGGTAGAAAGGGATGAAATAATAGGGTTGGTGTACCAGCGGCCAAGGTCCGTGCTCGTTCAAGAGTGACACGTGCTACGTGCAACTGAACGAACATCTGTTCTCTCCATGCTGTCAATAATTTAACGGTAGAGGCATTGTTAGGTAATTTTGCTCAAAGTTTACAACATTTTCTTGACTAAAGGCTTCTACAGACCGGCGCGACACAAAGGTCCCGCGTGTCTCGCGACGAGCGGTGCCTTTGTGTCGCGTCGCGAGTCGCGCCGATGAAAATGAAAATGAAAATGAAAATGAAAATTTCATCGCCTCAACAAGAATAAATTCTTGTTGAGGCGATGAAATTTTCATTTTACAATAAACTACGTATTTTTTAGATACCAATTATTATCATAATACCTTTATTAAGGTGTTTTGCAAATTGCGTGTTTCCATTGATACATAAATTATAAGCACGAAAATGCGAACGACGAACTTGAAGCTTTTAAATATTAACTTACCTAACATGTTTAGTAGGTACAGGGTGAGGGTGGCTAGAGTTTTTATAAAACTACTGAGACACTCCTTTTATACAAGATGTAACATAAATAACGCACAACCTCTTAAGGGGTCATTATACACATCATTATGAACAACTTTTACTACGGGACGAAACCTGAAATCGCGAAAAAAAATCAGCTCTTCCATTTAAGTTCGAATAACTCGTCAAAATGTAGGGAACAGCTGATTTTTTTTTGCACGATTTCTTGTTTGGCCCCGTAGTAAAAGTGGTTCATAATGATGAGTACAATGACCCCTTAAGAGGTTGTGCGTTAATTCTGGGACAAGTTGTATAGTAGGTGTTGTTAGAGTTTTTATAAAACTACTCAGACACTCCTTTTATATAATTTAAGGAAAAGAAATCTCGAAATAATTTTCCCCTTATTTTTGAGGTAATTTTTCTCCTAAACTATAAGTTACCGCTGAACATACATGGGGGTATTCCGGAAAACCCTTGGAGAGAGGCTTCTTAAAAAAACTGGACCAGTGTAAACGGGCGACCCTGTATAATTATGCAGTCATGAAAATGGCCGTAAGCATAGGTAACAAACCTCATTACGTTTTCTAACTGAACAGACAGCTGTGCTGCTGGGGAGTTTGGTGCGCCATTTCTTCTTCCCAGCTAAAGCACTAGGAAGTGGTGAAGGGTGGGCGTTTTTGGGGGACTGTCTTATGTAATTTTTGACGTTCGAAAAGTGCTGATTCTCAGCCTAGTTTGACTATATGACTTTTGATTTTTATTAAAACTGAGCAAGGTAATCCGGGTAAGGTAAGGTTCCGGTAAGGTTATGAGGGTAACTAGTGATAGACTTTTTCTAATGTATAGTTCGTGGCGTTCGATACTTCAAAATTCGAATCCATAATAATGTTACGGTATTGTTTACGGTATTGTTATACAGTACGTATTAAAATGTTAAAATAGGTAACTAGGTACATACTGGTGTATATAAGGTTGTTGTTAATATTATCAATTTATCACATGTTTATGCTTTATGAACTAATTATAAAAAAAAACGATAACATTCACTCGTTGCAACCGAGCAATGACCGCAGGATGTTGTCATGCACAAAGCACATACATAGGTAGGTAGTTTAAATTCAGAATGATTGACACGAAAGTTTTATGCGGATGTTGGTTGCTGGCCGATTGCTAAAATGGTTGTGTGTTTACGCACGCTTGTCCCGTGACTAATGTGAGTGCCGCGACCGATACGCGGTCCCAGATGCGCGGTGCTGGTAGGACACGGGTGCATATGCAGCATCTCGCGGATGCAGCCGCGGCCTTCGACGCTCAGCGTGGTGTCTGCGTCACGCAACTGGGGGAAGGCATAACTCTCACTGCGCGCGCCGCGTGCGGTTGTGGTCACTCGCCCACCTCCTCGCCTCGTTCGCTCGGACGTGCTGCGGCTCTGACACACACCTCAGTGCTCTGTCACACAGCTATCCGTATGCGCGCTATACCGTACGTCGCGTAGTTTCTCTCGAAAATTAATTAGTATGTGAATGCGACGTTTTTATTTGTTCAACACGAAAACGAGTGAAATGTTGTTCGCTCACTGATCAGCACGCATTTGCTTCGCCTTTGGACAGACTTCATGTGAGGGACTGACCACTTCTTTTCAGTTACGGTGAGTTTGATACAAAACATTTTATCATTGCAAATTATTCACCAAGTTACTGCAAACTTTCACAATGCACAGGAAAAACTGTTGCTAATAAGCAATTTTCCCTGACGCCTCGTAACTTCTTTTATATTTAATTGAATACAAAATTGCCCGGTAAACCAAGATTCAAGAATACCTACCGTGTGTAGGTCAGAGAGTCAGATGTCCCACTTCTCACCGATACGACATCGAGTTACCAAGAGACGGACTGTTATTTTGTTCGCCTATTGGATACGATTTTCGCTACCATCTGATTTACTTGAGCCACTTGAAATGAGAGCCGTTTTTGTTATTCACTTCTGACTTGTAGCTATAAGTAGGTGGTCCCCTTTGTTCGGTTTACTCATAAGCCTAAGCATAAACAATGTCAACAATTAAGTTGCCTGTTTCTTCTATAAACCTTGTAAAAACAAAAGGGTTCATTTTAAGCAGATATGCCTTACTTACAGTGGAAACCGAAATAAGCCAGTAAACCACTCAAAAGTATATTATAGGAACTTTATTCGGTAGGTAGGTATGCCAAATCTTTTTATTGGCGGCAGAAGTAGCCTTAACCATAACAACTGATTTCGAAATGACATGAATTCATGATTGTCGATGAAGACAGTTTGTTTCATTTCCGACCAAATTTATTTTATAGAAGACGTGCAAGACGATAACAAGAAACACTAACTAAAAGAGTGAAAGTGTTGGATTTTATTAATTTATATTTTTTCGATACAAAATCTATCCCCGATTTGATTTCTGCTCACTGTTAAGTATAATTTACTTCTAGAATAATAAATTAAAATATATATTATTGAGAGTCGTAGTTAAACAAGCCATGTGGTATTTCTAATTTTGAATAATACTATAAAAAAAATTGACACCAATCACATCTTTGAACGCTTGAAAAATGCTCTAAAACCATTACTCAGGAAATTCAGGATATACAAGACTTGACAGGACATGAAACAGCACTAAAGGTACCTAAAGCGGAAACACTTGTTGAATTATCTTTGGAGAGAGCGTAACTAGGTAACAGTAAAGCTAAAGCCTGCTGTTTTAGCCGTAACCGTTTATCTTTATTTAGTATCGAAAAAAGTGAAATCCATTTGTTTACGGATTCCCAACGTTTCTTAATTTCTTATAGAGTCACATTTGTACTCATTTATGCGTATTTGTTTGCAAATGATGATGCTGTGGCGAATCCATTTATTTTTCCGTAACTGATTGTAGCTCTTCTTGTGATGTGATCGGTTACAGTGTGACTTTCTCAAGTAAACAGTCTCTTTGCCCAGTCTTTTATGCTTACATAAGTAAGCGTAAAAGGCAATAAGATGAATACCAAAACATAACTTAATCATAGTCAATCTTAGAGCATTCTTAAATAATGCTCTAAGATTGACTATGATTACTTAAGCTGTAGTACTTATTTCCTTAGAGTATACATTTTGGAAGAGACAAAATTGTCTCTTCCAAAATTTATACTCTAAGGAAATAAGTACTCAGAAATTCTCAGTACCTACTAGGTACAACATACTTTAGCACTAACTTAATCAAAGCTATACATACATTGATTCGTAATAAAATTCGTTTATAATCTTCCTTTTACCTTATTTATCATGTTCTTTTGTTTAATATATTTAAGTAAGTTTAATGATAACTTAGGTACTAGTGAACTTAGGAACTTAGTGAAACTAGTACTACTGACGGGGTCCAGTAGGCGTGAAGCCAATACCTATCTGTGTCCGGTAGGGCCAATGCCTGCCAGGGTTGCGAGTTTGTCCTAAAGGGATATCGTGGCCCTGGTACATAGGCAACTGAAGGAACACGGGTGGGTTTTAGTCAGTAAAAGTCTGACATACCCGCTCCGCCCAGGCGGGATAAGTTATTTAATAATTGCCCACCCAAAAATAAAAAGGTACTAGTTCACCTATGATATAAAGACACGAAATACATGTCACGAAATTATGTTTTTGAAGCAACCTCACTTTAAATTTTAGCAAATCATGTCATCGAAACCAAAGTGATTGCAACTACTTTCTTTCTGGCAAGCCAAAGGAGGTTAACGGCGATTCTCAATGTGTTCAGAATTAATAAGTAGGTATAATGAAACGTTTTGTATGGACCCCTATGGAATATAAATTGCCGTAACAATTTCAACGATGTGCTGTTTTTATTGTAATTCAGTTGTTGAGTACCTACCAACTTAAACACAACTTAAGCGCTGGTTGAAACTTATTCGTGCTTGAAGCATCACTGTCCCGGATTTGAATTTCAATCAAACTAACCTGTTTTAAATAGTGTTTAAATGCTTCATGCCTTTTCTTATGCTTAAGCCTAATCAAGGACAGATTATTTTGCTTTCCAATGCTTGCAGAATGCTGAGAATATGAGATAACTACTTATCTTTTCAAGAATCTGAACTATCTCTTTCTCTACACCTAATTTTAATAGCTACCTAGGTACGAAATAATAATTGACAATCACAATTGTCAATAACAATTGAGAATGGATTTGGCAATTAAATAATAATTAGGTATTTTTTTTTTAAATAACTTGTAAAGCGTAAGGGATTCTAGTTGTCCACCCAATAATTGCTTAATTTCACTAATTATAAGAAAAGATATTTATAACAATAAGTATAAAGAACTATTAATTCTGCGAACAGTAGACCTCGCGAGCACACCTTTTTGCAACAATTAATATACCACTAAAGTTATTTAAAACGGAACATTTACCATGTTTTTTGTTTTTAAAAACATGGTAAGGAAAAATGATGAGTAAATATTTTAGCCAGCTAGAAAAAATAACTAATAAGGTTTAATTGGCAGAGGTAACGCTGCAGCCTAGTTTTGTGATAAGAAGGTGGTCCTAGATCCTCCATCAATCCCTACCTAGTACCTAGTTAAAGGGCCGATTCCACTGGTAGAATCTAAAAGTGAGCAATTTACTGCATTTTGAGGAGCTATTCTGCTCGTCACGCCGAAGATCCTTATCAAATCGTCACCAAATTGCTATGAGACCAACTTAAAGTTGCTAATAAAGAAAGAACCATCGAAATCACATGAAGTGGAGACATCCAGTAGCCCCTTTTTTGCTCCTTTTTGGAGGAAGTACCAATCAAAAATCCCCGATGGCAAAAAAAAAACTCTATAGTCGTCGAACCTGTACTTAGATCATGTTTTGTACAGATCGGTTGCAAAATACAATCTGTAGAGGAGACCTACCTACAAACTGGCAGAGGAATGCAAATTTTGCCAGACTTGAAGCAGAGACGTTTCACTCGCATCGCTCGTTCGATCAGTTAATTACATAACGCCAACTAAAGCAAGTTTGGCATCGTTTCCTACATACGAAAGGGTATCTGCTATGATTAGCAAAACTCAAATATGGTAACGACCAGGTTAGAGCAAATTGTGGTTTGACACATAGCGATAGCGTCCTCGAGACTGCCGTTATATTAATCATTAGGTATAGAAATTACATTATTGCATATTAGGGTCTATCAAGATCAGCTGAGAAGTTGGTACCAGTAGAACATAGCCTATAATCTTAAGATTGACGACTGTAGAAGGTGGCTGTTGCAGAAAAAGTTTTACTAACAAACAATCAAGCCTTGCTTTTAAGTTAAGTAATTAGGCCTCCTAAAAACTCCTCCGAAATAAAGGGCTTTTTTATTAATTTTATTAATTAGGCCTCCATTTCATACTCTGTAAGAGAGAGACCAAGTTTTACATGAACGAACAAACTGAGCTATGCCTAGGTGTATCTCCGTAATACTTGAGGACCAAATACTGCAATCTGTATCCGATTCCTCGTGATATGACATTAGAAAAAACATAAATTAGTTCATACTCCGAAGTAGGTAGAATTTGCCGTTCATTCCCCACGACACCACTGAAAACGACACCACCGGTGGTGTCGTGGGGAATGACAGAAATCACTATTCCCCGCGACACCACCGAAGTGATGTCCGCTCAACTGCTTTTGATGTATAACATAATTTGACGAATACGAAGTTGTAATGTAATTAAGTTCGTTAATTTATAGGTATTGAACCGGTTTTTTGCTGATTGTTCCTGCTCTTGTGGTTGCTATTGTGTATTGAACATGGCTATCCGACTGTTTTTGGAATAAAGTTATATAACGCGGCTTGCAGCAGTTGTAGTAAACTGGTAGAAATCGTCACGACCCTTTGCTTGGTGACAATCGTAATGAGTGGTCGCCAAGGACCGATAATCACTGGAGCAGATTAGTCCAGTAAATTAAGAGAAAATCCAGTAGATAAAGGGCTCCTGAGACAGAAAGGATGACAGATTGGGGGCGAAAGGTTGAGAATTTGGTGAAAATTGGGAAAGTCCTTTAAACCTACAGCAATGGTGATCCCTCACAATCGTGTCACCAAACTTAATGTTTAAAAGAAACATGACTTCGGATAGTGGTTTGTATATGGATGTGTTCAAGTTCTTGCGTCATATTTTGAAAGCAAGCTCTCATTGGGTCAAGCTTTAATAAAAACACTTGTATGCATCGGATCAGGGTGGCGCGAAATAATATTGAAATGCCAACGTTCGTTGTTGCCAGTCATCGGCCAAACATCGGGAACGCAAGTTTGTGTTCCTGATCAATATATCCTAGATAGCTGCTGGGATGTCATCATCTGCCTAGTATTCCCTACCATGTTGGGGTCCAAATCAAAATATTTTATTTCACATAAACCTACATGGGCACTTATGAAACGTCAGAAGCTAGGTGCACGGTTCCAATTGGTCGTTTCCTATGGAGAAGAGCCGGCAAGAAACTCCACGGTTACTCTTTTAAAAAGAATGGGCTTTTACAATGTTTTCAAGTTACAGTGTTAATAGGTATGGGAGGACAGTGTAGGCCCGTCAACAAGTGCCAAGTACTTAAAAAAATATAAGATGGTTTACAAAGCTACAGTCTATTAAGCCTACAACGTTCTCAGATTCACAAATTAAAAAAAAGAGTCTTTATAAAATATGACTAAAATAATAAAGTCAGCTTCTATAAGGTCGGGTTCCAGTCTAACTGGATGCAGCTTAATACCAGTATTTTAAATGGAGTGACTGCTTGTCAGATCTCCACAACCCAGTTACTGGGTAATACGATATCCCTTGGTAAGACTGGGTTGTGAGACTATTGGGGTTCTGATTACCCGTAACAACTGTCAAAGATCTACAAATGGCAGGCGGGACCAACGGTTTAACGTGCATTCCGAGGTGTCTCAATATGTAATGAATGGTCACCCATCCACGGACCGACCTCGGCAAGCGTAACTTAACCTTCAATCAACCCGTGCGGGTGTTATTATTTTAACCACGAGCCCCTCATCCTAGCTAGGGTAAAAAAATACAAACATAAAAATACAAATACATAAACAATATACAATAAAATAAAAAATGAGATACATCCCAAGCAGTTGCTTAAGATGTATACGTATTTTGTCGAATTGTTTAGCAAGTCTCGATTTAGTAAATTAATAAAAAATCTCATAAGTAGTCAATCTAGGTATGTCCTGCCAAGTTATCTAGTGGATAAGGAGTTCCATGTTCAACAAAACAAAAACAATATATCCCATAAGTACCTACTATAGAAACTTATACCCTTTGTCGGGAAAATCTAAAACATGCCGCCGAAATGCAGAAGAAGAAGAATATAAGAAAGAAAATTTGGAAAATCCAAAAGTGCACGCCTCGTATCGATAACAATAAGATAATTAATCAAATGAAATAATATAAAAAACAATTATAAATAATAATAAAAAAAATACAAAAAATAATTATTAAAAAAAAATACAGAAAACTGCTATGGTTTAGTGGCGCCATAATTATAAGGTGAGGAAAAAAAATACTATAATAAATAGATAGTTATACAAAAAAATACACAGTCGTATATTCGTTTTTATGAGTGAATTGAACGCTCATATTAATTGAGAAACCTCGTAATGTATTGTACATATGAAAAAAAAAAAAACCGGTACGTTCATTTTTTCGACCAAATTCCCTGCCACATACACCAATCTAAATAATAACATTAAAAATGATCTTTCCTGGACGTCCGTGTGTCTGTGTTTAATTGTTATTTCATTAAATTTTATGTGTCTGACAAATTATTTGACTTGATGTACACTCATATTAACCTGTAAGTGCGATATAAATTAAAAAAATCGATTTCAGTTTCGAAAAAACTGGTTTTTTTTTAATGTCGAGAGTAGAGCACAATCTCAACGATTCGCCTATGAGGCGTGCAATAAATAGAAATAAGAAAGAAAGAAAAATAAAGAATAAACTGCCCAAATTGTAATTTTAGCACAATTTGGGCAAATTGATTTTGCACTTATACAGAGTGTATTATTTATTACCTTACCTACCCATAATCGTTGTAGCTACAGGAAAACGGTCTACAGTTTTCCTGTAGTTTTTTTGTTTATTTTCGACCAGTGTATCCATCGTAAAAAAGTAGTTCGGAGTCTCATTTCCTACGAAAAGTTTTCTTGCGATTTCTGGCTTTTCTAGTCCACGAACCTCAATTCCAAGAGATTTTTGATTCTTTTATGAAAAAGTATCAATTGGCATCAAAAAAAGTTTTTGTGAAAACCCATGCCCATTTTCTTGCTAACTATTTTTTTCTAAATCTGTAAATGCAGACCAAAATTTCTCAAAAAGTTACGGACAGTCTCCTAAGATCCATCTTAAAAATCCATCCATAAGCTAGTTAAACTTTTTCTAGAGAGCAGTGGTAGCCCAGTGGAAACGGCCGCGACTTACGAGGAGGTAGTAGGTTCAGGCAGTTTACTTTGTGTAAATTATTTTATGACCACTGCTATCAATATGGTGAAGGAAAACATTGTGAGGAAACCAACATGTGATAGAATCGAAAATACAAAGACATAATACAATGAGTATGACATCCATCAATTAGCACTCCTGGGCCCGCGTGGTGGAATACGGCCCACTTCCTCTCACGGAGTAGCTATAGGCTGATTATGCTAAACTTTTACTGCGGTTTAAAAAGTACCTACCAACGTACTTATTTTATACTGCCTATTGCAAAAGCACTTCAATATATATAAAAAAAGATCTTTATTTGCTAAATCAATAAACCAACCATAGTTATAGTTCGTGTTAAAATTAATTAAATAGCTACGATATGAGTCCCACATAGAGCAGCCTTGTATCAAAACAAAAGAGTTGGTCGAACACTCGAACCGTCCCGTTCACAACAGTAGGTACAAGGAATTTATTGTTCATTACAGTTCATCACGTATGTTTCCGCTATCTGTATCATCTCTGAGGTACCTACTGTTCTGTGTGTGAGGGAAGGAACCGACCTATTGATTGCGTGACTTAAACTACTTACTTCAGTCAGTTATCATGTTTTACAGGTTTATAGGTTTCATACGCACGCAAATATTGTACTTATTAGGCATATTCAAGTATTTTATATTATTGTATTTTATTGTGAACTAGCTGCTGCCCGCGGCTTCGTCCACGTGTTTTTTTCTAAAATGAAAGTACTCCTTATAACATTAGTTATCTGGCAGTGACAGTCCCGTCAAAAACGGTCCAGCCGTTTCGGAGATTAGCCGGAACAAACAGTCAGACAGACAATTTAATTTAATTTTTTTTGTTATAATTGCCTTTTATACTTTCATAAGCATATTTGGTAAAAAGCAGTTATTTTGACATTACAAACTGATACTTACTTAATTTTTTTTTAAGTATTTGTATAGAAATTTATCAACTGATGATAATGATTTCGCCGAATTCTCCATTTAGATATTACCTACTAGCGCCCCGCCCCTGCTACGCACGCTTTTACGACTTGGCAAAACATCGAGAAATCTTTATTATCATTATTTAGATTAATTTTAATATGAATTACTTACCTATTATACCTAACTACTCATAAATGTTCCTGAATAAATTCACAAAATTATAGTGAAAACCGCATCAAAATCCGTAACGTAATTTAGAAGAACTGAGCGGTCACAGGTAAACATGAAAAGCGACTTTATTTTATATTTATTATTACAGCCCGATTCAAACTTTATAGCAGATCGGAACATGAGGCGAGTCATTGCGCAGTAACAGATTCAAGTGTCAGCGGGGGTGAGGGGTGTGGTACTGCTTAGCGAGTAGCGCACTTCAGAGCCAACATCAAGTTTGAATCAAGCTGTACCTATAATTTAAGGTCGTTAGAACTAAGAACATCAAGTTACTTATTTAGGTACCTACACTACCCACAATCATTAAGTAGGTTTACGTGCCGATTAATAACTAAATTAGATTGCCAGAATCACCACGCTTAGCATTTGGAGATAGTTATACAGAGTGTTGTTTTTACTTGACCAAAGAAAGCTGTCCAAGAAAAAAAAAGCGGTAATTTAAAAATTAAGAGCTGTGAACCCTTGCTATAAACTCTAAAAATATGAAATACTATAAATAAATCCTATCCTACTAATATTATAATCGCGAAAGTTTGTAAGTATGGAATAATATGGATGGATCGATGGATGTTTGTTACTCTTTCACGTAAAAACGGCTGGACCAATTGTGACACAATTGTGGCGTGCCCAGCGCTGGGTTGCGACAATCGCGCTCTCCATGCCGCCATAAGATCCCGCCGGAGCTCTGTCCGCTGTGCCGTGATTTCTCGCGGCAGCGGAGTTTCACCCCGGCGTTTCGGATGGATGGATGGATGGATGGATGTTTGTTACTCTTTCACGTAAAAACGGCTGGACCAATTTTGATAAAATTTTGTATCGAGGTAGCTGACACCCTGGATTAACATATAGGCTACTATCCCTATATTCCCACGGGATAGAGACTTACGCGGGTGAAACCGCGGGGTGCAGCTAGTAATAAATAAACTTTTATTTCTCAAACAACTTAGTAATATTTTACAAACAATAGTTTGGCAGTATTAGTTTCTAATAAAATGAAAACTAATTAACTGAAACAATATCGCATAATATTTCTTGAATAATAACTAGTATCAACACCGTTTATGGCGTGAATAATTGTATATAGCAAGGGCTGAAAGCTCATTGCCAACGAAAGCTGTCCAGGAAAAAGAGCGGCTAACGCCTTAGTTACAAAATCCCTTAGTGGCCTTTACACAAAATTCGCAAAAACGAGCGGCCTACGACAAAAGTAACAGTAAATAAAATAGCACTAATGGTTTGTCAGTCTTGTAGAGCAAATGATCTGCAATTTAGAGATTACATAAAATGTTGTGTTTAAAAAGTCGGTGTCATTGGATCAATATTTTAGTTTTTTTATTTTTTTGCCACCGATTTTCGAAATTAAAGTAATTTTTCACTTTGTAGTGTTGTTTTTGGAAGTCGGTTTTTTGTAAAAATGTTTATTATTTTTCACTATTTAGTTATGGTACCCCACACCATTTCGTATACCAATACTTTTTATGTAAACAACAGTGACAGGAAGTCTCATAACATCATATAGACACACACAAAGTGGATTAAATACGTACTCATTATCGAAAACTCAAAAACTACCCAAGCTTATATTATTATAAATATCATAGCTAATACTTATATATGGGACCACCGCGCAAGCTTCCTCTACCAAACGAAAAAAATAATAATATCGTTCTACAATTGACGAAAATATCGATGAATATACAAAAAAAAACGTACGGGCGACCGTTACTCTCCTCATTTTTGGAAATCCCTTAAAAGATATTTATTTTTTTTTATTTTTTTTTATTATGTTTTTAGTTTGTTATTTATTTAAATTTAATTTAATACAATCTTATTTAATTTAATTCAAGTTAATTTTAAGTATAAAAGATTATTGATATTAGTTCAAATTACATTGATAACCATCTTTATATTAATTATTATTGTATACTACTGAGATTAAATGCTGTGCTTACCTATAATTTAGATGCATGCAATGCTACTGTATTTGTAAATGATGTGTACTTTGTATGTCTTTGTGTGTATTTAGTTGGTTTGCCTTAATAAATAAATAAATAAATTGCTCTGCTGCTGTTGTTACGATTTGTAATTTGTATTATTGCAAACATTAATCATACATAATAGGTACGGATTTGTCATAAAGGAAAAAAAAATATTTATTTAATTACGCTTTGAGGCAAATTTTCCTCATGTAACTAACATGAACCAAATACGCGGGTTAGGTACTAAATTTTGATTAAACGCGGCTACTCATTATGTTAGTCAGTAAATATTGTTTTTTAATCTCCCAAAAAGTCAAAGAAAAGTGATCAAATTAATTGTTTTAAACGTGTCTATTATAGTAGAGGGATAACTTGAAGTAAAATGTATGGACGGACCATCGGCATCGGACGGAACCCTCGGGCCCTACCGGCCGGTAGAGATGCGTCCGTCATTGTCAGATAAATATGGGCAGGAGGGTGATGATGACATTAACTGGGTTGTTGGGTACTGATTGTGCCGCGCTGCCTATCGCGCCCGCGATATCGCACCAGTTTGTAGGAGCCTTAAAACTATGAATTCATAGTTCGATCTCAATAAATATTTTATTTCATATTTAAACCTACATCTGGCGCGACTTATCGCGCGACGCGATACCGGTAGAACAATTTCTATGAAAAAATCAAGGAAATTGTTCTACCGGTGCACGGTGTCGCGTCGCGCGACAAGTCGCGCTGGTTTGTAGAAGCCTTTATTTATGATTTTGAAAGAGTGCCGTAAGATTAGGTGATTAGGGAGAAAGGGGTATCGTATTACCCAGTTACTGGGTTGTGGAGGTCAGATAGGCAGTAGTTCCATGTAAAATACTGGTATTCAGCTGCATCTGGTTAGACTGTAAGCCCCAACATAAATCTACGCATAGATACCTACTTGACAATCATTTCATAACGGTGAATTAAACCCTGACATTGACAGGCATACATTATGCTCACGCTTTTTTTTTCCATGGACATATAGAACGGACTGAACGTTAGCCTCACAAAAGTGACCATTCTCTAGAAAGAGACAAAGCGACTGTGCGGCCAATACCTGTCCCTTTTCCGCAAGCCTGTAATAATAAAAGCGCAGTGTTTCAATTTTAATTAAGAAAAACATTGAAAATTACCTACAGTGACTAATAAATATTAGTAGATATAGAAAATGAAAAAAAAATTAATTAAAATTTATATGTGATACTAATTATTATTTCTAGACTACTTTTTTCTTCACAAAAGAAATTGAGACAATTAAAATTAAGAATAATGATAACGATTATTTTATTATATTAATAACACTTTGCTTTCTCCTTTGCGGAACAAATAGACGAAATACATAGACCATATTTAGGTATATTAAAAACAAAGATTGGGTCAAGATCAAGATTCTGGTGGCCTCATATAGATAAGGAAATAGAAAACAAGATAGCCAACTGCGGAGTATACGACCTAAGTCTTGATAACTTTATTTGATTGATTACTAATAAATATACTATCGATACAATTTCAAAGATTATACATTATACTGATATTTTACAAGCATGAATGTATATTCATTAAAGTCAAAACATCATTGGACCAATCAGAATTATAGAAAGAGAACTACTGGCCGCACATTCGCCTTGACTCTCTCGTACGTTTCGTTCTGTAAGTATTCACTGCACAACTGGAATACGGAACGCTCAGTCCATTCTCTATGTCTAAACCTTTTCCTATGGGGGAGGCCGAAACTACAGATTATAGAACGCCAGATAATACGATTCTTACATAGCCTCGCTTTAACTCGCTTAGCCTAGCATCTTTACTGTAATTGTCATTGGTACTTGGTAGTCATCTATAAAAAGAACAGACCCACAAACTGAAAAAAATAAATAACAGTCAAATTAATGAAAGTGTTTGCGACTGTGAGTGTCTACCAATCAGTCGGCAGAAATCTGAATAAAAAATTATTGTACGCATTAAAGTTTATTATTGAAACTTTCATTCAACTTTGTTTACTTACATTAAAAAGATTCATGTCTCTATCGTTATTGATTTACTTTTAAGTAGGTACGCATAGCGTCGTAGTCTCGAGTGCTATTACTCAAGGTCACCAGTTCACGACTCATAATCATAAGACACATGCTAACTTGTGATAATTTAAGTATTTAAAAAAAAAACGAAAAATATAGCTGGCCACTATTCTTATTTTGACTAAATAATTGAAATGTACCTTAATGTTTATCATTATGGATCTAGCTACATATCATGCTTAGATGCATTACTTGTACAATGCAGTGCATGCAGTGCAGGGCATAAAAAAACAATTTCCAATGATTTCCTTGATAAACAAAGCATTTGTAGATTTGTACCTACTATGTATTGTGTGTACGGAATGAAGATTGTAGATTAACTTTTGTTTTATAATCACTATAATTATTCTAATTAAAACTGTGCTAATGACATAACTGGCGAAATGTGGGTTTATGTACTAAGGTACACGTCCCACTAACCCTTCGGTTATTAAAGGTGTGATGTTATGTTAAGTGTGCGGTGTAGGGGTTATTCCCAGGAAATCCGAAGTTCTCGATTCCGAGAAATTCTGATCGAGAAAAATCGAGAACTCGAGAAATAATTTATCTAAGGATGCCGCCCCCGACGGTTGCGTCGATTATATACTAAGAAAAGAAAAAAAAACTGTAATTTGGTATTATTGACAAGAGATTTTGTTGATTTTTGTCCAATTTAAATAAACAGTAATGTGTATTAAAGACGTTTATCTTTATTTAAACAAGAATTCAAAACATAAATGAACATTTCTCGGTTTCTCGTGTAGTCCCGAGAAATCGAATTCGAGAATTCTCGAGACCCGAGAAATCAAAAACCTCGAGAAACCATAAACCCTACTGCTGAGCTAAAGCTACGGTTTCTTCGAAGAGCGGCGGCCGCCACATAGCGTCTGCAATTTACCGGCGAATGACGTCACTGAAACGTTATTTATGAAATGGTCACCATAGCCAAAGTCGGCATTCACCTCCTTCTGCGAAGCAGTAATGCAAGCGAAGGCAAAACGCGTGACGGAGAGGCAAAATTCGCGGCCTCACGCCCCTAGTCGCCGCAGGAGACGCCCCGGGCGTCTTGAGTCGCAGGCCGATTCCCGGTCACCGTAGGCGCGGGCTTGCGGACGGTGATCGATGGGTAGCTCGCCGTCCGATAAGGACCAGTCCGCAGTCGACGCGATGACGGCGCGTTGTGTTGCACGCGCGCCTCTCATAGAGATGTCAGCACCAACTGACGGGGTCCGTTAGGGCCAATGCCTGTCAGGGTTGCGAGTTTGTCCGAAAGGGATATCGTGGCCCTGGCACACAGGCAACAGAAGGAACTCGGGTGGGTTTTAGTCAGTAAAAGTCTGACACGCCCTCCCGCTCCGCCCAGAGCGGGAAAAGTTAATTTCCCACCCAAAAAAAGTACGACATGATTTAGGAAATTAAATTGGTGTGTAGAGTGCCTCTAGAGAGCGGTTTTTGACACCGTCAATCAAACCCCACTGGCATAATTTTCATGACAGCCGTCAGGCGGCCGTTATTGGCGGCTACAGCTCTTCTAGGAAACTGGATGAAACTTATGATAATTTATATCGTATGTCGTACGCAAAACACGTGAGCATTGTGCGACTGGCATCGTATCAAGTGTCACACTAGCCTGGTTAGGAGCGCCTACTAAAGTGTTCAAGCCGGCTTTGTGTCTGTCTGTTGCTCGCCTGGGACACGTCCCACCTTCCTAAGGTTTCCCTTGCCTTTGCTCAAGTGCTCATCAACAAAGCAACAAAATATCAAAGACAAACTTATGTTTGCTTTCTCGAAAAAAAACTGGCTGATTATATTATTATTTGTCACCCCGATTTAATTTATGACTGTGAGAAAGGAGAAAATTTGCTTTAGTGCGACATGAAATATTAGATCAAAGAAGTAACGGTATATTATTTGACCCAGATATTATACTACTTCAAACTGTACTTTTTTCAGTAGTTACATTCCTATTTACCTATATTGCGAATGCATGTAATCACTTTTTTAAGAAGATTTGAATAACGGTTCATATTTTACGAGCATGTCTCGTGTTTATGGTTTCGTACCTCAAAAGTTTAAAAATGGAACGCCTATAGGATGACTTTGTTATCCGTCTGTATAGCAAGAGTTGCTACTAGACCCTTTTCTGAGTAACAGGTGAATGTATCCAGTTTAAAATATACTAAAGCCTACGCTTGGTGGTGTGAGGTGTAAACAATTCAAGGTTCTTAAGTCAACGCAATCAGAGAACATAACCATATATGTCACAAATTTTTCTACTCGCAAAACCTATAGGGGAGGTGCTTCCCGTTAGCCTATAATCTTGTTTGGCAAGAAGCAAGGTCTCAGAGCACAAGTGAAGGGTAAAGTCCGAAAACCGTTACTTTGTAGAATATCACATGAGTTTTTTTGTTGCGATTACAACCTTATGTCGACCGTGCTGTGGTAGACTGTTGTATGGCTGAATATTTTTTTCAACTGCAAAGTTGGGTTTGTACCTACTTCAATACGACTTACCTTTTCGTTAGTAGAGCAATGTTTGGTGATTCGGTACCTTAGCCTTGTATGAATATACCATAAACCTGCTTATACCTAATATGAATTTCAGTACCTAGTTACTTTGTTTCTGCTTGCTACAGTTTGGTACTGAAACGACACACTCTACTAACGCCTTATTAACAGATTACTAGTTTGTGATTGGTTGCGTCGTCTATGGACCGCCTTTGAAATGCTAAGTAGTGCTGTGCTGTGACATTCTGGCTATTCGCAGGTAGGTAACTCATTTGAGTTTGTAACACGTTACTTTTGAGTAACGTCTTGCGTTCTGTTGTGAACGATGACCGACTCTGTCTTGACCAGTTTTTTTTTAATGTAAAATTCGTCATAACACTGGTTTACCATTAAAATATTCATAGTATTAAGTAAGTAAAATACTTAGTTAAGAGGACTTACATAGGTACACATAAAGTTGTAGGTATTTTTATATAAATAAAATCAAAGAGGTATCTACCTACCTATTTATGTCAATGAACTGTTGATAAGTGATCGTAAAAATAAAATAAGTTACCTACTAATAAAAACACTTTTTCTTGCAGGATGATTCATAATAAAGAATGATAATGAACTTTATAAAAGAATTATAATTATTATAATTCTTTTGTAAATTTCATGAAACTAAAGTGATGAATGACTTTTAACCGACTTCCAAAAAGGAGGAGGTTAATGTTCGTCTATATGTTTTTTTTTTATTTATGTTCACCGATTTCTCCGTCTAATGTGAACGGATTTTGAAAATATTTTTTTTTGTTTGAAAGGGTACGTTCCCGAGGTGGTCTCATTGTCATCAAGTCAGAATCTGATGAAAATAATCCAATGCAAATCAAGGACAATCCTCAAATGTTATAGGCACACCTATACAGGGTTATTTTTAAAACGTCAATAACCTCTTAAGGGGTCATTGTACACGTCATTATGAACAACTTTTACTATGGGACCAAACCAGAAATCTCGAAAAAAAATCTGCTGTTCCCTACATTTTAACGAATTATTCGAACATAAATGTAGGGAACAGCTGATTTTGTTTCGCGATTTCGGGTTTGGTTCCAAAGTAAAAGTTGTTCATAATAACGAGTACAATGACCCCTTAAGAGGTTATTGACGTTTTAAAAATAACGCTGTATAGAGATTTGGGTACTTATGTTTTTATAGTAACTCGTGGAACTGATGATGAAGACCACAGATGGCCACCGGCTACTTAATAAAAAAGTATTTATACGGGTTGCGATTCGATTGGGTACCTACTTTAATATGGTTGCTAAGCAATATATGGTCGTCACAATAATAATATGCATAATATGGTGAGTGACAGTTCTCCTGGTTCTTACCAGGAGCACTTCACGGGAAAATAAATATTTTGTAAAAGGTGATGAGCAGTTGGCATTAGGCTATTGTAACTTAGGGGTCCATATTGGCTCACCTAAAGTCCTTTACCCGAAATTGTCTTTCCTAATGATTTGTAATCCGAATGATCACTCTTCCTAAAATTTTTCACCCTAAAGTTTCCATTCATACTATTTGTAGTGCTACCGGCGATGTTCATAACAGTCATGTTTCCGAAAATTGTAATTAATAATATCATTAATTTAAATATATTTAAACTCCTACTGTTTTTTATCATAACGCTTTTATACCTAAAACTATAACTATACCTGAGATAATTATGTCTAAAACCCCAACTGTTTAGAATGATTAAAGGTCGTTTCACTGATTTTTGTCTTAAATGAATGAAATTCAGGTCAGTGTCGTCTTTGGGGCACTATGAAAAAAATACTTAGAAAAATTTCGCGACCAATTTCGAGGTAGCGCTCGCCGGCCGCTGCCGCGGCACCGCTCGCTACGCTCGCTCGGCTCGCGCGTAGTTGGTCACAGTTCTAACCTAACCTAACCTATAAATATCTTTGCAGGTACACACCGCTATAAATAAAATTAAAATATGACTGAATAATAGTGTAAAAGATGGTTATGTTGAGAAAATATAGGATAACAAATAAAAGTATAATAGATGTTTATTGCTACTGACATTATGAAGTTGAATGCTTCGGAATTATGAACATTAGAGACAGAGTAGTTAGGAATTGTGATTTTTAGGATAAAAAATGTTAGGAAGAACATTTTCGGATTTCCAATTATCGGAGTTGAAAATTTAGCTGAACTTTGGCGCACCCGTAACTTAGAAATTACAAACTGACCCACTAAAGGCTCTTACAGACTTACGCAATATCGCGGGCCCGACAGGCAGCGATAGAAATTGTGCTACTAAAGTCGCGTCGCGCCCGCGATATCGCACCAGTCTGTACGAGCCTTAAAAAGTGAAAAATAACTTTAATTTAGGTAGTCGGTGGCAAAAAATACACATCCAAAGACACCGACTTCCGAAATTTAAGTAATTTTTCACTATGTTAGTTTTTTTAGGAAGTCAGTTGTTTTTTTTTTTTTGTAAAAAGTTTTTTTCTTTGATTATTTAGATACTCAACAAAGTCTAGGGAACAACTTATTTAAGATTTTTTTTAGAAGAAGTACTGGCCACAAAAAATTGTAAATGTGCGTTGAAAGGCCTGCATCAAATAAAGGCTTCTACAGACCGGCGCGACACGCGACGCCACACAAAGGCCCCACGTGTCGCGCGACGAGCGGTGCCTTTGTGTCGCGTCGCGAGTCGCGCCGGTCTGTAGAAGCCTTAATTGTTCGAATTTTGGAATAAGGAGGGAATCTTCACTTGGTTGGAGCGTACGGCGCGGCGGCGGCAGCGCGGCGTTCTGTAACGTAGTAACTTGAGAGATGCCTTTATGGGTGCGCTACAGGGCTACAGGAGATGTTACTGAACGTCACCGAGAGAGACTGTATCTTTCATATCGGTCATTACTCAGAGACAAGACCGCTTTCTGCAA
The DNA here is from genome assembly GCA_948098905.1 of Tiliacea aurago. NCBI lineage: Eukaryota > Metazoa > Arthropoda > Insecta > Lepidoptera > Noctuidae > Tiliacea > Tiliacea aurago. The sequence continues at coordinate 15,171,276 of OX402577.1, forward strand.
AATGCTGTGAGGAAGCTGGTAGGAATACTCCAGACTCCCGCACTTAGTGGTCATCAGTGACCAAACTGCCAGGAGAAAAATGCTTGAAGTTCAGCTCTTCGACGCGGAAAAGGAGGGCCTCGATTATTGTGGACTACCGCACAATTTTTATTTTTTTGTAAAAACGTTGCCCCACTAGGAACTTCTCCTGAATCGTGGGTGCGTTTACGAACATTTAAACTCACATACACAAACAGCCAGACCCGGAACAATTACTTGCAGGTCATACAAATATTTGTTCCGTGCGGGAATGGAACCCGCGACACGCAGCGCAGCAGTCAATCGCTTAACCACTGCGCCAACAGTGTCGTCAATTGCACTGGACCGACACTCAGTGGGCCCGTGTTATTTTTTCTGATGAGTCGCGCTTTGGATTTCACGCGAGTTTCTGATCAGCAGAGTCGACTCCAGAATTCTCAGGAGGTTCATCCGTACCAAGGCGGAACGATTATGGTACGGACTGGAATACGCCTGTGTGTAAGAACGGATCACGTTTTGATAAGAGGCAATTTAAATGCGGAACAATACTGTGACAAGATTGTGCAACCTATGGTCCCTCACCGACAGCAGTATGGCCAAGATTTCATGTTCATGGAAGATAAAGCGTGTGCACACACACAGCCAGGTTGGCGATGAATGTGCTCTGCGACAACAGTATCACGCTATTAGAGTGGCTTGTTCAGTCCGCTGATCTCAATCAGATAGAGCATGTGTGGGGATTTGCTCGGGAGAATAGCGTTCCTAGACGTAACGCGAGTAACTTTCCCCAAAATTTAAACACGGAAGAAGAGCTTTTTGCACATTTTTCCAGAGTATGGAGCGATATTCCACAGGTGACAAAAGACAACCTGATACTCAGCGTGCCAGGCCGATGTAGAGCCATCGCTAACGCTTTGGGAGCTCCAACGGATTATTAAAAAGTTGCCAGGAATGTTTTTTTAAATGTTATTTTATCTAGGCGTTACTATTTATTTACAAAAAACGTTGTTTTTGGTACAATTTTAGATATCTACTTATTCATAATAAAAAAAAAAACTTTTACAACTCTTATTATTTAATAAAACAATAAAAACCAGTATTAAATCATAAAAAATATAAATTCTCTTTCGTCTTTTAAATTTATATTTTAGTCTAATTGTGACATAATTATATTATAATCTAATTCATATGTGTATACATTCTAATGTGTATAATGTGTAATTTAATTATTGTTGATTATTTTAATATTATGTGTTTAATTGGATTTTAAATTTTATATAATGTAAGTATGGACTATGTCGGAAATAAATAAAGTAAAAAATGTTAAAATTTAAATAATTACTATGAATACCCTTGTTCCTTAGACTGTTGTTAAGCAGTGTATTTTGCTTGTCTTTCGTATAGATACCAAAATTTTAATTACTTGTATTGGTTTGGTTTGTATTCTTTATCTATTCATAATAATTCAGTCAGGTCAGTCGCCACTTCACTCACACCAGCTCCAAACTTTATAATGCCATAAATATAAAAATTAAAATATACTCTATGACTAGGAATGAACTGAAGAGAAATGTGACCCACTGGCTTAAGTGCTTGTCCTATGATGAGACTGAGCAACTTATGGTGTCATAAACGCGGTAGAAACACACACACTAACACAAACACACACACACACATTCACACACACAAATACACACCTCATCCCCACCTCCACTCTATACAACATAGTGTTCTTTATATATTTTTTTTTTTGTTCTATTTTTGATTTATTTTGTAATCCTCAATTTAACTTCTTTTAGGTTAATCTGGAACAATGTCTATGATTGTATGTATTTTGAATTGGGCGTTGATAGCTGCGCCACAGTACTTTACTTTTGTAGTTATCTTCGTTTTTCTTGTGTACTCTGTAAACCTAAGTTGTTCCAAATAAACTTTATTTTATTTTTTTATTTTTAATTAATGGGGAATTATAAAACGAACGAATAAAAAAAAAAGTGGCTACTGATGATGAGATACTGTTTTAATAACTTAACTTTAACTAAAAGTTGGTTGTGATTAATCCACTTCAGATACCTATTAAAATTATAGCCGTGCGACTAAATGACTAGTGAGCGACTAGAAATATAGAGAGGGTGCTGTTATTGAATCATTTGGGTTAGGTAAGGTTAGTCGCGGCAGCAGCCGTCAAGCGCCAGATTCTCTCTATTCTTGACGAATCATTTGGGTTAGATGAGGTTGTAAGTTGTAAATATGAAAATTAGGTCAACTGAACGTTATAAATTTAATTAAAAGCTTCTCATTTTGTATTTTAAGTAACTCAAATTAATGTTTGTAAGTTGCTGTTCTATTGATTTCTCGTCACTCGCATTCAGTGGCTCACTTAGTAATACTATAACGTAAATTAATTATTTTTGTCACTTAAAACTTTAATTTACAGTCACTCGTTTAAATACTACCCATAATTAATTAGCAAACCAACTTTTATGTACAATAGCTCTATTTACATAGGTACTTAATGCAATTAGTCCTCAAGCACCTCAGGATATGTTGCTTTGTCGTTGCGTCGTCAGTATGTGCTAGCGACAGTTTCCGAGTGCCCATTATTGTGTGCAAATCAGCCCCTGCCATTTTATTCGTGTTTATAAAAAAACATTGATCAGGCAGGGGCAGTTCAGTCAGGGGGGTTTTTCCATAGTCCATTATCTTTTTTCTTCCTTACCTTGCAATAGTCTTACACCAACCGGGGGTTATCTTTGCATAGTGCATACATGGATAATCGTCGGTTCGTGCCTCATTTAATTAAAAACATCTAACGGGCCTCTGGGGAGTCGGGAACTCGGGACCCTGGGGGTCCGTTCCAGACTCCCGAGAAATGTTAGACTTATAATAATAAAATAAAATAATAATAATAATATTTATTTGACATAAAGAAGTCATTTATGTACAGAGATACAGGATGACACCTAATTTAAGCGTGCTACTAGCCTGGTACAAAATAAATGATCAATGATCCCCATGCTAGGAAAAACCTGTGTTACAGGGGTTATCCATCCGTCCATTAAGGATGTTATAATACCTAGTTACAAATTAGTAATGTGCACTAGCACAGTTAGGTATGTAGTGGTTGTTTTAGGCTCAAATTGGAAATGCTGAAAGAAGTTTGTACTTTATTGAGGTCATTCGCCAAGAATGCCACCTTATCATGAGAAGTTGTCCTATTTATCAAGGTTAGTTGTTCAAGAACAATAAATATTTGTTTTGGAACGGGCATAACATTATCTGTATTTGCATAGGGCAGCGTCTACGTAATCGCACGGGTCGAAGCGACACAAGAGGTCAGTCTATTTATCGGAATCGTCATAGCTCTGGCAGTGGGGTCAATTTGTCGTCTGATTTTCACAAGTGCTTTATTAACGCCATCGTCTAATAACGGTATATTCTATTTATTAATCGATATTAAAGTACTGTGCGTGCATGTTTGTGATAGTCAAATATTAACCACTGGCTTAAAACTACCTACTTAAATAAAAACAAGATAACGGTTTCAGGGATACAACTCAGTGTTATTTGTTTCTACAGCGGAAGAGTTTTCCAGTTCCCAGGAAACAAACAATTAACCACCTATTTGATAAAGAATAATTTGAAGGTACCTACGTAATTTTCCAAGCATCTCATGGTTATGGCGGAAAAAATCCATAGAGCGATATACCTACCGTGCGTTTGTATTCATCTGTTTTCCACACTGTCATAGAAAATATGAAAACCGAGATTAAGTACTTTTTATAGGTTAGGTACCAATTTGTTTTATGATCATGTTTTTTGGCTGTCGTGTTTTGCCGGTTATAAGACACTTTTATTAGCGTTACAGAGAAAAATTACACTTATTACTCACCCCAAAACCAAAATTGATTTGACACAAGATAGCAAGTCGTTTTTTTATTTAAAAAAACACCAATTCGTTAATGTCAATCTAATTGTTTAGATATGCGTACACGTTTTCCGGCGTCCAGGCCGGCTACTCACACTATTTATACTTCACTATAGATAGCTTGGGCAGCGCGACACGGACACTGAATAGCAAATGAGAAAAATCTGAGCGATGACCACGTCGTCGGTCCCTCAACCTCTCGCACCAGCATACGCTCAACTCTACCTACTTAATTTACATTAAATATGGTCTACGTTATACCTTACCTACTGTCTCACGTTAATGAATTTAAGAATGAAAGCAAAATAACATCACCTCACTCAATCGCGTGCCAAGAATTAAGAGAATTTTGCCAATGAAAGCTATTTCGGCCATTTGTTATAGTTTACCATTAAGTGTCTCGGGGCGCCCCGCTATTTACATAAACATCTGAATAAATTCCAAGAGACACGTGAGGCATCGAAGAATTTATAGATGTGTGTAGTGCTCAGATCTTTGTGAAATGAAAGCTAATTTACATTTCCAGCGAGAAGCACTAATATCTAATACATAACATACAATAAGTATTATATCTAATACGTGAGACGTGCTAACAAATATAATTGAAGTGCATTCCGATGAGAGCATGTGCTTACAATAGGTGAAAGTAAGTTCGATGAACCAAACGAAAGTTTTTACAAAGGGATTCTGGATGCCAGCCGGGACAGTGCGTGTGAACGCACTCCCCAGAAAGTAAAATGTGCAATTGTTCATGCGACAACAATGTTAGATACTTGGTTATTTTTATAGGCGATACAGGGTCTGTGAATTCAATTCAGCATAATATCTTATGTTAACTTGGTTAAAAAAATCTGTGAATCACTAAAGATAAAATCGTATCGCTATTAATTTAATACGTAGTACCTGTTACTTAATTGGTACTAATATTATACGGCAAAAAATCCTAAGAGTACTTGCCAAAAATTAAGATAGGTACCTACTTATGGTAACCTCGACAACTCAGGGAAAATATTACTTCGCTGGGAAAGCGATTTATGATAACTTACTCACCACCGAACCGTACCATGAAATGAGACCGTAAAATCGAATAACAAAATGACAGTGTGAAGTTACTAAGAAATAAATACGCACGTAAATGGAGTCATATTTTTAGTTTACCCCTGAAACGTTGAAATAAAAACGCATGTAAAAAAAAGTTAATTAAAAAAATGAAAAACCCGACTGCGTAAAAAGTGAACTTAAAAAAGATGGAAACAAGATTTATATAAATGAATACTATAAACAATATCATGCAGTCGGAGGCATCTTCCTAACAATAACGACATATTGCTGCCTCCGACTGCATGATATTGTTTATAGTATTCATTTATATAAATCTTGTTTCCATCTTTTTTAAGTTCACTTTTTACGCAGTCGTTTTTTTTTTTTTTAATTTTTATTTTATACTTTTTAGTTAGGATAAGACGGTAAATTAGGTATACACTCACTTATAATCGGGTGATAACGACCTCTTACTCACTCACTCCAAAAGTTCGGGATATTCTTTTTATAATTGCTCATTTAAATTACTTTTAAACAAATAATAAGTATATATGTTTGTAATCGCCTTTTAAACCCCTTGATTTTGATATCCCACGCGATAGGCTTGGGAGATATTTTTTTTTCGAAAACCGCGCCCAAAATCCGCCATTTTGATTTGTAATCATTTTAATATACCCTATGATATGACACTCGCACAATATAGACGAATCTAACGACATATCATTCATCAAAATCGGTTCAGCCGTTTAGTAGTTACGAGGGAACATAGGCACAGACATACATACATACAGGTCAAACACATAACCCTCCTGTCAGGTAAAAATAAAGGTACATGACTGCCATTTGAAGCGATAAAGTGTGTATTCAAATAACGCACGTGCATCGACATTTTTGACGATTCAAAATAGCTGGGGCTGAAGCACCGATGTTACCGGTGACAGTCACGTGACACTGTCGACGTCGCGCGTTTGCATCATAATGCATCGTGAATTCGCGACCGTGTCTTGCGGGAAAGCGAAGCAGTGACGATGTTTTATTTGACGCCTATCGTAAGTGTCCGGTGTCCACATAGCTAAAGTAATTTGCGGTGTTGCGCTTGTGATCGAATCGCTGTCATTCCCCGTGTCTTGAGTCTTGAGAATGACACATGTAACTTTTAGACGCAAAAATAAAAACAGAGTTGTACTTTTAAATTTTAATGCAGACAAAACGTTACAAGTCCAAAGGAAATAAAATGATGATTCATAAATAAATATCATTACAGTGCACGTAAACCACAAGATGTGAAGGAGCAATTTAGAGAAAGCTTATCGAGAAAGCTTGGCACTAGTCCAGAACACGTAAACCGAGCTATACAAGAAAAAGAAGTCGCTGTGTTGAAGTAATATCATAAAGCCTACCTACATTGTAGTAATGGAATTTAATTTTATGATGCGGGATAGAATGCAGGTGCATAATAATAAACCCGCATGTTGTTAAAAAAATTATTCGGTATTTGGTCTATTAACCTGGAATTATTTGTTTTTTACAATATTAGTTTTTGTATATGCGAAACCCGAAACACATGTCTAGTATTTTAACCGACTTCCAAAAAGGAGGAGGTTATGTGTTCGGCTGTATGTTTGTTTTTTTTATGTAAAGAATCTATGTACAAAATTTCAAAACTGTATCATGAAAAATCACATAGTGATAAGGTTGGTATGTTACCGGGTTGTCCGTACAAAAACATGCTAACCTAAAATTATGATTTTATTGTTTTACGTAGGTCAATCAGATGATCAGAACAACACAATGATCTAAGATCTTGGTAACGTCGCCGACTACCTAATAGTTGCTTCAGTAATGCATCGATTCAGCAAGCATATTGACCAAGTCTATTTGCGGCCTCAATCGCATGGCCTTCTTGATTAGGCAAAGATTGGTAACGCTGTATGCCCTCCAAAAACTCACGCACTTAGTTGAAATATGATAATGCAGCATTTACACCTTACGGCATTTCATACAAACTTTCAAGCCCTTGTTTTTCGAAATGACTGAACCGATTTGAATGAAACTTCATACGCATAAGCAGGATACAAATACAAAGGTCTAAAAAGTTAGTTAAGAACATTTTCGAAAAATAGTGTTACAGCCAAATAAGACCGATTTTAAGAGATTGTGTGAAGAGAGTGATTTCCAGTTATCTGTTTTTAAATAAGACATTTCGAAAATGTTCTTAACTAACTTTTTAGACCTTTGTATCCTGCTTATGCGTGTGAAGTTTAATTGAAATTGGTTTAGTCATTTCGAAAAACAACGGCTTGAAAGTTTGTATGAAATGCCGTACGTCGTAAACGCTCATGCAACATAAACATGTAGGTACCCCAAAAAGGAATAATCCACCTGTGCTTTACACTCTGCTCCCATTTTTAAATTCAGTTTTTTTTATTTTTTTTTTATTAAAAAATAAAGGGCTTTGTCGCATATGCGATTATGCCGCCGTTGATTTAACAAAATCGTACTACTATTATAACCTTAGCATAGCTAATTTGTAAAGTACTCTAGCTGCATGCGCTACGAACTACTGCTCACGAACACTGCGCTGCTGCTGTGTTTACGAACTAAATGAAATTACTGATTGCTTCCAATAAATGAGACCATATTAGCAAATATCCAACAAACTTTTAAATGCTCAGGCATGCGACTTGATCTGATTTTCCGGTTCTTTTTCTGCCATAATATGCTATAATGTTAACTGCTACTCGAAACAGGTTCATAAGCAAAGACATGTTTATTAGGTTTTGCAGCCTTGGATCTTGTGTTGCATAATAGCTGCAGGTTTGTTTATTCTTGGTTGGACATGTTGGGCCTTAGTAACGCAATTGGCACCCTTTTTAACCGACTTCCAATAAGGAGGAGGTTATATTATGTTCGACTGTATGTTTTTTTTTATGTTTGTTGACCGATTTCGCCGTCAATTAAGGACCGATTATGAAAATTCTTTTTTTGTTTGAAAGGGTATACTCCCGAGGAGGTCCAATTGCCACCAAATCAGAATCTAATGAGGGGATCCCAAGGAAATCGAGGGAAACCCTCAAATTTTATAGGCAAACCTATTCCCCCTTATTACAAAACCAGGTTTATATTCAGACCCAGGTTTAAAACATGTAGCCCTTATTGAATTTCGAACTTTATTCCGAACTAAGTTTTCAGTTTTGTTTAAAGAACGGTATTTCAATCACTGTTACGTTCTTATTACAAAATCTGGCTCCATGGTTTATGACATGTCAAAATATAAATCTTGTTTTGTAATAAGGCGGATAGCGTTTTGGGTATTTTTTATAGTAACTCGTGCATTTGCTCTCGGAAAGCACCATTTGGTGAAGTCACTATGCATATGATGAGTGACAGTTCTCCTGGTTCTTACCAGGAGAACTCCTCAACAATCAAAGTCCCAGCATCAGGAAAAGCAATATTTTGTAAAAGGTGATGAGTAGTTAACGTTAAGATAGTGTAACTTAAATAAATTAAAAACTGACCCACTAAAATGTGAAAAATAAAAAACTTTTTACAAAAATAAATAACCGACTTCCAAAAAAACACTACAAAGCGAAAAATAACTTTAATTTCGGAAGTCGGTGTCTTTGGATCTGTATTTTAGTTTTTTGCCACCGACTTCCGAAATTTAAGTTATTTTTCACTTTGGTGTGTTATTTTTGGAAGTCGGTTATTTATTTTTGTAAAAAGTTTTTTATTTTTCACATTTTAGTGGGTCAGTTAGATATTTTTTTGGAAATAGTTTTTTTTCTGGAGTTATCGTACCTAGGTAAGTACTAACATGCTGCGTTAATCGATTCTCTATTCTTTCTACTTATTCTAGGAATCGTCTTCTCAAAACAAATTGTATCAATTAGTACAACCCAGCCGAGGTGTTTATCTGATCTTCCCGCTTACAATTCACAATGATTTTTATAAAAGGAGGTGCATTCAAATAAAGGCCGCACAAAACAGCGTGTAGAGCTGTTATACAATAATTAAGCCACCTACTTAACAAACGAGGAAAGAGGACATCAATCGTAATAGATACTTACGGTATGCATAATACATGAGATTGTAATACATCCGTGGAGGGCTAATGAATGAGTGTTTCGTAACCAATAGGTATTAGGTATAATTAAAACCCCACGGAAGGCAATTGTTATGAAAGAGAAAGCCGATCTTAACTCTAATTATTACATTAATTAGGAAAAACTAAATTTTTACCAGCCTGGGGTAATTTAGGAATAAAGACATTTAATTATTAACTTAACAATAGACGGGACATAGCGAACAAAATGGTAATCCGATACATTTGTCCTAGTGGGCAAAAGTCACTCAGTCTAGTGTGGTACTCCTGCATGTCAAGTCGCATTCGTGTCCACAAAAGAAAAAATATTTTCGTATTAAGGCTTCTACATACAGGCGCGACTTGTCGCGGGACACAAAGGCACCGCTCGTCGCGCGACACGCGGGGCCTTTGTGTCGCGTCGCGTGTCACGCCAGTATGTAGAAGCCTTTACGATATTGCAAATCTTGTTATGGTAAAACGACTGGACCTAACTTCGGTTTATTAAGACGCTGACAACAGGTAAACCGCTGTCACTGTCAGACTGCACACAAAAGAAAGAAGAGCGATGAGGCAACGCTTGTAATTTATTGCAAAATATGAAACAATTATTTATTTTCTCAAAAATGAGTTGAGTAATCGAAAATAAAAAATAAACAACCAAGTTCTGCATACAAATAAGACGTTCTTGTTAGTAATTAAATACCAACCGTACGTTGATATTTAATACAGATATTTTGGATTGAAACTCAAAGTAAAGGGTTAGTTTACCGTTCATTTGAATGGAGATGTTTTTTCTAAACGTGTTTTGGTAACAACTAAGTTTTGAGAAATATGTTCAAGAATAACATATATTTTACCGCTACCACAAACAATATAGATTTGGCAATTTTTTTGTTTAAGACAAGCCTATTTTTATCATTTGCCTCTTGTCAGCGCCATAAGATGGCGTCACTGAGAAATGGCATCACAGTTGTACTATAACATTTCTTGTTAGTAAGTATCTTAAATCTCTTTGTATTAGGAACAGTCCATGTTATGCAAGTGCAATGTTCCGTTCGCGACAGTAACGGTGTAGCTGAGTGAGACGGTGACCGTCTGTCCCTACCCCTACCACCACCGATACCATCAGTAGAAAGATTACTGGTTCCACTCACATGCCTAAACAAGATATCTAGACCCGTTTCAGAATCTAGAATAAAATAGAAAATTACAGCACATTGCTAAACATAGCATTATCTATTATTCTACATATAGTCTGTTTTATTATCATGTTAGAAATCTTCCTTACCGATAAAAGTTTAATAATAATATAACTAAGTATAACTTTCTCAACGGTATGAACGTTTTATGAATATAATTTAACTTGAATAGGTTCTCTGACTCAAATACATTCACATGTGAATGTTATGATTATCTATTCCTACCTCAATATTTTCTCTGTACTCTGCTGATATAATTTACGCATTGTAATATTTGTAATTGGTTTGTTATTACCGTTCAAGTTACATTCGGTGCCGGAAACTGAACGAGTAGTTCAGAATACTGAACAAAAAATTACAAAGGCTCGATGCTGTTGATTAGGTAATCTCACGAATATCCAAATTACAGCCGTAAAAGGAGATCTCGCAGTGTGGGTAGTGAAAGTAGACGTACATTTGTACCAAGCTGCTGGCAGTCGAAAGAAAGCGGCCTGGATGAATAATCCTTGAACATTAACTGCCATCCGCGGAGAGAAAACTTACGCAACAATTTAGTCAAATGCAGCCGAAACGAACTCTTTTATTTTATTAACAACAACGTTTATATAATAAAATTGTAAAAAATTGTTTAGAAATAAACATAGGTAGGTATTAGTGTTAATTTGTACACCACTTCCCGCGATTCATACCCCAAATAGGTGGATAATAAAAATGGCCTCCACGAGGGGCGATACTTAAATGTAGGTATCTAGTCTACGCCTGGCATACCTTGGAGTAGGCAATAAGCCCTGGAAGGGAAGAACGGGGTGGTTTTTAGTCAGAAAGAGTCTGACAGACCCTTCCACCCGCCCCTAGGGCGGAGGACATCCATGAGGATATTCCACCCCGGGAACAAAAAAAAGGCTTTAAGCCCTACACCTCACTGCCCCCGTGGGCCTGAGGTGGCCCGCAAAGGCGGGCCGGCACCAGCCGGGGATCGTGGAAGTCGCACAAGATCCCATGATCCCCGGTGCAAGTCTGGGAAAGGGACACCGGGGTGGATTTTAGTCACTAGTCTGACAGACCCCTCCGCCCGCTCTAGGGCGGAGGACATCCATGAGGATTTTCCAACCCGGAACAGAAAAAAAAAGGCAATAAACCCTGCTATCGCCTTGCTGACTGGATAATTTTCTTTCTTTCTTTTCTAGATAATTATTTGTGTCAATACGATAGAAATCAGACGAATCCTTAGTCATATTCAGGCCACAGTATGGGATTCCTATTACGCCTTCCCGACTTCCCTATTTTGGTTGGAACTTCTCTAGTTCTCTGTATACCTTGCAAAGGAAGGTCACGTTTATCAAAATGTACCTCTTCTTTAACGAGCCAATTACACGTTTAGTATGGATGCAGGAAGTGATAGGTTCTTTTTAGGGTTCCTCACCTCAAAAGGAAAAAACCGGAACCCTTATAGATTCACTTCATTCTCCGTCTGTCTATTTGTATGTCTGTTGAAATATCAAATACCTAGGTCTACGACCCCTCGGAGCTCTAAAAAGACCAGCTTCCATCCAAGTCAAAGCAATAAAAAAATACGGCCATTTATGTTACCTATTTTATTAGCAAATAAAGAGAGGGTACTTCCCGTTGACCTAGAATCATGAATTTTGACAAGAAGCAAGGTCTCAGAGCACAAATAAAGGAAAAAGACTGAAAATCGTTAAATTGTAGTATTATTTATTTAAAATTAGGTACGTTATTTATCAACAATTTTATAAGCTGTTTGTATTCAGATTTATTATGTATTTCTTTTATTGTCGCCAGTAGGTATGGAACAATTGGTACGAGTACACGATACAGTGATCTGCCTATCATAATAATACCATTTAATTGCTAACATGTAAGTAAAGACCACCCATTGTGTCACCCTATGTAAAATTTAAACATTTATATCTGTAACTTTTATGGTGGGTGTACATAATAAAGAGTATTCTATTCTATTCTATTCTAAAGTAATGTCATCTTCATCATTTCAGTCGAAGAGTCCGCTGCTGGATATAGGCCTCCCTCCAAAGGGGGGTTTGCCATAATCGCCACGCTTGGCAGGTGGGTTGGCAATCGCAGTATGGTGTTAAAATGCATAGAGAACGCTGCTGCCCATTCTCTAGTAAGTCCCTTAGTCGCCTTTTACGACACCCACGGGAAGAAATGGGATAGTGCTATTCTTTACGTCCGGCACCACACGGCACAAGAGTAATGTAGCAGTTATTATTATAAGCTTATTATTTTCCGAGTGACTAATAACTTAAAAGTCGACTAAATGTTTGCAACAAATAAAATAACTTGCCAGCGATTAAATATTTTCGCGACTATTATATTATGTAAGGTTCAAAATTAAAGGTGTTATAAAAACTAAAAACTAGCAGCTGCGTTTAGGTAGCAAATAAACTATACCAGTCAAATAAAATATTAGGCGAGGAGCTATAAATAATGACTTGGCGACTAATAATGTTAGTAGGGTGGCAAAGATAATATATTACCAGTCTAGTTAGAGTAGGTTATTTTTTTTTTTTAATGGTTAGGTTAGGTTAGGTTAAAACTGTGACTTCCTACGCACGAGCCGAGCGAGCGAAGCGAGCGGTGCCGCGGTAGCGGCCGGCGAGTGCCAGAAACGACTAGATTATATAGAAAATCTAAACCTGCCCTAATAATACAATAATAATATATTATTTATGAATGCCCATTTTCTATTTTATTTTCGCCATTAAGTTTCCGCTTAGATATTAATTCTGTTCCCAAAAGAAAAACTTGATGCTAGTTTAAATTAAAACGGAGCTTATTACTGATATATTAATATGCTACCTATTACTTATTACTATACTCCTTATTAGCTAGCCATTATATATGGTACCCACTCTATTTTTTTTTAAAACCTATATTTATTTTAGTTAGTTGCCGCATTAAATACATGCCATTATTATATACTCCTTTGACAAAACGTTATAAATGTGTGATTTAATATGAAAAGTCTGACTATACACTCTCTGTAGTATTTGTGAGGTACCTAATTAAGTATTAAGATGATCTAATAATATCTTGAATCAAAGTCTATGTTTGACGTTGACATGAAAAATTCAAGTATATTTATTAGGGTTCCGTTACTCAAAACGAAAATATAGAACCCTTACAGGACCACTCTTGTGTCTGTCTGTCTGTCTGTCCGTCTGTCACAGCCAATTTGCTCCGAATCTACTTGACCGATTAATTTGAAATTTAGTACACATATGAATTTCTGTGCCCCAAATACGAACTATAACGTAAATAAATGAATTTTGAACAGAGGCTTCACTTTTAGGGGAAAAACTAGAAAATTTTAGAAAAAGATCGCGAACTTTACCGTGTGACATATGAAATGAAAAGACTTGTTAAGAGGATTTCAAATATATTTATTTTTAATATTTAAAATAATTCGTTTTAAAGTTATTTAAGACTAGCTGAGTTCCGCGGTTTCACCGCGATGAAACCGATATTCCCACGGGATCGAGGATCAAAAGTAGCCTATTATGTTACTCCAGGGTGTCAGCTACCTCCATATTTTTTTTAATTAAAATTGGTCCTGCCGTATGAGCGTGGTGAATAAGTAACAAACACACACACTCACAAACTTTCGCATAATATTAGTGTGAAAATAGATGAAAGTTGACCCTTATCTCCTAAACTACTGAGCCTACAATTTTGAAAAAGATACAGAAAATAGTTTTAATAGATTACAGGAAAAGATATTAGAAGTCTATGGTCTTAAAATAACATGGTAACTCTCCCAATATTGTGCGTACAAACTTATATTTGCAGTTGGAATGCATGTTTTTCAAGTACAATATTAAGTTTGTTCTTGGGAAAAATTCATTCCAACTACGGAACCCTTCATTGTGCGTGGTCCGACTCGCACTTGTTTGATTTTTAACTGAATGTTGTAACACTAAATTCAAACAGTGGCAGCCCTTGTGGGGAAAAAGTAACTCATAGTTATAATGCGTGTAATTTGCCCCAACAAAATCAATTAGATTGGGACAGAGGTCACACAGCGGACGCTAAAATTGTTAACATTCCACTTTGTCTCAGTGGTGGGACAGACTAATGGGGCAAAGTGGAATAATCCAGATTTTGGATGTTAGTTTTTAGGGTTCCGTACCCAAAGGGTAAAACGAGAACCCTATTACTAAGGCTTCGCCGTCTGTCTGTCTGTCTGTCACCAGGCTGTATCTCATAAGCCGTGACAGTTAGAGTTTAAATTTTCACAGATGATGTATTTCTGTTGCCGCTATAACAACAAATACTAAAAAACAGAATAAAATAAATATTTAAGGGGGCTTCCATACAACAAACGTGATTTTTTTGCTCGTTTTTGCTCGATATTGATAACGGCAACAGGTAGACGGTAGAAATATTCACAGAATCTTTAGTTATATATTCACTTTAAAAATAAATAATTAAATTAAAATAAAATAAATATTTAAAGGGGGCTCCCATACAACAAACGTGTTTTTTTTTGCCGTTTATGGAACCCTTCGTGCGCGAGTCCGACTTACACTTGGCCGGTTTTTTTGTAAGAAAATTAGGCTTTAAGAATAGGGTACAGCCGTACGACAACAGCAGACATATACTTAGGTGCCTACATAAGCTTAGGATAGACTCAAAACATAATATCTCAGAACTAAGAAAATAATAAAAGTAGTTAAATTGAATTAATAAACAACATTCTGCAGTACTACGTTGCATGCCAACAACTGCTTTTATACAAGTAGTTCGCATGGCGTGTGCAAACATGATAGTGATCATCATGATATCCTCCGGCTCACACAAATTACTGTTCCTATATGAAATGCATTTCTTTGTTAAAGTCATTTAAAATGTTTGCAATGCAGTTGGCATTGCAAACCGAATTAAAAGTTAACCAGAATAGGAATTTAGAGAAAGGTGTCAGTCTGTGCAAGGCTTCCTTAAGGTGCACTACAAACGGGGTGCAGGATGCACCCCGTTTGTAGTGCACCTTCTACCTTAAATTAATTGAATTGTGGCTAGCAAATAGCATTGGAAAATAGCTTGCTTATAACAAATAAAGATACAGTGGCCCATAACCATTTGCCATAAACTACAATAGAATTAATAGAATCCAACAATAATTAAGTACCTACATATATACTAAGAAATTGTATAGGATTAATGAACACATACATTCTTAGACTGTTTACAAAGCTCGGTGGTCTTGCGATCATAATACGTAACACTGTGTTAAGATGTATGAAGCTGATTACTATAACAATAAAGTATTGAGCAATTGCATTGTTGTCGAGGAGTTATGATAGGTGAGCAAACGCATCGTGTGATACGACCGCCTCACTTTCCAACAAAGTCAATGAAGCGCGGAGAAAGTGGCGACCTCCACGTCCGTATACAACTGCCGTCTGTAAAATCCGCTGACTCATAAAACATTCACACATCACGCGTGGATACAACAGGATTAGCAGAAGTAGTATGTAGGTACTAAGTAGTATGTACCTATTCCGTAATAATATTACGAACATAATAAACAGATTTTTTTCTATTCATAGAATGACTCTACAAGATCTTAGTTATGAACATAATCCTCATCACTCATTCATGACATTCACACGGCTTTATGTAAATGAAATACTATATAAATTAAGTAATAATAAAGCTTTTTATTTTTTTTATTTAACCTACGAAGTTAGTGCTAGTGACGTACTAAAACAAAAACTAATAATATTTACCTATGTATGCAAAACTAGTATGAATTTATTCAATTATATAAAAACCGCCTTTAGTTAGTCCTTATATCCATATGAGAAATGTAAAAGTTTGCGACAGTTTTTGAGAAATCTTTAAAAAGTGAAACTTTTGTTTAAACTTGAAATGTCGCAAACAAAGTTAAGCTACTTAATGTAAATTATGATTCGTTCTATAGCTTCACTTAGCTGCCAGCTGTGATTCTTAATTATTTTGTAACAACAAGAAATTAGGTAATAGGTAACACATACATGCATGTAGAATCAGTGTCATTAGAAATGGAACGCAATAGAAGTCACTTACATATTCCTGTATATAAATGGGGCGACAGTAATGGACCACCTTTGCATAACATATTTTCATATATTTTATGGCTAAGAAAGGTATTTTGATTTGAAAGTTTCGTAAAAGAATTTGAATTTGTTTATAAGTTATTTACTACATAATGGCTAGAATAACGGACCTTTATGAACAACTATACAGAGGATATCGTATATTAAGAAAGAGAGAGCGCTTTTATGACTTTCACGATTTAAGCGAGGAACGCTTTGTCATAATAATCTATTTCTAGCTTAGCTACGAGTACTTACATAGATATCGTTGGAGCTATGAGTTTGTCAATGTAGTTAATTTCTAAAGTTGCCTACCGATTTGCTCGTTTTTTGGCGATCAACACGTGTTCTTCTCTGACATGATGGGTACTAAATAAAACAGGTGTCGATCGACATACATCGAGTAAATCTGTAGGCTCCTTTAGTGATCGACATGTAACTTAGCTGATCTCCAGTTGGTGTATTACAAACCAGCGAGTAAGTGTGTCTTATTACTGGACTGACCCATATGGAGGGTAGGTAATGTTTTGAATCCGTTTTTAGGGTTCCGTAGTCAAAATAGTTTCGCTATGTCCGTCTGTCTGTGTCCGCAGTTTAGCTCAGACTCTTAGTACTAGAAAGCTGTAATTTGGCATGGATATTATATACATATTAATACACCATATATATTAATCACACCGACGAAGTGGTATAATAAAATCTATAAATAATCTAAAATATAATACTCCCTTGCAAGTAAAGTGAGGACGATATTTTTTTTCTCGTCTTTGGGTCTGTGGTATTGTTGGATAGGCCGTTCAAAAATATTGCGGGTTTCTGAGAATCATTTTTCGATTCAGGATCCGTTTGCTTTTTTGTTATAGTCAAGTGTCCCAGCTTAATGGTTGTTATTGGATATGTGAAAAAAATCACGGCTGTATAGTATATAACAAAGTTAAAAGGAAAGACTATCACAGCAAAGTAGGCTTTACGAGTGAAAAAGTTCCTAATAGTCGAACAACGGGTTTGCCTTTGATTTTAGTCTAGGGCAGAGGTGACAGAGACAAAGTCGACGATGGAGTGAGCTTACCCAGAAGAAGCCTGTTCACTCTAACTTTTAAGAGATTAGGGTTGTATGCGTTCGGATACACAGACGCAGGTAGAGAGTTCCACTCTTTTGCTGTGCGCATTATAAAACACATTTGGAAACTCTTAGTGCAAATTGGTGGAATAGCAACAAGGAAGGGATGGTAACCTGTAGTGCGTCTAGATGTCCGATAATAGAAGGGGGCCGGTGGAATGAGGTCGTGGAGTTCTTGGGCACATTCACCGAAGTACAATCTGTAGAAGACCGACAAGCAGGCAACCTTGCGGCGAAACATAGTTTACAATGTTAAGTTTGTTCCAGGCTGGTTTTTAAAATAGTAAAGATATCAACTGCAGGTAGGACACTGGATTTCTCGTTTACAAAAGACATGAATGAAATGTTGTCAAGTTCTAACCAAGTTTATAAAATCGTGCCTACGTCCAATTTATCAATGAAAAATGTACATTTTTATTAGCTAATTGGAAAAGGTGATGTTTTATTACAGTAATTAACGTAAAACAGTTTATAGTAAGATGTTGTAACTCTACCGGTGCTGGTGTGTGGTGTTAATTTAACTGGCGCCAGAGTACCGTTATACAATGTTTATTTATGTCAGTAAAGGTATCATAATAATACGTGCGAATGTGTATTATGGGTACTTAGTTACATAAACGGTAAACTGCGGCGTGATCTACTTCGTTCTCGATTACATCACTGATATCATACATGATACAGAACAGGGGGCCTAAAATGGACGCTTTGGCAAAATCATAATATGATCTGCATAAAATTCATACATCCCGCAATTCATCTGTTTGACTGCTGCTATTTGACATTAGACTTCATTAATGCAATTCATAATTTGTGGACCGTTTTACGAAACTCCATACAAAACTGTCAAACAGATGAATTGCGGGATATGAATTGTACGCAGATCATATTATGATTCTGCTAAAGCGTCTATTTTAGACCCCCAGGACTCAACTGTCGCAATGAGCATTGGGTGATCAAACTAATAAGCGACCTTCCATATTATAAAACTAGTACTTGCTACATTCAGTGAAAAATTTTACTATATAGTAAGGAAGGGGATCAAGTTCTTAAAACAGAAAATATTCCAGAGTGGATCCAAGGCAAGGGGGTTAAATGTATACCTAGGTACCTACTGTACTGACTGCCAGCGATTGAAAAACTTATTTTGTGTGCAATAACATAACTAATATCAAAACCACTAAACAAACGTGAAAAAGTATCAGTAGGTAGTGTAGGTAGGAGATGTCAGCATCAACTGACAGGGTCCGTTAGGACCAATGCCTGCCAGGGTTGCGAGTTGTCCGAAAGGGATATCGTGGCCCTGGGTCACAGGCAACGGAAGGAACACGGGTGGGTTTTAGTCAATAAAAGTCTGACACGCCCGGGACCCGCTCTGCCTAGACCGGGAGAAGTTATTTGATAATTTCCCACCCTAAAAAAAAGGTAGTGTATGTACTGAACTTATTTAAACCTTGCCAAGGTCGACGAACAAGCTATTTTTGAAGTTCATTCATTTAGGGATAATGCAGAGATGGTTAAAAAAGGAAGGTACCGCCATCACCATAAAAGCCTGGGTTAATTTTTTCAACCTAACCCTGAATTGTTGATGTAAAAAGTGACTTTTAACGTCAATCATAAATTGTCACAAGATAAGCGATAGCACAAATTGATAATGAACTCGTGCGTATGTGGAACCCATTTGAAATGGTTGATAACTTTTTAACCTCATTTTTTTGTTTTGTTTCAGATACTTCCTTCTTCTACGTTTCTTAGTTATGATTATAAGGATACGATGGCTCGTGCAATGGATCGCCACTCTTTCTCTAAGTGTGATGATGACTTCAGGTAAGATCTTGGTTGGAACTACCTATACCTAATCGTAGTTTAATTCTTAACTCGGCAATCACTTTAACAATCAACCTTAACCAAGCGATTTCTTATCATCGCAGGTAACCCTATATTCCTGCAACAAACGGGAAGGAGTAATCGACCGGTGATAAAATGGATGCCACCTAATGACGATTGGAATTGGAAACTGACACCACGCAACGAGGAACCATTCTTCCTTCCTTCTAATTATAATCATACCCTACCACCATCTGCTAACGAGACTGAACTAATAGCACACATGATAGCTTTAAAACGGAATTACTCTCGTCTCCTATGGGATAGCGATAAGAGCAGTAACCTCCCAGTATTTGTGGAAAAGGCTCTCAAACTTCTCAATTTGAAACAAGTTTATTATGAAGTAGAGCACTCGGTTATGTCTAAGGTGTCCTGCACAGCCTGCAAAGCGGGCGCTGGGCTACTACAACATTACATAAGACTGGGCAAAAGCAAAGACGAAATCAATAAGATGATTTATCAATTCTGTGTTTCGTTAAAAATTCAATCAGCTCGCGTTTGCGAGGGCATCACGAGATTATTCGGGGTAAGAAACCGTGGTCTCATCGACGCAAAACTATGACAATGATACGTTTCTGTGATATCGTTATTTACCCTACGTTTCCCATATTTCAGAGTGAAGTAGTTTACGTATTGAAACGTATTACGATAGGTCCTGACGAGATCTGCAGTTTTGTCATAGGAGACGCGTGTGGCGACGTCTACAACCCTTACCACGAGTGGGAAGTGGCGTTCCCTCCCGTACCGAAGCCTACTCTGCGGGAACTCGACGCTCCCGTCGATAAAGCTCCAACGTTTAAAGTTCTGCAGATTTCTGATACACATTTCGACCCCTACTATGCTGAAGGTGAGCATTTCTACGTCCTAAGATACAAAACTGATCAGTGTGCCAAAAAACTCAACAAAGCACCATTTTTTATTCAACAGTTACTTATATATTGTTGTGGTGTACTGATATCAGTATTCTCTTCGCCTACAAACCTCTGTATAGTTCTCAGAAACAGCGCTTAGCAAGCCGACGGTACACTGTAATGCTTCTTATCAAATTCCAGGTGCTAATGCTGAATGTAACGAGCCTCTTTGCTGTCGAGCGTCTAATGGGCCCGCGCTAACGCCTGGCGGAGGCGCTGGCCGCTGGGGAGACTACCGCAAGTGCGACACACCCAAACGAACCATAGACCACATGTTGAAACACATAGCAGACACTCACACAGTACGTATGACCGTTAGAATTCGGTTGATAGAGGTGAACCCAGTTAAAGGCCAGGATAAGTAACCGTATAAACAATTTAGGAAAAGAGGGGACGGTATATCCACCGTAAAGATCTACGAGCTCTATGAGGCATTGCAATTTCTTGATTGGATAACAACAGTTTAATGAACGAGACTCATCAGTTCCTCAAAAGACTTTTTAAAGGCAGCCTGAAAGTTAAGAGATATGAGCAATCCAGCATAAGATTCTATCTTTTAAGTTCCCAACTTCATGACTATTACTACTTACTTATAACAATCTAAAAATGTACTGTTGCACTGTTCCAGGATATAGACTACATTTTATGGACGGGAGATCTACCACCGCATGATGTTTGGAACCAAACCAAAGACGAGAATTTGAAAGTGCTACAAGAGACGGTAGCTCAGATGTCGGATATGTTCCCCGGCGTTCCGATATTCCCTGCCCTTGGGAACCATGAGTCATCTCCCGTCAATAGGTACGAATGAACCGTGTAGCTACGTATGTCGCAAATCGCAATTGTCAACGTCCGTCGGGGTCGTTTTAATTACAGATACAGACACAATCTCTTTCAAGATCCTTTATTCTTGGAATGTGGTTCCGTGCGACATTCGATTGAGTAGTGGATGCGGATGTATTACCACAGATCTATTACTTATGAATTGCTTATTGGACAGAAATACTTGTCGTTCGGCACAAACCGCAATTACCTATATTTGTATTAGAAGCACATGATATGGTACTTTTCCGCGAAACGGAATTAGTTTGAGGTTTACATAAAATCAAGTATTAACTATTTGCTCATTTATAATGAAATGAAGTGATCTCATTCACAGCTGTGCGATGGAATTTTATAAGTTGCATAATGAAGGTAACTCCTGCCTACAATGTTAGGCAATTCCGTAAAATATCAGGATAACCGAAACAACTGAAAACTAGCGAAAATGACGCTTCCCCAACTTTAATAAGCGAAGACCTCCGTTTTCGGATTTTCATCTAGCAATTACCTATAAAAGATTGATTACTGACTTGTTTCCTTATGGCTTACTTCCAGTTTTCCGCCGCCATACATAGCGTCCTCGGAGCTTAACATCGCTTGGCTGTATGACGAGCTGGACGCACAATGGCGCCGCTGGCTGCCGGCCGGCGTGTCGCACACGGTGCGTCGCGGCGCCTTCTACTCCGTGCTCGTGAGGCCAGGCTTCCGCATCATATCGCTCAATATGAACTACTGCAATAATAAGAACTGGTGAGAAATATTATTTTATTTATATATTTTGAATAAGTAGAAAGTTTTCCAACTAAGTAGTTAAGTTTTCCGCTCTAGTGTCCTGTTTGTACTACCCTCATTTATGCCAAACATGAGTATTTTATATCTAAATTGAGTTATTCTCCAATTTTTTCAGGTGGCTGTTAATGAACAGCACAGATCCAGCAACGGAACTTCAGTGGTTGATTTATGAACTGCAATCTGCGGAGTTCAGTGGCGAAAAGGTCCACATCATTGGCCACATTCCGCCGGGCCATTCCGATTGTTTGAAAGTATGGAGCCGAAATTACTACGCCATAGTTAACCGATATGAATCAACGATAACGGCACAATTTTTCGGACATACTCATTTCGATGAATTTGAAGTTTTTTATGATCCGAACGACCTTGGTAGGTGAACCTTGTCAACTTGATTGAGCTACATAAAGCCGAATTAAAATTTCAGGCATGTTGGGTTTTATAAGTTACCGTCATTTGTTATATTTTTCGCAGGTAGAGCCACAAGTATTGCGTACGTTGGGCCCTCAGTTACACCGTACTACGATTTGAATTTAGGTTATCGAATATATTATGTAGATGGTGACCATGAAGGCACTACTCGGGTAATTATTTCTTTATTTACTACATTATGTAGTAAGTTAAGCAAGTAAATTAACTTGATATAGGCAGACTAATGTCAATTATAAAATAACTTACCTGAGTATTTTTTTCAGCAAGTGGTCGACCATGAGACTTGGATCATGAACTTGAAAGAGGCCAATCTGTTTGGGTACCCAATCTGGTACAAGTTGTACTCTGCTCGGTCTTCATACATGATGACGGCGCTCCGGCCGCAGGACTGGGACAAGTTCATCGACGATATGACTACCAAAGAAGACGTTTTTAACTTATACTACAAGTAATCATTTGATTTCTATATACTTACTCCTTCAGCATGAACTGATGCATTGCTGCCATATATTATAAGTCACATATTTGCAATTGTAGCAACACAGTGGTATTGTACTTATGTCTTTTTAGGGTTCCGTAGCCAAATGGTAAAAAACGGAACCCTTATGGATTCGTCATATCTGGCTGTCTGTCCGTCCGTATGTCACAGCCACTTTTTTCCGAAACTATAAGAACTATTTTGTTGAAACTTGGTAAGTAAGTAGATGTATTTTGTGAACCGCATTAAGATTTTCACACAAAAATAGAAAAATAAACAATAAATTTTGGGGGTTCCCCATACTTAGAACTGAAACTCAAAAAAAAAATTTCACCAAACTCATACGTGTGGGGTATCTATGGATAGGTCTTCAAAAATTATATTGAGGTTTCTAATATAATTTTTTTCTAACCTAAATAGTTTGCACGAGAGACACTTCCAAAGTGGTAAAATGTGTGCCCCCTGTAACTTCTAAAATAAGAGAATGATAAAACTAAAAAAAAAATATGATGTACATTACCATGTAAACTTCCACCGAAAATTGGTTTGAACGAGATCTAGTAAGAAGGTTTTTGTAATTTAAGAAAACTGCTGTTATGATGATCAAAGTTACAACGAACTACAAGAACTTTTATAGGTATGTTACTTGCTGCTACGGAACCCGTCATTGACGAGTCCGACTCGCACTTGGCCGCTTTTTTTTGCAATGGATCATCAAGATGCGTATACAAACCGCTTTAATAAATCGGCGAAATGTAAATGAACCTTACCGTAATTTTTCAGACATTACTGGAAGAATAGTCCGCGGCGCGGCACATGCGACGGGGAGTGCCGCAAGCGCCTGGTGTGCGACGCGCGCTCGGGCCGCTCGCACGACCGGCGCGCGCTGTGCGGCCACATCGAGGCGCGCATCGACGGTGCGCAACCCACGCCGCAAACGTGGCGCGCTTGGATCTACAATGGCCTGTCTGTCTCGTGAGTTATATTATGCAACTTAACCACTGCTTTGTACTTACAGCTTGTATATATCAATGTTGATAGCGGTATACTCGGGATAAAAACTTGCCACCACTATTTTCATCGATAAATTGCGTTTTACTACATCTGCCCATGGCATATTTAGTGAATGTGGGGAGGGGGAATATGCGCTTTCTTGGTTCCACATAATATTCTATTTTGTTTAGCTAGTTTTTGGCCCGAGTATAGGAATTTAGTTAGGTACTAAAAGAGTTGTACAGACACACCTACTAAACTACTATACTAAAAAAAATCGTTCGCACATTTAATAGCCCCATCTGCTGGCTACTTGCTAAATCTATAGACATGCGAACTAGGCTTAAAAGCCTTACCTACTTAACATTATTTCGTAGCAAGAGTGCTTGAAAGTACAGACGTCACACAAGCTACTACAATCTGTCAAATTTCTTTAATAGATTTTCAACTTTATCCCTACGGCATAAAGTTCAAGGTTGATGGAGGAAATTTGACAG
Organism: Tiliacea aurago; assembly: GCA_948098905.1. Taxonomy (NCBI): domain Eukaryota; kingdom Metazoa; phylum Arthropoda; class Insecta; order Lepidoptera; family Noctuidae; genus Tiliacea; species Tiliacea aurago. The sequence continues at coordinate 15,195,594 of OX402577.1, forward strand.
TTTCGGGTAGCTTGACCTGCTGGCGTCTGTACCTACTACCAATATGAAAATACTTATCTTTATGGCGTTCCGTTCACAAAACATTGGTGCCAGTGTTATTAAAATGGTCAAACATGACGCACATATTGTCAAAATATGCAAATATTGGCAAGTAAGCTTGAGAAACTGCAATTTGAGCCGGGTCATCGATGTCGGCCATTTGTTCACTACTTTCTTTAAAGTAGAACATAACGGTATCGGAGAACGATAAGGTTACCGCATTCCAATACCTACTGTTAGTCGACAAACCATTTGCTTTTGCGCAGTACTAGAATAATTTCATATTAACAATGTACATACTTTGGTTTTTTTTCTGACCTTTTTATGCGAAAATTTTTGCCAAGTCTTCTTGACGACTCCAACTTACCTGAATATGCTTTTTCGAGAAGTGGGTTAACGTCTATTGTGCAACCGTTGGGGTTCGAACCCACGACCTCACGCACGCACGGCAGTCGGGAGACCTTGCCCGTTGAGCTACATACAGCTGATTTGATATTGTTTACCATGTATAATGTCAAAGGATTCAAATATCGAAGGAACATCTGTAAATGAATACCTAATTATGTAAATATATTCTTATTCTTATACCTATGCAGAGACACTCCTTCTGTACAGCAAGTTTAACTGGTGGTGGAATTAGCCTTAAATTTCCTGCACAACAATACGAAGGTCAGTATAATCCATGCCTACTGTAAATATTGCTAGTATGATAACATTTTACCTCTACTACATTTGAAATAAGATTCGAAATTTAAATAAACTATTTTTTCAGTCCGTTCAACCGATTTTGACTTCTATTACGTTGGTGGCATAACAAATGGCAGTTGAAATAAACAGGTGGTATTGTAACCACGTTTCTGCTTTTGATGCCATCCTTATGCCTACGGAATAGAAGGCAAAATCGGTTGAATGAACTGTAAAAAAGGTTTATTTAAATTTCTAATCTTACTTATTTCAAATGGAGTATAGTAAGGTAAGTACTTTTTAAGGGCGAAAGCACAGCAATGTAACGCAAAGCCCAGCATTGATGTAAATAAATGGGACATGGTAGGTTGATAAACACATTAACCTCCGTTGCGTCACGCAGTCGGGTAATAAAAGGGACATGGGCTGCCATTTGTTTACGTCAATGCGTTTATCATATTCGAGGCTGTCAGGGTAAGGTGGGTAATGGTGATTGTTTATAAGTTATAAGGTTATAACCCAATAATACTACCCAAAATTATTTTGTAAATAAATTTATTATATTGGAGCAGTGTAAATATATACTATATTTTTAAACTTAATAATTCGCAAACAACCCATGTCCACTATCCCATTTAAAAAAATTGACAATAGTAAAATTCCAACCCTTTTGTATTCCACCCAAATACAAAAAAAACCTTCAATATTTTATGTTATATTTACGATTATTCATTATTTTTATTACAGAATGTCCATGATAATGCAAATACCTCAAGTGGCGTATCAAATACCAAAGTTCGTGATGGGACTCGGCTGAAAAAACCAATAATAATGAATGTGCAAAAGTTAGCATACCACCGGGCTTAGTCATGACGACATAAACATTTCTACAACGGTCGTCGGTCGCCACCCATTACCATAGACAGCTATTTATTTCATTATATTAATTAAACGAAGTGCCTTAATCAGTTTTAATCTCGAGTTTTAAACTACTCTCAAGGTTTTCATCTATCAAGAATACTTTAAGCGATCAGCACAATTCGGTGACATAACGACCACTAACTTACTTCTAGTACTAAATTTATTTGTAAATATTAATTTTAGTTGTATATTAAAATAGTTTGGCTATAGGTGTTGTTTTATTTTTATTCAATAATGCAGTGTATACCTACTTCCTAACTAATATTTTATAATAAATGAGGCTGCGGGGAAAGCTAGTAGATACATAAAATTAAAAAGATTTGTTTTTAAAACGTTTTTATTACCAATCAAAGACATACATTGAAATAAAACTATTTACAAGATTAAAATGAACACTTAATTATAATACATTCATGTCATGAATTTTGAAATTAAAAATTAGTTATTTGACAAAATCAGTAATCTATTGACATACAGATCATCATCATTTAAAAATTAAATATTGAGTATTACAAATTGTTCATAAAATTAAATTGTGCACACTTGGTCCCTTCATACCTTCAACCTTTAGGTATAACTAGCTACACTAAACTTAAAACACTGGTTCCGTTCTCAAACAAAAATTAATATTTTATGAAATATCAACTTTTATCTTTCAGCAGGTGTACTTTCTTTTTAACAGTACTCATCATACATATTTACAAAGCATAATAATAAGCTACGCACTCTTCTTACATAACTTATAAATTAAAAGTTTCTCCATGTTATTTTAATTATTCAAATAACACCACTACAACACACGTCGCAATGTTGGCGCCACAGCAAGGAGACAACAAAGGCCACTTGCCACAGCCAGAAGTGGCTAGTCTTTATTATTGATTCTCTTGGTGACCTGTCTAGCCCTAGTCACAAAATATGACCTGCGAATCTCTACTCCCTACAAAACGTTTACTTACTGGAGATCGTAACTTGTGGTTTGTCACTTTTGACCATTGCGAGTGGCCCGTGAGAAGGTAGCCTAGTTTTCAGTTATGAAGTCGAGACAACAGCTATTAGGGCACACATAAACACGATACGACGTCAACGCGGCATCGTTTCACCAATATGTGCGAATTTTGTGTAAATGCCGCGTCGTAGCACGACGCGACGTTGTATCGTGTTTATGTTTAAGAGCCCTTAGACGTGGTAGGCGGTTCGAGCACTTCACAGGCATAAGGCACTGGTGAGGCGGTAAGTGAATATTAACATACAAAAATATAGCCTATGAGTTGATTGATAAGGTTAAAACATAACCATCGAAGTTTTACATTGATATGGGAATGACATTATCTTAATATTAAAAAGACTAGGGACAGTTCACGAAAAACGCCTTTTAACGGGGATAGCAACCCAACCCGAAAGCCCACTGAACCCAGCATCACTGAACCCCTTAACAAAACTATCCCAAATAACTCCAGCCTGAAACCTTGAATTCAGGGCACCCCCAGACGGCTAGGTCAGGTTTAAAGTTTAATTTTGGATGCAGAAACTATTCAGTCATAACTGGCGAAATTTGTATGTACTATAGGTGAACCCCTGCCTAACCTTTCGGGGAATTAGGCGTGATGTTACGTTATGTAAAATACTTAGACGTGGAAATCTTAATAAAATGTTATTTTCGATCAAATTGACACTGATCTAAAACAATGTGTAGCACTAACAAATTATCTAATAATTTGGACTAACGTAGTTTCGAGTTAAAGTTTTTAGGGATGTGGTTCGTCATCGGCTCGTGGAAAAGTAACAACCGCACGGGAGGATAGATCAAAGATTAGCTACGCTTGCCGCTATCGGTCCATTTCAAGCCGAGATCCCGCCGGGCCTCGGAAAGCTCAAATCCATACTGGTATTTAGCTAATTCCGGTTTGACTGGAAGCCGACCCCAAAATAGTTGTGAAAAGGGTAGACAGATGAGGATACATTTATTTGCTCTTAACACCCTTTTTAGAAGTGTCACATAAAAAATTTCAGCACAACGTCACTTTAGGCATATCAAAAGCATCAGACTGGCAAGTCTTAATGTGGGCCCACTACCTCTGCGCCCTGCATTTCTTACATTCCATGAGATTTTGCGTGATTTGATAAGCGTTATTTCTTGCTGGAGTCATTCGGGATATAGAATAGTGACTTTAATTTTTGGGTATGGCATAAAAAAGACAAAATATTAGATGTTCATAAAGAATTAAAAAAAAAAAAAAATCTTCATGTTTAAAATTTGGGCTGCTTTGTTATCTTCAGCCAAGATATTTTCACATTCTACAGGGTCAAATGCCAAAAGCCGTGATGGGATACTTAATTAAACATGATAAAACATAAAATAAATTAATTTGATCATTTTTTTGTAGGGTCATCGACCGCAATTAGTGTATTCACTTGGAAAAATAGTTTTATTTTGTGTAAACTTCACAGACGTGATGGAAACCGATAAAACAAAAGAAAACTAATTTTTTCAACTCCTACTTCAAGTAAAAACACTACCAGCGGTCGATGACCCTACGGGGTTACCGCACGGTCTCCCGTGAGGCGGCGAGCCTCCTTGCCGGACTGCCGCCGTGGGATCTGGAGGCAAAAGTCCTCGCGCACATCTGGGAGTGGCGTGAGGAGGCGAAAGGCCGGGGTGAAACTCCGCTGCCGCGATTAATCGCGGCACAGCGGACGGAGCTCCGGCGGGATCTTATGGCGGCATGGAGAGTGCGATTGTCGCAACCCAGCGCAGGGCACGCCACAATTGTGGCGATAAGTCCCCTCTTTGAGGAGTGGCTAGAGAGGCGCCACGGCGTCCTCACCTTCCGCCTGACGCAGGTCCTCACCGGACACGGTTGTTTCGGGAGGTTCCTGTTCAGGATAAAGCGGGAGGAAACGCCCGGGTGTCACCACTGTGTGGATCGCCCGGAGGACACGGTGGAGCATACGGTGGAGGTCTGCCCGGCTTGGGCGGAGCACCGCCGTGTCCTCACGGAGGCGATCGGCGGCAGCGATCTCTCGCGTCCGGCCCTGGTTCAGGCCATGGTTCGGAGCGAGAGTGCATGGGAGGCCGTCACCTCCTTCTGCGAAGCAGTAATGCTCGCGAAGGAGGAGGCGGAACGCGTGAGGGTAAGGCAGGGTTCGCGCCCTCACGCCCTTAGCCGCCGCAGGAGACGCCCCGGGCGTCGGGAGTCACAAGCTGATTTCCGGCCACCGTAGGCGCGGGCCTGCGGACGGTTAGCGATGGGTAGCTCGCCGTCCGATAAGGACCAGGCCCGGGTCGACGGCGCGTTGTGTTTCACGCGCGCCTCAAAGAGATGTCAGCACCAACTGACGGGGTCCGTTAGGGGCCAATGCCTGCCGGGGTTGCGAGTTTGTCCGAAAGGGATATCGTGGCCCCGGCACACAGGCAACGGAAGGAACACGGGTGGGTTTTGGTCAGTAAAAGTCTGACACGCCCTTCCGCTCGGCCCGGAGTGGGAGAGGTTGTTTGATAATTTCCCACCCAAAAAAAAAAAAGAAAGCGGTCGATGACCCCAAAAAAAACATCAAATCATTTTTATATTTATTTTATCGTGTTTAGATACCAATACCCATCAGCACCCTAATTGCGTAACACAGTTTGAATCATTTTGAAGTATATTGCTAATCCATTGCTTCTTATTTTAGAAAAAAAATTCTGCTCAACAACGTGAATCATGTACAGATCAACAACATTGTTGATCTGTTAAATTGAAACCGATTCCTACTGAAAGTGTGTTACGCGATTAGCGTGCAGGTCTGGAGTTTCGCTAGCTGATTTAATTTGACCCTGCCAATTTGTTGATTGAAACAGTTTTTAGTAATGTCTTAATGACTAAACAAATTAAAATACACCGAGAAGAGGTCATAATGAGATTAAAAACCATGGGGTTTTACTAGATATCAATCCAGAGGCATTTACAGATAAACAAATACTAAAAAGATAACTAATTAATAGTAGTGATGTATTAGAAAACAGTCTTACTTTTGAGTAATTACTATTCGAAAGTTAGTAGATTTTATTCATTGAATAAAGGGTAATAATAATAATCTGTAGAATACTTAATACAGGCAGTCTTTGTTTTTGATGAATTATGGAATAGGCGTCAAGTTTTGGGGCTAAACTGTTTGATGTAAACTAAAACACATTACAATAAAATTATGTAAATTATACCAAAAAAATATTAAAGTTTATCAGGAAGAGGAAACACCTGACTATTGTACGGACCTGTCGTGTAGGTTTAATATCCTGCAGCAAAAAAAAAAGATCACACTCGGTCGGAGTGTGATCTCAATTCAGTTTTCTTTTTTTGCATTATGAAGAGGTCTATAAGGCTTTCCCATTAGGAATGCAGAAACTACGGAACGCCACATACTACGATCCTTTCATACCCTTGTGCTTCTTACACATTTATGAATCATTATAATGTAGTCAAAACTGCGTCTACAAGACCAAAAACGATGCGGCCTCTATTTACGATGAAAGTACGTTAAACCAGGTAAATTAAATATTTATCAAAATTTGCTACCAACTTAAATTGTCCGTATATTCAAATCGTAACTGTCATTCTTTGAAAGTTGTATGAATTGGCTACTCGGCAAATTGACGTAGTGTGTCAATTTGATAAACAATTAATTTCTCTGGTTGTTCATTATAAAATAAGTCAATGTATATTAGGATATTGGCAGAAGCGGTCCAGCCGGATGTCGCCGATTTGATGTATTACGCCGTCATGATGACATATTTGTCGCGCTAGAGTGGAGCGAGCCGTAATAAAAGGATTGCTACGCTAAAAATGTTGAATTTACTTCTCATAATCCGTTGTAAGAAAATATTTTATCAAAGTTGCATGAATCTAGAATTACATAAAGTGAATATGTGAGAAACAACAAGTTTATTAATGACGCTGACGTACGGTTCATAACAGAAGATCGACTTTTAGTGCGAGTTTAGAACTTTTTCATTCCTCGTTCCTCTTAATGGACTAATTATAGTCCATTATGAGGAACGAGGAATGAAAAAGAGCGCTGCCTGTCTGTCGTCTATTTAGCGCAAATTTAAAACATGGACTGCCTGTTAACTGTATTTACATACCCAGCAATGAATAAGATCTCGTAACCACAAATCAATTGTGGATTTAAAAATAAGAAAACCCGTACAGATCCTTAATTTATAATTAATGGAACCTAATTTAAAACTGCCAAACAGACTTCCTACTGACTTTGTGGTCAACTATAAATTCATTAATTGATAAAAAATGGCACAAAATCAGACATGGGTCAGACAGACCCCTTAATCTCAAATATCATAAAACACGATATTATTTCAATGGATACACAATCAAATTAATCATTCTAATTTAGTTACTTCAGTAACAATTTTCAGATAATGGAATGTAATTGACAAATAATAAAAACACTGGTATAAAATTGAGTTGTTGAAAGCAGATCATAGAAGTCTACGCAAGTTCTTTCTGCTTTTCCTTGTTCCAACAGCATAATCACATTTCTTTCTTTTTGAGGGACTTGGAGCATTCAGGTCATATTGATTACAACTCTTACCTGGGTGCGTACTGCATTTGCAATATCTGCAAAATTGATATGAGCAAGTAGCGTTTGTACACTCCACCCACTCCTCTCCAGTTGGTTCTTCTGTAACTTTAGCCGGCTGTGAACACCTTACACATGGCAGCTGAATCCGAGAATCCAGTGATGCAGTCTGAAATATTAATAAAAAATAGATTTAATTTTGCAGGCAAGTTATTTTGAATAAAAATCTTTGGTTATTAGTAAATTTTGTATTGGAACTTGGAACTATGAGTTCCTTTTGTTTTCATATTTGTATGTTAAATATGTTTTCACTAACCCTAAGCAACACCTAAATTTATGCCTAAATAAAAGCATGTTGTTGGATTTTCAATTCTCGGCTTGAAAAAGTTGTAAATCCAACAGTGCACTTTTATTTAGGCATTAATTTAGGTGTTAGTTAGTGTTAGTGAAAATGGGTAGGAATTTCAGTTTTTCTAACACGCTTTTATAAACTTGACCTGTATCTATCTATCAGGTTTGATAAAAATCATGATTTTTTTGTGTATGACAATTTTATATGAATAAAATCAATAAAATCCTTTTTTTTTACTGTAAATGGTAGATTTTGAGTTTATTAACTGACAACTCACTAAGAAAACACTGGGATTCCCCAAAATGGTCTGACAACTCTCTAAAAAAACTACTGTATTTCCGGGATTCCCCTAAATTATCAATATTGTCATACAATTGTTCGCCGGGTGAATATTGAGAGAATAATCTAGTTTGATTTAAATCAATCAACCCTGCTTTCTATGTATCGGAATCTTTCAACATAATTTTCACCAACTTCAAGAGTGGAAGACATCCAATTAACTTGAAAAGAATGATGCCTATTTTGATAACCCCTCCAATAGCCATGTGTTCGATAGCTCTTTTCGAACTGAATAAAAGTTACTACGGCGCCCAGTTCCAAATCTTTGTCCGTTCAATATTATAGTGTACCTATTGAAAAAAATCAGTTTTAGCAAAACCACAAGGTTTTTTTTTTATATTTCATAATTCCCAGCCCTTTTGAGCATCATTATGAAAGCGACATCACACGCTACCCATCATCATCATGGGTTCACTACTCACATACTATTCCCCCTTTCTAACGGTAAATCTTGGGTTTCTATCGGTTAGCGTTACACACATTTTGTGAATACAAGTTGTACATTCCCGAAGGTGCTAGAGTGTGTCAAGCACACCAATAGAGCTTTAGTTAGGCCGAACTACCTCAGTTCTGCAATGGTATTCATGACTTCAATGCAACCCAGTGCATTCATATTTGTAACATAATGACGAACGCTTTACAAAGAGGTTCTAAGCTAGATTTTAACACGACAGATGTGCTGTGTTGATGAAGAGATGCATTTTTGGACCGGACGTAATTGCGAGCAATTCGATGCGATTTTAGAGCACAACTCCCTCACTAAGCCAGAGATGCAAACAATCAAAAAACCGCTTTAGGTATATTCTTGACAAAACTGCGAACTGGTGATTCCAATGAGAGACTAGCAACATTCGGCAAAAACTTGAGAGGTTGATGGTTATAGCACGGGAATGCCTTATGCATGACTATGTGGACCTTCATTTAGAACTGGACCACATAAGCAGAAATAATATAATAGATCAAAACCTGACTATACCAAGAGCTTTATATGGAAAGGAGGAAAACGGGAAAGCAATTATGATTTGCGACGGGACTTACATATGTATACGTAAAAGTGCTAACTTCCTATTTCAGCGGCAGTCATGTTGTATCTATTAGTTTACACAAGTTCCAAAATCTCCTAAAGCCGTTCCTCATGATCACCACAAATGACTACATAATCGATGTAAAAGGACTGTGCGCTGCTATGAAGACAGATGCAAACGAGTCTTTGGTCAACTGGACCCACTCGAAATGAACCCGCGGGATCACTCAACCCAATCACATTTTGAATAGGTCGATTGGACCCACTGCTCAATTTCATTATTAGTGTATTTGTGTGTATTAGATAATATTGGTATATTTTAAGTCATAAAAATAAAACCAAAAGTTTCGGCTTTACTCCGGCTTTTATGACTTAAAATATACCAATATTATTCAATTAGGTATTTACACTTACGCACCACACTTATTCACTAACACTAATACGAAATATTTTAAGTGCACGAGCACCGCTATTACGTTGATTTGTTTAATTTTATTCATAAAATGTTCTTTTAACTGTCTGATTTTTAAATAGTACTTATTTTATTCTGTGTTATATTAGAGTATTACATTTAGTTAATATTCTCGTTATTAAAAGCTTGTAGGATTGTTTTGATTTTAGTATGTACCTAATTTAAAAAGATTTTGATTGAGAATAAACATTTAAACCTAATTGAAATGTGTTTTATTATATTTTGACCAACCAATTTTGCGTTAGACTGTATCTACTGGTATCTTTAAACAATATCCGCTTTATTACAAAACAAGATTTATATTTTGACATGGCTTAAACCATGCAGCCAGTTTTTGTAATAAGAACGTAACAGTGATTCAAATACCGTTCTTTATACAAAACTGAAAACTTAGTTCGGTATTAAGTTGTCAGATTTGTGTTTAGGAACTTTACCGTAGTCGGAATAAAGTTTGAAATTCAATAATAGCTCCATGTTTTAAACCTGGGTCTGAAGATAAACCTTGTTTTGTAATAAGGGGGTTTATGTTTATTTATGTGGGTAACCAATAAAAATACAGAAAATAAATTATGTGGTCAAGTGGACCCGTGGGTCCAGTAGCGACCGGGTCCAGCTGACCGAAGACTCATGAAAACATCATGAGTGATATAATGAATAATGGCGAAAATCCAATGCATTGTTTGGTCGAATCAAAAGATGCATTTACACTGGATCGCAAAAATTCCGGGTCGCTAATAAATGGTGTGATACTTTCTTAAATACATACGACTAATTTGCGGAACTATAGTAAGTATATTGTAGATGACTGATTAAGACATACACAATAAGAGATATATGCCAGTGACCTTGAGTGGTTAGCTTGCGTGTTCTGTACTGAGCTCACGCAACGCGTCGTACGTTCAGCCAGTAACAGGACTCGTCCATCAAGGAGCGCTGTCCCCAATTTGACGCATTATAAATTTATTATACACAAACCAAAAGGTATTTTAATAAAACGCGTATACTAAAAGATCAATAATTGAATTATCTTTAAATTGGTGAAGGTTTCAGAAAAATACGCTTGATAGATTTTGCGACATTCTCAGTTTTTTATCCACGTTAGACATAACTTTACAAATTAATTTCACAATGTAATATAAACATAATCTAAAATATTCACATATTTATTGAGAAAATGCTCTAATTTAACATATATATTTTTCAAATCATTAAAACTACTCGTTTAGACGTGATCTTCAGTATAAAATCATCAAAAGTCGGTTATCGTCGCCTTAATATAAATAAAAAATAAGAAAATTTCGCGTCTAACTTACGACAACAAAAATACACTTCGCAGTAAATCTTAAAAAAAATGGAAAATCAAAAGTGCACGCCTCATAACGTTCACGTCGTTTTTTTCTTATTACTGCTAACAATAAGATAATTAATCAAATGAAATAAAATAAAAAACAATTATAAAAAAAAAAACAGAAAACTGCTATGGTTTAGTGGCGCCATTATAATGAGGTGAGGAAAAAATACTATAGTAAATAGAGAGATGTACAAAAAAATACACAGTGTTATATTAGTTTTTTATGAATAATAATTAAACGACAGTGAATTGAACGCTCATTTTAATTGTGAAAGTCCGTAGTGTATTACTTTAGATAATAAAAAAAAAAATATCCCGGTAGGTACGATATTTTTTTTTACCAATTTCCCTGCCACACACCAATCTATAAACACAGACACACGGACGTCCAGGAATGATAATTTTTAATGTTATTATTTACTATGTTAAGCAAAATAATTGTTATTGAATTATATTTTATGTGTCTGACAAATTATTTGACTTGATTAGTACACTCATATTAACCTGTAAGTGCGATATAAAATAAAAAAAAAAAACGATTTCAGTTTCGAGAAAACTGCTTTTTTTGAAATGTCGAGAGTAGAGCACAACCTCAACGCTTCGCTTAAGAGGCGTGCAAAATAAAATATTTTATGTCAATTTAACATTTTGTATTTCCTCCACGAGCCCGTATCACTTCATTAAGACGATGTGGCATGGTGTAAAGTATAAACCAAATTTGGTCTGTTTGCCCATTCTTCCACTAGCGCATTCCTTAACTCGTGTAAGGTAACGGGATCAGGAGAGCGTTGTCTCACGCATCTCCCGAGCTCGTCCCACACATCATGTTCTATGGGATTTAAGTCTGGGCTGCGAGCTGGCCACTCCATGCAGGTGATGCAGCTAATACCGACGTCTTGAATATACATATTGACCAAACGAGCAGTAATAAGCTAATATTATAAAGGTGAAAGTTTGTGAGTATGTGTGTGTATGTTTGTTACTTCTTCACGCTCAAACGGCTGGAACAATTATGATAAAATTTTGTATGGAGGTAGTTGCGACACCCTGGATTAAGACATAGGCTACTTTCTATCCCGATATTCCCACAGGATCGAGACTTACGCGGGTGACCCCGCGGGGCGCAGCTAGTCGTGCATAAAAATGGAATTTGCACCCATATTCACTAAGAAAGGACCAGCATGCTCTTTTAAAACCTCTTCTATGTATCTGAGAGATCTTCCACCAAATGGCACATTTTCTTCAAAACACGCTTGATGATACCGTTTTCCTGGTCGTCTAAATACTCTTCGACTCCTGTCGTGCGTAAATAAACAAAATCTGGATTCATCGGAAAACATAACCTTGGACCAATGTTCGTTAAAAAGTGTTCTCGAGCAAACCGTAACTTGGCAACTCGATGTTCTCTGAGCAGTTTGGGGCCGTTTGCTGGTCTATAAGGCTTTATAACAGCTTTACGAAGACGTCGCAGAATCGTATCACATTGTTTTGGTGAATTTCTTGAAGATTGTTTCGGACCTGAACAGTCGTGAGATGTCGATTTCTTAACATAGTGCTCACGATGAATCGGTCTTCTCGTGTTTGTTGTGCACCTTGGCCAGCCATTTCCTGGTCTCCTGCTGTTCATGCCGGTCTCTTGAAATCGCTGGAGTACTCTTTGGACCGTTGATAAAGATACTCTTACTGTTCTAGCAGTGCTATGCTGACTTCTTCCTTCTTGTACACACGGCTAAACATCAAGCTATACATTTCCAGTATAAGCTGATCTCGCATTGTATGGGATTTCTGTACAATGAGAGGTCAGCGTATACTGCAAATATAGCTTGATGTGTAGCCGTGTGTACCATGGTAATAATCCGTGTACATTCTTCAGGTGTTAACGACATGATATTGCACTGAATACTCTGATCAATCCAAGGAACCATTTATATTGACAGCTCAGTTTGAAACAAAAGCAGAAAAATATTCTTTTCCTAAAATAAATTTGGATTTTTTTTTAAATACACAATACTTTTTTTTTTAATCTGTAACTAGTACAAATCAAACCTCTTTAAAGATTTAGAACAAGCATTAGTAACCTGCAGTAATAAAGTAAGTAAAGTAATAAGTAATTGTTACACTGTTCAAAGTTTTACAGACCTTATTTTTATCAAGATGTTAGTGTAATGTAAACAATTGTTGATGAACCGAATAAATAAATAAGCAACCCAGAATTTTTGCGATCCAGTTTAGTTTAGATCAAGGCTTTAGAGATAGATTGAACAATATAGAACCTAGTGGTTACAAAAACCATGTACCACCTTCAAAGGATAGACATGAATCCCAACTGACTACTGATCGGTGGAGGTGGTTAACAGCAAGATTCAACCGTGACTTTAAACTACTGTGTCAAAAATATAAATTTAAATAAAGTGTTTTATTTTAATTGACATCTATTAATAAAATGAATCTTCAAAGAGGCGTTACAATGTAAAAAAGGCCATACTACTATGAAGCTAAATTACTCCGATCGGACAGAGAATCAAGACAAGCACCATTGGAATTCTTGTTTTACATGGTAATACCTTTCTAATGATATATATCATTAATTCCTAATGGAGGGGGTACCAGCTTCCATGCATTTCGTGGCATAATCGTTTGCACATGAATCAAGGACCAATGACAATACTATAATTGGGGGTCTTGTACTTCAGTAACCCAGGTATCCAACGTGAGATGAGATTGTCAGTAACCCAGTCGTTGCTGGCCTTCCTTGAACAGCTAGGGTGGATCAAGTAACCGATTTCCCCACCCGTACATAAAATACCCACATTGACGTGGAGTTGCAGACATCAGTCTGTATTACCTACCTAATATTGGGTATCTTGGAGCTGATCTGATGATGGAGCAGGGAGGTGGATAGTAGAACTCTTCAGTGGCTACTAGTAAACCCCTCAAGTTTGGGAACATAAATGATTAGCTTTGATGAAACTTTGTATGTATATGTAGTTCAGATGACAATACTATAATTTAATTATCCTATCTACGTCGTGGCTCCATAGCCACAAGGTGGATAGTGGAACTCTTTAGTGCCACTAGTAAACTGGTTAAGTTAAGTCATAACTTCTTTGACTTTAGACTTATTAACTAAATGAAGAATATAGGTACTACACTATACAGAAAAAAATAAAATATATTGTGAAAAAATAACAAAAAAACATGCTAATTACATGCAAAAAAATTATAAAATGATTAAATTGACATGTATTAGTGACAATATAAGTACCTAAGCAGTTTGTCACTGCTTTTATAACAAATGATTAATTCAATAACATTTTGATTGTGTGCACTTTAACTGATTTAAACAAAGCACTCCACACTTTTGTTTGTTTGTTTGTCGTAAACACAATTATAAAGTAAGTTCATTTATGGTATGTAGGGAGCTTAGTACCTGATAAAGACAAGGTATGAAGGTAGTATAATTTCCATGGCATAGTCTCCATGTGTAACATTTTATAATAATAAAACTATGTCCAAAAACATACCTTTATGAACTTCCTGAATCGATTAGTCCTGGGTGAATACTGAGGACTGATAGGAGTACTGCTCACAGCGTTGTCATTGATCTCATTGTGAATTTCTGTGAGGCATCCATCATATAACTTGTTAGTTCTGATCTTAGTTCTGCTCTCTCTTGCACAATTCTCTTGATTTTCTTTAGCTGACTTCAGATGTTTTCTTAGCCCCTCTTTTTTTTCATTGCTGTTATGCAAGTTCCAAATATCTTTCCAAGTACTGCTCACAGAAAGAAAGTTGCAAATATCTTCATAATTTAAATAACGAAAAATATTTTTTAAAGGTGGTATGGCACAATTCTGGTTTAGCAATCCTAATATATCTATTTTTTGGTCAGGTCGGGCTAGAATAGGTGGCGTAAGTCCTATCTTAGTTTGTGATACTGGCTGTAGCTCATGTTTGTCACATGCTACAGAGTGTATGACAAAGTCTAGTTTTTTGCCAGATTTCCTACAGGGACTTAATCTACAGTTTCTCTTTATAGGTGTTATTGGATATGAAAACTTCTGCTCGCGTATGTTTAATCTGTAAATGTATCTTGTATTCTTTCCTGTGCTGTGAGAGCTCTCTGATGGTAAGGATATAGTGGAATTTTCTTTATCTTCATTGACCTCCAGACTCTGTATTTTGCCTGCAATCCATGTGGTAGGAGTTGGGATAGTTGTTTGTTTCGTTGACTCGCCGCTCGAATAAGGACGCTTGACAGCCCGCCTTGGCGGTGGCGTGTCGTTACAATTGTCATTGCGTGGTTTTAACTGGCTGTATCTATACGTAGCTTCAGGCGTAACATAATCTACTTGAATTTGATCAATAAAAGCGGTTGTTGCCACCACTGACTGATCGAGGAATTCACTCGATAGTTCCGAATGTTCTAACGAACCTGGGGTAAATGATGTGTGGTATCCACTGTCCTCGGCCTTGAAGTAATTTATATTGTCGAAAGATAGGATAGACTTAGTATTTTCAACATAATCTGAATGCACATCCATTGTAATAACTGCTATTTATCCTAAGTCTTTCACTGGTGTTTCATGGTAGGTGCCGAGAGATACTTCATTATTGCGAGTAAACACTTTAGAACTTTTTCCGTACATAATAAAACTTATAACTATTAGTGATATTATCGTTTTCCCAATCAGTTGTTCACTAGATGCATAATTCGAATCCCAAAAACTGAACAAACACGAAAATAACGTCTTGAGTTGTTTGCAACATATTACAGCGAGCGGGAGCGGGCACAACGACGAACGAAATTGAACGAATGGAATGGAGATAAGAATGAAGAAAGTGAAATTGAAATTCAAAATTATTTAAACTTTGAAGTTTGAATGAATAGACGTCTGCGTAAAGCTATGGTTGCACCATGGAATTAGTAAGTACTATAAACTACTACCTCGATGATCTAGTGTTCGCAAGCGCTACTGCATGAGGAAAGGCGTGCCTTGGTTTTGATTCCCGGGGTAGGCAAAGTTTTATTGGGCTTTTCCATCTGGAATTTCTCAGTAACAGCTCGGAGTCCGATTTGTGCCCGGTTAATAACTATGGGCTCGGCTCGGCCCTTAAACATGAGACTTAGGCGGATCCGCAGCAGGGCTGTATAGCCCGCGAAATTAAAATTTTCCATTGAGTAACTTTTCAGGAAATCATGACATTGGAGAACAAAATAATCTAACTTAGAGAGATGTATTAATGATTCTAATGATATTATTTCTGTAAATACATATCTGTTATAGTTGCGAATCATATTTCGATCAAGATACAACCTGACACTGACCTGCAAATTGCAAAAACGTAAGAAAATTCGAATTTCGCGGGCTAGATTTGCGGATTCACCATAATGGGTGACTTCTGTGCACCTCTGCCTAACTCTTCGGGGAATACAGGCGTGATGTTATGTATGTATATGTGTATAGATCTTTGAGTTATTGTGATGCATCAGTCCCAACCGATCACCATGTTCGGCAAGCCTATCCCTTGGGAGAAGCGAGCCAAATATCTCGGTGTGGTCTTAGACCATCACATGACGTTCGGCGAGCACATAAAACAGGTGCGCTCGCGCGCCAGTTTTGCTCTCGGCCGACTACACTCCGTACTCAACCCGCGCAGCAAGTTGTCCCTTAAGTGCAAATTGCGTATTTACACCGCGTGCATTCGACCGATCATGACTTACGCCTGCGTAGTCTTCGCTCACGCAAAGTCATATCACATTCATAAGATGCAGACGCTTCAAAACCGATTTCTCCGTAGAATTACGAAAGCTCCTTGGTTCGTTCGGAACGAACAACTTCACGTAGACCTTAAGATGCCTACCATCAAACAGTTTATGAAGCGCCTTGCAAAGCGCTTTTTCGAATCCGCGGAACGTCATCGCAACCCCTTGGTTGTGCAGGCCGCTAGTTACAGGCCTTCTGCCATTAGTCAGACTCGCCGACCGAGGCACACTCTCCTAGATCCGGATGACCCCATCACTCTCCTTCAGGAAAGCAATAGGGCCACGAGTACAGTGCACAAAATACACAAACCGACCTTCCGTCCTCGCCGCCGAGGTACCACGCGAACTTCCCGAGTAAATGGTAATAAAAGTCCTCCCCCCCGTCCCTTGAATGTCGATGCGCCAGCCGCCCGGTTAGAGGCTGAGAGCGCCGTAGCAATAAATATAATATCCCCTGATAATAATCATGATCAAAATGTTGATCCAGCCCGTCCCCAAATTGTTAGTAATTTTGTGATCCCCCAACGACGCCCTGAGCCGAG
Organism: Tiliacea aurago; assembly: GCA_948098905.1. NCBI lineage: Eukaryota > Metazoa > Arthropoda > Insecta > Lepidoptera > Noctuidae > Tiliacea > Tiliacea aurago. Next base: position 15,212,659 of record OX402577.1, read on the forward strand.
GTCCGTACCCCACAGGGGGTGCCCTTAGTGCGCTGTCGTTTAGTTTTTAATATATATAATTTGCGCCCTGGCTGGAGGCTTTAAGATTAAAAACCTTAGGGCAGCCACAGGAATATCCGGTTAAGTAGCAACGACCTCTCTAGGTCTGCTACGAGATGCCATACCTAAAAAAAAAAAAAAAAAAAAAAAAAGATGCATCAGTTTCAAAATACCAGGTTGGTCGTCTAAAGTACCCCATATACATAAACTATCACTGTGGCTGTATGAATTTATAGCCTTTGCTGACTTTCACTGCCGTTTTATTTATAAGTAAAATAAAAACCCCTATTGTCGATGGGGGGCATAGATAGAGTATATGAGAGTTTAGCAGTCTATCACAAACATAAAGTAATAGATTGGGAAGGGAAATGGGGGGCATTGGGGGGTTGCTTTGATGGCTAAGAAAAAATAAATATAATTTTTTGTTTATCTGATTGTGTTGTAATAAGTGAACTAAAACAAGTGGAAAATGTTTTTAAATAGGTTTGACAATAATATTTACTAGTTTTTTGCCAAAATGGCTATGAGCGTCAAAGACTTGTGTAGATTATGTGCAAAGAAAGATGAGTTTTCAAAAGATCTATTGGATGAAAGTAATAGAAATGTTCTAAAACTACTACAAGATTTCATACAAATTATCGTAAGTATCTATACTGTATGTGTTACTTATTATAAGCCCTATAATCATGAAAAATCTGCACAAACAAACAATACAAAGCAGGCATTGACTGTAAATATACATAGTGAGACTTCAATTATTCTTTTAATTCAGTTCGTGCCTTTAGCGAGCTTTGGTAGTTTTTTTGTTTCAAGCGTTTTGTTGAATTGAGAATGTTTATTCGATCTATTTTCATTTAAGTCACCTGATATGCATCTTACCAATTTCATCAAGTTTCATGCATTTCAGTTTTTTTTAAATCTTTTATTTGTGTTTTAGATCTTTGAGAACGACACTTTACCAACGAAGATTTGCTTGAATTGTGAAGAAAAAATGGTGTCATTCCAACTATTTGTACTTGAATGTTATAAAGCCCAAGATACACTAAAAAAGTTGTATGATGATAATTATGATTCTCTTGAAATTAAACATGAATGTACGCAGGCAGCTATAGATTTTGGTGTCCCAATCAAATCTGAGGTATGGTAATCTACTTAATAAAAATCTGAAATTCATTATTAGACAACCAACAGCCTAAGCCCAGCGGCTTGGTTGTAACTGGTTGGAATTTCACCCTTCTAGACCCAGCGGTCTAGAAAGGTGAAATTCCAAAGGTGAGCAATGAGCAATTCTCTTTGAAGGAATCATATCAAGGTTTAATAGGGGATGAAATGTTGTGCAACAAAACAAATGTTTTGCGAATACACGTTATATTCAAGTAAAGGTTAGGTAAGTGTGTGTGTGTGTGTGTGTGATTAATAAATATTTAAATTAATTACAGGTTAAAGATGAAGTAACTGCAGATGATATAGTTTGTAAGTTGTTTTAAAAATATATTCTCTTTACTGCGTAGATGAATTCTTTTTGTTCAGATTTTGCCTTGTCTGCTCTAATCAACAGTTTAACTTGAAATGAAGTGGTTCCAGTCATTACAGAAGAAGTAAAACTCCTACAACAATAATTATTTGACCTGGAACTAATTTGCTCATAGTCCAAGGACCAATTAAAATTTGAATAAAAATACAAAAAAGAACAAGCTACACTACACATTACATTTACAGGTGCATTGAATAATGAGGCGGCTTTATCAGTAATAGATGTTTTCCCGGATAGCCATAGTGACCACGATGACACTGATATTCACAATGGTGGAGACGAAAATGATGAGGATGATGACTATCTTGATGACATAGCTATAGCAGAACTGAAGCCTAAACGTAAACGCATAAGAAGAAAGGAAATAACAGAACAGGAGGCAGAAGCATTTAGCCAAATTCTCAAAAAGCCCAATTTAAAAGTGAAAGATTTTGTCAAGTAAGTGAAATCATAATTAGTTATGCATCATGAAATAGAATGGATAAATTACGTTTCATTTTATAGTTGAACTTAAATAGGGGATTTCAACTAATGTAAAAATTTGTTTTATTATTTTAGACTGCAGTGTGATTTCTGTGGAGAGAAACTGAAGACATGGAGTGGCTTACGAGCACATTATGCTAAAGACCATAAGAGTGAACCATTTGTTTACTGCCTGTGTGGCTTTGCCGTAAGATCTAAAAGTGTTCTTTACAAACATGTATCAGACCATAAAATAGAAAGTAGAAAATTAAGGAAGAACTCTGAGGAATCTGAGAATGAAGAAAAACAAAATTTTAAATATGAAAGTTTGAATGTGAAAGATTTTATAAGGTATTGTTTTAATTGGTATTTGTTTTTCCTATTATGCTCTAGTTAAGTAGATAGTCTGTTATATTTTTTTTTAATATTTAATTTATTTTTCCAGGTTTCTATGTCCCCATTGTGACAAGGAGTGCTCCAGTTGGTATAGACTGAAGGCGCATTCTGAGTATGCCCACAAAGTACCGCCAGTGGTGACTTGTATCTGTGGCATCACTCTTAAATCCAAGTCAGTTATGTACAAGCATGTGCAAGACCATAGGAATCCCAATGTTTTGACGTAAGTATCAATTTAGCAAAAGTTTGCTTTCTTTATATTTTAAATATAACTTAATGTGGTCTCTTGCTTCAGAAGTTTCAATATTGCAATAAATTTATCCTTACATATTATAAAACAAAGTCCGCCCGCCGCGCCGCGTCTGTGTGTATGTCTAATCGCGATAAACTCAAAAACTACTGAACAGATTTTCAAACGATTTTCCCCAAAGGACGGAGTGATTCATGAGGAAGGTTTAGGTGTATACTTCATTAAGGTTTTGTGTAAATTGTCTGAAATATGTCGATTATTTTTGAAGATGTGGGAAAAAATCATTCCGACTGGGAGCTTTATTGGCTTGCGCCGCGTAAACCGTACGAGATACATAAAGTTGATGTTCTACACGATTGTCCTTATTCAATAAAATATGTTGTTGCAATTGGGCATTTAATTTAGATTAAAATATCCTTTACATCATATGGTGAAGGTGTCATATTCAAAATTACGCGTATTAGTATAAAATAATTATGATTGACGGCGGCGGGCGCAGCGCTAGGAGTCAATGACCTTTTCCTCGGCTATGAAGTATGCGAACGCTTCATGTCCTTTTAATGCCGGTAGTACGTTCCTGTGTGATATTTTCCGACATCCACGTGGGCAAGCCGCGGGCAAAAGCTTCTGTATAATAAATTGCAAAATCTATTTGTAATATTAACTTGAGTTTTTTTTTCTACAGATGTGATAAGTGTCCCCGAATAACGAAAACCCTATCTGCCTTAAATAAACACAAGATGCGACATATACCAAAATCAGAGAGAAAGTTCAGTTGTGCTTCATGCGACAAAATATTTACTTCTAAAGATGCATTAAAATCTCACGAAAGGTCGCATATACCGATAGAGGAACGTAAAATATATCGCTGTGATATGTGTAACATGAAGTAAGTTCAACGTTGGAATATCATAGCTATCTAAATTTTACCTTACGAAGCCAATACAATGCTAATACATTTCAAAGTGTATTTGCGTAAAACGCGAAATTTAGGCATTTCCTTGTTTTTCACATTTCGCGGGCTCATAATATTTTATCTCGCCTTTTGCGGGTTTTATACACCGTGGCATTTCAATCGTCTTACAACGGCAGCCCACTTCCTGTATCCAATGACTACTAATCATTCATAAAAAAAAAATAATTAACATTTGAATACTTAACAAAAAAAAAAAACATGACGCATGACGTACTTTGAAACACCCTGTTACGAGCCTTGCATTCCAAGGGCGGCGCGGAATGGAGTGCAAGGCTCGCACCGCGCTCATCGCTGTTTTTTTATTTTTTTGGGTGGGAAATTATCAAATAACTTCTCCCGCTCTGGGATGAGCGGGAGGGCGTGTCAGACTTTTACTGACTAAAACCCACCCGTATTCCTTCATTTGCCTGTGTGCCAGGGCCACGATATCCCTTTCGGACAAACTCGCAACCCTGGCAGGCATTGGCCCTATCGGACCCCGTCAGTTGGTGCTGACAACTGTTTGAGGCGCGCGTGAAATACGACGCGCCGTCGACCCGGGCCTGGTCCTTATCGGACGGTGAGCTACCCATCGCTCACCGTCCGCAGGCCCGCGCCTACGGTGGCCGGAAATCGGCTTGCGACTCCCGACGCCCGGGGCGTCTCCTGCGGCGACTAGGGGCGCGAGGGCGCGAACTTTGCCTCTCCCTCACGAGTTCCGCCTCCACCGCGCTCATAGCTGGATGTTTTTTATTATTAATGATGTCGCATGATGTAGTTTGAAACATCCACCGCGCTCATAGCTGGATGTTTCAAACTACATCATGCGACATAATTAATAATATATACAGGCTGTTAAAGAAATTTCGTGCCATAGCTTAGGGTTAGGTTCAGTATCGATAAAGGAACCTAGGAAAAATAAAACAAAAAAAAAATATTGCAAAATCAACCTAACTTAGTACCTAATAACTTAGTCATTAAATCATTTAAACAAATTAAATAATTTTAATTCTAAACGATTGCTATTTTAAGATCTTATGAATGATTTGTAGTCATTGGATACATGAAGTGGCATGCCGTTATAAGACGATTAAAATTCCACGGTGTATATTGAGCGAATGCAATGGTTTTAAGCACTGTTTTGTATCAACCAACGTAAAGTTCGCGAGCTTTCCGCGTGGTAAAGAATTCTTCGTTCGGTCAAGTAACAAAAAACTTAAAACAAACTATAACTAGAAATGGAAAATGTTTGCTCTCCAGATTCACGACTCGTTCGTCGGCGGCGTCGCACAAGCGCGTGGTGCACGACAAGATAAAGGGCTACGTGTGCGACCTTTGCGGGTACGCGTGCGGCACCAACGGCGAGCTGCGCCAGCACCGCGCTATACACAGCGAAGATAAGCCGTTCGTCTGCAGGAACTGCTCCAAACCGTTCGTTCAAACTTAAACTGTTACTTAAAACTGCAAACTTAATAATAAAGTTTATTCATCAAAAAGTAACAATACTATGTGACATATTCGGTGAGCCACAAACTAAGCATCGCTTGTATCTTGTGGTTCAGGAGTGCGAATTTCACAAAGTTATATTACAGTAACATACATACTAAATACAGGGTGGAAGGGCATCGACGCGAATCCATTTACCATGGATTCAGTACATCATTCTTTACCCCCCTGCGTTCAAATTTCTCGTCGGTAATTAAAAAAAAAAACCGAAGTGCAAACCTACTCGGTCAAAATGTATGGAACGGGTCCATATTGGCTCAACTAAAGTTCTTTACCCGAAATTGTTCGTCCTAACGATTTGTAATCCGAATGATCACTCTTCCTAAAATTTTTCATCCTAAAGTTTTCATTCATACTATTTGTAGTGCTACCGGCGATGTTCATAACACTCATGTTTCCGAAAATTGTAATTAATAATATCATTAATGTTTAATTTAAACTCCTACTGTTTTTTATCATAACGCTTTTATCCCTAAAACTATAACTATACATGAGATAATTATGTCTAAAAAACCAACTGTTTAGAATGATTTAAGGTCGTTTCACAGATTTTTGTCTTAAATGAATGAAATTCAGGTCAGAATGTCGTCTTGGGGGCACTATAAAAAAATACTTATAAAAATTTCGCGACTAATTTCGAGGTATTTCGTAGTTGGTCACAGTTCTAACCTAACCTAACCTATGGATATCTTTGCAGGTACACACCGCTATAAATAAAATTAAAATATGACTTTGAATAATATTGTAAAAGATGGTTATGTTGAGAAAATATAGGAAAACAAATAAAAGTCTATTAGATGTTTATTGCTACTGACATTATGAAGTTAAATGCTTCGGAATTATGAACATTAGAGACAGAGTAGTTAGGAATTGTGATTGTTAGGATAAAAAATGTTAGGAAGAACATTTTCGGATTTCCAATTATCGGAGTTGAAAATTTAGGTGAACTTTGGCGCACCCGTATGGAACAGCTAATTTTTTTTTTAATTAACCGATGAAAAATTTTAACGCAGTGGGGTCAACAAAAGATAAGAGTAAAAACTAAATTAAAAAAGATTCTGTGATTCTGAACACAAAATAAAATAGCAATGGTTAAGGCGGAAACATACTTACGTGTCGTGGCGTGTCGTGACGCCTTCTGATGCAGTGTTAGCCAATCAAGACTCGTTGTGATTTGACGTAGTCCTGAATAGATTCGTTTGATTGGTTCTCCCACAACACGACACAGTAATTTGCCGGTGGCTTGTTGGACTTGTGCTGTGGTGTTTGTGTGTGTGTCTGTGTGGGGGGGGGGTGTGGGGTGTGGGTGTTGTGCATGTGCGTCTGTGTGGGATGTGTGTGTGTGTAGGTGCTATATCAAGGCTTCTGTGTCGTATGATAATTTTACTTACAGGTCGTAATTAAGCAGTCCAAGTCCAGTTTTTGCTAACTTTATTCTAAGTGTTGGAATGGGAAATAAAAAAACAACCCACTACCAAAAATGTTTTTTTGGAAGTCGGTTGTTTTTTTGTTTTTATCTTTGTTTACAAAGTGAAAATAACTTTAATTTCGGAAGAAAAAAACTAAATTACCGATCCAAAGACACCGAGTCTTTGGATCTGTGATTTAGTTTTTTGCCACAGACTACCGAAAAAAAAGTAATTTTTCACTTTGTACGGATTTTTTTTTAAGGTGGTTGTTTTTTTTGTCTTTTTTTTTAAATTTTCTCTTTTTATTGGGTCAGTTTGTAATTTATCTAAGTTACAATAGCTTTATGTCAACTGCTCATCACTTTTTACAAAATATTGCTATTCCCGATGCTGGGGCGTTAATTGTGAGAGAGTCACCATCAGTTCCATTTCTCCTGGTTCTTACCAGGAGAAATAGAACTGATGGTGACTTCACCATATGCTTTGTGACGAGCATAAATTGCTTAGCAATCATATTAAAGTGTCTAATCGAATTGCAACCGTGAATTACTTATTATTAAGTAGTTCCGGTGGCCATCTGTGGTCTTCATCATCAGTTCCACTTCACCAAGTGGTGCCTTTCGAGTGCAAATGCAAGAGTTACTATAAAAAAAATCCCAAATCGCTATAGGTGTGCCTATTAAATTTGAGGATTTCCCTCGATTTCCATGGGATCCTCTCATCAGATTCTGATTTGGTGAAAATGGGACCACCTCGGGAGCTTACCCTTTCAAACAAAAAAATAATATTTTCAATATTGGTCCACAATTGACAGAAAAATCGTTAAACAAACATACAAAAAGGATAAAAATGCAGCCGGACATATAACCTCCTCCTTTTTGGAAGTCGGTTAAAAATAGGTACAGCGTCTAGCTAGTTAAGACACGCTTGTTTATTATGTCGCTATAGTCTGGCCGTTTTTTTATTGTTGCGTGATATTTATGCGTTGCTTGGCGTACGAATCTTGTCGAATGTTCGTCGTATCCTGAGTACTTGAAACTCATGGTAGACAAGGTCTATAGGGAATCTGAAAGGTTTTTTCGTGCAACGTTGATCAGTGCCCGTTGCGCCCTCTCTAGCGTTATAAATGTGCTTTTACCAGCGCGTCCCCAAATGCAGATACAGTACTGTATGATTGACTGGCAGAGTGCGAAGTAGACCATTCGCAAGATATCGATAGGGGTACAGTCGCGGAGTTTTTTCAAGACGTGTATTAGTTTTCGTACTCTGGAGGAAAGGGCATAAATGTGGACTTTGTACGTTAAGTTGTTGTCTATGGTTATTCCGAGATATTTTATCGTGTCAGTACGTTCAAGGACTGTGCATGCGAATGGGTGGTGTGGCAGGTGTGTGGCAATATTGTGTTCTTTTATTTTTAAGGACATGGTTTGAGAGGCACTGGAGGAGCTTGTTTTGGAGAAAGCAATATATTTACCTTTAGTAGCATTTAGTGTCAGTAGATTAGTGTCTAGGGATTGCGCTATCTCAGAGAGGAGCTGTTCTGCCAGTCGATACACTCGGTCCAATAAAGTGTCGTGAATATCGATGGCTGTGTTGTCAGCGTAGGATATCACTGTATCGTTTCTAAGGGGGAGATTTACTATGTCATTAATGTACAGCGTAAACAACGTCGGACCAAGGGTACTGACCTGCGGAATGCCGAACGTGATAGGGAGCGACCTGCTTTGGTGACTGTCTATTTTACAATATTGATACCGCGATGTTAAGTAGCTACGAAACAATTCTAGAGGTGTTCCTCTTATACCTATTGCCTGGAGTTTATTACGTGGTGAGGTGTCGAATGCTTTTGCGAATTCAAGAAAGACACCAACACAGCATTCTCCATTTTCTATGTGGTGGGAGACTTGATTTATCAAAAGTGACACCGCGTCTTCGGTGGATATTCCCCGGCAAAGACCTATACTCAGCAGGGCGGTAGGTCTATAGTTTTCCGGCATGTGTTGGGACCACTTTTGTAGATACGACACTGCAGCAATTTTCCAGGAATCGGGAAAGTCACCTGATTCTAAACTAAAGATGTGCGAAAGTGGCTTGATTATACTTTCTCTGGAATTTATGAGTAATGGAACGGTTAGTTGGTCTGGCCCTGCAGGCTTAGCATGGCGTTTTCGATCTCTACTCTACTATAGAATAGACATCGCTTGTCTACACTTCTCGTTATCTCTTCTTCGCGAGCACGAGGACACACCTAGACTCGGGTTTCTTCGTAGACAGTGACTTGTCCATAGCAACGGGGTATTCGCTAGTGGTGTGTATTACTCCCCAATTTTACCGTACTTTTGCGTTTCGTTCTCAAACAAATCTATGAAGCAAAGTGTTTTTAACGAATATTTCTTCAATTACAAAACGCAAATGGTCAAGGGGGATGCGCTGAGTAGCCCGCGAAATTCAAATTTTCGAACGTTTTTTGAATTCTAAGGATTTTTTTAAGAGAGTTAGTTGTTTTGCCGATTCTAATGATTATAATTCTGTAAAGCAATATTTTTTACGGCCGCGAATCATATTTAAATCAACTTATAACGTGTTACTGACTTGCAAATTGCAAAAAACGTAATAAAATTTGAATTTCACGGGCTATCTTAGCGCATCTCCCTTTTAAAAATATTGTTAAATGGCTGTAGCCAATGACGTATTATAGGTAATACATCATTGGCTGTGGCGCCACTAAGTTTTAAAACTCATTTGTATTGCATACACAGAACACTATATAATATTGGTAATTGCATAAAATGTACAGGCATTATTTAAATAAAGAGCCATAATTATACTATTTTGATGGCGTCACGCAAGAAGTATCCTTTAAGGGTACTGCAGACTGGTCGCGCTATCACGTCGCGCCTGTCTGCGGGAGCCCTTGTTTTTACTAGGTACTAACATTGTTATTGTATTGTTGTTTATCGATATTTTATTTATTAGTAGGTAAATGCTCCATTTAAAACTGAGTGTAAGATTTAGTAAATGAAAATAATAATCACTACATAGTAAAGGCTTCTACAGACCAGCGCGACTCGCGACGCGACACAAAGGCACCGCTCGTCACGCGACGTGCGGGGGCTTTGTGTCGCGCCAGTATGTAGAAGCCTTAATGCAACGCGGGCGAGGCCACAGGCGGCAGCTAGTACTTCATAAATAAATAATTTTGTGTTCAATGAGGAGATTTTGGCTCATAGTCAGATGTTTTATTCCCTGTGAATGTAGGTATCTAATAAATCAAAGTTAAGGGACAACATAGTGTAAAAACTGTAGGATACTTATATTGTTGTTCTTATTTTATTGTTAATTCCAAAAATCTATTATTTATTTTGGGCGACAGGTCCTAGCCGAGTTCTTCGCATAAACATTGATTGCACTATCTCCTTGCTTATTTTATAATTCTACAGAACTCACTTCCCGTGAGATCAAAGGCTCCCAAACAAGCAAAGCAAGCTCGCTAATAGTATTTCTTTCCCATCTTCGCTGAAGTTTTTCTATAAAAAAACTTAAATAAAAAGCGCAATTTGAACCCAACATGTTAATTTCAGCTTAATACATGATAAAAGTAAAAAAGCACCGCCTATAATTACTCGAATTAACGAAAAAACAACTAACGAATCGTTGTCTAGGTCATTTTATATGTAAACTATTTCGGAAGAAAGGTTTCTATCCCAAGCTGTCAACACCGGAGAAAGATTGTACGCCGTGCTCAACGTTGTAGACAGTTGTCTAGGGTAGAGAAGACAAGTCTCTTCACATTTGGTTTTGTAATCGCCGTGCTACAGACAGTAGAAAACTTTCTGTTGTCTACACTGAAACGTCATTTTTGTCTATTCTTCCGTCGACAAAACGCGTAGAGAGGGTTCTCGTGCTAAGCCTGCTGGTGAGCTGTCTATTTGCGAGTTGCGTATTATGCTGGACACTTCTTCTTCGTCGGTCCGGTGCGATAGATAGGAACATTGTGAGATAGAGCTTGGTGCTCGAAATCGTGCACCAAGCACCAATCGTGCTTGGTTAGTGTTTGAAAGTTTGTCTAGGATCTTGACTGCGTGTTTTACTCCGATACAGATGAAATGTTGATTGGAATTGTCAAGTGCTGAAGTTGGGGAAATACTTTACGTTGGATGTTGGCTTATTTTAACATTTTGTATGTTTATCAGCGGCACGTGAGGTAATGTTGAAGTAGTTTAAAGCAGTGTTTACACAAGATGAGCTAGTAACTGGATCCCAGTTTGTATTAGTGATCTCACCAGCTACAGCGGTCCAGTCAGTTTTGACTCTCCAGCGTTTAGTGTTTTTAGGGCGTTCCGGATCAATGGGGACACTACACAAGGCTAGGTCGTGATCGGTAATGGATAAGCTACAAACGAGACCAAAAGGTATTGCTGGTGATTTTATAAATATGTGGTAAATACAAGCTCCGCATCTTGTTGAGAGAGTTTAATACTCGTAGCATAAACCGTGTGAGGCCATAAGAAAAGCGTAGTTAGATACTTGGTTATTACTGGGATCGTTTATAGTGTTAATTAGTGTTGGTTGGTTTTTAAGATCATTCATTTTCATTTTCAAATATCTTTATTTAAACAACGGAACAATTATCAAAATGCACCTAACCTAAGCTACATTAACTCATTATAATGTTTTATTCACTTATATAACACTTCTGCTGTGATGCTTTTTGTTAACCATCCAGTGTAAGCTGCGGAGTTTTTGCCCTGGTAAATATGTGATGTCTACACTGATGACAAAAATTACCTCATTTAATTTAGAACGTTTAGACTCGTTAGAAGCTTATTTTTTAAGTAATAAAAAGCCATCAGGTGCATTGGAGTGGTACAGGAACTGCAGAAACTGTATTTCCAACAAGATGGCGCTCCGCCACACAACAGCCGCCATACCCGTTCTAATTTGAACCGGTGATTCCCAAGGCAGAGGATAGGAACATTTATGGTCCCACCGTGGGCACCTCGCAGTCCTGATCTCACACCTCTTGATTTTGTTAAGTGGGGCTATTTAAAAAATAAACTTTATAAAAATAAAATACGACAATGTTCACGAACTCAAAGATTCACTTACCACGATTCTCTATGGAATTAACCCTAGCACATTATCAGCTGGTACCCACTGTAGTAAAGAGATTAAACCTGTGCCTACGTCAAAACGGCTACCATTTTGAACACCTCATAACTTAGAGCAAGAGTAAAATTTGAGTTCAAATGTAAAGTTTCAAGTTTTTAATTTTAAGGTGAACCCAAAGTGAAAGTTATTGTTTTTTATTTATTTTTAGATCATTCTTTTTTGTAGCAGCCAGTTTACCGATGGTAAATAAAATAAGTTATACTATTAATATATATATATCATAATCAATAAATCTTAAATAAATTAATATAAAAAAAAAAATGAGTCTCATTTCCTACGATGTATAGGAAAAGTTTTTTTGCGATTTCTGACTTTTCTAGTAGTCAAACCTCAGTTGGTCTGATAGAGGTTTTGATCCTTATAAGAAACAGGATCGATGGGCATAAAAAAAAGTTTTTGTGAAAACTGCCCATTTTCCTGCTGACTGTAATTTCGTTTCAAAATCTGTGAATGCAGATCAAAACTTCTCAAAAAGTTAAGGACAGTCTCCTAAGACCGTTTTCCTGTAACTACAACGGTTAAGGTAGCTGCCCTTACTGCCCCATCTCAAAAATCCACCTGTATAGATTACTGGTTTTCAACGGGTAACTTTAATAATACCATCAATAATTTTTATTTTACTACAGTTTCAAGACTTATTCGAACCTCAAGACGCACATGGACACTCACGAGGAAACGTCGTACGAATGTTACATCTGCAGACGGGTGCTGAACAGTCGACGCACGCTCCGCAAACATCTCTTGGTACACGAAGACAAATGCAGGCACATTTGCTCTTACTGCAACAAGGCGTTCAAGAGGAGACAGACTTTGAAGGTAATTGTTCGCACAAAGCATAATTTATGGCGATCGGTATTTACATTTTTGAATTGATTAAATGGAGGGAATAGGATCCTCGGAGAAGAGAATGTACCCCCAAAAAACATGGGGAATTAAGACAAATCCTATAGTTATGACTAGAGATCGGATATTCGGATGCATATTTACCTAAAGTACGTTTTTTTCCCGGCAAAGGATACAAAGTATGGAAACGGCTTCTTAAAATATATTTTTATTCCGGGATCGCGGGGTTTCATTAATAACAGTGTGTAGGTATACAATTTTGTATTCCTAAATATGACAAATATTTCTTATCTATTTAGAACTAGGCAAGAATTTTGTGGAAAATATAACCCGTTTAAAAAACACTATTAATATTTTTCACTAAATATATTTATTCGGGGATACACAGTACAAAAGAGTAGTTCTTAAAAACTTGTCAGTCCTGGAAACCGACACTTTCCCGTACTGAAGCGCACTCCATACTAGTCAACTCACAAATTTTAGGTGAATATGCATCCGAATATCCGATCTCTAGTTATGACGATTACCTAAAAATGCTGTTTATATTTACTCCAGAACCGAGTTTATGATGTTCGAAATATTGATTTTCCATGGATTTAGCTTTAAAAAAAACCATTTTCAAAACTTTACTCTGTAGGTACCATCGCGAAAGTTCCCGGTCGACTACTTTTCAACCTTATTACTATGGGTATAAGGGCGAAAAGTGGTCGACCGGGAACGTTCGCGGTGGTACATAAAATTTATAAATACGTGGGTTATATTATCATGTGATATTCAGCTGCATCCCGTTAGACTGGAAGCTAACCCCAACCTAGGCAGATTGATTTTTGGTTATATTATTCAAAAATATTATATGTTATTACAAATATGTATTTTATCATTCAAATACACTTCTAAGTACGTCGGGCCCTATCAGAATACCAGCGCTGCGGTATTTTTGTTCATTTTTGTTTCATGGTAGAATTAGCATCGACACTCGAAACCTAAGATCCATCATTTGCACTTCAGCTTGGTCGAACCACTGTCTCCTAAGATACAGGCCATCCCTAGTTTAGGAGACAGGATTTAAATTTTTGTTTTTATAGACAATTATTTTATTTTATTTTTGCCACTTGTGTCAATTGTTAGTTGATTAAGTCTTAGCATGTAACTAGTATACAACCCGTTTCTATGTATATTTTGAATTAATAAACTTTTATTTATTTATTTTTGAGATATCGCAGCATTATGCTAAGATAGGAGCCTTTTCGGCGTCACACAGGTTTTGACTGTTTTTTTGTATATTGTTTATTCGATCAAATTTTTATATGTTAATTTTAAATACGCCTTTTTAGGGTTCAGTAGTCAACATGGAACCCTTATAGTTTCGCCATGTCCGTCTGTCTGTTTCCCCCCCCGGCTTAGCTCAAAGTCTGTTAGTACTAGAAAGCTGTAATTTGGCATGGTATTGGAATGTGAACATAAACACCCTCTTTGAGGAGTGGCTAGAGAGGCGCCACGGCGTCCTCACCCGACACGGTTGTTTCGGGAGGTTCCTGTTCAGGATAAAGCGGGAGGAAGCGCCCGGGTGTCACCACTGTGTGGATCGCCCGGAGGACACGGTGGAGCATACGGTGGAGGTCTGCCCGGCTTGGGCGGAGCACCGCCGTGTCCTCACGGAGGCGATCGGCGGCGGCGATCTCTCGCGTCCGGCCCTGGTTCAGGCCATGGTTCGGAGCGAGAGTGCATGGGAGACCGTCACCTCCTTCTGCGAAGCAGTAATGCTCGCGAAGGAGGAGGCGGAATGCGTGAGGGTGAGGCAGTTCGCGCCCTCACGCCCTTTGCCGCCGCAGGAGACGCCCCGGGCGTCGGGAGTCGCAAGCTGATTTCCGGCCACCGTAGGCGCGGGCCTGCGGACGGTGAGCGATGGGTAGCTCGCCGTCCGATAAGGACCAAGCCCGGGTCGACGGCGCGTTGTTTCACATGCGCCTCAAAGAGATGTCAGCACCAACTGACGGGGGGGACCGTTAGGGCCAATGCCTGCCAGGGTTGCGAGTTTGTCCGAAAGGGATATCGTGGCCCTGGCACACAGGCAACGGAAGGAACACGGGTGGGTTTTAGTCAGTAAAAGTCTGACACGCCCTCCCGCTCAGCCCAGAGCGGGTAAAGTTATTTGATAATTTCCCACCCAAAAAAAAAAAAAGAAAAGGAAAACGTCGTTGTTTCTGAACGATTCGCGCGCCCCTAAAGTGACTTTGTACCTAAATTGTTTCATTACATTACATGGGTATACATATTAATCACACCAACAAAGTTGTAAAATAAAATGACAATTTGTTTTCCCGTGCACGTAAAGTGGGTATGATATTTTTTTCTCGTCTATTCCCCAGGATGTTGGTATCGTTGGATAGTTCGTTCTAAAATATTGAGGGTCTGCGCAGACCTTTTTCAATTCAGGGATCCGTTTGAAGCTTTTAAGTGCAAATTTTAAAGTCAAGTGCGCCGCCCCCCCGCGCCTGCTAAATAGTTGTTTTTGGATTTGTGAAAAAATTAATGGCAGTAGTACATATAACGAAATTAAAAGGAAAACTATCACACAAGTTAACGAGTAATAGTCGACCAACTTACATTTGCAGTTGGAGAATTGACCGTGATATATCGATGTATGGGAGAACATGTTTTTCAACTACAATGTTAAGTTTGTTTTTGGGATAAATTCATCCCAACTACGGAACCATTCATTCCGACACGCACTTGGCCGGTTTTTTTACACGACTGCCCAAAAAAAGGAGTGTTATGTTTTCAGGGTTCATGTATGTATGTATGTATGTATGTTTGTGAGTTTCTTTTTTTTATTTCTTGTGCGTGTCCCAATTAAAATATTTTTCTTTCTTTTCAGACAAATATTGTATTTAGATGCAACATAAATATGTATAATATGGTACCAAAAACTTGTAAATGTACCTGTTAAAGCATGTAATGAACTGTGTCACCAGGTGCACATGTACACGCACACGGGCGACAAGCCGCTGACGTGCAAGTGGTGCGACGAGCGCTTCTCGTACGCGTCCACGCTGCGCTCGCACCGCCTGCGCTGCCACCCCGACAAGATGGCCGCGCAAGCGCATGACTCCTACACCAACTACGACATGCAAGGGGTGAGCTGATCATTAACTACAATGTGGAGACGACAACACGACAATCAATAAAAACACTGACAATATTATAGGCCCCATGGTCCTAGCAGATGAAGGGGGACGCGGGTAAAAACAAATGACGCGCATCTTACCGCACAAGTTATTGCTTTGTCAAAAAGATGAGTCCAGATTTCTCTATGAAAGTTTGTTAAGTTCGTCCCCCGTCGCCCAAGTGAACCATGGGACTGTCACCAACGAAAAAGACGGCCTATAGTTGAGCATTAACATTAAGGTGTATTTTGGACCCGACCAAGAAATCCTAACTTGGAAATAGAAATAGTACAGTTAATGACAAAAGAGTAAAAGACGAAAAAAAATATTTTTCCCCTAGAAGAAAATATGTTATTTTATGGCGGCGCGTAGTGTTCCACGCGTACGCGCCCCTTTCAGACGTCGCGGGGGGTCAAACACGCATTTTTTTTATTTCGTTAGCCTATGCCGTGACGGCAGGCGCGCTTTTTTACTACCTGCCAGAACTTTATCGAAGCGAATTGCGTTCAAACTTTTTAATTAAATAGTGTTCCAAATTCAAAAGTCATTTCGTCACTGTTGTTAAGTGCGCCGAAATTAACCATTTTGCTCGCTCTTCGGCTCTTTTCGAATAAATGGGATGAAAAATATGTTAACCCATACGTCGGCCTGTCTACCGACTTTTGGGTTTTGCTGATCAGCCGACTAGCATAGTGACTCAAATAATGGATATATTTGACTGAATTTTTGTATCCGGACTGATACCGGAGATAGTACGAAGATTATTTACTGTCGTCTCCTATCTTGCACTGTATAGCTGTACTCGTACAGTTTAATTACCTGTCCAGAGATGTTAAATTTATATAACTTTGATTTTAATTTTCAGAATTACGTCAAAAATGTCGTGGCGCCTGTAAATGTTCCAGTAACAAAGAACGAAGTTGAGGCTATGTAATGTATTAACTTATGATAAGACAAGTGTTATCTATTTTAATGGCAGCTGTTTTTAATTTGTGAACGTTTTTCTAGAAAAGAACATTGGTTATATTGAAAATAACGTGTACCTAGCTATTTTTAGGCTTTGACAAATACATTATTTGTATTACATTTTATAGTTTCAATGTTTTTGTTGAACTATTATTATTGTTATTTTCATAGATGTGTAAATATTTATGCATAGTTGTATTAAATAGTAATTGGAAAGGTATATATTTCTTATTCTAAAACCATTATATTGTTAACCCGAATTAAAATTATTATCGTGTCTACGGATTTTAAGGTAGACTAAGTTTTTCACACATAGGCAGCTTAGTTTCGCGTTTGATTTGTTGTTCAAAATAAAACGAATTTGAGAACTGAGAATTTGGTAGCCATTCAAGAAGATAACTGGCGCGAAGAAAATAGTGCCTCGAAAATAAATATTAATAATGGTATAATTATTATCATTATTTTAAGTAAAAAGTATTGGAATTCATGCAATAAAACATGTAAGATAACAGCTAATAAATAAATTTAAGACCAATTTGTAAGTATTTTACTTTATTCATGATTCATGGTGCCGCGGCAGCGGCCGGCGAGCGGTTTTAGAAATAGATTTACGTTTTGCCTTCGGCATATTTCAAAACTGCGAGCGTTTGTAAACGAACGACGCCGTTTTTAAAAAGCGGAATCATATAAATTGCCTGTGGCATATAATTATACAATGTCCCGACATCAATCGTCAGTTTATGTATTATGTTCTGTGATCGTCGGGCAGTAGCCCATAGTATAGTGTATTACCTATGAGTAGCCCACCAGACACAACACCCGTCTGTTTGAAGGTTCCTTCCTTTTCTATGGAGTAAGAGTGAATTTTACGCGCTTTATTTTTCTTGCTCATACTTCTATAAAACTTTTAAAGTTCTGTTAGACATTTAGTTACATTTTAGATAGAGATTTTTATACTTTAGCGTAAAGTGTTAAAAATACAATTCCAAAAGGGTCGGTAAACCGCAGACGGTAGCGGCGATTCAAAATAAAAGCAGGTGACTGCCGCTGCTATTTTGATTCTGAACGCGAAGTCAAATGTATGACTGTCATTCTGATCTAGAATGCAACTGTCATTCTCTTTAAGGCAAGATTCTCGAAAGGACAGGAGTACACGTAAGCAGATAAATGACAAAATATGATTTATTACAGCAAACAATCTTTAGAAAATAAACATTTGGTCTAATAATAAAATTGTACTTATTCATTATTTTTAGTAGGCTACCCGGGACCGAACTAAGTTAGATGAGGTTCAGTTTTAAAAAAAAAACTGGTTAAGTTAGGTTAGGTTAAAACTGTGAACCCCTACGCACGAGCCGAGCGTGTGAAACGAGCGGTGCCGCGGTAGCAGCCGGCGTGTGCCAGAAACGACTAGAATATGTAGAAAAAAAAATTTGTAGGTTGGTTGCTTGTAGGTTTTAAGTTATAAGTTAATGTAATTATAAAAATCTATTATTCTATCAGTTATCCATAGTAGGTACAAACTGGTAGGTTAGTTTAGGAAAAGTACTTATTTAAACTATGCAAAGTGTCCGAGATATTTCCTTCTATTAATTTGTGTGTGCACCAGTACAATTTTTGGTTTTTTGAGAATCTGTCTTTTTGAAAATCTGTCTTTATGAGATCAATGTGAAAACGAGCTTGAAAACATTAGTCAGGCATACTGGACCGGGATAGATTAAGTTTTCATTGTAATTTTACTAAAATAATGCAAGAGCCAGCAATATGAGCTAGGATATTGGAGCATCATGATTAGAATACTAGGTAAAGGTGTCATTGTGATTTGTTTTATCTAAAAGAATACGAGAGCGAGCGAAGCAAGCTCGAAAATTGAAGTATCCTGATTGTGATAGGTACTAGGTTAAAGCTGTCATTGTGAGTTTACTAAGAGAATGCAAGAGCGAGGGAAGCGAGGTCGATAATTGGAGCACCCTGACTTCGATAGGTTAGATTTTCTGTCTTATTTTACTAAATTAATGAAATAGTTTGAGAATTGGACCGCGCCTGTAGATTTAACGTAATTTGTTTATGTTAATTTTCATCAGGTTTTGTGGTAGGCACTAAATGCTGGGTAGGCAAAGCCCACAAAATGAGCAAGCTGAAGTGACAATGGGTTAGCAATATTAGCCATAAAACCGGTGTGGGGTAGACGTGTTCTTGAGTAGACACAATGAACACTATGGATCGATAAACGTAAAGTAGGACGCTCTCACACTTAGGTATAGGAACGACGATATTTGCAGGTGGCTGTAAGCAGTTGGATAAGAGAAGCCGAGACTGGAGGATCTATTGGAGAGGGAATGTCTAGGTAAACTGATTATGAAAAGTATGTACCTACCCACAGTGAGTAGGGGAGAGCAGGGTAATTGGAGCCTACTAAGGGAAAATGTTGATAAAAAACACATTTGTTACTTTGTTATCAGTTTTAATTAGGAACTTAAACCTCGTTTAGTTGAATATAATTATCACAGTTTACATCAACTACAGCCATGCATTAAGGTACAATAATAAATATTTTACAAAAAAAGTCAATCGCTCCTATAACCTACCCTAGAGCTGTAATAACGCTCATATGGGAAATGGGAGCCATAACATTTACTTCTTCCCAAAATAGAGCCATGTAGGATCTCATTACCCGCTGATCACCATTTTGAAAAGTAATAACACAGATCATAATCGACTTTCAATCACCATTTAACAAATGGCACTTGAAAGGAGACGAATCTAGGTACCTATGTAATAACCATAAACATAATACAATAACAATATATCTTCATGCTTAACTAGACGTTGGCAATCGGCAGTTTTTTATAAGCTCGGAACCAAAACACAACCATCCCTCGTGGCCTGTGCTCGTGGCTTAACGCAGGGCACTAACGACCAGTGTTGCCAGTACCTGCGTCGACTTTCGGACGATTCACTACTTGAAATGGGACGATTTTTGGACAAAAAGGACGGCTGGATAAAAAATTGTTACGATTGAATGGGAAATAAGTATAATTTTTTCTCATACTACTGTTATATGAGTACCAGAGAATGAAGAAGTGAATTAGGTTTAATAGACAAGGCACTTTTGTTGTTATCATGTTATGAATACAGGCAAAAACTTGATCCACCAACCCATCCATCGGGTTGGGTCTTTTATCAAGTCGCCTGAATTTGAGGAGTCTGTCTGTCACTGTGGGGGGTCGAAATGATTAGATTTTTTTTTTTTGAGGGGGTTTATCTCAAGCAATTTTAGCTGCCGGACCTGCGTCGAACGAAATATACATAATTATTTTCTAAAAATATTGGTAAATCACTAACTATTATTCCGTGAAACGGAACTTAAATGTCACAAAATGTTGACGTTTTTAAGTTGCGTCTGGAAAAGCGCGGGAAACTTAACTTGGTGGACGTGTCCTTTTTTGTTAAAATTGAAAATAATTAATTAATTATAATATAGGATCAGTAGTGGTAGTTTTAGTGTTTTTTATTCTTTCACTTGTAATTTCATTGTAGTTTTGTACATTTTCTTCTGTAGGGTAAGTTTTTTATTATTATTTCTTAAAGCGGGAAAATGAAAGACCCGCCTGACCCGGGGGACTTTGTTCCCCCGGCAGGCAATTTTGTAACTATCCAATCCAATGAATCAGGCATGGATACCGATGGGTCGTCGTCGGCTCGTCACTTAAAAAGAAGCCGCGTGCATGTGTGCAAAAACTGCAACAAACGCCGTCGTATCAGAAAAAACCACGGTTCCGAGTCTTCGGGTTGTGGTTGCATGGAGTCTACACCTCTCTCGCTAACTCCATCGGAGCCTAAATGCTCTGAAATAATCGTATCTAACGATATTCCTGATGTTCCAGCTCCGCCTTCAGTTATTCCCACTCAGATTGGTCGAAAAACGTATGACAAAACTGACAGCTCGCCGTACGTTGTTCATGTGCAAAAAATATTCCTATCACCAGATGATGGAACGTCATTGCACCCAATTACATTTGGCAAGTTCTTAAAACACAACGCCTTCCTAAATATTATTAACGGTAGCGTCAAAAAAATCGGGCGCAATAAAATATCTCTTTGCTTTTCCAATTTCCTGGACGCAAATTCTTTTATTTCACATAATAGCCTTGAAACATATAATTATAAAGCTTTTATACCTACTTTTAATGTTACTAGAATGGGTTTAGTACGTGGTGTTCCTGCGGAATGGTCTCCAGAGGAAGTTATTGATAATATAACAGTACCAATTGGTTGCGGTCCAATTTTAAAAGTCAGACGCCTCAATTTTAAAACTGTTGTTGATGGTACAACCATTTGGAAACCATCCCAATCGATAGTTATTACTTTTGATGGGCAGATTCTGCATAAAAGAATTTTTATGTGCTATAATGCATTACCTGTAGATTTATATATTTTCCCTACTGTACAGTGTTTCAATTGCTGTCGTTTTGGTCACACAAAAATTCAGTGCAGGTCCAAACCTCGTTGTTATAAATGTGGCCAAGACCATACTGGGGACAGTTGTAAAAGAGAACAAGAAAGTGCATCTTGCTGCCTTTGCTCCGGTTTTCACTATGCTACTAATAAATCTTGCCCAGAAATGTCTAGACAAAAATTAATTAAAACATACATGGCACAAAGTTCAGTATCTTATGCTGAAGCGGCAAAAATGTATCCCCCAGTTACTAAATCGTATGCCGATACACTTTTGTCTTCTCCTTCCAAAAACTTTGCAGATACTCCATCTTTCCCTTCTTCTAATAGAATGCCTGTTTCAAGTAGCTATAAAAAAACTGTCTTCCTTAAACCACGCTCGCCTCCCAAATCTGTACAAGGATATAATAAAGAGGCTCACAACGCCATTATAAAAGATTACGACATTCCTCAACCAGCAAATGGTTGTGCTTTTTCTAATCATAACAATGGACAAATTGATGCCAGTTTTTCCATAAACGATTTTCTTTCTGCATTACACAATCTTCTGTCTCAGTTCAACATTTCACCGTCCAACGTTGCCCCATCTTTCAATGTATCACAATCCATCCTTAATGGACAACACATCCAAAATAATCCAGTGGAACTGCCGCAGTCTAGTAAACAAAAAGAGTGATGTTATACATCTTTTAAACAAATATGAGCCATTTGCCTTTGCTTTAGCAGGACTTGGCTCAAACCTAATCATATTTTTAAAATTAATGGTTCTAAGATCTATCCTCTCTAATGGTTAAACATTAGAGAGGATAGATCTGATGGGTATGGTGGAGTAGCTATACTTATCAAGAATTCTATCCCTTTCTCTACCATTACATTACCTCCTCATAGTGAGGAAATTTCAATTGTAGCTATTAAAGTGCATCATACTTGTCTTGTTTCTATTTACATTCTTCACCCTTCTTTTTCTGTTCTTCAAGAGATGAATAATCTCGTTTCTTTTCTTCCAAAGCCATTATTAATACTGGGGGATTTTAATTGCCATCACCAATCATGGGGTTGTTCAACTTCGAACTGTTATGGTGATGAGTTAATAGATATAATAGACTTACACAACTTATGTATTTTAAATTCAGGAGCTGCCACACGTCGTTCAGATCCTAATCAGAACCAAAGTGCAATTGACCTTTCTATCTGTTCTCCAAACTTAGCCTCTTCATTAACTTGGCATACTTTGACCTCTACTTATGGTAGTGACCATTTTCCAATAGTTATTTCTTATCCTCTTTCAAAACCAAATGCACAATTAAGGAAATCAAACTTAAAATATAAACTTCCTAATAGAAATAATACTGACTGGGGTAAATTTAGGAACATTGTTGACAGTAAGCTTAGCTCCTTGCCCGTAATTTCTGATGGCAATGAAAATAGTTGTGCTGAAGCTTTAGCACACATATTAATTGCAGCGGCAGATGAAGTTTTTCCTGTAAAAAATAACAACATTAGTACAATTCCCTCGCCTCCGTGGTGGGACTCTGAGTGCACTGAATTGATTAAAAAACGTAAACAGGCTGAATATAATTATAACGTTGATATGTCTGATACTAATTTTGATATCATTACTAAGTTAAATAATGAAACTTATAAACTTTTAAAAAAGAAAAAATTTGAATCTTGGCGTAACTTTTGCTTATCAATTTCACCGAATACTCACCCTACGATTGTCTGGCGCAATATTCGTAGATTTAGGTCCATATATAACAACCCTTCTCCTATTCCTGATTCTTTAGCCAGTGAATTTTTTTATATATTAGCTCCGCCTTGGGTTCCTGAGGCTAAGGCTATTAGTACTAACCATAACCTGTCTCTCGTTTCCAATATCCAAGACACTCATACGACGCTAGATCTTGTATTCACTCTCACTGAATTAAAGGTTGTTATCCATAAAACTAATGATTCTGCACCAGGCATTGATGGCATCCCGTATTCCTTTTTTGCTAATTTAAATGATGATGTCCTCAGTTATTATTTAGAACTTATTAATTCTATTTTTTATACAGGAAACATCCCTGTTGAATGGAAACGTCAAATGGTGTTGCCATTCCTTAAACCAAATAAAACTCCATCTGATGCTTCTTCATACCGTCCCATAGTTTTGTCTTCAATTCTGATGAAATTAGCAGAACACTTAATTAAAAATCGCCTAGAATGGTATGTTGAAAGTAAGGGTCTCTTGGCAGAATCACAATATGGCTTTAGAAAAGGTAAAAGTACAACTGACTGTTTAAGTATATTAACATCCGATATTCGGTTATCCTTATCTAATAACCAATCCACCGTTGCAGTTTTCCTTGATATTAATGCAGCTTATGATAATGTTGTATTATCGGTTTTACAAAATAAATTAGAAGCCTTACAAGTTCCATTGAATTTGTTGAATTTCATTATTAATATTTTGACTGAACGCTCTGTTAACATGTTAATAGGAGACCATGAGGTATCTCATCTTGTATGGAGGGGTCTCCCACAGGGTTCTGTGCTCAGTCCCCTTCTATACAATATCTACACTTATGATTTAGAGTTATCCTTAACTAGTCATGTTAAGGTTCTTCAATATGCCGATGATTTATTATTATATTCTTCAAGTCCATCTGTTGAGCAAGCTAGCTCTGCTATCAATTCTGCTTTATCTATTTTGGCGTCATGGTTACATCTAAACGGTTTGGATTTATCCACGTCTAAAAGCGCGGCTGTTTTATTCACCCGGAAGAGAAATATTCCCATAGTAAATCTCCTTTATAAGGAAATACCAATCCCAGTTAAAGATAAATTCAGATATCTAGGTATAATACTTGACTGTAAATTAAGTAGTGTCCCTCATTGTGAATATATTGTTAACAAATGTGAAAAACACCTAAACATGCTTAGATGCCTCTCTGGTGTGTGGTGGGGTGCACATCCCTTTTCTTTGAAACTCATTTACAACGCAATCATCAGAAGCACTCTGGATTATGGATTGTTCGTTCTAGAGCCAGGTAGTGTCATGGCTTTTAAAAAATTGGATCGCATCCAGTCTAAAGCATTACGCATTATTTCAGATGCAATGAAGTCTAGTCCCATTAATGCACTCCAAGTTGAATGCGGGGATGCTCCTTTATATCTTAGAAGACAATTCCTATCTGACAAATATTTGTTCCGGATTCTTCAATTCTCAACTCATCCTCTCATTCCTAAACTGGACACATTAGTGTTGCAGATTGAATCGTCAGATTACTGGTCCCATAGACGTGCTCCATGTTTAGTTGTAAGTTATAAAAAATTCCTTTCACTTTCTTCTCCTATTCACCGTTCCAATAAACTTCCCATATTTAGCAATAGTTATGAGAGTTTACAATTCAGTCCCATTATAAAATATAACTGTGTAAGTAAATCAGATCCCGATTGCCATTTAAGTTTTAATCATTTTCTGGCTGAACACGTTTTTTTTTTTTTTTTTTTTTTTTTTTAGGTATGGCATCTCGTAGCAGACCTAGAGAGGTCGTTGCTACTCAACCGGATATTCCTGTGGCTGCCCTAAGGTTTTTAATCTTAAAGCCTCCAGCCAGGGCGCAAATTATATATATTAAAAACTAAACGACAGCGCACTAAGGGCACCCCCTGTGGGGTACGGACCTCGGCTCAGGGCGTCGTTGGGGGATCACAAAATTACTAACAATTTGGGGACGGGCTGGATCAACATTTTGATCATGATTATTATCAGGGGATATTATATTTATTGCTACGGCGCTCTCAGCCTCTAACCGGGCGGCTGGCGCATCGACATTCAAGGGACGGGGGGGAGGACTTTTATTACCATTTACTCGGGAAGTTCGCGTGGTACCTCGGCGGCGAGGACGGAAGGTCGGTTTGTGTAATTTGTGCACTGTACTCGTGGCCCTATTGCTTTCCTGAAGGAGAGTGATGGGGTCATCCGGATCTAAGAGAGTGTGCCTCGGTCGGCGAGTCTGACTAATGGCAGAAGGCCTGTAATTAGCTGCCTGCACAACCAAGGGGTTGCGATGACGTTCCGCGGATTCGAAAAAGCGCTTTGCAAGGCGCTTCATAAACTGTTTGATGGTAGGCATCTTAAGGTCTACGTGAAGTTGTTCGTTCCGAACGAACCAAGGAGCTTTCGTAATTCTACGGAGAAATCGGTTTTGAAGCGTCTGCATCTTATGGATGTGATATGACTTTGCGTGAGCGAAGACTACGCAGGCGTAAGTCATGATCGGTCGAATGCACGCGGTGTAAATACGCAATTTGCACTTAAGGGACAACTTGCTGCGCGGGTTGAGTACGGAGTGTAGTCGGCCGAGAGCAAAACTGGCGCGCGAGCGCACCTGTTTTATGTGCTCGCCGAACGTCATGTGATGGTCTAAGACCACACCGAGATATTTGGCTCGCTTCTCCCAAGGGATAGGCTTGCCGAACATGGTGATCGGTTGGGGCAGGGCGGGTGATCGCCGGGGCCTACAGAATAGGACCCCCTGGCTCTTATCAGGGTTGACTTCAATCCTCCACTTCCTGAACCAGGCCGCGAGTCTGTTGACTTCGGCCTGAAGGATGCGGGCGATATTGTCTTGTCTGGCTGAACACGTAGAGTACCACCATATTTATACGGATGCTGCCAAGCCTCCGACGGGTTGTGTTGGGATAGGTACTTACCATTCTCAATACAACATCGAACAAAAAATAAAACTGCCTCCGGAGACTTCTGTTTTTACCGGGGAATGTTTCGGCATTTTTAAAGCCATAGAATATATCCGTATTTTAAAGCTCAAAAAATCGATAATTCTTACCGATTCTCAAAGTGCTCTTCTAGCCATCAATAAATCCGCTTTCGAACACAAATTGCAGTTACCTATAATTTATTTAATAAGAGAATTTGCGTTCAGGACCATTTCTGAGGGTAATACACTACAATTTGTGTGGATTCCAGCCCA
The DNA here is from genome assembly GCA_948098905.1 of Tiliacea aurago. Taxonomy (NCBI): domain Eukaryota; kingdom Metazoa; phylum Arthropoda; class Insecta; order Lepidoptera; family Noctuidae; genus Tiliacea; species Tiliacea aurago. Next base: position 15,238,795 of record OX402577.1, read on the forward strand.
TGCTGGAATCCATGGCAATGAAGTGGCTGATAAACTTGCCGGTGATGCGGTGCAGTGTGGGGACTTAGTTCCTTATACAAATTTTACTTATGACCTCGTATCGTTACCAAAGACTTTTCTTCGGGAAACCTGGAAGGTGGCTTGGGATATCGGAAGCAAATCGAAGGGACGTTATTTTTCACATATTCAACCCGACGTTCCAGAAAAACCGTGGTTTGGCAGGGCCAAGTTTGGCAAGATGGAGACCTCCATTCTAATACGGATGAGACTGGGTCATGTTTGTTCTCCAGCTCATCTTGCCAAACTTCATATCATCGACGATCCCTTATACTTGTGTGGCACAGATGTAGGCGACTTAGATCACATTTTTTTCTCCTGTCCCTTATATGACCGTTCTTCCTTTCTTAGTAACCTCTTATCCCTCCATACTCCTTTTCCTACCTCAATACTTTCTTTACTTTGTACAAATAGCTCTCTTGTATATAAATGTATAGTCTCATTCATTACTCTAAATAATATTAAGTTGTAATTTTTTTTTTTTTTTTTGTGTAATTTGCTCATTTATCCATAAGATTTCCTTGTTACTTATAATTATACTGATCCTATCCCGTCTATCCTAAATCCCGTCAAAATTTATATTTATATTAATTTTGTTTCCCTACCTTTTTAATAAAACTAAAACGTGACATTGGCTAAATGCACAAACCGTGCGAAGCCAGAAGAAAAAAAAAAAAAAAAAAAAAGTTGCGTCTGCCAAAATCATGTCAAAATGCTTAAGGGGGATGCGCTAGGGTAAAGTCCATTTCACGAAAGAAGTCCCGCGGAAATAAGTGGAACTAATTATTATTATACGCTAAGTTAGCAACATTCCTAAAATAACCCATGCCTGCAGCGCCACGTCTGCGGGACTTCTTTCGTGAAATGGACTTTAGTCCGCGAAATTAAAATTTTATTACGTTTTTTGCTATTTGCAGGTCAGTAACAGGTTGTATGTTGATCTAAATATGATTCGCGGCCATAACAAATATGGCTTTACAGAATATAATATAATCGGCAATACAACTAACTCTCTTCGAAAAATCCTACTGAATGATTATTTCAGAAAAAATCATTCAGTAGGAATTTTTGAACTTACAGAGTTGTAATCCTGATTCTAATGATTATAATTCAGTAAAGCCATATTTGTTATGGCCGCGAATCATATTTAGATCAACATACAACCTGTTACTGACCTGCAAATTGCAAAAAACCTAATAAAATTTGAATTTCGCGGGCTACCTTAGCGCATCCCCCTTTAATTAAATGAATCAGTAGGTAGACCACCAACCACGATTTTGTAAAAAGACAATTTTGGTGATGCGATAGTGGAGTACTTGTGGCGGCGGAACATTATAAAATATGCAGAAATAAATCGTTTACGAAAAAAAAAAAGATTCCCTGTATTGTTGGCAAATTAAGTGAGATTTATTATTGTTTTAACAATAAAAAATCTCAGAAAACATTTATTGCTACGGCGCTCTCAGCCTCTAACCGGGTGGCTGGCGCATCGACATTCAAGGGACGGGGGGGAGGACTTTTATTACCATTTACTCGGGAAGTTCGCGTGGTACCTCGGCGGCGAGGACGGAAGGTCGGTTTGTGTATTTTGTGCACTGTACTCGTGGCCCTATTGCTTTCCTGAAGGAGAGTGACGGGGTCATCCGGATCTAAGAGAGTATGCCTCGGTCGGCGAGTCTGACTAATGGCAGAAGGCCTGTAACTAGCGGCCTGCACAACCAAGGGGTTGCGATGACGTTCCGCGGATTCGAAGAAGCGCTTTGCAAGGCGCTTCATAAACTGCTTAGTCAGTGGGGACAACGGTGTTGCTGTTGGAAATATATCGTATTTAATACATTTTTGATACTTGATATTTTATATCTATCGCCATAATAATAGATATCGCCGAAAAATATCGATATATCGAACAAAAAATATCGATATATCGATACATCAATATTTTTTCTGCAAGCCTAAACGGCAGACCGCTGGACACCCCAATGTGCATAGGTTCCGTCCGATCGCCATCGCTTTCATTGCCCACCCCTCCCACAATATTATTATACTCTTTGGCCCACCCGCTCTCATTACCCTGCGCACCTACTGATTTTACCCTATCTGACATACTCACAATGTTCGTAAAAATTATAAAAAGGCACCCATGATTAGGTACCTATTAGTAGTAGGTACATCACTTTTTATCCGCAATATTAAGAAAATTATTATTTCCTGAAAGTCACACAATTACTAGTTCCGATCCGATCCAATGCAGGAATCGAATCCTTCTAGTTGCACAAAAAAAAAACCCGGCCAACTGCGTGTCGGACCACGCACGATGAAGGGTTCCGTAGTTAGGATGAATTTATCCAAAAAACAAACTTAACATTGTAGCTGAAAAACATGTTCTCCCATACATCGATATACGTCACAGTCAATTCTCCAACTGTAAATATAATTTTGTAATCGCAAAAAAACATTTTTTTTATGTGATAAAACTACAAATTTACAATTTTAGGACTTTTCTAGGTCAACGGGAAGTACCCTGTAGGTTTTGATTTATTTGCGAGTATCGTAATATTATGTCGCATAAATCGCCGTATTTTTTATTGCGTTGAAGCTTGATTTTTTTGGAGCTCCAAGGGACCATAGACTTCCGTATTTGATATTAATTTCAATTGCCTCAATTGTGGCCATAAGTCCCCTCTTTGAGGAGTGGCTAGAGAGGCGCCACGGCGTCCTCACCTTCCGCCTGACACAGGTCCTCACCGGACATGGTTGTTTCGGGAGGTTCCTGTTCAGAATAAAGCGGGAGGAAATGCCCGGGTGCCACCACTGTGGATCGCCCGGAGGACACGGTAGAGCATACGGTGGAGGTCTGCCCAGCTTGGGCGGAGCACCGCCGTGTCCTCACGGCGGCGATCGGCGGCGGCGATCTCTCGCGTCCGGCCCTAGTTCAGGCCATGGTTCGGAGCGAGAGTGCATGGGAGGCCGTCACCTCCTTCTGTGAAGCAATCCTCTCGAAGGAGGAGGCGGAACGCTTGAGGAAGAGGCAAGGTTCAGGCCCTCGCGCCCCTAGTCGCCGCAGGACACGCCTCGGGCGTCGCAAGCCGACTTCCGGCCACTGTAGGCGCGGGCTTACGGACGGTGAGCGATGGGTAGCTCGCCGTCCGTTATGGACCAGGCCCGGGTCGACGGCGCGTTTCCACGCGCGCCTCAAAGAAATGTCAGCACCAACTGACGGGGTCCCTTAGGACCAATGCCTGCCAGGGTTGCGAGATTGTCCGAAAGGGATATCGTGGCCCTGGCACACAGGCAACGGAAGGAAAACGGGTGGGTTAAAGTCTGACACGCCCTCCCGCTCCGCCCAGAGCGGGAGGAATTATTTGATAATTTCCCACCCAAAAAAAAAAAGAAAAATGTAACACATATTGTGTAACATCTGACATCTCACCTTAGTAATAATAGCAATTGTGCAGCGACAGAAATTAACCTCAAAATTTAAAAAGCTCTATTTGGAAATTATTTATTCGAATAATTATTCATTACTAGTGGTCGCCCACTGGTCGAAATTCGAACCCCTATACGTATTTACAATCTACCTATACAGTACATACTTACTAATTCCATGAGTAGGAGTACCTACAATAATTCCATGCTATTATTAAGTACTTACTAATTCCATGCTATTAAAAGTACTTATACCATGCTCAAGCTGTCACTTCCTGTTACACACTTCCGTCCCTTTTCACGAAATCACTCCCACAGAAACCAAGAGGAAAGATGTTATACCTACACATCAAAAACAGAACACTCCACAACTGGTCCACTGTGCCAGTTGGCTCGCCCTGCTTCATTGACAGTCTCTCTATCTACATACTTAGGTAGGTACTAAGAAAATCATATCGGTAAATACATTTCTCGATTCCAATCAGTACAGTGACCTCGATTTGGTTGGACATCTAGGACACCTCTCCTTACGCACACACTCAATGCCACACACACTAGTGTACGTAGGAACCTTTTTCTTTATGATAAGCATCGGTCATCGTGATGACCCTTGGCTATTGAAAAACTATATAGTCGGCTCTTACGTGGGGATTACGAGTCACAGGTCGTTGGATGTCTATATATATTATATTAAATAGTAGGTATAGCATGTCCTAGAAGTAGAACGAAAAATTTGGAGACATGTGACATCTACCAACCCGCACTGGGGCCCGTATGTAGGATTACGGCTCGCTCTCTCTCAGCGAGAGAAAGCCTGTGTCCCAGCAGTGGGAACATTATAGCAGAATATTATATGGTTAGGCTGCGTATAATGGGTTAATGTAGATACCTAAAGGATAGAAAATGGATAAGTATATCAACCTACCAAGGATGCCTAATCGTGTGTTTGTTTTAAGGGTTTGCTCTTAGGGCATCAGAGGGCCTAGACAAAGTAACATTCGATTAGCGATAACGCTAGTAGAAAAGCCACAAAATGTATGGGGTTGACAAGTTGACATATGCTATCGAAATGTCACGTGATCAACGAATATAAATTAGATACAATGTTATCATCATTCTATTCCATGAAAACTATAGAGGTTCGGGTAGCGTGGCCAGATGAGACAACATATTTTATACATATCCATAAATATATAAAGGACCCAATGATACCATAAACCTAACCCTTTACCCTGGGTTTTAAAACAAATAAAAATCAGCAAATTGATGATTTTAAGTATGATGTAGAAAAGTGCCAATAAAAACTTCACAATTTCACAAAAACGCCATGAAAGTCGAAGCTTGATGAGCTACATATGTCGCTGACCTTAAAACTGACACGCACTGAGAGACGAAAATAGTATAGCTTTGTCCTTTTCCTTTACGTATAATATCTTAATACTATATGCCTTTCTTGTGAGAATGAAGTGGAGCTACCCGCCGTCTTTAAATTTCTGCTTGCATGAAACGAATCGACAGCGTCAAACGATAACTTCCATAGATAGAGATGCGTAGTCAAGTCGTACTTTTTTATAAGCGTTATCGCTAGTTTTCAATTCGTATGAAGAAATTCGTATCGAAAACTAGCGATAACGCTTGTCAAAAAGTGAAATAACGATAGCGATTATAGAAATAGAATCGCTCCGAAACGAATGCCATTTGTCTAGTCTCCCTAGACTAGACAAATGGCATTCGCTCAGAACTAAAAGGAAGTATCCTCACGATTGCCATAATGTTAACCTTTCCTTCTCCAGTTTTCCTTGTGGAGACAGGCGCAACTTGGGTTTGGTCCCTATCTAGGTAGGTATAATTTGAACATGTACCTTCAGAAACAAAATTAGTACTTACCTACTTACATCTACAATAGTTAGCTACCTACGAAACCTTCCCTATTCATCTGCGGAAGTTTCACTAATCACTTTGCCGGAGTCAGTGATTAATAGCAGTCGTACTTATTAATAGATTACTGTTACGTTAAATAGCGTCACGTTGTGCGTCGCTCGCTGAAAGTGAAGCGAGGCATTTCGGAGGTGGATTCGAGTGGAGATAAGGGTAGTCAGTCACACACGTCAGAGCGTTGGCGCCCCGCCAGCCGCCCGAGGCCGCCGCGTCACGACCCTCGGGCCCCCGGGCCCCGCGCTCTCGCTTCACTACATCTTACGTAACACTGCAAAAACTAAACACTTAGTGCTTACGTCTAGCTTTCAATAATTTTGGACAGCCACATAAATTGCAATCGCACGGTTGTCAGAGCAAAAGTGGGCCAACTCGTATTTAATTTTTATTTATGCTAGGTGCTACCTACAATCAGTAGTAGGTTAGTACCTATACGAGTTTCAACTAGGTGCATTAACCTATCGTTACCATTATAATAAAATAAGCATAATTTCAAACCCGGGAAAATGTGAAACGTAAGAGTTTCCTTTCAGGAAAATCCAATGATGCAATGTTTCCGTCGCGGATGTCGACGATATAGCGAAGTGGAGGAGAACATCGAAATCGTGCAAACCTATATCACCACGTGAAAATTATGAGTCGGGAAAAGAAAGAGAAATTAAACATAACCATGTCCAACTGAAAATGGACATAACATCTCAGCCGTTCTTTTTTAACCCCCGACGGAAAAAGAGGGGTATTATAAGTTCAAAGTTTGTATCTGTGTGTCTGTCTGTGGCATTGTATAAACCAGTTGGTTGCCTATGAACCTAAACAAAGACTTCTTTCAGTTCTTTCATTAGGAACTTGGTTTCAGCTGTTCCGACTGTCGGTATCTTGTATATCATCAGTAGTTAACATACCACTCGAGTTCTTCTTACGATAAAGGTTCTCTATAAGTTTCTGGAAATACTTATTGAGGTCTTTAAGGCTAGAACTGGTTGAATACAGGAAAATAAGATTTCAAATCCAAGTTCAATTTCTGATTAAAAAGTTGCTTTCGCAGCTTTTATTCTAATGAAGATATAAGTCGTAATCTTTGACTATCCAATAATGCAATTTCGGCATAAACATTAGTGTAACAAAACCAATAACAGTATAAGTAGTCTGTTGTTCTACGACAATAACCCTTCGATCCCCCTCTATAATAATTAATTGAGTCTCGCTAACTCGCGCAGAATGATGAACCTGAGCAGCTATATGGTCGTATAGACATTGCACTCGTAATTACCTACCCTTCAATATCAGGCCAGCAAGAATAGATTTAGATGCCAACATTACAGCTATAGTTTGCTTGCCGCCACTGCAAGAGTAACGTGACCATTTATTTTTTTACTATAACTTATTTTACTAAGTATTTATTAAAAAAAGAAAAGGACATGAAAAAAGCAATATACTTATTAAGAATATTAATATTGTAAATTATATTAATGTAAATTAATGTAAATTTTACATTACATTGTGGTTGAAGACGCATTTGTGTTGTATTTGTCGGTGGAGCAAATTAGTTTTAAAATGTCAGGTCTAGTTTTTAAGTAGGAATGGAGCTTATCACATAATTTGTCGATGTTAGTCTTTGTAATAAAAGTGGCTTTCAGAACTGTATTTATCACTTAAAGGCTTCTACAGACCGGCGCAACACGCGACGCGACACAAAAGCCCCACGTGTCGCGCGACGGGTGGGGCCTTTGTGTCGCGTCGCGAGTCGCGCCGGTTTGTAGAAGCCTTAACTGTGTTTTGTCATTTGTCCATATTTTATTCATCAAATTGGCCTTTCGCCCGCGCGTTTCGAATCCAACGAATATACTCGTAAGTAAGTACCTAAGGGTACGTTTACCTACTGAATTTATTGTTTGATCCCTTAGTAAAAGCGGGACATTTTTGCTCTGGTTGCGGACAACGGGACAGATGGGACAGACAGCCTGAAAGCGGGACTGTCCCGCCCAAAGCGGGACGAATGGTCACGTTATGCAAGAGTTAAGTAGAAAATTTAATGGAAAATGGCTATAAATTATAGTTAGTATTAGGTTTTATGGATTGTTTTTTTGGTAGATATTATTAACACGTTCAGGGACACTAAACACCCATAGGCGTCATAACAATAAAGCTTCTATATCCTCGTTCAGTATCCTTTAAAGCGTTATACGATAAGACCATCATTGTGCTCTCAATCTGTGTAGATATAGTTTAAAGTTTTACGAATGGTGTACCTACTAGTAATAATAGTAACAGTAGGTAGTAATATTATTCTATTCTTTATTAATTTTTACCTATCTAATACCAGACTATATTTACAGTTAGTAACTATATATATTATTATTATTGCGAAGCACTTGGGTAAGCCGGTTCCGAGTACTTAGGTATTGCAAAAACGTAGGAAAATTCGAACGCTCTTTATATCGGATAATCTGCGATGTTTTTCCATTAAAAAGAACTCTGTTCAGCAAAATTCGTTTAGGTATAAACATAAATTAGGTAAGATTTGACTTTATGGAGCAGGTAAATAATAAATTGTAAGATTTTCCAGTTGACAGTTAATTAACGAGCGGATTTAGACGAGATTTGGGTATAAGATAATTAGGTACATGTAATCCGTTACCTCACGCCTAATTACCCACGCCTTACGTGAATATACAGAGTACCTTTAGGCAGGTAAGAAAGTACCCGATGTATAATAACATTATTAGCAAAATTCTCAAAAATACTAGTATTTAAAGAAAAGCTGTATCTAAGCAATTAGGCGATTACTTACCATCAGATTTATAAGAAGTAATTACAACGTGATTACATCATTAGCAGTTAATAACGACTAAGTTAAATAATCACTACAATTTAATACTCATGATGACTAATTATTATTATCTCCGCACGGATTAAGTACGTGAAGATAAAATACTACTTGAACTTTAATCAAGTATGTTCAGCGAGATATAATTGAAATTACGTAGATGTTACGAGTATTAAAGCTGGCACTACAGTTCACTTCATTAGCCCGCGCCGGATATCAGAAATGGACGCAATTTCCGGTTTTGATTAGCATACCAATCTATTTAATGACTAATTAACTTCTACGATACGGACTGACTGGGATATAGACATTTACATTACTGAAAGGCAAGGCCTCCCTATCGTTATGATAAGCACGCATAACTAGATTGATGCTTTAACTAATCGGTACCTACTGCGTATTTATACGAGAAAATGGAATACCCTCCGGCGTTTAAAACTTCTTTTTCTTTTAAAACTTATTGACCATTAAATCACCGCGGCAGTTTTATGAGTTCTCTTTCATCGTATCCTTCTTCGTGTTCATCGTGAATTTAGGTAGGTGTTTTGGTATATTTTTTCAGAAATAAGGCTGTTGGGATTTTATACTAACCTATTACTTTTACAGCTTTTCAGGCTTTGTTATGATGCTGGTCGAAAAGAAAATATTTTCTACGTGCTCTATGATATTGGATCGCGTTATTGAACATTCCAATGAAATGTAACGCAATAAATATTGAGAGCAGGTAGCACGGGATCGTGGGCGGCTTCTGACTTGATGTTTACAGAGGGTCTGGTGCGCCGCCTCGAGACCGCACCGCCGCCGCTCTATCCGCCGCACTACGACGAGACGCCTCTGGCGCCGAACATTCTTAGAAAGAAGATGCTTACAAAACAAATACTATTTTGAACAATCATCACACAACATATTCCGACCCGTATCCCAAAAGTAAAATGCAAATTTGGTGAAAACAGAATGGTTCGCAACTTCGAGTCGTATAACGTTAAGGAAATCGTTGGCAATACAGGCGTGGAGTAAAATGAAGCAAAGATACAGGCGTGTGAGGGTGCGCGTGAGGGGTGCAGGGTGCGGGTGCGGGTGTGCGCGGGGGAGGGAGGGGGTGAGGGGGTGCCCGGCCGCCCTCAGTATCGCGGAGGCTGCGGCCGGTTGCGTCGCCCGCCCTGTGCTACGCTGCCGCCCTGCCAAAACATTGCTTCATTCTATATAAATTAATCAGAGCTTGATTTGTTTTGATATTTGCTCAACTAAATACAAGCGAATTTATCAAGATTTGGATAAAACTCTATTGAAGAATTGTTACTGAATTAACCGTGACATAAGTCGAAAATATTATTTTAATTTAGTGATAACGTTAGATGAGATTAAACTGTTTATATTTCTTGTGAATTAGTTGTGAAAGCATTTGTTTTCACCCCTCATTATATTATTATCATTCCTGCGTTCTTACGTAAGTATAAATTGTTCGTGACCACTGAAATAATTGATTGAAGGTTATTTCAGAAAAGAAATATTTTTGTTCATCCCTGGAGTTCATTTTTATTTATTATATATATATATATATACTAATAGACGTGGTAATAATTAAGTTGATGCCGTAGTAAACGTTCTGGAAGAAATAATTTTCTCTATCTGCCTTCTAATTGTTTACTACTGGATAAGCTGTGGACGTAGTTATTATTTAACATATGTTTATTTTATAAGCAGTGACGATACGTCCCTGTGGGGGGTTCACAGAATTATAATTTATTTATATTGGATTGGTTGTGGGATTCTAAATGAAAATGAGCTTTCTTAAGTTCATCAGAGGGCTGCACTCGTTTCTGAAGAGGGTCGCCACTCCACGTGAGGGCTTTACGGCTTGTCCAATTATAGATGTTCGCATCAAGAGCTGTCAGACGATAAGACGCTTGCGTTTATTTTTAAACGTAGACAATGGAAAGGAATTTTGTATTTTTATTTTGCCAACTACAGTCAAATTTATTTAAATAGGTAGGTACATATGACATGCAATAGTTACATTACAGTTAAACATGTATATGTACATATATTAAAACTGCAATAGAGATTGAAATAACGCGCGTCATTGAGCGTAACTTTATAAGTTTTTATGAGCCGTGAGCAAGAACTTTTAGTATAACAGTAACTACAAACGTAGTACCTACCTCTATGAAATGATGACTTACGTACCAAAACGTTGCGACTGAACAACTTTGAGGATATATCAATACTTAACCCTACGTACTGGAATCGAACCCCTAACTACCATACATCGTAATGACTAATGATAATTTTATTTCTTTTACCAGGTCTCCCGACTTTTCACAAGCTACAAATATAGTGGTTGTGCCAAATACCTTTTTAAAATAGAAAATAAGTACTAGCGCAAACAACAAATACTAACAAGCATGAAGCAGAGCACCATGGGCGGCCACAGAGCGCCGTACTCTTTGTTAATGGCCACCGCGCTAATCCTGTCATTAGCCGGCGCCTGTTACTGTAATCTGACTTTATCTTCAAAAGACGAGATTAAAACAGTATCAAGTTCTCAGGCCCCACCGACTTTACCACTTAAAAAGCTTTACGCTAAGCCATTAGAGGCTACCGTAGCCTCAACGACTGCATCTTCAACTACAAAGAATAGTTTAAAAACAACAAAAGCGTACGTAGCGACGGAGAGCCCGACTACCGCGCGCCATTCAACTGCTAAAGTGTACACAAGCACAAAGGGGGTAGTGAAAAGTGCAAGAAGGCAAAAGTTAAACACTAGTTCTAGTGCCCTCGCGGCGCACTCGCCGGCGCGCCTGCACGAGCGGCTGGCGGTGATAGATTGCGACCTGCCCGTGCTGCCGCGCGAGTCTCGCCTGTGGCGCGGCAACGAGACGCATGAACTCAATCTGCCGGTCACTGTAAGTATACTTCTCATGAATAATGTAATTCTGGTTGCAATTTCACTCCACAATATTTTATTTTTCAGCTGATAATATCCCTACACCTACAATGTAATGATAATTTCGCTCAATTAAACCAACTTACTAAAAACATAGCGTCGCGTCGCCTTGTTTTTTTTTGTAGACAACAATCCCTTTGGATAGTATGGTCAATAATCGTTAGTACCTATCTATTAACAGACCGTTTTCATGGCAGATGCTGTTAATTTTCTTGATATGTTACCCCTAGGGAACTGACCTCTTTGTGTATTCGTATCAGCCTCAAGATGATCACTGTTCTAAGGCTGTCCCCACAGACCGCTACGCTGGTTATTAAGTACGAAACATTATGTGGGAATTATTCTTCAGTTACGTATTTAATTCACTGGCTCTATTAGATAACTTCATAGACAGACGTACATAATGAATTGAACGTCTCGTATTCAGTTGTGCAGTGAATACGGACCATAAATACAGACCGAAAAGTACAAGAGAGACACAGCGTATGTGCAGCAAGTAGTTGTCTCTTTCTAGGATTCTGATTGGTCAAATAATGTTTTGACTTATATACATTCATGCTTGTAAAACGTCAGTATACCGGTACCTAAATCTTTGAAATTTAATCGATATTATTACTAATCAATCTAGTAAAGCTATCAAGACTTAGTACGCCTTAAAAAAACAAAAAATATTTTATATTATTAATATTATAAAAAAATTAGTTTTCATTATTCTTATGTTTATTTTTCTCAATTTCTCTTGTGAAGAAAAAAAAATGCAAAAAAAGAAATCTTTCAGTCTCCAATCTAAGCCAGTAAAGTATAACAATTAGTAACATATAGAAATAACTACTTTTTCTATTATTAGTTAGTGTACATTTTCAATGTTTTTTTCTATTAATTAAAATTGGAACACTGCGCCCTTGTTATTACAGGCTTGCAGAAAGGGGATAGGAATTCTCCGCGCAGTCGCTATGTCTCTTTGTAGAGAATGGTCACTTTTGTGAGGCTGACGCTCAGTCCATTCTCTATCTATATCTATGGGTAACTTCAACTATGGTCACATATCTGAAGTTACCCATAGATATAATTAAGTAGTCATTTATAATACTTTGCTAAGTTATCTGATTCTTCTGCATCGTCATTGATAAATAATAAATGATAAATGATTTTATTTCTGTAAGTAGGTTTGTACAAACACTTTTACACGTCAATCATAATCATTTATAATGTTTCTTAGCGTTATCTAGGTGGTCTTCCGATGAAGAGTTTCAGTGTATACCAACACGTAAATATGGCGTCCCCTGATTGTATCGTGGGTTAATTAATCCGTCACACGAAGTCGCGGACTACACGCACGACCGACTAATTGCTAAAAACAATCAGCTTTTTTTAATTTTTACAAAGTTTATTACATCCGTCCGTCACGCCTAAATTCATTTATTAGGTAGGTAATTCGGTCAGTGGAAGCAAAGAAGTATTGTGCATTCAATTGTACTCACAGCACAGCTTACTGAATTTAATTGTATTACACAGTCTACTTTATACTTTTTTTTTTTTCCTAGTTTGAGAGGCAGGATTTCCCATATTTTGTACAGATTACAGTTGTTAGATTTTTATTGAATTGTGTCACTACCATAGCTCATTTGAATTGTCTTGATATAAAACATGTTAATCTGTATTTTTTTAAGAAATAAACTTTTTATTATTATTATTATATTATTAAACTCAAGTTATTTTTTGTAAATTCGCAATGAGCTGATTCGAAATGATAGACGAAGCACCAGTTATATCTGAGAATTTAAACTACCCTGTACACCTGGATGTCCTGAACATTTCAGTATGTATAGTGTGTGAACACAAATTTCTAAAACTATTCTCAACATCGATAACGATATTAAGACCTAATCCTTACAGGACAGTTCCTACTTTCAGCACGCTTTTGAATAAATCGTACCAAGAAAAGCCGATAATACTAAGCCGGATGTGTGAGGATATTTAGTTACAAGTAGTTTACCTCTTCTTCGTAAGGCGGACACTTATTACGGTCCATATTAATTGAGTGCCATCCTGGCTAATGCTCGGTACTTGAATTATCGGAAGCGGCTACGCCGTACTAATCCATCTAAAAGTAAAGTATGTACCTAACGTGCTGTAATTCTCAGGGAAAATACGACCCATATTATTAGTATTTTTATAGGAAAAGGTGTTTTTATGTCTTTGTTTACGGGTCTACGGCATACTAAACATCTACAAGGATTGTATCTATCATCATTAGAAAGTATACGGTATATCTTCCTCTAAAACTTCAAGTGAAGTTTGGTAGGCTAATTAATTGATTGTGCTTTCAGCATCATGACATTCACTCTCCTCATTCATTTGTAACTTGGCGTTTGATGTAATAAGATGTATTTCACAATCATGATTCGATAAACTACTTCTAGTAAATCCTATAAACAACCCAAATTATGACATCAAAAAGTAAGAAAATTCGGTAAAAAATGCATACACAAATAGATGATACAAAACTAATGTGTTGATGATTTCTTATTTATAGTCATTTGTTTTTATGGAACGATTATAATTTTGCTTCTAATGCGGGTTGAAGACCAAGAGCTAAGCTATGCCGAATTTATACTAAGCTAAGCTAGCTAAGCTAAGCTAAAAATATGTCCTGTGCACACCAAAAACTAAACGAAAGTTCAGTCAGTGTGGCGAAGTTCAATTCGACGGACGAAGGAAGTGCGGAAGGGGTGCGGGAGGTGCTTAGCTTAGCTCGTGTAGCTGTGCATTGGCAATCACAACTAACTTAGCTGCGCATATTTTAGTTAGCTCACATAGCTTAGCTTAGTTTGTAGTCTGCACACAAGTATGAAAAACTGCGTGAGCTATGCGAGCTAAGCTAAACTAACTTAGCTTAGCTCTTGGTCTGCAACCCGCATAAAACTAGTCGAAAATTTTCCAGGAATTGGACTGCCATGTGAAAGTTGAAAACATTCGTGCGCTTAGAAACTGATTACTGTTACAACAAAAGATAATAAGTACATGTTTCAGGTGGTGGAAACATAATTAATTGGTTCCTATATTTCACTATCCGATAACTACAGTTACAGCACGTTCAGCGTAGCTTCGTAGACAAAAATAATTAATTATTTAAGTGGTGTACGGTATCCTTATTAATATTCAGTGTAGTAAGTTTTATAATTGTATTTATCGGATTACGACTTGGCGGGTTGAGCATAGTACAGACGAGTAGAGCATGATTAAAATGTATTTTGCCCTACAGCTTCTAGTGAAGGTAACTTTTTATTTTAATTTCTTATAATAGTAACAGAGTTAGTTAATCAGATTTCTCTCTCATTTGAGAGATCTTTTTGTAGCATCGTCACTCGCCTTTGACTCAGCATTCGCGAAGATCCCACGACTATAAATATTGTGTTATTGCAATGAGCATATCAAAAGTATTCCATACTACCTATGTTGCATATCGATCACTAACAAGGTTATACATTTGTCAGGGTCAAGTTGTCTTTTCTTTGTTTGCAATCGATTTTACCCATCGTGAACTCTTTTGAATGATTGCGAACAATATTACTTATTTCCATTTAATTGCAATTATTTATTTCAATTGTATTTTCATTTTAATTTGTTTTCGATTATTTATTTGGATTTTATGTTTTTACCGCATTAATTGAACGTGTCATGGCTAACATAGTTTTAAGATATTATTGTAATACTAACGAAATATGGACCAAAATTAGGTCTGAATTAAATGTATTTTATTTTATTTTTATTACAAATAATGTCGATTTTATCAATAAATGTCTATTTCGCAACCTTTTGCTTATGTCTATTCCGTTGTTTTGTTTTTGTATTTAAACGCACATTATACGCACATAATGGCATTACGAAGCTTGTGGCTGTATCAGTCATCAATAAGACGCAAGACATGAATGCAATAAACTTAATCTCCATAGGCAATTTATACAACGTCTTTTCTTCCGCTCCCTTATTTCAGAGCATAATATTCTTGTTCGCACAAACTTTGATCGTGACAGCAGCGAGCATGCCGAGGTCAAATACATAAACCATAAATCGTCTTACTGAAGGAGAAATAAGGAAAAAAGCTTTTTTGCTCCAGTGGTTGAACTCTATTCATTACTTCTGTTAAGGAAAACGTCTAATCCATTATTTATGTACGATTGGACTGTTGTGGTGTCTCCGTGACGATGAAACGAGACTTTTGACTTTAATGGAACTGTTTTTATTTAGACAAGGCAATCATATATTATTTTCATTTCAATTGAGTACTAACATAATAAGCTCAGAGATCAGATTATAATTCCTAGTGTCGTTGCACATAATCGCACGTTTAACAGTTAAATGTCAACATAACTGACCTCTGCTCTTTACGACCATATCATCGGTCGTGGTAATATTTTGTAGCGGTATCTACACTATCTACTTGTCTGATGCTCACCTTTTAGTTTAAACTTCATTCGTTCTAAGCTGTTACTATATAAAAGCTTGCAGTCAAGGACCTCTTGATGCATATTGCATTACACAGTAAATATGATAGAGGCCATTTCAATTAGTAGGTATTCACAGAGGTTGACTTGATAACTAATTAATGTATGTGTGACTTTGTGGCGCGGATGGCGGAGGAGTGCGGGGGCAGCGGGGGTGCGGCACCGGGAGCGGCCGAGGAGGAGTGCCCCCCGGTCATCGTGTCGTGGGAGGGCTCCGCCGACATTCAGAGCGAAGACATCCTTATCGTGCGCATCGCGGACTCCTTGCTACTCGACACCTATGGCCAACTCGACGTCAAGAACGGCACTCCTGAGGCGAACGTTTCACACGCCGATGGGGAAAGGTCAGCTATATTAATAGAACTGTAAATCTGTGACCTATATCGACGCGGAGGGTTTAGGCAGTGACCTGTACCAGCTCGGCGAATCGTTATAGCAATTGATTTTCCAGGGTGCATCGCACGCTGCTGCAGCCGGCCGTGTACCAGGTGACGCGCCAGGGCCACGAGCACTGCGAGGTGTCCGACGGCATGCTGTTAGACATCACCCCGCTCGACGAGCGCGGTGCCAAGCTTTTCACGCTATACGATAAGGATCTCACTGAAGGCGTCAATTTACTTATAGGTATTAAAAAACAGAGCATCGCTTTACAATGTAATGTCTGACTGTGATGGGGAATATAAGATAAGATAATATTTAGTTGCATAAACATGTGTCATACGTACAATTAAAGACATGCATGCAAGATGGTAACAATAACAAGTACAGACATGTTTGCCACATGATGTGACGTGCAAATGTCAACAAATATTTTTAATTACAATATTCTCATAAGTCATAAAACCAACAATTAATTTAGTAATTAAAGAATCAAGAATAATAGTAATATTGTAATAAATTTAAAATAACAAATAAGTCAAAACAGAACATCAAAACAAAAATAATTTATTAATACTAACCTAATCAAAATATAAATCTTTCCTCTAGGAACTTGTTAATGAAATAAGAAACATTTATTTGCATAAAATATAGGTATTACCAGTTGTAACAGTTGGTGGTATATGTACAGTCCATATTTTGCCTGTTTAGGGCATGCAAATTAATTTTACATTTTAATACCTAATAGGATATATTAGGGATTTTTAAGTAATGATAAATTTTAAGTTACTTACAATAAAATATACACTCATAACAAAACTTAAATTCTTAAAATAATATTTTTACTTTAGGTAACAAAAGACATGTAAAAATATTAATCACACAACACATCATAAAGGAAATTAAACTACAGGAAACTTAAAATATATTTTTTTCTTTATGTTGCAGAAATTCTCGTAAACTATAAAAACAATTCTCTATTAACCATCTACGTAGTTTAATTTTAAAATATTTAAATGGGAGCTCCCTTAAAATCTTCGGTAATTTATTAAAAATTGTAATGCACATATGATAAACATTATTTTTGCTTAAACTTGTATTACAAAAAGGAACTAAAATTTTTGTTGCATCTCTTGGTCTCTGTTTGGTGTAGTTGTCACCTTTGAATCTAAATAATTCATTATGTTTCCTCACGAAAACCGATACCTCAAACAAATAAATGCCGGTTAAGGTCAAAAGTTTTAGTTTTTGAATAAAGGCCTGCAAGATTCAAGTGGACCGACACCGCATATAGCTCTTACACATTTTTTTTGTACAATAAATGTCTTATCACTGTCTGTTGAATTGCCCCATATTATTAGTCCGTATCTTAATATTGATTCAACATACCCACTATATGCTATACGGGCTGTTTTTTCGTCGGACACAATACGAAGTTTTCTTAATGCATACACAAATCTATTTAGTTTACTGCATACGTTGTTAATGTGTTGTTTCCAATTACAAAATTTGTCTAGAGTTATACCTAAGAATTTAATACTTTCTGTTTCTTCTACTACTTTGTCTTTTATTTTAATGTTAATACTATCGGAGAGTTTGCTTTTGTACGTTCGAAATTTAATGAATTTTGTTTTAGCTGTATTTACACATAGGTTATTAGATTCAAGCCATTTTATTACAGACTGTACAGCTTCGTGTATTTTATTTTCATGAGTTGAAATTGTATTTTTATTGGGGACTATAACAGAAATATCATCAGCAAATAGGACACTATCATAGTTTATTGAATCTGGTAAATCATTAATATAAAGTAAGAATAGCAAGGGGCCCAAAACGCTCCCTTGTGGTACGCCATATTTATTCAGGCTAACTGGGGATCTGTAGATAGTGGATTCAAGATTATCATTTAAATTAGTAACTTCAACACATTGCTGTCGGCCTGTTAAAAAACTTTTTATCCAATCTAGAGCGACACCACGGATACCATATTTTTCACATTTGTTCAGTAAGATGTTATGATCTACAAAATCAAATGCCTTACTCATGTCAAAAAACACTACTACAACCGGAATTTTATCGTCTAGATATTCTGTGATCTTTTTAATTAGGGTAAACGCTGCTAAAGATGTCGATTTATTATGCTGAAAACCGTTTTGTTCCTGTTTTAGGACATTATGCTTATTTAAGAAACTTATTAGTCGGTCGTAGAATATCTTTTCAAAGATTTTGGATAACACAGGAACAAGTGTAATAGGGCGATAGTTATTTGGCTCTTTTCGATCACCTTTTTTGAATAAAGGCTTGACTATAGAATGCTTTAAATTCTCTGGAAATATTCCTTGCGACAGTGAATTTTCTATGATATGGTTAAGCACAGGAGCTACATGAGCACTTTCCTTAATAATCCGCGTGGAGATAGAATCATAACCTACTGCTTTGGTGTCATTTAATGATTTTATTGTACTAATAATTTGTTGCTCTGTGGTTGGTCTGAGAAAAATTGAATTATCATTTATCTGGTTTTGAGTCAGTCGTTGTTTATTTGGAACATTTAAGTTGTGATCATTTGCAACATCGATGAAGAATTTATTAAATGTTGATGCTATTTGAGTAGGTTCTTGAATAAGTTCCCCGGTAAGTTGTAGTGATGTTATACTATTTATTGTCCTAATACTATCATGTTTGTCTTTTATTATGCTCCAAGTGGCTTTGCCTTTGTTATTTGCTTGGTTCATCAATTTTTTATTAATATTTTTCTTTGACCATAGAATGCATTTTTTAAGTATTTTTTCATAGTTACTATATTTCTTGTGTCTCTCTTTTGTTTTATGTCTGTAGTACGAAAATCTCAGATGTCTTCCATTAGCACTAGATTTTCTTAGTCCTTTAGTAAGCCATTTTGGCGATTGTAAATTTGAAGTCCTTTTAACTTTGTAATATGGAAAACATAGTTTGTAGAAAAGTATAAGTTCTTGATGAAATTGAAAGAAAAAAAAAAAAAAATTATATCAGGTTCTATGTAGACTTCTCGCCATGATAATTGTGATAAGTAATAAATGAATTTTTCTATATTTTCTTTACTAAAATCTTGTATTTGACAGTACCAATATCGTTCAATTTTCTTATAGTTTGTTGGAAATTCTAGTATTTGAGCGGTATCATGATCAGAGATCATGAGATGTTGTAGTATGCTTTATTTACTAAATATGTCTTAAGTTTTCTTTTCAAGTGAAGCTCCTTCCAACTTATAAGCAACTTATTGTATACAATTGGAGCCACATGAAAACTTACAGTATGGGAACTTACAATTTACTCAGTTCAGCTTAAATATTGCGTAAAAGTAGGTGCTAATAAAACTTGAAGCGATGAAACGGTTCAGATATGTATATTATAGAACGGAAAGCGGAAGGAACTGCGAGGCAAAAAACGTCAACGACGATGGATGGTTTTATTCCATGATCGCACAATAGATATGTGCGGAATTCACACCGTATAATGCACTGCGTGCCGAAGTAAGCGGTGTGTAAACTCATCGACGCGTTCTATTTGAAATCTTTTCGAGTTTTATTGCTTGATAATGTTTTATGGAAATGTCGTTAAACATCGTGGTTTCTATCAGTTGTTTCCGTTTCAGTTGTTTCTGAAAACTGGAGGACTCAATGTGTGCGACTAAAAGTAACCGTGAAATCGAACAACTGCGGCGAGTCTCAAGACTGTTCAGGAAAGGGTGTGTGTTACACTAACGTTTCAATGGTATGTGTTAGATAGATGTAGTTTGTGATAAGGGTAATGTGGGTGACGACAGGTTAATCGATGTGGTGTGTTCATAGGAAGGGTATGAGTGCCAGTGCTGCCCCGGCTACGTGGGCCCGCACTGCGAGGAGCGCGACGCGTGCACTCCGTCGCCGTGCCTCAACAACGGCATATGTGTCGACCTCACGCAACCTCTGAACGGCGCCAACTACCGCTGTCTCTGCCCTTATGGTACACATAAACATTAACTATGCTGTAAAATGTATATTTCATGCCACACTCAGCCATGGTTTTGTTTGAGTTTATGGATACTTACCATGAAACTAGGGTATGTTTATTTCAATGCGAGACATTGTTTGGCTAGAATATTGTGAGGTACGTAACAAAAATCAAACGTAATTATTATCTTTTACTACGACACTGGTCGATAATATTATTGGTCCAATTATAGTGAGCAAGATTATTGTAACGATAAATCTTTTCTATGAAGAGTCCCCTATTTAGTGAATCGGCTATCCACCAGACAACAGTAAGCTTTTCCCTTAGTCGATTTCATTCATTCATCCGCTTCGATTCCATTTCGATTTCGTACTTCCATAACACGAAAATCGAATAAGAAGTAACCGACTATACCTGTCTAGATGACCCGCATACCTATAGAGTCGTCCAAAGGTAGCGTGTTTGTGTGGAGAGACGTAAGAAAGTAGAGGACGCGCGAGATTGTATTCTGATTGCAGAGTCGATGCCCGCAAGGGACTTGATAGGATTTGTTATACGGTTTAACTTGTCGTACATGTTTAGAAATATCTACTTAGATATCTGACAACTACTATCCATCTAGAAAGAATACAAAGTCACAGTTTGACCTCAAAAATGTATCAGTGAAAGGAGAGACTTTAGACTGGTCGCGCTGGAGGGCAAATGTATGACATCTACCCACTCGGTAGGTACAAGCAGATAAAAAACGATTTTTATGCGCTCTCAAAATAAATTTTGCTTTTGGTGAACTGAGCGTCGCCGTCGATGTGACGCAATCTGCTGACCGTATGGCCCGCTGTTTTACGTAACTATGCAACCGTTTTGCACGTCCATAAATAATATAATACAACGTGTAACGTTAAATGCGCAAAACCTCTGAAGTGGTCATTGTACTCATCATTATGAACAACTTTCACTATGGGACCAATCCTAAAATCACGAAAAAAAAATCATCTGTTCCCTACATTTTGACGAGTTATGAGAACATAAATGTATGGAACAGCAGATTTTTGTTTTCGCGATTTCTGGGTTGGGCCCATAGTAAAAGTTATTCATGTTGTTATTGTTTGTTGTTGTTGTTGTGTTGTTGTTGTTATAGTATCCTATTACGCAATTTAAAATGTTATTAGCATTACGTCAGCCTTTGTGCTGCTGTAAAATATGTGTTTTGTTATAAGTAAGTACAGACGCCAGCACATCAACCTACTACAATCTGTCAGATTTCTTTAATACATTTTCAACTTTATCTCTACATTATAAGGTTCAAGGTAGATTGGGAAAAATTGTCAGTTTCGGGTGGCTTGATTTGCTGGCGTCTGTACCTATAATGTTAAGCGGTATCTAAATGTATTTTTATTGTTGATCAAAAAGTACGTATGAGATTAAAACTATAATATTGTATTTGGGAGCTACATGTGCCCACAAATTGCTTTGCAGTTTGGCAGAAGTAAACATTTTTTGTAAAACTTGGGTGCCACCATGAATAAACGCTTTTTTTATATTTTTTTTTTATGATGAGTACCTACAATTACCCCCTTAAGAGGTTTTGCGCATTTAATGTTACACGTGTTGTATAATATATGTATCATTTATTGTAGATACATCCATTAACATAAACTTTACATATTCCTAAACATAATGATATAAAAACAGACGAAAGCCACGGCATGGCTCGCAAAGGTTTTCCCCTCATTATTTTAATTTTAGATTTAATTTGAATAAATCAGAATAAACCTTTTTATTCTTTGTTGAACATTTTAACTCAAACAGGAGCTTTGCAAAACTTCTGTAAAGTAATTTGATATTAAGAATTTGGATTTGGAGTTTGATAAACAATTTTGGGATTTTACCCAAGTATTACATTTAAGATCGAGATTCCTATTTGTATTTAGTTTTAGTATATTTTATGATTGTTTAGATATTTAAAAAGTTTGTAAGTACGTACAATAAATTTCATCGATTTTCCATATAGGTTTTACGGGCCGAAAATGTGAGCGGGACCCGTGCTTTTCATCGCCATGTTTGAACGGTGGCTCCTGCATGAGTATGGCAATGAATGGCTCGACGACTTTCCACTGCGCTTGCGCGGACGGCTGGACAGGCGCGCACTGCGATCTCTCTATAACCGGAGGCGCCTGCGCGTCCAATCCTTGCGTTAAGGGTATCTGTATCGAGCAGACTGATAACGATGCTGAAGGACAAGATTATCGCTGTTTCTGTCAACCAGGTGAGGATATTTAAATATTTCTATCGTTATCTCGAATTGATAGTTTAATTACATTATACTAAATACTTACATACAGGTTAAAACATTCCCCTCGTTACCTTATCGCCGCAGCCGGGTAAAAAGGATGTCTGGAAGCAATTTTATTATTCAGGTAGACGAAACTTAAATATTTACATTAAATTAAATTATAAACTACAAGTTAAACCTCGTACTGGAAGTAATTACGTATATCTATCACAAATAACAATGCATCTAAATTGGCCGGTGAGTAATATGAGTCGACTAGCAATGTTTACTGTTAAACTTGGTCTACCTAAAATACGAGTGAAATAAATGACAGTCAGAATGCCTCCACTGCGCTTGGAAAGCTGCATGTTATTAGTGTACAGAAGGACTATAACAAACCCATTCCGTCTCCGTCTTATAAAGCTGGGTACTGACCGACGTTACGAGGTGTAATGTAACATGTTACACGGCGAGCATTCATGCAGTCAGTACGTAGTGTTACGGGGAAATCAGCGAGTAACGAGCTGCTCGATGCTCGCTTTGAGAGCTCCACCCGGCTGTCGGTTTTTTGGCGAATCCTTTGAGTTGAGTGTCAGTACGCTGCAACAAATCGTCACGAGAGCTCGCACACACGTCGTTCCTTTTATTCCGTATATATATATATATTCTTTTTTTTTTCCCTGGTATAATAAAGTATCACAACTGGTGATACTTTATTCACATTACAATCTAGCCTATTAGCTAATAAGTAATTTAAATATAACTTAAATTGCTAAGTAACTATAAAGTTAAGAAATCGTCCAATAACGTCTTTCTTATTCACTATCAGTTAAGGGGAAGACACTTGATTCACGTGTTCCTTATAAAAATTAGCACTTGCACTACAGTTTAAGTTCACTTACACTGCACTAAACTAACTCAAACCGCCTTATTACAAAACAAGATTTATATTTTGACTTGGCCTAAACCATGGAGCCAGTTTTTGTAATAGGAACGTAACTGTGATTGAAATACAAAACTGAAAACTTAGTTCGGTACTAAGTTGTCAGTTTTGTGTTTACGAAGTTTACCATAGTCAGAATAAAGTTCGAAATTCAATAATGGCTCCATGTTTTAAACCTGGGTCTGAAGATAAACCTTGTTTTGTAATAAGGAGGTATAGGTTTTACCCTATTTAGTCTTCGAACTAAATCAGTGTTGTCAAGGAGTTGGATCGCCCATTCACGTGATGATGAAGTCTGTGTTCATGAGCTTCTGCATATTTTTGTATATATATCCGTACATATATTTCTTGAAGCATGGAGTGGTACAAAGAAAAAACTCTGTATTTTATTCTCTGCTCTGTGCTTATGGAACCCGGCTCATCCAGCACATTAAGTATAACAAATTGAAGAAAGAAGACGCTTGGGTTAGATTGCCGATTGTAAAGATCCCAACACAACCTCGTCGTCGGACATCTTGACTGAGACTATTTGGCGAATATGGAGCACAGAATTCAATCAAGCATGTTACACTGATTTTATAACAAGGCGTAACATGCTCGATGCGAATGTTACATTACACCCCGTAACTTTGGTCAGTACCCAGCTTTACAAAACAAGGTTTGTCTTCAGACCCAGGTTTAAACCATGGAGCCATTATTTAATTTCGATCTTTATTCCGTCTATGGTAACGTTCTTAATACAAAACTGACAACTTAATACCGAAGTAAGTTTTCAAAGAACGGTATTTCAATCAGAGTTATGTTCTTATTACAAAAGCTGGCTCCATGGTTTTAGCAATGTCAAAATATAAATCTTGTTTTGTAATAAGACGGATAAAGGCCAATGAGTAGTAGACCTTAACCACTGAAACAAGTACATAAATGGTGTAAAACTGGTAGTAAAATAAAATTTAAATATAATTTATATAATATCCCTCATTGTAAAGTTCTAAAGTGTGATCAATCGTCTACTAGCGTTCGCCACATATCCTGGGACTACGACACGTGAATAGTTCCGGAACAATAGGGATCTAATGACAGACTATTTCCCCGAATCAGTCGTACCATTTATGCTGGAAAACGTAAACGCATACACTTATGTAAGTATAGCTATTTGGTGGTGATGTGGCTATATTATTATTTATTTACGAGATATTGTTATTTATTTGTGTTATATAGATAATGTACCTAGTTAAGAATAATAACTATCGATTTTTAGGGTTCCGTACCTCAAAAGGAAAAATAAAATAAATGAAAATAAATAAATAAAATCATTTTATTTCAGGCATTGTACATACATTAAATACATTTCACCTATAGTGACTACATGTCATACATAAGCGTTATGTATTTTAGTATTAAATATTTATTAAATTAAATTTTAAAATGTTTAAGTATTTTAAGTACTTAAGTAAAAACGGAACCCTTATAGCTTAAAAACAGATGGACAACGAAGTGACGATGTCCATCTGTTTTTTTCTCAGAAACGCGTCGAGTTATCAAATACGTAGGAAGCTCTAAAAAAATCAAGCTTCTAAAAATATACGGCGATTTATGCGACATATTTTGATACTCGCAAATAAATCAAAACCTATAGGGTACTTCCCGTTGACCTAGAATCATGAAATTTGGCAAGAAGCAAGGTCTTACAGCACAAGTAAAGGAAAAAGTCCGAAAATCGTTAATTTTTAGTATTATCACATCATCATTTCAGCCGAAAAACATCCACTTCGTTCTTCAGAAAGGTCAAGTGCGTAGTACTCTGAACATGCGTGCGTATATGACCAGATGTATGAACGTAAACGAAGCAAAAGGAGTATGTAAGTAGCGTACATGGCAAATAGCGTGATAATATATAGCCTATCAATTGACCAGGCTTGGAATATGTATGCAAAATTTTAACAGAATCTATCCAGTAGAATTTGCGTGATGCTCTAACATGCATTCATAGAGGAATACAAAAATAATGCAATATTGCTGATCCCCCATGGCAAACAGCGTGATAATATATAGCCTATCAATTGACCAGGCTTCTATGTAATACGTATGCAAAATTTGAACAGAATCTATCTAGTAGAATTTGCGTGATGCTCTAACATACATACAGACAAACAGACAAAAATTGTAAAAATTATATTTTCGGCATTGGAATCGATCCCAGACCTCGTAGCAATTATTTTTTCTCAAAAATATTTAATGTACATTCTTGAATTCGCTACGATTTTATTATATGTATAGATAGAATACATTGATCTTTTAGTATACGCGTTTTATTAAAATAGCTTTTGTTTTGTGTATAATGAATTAATAATGCGTCAAATTGGGGACAGTGCTCCTTGACGGGCGAGTCTTATTACTGGCTGAACGTTGCGTGAGCTCAGTAAGCTAACCACTCAAGGTCACTGGCATATATCTGCGTCTTAAGAACGAATTATTCCCCACAAACACCTCTCGATTATGAACAAATGAAAACTGAGAATTCGCTTGAAAAACAATAACTAATGGTGGCCGATATAACCAATTGATAACTACGTGTTGTCGTTTATGGTCCAGTGGTTAAAAGGTCTCGTTTCTCATGCACAAGGTGAGTGGATGCTGGGTGGGTGTGGGTTCAAATCCGGACAAGTACCAATGTGACTTTTTCAGTTCGTATGTACTTTCTGAGTTTATCTTGGACATTACTGACATCGGTGAAAGAAAATATCGTGTGTATACGTGTTTTTTTTTTTTTTTTGGTGGGAAATTATCAAATAACTTCTCCCGCTCTGGGCGGAGTGGGAGGGCGTGTCAGACTTTTACTGACTAAAACCCACCCGTGTTCCTTCCGTTGCCTGTGTGCCTGGGCCACGATATCCCTTTTGGGCAAACTCGCAACCCTGGCAGGCATTGGTCCTAACGGACCCCGTCAGTTGGTACTGACATCTCTTTGAGGCGCGCGTGGAACACAACGCGCCGTCGACCCGGGCCTGGTCCTTATCGGACGGCAAGCTACCCATCGCTCACCATCCGCAAGCCCGCGCCTACGGTGGCCGGAAATCGGCTTGCGACTCCCGACGCCCGGGGCGTCTCCTGCGGCGACTAGGGGCGCAAGGGCGCGAGCCTTGCCTCTCCCTCACGCGTTCCGCCTCCTCCTCCGCGAGCATGCGCATGCTGCTTCACAGAAGGAGGTGACGGCCTCCCATGCACTCTCGCTCCGAAACATGGCCTCAACCAGGGCAGGACGCGAGAGATCGCCGCCACCGATCGCCTCCGTGAGGACACGGCGGTGCTCCGCCCAAGCCGGGCAGACCCCCACCGTATGCTCCACCGTGTCCTCCGGGCGATCCACACAGTGGTGACACCCGGACGTTTCCTCCCGCTTTATCCTGAACAGGAACCTCCCGAAACAAACATGTCCGGTGAGAACCTGATGATGATTAAAATGTATTATTTATAACTAGCTACATGACATACGATCAAACTCCAAACACAATGACGCTTGCGGACGTTCAAAAGTCAAAATGTTTTAAGGTAGATTTCGTTAAAAAAAAACCGGTCAAGTGCGTGTCGGACCACGCACAATGAAGGGTTCCGTAGTTGAGATGAACTTATCCCAAAACCAAACTTAACATTGTAGTAGAAAAACATGTTTTTCCCATACATGGATATACGCGACGGTTAATTTTCCAACTGCAAAAGTAAGTTTGAAAACGCAAAAAAAATTATTTGTTGAGTTGGGATCAGCAATATTGCGTTATGTTTGTATACCTCTATAGTTTACAGTAAATTGTAACAAGACGAGCCAAATGGTTAGAACATTTATAAACTTTATCATCACGCTATAGATTTATGGGGCTAAGCTGCCAATCATCATGACTAAACAGAGTGGATTATTTTGTTGGGGTAGTAAAGGTATCTTAACCTTTGTAGCTACGTGAAATCCGTCTTAGGAGACTATCTATAACTTTTTGAGACATTTTCATCTGCAGACATAGATTTTGATTAAAATGTACAGTTAGCATGACAATTTTCATTAAAAAATAAATTTGGTGCCAATAGATCCTGTTTCATATGAGGATCAAAAACTCTATTAGAAGAAACTGAGGCTTGAGTACTAGGTGAGTCAGAAATCGCAAAAATCTTTTCCCATACATATCGTAGGAAATGAGATTCCAACTTCCTTTATTGGGTTCCTTACCTACGTCAAAAGAAAAAAACGGAACCCTTATAGGATGACTTCGTTGTCCACCCGTCCGTCCATCTGTCCGTCTGTCTGTCTGTCTGTCAGTGAAGACCTTTTTCTCAGGAATGCATGGAGGTATAAAGTTGAAATTCATTTCAAATACCTGTTGTACGGTTTCCTGGAGCTCAAAAAACAAACTTCAAAGTAAACACATTAAAAAATACGGCTATCTACGCGACATATTTTGATACTCGCAAATCAATCATAACCTATACCGCCTTATTACAAAACAAGATTTATTTTTTGACATAGCTTAAATCATGGAGCCAGTTTTTGTAATAAGAACGTAACAGTGATTTAAATACCGTTCTTTATGCAAAACCGAAAACTTAGTTCGGTACTAAGTTGTCAGTTTTTTGTTTAGGAACTTTACCATAGTCGGAATAAAGTTCGAAATTCAATAATGGCTCCATGTTTTAAACCTGGGTCTGAAGATAAACTTTGTTTTAGAATAAGGGGGATAGGGTACTTTCCGTTGACCTAGAATCATATGGCACAAAGCAAAGTCTCACAGCACAAGTAAAGGAAAATGTCCGAAAATCGTTAATTTGTAGTATTATCACATCAATATTTCAGCCGAAAAACATCCACTTCGTTCTTCGGAAAGGTCAAGTGTGTACTCTGAACATGCGTGCGTATATGACCAGATGTATGAACGTAAACGAAGCAAAAGGAGTATGTAAGTAGCGTAGCGGGTGGCGTTCTATAGTTTCTGCTTACCATCATGGGAAGAAAGCGTGAGTTTTTGCATGTATTTATGTTTTAGAAAACTAACATAGCATCACATCTAAATTCCCCAAAGAGTGAGGCAGAGGTTTACCTACCTATAGTAAACCCACATTAAATTTCGCCAGTTATGTTTAGGTCCCATGTAATAGGGGGACTTCGGACTGTCTCTGAGAAATTCCAGATGGTAAACCCAATAACACTTTGCCTGACCCGAAAATCGAACCCAGGACCTCATGCCCAAAAGAAGCGCTTGCGACCAATTGACCAACGAGGCAGTTTTCTATAAAAAATTTAGCTGTTATTACTATATTGTGGTGTCTTACGACTTCCACGCGAACGAAGTCGCGGGCAGAAGCTAGTAATTAAATAATCTTTAAATTGGTGAAGGTTTCAGTAAAATACGCTTGGTAGATTTTGCGCCATTCTCAGTTTTTTATCCGCGTTAGAGATAACATTACGAATTAATTTCACTATGTAATATAAATATAATCTAAAATATTCACATATTAAGTTATTCAGTAAATGCTTTTATTATTCATATATTTTTTTCAAATCAAGCGTACTACTTGTTTAGATGTAATCTTCAGCATAAAATCATTAAAAGTCGGTTATCGTCCCCTTAAGAGCGTTTACGACTTACGGCATTTCATACAAACTTTCAAGCCCTTGTTTTTTAAAATGACTGAACCGATTTTAATGAAACTTTATATAAGCTTCATATAAGCAGGATACAAAAGTCTAAAAAGTTAGTTAAGAACATTTTCAAAATGTCTTATTTAAAAACAGATAACTGGAAATATCTGTTTCTATGGAAAACATATCGGTCTAATTTGGCTGTAACACTATTTTTCAAAAATATTCTTTACTAACTGCTACAGACCTTTGTATCTTGCTTATGCGTATGAAGTTTCATTAAAATCCGTTCAGTCATTTTGAAAAACAAGGGCTTGAAAGTTTGTATGAAATGCCGTAAGTGGTAAACGCTCTTAAGTAATTTTTGTGTTTTTGGTTTTGGGGATTAAGTTGGAGGTCAAATAAAACATTGGAGCTAGGTCAATTTAATAATGGTTGAAACTTGTATGTGGGAACTGTGGAGCAAATTTGCGCAGTGATTTATTGGAGTTAAGTTGGAAGGCTGCCCACGGCCGCTATCCGTCGTGCGGTTTCATGCGGTTTCGTCCGCTCGTTGTTAACTCCGGGGGCTTCACTTGAAACTGGGCTTAGGGGAAATTCACAACAAGAGAAAATAATAGAATTTATGTGAACACTGTTATTGTCTCTCAAAAGGGTCACTCTTTTAATACTAAAATGTAAAAGATATTCAGGTCCTTGCAGATGTAATCTATTACAATGTGGGTGATGTATATGTAATTTTTATAGAATTTGTACTAAAGTTACAAATAAAATGTATGTTTCTTTTGTTATTTTGTACCTTTGTTATTAGCTAAAAATATAAGTACTATACAAGATCTAAATCACGAATGCCCCCAGCAAGAACAAATACTCAAGTCATTCGCTGCGCAAAAATAATCGTTAAACAGCATACATATTTTATAGTACCTACTTAATTTTAGCGCGTCCATGTTATTACTTTTGTATTCACATTGTTTTAAGGTCGTTTTTTCCAACTAGCCTTTTGATTAGACAATGTAAAAAATACATTTGATTATACCTAATGTAATAAATAACTAAGTGACTGTGAAATTAGGTAATAAGTATTAAGAGGATAAGCAGCAAAGCCCGATAAGAGTATAAGTTACCATGATGTCGGTAGCGTCGTCCATAGTGTGTTTCAAAAACAGAGGTAAGAATACGCAGGTCTATGATTATACTACTTATAATATCAGGTCGTAAATGTAGGTTTTACGAGCTGATATTATTATATATTAGTGCACCGTCGAAGGTGTGTGAAACATCGTGTTCCTGTAGCTTATAACAGGTTCATAAAACTCAAATAACTGTCACGTTGTTCGCGTCCACATCACTAAAACACGTTAAGGTCATGTTCAATGTTGTACACACGGCTACACATCAAGCTATACACTACCGGTATAAGCTGATCTCGCATTGTATAGGATTTCCGTACAGTGCGAGATCAGCGTAAACTGGAAATGTATAGCTTGATGTGTAGCCGTGTGTACAACATGAAATGTATTGTAATAATGTATCTAATAAGCATTATCCACCTCAGGGCTAATAGGATGTTACTGTTACGAGTATAATTAATTGGAGATACGAATGTGATGTCATTAGGAATTAATTTACATAATGTAAAAACATTTACAATAAACAATCATTCCTATACATACATAAAACAATAAATCAAAACTTAATCAAGCCCCAAAAGGAATATAAAAATTGAAAATTTGTAATTCAAATATATTCTGTTCTGTCTATTAATTTGATGAGAAAAATATGTATTAACTTCTGGAATACACAAATAAGCTTTTTACGACGCCAAATAAATCGGAGTAAATTAATCAAGAGTATTTTTCTACTCAAGGAACGTTTCTTTGCGGGTTGCAAGTAAACAGCCCTTGGGACAGATTGCGTCTTGTCATAAGGAAGCTGACTTTATTTTTTCTCTACATTTACTCTCTCCTCTAAGTAGGTATGTTTTTTTACTTAGCAGATTACCATTTGCTTGAGACAGTTATTTTTGCTCGCCTTTGGATTGAACTGGAAATTATCATAAACTGTACAATCATGCGACTTAGAATTCAGCTATTTAAATAAAATTACAAAAAAGGCGAATACCCTTGTGGTACTGATGAGATGGTGCACATTCAAATAATATTTTTGCACTAATACACAAAAGATTCTGTGCTCTCTGGGCAAATACTAACTACCTACTTACTATTGCCAATCGTTCTAAAAGCCCGTCCGTGTGTTATGTTCTAACTCTTCGTACATAATAACTCCTTGATTCAGGTTACACTGGCGAGCGCTGTGAGCTAGAGTACAACGAGTGCGAGTCGTCACCGTGCGCCAACGGGGGCACATGCAGCGATCGCGTCGGCGGGTTCTCGTGCTCCTGCGGCCGCGGGTACACCGGCAACACGTGCCAACTCAAGGTCAGCGAGCGCTCCTCACATACAATTGAGATAATGAACATCGTTACCGGTTGTCTTGACACGAATTTAGTGAACAATATTTATCAAATATTTACATATTGCCATTGGCCTTGCTCATCTTGCATCCATTCATATGCCAATAGCGATTGAAGAACAAACATTGTACCAAGATGGCATATGATTTTCCCAAATTACCGCAGAAGTAGGCTCTTCGAATACTGAAGCTGACTAGCTAATTAAACCTCGGGGAGTTGGTCGAATTAGGGCTTCCTCTTGTAAACAAGCAAACTCTTCAGACACCCTTCTTCTTCTCTTGTTGCAAGCTCTGCCGAGGATTGAGTGCTCTTATCATGTTAATTTAAGTAGATATCCATAGTCACAGACAAATACAAAAAGTTGCGAACTGTTGCCAAAAAGTATTCAATGAACATCGTCGTAAGTTTTTTTTTACAAAAGATTAATATTCTTGTTACATCGTTTTTGTCATTATTATTCTTAATTTCGTGTCTGGCGGTGACTGACCTACGCACGCTCAGTTCATGTTAATAAGATATCACTGCGTATAATCCGCGAAAGTAGTAAAAACGAGATCGTGGAAGCGTACTCTAAAGTATAAAGAAGCTTTGTGATTATTAATATTCTTTTGGCTTACTCAAATCATTCAGACTATCTTTTAAAGCATTAAGTTTCAGCTGATTTTTGAACGCTTTTACAGAAATTATGTCTCTGCAATGGTGCCTAACAACGCAATGTGACATTTCATATTTATTGGTGTGTACTATTTTTACAGTATCATAACCGTTTTGGTATGAAATACAACTGAAAAATTATATTTTAAAACAGAGTTTTTTACATTGATCGGACGAGAGAGTGATCAACAATATGCTTTCGTATTTATTGTACAAATATTATGGATCAAACTTATGGACTATGTAACATTGCATAATATCTTCGGTCAATAATAGCACATTATTGATCGAAGCATAATATGGTCCAATTTAAACGCAGGCCACACCGCCAGCTAGCGGGCGGGCGGGCTAGGCGGGTGAACATCGTTTCACCTCTTTACATACTTCGGTTCACACCGCGAGCTACCGACTAACCATGTAAAGAGTTGAAACAATGTTCGCCCGCCTAGCCCACCCGCCCGCTAACTGGCGGTGTGGCCTGCGCTTTAAGAAACTAAAAATAAATTTGACAGCTTGAATCGAGGTTCATGCTTGGGCATCGTTCTAGAATGCGGGTTCAAGAATATATTTTATGCTAGCAATGTTCAGAAAACCCAATGAACGGAGTGCAGATGCTTTGTCCATTTCTATGCATAAATCTTATTTTATATTACATTACATACATTATAGATCTGACAATGCAAATATATATATACATTATAGACATGCCAATGCAAAGTTGTCTTTTCATAACTATGATGCATACCAGACATCAGTGATTTAGTAAAATTTCTTAGCTTTAAAAATGCATCCCACCTTGAGACGTTGATAACTACCGTTTAGTTACATTGTATGTATGTCATTCATCATCATCATTATAGTCTAATAATTAAACTTACTCTACTTTTACCCTTTTCCCCGTTCGCTGATGGCCTCTTACATCTCTCTCATACACTTTCTCCGGTTACTTACACACACTGGTATTTCCGATTTTTTTTGTGTGTATTGTTTTTCTTTAGCCACTAAATTTTAGATTATTTCTTTTAATTTTTTTTTCGTATTTATCCTGCATTGTCATTGTCATGTATCCCATAAACATGCATCTAGCCGCGGGAGGGCCCTGGGGACCTAAAATGGACGCTTTGGCAGAATCACAATAGATCAGCGTGCAATTTATATCCCGCAATTCATCTGTTTGTCAGTTTTGTATGGAGTTTCGTAAAATGTTCCACAAATTATGAATTGCTATAATGAAGTCTAATATCAAATAGCAGCTGTCAAACAGATGAATTGCGGGATGTATGAATTGTACGCAGATCATATTATGATTCTGCCAAAGCGTCCATTTTAGGCCCCCTGGTGACCTGTAATCATCATTGCCTGTAATAGGTTTTTATATCAACCTACCACAGGCTCCAGTCTCTCACAAAGTTAGCTCCTTGTTCGTGCACTACTGTCAAAGTTTAGCATTAAGTTTATAACTCGTGTTGAGAAAATAAACGTTTTATATATGAAAATGCATAATAATCACTTGTGGCGTCACCAAACTACAACATTTTCAAATTAATGTCGAACAATGTATTGGATAATAATGTATTATGTTTAGGTGGACCTATGTTCCCCAAGTCCGTGCCCTTCACAACGTATCTGCCTGGACCGCGGCAACAGCTACGCGTGCGAGTGTCCTCTCGGGTTCGTGGGTGACGAGTGCCACATACCCACCAGATCTGTAAGTACTCACTTTGTTAAAGTACAGCAAACGCTTCTAGGTATATGAAGAACTATTAAGTTTAAATAAAAGTACATTTGTTGCAACTATTCAATGTCCCCCTCATTGAGTTTGAAAGAACGTAGTCCGAACGGATCGTTTCCAAACCTACGTAACAACTTAAACATTACTACACAAAAACGTCTTCCCAAAAAGCGTAAAATTATAATAATTTCCGCAATGTTAACTTTAATTAGAGGCATTCGCTTCATCGTTCTTATATCTTATCAAAAACAATACTCTGATCTCAATTATAAAGCTAACCAGTTTGACGGACATACTTGGTATGGAGCATAGAATTATTTCTTAAGTATTAACTTCCGCTAAGTTAAAATGGCTTAAACTTAATAAAGTTATATTTATGAGTAGGTATATGTTTTGTTTAATAACTTACATTTTCCATGCCAAAAAGCAAAAAAATAAAAACTTAAAACGATGATTCATTTGTTTAATCAGAGGTAGGTAGTTACGCCCCTTGTAATAAACAAGAGAGAGTCGGACTCGCGCACCGGGGGTCCGTACGTATATATGATGTTATTGATTTCTAAAAAACTGTGCTATTTAGAGACATCGTTTTATTGTTCCTGTAATCTTTACATAAACTGCTATCCCATAGAATAATTTCAGAATTTTATCTATGCAAACTTCGGAGATAAGGGGGGGGGGGCGGTATTTCTTTTTAATTTTTTTATCAAAAGTCGGAAACTATGCTGCCTAAAAAAAAAAAAGTTTTGAGAATGTGCAAACAGCGCTCTTTCATATGATACCCCACATGCCCTAGTAGTCCCACTTAAAATTTTAAGACTCCCTTACAGTCCCGTTTGCAAAAATATATATTTTTTAAAATTTATTTCTTGTTTGAAAAATAGTTGGGCAAACGTCATATAAAACTATTCTAAATTTCAAATTGATAGCATTAGTAGTTCTTGAGATATCCAGGTGTGACAGACAGACAGACAGATAGACTTAGTCTCACCATTAGGGTTCCTTTTTACCATTTTGGTACGGAAACCTAAATATTACAATTTTTTGTATTGACTAATCTCAACTTTCCTGATACAATTACAGGCTTGTGACAACAATCCCTGCACGCATGGCGGCACCTGCTGGACTGGCATCGAGACTTTCTACTGCTCTTGCCGACCAGGGTATACCGGCAAACTTTGCGAAGGTACTTATATTACAATACTAGCTATAATATATTTTTTTATATGAATAGATATAGTAGATTGAAAGGATGGAAAGGATCGTGGGGTTGAAAGGAATCAATTGCCATACGAGGTCTAAATACCTTGTATGGCAATTGATTACTTTCCTTTCCTGTAATCGTAGCGAGGGCGGCTATAGTCAGAGTAGGAATTGGTGACTTTCACCCGTGTTAAACACTCTACTTTTTATTTCGAATACAAGGAAAGTAAATAATAGTAGTTTTTCTAAAATATTTTATTTTCTTGTTTGCTCGTCACTTCATAAAATCAATGTATGCATTTAAATATCTTTCCTTTGAAATTTCTGGTACAAGATTTTGATTGTATTTGTCGTCTTTAACCGAATCTGGGGTCAACATTTCAGAATCGCCTGAACTCCTTTTTATTCTTAATCAAATATTAGTCTATAAAACCGAGATTTTACAGGGTTAGTATCTCGCCAAATTATCTTATCGTCTTTTACATTTAAATTTTTAAACATGGAACACATCGCATCACCGCCGCGTGCCGTTTCGCATAGTAGGTATTTTTTTTATTCACACTGGCTGTTTATACACTCAGAAGACCGCAACATTGTTTTTTATTTTAATCTTTTTTTTTAATCATTTAAATTTTTGCGTAGCCGACTACCTAACCAATTAAGTTCTATTTTTTAAATTCATTCTCGCCCCAGAGAGGGAAGCAATTACTATGAGTCCACCCAAGGGTGGGAAGCAGCGTCTTCCACCCGCTACTCGGATCAAACAAACACTACTTTCCGAGTAAGGGAAATAAAAAATGTATTCCTGTATACCTAGGCTGTCCCATTTTAAAACCTAGTAAGGGACATTATTAACAAAAATCGTTTTATTGTAAGATTATGCAATAAAACGATAATTTTTTTAGTTTTGAAACGGTTTTGAAATGAGGCAGCAAAAATAACGTTCCCTTAATTTTCAACTTTATATACATTAAAGGTTTGATTGTTTTTATTCAATTAGTCGGTATATCATATATTAAGTCTTATTAAGAATGGAAAGTGACCAAAAAAATACTTTTTTCTCATGTTTATCAAACGGAAGCAAAATCTATTTATATTAGTTTCGTAGGTTTTTCGTAAGAATTGCGTAGGTGGGCCCGTAGCCACTATGAATCCTCATAGAAAAGGGCGTTCACAAATAAAAATGATCCTCTATATTCCAAACCGCTATATTGCAGGGTCAGTCGTGGAAAAAATATCTGTACTTCCAGTACGCACCAGGCAGTGTACAGTTCTTTACTCAGTGTCATGGAGCTGTTTCAAAACTGCTTTACTTCTATCAATTAAAAATATTTTATATTATAAAACGACGACAACACGACACTTATAAAATGTCAGCAGCTAGGTGTACGGTTCCAATTGGTCGTTTCTTAATGGAGAAGAGCCGGCAGGAATCTCCGCGGTTACTCTTTTAATAATAATTGGCTTTTACAATGTTTTCGAATTACACTGTTTATTAGGTATGGAAGGACAGTGTAAACCTGTTAACGTTGACGACACGGTTGGCGCAGTGGTTAAGCGATTGACTGCTGCGCTGCGTGTCGCTGGTTCGATTCCCGCATGGAACAAATATTTGTATGACCTACAAGTAGTTGTTCCAGGTCTGGCTGTTTGTGTATGTGAGTTTAAATGTTTGTAAACGCACCCACGATACAGGAGAAATACCTAGTGTGGGGCAACATTAAAAAAAAAAAGTAATGAACTAGTACTAGTACAAGTACACACGGCTACACATCAAGCTATATAAATCCAGTTTGGGCTGATCTCGCATTGTATAGGATGTTCGTACAATGAGAGGCCAGCTTATACTGGAAATGTATAGCTTGATGTGTAGCCGTGTGTACTATAGAAATTCATACTGTCGTTTTTTTCCACAGAGGACTTTATACTAGAATCAGTGGTGGGCAGCGAGGGTGGCATGAACATGGAGCCTCGCATGGGCAGGCTGGAGAACAGCGGCGGTGGCTCAGTGCGCGAGGTGCGCATGCCGCTGGGGCTGTACCACGACCGACTGCACAATGTTTACATCGCGGCCGGCACGCTCGGCGCGGCCATTGCGATCGTCGGAGTCGTGGTAACTACCTAACAACTACAGCAGACAATCAACGTCTATTGCTGTAGAGGGATTTGCTTTTTTAGGGTTCCGTACCTCAAAAGGAGAAAACGGAACCCTTATAGGATCACTCCTGTGTCTGTCTGTCTGTCTGTCCGTCTGTCACAGCTGACTTACTCTGAATCTACTTACTACGTAACACGAATGTTTTACATAAATAAATGAGTTTTGAATACGGAGGTCACCTTTGGGGGGTAAATTAGAAAATTAATAAAAAAAGTTATGCAGACTGTACCTTGTGACATATCAAATGAAAGCCCTTTTTGTAAGAATTTAAGATATAACTTTTTTATAATTTTTAAATAAATACTTTTAAAGTTATTTAAGAAAATCGATGAAAATTTACCCCCCGTTATCTCCGAAACAACTGAGACTAAAATTTTGAAATGAATACAGAAAATAGTTCTTTACTTATAGATTACAGGAATACCTATAAGAAGTCTATAGTCTTAAAATAACATGGTAAATCACTCAATATTGTGCGTAAAAACATACATTTGCAGTTGGAATGCATGAGGGAACATTTGTGTTTCAACTACAATGTTAAGTGTGTTCTTGGGATAAATTCATCCCAACTTACCGTAGTGTAACTTACCGTATGGAACACACTTAAAAAGTGTAACTCTCAAAACACTTTTTAAGGGTGCTACGAGCTCCCGGTTTCGTAGCATTTTTCTACGACATAAATTTATCGATCTACGATTTACGTCAATTGCACAGGGACATCAAAAATATTATAGATTACATTAGCATTCATGAGCATAATTAACTACGCAAATTTACGTATTGTGTTAGTCACATTAACATTTAAGGGCTGCTACGGGCTACGCTGCTACGAGATCCTAGTTTCGTAGCACTTTGCTACGCCATAAATGTATCGATTTACAATTTATGTAAATTTCACAAGCGTACGTAATTCTTTAGTGAGATACAATGGCACTCATAAGGGCACATAAAAAGGAATACATTTATGTTTTCAATCTCGGTTGTGCCTGTTAATATCGATTTGCGTAGCAATCTTGTAGCAGATTCGTAGCACTAAAAAAGGACTACAGAATCAACTCTTAGGCGTCACATTTTCATAATACTTTTTGTTATTAGGAAAATAGTAACTCTACGTGAAAACGAATCTTCAGCTACATGTGGTTAAGACTAGAAAATGCAGAAATTATAAACAACTGGACATTTAGCTGCGGTCAATGTTAGTTAAGATGTCACTTTCATTTTGTTCTGGCATAGTTCAATTTATCAATATTAAATTGTTGCTCGCGATACCAATCTTAGCAATGATGTAACATAATGTGCGTGCGTAACCGTTATGCCTGCCTTATATTATGAAATTATTACACAAGATTAATCATTGTAGCGTTAATACCAGAGGCATGCACGATGCACGTCTAGAAACTGTTATGCACTTGAATTTATAAAGAAGTCATATATCCGGCAGTGGGTGATTCCGAGCTGACATGATGATGATGTATACTGCTGATGGAAAATTTCACCAATGAATTGAATTGGTGGTGAATTCTCACTGAGTGTCTTATCTATATTTTGAATGTGTCCAATGTTTGTGCAGGTCACGGCGTGTCACTGCCGCGTGAACAAGACGTACTCGCGAGTGTTGTCACGCCTGTCGCGCGTGGCGGCGCCCGGCCCGCCGCACCACTGGCTGCAGGACAAGCGCGCCCCCCCTGCCGCCGCGCCCTTCCCGCCGCCCTCCAGCGCCCTCGACACCACCGACATGTACTACACGCTCGACTTCAGCGACAGTCAGAGCTCGCCTCTCATTCAATAGCAATCATTCCAGAACTGCTCCGAGGGGGAACGGTTCAAGATACAGATCTAAGAGGCGACCGCTGTCCCACCGTCGTCGTACGCTTCAGTAACAGTAATGCGTGTTACTTCCATATTTCAAAACCCATTCGGACAATTAAGTAAAATGCATTGCATTTAATGTGCCATTATAGAAAGTAAAATATTTATCTTGTTTTTGGAATGTGAAAGTGTTTTTAGCAATTACCGATCAATTTCAATAAACAAGGTTTTACGCTAAAGTATAATAATCGCGTGGGAGATGGAATAACTATCAATAACGTGGAGCCATTAACTTGTGGCCTCATGACGCAAAAATACGTACGAATAATTTATGATTATAGCCGTAGTAAATTATGTAGTGTCCCGCTGCTAGTAGCAAATTACAATATAAATAATTTAGTTGGTTTTTACTAACAGTGTTGTGTATCCATTATTAATACAATTTAGATCATCACTTCAATATTTTTGAATCAAATTATACTTATTTTATAAGATACCTTAGTAGATTGAAAATACTTAGGTAATACAAAATGCAATCTTGGCTTTACCGTATATGATTAATCGTATGGCTAATAATACTATATCCATGATTCTATACTAAGTGGACGTGATTTTATTAAAAGGATTAAGAATTAAGTGTACTAACGTTCTAGTCTTTTGTAAGCAGGCATCAGAATAATCGGCCTTTGTTTACAATATTATTTTTGAGTAATTTTGTTCGATATATTATTAATTAAATGTGTGGTATAATACAAGCAATAGTTTATGCAGCGATTTAGATAGATTTGGCAATAGGCTCGCCCCCTATTACATGGTACTTAAACATAACTGGCGAAATGTGGGTGTACTATAGGTACACCTCTGCGCAACCCTTCGGGGAATCAAGGCGTGATGTTATGTTACATTACGTTATTGTTATTTATTTGAGCATATCGCACACTTGTGTTTATTCATATTCACACTAAGTGCCTGTTGGAACGTTGGGAGACGCTTTACATTTTATGATTTTGTTTCAACCCGTAACTCATTACTGAATTAGATAAGTGCTCGACCTAAGTCGATCTCAAATTTTTTATAGTTTGTGGATGTCGAAGTTATGAATATTTGACTGATCTTCAGATTAGATGTTTCTCAAAACTTTACTCTAGCTTGCTTTTCATGTCTGTGCTGTATATTTTATACCTAGAGGCGTTTCTTGTCTTCAAGCCATCCAATTTTAGAAGGGCTACAAAACGTGCTCTAAATTTTTTTAGAATAAAAGATTCAGCTAAGTAAAAAAAGAAAGTTAGAAACGCTATTTTAATAGTAACTTTTGCTATAATTATCTACTTGTAAGTAATTGTTCTTATCTATACAGATAATTATAGGCGAGTCTCTAGTCTTACTTCAAGTCTTTGTCTCGACGCTTTCGTGAACTTTGAAGCTTCTAAATGTACAGTATATAAAACTACCAATTGTTAACGTAAAATAATAAGATTCATTAAAAGTAACTACTGAAGTTGCAATGCTGTTTCATTTACCTACTTCATGTTTTTATGTACTTTTTGTTCGAGGAGTGTCGATATTCGTCTGTTCTTACTTCTGTTCTGATCGTTTGGAATTAGGGTTAATGAAGTTAGTACTAGGTTAGTATTTAATTGTAGTCTTCTTTGAATAAACGTTCGAACCGTCTCACAGAGCGGCTTAGGCACAGAGGCCCATACTTGGAAGCAGTCAAAATTATTTTTAGCAAATTAATGATGTAGAATGCGTGTAAATTTATTTAATTGACATTTAGTTAATGGATAATCAATATTACCCACAATTTAGTAATTATATAGGTTGTAAGAGAAGTGTTGCTGAACGTGGTAATATGCAACAATTTTATACTATATAAACAGTGTTTTAAGTATTATTATTTAACAGATTATAAAAACTGTTGGTAACAGGTTATTATTAGTTAGATACACTTCTTTAATAACATAGATACTTAACGAGTACCACCTAAAATGAAAAAAACCAAGTAGTATTTTTTCATACTTATGTATTTTAATATTAATTTAGAAAGACAATTATTAAAACATATAGTTTCATTCCGATTCTTTACAACTTGACAAGCTTTTGTCTTTTGTGTTCTTTGGAACTTTTGCTGCGCTCAGTACTAAAATATCTTCTTTTAACTTGTCAAAAACTGCTCATTTACGTCTCAATATAATTAATTCTTAGGAGGGTTTTGAAATATCGAGTCAAGCACGACGAGTAACATTTATCTAGTACGGGCCCTACAAAAAAAAAACATGTCGAGATTAGCAAACTTCAGCAGGATTTTTTTTCATAGCATAGTAAAAGGTTTGAGGTATACTTTTTAATATGTTTTGTTGCGAACAGTAATGAATTGCTATAACTTTTAAAACACTTAAAATAAAAAATAAAAATTCATAAAAATTTGAGCTTATTAAAGACGCCACTATTATCATTTATTAGATAAATGCATAATGTAAAAATCTATAGTAACATAAGAAAAGAAAATAAATACCTTGAGCTACAGAATCCAAGTTTCAGAACCACAATTAATTCCAAACGACGAAAGGTCATTTGGAATTATAAAGCAACAGAGAACTGCAATTTTTACTGCACTTATCCTAATTGTCAACCGATTGTAGAATGTTTCAAACTGTTGTTAATCCTAAATTTTGTCTCCTACTTTCATATTTACGCATTTTAATGAAGCAACTATTCAAACAATATTAGCCAACACTTTTTTTTACCTACTTTCAAGTTTTTTAAATTAGTTTTTGACCAACTTTGGCCGTTCTGTGCGTCTGGGATACGGACAGTTTCGGGAGCGAACAATCATTCAATCTTGCATGGTAAAATCCAGGGCGGCTGACACCAGTACTACAGCCTAGGGGTCTACAGATCCTTAATGCGGTTCTGATCCATGCTCTATTTAAATAATATAACGCACAATCATATGGTATGTATTTATAATTAACATTGAAACTATAGTGATGCTTTCAAGAAAAACATTTTTATTTAGATTATAAACTTTGATAAAAATAATTATATTAATAATATTTTTATGACAACTTACAAATATTCATATAAAAGAATAACGTAACATCTATTCAATTAAACCTTAAGTACAGTACAATTTAATAACGAAAATGTGCTACCACTTTCGGGTTGTGTTTTAACTAGTGTGACTAATATCTCCGCAAGCCGTGCGCCCGCGCCGCGTCGCCACCACAACGCTCTCCCTACATTTATATTATATATAATTATCAATCCAATTGACGTAATCATCCACCATTTTCATATAATTATACAACTTTTATAGTAAAACTCTGATTATACATTGCACAACCTTGCTGGGCGGAGGCTGCTTGTGGCGACCCGCCGCGGACGCTAACATTTTAACTACTACACTGTATTATTGCTACTGACGTTTGTGACTTATGACGAGATTCTGAATCACGAGCTAACATCATTGTAAGTAAACATTAAAGCTGCACAATTTATATTAATAAGTATATAAATAAATATAATTACTTGCATACGTATGAGTATAAAAACAATGCTGTTAGAATCCGGCCGACAAGCGCGGCAGCGGACATTGAGCAACGGATTCGTAACCAAAACATAACATTTAAAGGAAATTAAAACTTCAGTTGTGAAGATATAACAAGTGTACGAAAGCGAAGAGAATGGAAGATAACATTAACGCGAAGGGCGGAACAAGTCACAACGCAATCGCAGCTAGTGCTGAATGAAACAAAAACAACACGTTATATAATATAATATAATATATGAACTATATCTTAATTAAAATTCGATGCCTACCTGCAAGTCACATGAGACACAGTAAAAAGAACTAACATTATGTTAAAGAATCTACGCCTAAGAACATTAAGTACTCTAAATTATGTCATAATATGGCAGTTATTCGAACCGTCCGCGCTACTCTGCGGCCCGCTCTGAGGCGCTCGCGACAGTCGCGACACACGCGTTGGCTGCGACACCTGCGACATACGACGCGCGCGACACTCGCGACACTCGCTGTCGGCGGCGACGCGCGACCACGCATACACTGATACAGAACCTTGTTCTAGATTTTGAATAATCGGTGGAAATAACTTAACAATATTTTCATGCTTTATTCTTGAGAAATCATTAATATTATGATTATGTAATTTCTGATATTATTACGGTATTTTTTATGTATTCATTGAGAGCTTTTAAAAACAAATAAAACTTAAGTCGCTACAGAAAGATATGGTCCTATCCGGCACGAAATCTTATAATATAAATAAGTCTTGGACATAAAATACTTCATAAACTAAATTGTTGTCATGGCCCGATAACCTACGTATCGAAATTCATTTATTATAACAAATGTATTATTATTAAAAATCTTAAAATTATACACAAACCACTCCCATCGATGATAATGTAAATGTTGTTCGGATGGACGATTTTGTGACTATGTTTATATGACTATTATACATCCAACATCATGCGGAACCTCGGCTCTATCTCATAAAATTGTAATTCGCGTCATTGCTTCCGTTTCTAATGATTCATTGATTGATTCGTGGCAACGCTCGAAACCAATTAAGATACAAACATCCGGTTACTTTATTACAATTCAAATAGTTTTACATTTTCAATAAATAGTAACAATTAAACGGTCACTTGGAGGAAGCAATGTACGCATGCTTGAACCTAAAACTAATATCAACTTTACTAATTGTAAGAATTGAGCGAGCTTATAAAGCAAACTTAGGCTTACAAAACTTAACAAAGTGGATGGCATTTAATTTGACTTAACTCACTTACATTATGCTATTATAACATTAATTATTATGACGAAGGCACTTCATGCTTTTCTCAGTGTAGATATATTATTATACCTACGTATAAGTTTGTGACAAGAATTTATTACTTTATCATCATGGCAAGAATAAAAGGTACCTGTTGAAATGTTAACTACATACCTATGATAACCGAGTGAATGGCACACGCGTTCATATTCAGCAACAGATCGTCGTCATTTACAATTAAATTACATTAAATTAACGAAACATTACGTTTTTCTGATAACCAAACATCTAAATTGTTGTTCGCCATCACCGGGCAATCGAATCACGATGTAATTTCATAAGGCACTAAAATAGATATTTACACAACGATTACGACTCGATCGCTTAGCTCATAATGATAGCTGAAAGTTTCTGTAACATTTTGTTTCAGACAAAATAGAGAGAGTGAATCGCTTAAGAGTAAATTTCAACCTGAGATCGACACTTTTGATACAACCTTATCCCATAAAGATTTTTCACGCAACGACTGCAAATCGGGAACGCTTATAGTTAAAACTGCCGTTCGGAGGGCGCTGGAAGCCGGCGAGACACGTGGCTGGACGGGAGCGCGCGCGCTAGGGGTCGAGCGGCAGCTCCACGAACGTGATGTCGTACAGCCGCTCGTCCTCGCTGGCGCCCGCCGGCCGCACCTCCAGTAGGAACAGATCCTCGTTGCAGTAATATGCCAGCATTTCATCGTCAATTTTGGCCGTA
Source organism: Tiliacea aurago (assembly GCA_948098905.1). Lineage (NCBI taxonomy): Eukaryota > Metazoa > Arthropoda > Insecta > Lepidoptera > Noctuidae > Tiliacea > Tiliacea aurago. The sequence continues at coordinate 15,283,270 of OX402577.1, forward strand.
ATCCTGAAATACAACACTCGTCAGTAAGTGCACTCGTGGTCTTCCACTCGGGGTAGGATACTGACTAATCGACCAAGAAAAAAAACACGTGCAATTTAATCGGATGATTCTTCAAAAGAGCTACAGTGTGACATAAAAAATAATATCTTAATTGCAAATTAATAAAGTAATTATGTGCTTATTAACATTAATTAAGTGCTTGTCAGCAATGCAGCTTAGGTTTGGATCCAGATTAAGTGTCGTTTTGGACCAGGGGAGGCGATTAAGTGACTGGCACCTATTATTAAGCTCATTAGATAGTTATAGGGGAGTGTTCGTTGTAAAGCTTTGCGTAGTTATCAGTTAGTGGCGCGCCCTCGGGACAAGCGATGCTGCATTAACGCGAGGCGGCCGGTGCGTTTACAATGTCAGATTTGTCTAAGGCCAATGAAAACCACTTACCCTTTCTTGTTCTTTCGATAAAGATTATTAATTGCCGAACTTGAAATTTTGTACTTATTCTCAATCTGAAAATAAGCAAAAAACAAAAGAGTTACAAATGGGCCTTTCGCCATTTTGAACCGAGACGTCTCGTCTAACGGAACCGAAAGTTCAGTAACCGGTCTAGTGGTTTCTTACTCAGAGGGACAATACGCGCGAGGACCGCCGGAGGTCCGGTGCGACGCGCGGCGGCCGGCCGTGCGGATGTTAATTACAACATGCGGTTATGATGATCGTGTGTTTATTAGACGGGGTTATAAAGCGTCCAATCGGTTACAGCGGCGGGCGGCGGCCCGGCCGGCAAGCGGACCGGCGCCCGCGCGCCGACGAAGCGTCTCGATTTCTTGCGTTTACTTCACATACAAGTATACAATGAATTCATTGACGAACGACGAGAAACCGAGAAAGCGATGGAGTCCATCTCGCTCGCTCGTGTTCTATGGTTAGCTGACATCACCAAGGTTATTGAAGGTGCACCTGGAGACGTCACACACAAGCTCAGTGCGTGACGTATCGCGGTGCACGGCAGCAGATAAATAACATAATAAATGTGAGGTAAGGTGTGGTACTCACCGCGTGCAGCAGGCCCTGCGTGGTGGGTGGCACGACGTGCAGCGCCGTGTACACGTCCTCGGTGTCCTGGCGCACGTACAGCATGACGCGCTCGCTGAGCGGCGGCGTGCTCACGCGCGGCCGCTTGCCCAGCACGCCCTCCAGCTCCAGCGAGTCCTTGCGGTCGCTGTAGGGTGAGAGGCCTCCCACCTCCCGGTAACTACGCAGATTTAACATTTTTATGAATCTTCTTGATCTTTAAAGTTGGTACTACGTTATCGTAGCCAAGACAGTAACTCTACTAAGGAAAGTACATTTGACTGCATATTATTTAAGGTCCTATGTGATAATGATAACAGACAGACATGACCGTAATTACAGATGTTACAACCCCTTGCTACATACAAGAAACTGCTGACGAAAATTATACAAAATTAGGCAAGCATTGGTGACAGTTTGAAGGTGGCGAGTGATTTGTTTTTTACATATTAATTATATCTGTTATTTATATGCCGTTAGACAACTCTATAAAACAGCCAATAATCAATAGAAAACAAATAAAAATCAATTTTACTGCTGGAAACTAAGTTGCCAATGCAGCAAAAATAATCAAATAGCCAAATATTGATTTTAGTAGATAAGCACGGATAATTTTAAAGAGCTCGTAATCGTTAGACCCCTAGTGTTAAATGTATGACATTCATTAATGTTCATCTATATTCCTATTAACTATTCCACGACCTACTATATCCATATATTATCATAACACAGACTACATATGAATAAATAAGATAATAACAATAAATTGCTTTAGAATATTGAGAAGTGATTTGTTCAAGAATAGCATAATTTTCTGAAAGTATTGTTTGTAGACTGCTTATACCACTGACTTAATTTTATCGAAAAGTTTAGGTTCTGTGTGTGTAAATTATTTACGTATAATTTTGAATTAAGTCCAATTATATTGTTCGCTAAAGATGTCTACGGTAAAATCAGAAAGTAATCGCAAAAGTAACATAAAACGTTAATAGAGTACATACCCTGGCGCGTCGGGTGGGAAGTGGTTGTGGAACTTGAGAGCGGGCGCTTGCGGCTTGGCGGCGTGCAGCAGGAAGGGCGACGCACCCTTGAGGTGCGCCTCAGCCAGCGTCGAGTCGTCGTGTCCGTAGAAGCCTTGGATGTCCATCCCCGCCAGCTTGTCGATGTCTTCGGCCGGACTGAACAGCACGGGTGGCTTGCCCAGGTCTGCCATCGTGTAGAACTCGCTGCGCTCCGTCACCGGATGGTAGATCTCGTCCAACTTCTTCCTATTCGTCGCTGACATTTTCCGCTTCGCTGCTCTCCTCTCTTCGTCTCTTGTTTTCCTTTCCGCACCCTTCAATTTAAAAGTAATGCAATTACATTATTGTATGCTGATTATTTGGTTAATATTTTAATGATAATGGTAGTGTGTCAGTGGTTTTGCTTTGCATCTTACCTTGTCACAGAACACTTTGATTTGACAGTAGCCTCTGTGAAAAACTTGTTGGTCCCGGGGGTCTTCGAACGTGTCAATCTGTATGTGAAGCGGTAAACCCTGTAACGAAACAATAATAGAAATTGAGTTTAACACAACCGTACTTACCAACTTACTTTAGAATATTTGATTTCTAATTGCAAAATGATGCTAATCCATTTGTGTAAATTTTAGCCAAATGGGGAGGTAGAAATAAGGTTAGGACTAATTGACCAATTACTCGAAGACACATCTCTCACGCTATTTGGTATCCATATGATCTCATACATAGTCATATAGACAAATCGACTTGACCCAAAATATTAATTTTGGGTCAAGCAATTTCACGCTTGAAGTCTACACTTATCTTAGAATGATAACAAAAAAAACAGTTTTAATAAACGTTCATAAGGGATAATTGCGATAAATTTACGAATAAGGAAAAAATATGCACGTGTCTGAATCGAATCGCGTTAAAACGTCTTAATTGCGTTCATTCGAGGTCGGTGTTGCGGCGGCGTCACTGCGCATTGGATAGGTAATTGAGAGGCTGATAGCAGACTGGTTTCATATCAGGCGATGGACAAGCGCGGCTCGAGAGCGACGCTTACAGCGGATCACATGCAGGGGGTGATCAGTCGCACACGACTAAAGTGTAGTGGGCAGTGCCACACGGTCATTAGCTAGACATAAACAAGATGCTATCAGCTCTGGTTGATACTGAGATTGGGAAGCGTTTCAGTGAAGCCGCCGCGCCGCGTCTGTGGATTGCGCCCGCGCCGGGCGCCCGTCGGCCGCGTCGGCCATGCCCGTGCGTCGTTTCCATGGTTATCGAGGCGTCTCCGGCGACAAAGCGGTTACCGACCTCATGCCTTGTCGTCAACGTATCGTCACTTTAATTTACATACTTTCAATGTGGTAAGCTTAATTAACATTTTGCAATACAAAATAAATTAAATGACATTTGTAGACGGTTACCTACTGGCTCCTCGTCTTCTATTTCCCACGTCTGTTAAAATGCTGCCTAACGACATATTTAGACCATATGGATATACCATACAACGCATTCAATGAAAACTGCGATGAAATAAATAAAATGTATAAAATTATTTACGATCGGCAATATAGAAGTAAATTACCGTTTTCCTCAACAAGGCTCAAGAGCAATATGTAAACAGCTTTATTTATTTTCATCGACGTACATTTACATACATTAAAATAATCTACCATTCTAACAATAGTGATTTATCTATTAATTAAGCCTTGATTTACATCAACAATTCGTTTAGAGTACTTAGATAGATGACTAACCTTTACTCCTTTCTGACTGCTAAAATCTGTACTAAGGCACTGAACGGCAATGTTGATCTGTAAAAAAAAATAAAGGAACGATAAGTACTTTTTCAAAAATAAGTTGAAAATAACAATTAACTTAATGGTTAATCTTGACAATGTTTTGTGTATAAATATTATGTTTGCATATATCCCAAGTACAAAGACAGGAGCCGCGGTAGTCGTGTCGTGAGCAATGCACAACAAGATAAAGTTAGAAAATAATATGCGTAGAGAACAGTATGAATAAAAACTGGACATGGCTAGAGGCGTTTCAATGAAACTCATTGAGTTAGTGGTGTGTGCAGGTACAGTGTCCATTATAGAGTGAACTGCACAGTGTCACGTAGGGCGGTTTTAGCTTAGCGAGTGGTCGCGGAGGGCGGTACGCGCGCTGCCCGCTCATTACCGCGGTCTATGCAAATGACTCTCTCGCGTTTTTACTCGCCGCCGACACAGTCACGATGGCTGTCTGTACGCATATTACTGTCGCAAACAGCTCGCATCCTACCATTTACTGGCCAACAATAAATAATTACGGATATTGATAACCGACCAGTAGCCGCAACTCCGTCCCAACTCATTAACAGCAATAACATAAATCAATGAAAAAACAACTTTAATCCCATTCGAAACGCTTTTAAAGCAACAAGGTTAATTTTTAGCCGCAGCTATCAACTTTATGATTAAAACCGAAATTGTGATTCGATGTAGAAGTCGTTAAACGTTAATTGCTCCCTCGACTAACATTAGCATGCTGTCATAGAATTGAGGCTATTTCACGCGGACTTTTAATTATTTGATGAATATTTAAAAGGCTATGTACATACATAACATTATCAATGAAGTATAAGTTTTTGTGCCGCTAGTAGTAGATACTATATAATTTTATGTAAGCAATTAAAAACACAGAGTGTTGTTTATTATTCAACAATATAATGAGTGTTCACGGCGCGGAGCACTGAAGCCCTGCGCATGCGCTCCCGGTTGCTCGCAGCCGCGCGCCCCACGCGCTTTTTGTTTCATTTGGTAAAGCCACTCGACCAAATATGGTTGCAGGACTCTATTTAATTACACGTTAATAACTGTAATATCATGATCTGCGTTTTAATTTTGTACGTTTATAATGATCACGATCCTTGGCAGCGATAGACATGCATTTTAAATATGCACATATTTTTGCATCAGTGAGCTGAGTCGTCATTGGGCGCAGTCACACTGACAGGAAGACACATTAGCCCATTAGTGTTTGTACATGAACAAAGTTAGTTCCATTTTTATTGCGTTATGGTAAATGTTGAGAGGGAATACGATGTGCGGCTCGTATGGTAGTGTTGTGACAGTTCAGTACTCGGTGGGAAGGATACTCGCGAGACGTACCTTGGCGGCGCTCTCGAGCGGGTTCCAGTAGACGGCGATGGCGTTGTGCGCCACCTCCTCGATGCAGCCCGCCAGGCCGATGCTGTTCTTCGTGTCTGTAACAAAACCACAAATTGTCATTAATCTTGTCTTCGAGTAACTGTGCAGTAATGGCGGCGGAGATTTCGATTAAGATATCAACGCACAATACGTCATCGAGGACGGAAATTTATTTGCTGGGCGTGAATAATCATGTGATAGGATCAATTTATTGACGTCTGCAATGTTTCCATTTCTGCCCTTCCTAGATTGAGGTTTATGGGCAGTAATTAGCAGATTTGCATTCTGCACTAATTGCACACGAACTAGATAAATTGCAGTTGATATTCCGGAAATCTTTTCTGCTGTACGCGTCCAGGTGTATCTTATTTTATTATGTTTGCCTTTTTAATTTTGTTTTTGTAAGGAACCTTCTCCGGCATGCAAACAATAACTTACCACAGTTTCATCACAATTGGTGGAGAGTTTTTGCGAGACTAACGCACGGCAATTGATTTTTATATAGGTATATAGATTGAAATCTTGCTGTATTTATTTAGCTTTTATTTTATTATAAAAGGTATGGCATCATTCATGTTCACGACGCCGACGTCCTGTCATGTACTCCGAGGTAGTCGGGTTATTAATAATATAAATATTATGTCCATTTTAATTGATAATTTCATTTTCTATATTACAAGAATTTAATGGTAAATTCATTAGAAGTTGCAAACTTCTAATGAACCATTAAATTCTTGATGAATGACGTCATTAAGATAGTTTATAGTTAATCGTGTCTAGTTAAACGTCTACCACTTACTTAATTATATTACGGTCATTGGCGATGTGGGATACCTACTTATGAGTTATTTGAATACAAGTATGAGTTCTGTGAGTGTTGCAGTATTTGGAGCAGTGTGTTAGGTTTGCGCGGGTGTTAGTCGGTCTGCGCGTGAGTGTCTGTCTGCTGCGCGTGGGCGGGGGCTATCAGTCGGGCGCTGGCGCGGCGATCTGTGCGGGCGCAGGCGACGTCGCCGCTGACGTGTTTATGAGCCGCCGGGGGACGCCGCCCTCCGACAACCTTATTGTTTTAACAGCCTCTTACAAATTTACGAGTCCACGCAACATCCTGCTATGTGCTAATAAATCCGCCCACACAGAAACTTCCTATATACACCAATTTGTTTGTAAGTACCGTATCCATTTTTCTTGTAAAACACATGCCATAGCTGCTATATGACAACATAAATTAACTTTTTACAAGATATTCAAATGCATATTCACTATGGATTCTACCTACGTATTGATAGATAAACAGAGCTTTTAAAAACTAAATCAACGATTAAAATCTCTATAATTGAGTTTTAATATTTAATTTATACTTTACGGTTCTCATAAATAAACAGGAAAATAATCGAGGACGATATAAAATGTAAATAAGAAAATAAATTGTCCACCGATGTATAAAATTACAAACGGATATTCCTTAATATCGTCAAAACAACGACTTACTGAAGAGTAATCTGTCGAATCAGTGAGGCGTGGTATATAAGAAAACTGTCAAAAGAAATAAGTGTGGAGGCAAAGAATCTGTGCTGAACGTGGACACGCGATATACGAAGACATGTAGGTAATCGGAGAAGGCATTGTGCGGGCGCGCAGTGCGTTGCGATCCCCCCGCACCCCCCGCTCGCACCCCTCGCCCCGCCGCGCTTTCACACGCCTGCGCACAGGTGTCCGGTGTCGCCCTTGACGCTGCTCCCAAGTTCGTCGTATACAATCATAGTGCACTACCTCTGCCTACCCTCGACACTTCTTATCTTCCTACTTCCGTCATATAAATATACGAGTATAGTACAAATCAGATGTTTCTGAGGAAAATACCAACTAAGTATATTAAATTATGGTCTGAAATGTCTAACAAATTAGCCCATGAAATCTGAGCCACATGCTTACGGATATAATAAAACAAAAAACAAAAAATACATTAACTCAGTCTTTTGAGATATAAAATACAAAATTCCTTTGTGTTTAGACATTAATTCATTCTATGTAATAACGTCAACAAATGAAAAAATAAAACGTAACTAACATCGAGATAAGCTAAAAAACCTTGACATTAAACTTGGCTCGACCGCGCGAATTAATGGCTTCCATGTTTTTATTTTCCTTGAGATTTAATTTATAGGCAGTGCTTGTGGCCGCGGCGTCACTCATTACAAATGCTACAGACCTCACTTAAGTAATGTTAGAATGTGTAAAGTATCATATATCAACGCTGTTTAATTCGAGACATAAGCGTTTTGTTGATGACGTAACTCCCTAACTAATCGGTTAACGCATATCTATTAAATAAGAGTCTACATGACTCTTATCTATCTATTTATATTTAGCTCACTTTGCAATGGTTTAAAAAAAAACATCATAATTGATTTCCATGACTAATTCTATGCAATAGCACCACCTCGCTTCAGCTCGCTTGTATAGTTTATTGATATTGCGACGATAGGAAAATCGCGACTTTGTAAAATTATCAAAACAATAATTTTCTAAGGCACAGCGCAGGCCGAGGCCCATCGCGCAATTAACATGCTAATGAGCGCGCTCCCCGATATCATCGCTGTAATTATGTCCGCGCGGGACTATATTGTAAGATTGCTTATATGTCTTATCCTTTTTGTAGACATTCGACACGCGTAGTCTAAGGTAGCCGAGCTACGTCTCTGAAGCCTCAACTTTATGCCTATCAAAACGAACAGCGACAAAAAAGGCAGGTGTTTCTACTGCGTCGAAGAGATTTCTCACGAATTTTAACGATTTCCTGTTACTCGGTCTCATAGAGCTCATCGTGTCAGATATCTTTATTACATAGTTTCATTTGCCTGCGTCGGGGAAACTTCACATTTACTTTTATATCTATAATCTGGTTAATGTCGGAATGTGTCATTACAGGTAGCGTAATATAAAGCTGCGAGCAGAGCGAGGCGCGTCCGGCGCAGGCGCTGCGTCCAGCTAGGCGGTGCGTGGCAGTGCTGCGGCGCCAGAGGTGTTTATTTTTAGTCGCAGCGATTGATAGGTTCACCGGTCGGTGTGGGCCGCGGCCGTCGTGCGCGTTATTTATGCAAATGTCCTAACGAGATATAATGGTGGCGCGGGGTGCGCGGGTGCGTCTCCGCGGTATCTGCCTGCAGCTCGGTAATTAGGTCCTGCGTGCCAGCGCCCGCCACTACCCGCCACCGCACGCAACCTCTGCGCCATGTTTCTGTGTCGCCTCGAGCACGACTCTGTTTTTGCACGGGTATGGTGTCTTAAACCCTTGTATGCGCTACTATAAAGCGTATACTTAGCAAAAACTGAACAGTCATTGTTCTTCAAATTATCTTATTTGATAATTACATAAATACTCACTTATCATCCATCACTCACGCAAGATTGAACGCGTTGATTATGATTATACAAATGTGGGTAGCAATAAAACAATACTCACCGGCATCTAGTATCCTCTGTTTGACCGAGTGTTGTCTGCCGTGCCAGAACTGCCAAGCTTTGATTTCGTCTTCAGGAGATTTTTCTTCTCTGAACATCAACATTACTACACTCTGAAACAAATCAAAGTTACAATGTTTAGTACAAATTAGTTTTCAAGCTGTAACATAAATATGTTGGGTAGTACTGTTTAAATAAGTAATATCCTCTGTAAATAAGACGGTATATAAATTAACAGGCAGGGTGGCCATTAGAAACACCTGACAGCTATGCCTCTATTTTATTTATTGCCAACTTTTAATGGCGAAAGTGCAGACGAACGCCGTGAGCATTTCGCGAATACGCAAAACGCCATTACCGGCGTGCGTTTCTCAACTATTACGTTAAACGAGCGCGATTACGTCGTTACGGCGGGCATCTTAATTTCATACGCATTTAAATGCTCTTAAAAAGTAACGTGAAACCTTTGGACCGTTTCCGTTCAGATGAAAAAGTGAAATATGCTGTTAAGCCGATTTCTATCGACGCGTTAGAAAATGAAGTGAAAAAGAAGTGGCTTGCGCGAGGCGTGGTACCGACCGTGCCTTATAGGGCTAACGACGAGAAAGCACCTCCGATCGTCGCCTCGGAGTGATGGATAGCCGCGACGAGGCATCATGCCCAGCCGCGCCTGCTCCTTCCTTCCTCCTTGTAGCGTTGTCTCCGAATTGAACCGTTCATTAGCATTTTTATTTAAGACGCAGATATATGCCAGTGACCTTGAGTGGTTAGCTTGCGTGTTCTGTACTGAGCTCACGCAATGCACCATACGTTCAGCCAGTAATATTACTCGCCCATCAAGTAGCGCTGTCCCCAATTTGACGCATTATTAATTTATTATACACAAAACAAAAGGTATTTTAATAAAACGCGTATACTTAAAGATCAATAATTAAATTGTCTTTAAATTGGTGACGGTTTCATAACAATACGCTTGGTAGATTTTGCGCCATTCTCAGTTTTTGATCCGCGTTAGACATAACTTTACAAATTAATTTCACTATATAATAATATAAACATAATCTAAAATATTCATATATTAAGTTATTGAGAAAATGCTCTAATTTATCATTTATTTTTTCGAATAATTAACACTACTCGTTTATACGTGATCTTCAGTATAAAATCATTAAAAGTCGGTTATCGTCCCCTTAAGGTATTTGATTACGGCAGTGATAAAACAAAGTTATTCAGTATTATTTAACTAAATCTATGCACAAAATATCAGGTCAGTTTGTTCGATTCATAACAATATTTATTTTTACATTAACATGTACCTATATAACTGTTTCTATGCACCTAAATTCACGAATGTCAGTTACCATGGTGCATGTTGGGAGTTTATTCAACTATCTTATTATCGATTGAATATCGGATGTTGGCATTCCTTTGCAGACTGAATTGAGTACTTCATTTACTTTCTTTCTGAATTCATGGTAACAAAACGTATAGTACGTTCATAGACTACCCCATACAATAGCTATTTATTTGCTCATGAGGTAATCTAGTTTAATTCCAATGTCTATGCACAAAATCTCAGGTCAGTTTGTTCGATTCGTATGAATATTTATTTTTACATTAACATATACCTATTAAACTATTTTGTATGCACCTAAATTCTCGAATGTCAGTTACCATGCTGCATGTTGGGAGTTTATTCAACTATCTTATCATCGATTGAATATCTGATGTTGGCATTCCTTTGCAGACTGAATTGAGTGCTTAATTTACTTTCTTCCTGAATTCATGGTAACAAAACGTCTAGTAAGTTCATAGACTAGCCCATATAATAGCAATTTATTTGCTCATGAGGTAGTCTACTTTAATTCTAATGTCCACGTCACTTTTGACGCATAGGAAGTACCTATAGTCAAAGTCAAAGATTTATTTGCAAACGAAGTGTACATTTTGGTGTTATTTTATAATATAGGTGCTTTCAACTTAGCGGCCTTTTCCAGGCATCGCAAATTTAAGGGTTATTAACATTACAAAATTAAAATAACTAGTTATGCTATTGTCACGATTTTACATTAATAATTCAATAATTTACTTAATCAAATCTACTTAATATACTACTTACTGATACTTTCTACTTATAATATACTTTTTACTATTACTTATTTACTTATTCAATTTTACTCATTCAAATAATAATATAAATACATTGTTTATTAATTAGATCGCCTTATTAATTTATTTAGAATAGGAAGTCATGTAGGTAGTGATGTAAGTGTGTGTAATGTCTGTATATTTTTGATAACAGTGTTTGCCGAGTGCAGACGTATGTAGCTGTAGATACATTGACGCACCCTTCCTCCCGGTTAACTGCAGCACTTAGAGAAGTGACTCTATAACCGTCTCTGGCTCCAATGCCTATTTACAACTTAACTGTGACTTAGGCGTCATTATCGAATCTTGAATATGCATAGGAAAAGATAAGCTAAATAAGATGAAGTATTCGGCGTCTCCACACGGCAATTACGCTCGCATTGCAATTAAATACAGCAAGGACCCGCGGTTACAGTGTTGGCTCGAGGCTATAAAAACACTATTTTACTGTAAATCGATGAATTTACGAGTAATTTGTGTCGGCGAATAGTTCAGCGAGTCTATAAGCGGGACACGGGCTTTCTCCGGAGATCGGGCGCGACGCGTAAACCCAACGGAACCGTGCATACTAATAGATAGCCCATGTATAAAATTGTAACGGTTAACACCGCCTCTATCGACCGTCTCATCGCTTATAATAAATAACTATAAACATTTACTACTTTATTAGAATTCCACGCGCCAGTAAGCATTTTACGAAATACATAATGCTAACTGTAAACTTGAAATAATCAAATAGAAGCCAAATTAAATTTGGGCTTTCCACAACTATTCTTTTTTATTGTTCTTTATGCTTACTGTTTATTTATGTGTTGTAGCACTTGTAGCTAATCGCTGACTTAACTGGCCACTTTTGTTTATTGTATTAGAACTAATGATTCATAAACACTTGCTAACTAATTTAGAGTCCAAATGGTAACGGTTTACGTAATTTAGTGGCTAGTTTCTGGTTGCAATTGGTACTGAACAATGTTAGCTATTGTTGCATGACAAAGATACATTGTAACAACTGGCAATCATAATTGTTTGACTTACCGCACAATTTATCAGAGACAGGCTTTATTTTGATTTCATTAACGACTTTAATTTTGACATTATGTAAGTACAAGTTTGTGTTGCTTATTGCGAAAACCATAAGACCGGCAACAATTGCATTAAGATTTAACAAATCACTGCTTGTATGTAAATTCACTTCATAAGAAGTTCCGTGGGATTGGAATGTTATGTAGATGTATGTTAGTCAATTTAAGATTAGATAGCGTTAATTTATTCAGGAAGATTAAGCAAAAAAAAAAATAGGTATGGAAGCTACGATATTGATGATTTATAAATTATTGAGTAAAAGTAAATAAAGGTATTTGAGTGAATATTTGCAGTTTTGGGGAGTTAAGGATAACTGAATACAAATACTTAGATAATGATTTATAGGAAATATGGCCTTACCTTCTAAGCTAGAACTGAGAAACTGTCTAAACAAGAGAAACATCCAGCTTTAACACCGTCTATTATGTTTTGATTGCAATATCGACACACGGCTTTCAAAATTAAATATAATTATAACCGTTGATAAACGTTCAACTAATCAATACTGAGTTAAGGATTTTAATCTATTTTTTGTAATTTTTTCCTCGGAACTTGATTTGTATGTATCTTTTAGTATATTTTACGACGCTACTAATGAATTTCAAAAGTTATTTATTATCGTGTAAAAAAATGTTTTATCATTTGGCGCAAAGTTGTGATTCGGAATTTTGGATGTAAGTATTTGGACGGGTATCGGAGTGATCGGATAGCTCCGTCATGTTGGTGCCTATTGGCCGTGTGACCGGCGAGCTGCGTGGGCGCCGCGCTTGTTCCGCACGTTAATTGGATTTTTAATCCGAAATGACAGAATTATGTGTATTGTATGTAGCACAAACTTATATCACGTTCAACTCATAACTGTAACTAATGTTTTATTATTATATGGATTAACATTTAAGCACATTTATAATTTAATAAAACCGACTATTTCATGGAATATTGATAAAACTTTTCGTGAACATTTTGATATTGAACTTTTTGTGAATATTTTGAAAGTCTAGCTAGAGCCTACGCAGTTGCGCTTGTATTTTACGACGAATGAGTAACTTTTTAATAATCAATGAAAGGTTCTCTAATCTTGAGCACATGTGCTTGTTCTCCTGGATTTTCTTAATAAATTACACAAATTGGAAGCAAAACCGATCCTGAATATCGCCTTAAAATAATGATGTAGTATTACCGTTTTATTGGTATGAATGCAACGCGCAAGTTTCACAAGACGTCTACTTTTGGCTTCGTGGACCAGTTACTTCCAACTTTTCGGACCGTCAATTAATTAATCGAGTGTATCGACATTCGACCCGATTTCAGGAGTTCGGTTGACAATCTGAGTTATCTGATTAAGCACGCTTTCTCTCGCCGTGTGTCACACACGCCGGGGACTGTTGTGCCCAAGTGTCGGCCGCCGATGCGATTACGCTCCGACAACCACTCTGCCTTAATTTCGTCACTCTATTTGAATAAATAACCGATTGCATATTTATATCACATACACGCAATCAGATAGACTGTTCATGTGACATCTATCGAGCACATAAATCTTATCGAGAATAGCCACTAAATAAAGAATTTTCTTAAAATTATCTATTCGAATTGAATTATAATAAACAACATAATTCTATTCTGGGCCATAGCATTCATTTGAATTGTAATTTAATAAAAGTAAATACATCCATTCTAGAAAATAGAGTCAATATATCTTGCTACAAAATCGCGTGGAGGTTGAAAAAGGCATTTCTTCATTTGTTTTTATGATTGTAAGACATATGATGATGCAAACAGCTCTTTTACATACCTAGGTATCAATCGAATTTTAAGAGGTAGCTCGGATCTTAAACTACAAAAAGAAAAATGCTAGTGCTGAAATTCAATACTAAAGTAATTCGCAAGACAAAATTCAACAAAACGTATTCAATGTTTATTGAATATGCAAGTTTCAGTAAACTCATAATAACAAGCGACAAGGCTCACTCGCGTGTTGGAGATAAATGATCTAATTAAGTGTAGCGCCCGAACATGTATTCACTTTATTTCTATATCGATGTCTATTTCTCATTGATGCTGTTGTTATAGTCGGCAAGTCCACAAGGGCCTCTCTCCGAGTCTACACACCTGTCTTATTGTTACCTATAAATCGTGAGTTAATAGCATCGTTAACGTAACAATTACTTCAGATTTAATCTTGAGTTACGTTGTATACATAAACGCACAAGTAGTGCATAGCGATAACCAGCGGAACGTAGTCAGGCGCACTCGTCACCGCATCATCTGTTCAGTCATGTATACGCGTCAGATACGTAAATCTGCGAGTACCCTGCGCGTTCACACAGCAGGCACGGGCTGGCAGTTGGTGCGTTCCAGCTCGTCACGAACGCTTCCTCGTTAGGCGGCGGCCGGGCGCGGCGCCCATCCATCAGCTCCTATCTATTTTATGACAATTATTTATGTTCACTGCGTTGCAAAACTATTTCGCTCACCGTTGAGCTTTATCGATAGCGCAGAAGTAATGTCCTGCCGTCTCGATAGGCTATATCTGATACGGATACGTCTGTTTGTTAAGTGCGCTAGTTGTCTGTGCTAGTTGTTTTAACGCCTAGGTTATTTGCTGTGAATGTTCTCCGCAGTGAATGTCGGTTTCGACATAAATTCTGAGCGAAACTGTGGGTGTAACTGCCGCGCAGTTGCCTACGTGTCGGTATTTATTTCACATCAGGTGAAATATATCAATGACCATTTTTGCCCCGTAAACAAAGCGATAACAGTATACGTATTTCCTTTCCTCGGACTTTTATTCAAACGGGCCTTCGTAGGCGCTAACTAGCATAATATTCATGTAGGACTTTATACCTTGCTTTCTAATCTCAATCTGAGATGAGAAGATAGACTTCGCAATTACTTATAGATAGACATTGTAGAAAACCTCAAGAATATTCAAATTAAGTATGGTACCATGTAGTGAAAACGCTTTAAGTATTGGAGATATTAAAGAGCGCATTATGTTGTGCGTGCGTCTATTGGCAGGGCGCGGGGCGGCGTCTGCAGTGCGCCGCGAGCTACGGGAGATTGCTAGAGATGTGCAGCTTCCGCCGCCGGACAAATTGCCCAGTGTTCTCGCACATCCGCCGCAGTTACAGCCACCTACTATAATTGAATATTAACCACGTAAGATTGTATTAGCTGCAATATGTCTTCGCAAACGTGATATTATCAGGATCGCGTGAGAACAGCTTATCCGTAAACCAATACCTCTGTAATGACAGATTCATGCCTGTATACTTTTTCAAATTAAAGTGACTATTTGAATTTGCAGCGTAACAGAAGTAGCTGTTGCAAATAGATGGTTACAGAACGTATTGATAGCTTTAATGGTGGCGTTGCGAAGTGCGCGCTGACCGCTAAATCTCGATTAAATCGGAGCAATTCCCGCGACACGTCGAGCGTCGGATTAACATCCGAAGCCGCGTTGTAACACTAATCTGCTTAAATGTCGAAAGGAAATGTCAGATTGTAATGTGCAGGGCTCAAGACGTGGCGTGATGCGGCTTAAGATGTGGTACCTACCGCTGAGGGCACAGGTTTCAATCACGGAGGTACACTTCTCGCACTAACGGTGGAACTAATCAAATCATTAAGTGATTCTGTGTGAAAAAATTTCGAATGTAAACCATGACAATATTGCATTCTTCAGATGAACTATTGAATAAAAGTTTTACTGAAATGTAAGAAATGTTTACTCACATTTCAGTATAGTAACTGAAGCTTTTTCTACATTTTAATGACAAGAGTTCACGCTAGGGAAATAGGAAAACTAGCTAAGTAGGTCTTTTTTGTCTCAAATCCGTAAAATTTAACAAGTATCGTTGACAACCTTACAGCTGGGTTAAGCTTTGAGTCACTCTGGTATTGCATAATCGTAACTTATATCACCCTAATATTGCTGATTACGGGCGGTTGTCAGCCGGCGATGGTATCGAGGATTGACGCTAAATACGCCCGCGCCGTGACACCACCAATATCGAAACAATGACGGACCTCGGATTACATAACGCTACTTACGACTAGCAGACTAGTGACTGTCACACGACTACCAGCTTGTGAAAGTCGTACTGAATGAAAATGCCCTTAGATACCAGAGAAGCAACCTCCGTGTATTGATAACTTGATTCCTTCTTCAGCAACAAGGCAACCTGTGGTTCCATAGCAAGCTATCGAAACACAGTTTGATAGTTGTAATAAGATCAATTAATATTCCGAATTCTCATTTTAAATGTATTTAATTTTAAATGAGGGTACGTTGTATACTTGATCCAAATAAATTATGGTATTAAGTTTATTAACCTACAAATCAATTACCAACATGCATATTAATTCGCACTTCGAAGAAAGTGCTCTATTATAAATGGAAAAAAAATGTTACAGGGCTAATTACGACTAGTTATGCAGTTTCAGCGGTTACGTATAAACATATTACCGAATAATACGTAATATTTCGAAAGTGTAATAGTTATCGAGTGGCGTTATGCGAACCTGAAACCGAACGTGGAAAATTCACGCTCGGCCGAGCGGCGCGCGCGCCTCGCAGCGCGGCGCCGCGCCGTGCACTCACTACAAGCGTACGTGGCGGATTTTCTATTATTTGCTCGGAGATAAAATACGTGTCATTATATATCTACATGTGCACTTGATTATAATTAATGTAACACGTTATTACACACCCATGTTTAACCACGTGTGAGCAGCGGACCGTCTGGAGCCGCTAGGCGTTGAAGACATTCGGTAAATAAACACCTATGATTGCCAAAGCATATTAAATGCATTGTATTTATAATGCAATTTATAATGGATGCAATATACTCACATATTGTAGATACTTATTGAATTTTTGCCATTAACGGGACTGTTCATTTGCAGATAACGCAATTATCGTTTTTTATTTCTTAAAATGAAATTACCGAAATGTTTATTAGTATGAGAAACAAAAAAGACGAAAAATGCAATTAGGTACATTAAAATCCCATAAATTATTCTTTAAAAAATAAGAAACGGCAGAAAAAGTACATTAAGTTGAGAGGAGACCGCTCCGCTGATGAATAACCATATTGATATATCCCAGATAGTTAGGTACCTATAGTTTATTGAGTAACATTTTCGCCTTACGTACGAATAATGTAGATTTATAATTAATAATAATAATAATTAGGTAATTCTTGCAAAATATAATATTCATATAAATATGAGTAAATATTTTCGGATAAATAACCCACCATACATCAATTCTGATGACAAACATTTTGTTAAATTTAATTTTATAAAGAATGTCTATCGCAAGTAATTTAAACATTTAAAGAAATGCCGTTATTAAGAGCTTTCTGTTGTATAATTCTGCAATTTATAATCATTAACGTTTTTCTGATTCGACAGGGCTGAGAGCGGGCGCGGGGTGCGCTCGCCGCGCTGATCTTGAGACGAGGGTGCAAGCTCAATTGAGACATCTCAACACGTGATTGATTGCGGCCGTGATTGGCAACTTGCAACTCTCAACGGAGCGTATGCAAATTTTTACATACATTTTTTGTTGGTACAAGATTGTGAAACCTTTCTCGCAAATTCGAGTACGAAAATTTCATTACAGCCGAGTGCCTCCTGTGAGAACATTGAGCCGGTCTCGTATGACAGCCCTTCACTCGTCTGTATCGATGCAGTCGGCCGAAAGGTGCCCGGTGGTAGGAACCGCGCGCTCAGAATGAGAACCGTTATAATCCCTCATCAAGCGTAATATGTTCAGTGTAAAAGGCATCATTAACGATTGCCTTAAAAAGGCAAACGGGAGCAATCATTAAAGTCGCAAAATATTATAAAAAGAAAATAAACAACGACGTGTCTCGTTACGCGAGTTTCCGTTGCTACGAAAGTGAACACAATGATGTCAGTGCGCCGATAAAAAGCCGAGTAAAAAATGCTCTGAATGAGTAGAAGCGCTTTGGACACGCAACAAATGGCTTCAACGTAGTTCACGATAAACAGATCGAACGGAACTTTATTAGTAGCGATTAATACATAATGTCAGCATGTAAATTACACATTTATTGAACTTTAATTATAGTGTTGTTTTAACACACCTATCTATAACATACCTACATGACTATATATAATCTAGTCTCATTCGTATTCATAAAAAACCGGTCAAGCGCGAACCACGCACTATGAAGGATTCCGTAGTTGGGATGAATTTATCTCAAAAACAAACTTAACATTGTAGTTGAAAAACATGTTCTCCCATATATCGATATACGTCACGGTCAATTCTCCAACTGCAAATGTAAGTTGGTCGACTATTACTCGGTAACTTGTAAAGTAAAAAAAATACTTATTAAGCGATGCGGCCCGTGGCAGTGAAGCGGTGTGTTCCATACTTAAAATCAAAAAAGACTATTACTCGTATTATTTGACGGAATACTAACTCTGTAACCTGTACCGAAATTCAATATCTGGGTTATAAATAGACTAATATTTGATTAAAAATGAGTTCAAGCGGTTCTGAAATTTTGATCCCAGATTATGTTAAAGAAGTGGCAAATACAGTAATTGAAAATGTTTTCCCAGAAATTTCAAAGGAAAGAGATTTAAATACATACAATGATTTAATGAAGTGGCGAGCAAAAAAGAAAATTAAAATATTTAAAAAAAAACTAAAAAAAAATATTGTCCTTATACGGTATTCGAAATGAAAAGTAGAGTGTTTAACACAGGTGAAAGTCACCAATTTCTACTCGGACTATAGCCGCCCTCGCTACGCTTGGTCATCTAAATGCCTCGTATGGGAATTGATTCCTTTCGACCCTTGTATTATAACAATCTATAACCCTTTTTTTTTACATTTTATTTTACCACTTTGTTGATGTGATTAATATACCCATGCCAAATTACAGCTTTCTAGTACTAAGAGTCTCTGAGCTAAGCTGGGGACAAAAAGACAGACGGACATGGCAAAACTATAAATTTTCCTGAAAAACCTTGTTGATTACGGAACCCTAAAAATTACAAAATAACTCGAGGTAAATTTTTAATTAGATTTATCATATTACCATGAGACTGTTGAACTTAAAGACAAGTCATCTGTATTATTTCTACTCTAGTATGAGGTGTGATTAATGACGACGGATATCATTAAAAAATACCTTAACATATTTGCTTCGAGGATGTAGGGCGACCGGGCGACGCAACCCTTGCAATGATGCAGAATAACAAACAACGTCTCCGTGTTACTCTAGCGGGATGATTAATTGCCACTATACGCTGTGATTGATTGAGCTCTTTTCATAATGTTTTTTGTACGTAAACTATTTTTGCGGAACGACATTTCAATCTATTCAACTCTGCTAACGTCTTAAGATAACATTTTAAAATGATATTTAATGTAATTAAATATTTATGTAAATGTTATAGCCGTGGCGTGTGAACGCTTCCAATATTAAGAGGAGATTAAGTCAATCGTGTATTTTGTACGGTGTTTAATTAGGTGCAGAATCTGGAATTCGTGTTGTGTTGTGTGTTCGTTGGTGGAAAGCCACGGGGGCGATGGTATCGGAGACGAAGGCAAAGCTCTGCCGAAACAGGGGCGTGCCGGCCGTAATTACAATCCCGCCACGCACAGACGGCCACTCGCAGGCCAAATCTCTCTGTTTACAAAAATTTCTTACAATCTCTTAACCGCTTTTTGGCACGCAAAACGTATTCAATTCACATCGCGTGTGGATTAAACTTTTCTAGTTACGGTTGATAACGCGATAAAATTGTTTCATAGATATAGTGTAGGCATGGTTATCAATTTGTTCGTTTGAATTTAAATGTAGCCATTAACAATTCTTTATTTGTATAAAATACGCCATGAAACCGAAAATGATAGAAAAGAACTGTAGGTTAAAGGAAGATTTCTCACGGGTTTCTCTCCAAATTTTTAAGCTAATTCGCCTGCACATGCCATAAAGTTTCACCGATAGGCAGGCATACAACATGAGATTCTTCAACCTTCATTTTCTTTTTGGAAACATAAAAGAATTCTCGTTAAAAAGACACGATGTTTGCCGCATTGAAATTGTTTTATCATAATGCAGTATGGTTATTGTTTAAAGGGAGCGATATTATCCGAGCGGAGGCACGGACTCCCGGGGCGGTCATTGTATTCCTATATGGCGAATGTCAAAAGCGTCGTCTTAATTATCGGGCGCGGCTATACAATGCGGACTCGATTGCGGCAAGATAAGCTCGGTACACCTATCTGAGTCCGTATTGAATGCGATACGCCGGCCGGACTCGCGGCCCACTTACTGCCTTAATAATAACTTCAAACGTATGTCGCATTGTATCTGTGATTATTCCGATCTAAGCCCATTGAATAGAGATAAAACGTGTTTGAATATGTTAGGCGCTGTCAAAAAACGGAAAATTCAACATTGAATAAAAACAATATTGATAAGTATGCCTACGTCTATGATGCCTCTTACTGTAGTATGAGTAACGTTCCGTTTTACAACCAGTACAAACAATAACATTAAAATCAAAACAATACAAAAAACCTACTTCAATTATCTAAACCAGATTAACCAGATTACCAAATGTGGAATTTCTGGTTTATCAAGATTACACAATTAATGTGTATTCTGGTGCAATTTTATTGTGTCAACCTTCTCTCGGTAAGTACTATTCATCATCAGGTTTTTCAGGGAAGTGTACGGAAACAATAATGATGGGATTTCCGATTTCCACGACGCGTCGACACGATACCACGTGGGTATAATTGTTGTGGTTAATCTTTTGTCTAAACAAAGTTTCTCACGAGTTGAATGGTTAATTTAGTCACGTCATTGTATCATTAGATATTGAATTGTCAGTATTAATGCTAAAGCAATTATATGTTACGCAGGCATATCAAGGTGACCGCAAATTATATCTGTATTGCCGAAAGGGAGGAAATCGATGTGTTTAAGATATGTTTACCTATAAACTTTACTGTTTACAGTAAAGTTTTTGACATTTTGTTTTAAGTCGGAACTTGTATCTCTTCTGTAAATCAGTTAGAGAAAATAATCAGATTGTAAATATGGAAAACCAAGTCATCAGGGTTAAAAACGGGTTTTTCAGTGCGTAAACATGAAAACATGTTCTTAGAATAGTGTGAAGCACCGGAACGATTGTTATTCACTTATTCGTTTTGCACTTCACCGCAAGTACTCAATATAAATAAATACGAGATCTTTTGCATGTTTGGTAATTCAAGTAGCTGGAGAAAGAAATATGATGAAAGTGAATACTTGAAGGTGAACTGGGTGGCTAGGGAGCAGGGTCAACCTGAGCCGGTCGCCTGCGGTCTCCCGGGCGCGGGCGCACCGCTCCCACTTACGAGTATCTCCTTACCAACACTTACACACTACTTACAGTAGTCCTTGTTACAATTATCTCGCAACATATTACCGACTATTACGTAAATCTACTGGTTAATTAAGTTACATAAAACACATTATTCGTTTTAATTTTATCGTAAGGAACGGAATATTAAGAAGGCACATCGTAAGTTTAAATGGATACACGCATTTGTTTCTGGCTTTTTTAAATAGTCGGAGGAATCGAGTCAGTATTATGTAATATGTAATCAATATCTGTTTTTAGTAGTAACATCGTTTTTATAAATACCTGACGTTACAGCCTATATAGGGTAGGGTGAGCATTAGCAATAACTTATAAGTACACACAACAATAAAATGAAGTATACCTATATGTATACTAGAGAAAAGTATTGCTAGAGAATGGGCAGCAGCGTTCTCTATGCATTTTAACACCATACTGCGATCGCCAACCCGCCTGCCAAGCGTGGCGATTATGGCAAACCCCCCCTTTGGGGAAGGCCTATGTCCAGCAGTGGACGTCGTTCGGCTGAAATTATGATGATACCTATATGTTACCTAGAGTCTGCTCGTAAATTTTGTACAAAGGTCATTGATTACATTTCCGTACGGTAGCAATAATTTTGTTCATTTTATTTCAGCAGTAGCGCAGTGGAGTTATAAATTGAGATGTTCGCGGAGCGGCACGCGGCGGTGCGACGGCGAGGCGCGGCGTGTTTTACGATTCCCTATGCGAGTACGTTTAGTGACCACTGCCGCAGCTTTCTAAGGTCCACGACAAGCAAACATCCGGCCACTTAACCGTTAACGTCAATAATTTCATTAACTTTTTAAACTAAGAATGTCTAGCATTAGTTCAATTCTATTAAAAGACTCACCTTGACTGTTTGGTTCTTGAGCAGTTTATCAGGATCGTGGATGTACTCGAGCGTGATGCCATAGAACTGGCCTTTGTTGATGTATGTGATCCGATCATCCTCGCGCCTCTGCGAACTGCTGCTCGCGGTCTCCAGGTGGTACTTGAAGCCGTAAGGGGAAAACCTGCCACAAACAAGAATAAGTGTTTATATCGCCACCGAGAAACGACGAGTCGCTATGACATGTACGACACCTGCGACTTCAAGATTTAAGATAAACACAAAAACTTGCGTATTACGGAGTAGCGCAGTAGGCGACTTGTCGTTAATGTTTGTAGGAACATAAAATGCACAATAAGAGCTGGTTTCTGTACCATTTAGAAAAAGTGCGATTTCTTCTTTGAGATACTTATCTACGGATACACGTTCTCGACAATAAAGTTTCCATGAAGTAAAGCAATAAAAGTGTGCAAAAAGTTGAAATCTTAATTGCACCGGCGGTACAGCTTGTCAGCGGCGTCGTTACATAAAGGCGCGGAGATCCAGTTCGTAGTGCGCAATGAAAAACTGTGTTTTCTCGTGATTTCCTGAGTGCTGGACCGACGGAAGGAAAACCCCGCTAATTTAGCGTTGATCGCGTGCCCCGGCTCGTTAGCGACACCGCGCGACGCGCAGGACGCCCGCGCACCCCGCGCTGCGCCCCGCGCTGCTTGTCACTGCGCTGATCTCGACGCCCACGCGCGCCACTCTCGCGCTTACAAACCGCACCACCAAACTAACTAGTCATTATCGGAGCAGCCTATTGTGGCACAGACTTAACTTATGTAACATGATAAAAAGTAATAAATCGTTATGGAACATTTAATCCTTTAAATCTGTCCGAGGAATGCGGATAAAGCAGTTTGCGTCGATTTAGTTCTACGGTTACGACATTACTTAAGCTTATTGAAAACAATTTGGTAAACAGCCCCGCTGATGTTTGCGATTTGAACCGAGCTTGTGAAGATAAAAGCCGTGTAATGCAAACGCAGGCCGACAGTGACGGATCGGTCGCGGTGGCGCGGGCGCTCGCCTATCTGATGCTCTCTAAGTGATTCCGAACACAATTTACATTTGCAATGTTGCTTTGTATTGTCATTTCAACTACCCTTATCCTTTGTTTACTTACACTTGATGGACTGTTCGTATTACTAGCAAGATTATAACTTTGCAATACTTCCCGATCAATAAACAAAGCGATGGGTAAAAATACAACGAGAATGATAGATATTTATGTAGGTATAACATGCAGACTGAGTGCGTACATGAATTCTTTGTATTCAGTAATAAATAACACATTGTTTTCGAATGAGCTTCATTACAAATTTCAGTGGCGAAGCAGCCAAAAAAAGACACTTCCTGAGTGGAGACAAGAGCCGTGCCTTTCATGAATAAATCAATCGGCGAGGCGCGGAAATTGATGAGTGCGCAAAAAGTCTTGGAACGTAGCGACAACAAAGTGCTCGCAATAAAAACGCATGCCGCGATAAGAGACGGAGAGGCGCGCGTCCCGCAGAGCCTCCGAGCGCTGCGGCCCAAATTAGATGCGCATAAATACGAACCCTCCATAACCATATACACTTGAGGCAAAAACACCACTTATTGGACAGTGCAATCATTTTTTGCAGTTTTTCAGCATAAGTCTAGGTAAAGCTCAACAACAGTTATAATATATCATATCTCTATCTACAAACAAACACACTTTCTTATTTATAATATTGACAGGATATTAATTAAGATAGGAGAACTAAATTATGCTAATTATATCTCACACACTACACACCCTCACTCTTCACACTCTCACCCATACTCACACATATCACACGTATACGCGCGTTTTGGCCCTGTTTTAGGCATAACACTCATTCAGTTACAATGCTGTTTGTATAATTTAAGTTACCTTCTATTTTTAATTTTGCATACATTGTCTACATCCGCGCTTCCACTTATCATTATCTTATGCAATTGAATTGCATAAGATAATGATAAGTGGAAGCACGGAGTCTCCTAACACAAGCAATTCCTTGCTTAAAAGGTGATCTCCAATAACATGTATATCTATATGTCCTTTGTAATTGAAATAAACATTTTTAAACTCGCTGACAAGCAATTTCAAAGGAAAGCTAGGATCCCAGAAACAACATTTAAATGTAAAGGGCCAAGTAGCACTAACTCGTAAGTAAAACAACAATGTTTGTATGTGCAGAAAAACAAGTCTAATTCTTAGAATTGCTTCGACTGGAAATGTTTCGACTCTTTTGGAATCAACTGTACTTAGTTTCATGTGACTGAAACTAAGCGAATTCGCAGCAGGGCGACACTGTTGGTAGTATACGAGTAAACCTGTAAAAGTTACTAGTTAGCGGCTATTAACATTTTTACTCTTTTTCCCTTGTCATCAGACCCAGGGATAAAATATGCAAGTGTCTACGTATCTACTTATACGGATATTTCTTAATTATTGTCGTCAGACTACTGGTTTTGTTTTCCATATAAATAACGATAAAAAGTGTGTTTATATCTGAAACATCACATTGCAAGATCTTGAGCAAATTATAGAATGTAAATGTAGTTCATCCACAACTACATACGAGGCAGAGACGCGCCCCATCGCTCAGTAGCATTCTTTCATGGAAATTGAACACCATTGTGTGCTGAGACGAATACTACTGTGAGGGACACAAAGCTTTAAAAGTTTGCAAATCGCACGAATTCTCGCTGCTAAGGTACTTGCGGATATTTTTCTCAAGAATTGTGCTACTATATTTTAGCTGGTTTCGATAAAATCGACGGCAATCTTCAAGTTATAAACTAGCAGGTCTATTTGTAAAGGGGGATCATGAAGGTTTGTTCGAAACATCATTGAAATTAAAAGATATTATCTTTTAATACTAGGGGCGGTGTGCAGTGTACAGGAGATAGCACGTTACACGCTACGCCGAGCGGTGGCACGGAGCTGGTGCACCATGCACGCGGCTGCTTAATGAGAACGCTTAGCCAGCGTAATGGCGCCGCGCTGATTGCCGGGTGCGGCTGACGACCGACACACGCAGCGACGCAACCCTATCATCATAGCCAAACTATTATTACTTGCAGCTACTATTCCCGCAAACGATTCATGGAACCTTCCTACCAACCACGCTCAAGAATTGCAACAAACACGCGCTTGCAACTGTCCCAACACCAAACGTTTTAATCGATACTCAATGTGAAAATTATAATGAAGGCAAATAAGGTTTGCCCGTAAAGTATGCACAGTGCATGAGACAATAAAACAGCTAAGTAGATTGCAACTCTCCAAGTGATCGGGCAAACGTAAAGAAAACGTCGTTTCAATACTTAACAGAGGCAGAGGAATGTCGTTTAAAGTATACATTAATTTGGCTTAAAGCGGACAGATGTTAGGATCGCGTGTACACCGCAATCCTGAAGCATTGCTGCGATATTGCTCTCTACATTTATAAGCTCCGGTAATGAACTTAAAATAAAATAACGGTGTTTTACATTAAATATTAACTTTAAAACATTATGCGCATTAACGTTATCAAACGTAAAAACGAAATACATATTTATAGAAATAAATTAAAGACAAGAAGTCGTTATGTTATTATTTATCAGTTAATTAATTAATTCTGTGATACAGATAAGAATGTGTGCTGGACCTTTTGAAGTGATAATCAAATACACACACATTACTTGATTAAGTTACTATACCTTTAAAAGCTCATTCCTGTGTTGAGAATCCGAGAGGTAAATAAAGCGTCTGTTTGATACATCGAAATGTATTGGTGTACCTAACCGACCCGTAAGTAATAGACCAAATATTTGTGAGGGCGTTAGAATTACTGGCGCTGGCGAGCGCTGGCAATAGGACGGAGCGCGGCGCGTGGCGAGCGACAAGCGGCGAGCGGGCTCGTATCGACGACGAAGGTAATTTAAGACGGTAGAAGCGACCGCGCTATTTGGGCCAAATGCAAGCAAGTAATTATCGAGATAATAATGCTAATGCACTTATCATGTCGACGAGTGCTTCCGCCGGCGACGCGATGTTTTTTCCAACGATTTCATTTGGAGGGTATTTTAATGTTTGTCTTTTAAGTTAAATCGTACAATTTATTTACAAATCTATTGTAATTAAAGTTTAGAAAGCTTATGTAGTTACTTTCGAAAAGGTTATATAAATAATTTAGAAGTTTATTACTCTACTTGGATCCTAGTTTGCTAGAGGTTTGTTATTGCTTGTTCCAATAGGATAATTCGAAATTGGGAATTATACCTTGACTTATTTACTTAATTGTAATAAACAAACATATTTAATGATCGCTTTAGAATATAGTTACTAGATCACTTATAAAAACACTGTTATCATTGCTAAGTTTACTTACATCAGTTCCTTTTCTTCAATCCAATTAGGTAGCGTGTAAATAAAGTACCTAATTTTAGTTTTCATTAGAAGCATTAACAAGTACTCAAGTAGAAAATACATATTGTGACGAACGACGCCGTAACAAGACCAGTTGACAAAGAAACATGCACATGAAAAAATAACTACTAGGTGCGAGTAGTTAAATAAAACCGCTGACTCCTATGATCATTGTTTCATGTGTGAACACATCTTGATCTAGAAATGGAAGGAAACCGTTCAGTATCAGCAGCTTATCATCTTTTGCAAATTGTACCAATGCAACTGGGGAAACAAGTTGCTCTCTCGTAGGCGAGGAGCTCGCTACCAATGCCCAGTGCACTATTGCGCAATGTTACACCAAAATATTACAGTAAAACACAGCTTTCAGTACTCATAAATAACGTTTTGGACATAATTCATGCACAGTGCCGATCAAGGCGCGATTATTGAAATAATTTAGAAACCACTGCTCTTGGAATTTTCTCTAGCACTTTAAATTGACTATTGACTGTTGTCTCGTATAAGGGATAGCTGTAAGGGTCTGCCTAGTTCGGCTACAGATGAGCATACCACTTATACTGACCTAAATTAGATTGTTAAAATATTTTGTAATTTATGTCTAAGGTTTCTTTGAATAAACATTATCTTATCTTATCTTATAAAGGAAGTAAATATGTCAGAAAGTTGTATTATTTAACAAAATCTTATGTTAACAACTTTTTAATACTATTGTTTGTCTCATTTAAATAATGTTAGTTGTTGTTACTTACGATGACCAGTTTTTGGAAATAAAAATTATTATTAAAATATGTTGATTCTAAGGTAGTTTTGGGTATGCTCGAGGCAATTCAATTATAAGTTAAAATTAAGTAATCTTAATTAAATGTATCAACTTTTACTCATTGACTCATTGTATAAATGACAATTTTATGCGAGTACGTACTTGTGCGAATAACACTTACTGATAGGTACTTCCTTTGATAATATTGTAGCACATCCACACTCTAATTTTAAATTTAGGTACAAAGACATCTATTTTCATTTGGCAAGTAAGAATTTGAGTCCCTTTATACCATAGGTACATATATATTATGTCCGGCTTGGGTTGTCCTGGAATACCGAGCATTCGCAACAAATCGACAAGAAGGTTTTCATTTGGTACCTATCCGTCTTATTACAAAACAAGATTTATATTTTGACATGCCTTAAACCATGGAGCCAGTTTTTGTAATAAGAACGTAACAGTGATTGAAATACCGTTCTTTATACAAATCTGAAAACTTAGTTCGCTACTAAGTTGCCAGTTTTGTGTTTAGCAACTTTACCATAGCTGGAATAAAGTTCGAAATTCAATAATGGCTCCATGTTTTAAACCTGGGTCTGAAGATAAACCTTGTTTTGTATTATGACGGATATTGTTTGTATATTCATAATATACAATATATTCAAAATTAATATAAAAACATTGTTTACCATAAGTTGAGAAGCTCGTGGCTAAGTAATAAAAACCACACGGGTAGATCCATCAGGTTAAACTACGCTTGCTGGGGTTAGTCTGTGGATGGGTGACCATCTTTACCTACATACCGAGACTCCTCCGTGCCTCGGAAAGCATGTGAAGCCGTTGGTCCCGGCTGTCATTCGTGGATCTTTGACAGTCGTTACGGGTCGTCAGAAGCCCGACAGTCTGACGTCTTAACAAGGGATATCGATTACCCAGTTACTGGGTTGTGGAGGTCAGATAGGCAGTCGCTCCATGTAAAATACTGGTATTCAGCAGTATCTGGTTAGTCTGGAAGCCGACCTCAAAATAGTAGGGAAAAAGGCTAGGCAGATTTTTTGTTTACCATAAGTTCATTGAACTAGTAACATAACAAACCCTCAAACAAATCACGTCCTAACATAGGCACGTTATGTTTTCGAGAAAAATAATTCAGACGAACCCTCCGAGTAAATTAACTTGTCAGTTAGGAAATTACTAATTCACACCTGCTTTTACTGGTTGTATTCAAAGATCACGAAATGTGAGTTAGCACCTCTTAAAGAACTATTCCGGTAACGACTTAACAACGGAACGGAAGAAAACAGTCAGTGCCGGCGCTCATTGTACACTTGATTCAATATGTCTGAATGCTTCGTGTTTCAGTACCACTTTTCCAACTTAAATCAGCAGAATCGCTTGAAAAGTTAGTTTGGATGAATCATAAGATAAGATAAGATAAGATTTCTTTATTTGTTTAAACATTATATATATACAAGAGCGTGCAAAATATTACAGTCATCGTTTGAGTCCAATCATGTTTAGCCGTAAGTATCGACGTACAAATATTTCCTTAGCATAGAATACTCTTTATTAAGTACACCATACAAATTGCTAATGAAGTTACGAATGTAGAAATTTTACATAGAGTGACCATAGTCTTCCTTTTCGCTAAAAGTGTCATCAATCATCTTTGGTAATCATACAGTTTCATAAAAGTTCTTAGAAAAATTTAGTTTGCCGTAGCGCTTGTATAGAATCGTCGTATGAGTGAAAACTTTAAAAATAACTAGGGCATAGCATGAATGTAATAGTAATAGACACATAGTAGGTTTCTACAGTTTGTCCCTTAGCTGTGTCGGTCCGCTACGCACCGCGTGCGGTCTGCGCAGTTTTAGATAGAAATCAAACAGCTAATTATATCAATACTGGTTAGATAAATTATTAACTGGTTGATAATAGAAATCAAAACCTGGGTCTATTTTTATACTACTTAAATGTCATCGATTTGAATAAAATAAGCCAACTTTATAATGTGCGAATTAATACGTGTGACTGAATTTTAAAGCTCTTACGCACGTAGAGCGAAGCTAAAGCACAAATGTTGAACGCTTTTTTTTATTCAATTATATTATTTGGTTTAGTAAGTTTCAACATTTAAATCGTTAAAATCTAGACAGATATGTGTCGGTAGCCTGAGAACCGCAAACCGCAAGTATTTTTATTTTTATTAAAGTAGTCAGGAAAAAACAAAACACAGAGTATGTGAAACAAAATACTTATAAAAAGGAAAAAGACAAAGCAAAACTATGCACTGGTGTTGTTGTTGCTACTAAAAATAATTCCAGTAGTTTTGTGCTATAGTATTTTGCTTCCTAGTCCATACAACAACTACATAGTAGTAGTATGTACTATGTACTAATATGAACTACGCATCCATCGCCGGCCTCTTAAGAGACTGGCCGTGGATGCGTAGTTCATACAAATGTAATACCAGAATAATTTGTAAATCAAACATATTCTTAAGGTAGTGTGTCTTTATTCCGATTGGAATACAGAATATTTAGGTTCCCAAATATATATTTTGAATGGACACTGATTTAAACAAGAGTTATGATTAAAATAAGTTTTCTATAGAAATTTAAAATTCCTCATATCTCGTCTTTATATCATTGTCCTTTCAAAATAAATATTTGGGAACATAGATATTCTGTAATCCAATCGAAATAAATACACACTACCTTAAGAATATGTTTGATTTACAAATTATTTTGGTATTACATTTGTATGAACTAAGTATGCGTGCTACGCCGGCCCTTTAAGAAATGATAGCTCTTGCTGATCTAGAACTTTATTTAACAAATTAATCAATTTGTTGCGGGAAAATAAATAAAAAAGTAGTTAATTAAAAATTATCATAAATTAAGATGTCGTTGATGTCTTTTGTTCGAATGTATAAAGCATTATTTTTCATATTGATGTTATCGCTTGTTTTAATGTCCCCAGCGTGTATTTTTCAAGCTTTTTGGTATATTCCAAATGAAATATATTATGTGCTATGAGTTAAATTTTGTCAAAGCACAATTCGCCACCAGTATTTGCTAAGGTAATATCAATTTCACGTGAAACGGTAATAAATGCGAACAATGTAGGAGTTGAACATACTAAACCGTTTATGTAGTTTTAGAAGCAGTTACATTGTCTCGCTCAATGTGTGTGTCCGCAGTGACCACAAAATGCCTACGTTTCCTAGAAAGGGCCACATTATAACCGTCATGCGGGGAGGTGCAAAGTGCTCGGTCAATATTGTCGTTCGGACCACTCACACCAGCAAATTACTTAAATATTACAAAAAAGGTTTGATCAAAACGAATTGATTGTTTACTTTACGTGTTTATACCGGCTGTGTGTTGTTCAGTTTTTTGTCCGAAACTATACAGGAGCGATTTGTATGTAACCAATCACTGAAGAAAATATACACCAAAATTATACCAAATTAACATTATGTCTTTGAAAACATGAAAAGGTGATTTAGTTAAATTGTACGTAAGTTAACTTTATGTTTTATTGTTTAATGGTCTTCATTTATATAACTTACATTATGTATACTAATAAAACGTTTTTTTATCCCTTTTAAGAATGCGATGTTCTTAATTAACTGTGAGAATTTTCACTAATATATTGTTTAATGTTTGTCAATGTTCTATGGCTGAGGACTTACTAAAGTAACTGTCTGAGTTAGATACAAGTATATCATAATTATTTAATTTTGAATGATTTAACATAATAAGCAATTTACCCAGAATCTTTGAGACGTTTTAAGTAAAAAAAAGCAGTAATAATATGCTAATTCGTCGAACTCGTATCAAACGGCAGCCTGTTTTCGACACTGTGTATAAAAAATGACATTGCTGTTCTTGGGTATGAATGAATGCTGTATTACTTTATATGTGAATTGGTCTTACATTCCTGTGCCTTTCGATCGCATTACCACATTCTGTGATCAACCTCACCGATGCTACTGCGGGATCCAGAGTGCCAAACAAGGAGGGTTAAGTTAGTACTTACAGTTTGGCGATTTGTATCTTATCGGCATCGTTTTGCCTGCCGAAGTCGTGCCAGGGTCTGGTGCGTGGTTGCTGCGCAGGCGAGTGGTGCGCCGACGGCGTCCCTCGTCCGTCCTCGCCGACGCCCGGCTGCTGGCATATCACCGTGTAGTCGAACGACTGCGCGGACAATAACAAACATTGTTATCAACAGCGTAAACAAAAACATACAATACAGGTAGTTAGAGCCCAACACTGGCGAACTTTTGCTTAGAAAAATATTTCCAACGTAACATGAAACCTAACATCCTTTATGACATTTAACACATTCTTATTTGCATATCTTATTAGATTGACACTGTGGTCTCAAATAATTTTAAGAAAAATGTGTTTTTTTATATTACATTTTTATACGGATTCAGTATTGTTTAACATTATTAATTCTACCTTTGTGTCATTTGTTTTTTACATTTCAATAGGTAGGTACGATCTCTGGGTTTAAGTAAAAACAAAACTCGTAAAGAGATATTTAATGTCGCAATCTCCCATAAATTAAATCTAATTGGCAACTAATTTATGATAATGGTAACACATTAAAATATCATTGTAATTACGTCATCGTCACTACCTGTGCTCACAACATTGAAACTAATTACAGTTATTTAGTGAAAATGTTGGGCTCGGGATACTGATAACAAATTAGGAATTAATTATTTTACCAAGATAATACATTCAGCTTTATAGGAATGTAACATTCATGTTTGAAGTCGATGAACAAGTTCGGAACAATGTTCAGTAGCTAGGTGTCAAGTTTAATTTATTTATTGACAGTCCATTCGTTCTTTTGCATCGAGTTAACAAAAGGCAAAATAATAAATGTGCAATCTAGATCAGTCGGGTGGTAAGTAAGTAGTTTCAATGCTCGTGATCGCCACGCCCTAGGAACTGCTAAGTCCTTCAAAACCACTTAGCTCAACCAGATTACCGGTCATGTCAATTTGTTATTTTAATATGTAAACTCATAAATTTCAAGTCAAATACGAGGTGTTCGCAATTGTGTTGGTTGAAGGTCTCGACTCTATTGTCTGTTCATCGCGCACTAGCAATTAGTGGACATAGCTATTATACTTAAATTATCTATTAGCCAATTACTCACTGCTGGTATTCTAATAAGGCTTGTTGATCATACTAATATTGGTTAAGGAGTCTAGTTAGAATGGTATGTTTACCTACTTCTTCAAACTTAAATTCCCTATGAATCTAAGCTAACCCGTACCTATAATTTTGAATTATATAAGTACATCGTGTGTGTTTGTAGCAAAAATATCTTACACAATTTTCAGAAGATCTCAGGAAGAATATCCTTAAGAATGAAACTCTCTACTGTAAGTTTGTCTACCCGCTACAAACGTGCGGTACATTGTACAAATACCTATTTACCTTTAGGAAAATGTGAATAGCTCATTTTATCGTAGGTAATTGAATATGATCTTATAACAATGCAGTTTCATGTCACAGCTTTCTGTTCTCACTACTCTGATGCATTTGAGTCTTAGTACTAAAACAGATTGTTGAGTCATGTAAGAAAGCTAGCTTACTTATTATAAATTAGTACTAGAACATACAAAGTGACAATATTATAGAGCGCGGGTGGGCTTTGACGATTGTGCAATCTACCACTTCAAAGAAATGGGTCAGTTTGCAACTTTAACGTTACTTGGGTTACAGTCTCGATATTTCCATGCAAATGTATAAATGTACCTAGACATATTTTCAAAGTGAAAAATAGAGATGAAGTCTCTCTTATGGCATTAAATTAATGTTCTATGTGAAGCCAGAAAGAGACATGATGTGATTCCTCACAGCATGTAACTTTAGGATGTGACTGAATGCATGAATGAGTCCTACGATAGTATCGCAGCGATCTGTAAATACATCGATATATTAGTGTGCAGTGTTATTATCGTGTGTGTGTGTGAAGCCCGCCCGCCCGCGCCTGTGGTGTGCACCGACCTGCTGAACGGCTGATGCGTGGTCTCGGGGAGTCACCGCGTCGGCTCCAATGCCGCTATCTGGTGACGGCAGGTCCACTGTGAGTCCAGCGGCCGCGATTACACTCTTGCTGTGATAGCGAGGGGTCGCGTATCGATCGCTAAAGGCGGAAGCGGATGCAGACTCCGCATCAGCATAAGGAGGCGCAGCCCTTTGCTGGTAACCCTCGCCGACGAAGTACTCTCTGTAGTAGGGCTCGCCGGCGAAGGTCGCCGGCTGGCGCGAGTACTGGTCACCGTAGGGGGTGGGGCTGGGGGTGCCGGGCGGCGCGAACATCTGGGCTGCGTACATGGCGGCGTCCGGCAGCAGCGAGCCGGCCGAAGAGGCGCGCGACGGCGCCGGCGACGGCGAGGCCGCTTCACCGGGCTCGCCCACCGCCACCTGCGGACACACGCGCCGGTTACACGCGCTCTCCCACGACAATTGTCCGCTCCGCAACGTCGACGCGTACATGCCGCGTCAAAGCACAGTTCACAGCTTCACGTACACTAATGTTGATCGATCGTATCACGATTATCAATGTGTGTAATCCCGAAAAAGTGTAATGGTCCTTGGTAGTCGCCGAGGTCGGCGATGCACTGGGCGGGCAGCACTGCCGGCCGGACTAGGCGCGGGCGGGCGCGGCTAGTGCGTCGCGAGCGCGGTGCTCGGCGCATCGTACGACAAGCGCGATAAATAATACATGAGTGACCGGTACAGTAAGTGTGTGAGTGCGTGCGCGCGCGGCGGCGGCGTGCGGACGTGTGACGCACCTTGTGTCGCGGCGGCTTGAGCGCGTGCTCGGGCTCGTCGACCACCTTGCGGCTGAGGTCCTCGGGCTCGCGCTTCACGAGTCCCGCGTGCAGCAGCCCCGACAGCTCCGCCAGCTCCGCCCCATGCGCGCCATTGGCCGCCTTCAGCGCCGCGCCGGCCCTGCGGAGGGGAGACAGGCGTGATTGGCGACGTGCGCGCGCGCCGCTACGAGTCCGCCCGACCTCGCAATGCGCGCGCTAACTCGTCATACTATCATTCTCGCTCTAGGTGTTACACACTGTCAAATTGTCACATGGTATTTTCATAGCAATCAAAATACAAATAAAATTATCATACTTGTTGCAGTTTGCAATATTATTTACATGATTGCAAGGTTTACTTAATATGTCCTAGTAAATATCTAATCCTAGATAAAGTTATTTTACAGATATCTGGCCTGCACGCTCTACTCAATCCTAAAAAGGTATTTTAAGATAGAAGCCTACTTTCAAACCGTATAATTTAAAATTGTTGTAATTTCTTGACACTTTATCAGTACAACTATTTATTTAAGCTTAAGTTATTTTTGAAACATTGTTTTGTTCATTTTATCAAGTAATAATCAGTTTGGTAAGTCGATGATAGTTTTGGTGCACATAACAATTATTAATCAACTTATTTTGTTAGACATTTCGGAATTTGTCATAGAGAACTAAAAATTAAAATAATTCAAAGTATTTATTTTACTAAAACATAATTTTTAAGATTATATTTGCTCATCACAAGTGATTTCATATTCGTTTCTAGTATTTTTACCGTATCTTATCTATCACTATTCTTTACCTGAAGCTTCATCAATGTGCTGCCATCTATGAGTACGGGTGAGAACTTTTTCGCGAATGCGAATGGTTGTCACAACAATAAGTGAGAAAAAAAACGAATACATGTATACGTTTCAGATTAATTTTGTAGTATCAATGCTGATTAAAGAACGGAGCATTCTATGTATACAGCGTGCCGCTTTATTGGCGACATTAATTTAATAGACCTGTATGATTTCGCGTTTTCTTTATATGAATATATTTTAATTTCATTAAACGTTATATTATTTATTGATTTATTAATAATTTTCTAAAATAGCAACATGTAAGTACTTAAAGAATTGTAGCGCAGAGGTCATTTGCCTCGGTCACGGATCATATCATCGCATCAATGAAATTAAAACGAATAACGTGCATTGAGTAGGTGAATTGAAGGAAACAGAAAGCTTTATTATTTAATTTGTTTTAAAATTTAAATTTTTCAATGTTCGAATTATTTTATCTCATTATATTTTTTATGGTTACTGGCCACTAAGCCACCCGTGTGTTAAATTGTTATGTCGCCATTAAGTCGCACGTTGTATAGTTTTATTTAAAAAAATAAAAAATATTTTCTAAGATACGTGTTTTTTAGTGTCAACTAAAAACTCCAATTTGTGACCAACATTTTCTCCTTAAGCACACACATTTTTCATGTTACCGTTATTGTTATAGTTGGAAATCAAGAGAAAACGCGCTACGCAGGCAAAATTCCGCAGCAATTGCAGATGGGCCGAGTGCTACGTGTAGCCATGTTAATTTAACTTAGTTGTATCACCAATCACCATCTGCCTTATTAATCAATACAATTTGTTCTGTAGATTAAGCACTAATGTATAATTGGTTTAAAAACAATCGATTCATCAAAGCGCCTTTATTACGTTCTACGAACTGCTACGAAGTTCTACGAAATTCGTAGCAGTTCGTAGGCTGTAATTACTAATGATTTCTGTGAAAGTTGATAAGTACAACATGGCATCTTTGTTGGGGCATGGTCGTGGTTTTATCTTAAAGTATAATGTATGAGTCAGTACACTTTTTTTTCTTTTTGTGGTACACAATCTTGATTGCCACAAGAATAAAAATGAGCAACGGTAGCCGATTAGATATTATTATCCGATCCGTAACGAATACATCCGTGGAGAGCAGTGGTGGCCCAGTGGTATCAGCCCCAACTTACGAGTTGTAGGTCGTGGGTTCGAACCCAGGCAGGCGCTTTACTTTGTGTAAATAATTTCATCACCACTGCTCTCGAAACGGTGAAGGAAAATATCGTGAGGAAACCGACATGTCCTAGAACCAAAACTTCGAAGACATTGTGACGTCTACCAACCCGCACTGGGCCCGCGTGGTGGATTACGGCTCACTCCCTCTCACCGAGAGGAGGCCTGTGTCCCTGCAGTGAGAACATTATAGGCTGACTAAGTACATCCGTGGCAGCATAATAGTATTATTTTACACTACAAACCAGGTGGATTATCCGTGTTATTATTTAGTGGAGCCACCTTCATCGTTTCACGGTTCACGTCCACTGCTGGACATAGGCCTCCCCTAAAAGGGGGGGGGGGTGCCATAATCGCCACGCTTGGCAGGCGGGTTGGCGATCGCAGTATGGTGTTAAAATGCATAGAGAACGCTGCTGCCCATTCTCTAGTAAGTCCCTTAGTCGCTTTTTACAACACCCACTGGAAGAAATAGGGTGGAGCTATTCTTTACGTCCGGCACCAAACGGACAAGCATCATAAGTTCCACTAAATTGCACTAATAAAGAGTGTAGGCAACGTTTAGGTGGTTTAAATAGAATATTTTTAGAGAGCAGGTTTCATACGAAGTGTTACTGTTATTGCAATAGACAAATGAAAGAAACGACAGTCTTACAGTATGATCATTGTGATTCTACCAAACTAAGTGATTTGGGGTAGATTTCTTGTGAAATGGGCACCTGGAAACGGAAGGTTTCTATTTGTGACGCGTAGGTATAATACCTATGTACGGAACTAACGAAGTCACCATAAATATAAAAAAAAACTGGTCAAGAGCGAGTCGGACTCGCGCACAGAGGGTTCCGTACGTATATATGATGTTGATGATTGCTGAAAAACTGCTATTTAGAGACATCATTTTATTTTTCTTGTAATATTGACATAAACTTCTATCACATGGAATAATCTCAGATTTTTATCTATGCCAACTTCGGAGATAAAGGGGGGAACGGTATTTTTTTTTACATTTTTTCATCCAAAGTCGGAAACTATGGTGCCTAAAAAATTGGGAATCTGCAAACAGCGTTCTTTCATATGATACCCCACATGCCCTAGTAGCCCTACTTAAAATTTTTAAGATCCCCTTTCAGTCCCTTTTGCAAAAAATATTTTTGTTTCTTGTTTTGCAAAATAGTTGGGCAAACGTCATCTAAAAGAAAGAAAGAAAGAAAAATTATTTTTTATTGTCACAGAAAAAACGATCGTACGAAAACATAAAAAGTAATAATACCCGAAGGTTACACAAAACAGATCTAAGTACTATCACAAACAAACAAATAGCCAGAAGCTGCACGTCATGACTGTGACAAGAAGGCTTGCACTCAGCATGTTGCTCTGCTATCCACAGCTCTGCGCTGATTTTCAGTGGTCACCCGAAAAATACGTACGGAACCCAAGTCAGGCTTGATAAGTTGTACATAAGTAAATAGGTAACAAAATAAAATAAAATAAACAGTACTTAGAATATAATGCTTATACAACCAATTATAAAACTATTCTAAATTTAAAGTTGATAGCATTCAACGTTCTTGAGATATCCAGGTGTGACAGACAGACAGACAGACTTAGTCTCACCAAGGGTTCCTTTTTACCATATTGGTACGGAACCCTAAAAATTGCTTATTTACCATGAACGTCACAAGTAGGACGGTTTACATTTAATAGCGTTTGGAACTTCATTTACATGGCAGCGTTTTGATTTGTTTGCATGCGCGCGAACCTCGCGAGCGGCAACGGCGCGGGGCGCGGCTTTCGTCGGCCGTTGTCAGTGCGCGCCGATTTATGATAATTGAAGACATGTTTCACCGGCGCTCAGATGTTTATTTTAGATAAGAGACTCTCGCGGCACTATTTCATGCGTCCGAATTGGTCGGGACGCGCGACCTCCCGCGAGCCCAGCCGCGGACGCTCCTCGTCCGTGTCCGATTGCAATTCTCGCTTTG
The DNA here is from genome assembly GCA_948098905.1 of Tiliacea aurago. Lineage (NCBI taxonomy): Eukaryota > Metazoa > Arthropoda > Insecta > Lepidoptera > Noctuidae > Tiliacea > Tiliacea aurago. The sequence continues at coordinate 15,321,601 of OX402577.1, forward strand.
CTCATTCTTAACGATTTATGCACGCGATTTGTAAGAGAAACGCGACGAGTGTGAAATCGCTCATTCGATAAGATAAAGCTCAGGCGTATAAAACATTTCTGTATGTATGTATCGTCAAATTTCCGCAGTGCGAGTAACTAACAACGCGACATGCGAAAAGTGAAACGAATTTGTAATTTCACGAGAAACAAACTGAGTTGTGGCTCTGTGATATTTTGTATAAAATTGTATAGGATCAGGTTTTCCAACTGAATGAATAGCTCTGATGTTGGGGAGTTTGTTGCGCCACTTCTTCTTTCCAGCTAAAGCACTAGGAAGTGGTGAAGGGTGGGCGGTTTTGGGGGACTGTCTCATGTAATTTTGATGTTCGAAAAGTGCTGATTCTCAGCCTAGTTTGAATAAAATTACTTTGGATTTGATTTGATATTGTGAAGGTTTATCCCGCCAACTTTTTTTGCAACGCATGCAAATTGAATTATTGGTATTAATCCGAGGTCGGTATGCCGGCGGCGTCGCGTAGATATCGTTATTCATATGCGTGGAGCACAATACGGTGTTTGCTTGTCGCTCATTGTTGACGCTTGTACAAACGGGACAAAGCGCGCCTTGTTGACAGCTGACGCTTCGTGCCCTCTGGGTGCTGCCACCATCGAGTAGGTTCCGAGCTGCTTACGAAAGTCTCTCTCTTAACTGACATTCAGAAGTAATCTTGTAGCATAAATTTGAAGCTAATTAGATAAGTCACCGAGGCAGTATTTTTTTGGATTTATTGTTTTTATTATTTTCAAATTATTACAGAGTACCCACTTATCGATATAAAGAGAGATATACAGGGTGTTTGGTGCATCGTGTGCCAAATTAAAATGGTCGACTGAAGGGGTCATCCGCTAGCCTTTCAGACCCCTTAACACCCCTCATGCTCTGTGGATTTTTTTTTATCGACTTTTTATTGTTTTCCAAAAAAAAGATCCAAATTTTACATTCAAATACAGATTTAAAAAAAAATATAAGGCGTAGACTTTGAATTTTAATTTTATTTCGATGTGTATTGTTTAAGAATACTTTTAAATACAAAATTAGTGATATTAGTCACCTAGTTTTTTTTTTAATTCACTCGCAAAGGTAAAACTTAAATTAAAGCTGTACATGTTACAGCTATTTATAAGGCTACAAAAAAAAAAACCAAAAGCGACCGGGATCTTCCAACTCCCTCATTAATTCTCCAGTCTATCCTCTTTCTAATGATGTGCCACATGCCATAAAAGTATTTTAACAACTTTGTGAATTCGCTAGAATTGTGAATCAAGTCACATAAAACTACATTCCAAATTCTAATGAAAAAATATTTATTGCGGAACTGTTACTTGAGAAAGAGGTAAAATTTGTTTTCTCACTCTTTCACAGTAAAATCTATCTTCTATCTCTTTCTTGCATACCTTAAATCGGTTTGAACAAATCGCGCCGCCCGACCCGCCATTTTTTTAGTCGAGACATGACTGCCTCTGCTACCTAACGTGTGTGCTAGTTCACCATACTCCGCGATTCTTTTATTACTTTGTTATCGTTAAGTTTTGCTGGTTCTTGTTACATTTGTTTAATTTTTGTTGTTATTGTTAAACTTTGAGTTTTTTGTTATTGCAATGGCGACATTCTCTAACGAAGAATATGCGGACATCATGATGGCTTACGGAGCCGCTAATGGCGTCGCTCGTGCAGCGCAACGACTTTACCAGGAACGCTTTCCTGGTAGACGATTACCTGGCCGCAGAGTCTTCCAAGACACATACCGACGCATACGCGAGACTGGCAGTGTTACTTTTAATGAACCAAGGGGCCATATTGTGCGACATAATGTTGAAGTAGACGAGATAATACTGGCACTTTTTGAGGAAGACCCTACAAGAAGCATTAGAAATGTGGCATCACATCTTGATATTTCAATATGGAAAGTGTGGAAAGTACTTCGTCAAAACAAAAAGCATCCATTCCACTACACTCCGGTGCAAGGTACGTAATTTTAAACTAACTTTAAACCCGTGCAAGCTTTGTTTGACCTTGCCTTTGTTTAGCAGGTAATGGGTATGGTATGGCGTCACTTCCAGGTAGTGAATCTATTAGCACGAACAGCGGGTCCTTTCTTGTGCAATTACTTATTGCCCAAGAGAAATTTAAAAGAGTTTTTTGTTTGTTGCAGGTCTTGAGGGTGGCGACTTTGAGAGACGAGTGGCTTTTTGTCGGTTTCTTTTACACACGGATGTGGATGATCCTGATTTTTTAATAAGAATACTGTGGACGGATGAATCCAAATTTACCAAGGATGGGATCCTCAATTTACACAATTTGCACCACTGGACAACGAAAACGCAAAACCCACGTGTTAAAAGACAGAAATCTTCTCAAAGAAGGTTTAGTGTAAACGTTTGGGCAGGAGTGATTGGGAATCAGGTAATTGGACCGCATTACCTGCCCGATAATCTCAATGGCGAAGACTACCTGGAATTCTTACAAAATGACCTGCCCGAATTAGTGACCGATGTGCCCGTATTTAATGAACGTGTGCCCATTGTATTTCAAAATGACGGCTGTCCCGCGCATTGGCGATTGACTGTGAGGGAATATCTCGACAATGTGTTCCCCAATGCATGGATTGGACGCGATGGCCCTATTCCATGGCCGCCACGTTCCCCAGATCTAACTCCGTTAGACTTTTATGTCTGGGGACGTGCCAAAGAGTTGGTATATGCCACGGAGGTTCCAACTAGGGAGGTATTAGTCCAACGCATAGAAGCGGCATTCAATACTATTAAGGAGGAAATACGACTTCGTACAACAACTGTTGAAATACGAAACAGGTGTCGGGCCTGCATTCGCAACAGAGGCCAACAATTTGAGCAAGATTTGTAACAATGATTAAATAAATGTTAAAAATGCAATTTTGTTTTTTTATTTCAAGTAAATCCCACGAAAGATACAGATATGAGACACGAATTTACCTAACCATAAGAATGAGATAGCAGATTTATAGGTTTGACAGGTATCATTTAAGAGATTTTTTTTTAATCATAATTTTGAATATTAGCCTTAGGTGACTCGATTCACAATTCTAGCGAATTCACAAAGTTGTTAAAATACTTTTATGGCATGTGGCACATCATTAGAAAGAGGATAGACTGGAGAACTAATGAGGGAGTTGGAAGATCCCGGTCGCTTTTGATTTTTTTTTTGTAGCCTTATAAACAGCTGTAACATGTACAGCTTTAATTTAAGTTTTACCTTTGCGAGTGAATTAAAAAAGAACTAGGTGACTAATATCACTAATTTTGTATTTAAAAGTATTCCTAAACAATACACATCGAAATAAAAATAAAATTCAGAGTCTACGCCTTATATTTTTTTTTAAATCTGTATTTGAATGTAAAATTTGGGTTTTTTTTTTGGAAAACAATAAAAAGTCGATAAAAAAAAATCCACAGAGCATGAGGGGTGTTAAAGGGTCTAAAAGGCTAGCGGATGACTCCTTCAGTCGACCATTTCAATTTGGCACACGATGCACCAAACACCCTGTATATATATATATAAGAGACCTTTACTACCGCAGAGAAACTACACTTACCTAAATATATATACCTGTTATCTACTTTTATTTGATATTTTGTATACAGAAGCTGTTGGTGTACCTTTATAAATATTTTTTTTTTATATATATATATAAAACCTCTCTTCTAAAACATGATTCAATTCCTAATGTAATAAAAACGAATGCTGATAAGAAAATTCAGCGAATTCCTATCTAGTGATATGTCCTAACTTCAAAAACATATATAGGTACTTATTTTCTCCTAAAATAAATGCCAAAATTTTCTCAGAAATTTGTGGCTAACCGAAAAAACGTCAATGATACGGTGCATCGTTGTAAATCTATGCAAATTATTATTGCTACATTTACATGTTTTTCACATTTTTATGATATATTTTTACATATCATATCTAACAAACGAAAGACAGTTTTTATGAAGATTAATTTTTATAAAATTAAAGTTAGAGAGATGCATCTTCACAAGTTCCCCTAACGTTGCCGGTGTGTAAGTATTTCTCGAAGTCGATCAGGTAGCGGAATAGATTTCCCAAACTGTTAATCTGATATCAGTGTCATGTTGCTTACGATTAACATAACAGTAACTGTAATAAAAGGTAAGAATGATCACCATCTCTAGCTGTGAGCTACATTTTACATGCAAATATAAATTTTCTTATCAAAGCGGGATCGCTTCGTCGCTCGGATGCAATTGCCATTATAATTATTTGCAATGTTTACTTAACACCCTTTCACACATGATGAGATCTTGACAATACGATGCTAAGGGTGCAGGGGTCGCGCCGCTCATACATGCGTTCAATGCGTTTATCGAAATACCTCTTACGGTATACAAAAGAAACCATTCAACATATTTTTTTATTTTTGATCTGTATGCTTTTTTAGAAAAATCTTGGAAGTTATCATAACATCGAAACTCAATCATAACTTGTCTGTGGTTTAAGTTTTTAATTTTCACACTTTAAAGTTAGATAGGTACTTATTTATTGTTATTTATATGTAGGTATATGACAGTGCTATATTTACTGATCCGCAATATTCTTGCTTCAGAGCTTATTCCAAATATGGCACAGTTGTTATCACAGACATGAATGCTGAAAACTCTCATGTAATTCCACGGAACCTTTGATAATAACTTAATAAGCTAACATATACGCAGCGGGCTCTATCTGTATCAAAATCTGAAGCGGCGACAGTTTATCCATCGTTTGACGAATAGATTACAATCTACCGAACGATGAACGAGACGAAGGAGGCACTTGCAGCGGATGCGACCAACGTAATTTCATTCTATTTGAATATATCATTCGTCTAAATGTAGGTTTATTGCTACTTTTCTCACGGAACTAATATATTATCAAAAACTTTAATTGAAAACGATTTCGCCGTTTGTCTAAGTCATTAAATCGGGCGTTTGATTACACATAACTGTCTCTGGCCATTATTTTCCCGATAAGTTATTCCCTTAAACGTAATTAACTAAGTATCTATAACGACAAAGTTTGTAATACAGGACTGGACTTTTGGCATACCTCTCTTTAACGACTTCTTTACGCAGCTGTTGTGAATATATTCGCATGATAAAGAATGGTCAAGAAATAATGGTCAATCCCCATTTCCATTTTTCGCTACGTGATGACCGAGACTGTCAGGGACATAACGATGTTACCATCTTTTTATGCATTATCCTCATAAGAGGGTCCGTTATATCCAAGGGAATTGAATGGTATTAACTACTGTGTCTTTAACAATAACGACGTATCTTCAAGAGGAAACCGGTTCTAGTTCTAAATGGGTCACACGGTTCCAACTCCCTGAGTTTTTGTTAAACCACCGCGACATTGACGACACATGCGCTCAGCCCGCTCGCTAAATAACACTATTCACTTCTAGCATATACATAGGTTTATTATTTTTGCACTTACTTAGGTATCAGAATCTAATACAAATTGACTTTAGGTATACCTAAAGTAGTAAACGACGAGTATTTAAATTGTATTTACTAAATATTACCTGCTTACTTACCTACATAGTAATTAAATACGTAGATAATTTCTATCATTAGCTCGTAAAATAAGTTAGGTACATTAGTGTGGAGAAACCGACTTCCCGTTAGTACAGCAAGTGCGAACAGTGACAGGGTCAAGAGGGCGAGGCCCTCCCCAGAGGCATCCCGCCGCGCGTTTCTATGCTAATCTTAGCGTTAGCATTCGACAGCCTCCGACAACTATTAATGGTTATAGCCGCCGTTTCCATTTAATACCCGTAACATCCGCGTAGTCCTGTGCTTAGAGCGCGGTTAGTTGCGCCCGCGCACTACGCAATGCGTTTACGAAACGCTTTCACGCCTACGTCAACTAATCTCTAAGGAATACAGACGGAACTAGTTCATTTCTACATCTATCGAGCATTCAATTCAAATAATACGAGCGATTTAGACAACAAATAGTGTGCTTCAAACCTGACGATGCACTGGCGCTGAACTATTAGCATACAAACGCATTCGGAGACACAGAACGCGCGTATGGGTGCGGGCGACTGAGAGCATTCGTTATAATTTTGAATGTATGAATGAGCAATAGCGGCGCGCGTTGAACCGAGCGCGTGGGACGCGTGCCGACAATGACTTGCGACAAGTCCTGGGCGTCCTTGTCAATGTGAGCCGCTTCCAGCCACATCCGTCTATTGTCATTATTTGTATTTATGCACTCCCGTAAACAGTGACGAGCATGACGGGCGGAATGGAGCCGGCCAAGTGTCACATTCTGGAGCGCAGCCCGCGGCCCGGCAGCATGCGCGCGGCCCCGACGTGTGTGGTGACACGTGGGAGGCTTTTACCACTTTGACAGTTCTCTTTTCGTGAACAACTTACATAACGAAACGCCAACTTCACACATACTAGTTATTCACATTATTCAATATTAAATGTAGTTTTTGTTGACAGCAAAATTAAATTCAGAAATTAACATTTTCACGGATTAAAACTAGTTTCCTTTATACTAGTGTTTATGGAACATAATAAAACATTCATAAAAGTTTAAATGGTCTGTATAGGGTCAAGTTAACATTATGCACTCCTTGTATTAAGAATGTGACACGGCGTTTGCTCATTTTTGCGTCGCTATTCAAAGGATGCTGTTAACAACCTCTTTCAAAGAGCGAGTATAATTCGATCGGGGTCGCGTTTCTATGGGAATTCTTTGAAAGCACTGACTGTATTTATAATTATTGTGATGATTTAAAAAAATATGTGTCTGTTCAGTTCCATTCTTTTGGGGATTTACATTTTATAAAGATTCTAATTTTTGTTTTTCATAATTGCAATTAAAAAAAAGGCTTAATTCATTTTAAAGAGTATTTTTAGTTATTAATAAATAATAAAATTAATTAAAAGATACTGTCAAGTCATAATGTTTCAGTTTATCCCAAAATATTTATTTTAAAAACACATGTTTCTTTTGCAAAAGGATTCAAATAGCAAAAATATGTTAATTTCGGAATGATATACACAGGCAGGTCGAGGGGTGCGGGGGGCGCGGGGAGTTCGCGGGTTGCGAACTGCCATTTCGTTAATCCCGCCATAGGTATTCAAATGAGCTCTCATGATTTATTGAGTGGAACATTAACATTTTTATTATTTGTTATTCTTACACCTTTCGGTGGGGCCGGAAGCCACGCGGCGTCTTGTCTCAGTGTACTCGTCCGTGAGACTTGGCAACACACACAACCCCCGGCCCCGCCTGCCTATCTTCGTGCACAAAAACTCTACTACACAAAGATTGCATATTATCATAGTTTACATATAAATTTTACGCGAATTCATTCCGTATTCACTGCGCCACGAAATTCGGCGAGTATAATGATAATTGCTCCGATACACGAACGTCCAATTTGATGTAAGTACGGCCGTGAGAATCGACGATTGATTTTCCGCGATCATTTTCTGATTCCACTTGATTGTTAGGTATCGATATTTGGGATTGGATTTGCATATTCGATTATCTTTCTATGTATCTTGTTATATATGTTAGTATTTATGAGTAATTAATTACGCTCGATATGTATGTGTTTAGAAGTCTAACACTGTGTTAATAATTAACTAGCACCCCGCCCCGGTTTCGCACGGGTAGCAAAGTATATATGTCAATTTTTTTTTCTGTCTTAGTATGGTTTCAGCCTGTTGCGTCGAGCATGTGGCTTAGATTCAAACGTAACTGATGTTCATCCTACTTGTAGTATTTTACATCGTCATATTTCAGCAAATTTACACAAAACCATAATTAATTTTACACTAAAGAGCGTTTACGACGAAAAAAGAATGAATGAAAAATATTCTAAACTAACTTTTTAGACCTTTGTATCCTGCTTATGCATATGAAGCTTCATTCAAATCAGTTCAGCCATTTCGAAAAACAAGGGCTTAAAAGTTGGTATGAAATGACGTACGTCGTAAACGCTCTTTAACCTTTCTCACGAATCACTCCGTCTATTGGTGAAAACCGTATGAAAATCCGTTCGGTAGTTTTTGAGTTTATGGCATTCAGACAGACAGACGCGGCGGGGGTACCTTGTTTTATAATAAGTAGTGATATTAATGTTTTGTAAAGTCATATTTCAGATATGATGTGACATGCCTAACTGCTAAAACAATCATATATTTCCAAGTAACAGTTACTTAAATGATAATGTGTAAACACTCCAGAGCCAATTCGTAAAAAGATGTCTAGAGTTGTGCGGTTCATGCAAGATTTACAATAAGAAGACATAGTGTGTAGGACTCACGGCCAGACATCGACAAGTTTGGCATCTTTGTGCAGGTTGAGGTGCGTGTCCTGGCCGAGCGGCGGCAGCTTGTAGTACTCGATGGGCTGGCCCTGGCCGTCGTCTGCCACGGCGCCCAGCACCGACGTGGCCGCGCTCAGTGGGTGCTCCGCGCTGGAGTAGTAGGCACGCCACGACTCGCCACTCACCTCCATCACCTCTTTGCGTCTTCTGCAACAAAACAACATACTTTATTTAAATGCCCAACAAAAACACTCACCAACTTGAATAGAACATTCATCGCTAAACTTATCGCTCCACTATATGTAATGCTTCATTCAGTCCGTAGTTTAGAGTAAATCGAGTAAACATAGCGTAAAATACTGGTATACAAAACCAACTTACGAACCAGTTATTAGGCGTGACCATTTTGGTACGGATACTGACCTTTGATGGTACCCACCGCAGTCATCGCATAATGTGACGCTACGTTTGCTAATTGTTGCGCACACAGAGCATGAGTCAGCACTGCTGGTGTCTGGTGCGAGAGTCAAATACTAGTATCGAAACGGGCTTTGACACACGCAGGGGCGTTGTCTAATTCGGGTGATTTTATGCAAGTTCGCCGTAGTACTCATACGTCACGCAGCCGCGGCCGCCGGGTCGCCTGCTGGCGCAACCTGATGTAGAACAGGTCTGAACCACTCGCAGAACCGGAAGGATACAAGGCAAATCCCTGCTCCCTCGCTAACCAGTTTAGGTTGTCTGACGTCACGCCCAGCGGTATCCGACGATGCAGACAAATAAATAAAAAATGTTGGAAGCACGCGTCGGACGGGTTTGACCGGATCGTAGTTCTACCTGATTCCTGTTCCTGGTGTGTTAATACATCTTGGCATTTGTTGTGTGAAATGTGACATACTTATACGCTCCCACTTTCCTGTGACAGTACTGTCGCTGCGGACAACTACGACATGAAAGATTTTCCTGGTTCTCCCTATAAACTAAACCAAGTTGACAGTTTTATCCGGCTCAAAAAAGAATATATAGTAAGTAATAGGAAGATATCCAATAATCTAGATGAAATAACTACTATTAGGATTCCAGCTAAAGTTACATAAACCCAGTGCTAATTTTGTACCTATGAAATGAGGTTATTCAGGGGTATTCCAATTATAGAGTCCAAGAACTTTTAAACAAGTATCTATGGTGTTACCTCACATCATTACCTAATCAATGAATTAACCCAGGCTACAGAATGTCGCGTTAGTGTCAAGCAGAATAGAATGTGCGAATTGGATCAGAGAACTGGAAAAGCCAGCTTCTGGCATTTAACCAGCCGAAGCGTGAGTCATTTGACGAGTTAACTGGCAGGCGGAGGCGCAGGGGGCCGGGCGGGCGGCGCGGCTGCACCACGTGAATGAGATTCCGGTAGGTGCGCACGTAAAAATCGTGCAACGAATCTAACAGGTTTGCTGGGGTCCTTGCGAGGCCACCGGGACTGGTCTAACCTGCCCTGTGCAGCCGAACCTCGAATTTCCGATCGTTTCCTATCACGTTTGCCTCGAATCGATACATGTAAACACACGGGCTTGTTTACATTATAAGCTCATTCGATTGCCTACGTTCTGGAAGTATTCGGAGCATGGCGTTGTGCAACCACTTTGACAAAGCTTCGCTTGACTGGCACCTCTATAAATAATTAATTGATTACTCTTTTCTGGCTGTCAATTGTTCGAGCCATTTAATGTTTCGCAAGTTGCCTACTCCTTGTGTATTTGTTTGGTGTTGACTATTGAATGGAGCGATTAGAAAGTATCGCGCGCAGCTGTCACGACGAGACGTGACGTATGCGAGAGCGGAACGGATGACTTTGGCAAAGGGTTGGAGATGGAGAAGCCTTGGTAACTCAAACAATGCATTCGACATGGACGTTGCACGCACGACTTTTCTTAGACATCTTACAAAATCCATGTTGGTAAAGAGGTAATCTTGCTGTTTTGTTTGCAATTAGAATGAAAGCACTTCTTAGCATCTAAAACCTGGAATGTTTATTCACTCCAAAAAACATAACATATTTCCGAAGATACGCTTGAGTGAAAGCTTGGCTATGAAGTTGTCTCAAAGAATATGAATTTTATGCTCGGTCGAGTCGGAGACATTGCGGGATGGATTTATCGGAGGTGTACAGCGTACCTACAGCGAAACCATCAGTCGGCGGCGGCGAGTTTCGAAAGGCGGCGCTCGTCCACGTCCACGTCCGGTGACGCGTCCAACTATCGATCATTCGGTTCGTTAATAAATAACACGTTGGCGTCGCTCGCCGCTTATCTGCTGCTCGGGCATGTGGAAAAATTTGGTGTAGGTGTCGTAACGGAGCGGCACGCATGTCTCGCAGGGCTGCGTGTGCCCGCGCGCCCGCCGCCCGCCTGCCGAGCTTATCCTCTCCGGTCGTTGGCACTGCAGTCGCAGCTCACAGCTTCATTATTAATCTCTTAATTAAAATCCGAGCAACTATGATAAAGGAACTACTTGATAGTTCCCTAATAGCTATGCGCAGTAAGATCTATTTGTAGGCTAAGTAGTTAAATTATCTTTACCCAATCTTCATGTAGCATAACTCTAAAATGCCATTATAATCATGTAGTCCTTTCGTGGTGTAACGATGCAAACTTTCACGTAGAACTGCTTAACCTGTCTCGTATGCAATAACCTCACGTAGATACATATCCATAAACGTTGTTGTCGCATTGCAGATATATTGAATCATGCGTGGCGGCGGAACAGGCCGCGCGGCTTCACCTCGCTCACCCGGCAGGTGCAGTACGTACCTTCAAGGGAAAGTGCAGGGCGCGGCTCAAATCTATACGCATGTTTTATCATCGATGATAAGAGAAACTAGTACCTATCGCGACTAACGACTCATTACTAGCGCTGAGCGAGACGTGATAGAAACTGATGATTTAAACGATTATTTTTCATTAGACTATAAATTACATCGTAAGTAGTACCTACCTACATATTATATATGCTGGTACATACATTGAAAGCTGCTCTTCAAAGCTCTTTTAATTAAAACTTGCTTCTTGAAAACTTTTAGGAAGCTCAACGAAATCAATCAATATTGAGTGGTGATTATTATTAAGTTTATAATCACGGTTAGTAGGAAACTACATTTATATAAAATGACAGAAAACTAAACCTTAAAGAAAGGACTGTTCCTATCAGTGCAAAAGTGAAAATGTGTCATTAATAATCCATTTTGTATTCCCACATTAAAGCTAACGATTCGAGGCGGAATGTAACTTCGCTGCATTTTGTCAATTAAAGAATTCACTGGCTTGGATTGTCGCAGCGCTGGACGCACACTGTTATGGCAGCACAAAAAATGTACATTCTTCATACCAGTATAAATAAATAAGGGATGAGTACAGGGAGCAGCGAGCGCGAACGCAGCCACGCCGAGCTCAACTAAACGAGGAGCATTTTCGACAAACCTCTTTTTGCGTCCTGACGAGGAACGCATATGCGATGATTCATTTACGGAGTTCTTCACCGTACAAGTATGGCCAACATTATTACTTCTGTTTTCTTGGCAGCATTATGTACGGTCAACAAGAAATGTTTTCTCAGAAATATGCGCCCACGCAGATTAAAGATGGAAACGCAACATGGGCACTAAATAAGTCATGTCTCCTGTCTGCGTAACTAGTAGCATTCAACTCTGAAAGTTTAACGTCGCTCTATAATTACGTGCTGAAGCTTACAATTACTGGTACTAAACAAGCGACAATAGGCTGTACATCGATTTCGGTATCTGTGAGTTATTATTAGGTGTGCTCGTATTAAATTTCCGATTTAAATTAACGAAAGACTATAAATAAAAGGGGTGATATTGACACATCGATAGAGCTTTGTTGGGGTTCTTTCTTTATAAGCAAATGCCATAAATATACATTGTATTGTCAAGTTTATATCATTGTTTAAATTCTATTCAGAGATTAAGACCGTTATTTATCCAATCGCTACTAATAATAAGAAGTCGAAATTCTTTTTAAATATGGTTGACCGTATTCATGTCTCTCTATAGTCACTCATAGCATTTTATTTAAAATCTGACATTTGGCAGGAAATAAAATTTAATTCAGAGCGCATAAAATTGTTATTCACAATTCTTTTTAAAACCGTTGAGTGACCGTTGAGTGACAACGCTCAGTAGGTTGACGCGGCGGTTGAATGCGACGTTAACTCGCGATTATAAGAAGTGTTCTTTGTATTGTGCGTGCTCGGTCGCCGGTCGCGTGAAGCCGTCACTGACATCACCATCAATACGCACTTCATTTACAAAGGAGGATAATTGTTGTAATTGAAAATTATACATTCCTTTTCAAAGATGGTTTTTTTATACATCACTTTTCAGTCGATCTGGCGCTGAATTTTCATATGAAATATGAAATATATTAGAAAAAAATACCGGCCAAGTGCGAGTCGGGCTCGCGCACGAAGGGTTCCGTACCATTATATATAAAAACGGCAAAAAAATCACGTTTGTTGTATGGGAGCCCCCCTTAAATATTTGTTTTATTTTAATTTAATTATTTATTTTTAAAAAGAATATATAATTAAAGATTCTGTGAATATTTCAAGTGTCTACCTGTTGCCGTTATAAATATCGAGCAAAAACGAGCAAAAATATCACGTTTATTGTATGGGAGCCCCCTTGAATATTTTTTTTATTTGTTGTTATAGCGGCAACAGAAATACATAATTTGTGAAAATTTCAACTGTTTAACTATCACGGTTAATGAGATACAGCCTGGTGACAGACGGACAGACAGACAGACAGACGGCGGAGCCGTAGTTATAGGGTTCCCGTTTTACACTTTGGGTACGGAACCCTAAAAATTAGATACTTATATGTAAAGCCAAATTACATTACTTTAAAGGCCTTCTTTAACAACAGGCTCACATTAACAAAAGTAGTGCGCATAACCTAAATTGCAAACCCTGAACCCTACATACGGCACGTAAAAGACAATTTGTGCCATTTAGCAGTGAGGGGAAGTGCGGAAATAAAGAGGGTATTGAAGGCCGCCTGCGCCTGGCTGCGACGAATAAGAATATGCTCGCAATTATTTCACCGCGCGAGCAAGACAAAAAACTGAACAAGCACTTATCATCGATCATTTTAAAACGAATTATCTTTAACTACCATTTAACAATAAATAAACATCCCGTTTTAAAAAGCATACGAGGTAAATATTATTATGTTATCTGGAAATTATAAAGAAGTAAATTGAGAATGTTTCTAACCACGAACGGCCACATAAAAATATTACACTAATCGTCTTAACGGTCGAGACGCGGGACGTACAAATGTTTCGGTTTCACTACAAATCAAAATGATATATACAATCGAAGTTGCACGCATTAAGCTCTAGTTAAGCTCGCGTAAAGTGTCTTATTAGAAGAGTTACGAGCTTAGAAATAAGGAACGCCCGCGGCGCCCGCTCCTCTCTAAACCCAAAATAAATGCATCGTTTCCGTTTTGTCTGACTTTTCTAATTTGAATGCTGTGTGTGGTCCATGTTCATCGAGAAGGCGTTACTTAATAGCTTGTAGAGCCTTTATTATAAATCAGACCTACGAGCGGTATAAATCTGTAAACAATATAAATTGTGTAAACTAATAATAACTTAAATGATTTCGTAAAGTAATAAGTTGGGATGCTTGTCGTTATCTCGAGAAACAAATGAAGAACAATATTCTCAAGGAAAGCTGAGTCCGCGGCGCAGTTCTGTCAGTTAGTCATGTTTGGACTGAGCGAGTGAGCGCCTGAGCGACTCGCATCGGCTGATTAAAGTCTGCACGTTTCAATGGAAATGTTAATGCTCTCGATTGTGTGCTAAACGTGATATTCACCGAACGATCAACTGAACAAAGAGACCATATCTATAAATTTCATGATGCGAACTATACGAATAAAAAACCTATAAATGACACTACAAATGAATTTTATTCTATAAAGCAGCAATAGTAAAAACTTTGATACGTATTCTTGGATAGATTCGGCTGCTGTCGTTAAATCACCATGAAGGTATAAATTAGGAACGCCGCGGTCCGCGCAGGCGCACAATACGGCGCGCGCATTGTGCCGTGCCAATTGAAACAGGTTGTGGTTGGCAGGTATCTATATAACGTGATTTATGCCCGATTATGTTATACTCCTGCGACTATAATTAAACGCAAAGCCATTATTCCCCAAAGATCTACAAGTCCTGCGACACTGCCCACGGAAATATGGCAATGCTGATTTAATGCATTCAGATTTGTTATCGTATTGTTTTACTTAGATGAACTGGCGAGGCTATTAAGGCCCTGAAGAATTGAGCAATTATTAGTCAGCTATAACAGATTAAACACGATTTTAACTGATGTCTTACTGTATTAGGTACCTACCAGCCAGACACTTAAAGTTATTTACAAATTCCATTCTTAGCTCGGATCGATCATCCGGACCGCTAAGTCAACACCGTCATTTAGCAGTTAATACTTAAAACCGTTCTAACCACCGCCTAAAAAATCTTCAAAACGATTAAGAAATACCTGTACCTACAGATAGACAAGTCAATAAGCTTTGTAAAACGAATGTAAATGTTTGTCGTATTAAGATAATTTATCGGGAATTCTGTACGAAAAAAATGACACAAATAATAAAAAGTAGTGTAGTCGTAGTAAGTGGCGGTGTGTGGACACTGGTCGGCGGCGGTTGCGCAGGCGCCTCGCGGCTACGCAGCTTTTAAAAAATCGCAAACAACTCGTCAGCAGCCTGACAATTGTGAGAACGCGATCAATTATCCTGTGCAAATAGTAATTGTCAACAATAAATAAAGTATGAATTAAACTGTGTAGGAACGTTTTCATTATCGGTATACTGTTAAAATAGCATGTCAATCATTTTACGAAGCAATCAGCGGGCCGCGATGGCCGCGATGCCAGGGCGCGAGATAAGCTTTTAATTACCTCCAACGCCTATTTACATATTGTAGGAGATACTCGGGGATATATCGCAATTAGGGGCGTGTGCTTCTTCCTTTTACGCCTCAGAGTGGTTGGGTTTGTTGCAATGGATAACATCTGTTTGACGGAAAGATTAAATGCTCTCACGAAGAAAATTTGCAATAAGCTGCGCACCACACATGCGAGCCGTCTGAATTGCGATTTCCATTTTGTAAAACATTTAGCAACATCCACTGACACCATATTTTATACTCCGAGGTTCGATTAATACATAGGTATAGAATACGATTTGCATTTTATAAAGTAGCGCGCAAATTCGCAATAAGTTTGCGTATATTAGTATGTTTAGCGTTTCATTGCTAACTGTCTTGTTTACACAAGTTTTGTTAGATATTGTAATTGAATTCGATGTTCACTAAAATAACTAATTATTTTAGTTACAATAATTTGAATAAAGCGATCATATAAAATCATTCCATAAATATAAGTTGATCAGATTTTTTTTAGATTTGATGAAAACTACATCTTTTAATAAATTCTAAACAATTCCTTCTAATTTATAGAACACTTTTGATAACTTAGATAATTGGAAATGTATGGAGGTGTACCTACCTATATTATAAAATGCTTTAACATATTAATATATTGATTAAACAATATGTAACAAAAACCCTGTTGTTCCTTCTACCTACGTTTTAAGAATCGGTATACATGCGTAATTTATAAAAACTGCAAGTCATTTATAAAAACTGTTCAACAAAAATAATTAAAATAAATATTTAATTATTAATAATTGTAATGTTTAACTGATTTCTAACCTCTTTCATTCTTTGATTTTGACTTCTCGACTAGCCAGTACTTATTTTTTTTAAATTATAATTCCACCAATGTTGTGCTTGTAGGTAAATGTATACGTCTCTAAAAGGAACAACAGGGTTTTTGTTACACACTGTATATATACTGAATATATTGTTTATTTTCCAAAAGCTCTACCAAGAAACAAGCATGTCTAAGCTAACTAACAGTCATGCCATACTATGTAAAGATATTTACGTACTGATGCAGTTTATGTAGATAAAGACAGATTATGTATATTAAGAAAACTATTAAGTGATAAAGTCGGTGACTGTTCAACATAGTCGATATTCGCTTGTTGGTGAAGGAAACGTATAATGCGCCAAATCGGCGCCTACTCATTGCGGAGGTAGATAATTTACGAGCAGTCTGAATAACCTAGCGCCGTCATCGTCAGCCTTCCGCCAGCACTACGTAACGGCCCTCGAGGAATGCGCCAGCTAAATGTAATTACAGTCCAGGATAATGGTGACAAACGAAACCCATGAATCAAAATGATATTCGGCTATCAATTTACACTTAATATACAGGGTGTTAAAGAAACTGC
The DNA here is from genome assembly GCA_948098905.1 of Tiliacea aurago. Taxonomy (NCBI): domain Eukaryota; kingdom Metazoa; phylum Arthropoda; class Insecta; order Lepidoptera; family Noctuidae; genus Tiliacea; species Tiliacea aurago. The sequence continues at coordinate 15,338,379 of OX402577.1, forward strand.
GTGCCATAGCTTAGGGGTAGGTTGAGGTTCAGTATCAATAAAGGTACCCAGAAAAAAAAAAAAAAAAATAAAAAACAATGAAAACACAAAAAAAATTTGCAAGATCAACCTAATTTTAATTCTAAACGATTGCTATTTTAAGTTAGTAAGTAACTAACTTAAAATAGCAATCTTTTAGGATTAAAATTATTTTATTTGACGGTCCTGAGCCCGTTAAAGTATTATTAAGTGACTTATTATTATTATTTTTTTAATGTTATTTTTCCTGGGTTCCTTTATCGATACTGAACCCACCCCTAAGCTATAGTACGCAATTTCTTTAACATTCTGTATAACATAAAGTCATGATTTGGTGTCATATGCATAACGATAATAATAAGTTTATTTATTTTCTCTCACATTCGTTTTGTATCACTTACTTCGTTTTAGAAAAAACCCGTAAACAAACACACTGTGTACATAGATGACACTTTAGTAATTAAGTCTAGACACTCGGGAAGACGTCTTTCCCATTTGGTTTAATCAACTTTTGACAACTTTCTAAGGAAACTTTAACATCATTAACTGCGCGATTAAGGTACGAAGCTTGATGATAGAGTATCGACGGAGAACGTTTAAAATATCTTATTAGTAGGATGAATAGTCGTTGTCGTTTTTTTGCAGAAATATAATTTTATAGTTAATTTACTTGCGATAGAGTAAAGCGGCGTGTTCGGTCGCCTCGCGCCGGCCCCGCCCGCCGCCCGCGCCGCAGCGCTATCTAAATGCAAATCGGATAGGTTCGGTGGATGTCCACGATAAATCAGCCTCACGGGCCGCGCTCCGTTATCCGTCCGAGTCGCCCTCGGGCGCGACCGTGCGACGCACCACTACACTATCATACCATTTCACAATGCAATTATGCCAACACAAATTACGTGGAGTATAATTAGGTTCAGAAGAATAACATGTGCTCCAAAGACAGATAAATATAGGTCTTCAAATAACGACACTACTGCAAAAAAGAAACTACGAACTGTGCATTATCAATAACAAGAACCTGCGCAGAGCTAAGGACCATTAGTGAAGTCTATTTACAAGTATGTTTTGTTGAATTTGTAACAGTTATTAGTTAAACTAATAGCGACAAGAGAATTATGTCTGTTCTCAAGAGCCTTGAAGTGAACCTAAATGCAAAAGGTGCTTAAGGAAACGCAATCCCCAGAATCATTTATCATTAGTGTAGTACAAGCGCGAACGGACATTGGTGCTGGTATCCAGTGACTGTATCCATTACCGTAGCTGCGTAAACATTTAACAAATACCTTGTTGCAATGCATCTCAACAATCTCGGACGTCAGTGATGCGCGTGCATCGAGGATTTTGTAGGTACTTATAATCTCTGTTGTGGTTATAAATTAAAAAAAAACATTTTTTGGGTTCCGTACCAAAATGGTAAAAAGGAACCCTTATGGTGAGACTGAGTCTGTATGTCTGTCTGTCACACCTGGATATCTCAAGAACTACTAATGCTCTCAATTTGAAATTTAGAATACTTTTAAATGTTGTTTGCCAAACTATTTTGCAAACAAGAAAGAAATTTTAAAAAATATACCTTTTTTGCAAAAGGGACTGAAAGGGGGTCTTAAAAATTTGAAGTGGGCTACTAGATCATGTGGGGTATCATATGAAACAGCGCTGTTTGCACATTCCCAAACATTTTTTTTTTTGTAGGCAGTATAGTTTCTGACTTTTGATAAAAATTAACCCCTCCTCCCCCCTTATCTCCAAAGTTTGCATAGATAAAAAACTGAATTGAAGTTAAAATAAAACGATGTCTCTAAATAGCACAGTTTTTCAGAAATCATCAACATCATATATACGTACGGAACCCTCGTTGCGCGAGTCCGACTCGCTCTTGACATGTTTTTTATTTTATACTTTGATACGCTTACTTAAATAAAAACGTACATTACAATATTAACCCTGAATAAATATGTATAGGTACTGCAACAGATTCTATTCATGTTGCTTTTATTAAGTGTGCAAATCAACAATTGCCTTTAACTAGACGTAATAAGCAGTATTTCTATGTACTTGTTTTAGTATCGAATCATAAAAGCTGTGTTCACTTGCAATCAGATATCCACACATAATTGTCGCTCGGTAGCGGCGTCCATTCCAACTTCATAACCGTTTTTATCGACTAGTTCCACTAGTTGGAATCTAATTAGATTAGCTGTGTTCAAGTCTCAAGATTAAAAATTATCTCCGATCGAGCCGAACGGAAATGTCTCTGTAATAAAATTGTTTTCTGTTACACTTTTTTCTATCTTCCGTTCTCGTTTACCGCATGTCGTGTCATGATGTCATTGAACACATAATCTATTACTAATAATGCCGCATAATTATGTGTTGCACTTTATATTAAGTTGTAAACTTTAACTTTTCTCGATACTTTTAATAACTTTTTCAAGTATATGTTGGTCCCCCGGTCCGGTAAAACTATGTCTCCATCTATATGTGCATAATCATGGATCATGTTAAATATGTTTGAACAAATAAATTTATCTTTATCTTTTATCCTCACTAATCAAACAGTTGCACTCGAAGAGTTTGTTAATGTGCATTTACTCTAATTAACATCTCAATTCAGGCCATTATAAATTTATAAATATTCATTCGCACCCTGCTTACATCCACAGCGCCATAATCTATATGCGTGTGGAATGAAAACACGAAACATATTAGCATAAAAGTTTAATCTTATAACCCTTAAAAATTATACCAATGTTCTAGTTTATTATTTGTATTAATAACGATTTAAGGTTATTACCAACTTCCGACAGTCTAATTAGTTCGTAATTCACAGTTCAACGGAACCAATAAGAGCAATTATTATTAGTAAAGCCAGCGCCTCACAGAAGACTTAGTTAAGAATCAAAGGGAAGTACTCATAATAAATAATTAGATTCCTATCTGATATTTGATATTCACAGAAATACTTCATAAAGTTAAAGTTTTATGATACATGTTGAACAAAATATGTATAATGAGTTTAATGACTATAATGATATTATCAAAATCATTCCGCCGTTATAAAATGATCGTCGTCGAAATTTATTCAAAATAGATATTAATTAAGAGGCTGGAGGTTCAGAGGAAATATTTTGATCGAAGCGATTTTCATCTTGGTTAAATATAGAGGAGTCATGAAAAAGACGCAATTTTATGTAGATACAGACACTTAGCGGGCACAATTATGCAAATATGCAACGTCGATTATTGGCTAGTAACCACCGACTAGTTGCAGGAATTTATCGCCAGAGCCGCTAGCTGCTACCTACAGCTACTGTTACTGATGTATGTCCACGACTAAGAGCTGCTAATTGCATAAGCAATGTTTCAAACATTAAATATCTCTGCGACATTATATAATGATAAAATTTTAATGTTTATCGTCACCTGTATCTATAACTGTCAGCATTCTAATTCTTCACATAATTAATTACAGTTGTTCGTGGAAGTTCGTTGTTGCTTGTAATTATTAGAAAATTGCGTTTTGAACTAACTTGTAAATATTTTGCTATTCATTTGGTAGGCTATTAATGTCGATTCTCGATCTGTTTAACTGACTTACAGAAATAGAAAAGCTCCCATTTAAAAATAAGGTTTGTTAATTTGGTAACGTACCTGAAAACATTTCAAATAGGTACTTAAATGCAAACAATGTACATTTCTGACTTAATCTCATAATGGAATTTGTAGAGTAAATTTACTTTCCAAATACAACATATTAGTCATAGTAATGTAGACAAAATGGTCGAAGAATATTAAGGGGGATGCGCTAAGGTAGCCCACGAAATTATAATTTTCTTACTTTTTTGCAATTTACAGATCTGTGTCAGGTTATTATGGTGATTGAAATATGATTCGCGACCGTAACAAATATGGCTTTACAGAATTATAATAATTAGAATCAGTAACACAACTCCGTTAGAATTGGCCTCAAATGTCATGGTTTCATGAAATAGTCAATAGATAGGGAAATATTAAGTTAAAGAGATGTATTGATGATTTCTTTGATTATAATTCTATTAATTTATTATTATATACAGCGATTATATACAGCCGCGAATTATATTTAGATTAACATACAACCTGACCCGAAAAATCCAGACCTGGAAATTGCAAAAAACTTAAGATAGTTTGAATTTAAGGGGTAAGTACCCTGACGCTTTCACCTTAATAGCTTAAATTCCAATAGGTATATGCTTTTCATATAAGGTTGCAGAAAAACCAAAGAGCTTTAAACAAATACTAACCCTGACAGAGTATCATTATTTCCAACTTGTTTTATTTTAATGCACAATGTGTATGCTATGTGTAGCTGATCTCTTTTTAACCAAAACCCAAAAAGGAGGAGGTTATAATATAATATGTTTGTCTGTATGCTTGTTTTTTATTTCTTTTTGTTTGTTCATCGATTTCTCCGTCAATTGTGGACCGATTTTGAAAATATTTTTTTTGTTTGAATGGGTATGCTCTCGGTGTGGTCTCATTGTCACCAAGTTAGGATCTGATGAGGGAATCCCATGAAAATCGAGGGAAACCCTCAAATTTTTACACATAAAGCGATATGGATATTTTTTATAGTAGCTCGTGCAGTTGCTCTCGGAATCGTACTTACCAATTGGTAAACTAAAACTGACGATGAAGACCATAAATGGCCACCGAAACTACTTAAAAATAAGTATTACATGGGTTGCGATTCGTATAGGTACTTAAGTGCCAATTTCACCAATCAAACTGAACGCGATCAGCACATCTAAGCCGAGTTCAAGAGTTGTCAGTGTCAATATTAGGTACAAAGAAAATAATGACACTGACAGCTCTTAAACGTAGTTTATGTGCTAATCGCGTTCAGTTTTCGTTGGTAAAATCCGCTCTTAATATGGTTGCTAAGCAATTTGTGTCAGAATGCATATGGTGAAGTGGAGCTGATGGTTCTTACCAGGAGAACTCCTCAACAATTAACGTCCGTGCATCGGGAAAAGCATTAAGTATTTTATTAAAAGTGATGAGCAGTTGGCATTAGGCTACCTGACCTAGTAAAAAGTGAAAAAAAAAACTTTTTACAAAAGCAATAACCGACTTCCAAAAAAACACTACATAGTGAAAAATAACTTTAATTTCGCAATTCGGTGGCAAAAAACTAAAATACAGATCCAAAGACACCGACTTCCGAAATTAAAGTATTTTTTTACTTTTTTTTGGAAGTTGGTTGTTGCTTTTGTAAAAAGTTTTTATTCAAGTGAAATCAATTTAAATAATGCTAATCCTTATTTCTTACAAGATATTTCTAATAATTTGATCTAATAATCTAATAAAATCAATGCATAATTTAAATATTTATTATCTAGTAGTTAATGATAATCACAAAAATAATTAATTTATGATAGTAATGCATGTTTTAAGATTCATTAAAGGTTCTAATCGATATTTCTCGTGACTACAAATCTAGTGAGAATACAGGCAGAGTGTCACATTGGTATTTAATGTGGCAAAACAAACGGCGCCCTTGGCTCATAATAGATATATATATGTTTATTTATTAATGCAGTGTAAATAAATTAATTAATATTAGTACTTGTGCACGATTGGAATCTGTAAATCCGATACATTATTTCAACACAAATGTACGAGTAGCTAGAGGTATGCCTCGCCTCAGCCTAATCCCATACAATATTAATTACATTGTTATACTGGTATACTACCTATGCCTACCGTGCGTAGGAGAAACAAAGCGCTTCCTCTCCATCTCGTGGGAGAACCTCGTCGTAATACCATATACATGATAATTTTTCACCAAAACTCTTTGTAAAAGCAATTATAAGTGCATTTTGTCGGTGTGTCTGTCATTAACTTAAACGTACGATGTTATTTTAAGGGCCGTAATCGCCGTTCCAGCGAGCCTCTGCGCTTTTTTGCGTTCGCTCACGAAAAGCTATGCATTTAAACGCTTGAATTATGAAATTACAGTATTGAGTGTAAACAGGAATTGTTGAGAGGCGAAACTTTACGTACCTACACACGCAATAAATTGAATTTTTACATTTTAGTGTAACCCTATGCCAATAAATATTTTTATTTTTTATTTAATTATCATTTGTACAAAAGAACACAGGTTTACATATTAAATAGCAACCAAAAACCACTAAGGTTTAAACTTGTGCTATCATGAGTCTATCTCAATATCAAACTATACATTTAGCATTTATAATTATGTACGCGTTATTGTCGATACAATTAATAAAATCTTTAGGTCTTTAAATGGTTACAATCATTCCTACATAATACTTAATTAATATTGCTTAAGTTTAGGTACATTTGATATTTTTATGTGTAATACATTTGTTTATTTCTGAGGGTAGACTATTAATAAGTCTCGGTATAATATAACCGGTAGTTCGCTCGCTATACGTATAATGTATTCACCGAAAATATTGAGTCGGACTGCCAACAAATTAACTTGTACCTATGTAGTTTTATACCTACGATCAGGGAATTACTGTAATAAATTAAAATATAACCCAATTAATAATAATGGATCTTTTCTAACATGTCCATAACTGATTTATTTATTTCGTCATCTTATAATTGAGTTTAAATGATTTGTTTTACGCATCGCGAACGTTTAGGGTGCTTGCCCACGACCGAAGTGATTGTATTTCTTTCTGACAAAAATCGCCGACAAGATTACTAGGTAAGATTTTTCATATTTTGCAAGGCTTAAGTTCATTAGATTTATATTTTTTCTATATTCCTGTAACATTATAAATGCATTATTAATATCTTTTATTTTTAGATAATCTAATAATACTGGCTTGTTGCAATACTGGCTTGACTACTTCAGATAATTACAAATACCTATTTAACTCTGCATAGACTCATCGCGTCGCGATGTCGAGCTTTTATAGCTGACCGGATTTTTTATCATAAATATTGGCACAATATAAATGATTGGCCATTGTCTCAACTAAAAGTATCCACTTACACATTACTGTTTGCTGACATATCCTAATACATTACGTAAGCTCGACACCCAGAAACAAAGGCTGTCTATTGATGAAATCACTGTATTGATTCACAATGCGTAAATTCATTCTGTTATGACAGGCGAGCATAAATTCACTGCGGGACCCTCGGATGCTGCGAAACAATGAGTGTCTCCCCATCGGGCGATTGTCAAAACTGTGAGATATTACCTCGGGCCGCCGTGACGCTCATGGACACAGGGCAAAGAAAGGGTTGAAGATACAACAATGGCGCGGTTCGCAATTTTCTTTTTAATGATAGGGGAGACAATGGTCAGTGCACCGCTCACCGTGTGAAATCACCGAATACTATTTATATGCGAGATGGCCTTATAAAGTAACGGAATAAATTAATACGCTTTTTTCTAAGAGGTAAGCTTATACGAGCTTTGACACGATCGAGTATAATAAACTTGATTAATAGTTGAAATTATACAATTCTGCGATGTTATTATTTAATTAAAGTTCATAGGTTCATGTATGACACTATCTTTTGCCCGCGGCTTCGCCCCAGTTGAGGATGGAAATTATCACACGCGATCGTTGTAGCGGGATAAATTATCACACGCGATCGTACTAGCGGGATAAATTATCACACGCGATCGTACTAAAAGGGATAAATTATCACGCGCGATCGTACTAGCGGGATAAATTATCATACGCGCTTGTACTAGCGGGATAAAAAAGAATCCTATGTCCCTAACCCAGTCATGATATTGGTATCCGTGTGCCTCCATTCAGCCGTTAAGGCGTGAACAGGTAACAGGCAGACAGAGCGACTTTCGCAATTATAATATAAGTATGCATGTATTCATTGTCTAACATTTTATTACTTGAATCGACTACAAAATAAGCTGGCAGTTGCTTGGGTAGGAACGGCCTGTGCCTGGTGATGGGGACCATCACGGGACACTGCTCACTAAACAAACACTTCCACACAATAGGGATAACGAGACAGCTCTCTGTGCCGGGCTTGCATGGAGGCTGAAGAAACCGTTGCGCATGTGCTCTTTGACTGCACAAGCGTCACCCAGATCAGAACAGAAACCCTCGGGTCACCCAGATCCTTCACAGATATCCTATGCAGACCAGGAGACCTAATCAGCTTCTGGAAGGAGGTGGGCTGGTTGGAATAAACAACTGAAGGCCGCCATGGCCCACGTACAATGGTCCACATGAAGGACTAGTGCGGAAACCAAACCCTATAAAATAGAAGCAGGAAGTTCTTAATTTTTTTTTTGCGTATTCCTCTTCTATCCAACATTTCTACACCGAATTAGATGTTTTTAGGGTTCCGTATCTCAAAAGGAAAACACGGAACCCTTACAGGATCACTTCGTTGTCCGTCCATCCATCTATCTGTCTGTCTGTCAAGATGATTTTTCTCAGGAATGCGTTGAGGTATCTAGTTGAAATTAATATCGAATACATAGGTCTCCGTCTACGGTACCTTGCAGCTAGCTTCTAAGTCAACGCAATAAAAAATAAGTCCAAGTAAGTATTATAAAACATATATTGAGGGTATTTTAGTTAAATCAAATATCAAATCAAATATTTTATTGGAACAAAAACATATAAGAATTTTCGTGTACGTTAATACTGCGTTAGTTTAGAAACTGTGTCGCAGTTATTAGCGCCCACCCCAGGAGCGAAAGACAATACTGAGTTCCATAACAACAAATTTGGTAGAAACTAGACATAAACATATAATAATAAATATATAATAAATTTAAAAAAAATAGTATGCAGCTATAGGGTAGACTGATGACTGTACTTTGGGGGTCGAGAGGAAACTAAAACTTTGCTGGAAAATAAAATCCACTCTCGACCCCCAAGGTTCGAGAATAAACTATAGTTAGGGGTCACATTATTTATTGGGGGTCGACGGGCCGAGAGTGGAATAAACGCATTTATGCGACATACTTTGATACTCGCAAATAAATCAAAACCTATATGGTACTCCCCGTTGACCAAGAACCATGAAATTTGCAAAAAAGCAAGGTCTCTTAGCACAAATAAAGGAAAAACTCCGAAAATTGTTAATTTGTAGTTATATCAAATAAAAAAACATAAATTGCTATTACAAACTTACATTTGCAGTAGGAAAATTGACCGTAGCATATCTCGATGTATGGGAGAACATGTTTTTCAACTACAATGATGAGTTTAATTTTTGGATAAATTCATCCCATCTACGGAAGCATTCATTGTACGTAGTCCGACACGCTATAGGCCGGTTTTTATTTGAAAGAGCATACTATCAGTGTGATCTTATATTGATTTAGTGCGGATGTGATGAACAACTTCGGATAGAGAGTATAGAACTCCTCAATGTATAGATACAAAAACTCTTCCATACAAAATTGTATCCCCTATTTAACCTTAATAGGGGTGTAATTTCCAAAAACGTTAAAACACGTGGATGTTTAGTTTTAACCTAAATGTTTAAATTAACTTTGAAATGACGAATTTCCATACTTAAAAACTTTGACCCCTTAGGGGTGGAATTTCCAAAAATCCTTTCTTAGCACCTACAGTGCCAAGTTTCAAGCTTGTAGGCTTAATAGTCTTTGAGATTTAGTTAGTGAGTGGCATTTCGCATTTTGCATTTATATAAATAGAAAGAAGAAGATTAAATAATTTAATACCACCCTATTACAGTCCCGCTGCAAGGCAAAGGACTCTTCTCATACAGATAAGACATTGATCACCACGATCACCACGCTAGCTCAAAGTGGGTTGGCGATTTCAGACTTTAGGTACATTCTTGTTCTCCTACACCGATATCAGTGCAGTCCAAGACAAAGTTAGAAAAAATAAATTAAAAAAAAACCGGCCAAGTGCGTGTCGGATCACGCACAATAAAAAAAAAGGGTAGATGGGATGAATATATCCGAAAAACAAACTTAACATTGTAGTTGAAAAACCTGTTCTCACATACATTAATATACGCCACGGCCAATTTTGCAACTGGAAATGTAAGTTTGTAATTGTAAAAAAATATTTTGTTAAGTGATAAAACTACAAATTATCGATTTTCGGAGATTTTCCTTTACTGGTGCTGTGAGACCTTGCTTTCTTGCCAAATTGCATGATTCTAGGTCAACGGGAAGTACCCTATAGGTTTTTATTTTATATATTTATCAATAACAATTTATATTGTGTTTGATACATTACATACATCATAATTAATAATATTAATATAAATTCTAAAAGTATACATGCAGCAATAATAATAATAAAAATAAAAAACATGCTTAAAAAAACAATAATAATATACAGCATTTTTTTTTTATAGAAAATTGGAATTTTAATATTAAATTACAGTCCGTCCAATGAGTACCAGTTTTTGTCTAACAGAAATGCTTTGAGCTTAGCCTTAAAAGAGCTAGTGTATAACAACATTTTCAAATCCGCTAGCAGTCTATTAAATATTTGTACAGCTTGGTAATGAGGGCTATGCTTGACAATGATAAAATTAGGTACAACTTTATTTTTAAATTTATTTTTTTTATTTATTTGCGAGTATCAAAATATGTCGCATAAATTGCCTTATTTTTTTATTGCATTGACATTGAAGCTTGATTTTTTTAGAGCACCAAGGGACCTTAGATCTAGGTATTTGATATTAATTTCAACTTGATAACTCCTCGCGTTCCTGAGAAAAAGGGTCTTCACAAACTGACAGACAGACATATGGACAACGAAGTGATCCTATAAGGGTTCCGTATTTTCCGTTTGAGGTACGGAACCATAAAAAATGATAATGAATAAAGTATTCGCGCGGTAAGTAGGTGTATTAGTGGTTAATTTGAATGTACGTCATTCGGAAAGCATAACCGACGTGTCCTGTGCAGTATATTCGTTTCACTTAATCTCACGTCACAGCTATAATGTAATAAACACCTGCAAGTAACCGCAAATTACAGGCTCCTGATGTCAGCGTGGCGCAGTGCACAATAGCTCGGTGCGCAGCCAGTGGGCACACCACTGATTGCCAAATTACAGGGTAAAGTGTCATAAGTACCGGTTATGGACCGACGGGACACTGTTTAATTCATTATTGTTGTTTACCGCATTTGAACTTTATCTAACACCGGGAATTAATTACGCGCAAAAGTTAAAGACCGCAAACAGCGATAATTAATCAGTGTTAGTGGATATAATCATCTAACATATATGTTTAACTGAAAAAACTTGTTATCGTTATTAATAACCCGATGTTATGGCTGGCATTTAGCCATTTTTGTTTACATAGGTTCCTATGATTTATTATTGATACGTTTTGTACATACTTACTTTAAGTAAGTTTTAGAAGGATTCAAGAAAAATGTAGCGTTAATTATACATATTGACATGATTGAAAGTTTAAAGATATTAAAACGCTGCGAGTAAATAATTAATTATTTTCGCTTTAATGACAACATTCGTCGGTTGCACAAAAACCCTAAAGCGTTGCGAGCCCTAATAAAGGGTCGCGTATAAGAACGCGACAAAAAATGAAGAATCGCCCCGATGAGCCATTATCTTCGCATGTTAAAAATAATATGGTCATAGGGTAATGCACATTCATGCGAGCCACGTCCAGGAGCGCATTTGAATATTCCTTTGTGGCGTGCACCCCCTGCCTGCGCCGGACTTCACACGCTCTCGGCAGGTACCGAACACCGCGCCGCAGCCCCGGGCCCGCCCTGCGACCACCGAGCGCTACTCTACCGCGACCAACATGTTTAGACACTTCACATACATTTTGGCACCCTTTTGTTTTTAAAACTATTGGAGACATTTCTAAAATATTAAAATTAAAAGTTTGGTACGGCAATAAATATATTAAATATACTTTGTTTAGCTATATTCAATTAAACATAGATACTTGCACCTAATATTTTTTTGCATTTAATTGATTGATGTAACTTATTTAGTAGATAATCAAGTTAAAAACAAATTATCTTGTAAATTAATCAAATGTGCTTTTTAGTTTATAGCGTCGGTCGTTATTGATATAATTTAAGCATGAAAAAAAATCGTTCTAACCTAAATAATATAGGTATAACCTCGCGGGCACGCACAAATTTATTAATTTAGGTTTTTAAAACAAAACTGCTAGCAACTTGACACATTTGGTGCTTTCAGTATAGCCGATATGTCACATTGAATAATATCGAGGGATATTCAAAACGCAAGTGTCAAGATTGGTTAGGTGCAGTATTTTGATGGACTCGCAATAGCGTTGTTCATACACCGTGATTGCTAATAATACGATTATTATTAGTTGCGTACTAATGTTATAAAGTTGAATACAAATTGGCGATGATTTGTTTAATTTAATCGTGCCTTGGACTTATACCAATTGTTAACAATATTATGCTTGGGGCGAATTTCACCAATGAAACTGAACGCGATCAGCACATCTAAACCGCGTTCAAGAGCGACAGCTCTTGAACGTGGTTTAGATGTTTAGTGTCATCATTGTTGTGTAATATTTGACACTGACAGCTTTAAAATCGCCCTCAGTCAGTGCGTACCAAATGAATTCTTTCTTGTAAACAATAACGTACGTGTCACAAATAAGTCATAATCGTGACATTTCAGACTTCACTAATAAATAAGTTTCACTAATGGGTTTTTAATTGAGTTGTTTTCTCTCAACTATGCATGTGAGTCAATATTATGAATGACATATCATGCTATTATAATCGTCTCACTATAAAATCATTTGGTATAGAATCTGGCTAATACTGACTGTTACCAGGTACAATGACCATCAGCCAGTGACTTCTTTGTACCAAGTAATTTATTTAGTCAATAATTCGCGATTTTACTGTCATGTCTACTTTCGATAAATTATTTAAAAGGCATGTATTTTAGTGCTTAAATAATTTTGTGAAATCCTCTCAGGTAACGGGTAACAATGTTTATTTATTTATAACGTTAAGATGTCTCGCGCTTAGAGTAGACATGTCGAATCTTAAGAGATTGAAAGTCGTTAAGTTAAAGAAAGCAATATATTTAAAGTTCCGTTATAAGAGCCGCATCATACCTACCTGTACAACATTAAAATTATCTATTACTTTAAAATTAATTGTTACAAATGACTTCTTGTGTGAATAACTACAGCTATCACCGTGGCAATGATAGCTATTCAAATGAATGTACCAGCACGACCTTTTGAAAGATTCTTATTTAGCTTTAAAGTTACTCAATAAGAAATAATAAAATTCACTTGGACTGTAACCCATGGTAGCCGATTACTTTTAATTACGTTCGATAAATGAGTAATGTCCAAAAATAACTGCCATCGAACGTTTTACTAAAAAGGAAGTTCGTAATAAATCCAAACGTACACCTGCCACTCAGGCTTATTCACATTTAGACGCCGATAATGTTGACGATCCGAAGTTGCAATAAAATATATTGGATGTATGTAATATCGCGTGTCACTTGACATTCGTAGGTATTCAGCTTTACAGTCGCGAGATGGCGCAGGGCTTTAGAAAGCGCGCACCAATAAATACTCGTCCGATTATGATCTACGGCGCGTAGCCCGTAGCCACGCCGCCGCGCCCGCGCCGCTCTCTGCACGTATGTATCAGCGTGCGAGGCGTTGCGTTTACCATTGGATCCTTGTAACCGCGAAAATTGATCAATGTTTAAGTATAAATAACAGTTATGTTTTTACAACTTTCTTATACAATTTTTATTTTCTTTTAATGTAATTGTAAATTGTGTTTTAAAAGCTACGGTGCTTTATTGCAATACATGTGTAAACATCAGTTCACTTAATATACGGTTTCTAAAGACCAATGATGCACATTTCGAGCCTTACCTACCCTTGAATGCGTCCGAGAGAGCGCAGTCTTGTGGGCCGCATTCCGCGCTGCACTCACGCATCATACCTAGAAAAACTTACACAGCGCGCGTGGGATTCTCGGGAACACGCTAAATAAACACAAAAACACCACGCTATGTTAGGATACAATGAACACCCACGTAATTACATATCCTTACTTTATAAACCTTTAAATATGACGTTTACACGACACTACTCGAACTAGAATTGAGGAAGTTATAACGTAGCAACTACGGCGATAGATATTATTATGTTTTCATAAAATGCTTTCAACTAACGGATACCTTCGATAATATTAAAGATACCTAATTACTTATATACCACATGAAGTAATTACTTAACTGTTCTTAAAAAAAACTCAATTAAGTGTTTATCTTCTTTAAAACCGACAACAAAATTAAACAATTTTTAAAGTTAGCTGCTCATATTCTCGCAACGATTGCCCGTAGTTTAATACACCTACATATTTAGTGAAATTCCATCAAGTGTAGTGAAGGCAGCTAACCAACTAATAAAATGGTAATTGCATAGCATGTGTACGCTGTTACTTACATAGTGCGACGCGCCCTGCCGCGCTCGCCTGCGGCACATATTAGCATACACTCGGCCGGCTCCACGTTGCCATATTGAAATCACCGATACGCCAAATATCGACATGTCGCTCATATGCGTAGGAGGTACTATCGCAAAATGTTTAAATGTGGGTCAGCCGAATATCAGCTCAACAAAGTAATTGGATGTGGAAGTAATTGTACACCTATGCGCCGTTTATGTTTTACTGCACCATAGTCTGTTATTATGATACCAGTTCATGATTTATTCTTTATTAGTCGCAATTTAGAAAGATAAATGCTTTCAATGTGTGCACCGGGTACTTATACCTAATTCCATCTCGTGTTTACGGCTATACGGTGCGTTGTTAGCTTCCTTATATTATTATGCTTACATGGGCTTTTGTTGATCTAAGAGCTATCAGTTACTTATCTGTACACGGAAGTTCAGTTTGTGTAGCTGAATGTTCATGCCAGTATTTTAAAAATAATCTCACTTTTTTGCTTGCTTTTAAGTTGCTTTCTTTAAAGAGAAAAGCTATCTCTATCAGACTAATTGGATATTATGTATAAATTTGATTGATTTTTTGTTTGTAGATTGGAAACCTCATTAGTTAGACATAAGTATGAAGTCTAATATATTTTCTTAATGACGTCCCTGCTATGGTACTTTAATTTGTTCCTTTAACTTATTAAGCCTTAAGCCTCCTTTACACGAGGAGAGTTTCTCGGTCGAGAGATGAGAAAATCTATGAATATCCAAGTAAAAAGATGAGTTCGATATATCACAGAGCGATTTTTATCTACGTTTCTCGCTTGGACTTTCTCGCCGCTCGACCGTCGAGAAAACCTCCTTGTATAAACGTGGCTTTAAGCTCACCTCGGCGCGGCTTAAGATATGACAAGGAAATGTCACAATAACAATAATACAATCTCCCCAACAAATAATTATACTATTTGCACTGAACCACTAGCCGTATTTGGAAGACATTACGACTTTGTGTACCTTATAAACTTATAAAATACACAATTTATTTCACAAATGTGTAACACCTCCACAATGTATACAGTGTATTCTGTCAGTGGATTAACATATTATAACAAATATGATATATCTCGCAGTGCAGTTGAGCTCCACCTACACGTACGAATATGTCGTGTACCTATACTATTGACAGTACACAGCGCACACGTCTGCGCAGGCGCGGGCGTCTCGTCCACGGTCCACACATGTGGTCCGCGTCTGCTACTTTCACGCGGGTCGGGCGCGCCCATATTAATTGCTCCCGTTCTTCGGCGAAGCTTTATTTATTGCCCTCACCGGTGATTGTGAAAAGCTTTGAGTGTACATTAGTTTTAGTTTTATCTGCTGTATTTGATCTGACGTGTGACACACGAGCGCGTTTGGACCGACTTGTGCGCCCCGCACGCCGCGCGCCGCACGCTATATTCGCTGCGAGAGTTTTTCGCAAGAAAAGTATAACGGACACGGACAGTGATACTGCTTATCCGCGTTCCGTGAGAAAATGTGCCTGACACTGTTTGCCGTTGTCTTCGTGCGGCAACACTCAAGGAGTAAATAAAAAATCAATTATTATCTAAACAAAAACGTGAGCGGTCGCGCGCCGATGTTTTTAGAGAAATAAACATTAATTGTTTGCACAACGACCGCCGCCAAAACCAATATTTGGTATTCGAAAATACTATTCTAATGTGTGTCGTGGTACATGGCACCACTCGGGGCATCAGGCTCTTTAGCGGCTCTTTTGGTCTTTGTAATAATATTACGTGACATTTTAACGTTAAAACATCAATCGCTTAGCAACACTAATGCTGCGTACTAACGCGCAGTCGAAACTCGTATCTTCTTATGTGTAGCGAGGAATTTTAACAAATTAATAATAGTAAATCATTTTACTGCCAATATAAAAAAATCTCAGTCAAAACCATGGTCAAAACTATGAGCCTCTAGATGCTAGCAATTACATTTATGATCAACCTTCATCCTTATTCACATCTAATATCGTAATTAAGGTCTCTTGATTAGAATAAAAACATATATTATCATTGCACATACATATTCATTAAGCACCCAATAGTTGACGATATTTATGTATTATATTCTAAGATTTGACATGAGTCCAACTTATACAATTAACTTCGGTTGTTTTATAATCAAATTTTAATAAATAACGCATTAGGCAAAAAACGGCTACGCCTGAGATCTCACGGTCAAACTCGCTATAAATCTGTTGAGCGCTGCGCGGCGCGACGCGGAAGTGTTGCCGCGATATTACTACCTAATTATCTGCTATAACCGAGAATCAGAATATTTTTCGAATTATGCATCACTACTAAATGGATATGCGTGTTTTTGTTACTCCCAACACGCGGCAATCTTGCTAATCACACAGAATCGTTAAAGGTTTAGTAAAAAATCATCTCCCACAATTTCATTGAATGCAAGTCATACGATGCAAACAACAAGTGCGTTATTATGACATTTTTTTTTTTGGTCAGTTGCTGTTGTAGCACATGAATAAGGTAGAGCTCATAGTCCAGTCACAAGTGAATAGTTTCTTATTAATAAAATCAACTCAATTGACAGGTGAATTACAAGATTGACATTTCAACTGAAAAATTTACTTAGGCTCAGCTGCACTGTAAAAATACACTGTATAATTATGCAGCTGAGGCAATGTAAACTTCAGGCGAAGAATGTAGAAGGTAAAACCTTCAGATAAATTTACCTAAAGGTAAATAGGGTAGGGGGGGGGGGTAGGGTAAGGTAGGGTAGGTCTATCTTCTAAGTTCTTCGTCTGAAGTTAGCGAATACATTACTTAGTGATCACCACATAAATCAAACCATTTCCTTTTGGGGCATTTAAATACAAATAAAAACAGGTTCAGATTTCTGCATGTGTATTTTTCCTGATCTAAAGATCAAAATAGAAGTCACTTAAAAAGTTACTCAAGTAAAAATCAAACATAATTGGAGTAAAATAAATGCCAATGGAATCGATGATCAACAATGTGACAAACATGTTATCACAACAGTTATTACTATTAACTGTGTGAAATCGAATTCTACCTTTGCACTAATAGGCTTATCAAAGATGTATACTTCTGGTTCTTGTTCGTCACATCGTTGAGCTTCTTAAGGTCTGAGTTGAGCTACACAATTACTGACAAATGCGTGCACTGACTGGACAGGTCCACTCAATCTGTGTGGTTCTTCCTCAAAAGACCATTTCCTACACCAGGACCTCTGAGTTTGTTGCGGCCTTTCACCTCAGAGATTGACTTGTAAAAGTATTTGTACAAACCTACTTACAGAAATAAAAATTATTTATTATTTAAACTCAAAAAGCAAAAAAAAAAGATAATTAAATATGTCGTAAAAGTAATTTCAGAATTCCACGCATCATTATACTTTTTTCGGCAAAACGGTGGTATCGGAATGTAAAGCATAGGTTCCTGCCAAATCCTATTTGAATCTTTACTAATCGCGTTAAATAGGCTATGCATGTAGATATTTTTGTTTAACTTATGAAAAAGCCACGATCACATTCAGAGTTTCTTCGTCGTGTCGTGAGTTGACTGTATGATTGAAACTTCATTGAATCAGAAAAGTTACTGAAAAAACTTGTTCGTCGTTACGTAAAAAATAAAGCACTCGTTAAGTTTTCTCAGGCTAGGTTGTAACAATCACGTTGTAAAGTCATTCATCATCAAGTTAAAAAGTGCAAAGTACTTACCGGTTGATATGATAATATAATTTGAATTAAATAATTAATAATTGTCATTAGGATTAATAATTAGTTATAAGTGCAGCTGGTTTTAACATAAATGTAGTTTAATGATTGAGATTTAATCTAAAATAAAGTGACATTATCTCATTAAAGAAATAATTGTATTGATCAGATTCAATTGAAGTTGTAGTAGGTACTACATTTTTATGTACATAAAAATGTACATTGTTTTTATACAAACACTCGTATGCTTTATAGTATAATGTTACACTAGATAACAAGTAGTCAGTAAGTACACATTACACATTCAGTGGCAGGTTACGGGAAATAAAGTGTCAAATAAGTAGCAATTATTTACGTCTGATATCGCACATCGGTACGTTACGGCTCACGATGTTATCATAATGATTCAATACGTTGCTTGAGCAACGGTCAAGAAGAACAGGTCACGACAATAATCGAAAATACCTGTGGAACAAGTTGAGAACTGGTCGCCGAGGGAGCAGCTGGGCAACCCCGCATCAACGTCCGACGGCGTTTTGCATGACGCGGTCAGGTACCGGTCAGTTGTCACGCTTGTCCAATAGGGGTCACTTGTGCACAATACAGTGTCCGGTCCACCCTGCCCCACGGCCTGTGTCGGTTGGGGTTCGATTTTGGAACAGGTTCGCGGCGGACAGTGATCGGATGCCTCGGATGGTTCAGTGCGCGGTCGGCGGTGGTGCGGTCCGGGTGCGGCGTCGCTCGCTACTGCTGCGTCGCCGGCCGCTCGCCCCACACGACCGCCAAACGCTCACTCGACCCGCTCGGAGAAGGGTGACATCGCAGCTCTTCCTCTTTGTTCGCTGATAAAGGGTTGCCGATTGTTTGAACAGAAGCTTTTTTATTGAACTTTATTTGTAATGT
This sequence comes from Tiliacea aurago, assembly GCA_948098905.1. Classification (NCBI taxonomy): domain Eukaryota; kingdom Metazoa; phylum Arthropoda; class Insecta; order Lepidoptera; family Noctuidae; genus Tiliacea; species Tiliacea aurago. The sequence continues at coordinate 15,357,514 of OX402577.1, forward strand.
AGTCGTCGAAACCGTTAACGAAAAATATGAAGACCTTCACTATACGCTTCATGCATTTATTTATAACATAAATTATGCATTTCAATAATTTATTAAATATTTTTCTAATTTACGAATTATCTGAATCAAAATCTCAAGCTCGAGTCTAAATCTCCATACATTAGAGTTCAACGAGCCACGCGATATGTACACGTATCTCATTGATCGAGGTCGATCAGTTAAATGACAGTCGATAGTATAATCGTAACTCATCTAAGTGACACAAGAGCTTTCTTTTTTATAGAGCTGCTAGCTAGTACATACACAGGAAGGAAGTCAGCAAAAATACCATTCATTTCCATCGTCTATACATAAATCATGTTTCGTAGCCAGCACCTGTAATGGAGCAAGCCAAGTTTGGATCAAGTTGAAAACATTTTTTGAATGTTTGAATTATTTAAAGTTTGCTTTAAGCTTATTTATTTAGTTTACAGCCAACGGTACATTGAGTACAATTAAATAGTTATAGCTCGCTCTTTGCTTTGTTTGCTTGCTACGAGTCTACGAAAGTGCGTAGACGACTAATTTTGCCATTTTTTCGCAGCGTAGCGTAGTTGTAGCACGTAAGTACATACTTGCCTAAAGGACAGCCACGGATTATAAACTTGATCACCTACAGGGTTATACGCTAAACTAGTATGATGCAAGTGTCGTATAATATGATAAATAGCATAATTAATTAATGTACAAAGTTTTAATGCAAAAGTGAAAAATAAACTGTGGGGATTAACCTACCAAATCCAATTACTTATAATATATTGTAGATAGGTATAATTGAATGGAATAAGGAACCTTAACACTACAATTTAATTACGACGATAATACAGCGTGAGAAAAGCTCGATGTAAGAATTAATTAAAGTTATGGCCTAAGGAAACATAAAATGTCGGCAGTGGTCGAGTCATTAGAAGTCAAATTTGAGTGAAGTCGAGAGGCGTAGAGGGTCCGCGACGCGGAAGTCACCGGCGTTACTTTAATTATGCTATAGCGCCACTGTACAACAAACCTCCGACATCTGGAAATGCAAATACCTAATTCCATCATCCCATTCGTACTTAGCATTATCATTACAAAACAATAAAAGATCTAAGCTTATCGTCCGCCGCTTACAAAACAACAAGTCCTTGGAAGTTTGGAATGTCTCCTTCCGGCTTCACTCGTGGATATATTTTCGAAATTGAATATAAAACCTCGGATTTTATGGATCTTTACTATAACTGAGTTAAATAAAATTAAAAATAATCATATTCCCATAATCTATTATAAGATCATTGACAACTAGATTGTATTTTAATACTCCATTATGAAATATGATTAATGAGTGATCGTATCTCATTAGATACTGTTTTATATTCTTGCCTGCTTAGCGACTAATTTAACGTGATTAGTGTGTAAAACAGTATAACTGCAACTATACTATCACGACTTATAATTACGTCTAACGAGACAAATATATATCGTCTAATTTTAATATAATGATAAAAGTAGAACACTTACATCAATTGATTGGAACCGAAAATGCTTCAAACATTTACCGTCTACGAATTTTATTATAACGGCCATTAATTTATATTGCGTTACAGATAGCAAACGATTTAGACTTGGTTTTTTTACCGTTTTACATAATTACAGAATTATGCCTTATATTTATGAGTACGTGTGTATACCGGCCAGCCGGCGCGCCCACTCGCAGGCGGCGAATAAGAGAATTAGAGGAGCACGCTTGATCGAGACGGATGGCCACAGATAATGTGTCATGTTCGTTTTTTAAGTAGCCAAATAACACTAACTAGTGAAGTAGATCGCTAATGGCCCGTCCGATATGATTCTTAATAGATTTTGTATCGCGTACCCGTATCGTTGTATAATGGACTTTTGTTTGGAAAAGTAAACAAACTAAAATATTTGCTTATCGAACAGAATAGGTCTTCTAATTGCTTTTGTTTAATCGAACGATTTGTGGAATTATTGTGTGTCATACTAACATGTAATTAAGTACTGCTTTTAAGGTGGATCCGCAGAGGTAGCCCGCGAAATTCATTTTTTTTTACGTTTTTTGCAATTTGCTGGTCGGTGTCAGGTTATTAATCAAAATATTATGGTTCGCGACCTTAACAAATATGTATTCACAGAATTAGAATCATTAATACACCTCTCTTAGTTAGATTTGTTCCATAAGAACTTTTCTCCTTAGGAGATTTGTTCTTATGGAACAAATCTAACTAAGAGAGATGTATTAATCATTCAAATGATTATAATTCTGCCATACACACTGTACATCTCTCGTAGTTACATATGTTCCATAAGAACTTTTCTTTAAGAGATTTGTTCTTATGGAACAAATCTAAATAAGAGAGATGTATTAATCATTCTAATCTGCAATTAGATTTACTTCTTAGTCACTCAAACCTCCACATTTTTACATCATTGCGTATCTCAACTTAACATACTACACCTTGTTATCTGAGGTGATAATCACAATATTAGAAATATATCCCAATAATGAATGCATAATTAACCACTCAGTTTATTTGAGATACGTTTTGGTCGCTATACTACTTATTTTTAGTATATGCGAAACCTGAATATAGTTTGTTCAGAATGAGGAACTGAATCGATTTCAATCATTTTTACACCATGTTTTATTTTGTCCCAAAAATATTTGTGTGATGGAAAATGTTACTACCATTTAATTACTTACAATACAATCGCCGTACGGTTAGGTACCTACTGCCAAATTATTATCAATGAGCGCAAGACGACCCTGGAGGCGCGGGGGCACCGTTAGCATGTTTTTGTACGGACAACCCGGTAACATAACAACCTTATAACTTTGTGATTTTTCATGATACAGTTTTGAAATTTTGTACATAGATTCTTTACATAAAAATACTACACACGTGTTTCGGGTTTCGCATAAACTAAAAATAATGTTGTATAAGCACTAGATAATTACCTACCTGCCGTAGGTACATATTGGTATTGCTATCTGTAATATATCAAGTAGTCATATGAAAACGCTCCGTACATATCAAGTATTGGCGTAACGAGAACAAGTACCGATTTGGTCAATAATCGCCATAAGTATAGCGAGTACTTTCGCGTACCGAATGCAATAATAATTGGAGGGTCCGATTTATCACATTGCTGTTCTCCGAAACGCCTGAACAGTTCTTGTGCAAGCCCTTCACGTCGTGCGCACGAAAATATCTCGAGGAGTCCATGCCGAGTTCACGTAATTATAGGTGGAAAAATACATGCATGGGAAGTTCCGACGAGATTTTTTTATCTCTCTTATTAATTCACTTAACCGTTTTAAGCCGTGCAAAAAATAAACATTCACAGTAGGTACCGAATATTCCTGTTTTTTAAACTGACCCTTTGCTTTTGCACTATGAAACATCTATAATGGGTGACACAAAGAAAGGGTCAAGCTTTCACAGAGAAATAAACGTTGCTTCCCACACTGGTCATTCACGGGCACCGGTCATCGGTGGTCATCGAATGTTTTGTTTAGACATTGTCTCCTCAGTAAAAAACAACCCTTTTCATTTTGAATGGATTATATCTTTTGAAATAGCAGTATTTCAAAAGATAGACTTTTGAGTGCGACACCCCTTTAAATTGTGCAAACGGCCGCCATTCATCTTCTAATATACAGGTAGACACTTGGTGTAGCATTACAAAGTAATTTTTCAAATTGTACTCGATGGTACCGGCTGATCGTAACATTGCTTTGTAATACATTGGTAGGAACGGTTAAGTTAGATTTATAAAATAACTGATACAGAATCATCTTATTAGATTTTTTTCTCAGTTCATGTTTAAGTATCAAATAATTAAAAGAACCCAATGAAAAAAATATAAGAAAAAAAATGGATGGTTTTGGAGGACTGGAAAAGCTAGCAGACGAAAAATCTAAGTAAATATTATCCAATAAGAATCTAATTTATACTTTGGGTTCTTGTTGCATTTTTTAACCGACTTCCAAAAAGGAGGAGGTTATTATAAATGATTGTATCAACAAATTATTTGCCTTGAGGTACCAAGTAAGATAGGGAAATAGTCGCAATACCTATCTAAAGAGCTAGACTTCTCGAATCCATCGATCCACGACCATCAATCTACCTTGATTATTAAAGGTTGGGATTAAAGGTACAAGTTCAAGCAACTGCCAGTTACATGGTGTGGTAGTTTAGGTACCCTGTGATCAATGTAGCTTTCTGAGAGCCCAGACAGGGCGCGGGCGCAGGCGGCGGGGGCAGGCGGGGCGCCGTGTGTGATGCTGCTATACACCGCGCGCTGTATCGACACTCGGAGAAAGTCGACGTGATCATGATAAGCCACCAGCCGACGATCAATTTATGCGCCCTTTGTTTCTTTTCAGCGATTTATCAAAAAAGACCCCCTTTGTGTACACGTGACGATCTCAGTTCTCTCGAGAAACACTACAAGCGGGTCAAACGGTCACGGTTTGTGTATTGTTCAGCGGTGTTTATAGTGAAATTATACGAGAATACATCAACTGTGCTGGACCTACAGGATTAGCCTGACTAACTCAGCAGATGAAGCGCTACTTAGCATTCCAGCAAACATACTAATATAAGCAGACAGTGCTCAACGCGCACTGTTATTACCGCGAGGAACCCGCTGTAACACGATAAGCAACAGAGTAGAATAATAATAAAAACCGTAATTTATCCAGTGCCGTAAATTGCTTGTTTTGTTCACATAGGCCGCGAGCGGATCAATTTGACCCTTATCGAGAAAATAACCGACGAAAGCGCAGTCCTATTAACTGCGTCGAGAAAAAATTAATTGTTCGTGATTATGGATTGTGGAATAATTGATTGTCGGCGAGGACGGGATGTGTCGCGGCGACTGTCTACTTATAACCGCGAGTAAGCGCTTACTAATAAATGAACTACGTCAATGTAATATGTTAGTACTATTAATGTTGCTTGTTCGGCGCCATTCGAATTTGTAAAATACTAAATAAATTGCGTTTACCATAAAAGGAAACGCTGTAGTGACTCAGACACAGATGATAAACAGACTTAGCATAATTGCTGCAGCGTCATATGAATGCACATAGAACGAGCTTATACGATAAAAATGTTTACGGACAAACGTTTCTGGAAGCTCGTGTAGGTAATAATTTATTTAGTATCAGGGCTCTGACTTTGATCATTGACAAATAAAATGAAGTGGACTTGTTGATGAGTCACTGCACGTTAAAATAAATCCTATGGACTGGGCATATACTGTTCATGTCAGGATTTAGGCATCTAACAATCGTTTTTTGAAATTGTTTTAGGTAGTAAGCTTAATTAAAAACAAATCCTTGAAAGAAAACAAAACGCATGTAAATAGATAATTTGATCGCCACGAGTGGCTAGCTGACTTCTAAAAAGTTACAGTAACACTGGAGCCACTGGATAAGCTGGCTAAAGACTACATTTCCAATAGTAGGTACTTACGCACCTTTTGTCACAATCTAGAACCACATAGTGCCACTAACATTAATTAACTCATTATTTATTATACTCTGATCAATAATAGGTATGTAAGATACATAAAGTAATGCATCACTATAAAACTTGGATATAAAAGATGAAAAACCGGCCAAGTGCGTGTCGGACCACGCACAGTGAAGGCTTCCGTAGTTAGGATGAATTTATCCCAAAAACAAACTTAACATTGTAGTTGAAAAACATGTTCTCCCATATATCGATATACGTTACGGTCAATTCTTCAACTGCAAAGAAGGATGACCAGTTTTCACCTGTATGTATGCATTTCACCTTTTAAATGTATGGCCAGTGGGCATTGTTCTTTAAGTTGGTCGACTATTACTCGTTAATTTGTAAACCCTGCTTACCTGTGATAGTGTTCCTTTTAATTTCGTTGTATACACTACTGCCATGCATTTTTTCACATATCCAAAACCAACCATTTAGCTGGCATGGAGGGAAACACTTGACTCTAACAAAAAATATCAGTTTAAAGCTTAATATTACGCAAACGGATCTCAGAATTGAAAAATGTCTATCACAGACCCAAAATATTTTTAAACGGCCTATCCAACGATTAGATGATGAAAAAAATATAATCCCCGTTTTACATGCAAGGAAGGTACTTACCCTAAAAAAATGTTTTTCATGATTTTATTTTACGACGTTCTCGGCGTGATTAATATATTATGTAGGTACACCCATGCCAAATTACAGCTTTCTAGGACTAAGCGTCTCTGAGATAAGCCGGAGACAGACGGACGGACGGACAGACAGACGGACAGACAGACAGATGGACATGGTGAAACTATAAGGGTTCCTTGTTTACTACGGAACCCTAAATATTAACATAAAAACTCGGGTCTTTATCTTGTAATGAAATTTTAAGAAAACTTGTCGTTGTTAGACATTAATTTTACTTAACAGGTGCCTTCTATGAAATTGTTTAAAATCAATATTAGATGTGGCTGGAAATATTATCAAGGTGTTTCAAATACCTGGAGCTGGACTCTCAAGTCGTAAGGGTTAAAAGCATTCACGATACAGTTATGAATCCAAGACGAGTTTTATTTATACATTGAAGCAACGTTAAAGATGTAGATTATTGCATCATTGCGAGGTGAATTGACTTCCAGACTCTTAGCATTTAAGTTTGTTCTAGGAATTTGTTCCGTGTAGGTAAAACTCAGTTTACTTAGATTACTTAGTCAACTATGTAGATATACTCACGTGTACTAGGAGTGAACAACCCACATTATACGATTATTATCAACTAGCACACGGTCGATGTGCATACGAACAATATCATTAATTGCCACAATAGTTTACAATACCGACTATTGATACCATTTGGCACACAAACATGGAAGGTTCAGATAAAATACGATTTCGTGACTGGAACCGTGAAGTATTCGTTCAGCATGTTCGTATTTCAAAACTTATAACAATATCAGCCAGCATTTACTTTAATACAGACACTTGTACAAGCTCTAAATCACACGTAATAATCATAATTAACGGGAGTTCAACGCATATACTATGCGCCACGATTAATAAACTGTAAAGCAAAATTATTTGTAGCCGAGTACTCAACTCAACATAAATGTTAAATTGATCCTATTTTATTGAACTCGCCCGTCGTTGTACGCTTTGCTATGCACAAAGAATGCAAAATACTAATATCTTTCTCGTAAACTTTGTTGCTAACGTTTTCGATATTCACAGAAATCATAAAGGTAATTTCCACACTAATAGTGTCATGAATTCATAAACAGCTTCCTAACGGGCGATGTCGATAAACATGCGCACGTTTATGACAAAGTAATCGTCGAATTGTTAATTGCGTACGTCGAATGAATTTAAAAATGCATGGCATTTAAATGCCAACCCGGTCGCCATTTTAGTTCGACGCGAGAGAGACTATCGCCTTGAACACGACTTAAATCTGACAGCCTCGAATGTCACTCTCGCCCGAACCAATTAAAATAAAAGTATCGCTAGTTTTTGTCGCGTTGCTCGTTGTTTGTGTTCGAAATATTTGTTTCACGTACAGTTTTGTTTTTTTATATCAAATTATTCTAGCACCGCATTGTTTAACGTTCCCGCACAAAGATATTCAGGTATGTAGACAATGGCTCGATATAATACAGAACAGCTATTAGCAAAAAAGCTAATATGCATAAAATCACCTTAAAATTTGGAAAAATGGTTGGTTACCAATTTAAACTCTGTTTTGAACTCCTTTGTGTACGAACCAGGCAAAAAAGACGAAAATGAATAAATAACGTTAAAATCGTGTCACATAACGAACAACGAGGTAGTAATAAATCTATATATACAGCTAGTAGTGGCTGCGCGTTGAGCATTGCGTATGAGTCGTATGTGTTACAAGTTGCGAAAGTTTTATGGAGCGAGAACAAGGCGGGCAGATCTGAAAAATAAGTTTATAACATACAGTTACGGCAAGTGATTGAGAGATAAGTTTCCAGAACACCTTAAGCAGTAAAAAAAAGTGTGACGGTGCACTAACACTGCTTCATTCATCTTAAGATAGCCATCGTTTCTTTCTCAGTACCGCTAAATTACATTTCTAGTAGCCGTGTAGCGCGTTTACGACGCACTTTGAAGATGCTACGGTGTGTCCGTAATGGCTATTGCAATATTATACGGTCAGATGCCCGAGTGATATCAACGTATTCTCTACTGTATAATTTTTGTCCTCAGAAGATACCATACACAGGGTCAAAGAAAATTGTAGGGGGTACATCGTATGATGCCTAACATTTGCCGCTTATCAAACATCTCAGTTTTCTTAGAAAACGAGGACATTATATTATTACACTGACGAGACCTGCAGTTTTTACAACTTTTTAGTATTTATCGTTAAACATAAAAATCCTGTGATAGTGATAGGTGCCGTTAGCGCGCTGCTTAGCTACAAACTTTTGTTATCATTTCATATTGTGAATATTTTGCACATTTATATCCATTTCGGTCATTCTCGGTCAATGAATGGAACTGCATCTAGAGACTGATATGACAGGCACTAAGCTAACAGAGATGAGTCGGGCTTTGTTATCTCCTCCGCACATATTCTTCGGTAGCCGTCACTCATTCGAGACCAGCCGCACAGCACAACGAACCTTCCTTCTATGAACCAGATACTTATCTCGGAAGCTATGTTTGAACTCAATTATTTATGACTTACATCCACGTATGACAGTTGCATTACGAAAGCCTGTATCGTAAAGCAAGCTCAAACAATCTAAATGAATCAGACTAGTTACCTACTGAATGTAAATGAATCAAAAGTAGAACAAAGTTGAATTATAAGTCAATTTTCGTCTAACAAATGTAATGTAAATACGAGCCATTAATCTTACGTAACGAAAACTCGATTTGCCGTTTATGAGACACAATAGCAGAACAATAGCGCTTGGCCTTATTTGAAGTAACGAGTATCAACACATAGCTCCCGCCCCCCTTTATATATGATACTGTTGACTAAACAGTTTCATATGAAATCACTGAATAATAATCTGATCAAACGGCAGTCTTAATTTTACGATGTCAATATCCTCAGGCAGTAATTTTAACATCATGCTTATAAACAGACAAATTACAGTCACTCTTAGTCGTAGGGGAAATAAAATGTTTTGCAATCAGAAGAATAAGTGCGGAAGCGATCAACTTTGGGATCACTGATTAATCAATCATAAATGCTATCGTAAAACTGTGATACCCAAATGAACGCCGACGGCGACGCGGGCGCACGCAGCGGGTTCAGCCCGACACTACATTACACCTCTATGTTGCTATAAAATTTATGAGGGCTCTATTTTGGAAGCTAATTAAAAAAATTGTGATAGCCGTTAGAAAAGTCCGATCGTGAGAGAGTGATAAAATTTCTGGGCAAGTAATTTGAGGTGTAGGTCAACCAACTGCATCATAATTAGCATCGACGTTACTTTACAACACAAATGAGTCTATTTTTATATTTCAATTAGTCTATGACAAGACGACATCCGTTTGGAAGTAGACGAATACCCTATGTAAGTATAAAATTTATAGGTGCCAAAGTAATAATGAGGCGCATGTCCAATCAATAGAGAATTTAAACGGGACTCAACACAGCAATATTTATAGTGACCCGGCCGGCGCCGCTCGGTCAGGCTGCTTATCATGGACACCACGACTCACGGAAACCTCCGCGGTAGTTAGTGCTCACAGTAAAATATGATCTATGATGGCTGTGGCATCTATTTTAAATAGCAAACACAGTTAAAGTATTGTTTAAAACTTTTACTAAACCTTAAAATATGTTCATATTGGAGGCTTAGTAAGAGCCTACGCTTTGAAATGGGCAACTAGCTTCATATTTCTAACTGGCCGACTCCTTGACAATTCAAAACCGCCTGTAAATGGTTTAATTGATTTGAGTCTGAGTTTGAGTAGCTAAAGTATTTTCTTTTTTACATAGCTATGAAACACTTTTTTTAAAGAAAAGTTAGCACAACTAATGAGGAACGTTTCGAATATTGTCATAAAATTTGTTTTTTATAATTTGTATTATGGATATTGGATGGTTTTACGAGTATGTGATATCTAGCTCAAATTCTCAGAAAATTAACATAGCAGATTAGCAAGATCGATTAGACATCAAGCAAATAAAAGACATAACTGTCAATAAAATGACGAACTAACTTTTATATTCATCAATAAATCCAATCAAAATTCAAACATGGCGGTGACTCTTAGGCGAACACGTTCTTTTAGTTATAAATATTTAGTTCTAGCTCCACAAAGTAGCTTCATTATTCAAATTGTTCTGAAAAGTTGTCTGATAATAACTTACAGTGTCGTTTAATTCACTCATTGCATACAATCTTTAGAAAACTTAAAGATATATTTTAACATTAGTTATCGATCCAAAACGAATTCGTTTCTAATATATTGTCTCATTAATTACAGAGCCGCGTCGACATGAATGAATTGCGAGCCCGATACAGGACCAGAGTCTTGGAACTTAGTCACGCAATTATTACAGGCGGACTTAAACGTGCGCCGATCATCGAAACTTAAGATTTCTATTACACATGAAATAATTTACATAAAATTCACGGAGACTAAGACAAGAACTGAATAGCGGTAAATGCTTACAAATTACGTTATTATATACATATTCGATAACTCGAAAAACTATCGCCGCCCCTAACCGTACTAATCAAACATCGTCCAACGGCTAACGGCTGCAATCGTATCGAATCACTATCGAATGGAATAAATTTATTTAATGAGCCGTCTAAGTGGTTCGTTTAGAGCTTTGTAATAACCGAATCACGTTCGTTTTTCAGTCCACGACCGTACAACGGTGACGAATGGTGACAACATTCAGCACTCGATCTTCCGAGATTTATGCTCGGAGTAAATTAGCACGAAGGGCGGAACAGGGCCCGAGCATAGCGCCATAGACGAGCGACAGTCGCGTGCTTGCAGTGACCTATCACTACAGCGATCTGCTTGATACGCGACATGCGCCTGCGCTTGCACTTTGCTCGACATTACAAATGGCACCTCCCACAATGTCATACAATTGTAGCCAAAGTCGTGTGTAGCACTGATAGTCATCGACTGACATGCTTACAAGTTAATGCCTCCTTCGAGTTGTTTCAAATACAAAGAACGTTTGAAATATTTTATAACAACCTTGTTAATAGTGTATACATATTTGACAGAACAAAACAATGAGCTTGCATTAAAGTATCCTAGCATAATGCAATAGTGATTGGGAGGGGGAGAAAGATAAGGGAAGGTAATAAACGGAATGATTCAATAAATTGTTGTTTATACATGATCGTTACGTATCCAATCCCAAAAAAAACTATTTTATTAATGAGGACGATGACATAAAGTGGTTAAAAATACGAGTAAACATACTAGGAACTTACTTACTTCGTAAACGTTTCGTAGGCTTTTCGTAGCCTTTTCGTAGACCCCTATAAAATTCTCAATTAAGAATCTGAAGGACAATGATTGGTGTTCGGAGCGGATTATACATAAACTACCTACCTAATAAATGGGGTTTGTTTTTTTTTATTCTACCGGAATGCAATTTGCTACGAAACTATAATTACTTTTATGATTCACAAGTAATGGCCATGCTTTTTTAAAACTTATCTTCTAACTATTAATCTAATGAAATGTTTTTTTTTCTTCTAATTTCATCACTTATTTTCTCTATTTGTAATACTGAAAGCTTTATAATTTTTATCCTGTTTACACCTCGTTATATGTGCATGCTGTGGTCTCCTGTAATTGAATGAGCACATGTAAATAATAAAATTAATAAATAAAATTATGTTTATCTATCTCCACAAATTACAGGTATTTTGAAAATATTTTGTGATTTTTGGGAGATCTGGAGTCTAAACTAAGCCTAGGCCTGTATTTTAGAACTCCAGGACCGCCATTTTATCACATAGTAAAAAAGGTTGTCAACGTGCTACAATTGCGAGTGACTGATGGTGTGTGTGTGTGTGTGACAGTTTGTGGGGGTGTGTGTGAGTGTGTGTGTGGGGGTGTGTGTGTGTGTGGGGGTGTGTGTGTGTGTGGGGGTGTGTGTGTGTGCATGTGTTTAATGCCTATATTTATTGTCCATATTCATTGTACATACAATATTTCATAAATATATAATACAATTATGTAGATGTGCATAGAAAATGTAATATTAAAATATTGTACGTAGAAAACTACCAAGCGTTTGCAACACGACTGCCGAGTAGCTTCCCGTTGGTAGAAGCCACTCAGACAATGCGGAACAAGTCCCATAAATAAAAATAAAATTACAATAAATACACTGTTACTTTACTATCTCAAGGAGTTTTTCCGTTTCAGCATAACTTCGATTTAGTAACCATTTGTTAATTTTGTTTTTACATTCAATTTTACGACAATTAGCTATATCTATGACTCATTTACTTTATTGAAGTAAATAAAGTCATAGATGTAATAGTATGTAAAAGAACCTTTCAGTATTGTTGTGATTTATATTGTATCTGTGTATCCTTTGTGATCATAAATAAATAAATAAAGGATCGTTTATTATTCATTGATACATTATACTCCCTAAATAGATAATAATATAACCACGTTACTATTTATTTATTGAATTATGTACCGGGACAAAACACTTAAAAGTAATAATTATGAAAAATAGTAGAGCACAGGGGAAGCTTTAGAAAATGATAATATTATATCAACAATTTATTTCAGACCAGCGACAGAAACGGCGCTTTTGGGACAGAAGAACAATACTATCAGAAGTGCGTGTACATTAATAAACAAATGAATTACCACGTTTCATTGGAAACTTCTATGGCAAGTAACTAACAGAGTACTTACTATTTTACAATTAGCAATAAAAATTATTTCCGACTACTCAACATAATAAAAAAATAGGAAAAATTTACTGCATCTCCCTTCCACCCTAAATGGAGGTGGTCTATCCGTAACAGGCTACAAGGCATAATTTTGAATGACTTTATACCGACCGTTGCGTCGGTTCCGATTGTTCCGAAATTACAGTGCTATTGGTCACCGGTGCGTCGTTAGTTAGGAATAGCCCTGTATTATAGGCTCTGCTCTTGCGAGTTATTTTATGAGTGCTAATTAAGCTTCTTGTTTCTCGAGCTCACTCTCGATCCTGAAACTAATTATTAGTTCTCTGTGAACTTTTTATCTGCCGCCCACGAACAATGGAAACGTGACTGTGCTGGCGATCTCGCCGATGTATTATTACTGCTGCGTCCTCTGCGTTGACCACTACGTACCTGTGAGATTCAGATGAAGGTACATAGCAATCCATTTATTACATTGACTGTAGGTACAACGTGCGTACAGAATAAGACCCGTATGTAATGAACATTCTCTTCATTCGATAAGGAAATACCACAAGCGTATAAATATATAACTATTAAAAACAACTTGAAACATGATATTCTCCTTCGGAACTTAAAGTATTGGAAATATTGCAAAAAACACTAAAACAACCGACACTTTGAGTCTTTACAGCGTTCATTTTGGAGTCGATCGCCGAAATATCGAAAAATACTTCGTTATCTGCGAAAAGTATATCAACAAATCTTTTGCAATAAGATTCATTGTATTGAATCGTAACAGATTGGTAACTTTGTCCTTTGTATTGATTTTACCTGAAGCCTGTTTTCACATTTTTGTTTTAACTCTTGCAGAACCGTGCACTGGCCTTTTTTTATAACTTACGTCAATACGAATTGCAATCTTAACCGTGCATAAATTAAGTTTGGGTGTTATGTAATTTAATTGGTTTCAAGTGCGTTCGTGGAAATTTTTCGCGGAACGCCGGACACATTTGGAGCGTACTGAATATGCATGCACTGAGGGGACTGCGTCGCTGCCACTGGCGTTAATAAAATACGAACAGCGAATCGCTATAAAACGGTCTTAGCCACGGGTTCAAATAACGACTGTCAATAAAACGTTTATGGTAGTGTGTACTGAATGACCATAAATTGTAAAGATTAAGGTCAATAACGCGATGGATATGATAACTGCTAAGACAACGTAAAGCACGGTTTAGTTCGATATGCACCTTTGTGCACTTTGCGCCTGGCTCAGGTGTCGGCGCGTTGTGCGCTATGTAAGTACAGTCACGAGCACTAATATGTATCCACTAAGCAACTTTTAAATGTGTTTTTCTCCTAATGTATTGATTGTAATTTGATGTTGTTACAAATACAGTATTTTGGAACCTATACTATTTTGAAATAGGTCCTATCTCAAAGTTGCAATCGTTATTCCACCAGAAAAACACTTTTAAATTTTGCTAAGTATATACTTATTTTTGCTCGGGACTGTACCTACTTACGATTACGATAAATAGTAACGTAGGTAGGTACTCGCTATAAAGTTATAATAGACACCAATTATAGAGTTTCCGGTGCAATTTAATAGTCTAATAATATCTCGAACTATTACATAGGAATTAAGCATGCTTAATAGGTTTCTGTAGATAATGAATTTATAAATAATTCAAAGGGTAAAATAGAACACGGTAAAATCTATCTTATTGTGTCCTTCTACGGACTACGGCGGCGTACCGAAACAATACCTGTCTACTAGGTACAACTTCAGTGGGTAGGTAAGGTACCTACCTACCATTAAATTCGGACTATTGGTTTCTTTTTCTATACGTAGGTACCTAGTTATCTAGTGGAATATCAGATAGAATTGTACCTGCAGGCTTATAGCGTGACTGCCAGGGTTGCGAGTTGGTCCGAAAGGGATATCGTGGCCCTGGCACACAGGCAACGGGAGGAACACGGGTTTGGTTTAGTCAGTAAAAGTCTGACACGCCCTAGCTCCGCCCAGAGCTGGAGAAGTTATTTGATAATTACCCAACAAAAAAAAAAGGCTTATAGCGCGAGACCCGTAGAGAAGCGTTTTGTCGACGGAAGAGTAGACAAAAATGACGTTTCCGTGTAGACAGTAGAACATTTACGGTAGACAAGTGATTTCTTTTCTACATTAGAAATAGAGAGGGTCAAGCTAAGCCTGCTGGTCCTAAATGTGGAAGATTCTACCAAATTTCTTTTTATTATTTGGCCTAGACTGGACTAGAGAGAAGCTAGTCAAAAATATACTTAATCAATATATTATTCAATATTTTTAAGTGTATTATTATTAGAGATCGGATATTCGGATGCATATTTACCTAAAGTACGTTTTTTTCCCGGCAAAGGATACAAAGTGTGGAAACGGCTTCTTAAAATATATTTTTATTCCGGGATCGTAAGGTTTCAGTAATAACAGTGTGTAGGTATACAATTTTGTATTCCTAAGTATAACAAATATTTCTTATCTATTTAGAACTAGGCATGAATTTTGTAGAAAATATAACACGTTTAAAAAACACTATTAACATTTCTTCAAAACGTTTTATTCTAAAATGAAATATATTTATTCGGGGATACACAGTACAAAAGAGTAGTTCTTAAAAACTTGTCAGTCCTGGAAACCGACACTTTCCCGTACCGAAGCGCACTCCATACTAGTCAACTCTCGAACTTTAAGTGAATATGCATCCGAATATCCGATCTCTAGTTATTATATATATTTTTAAGTATATTTTCGACTAGCTTCTGCCTGCGACTTCGTTCGCGTGGAAGTCGTAAGATACCACATCATCATCATTCTCCTGCTTTTATCCCAATTTACTTGTGGTCGGCGCAACATGTCCTTTTCTTCCATACTTCTCTATTAATCGTCATCTCGGTAGTCACTCCCTTTCTAGCCATATCACCACACAGTCCATCCATCGTTTCTTTGGTCTTATAGCCATCCACATTCATACACAAAACTTTCCTGGCGACATTTCCCATTCCTCTCACATCACATGCCCATACCATGACAACCTATTTCCAAACAACTTTTCAGTCACCGTTGTCACTTTCAGCCTTCCTCTTATAGGTATATTCATTTCTTATTCGATCCATTCGCGTAACACCACACATCTCTCTTAGAATTCTCATCTCATCACTGCAGCCGAAAGACGTCCACTGCTGGACATAGGCCTCTAACAAAAGGGAGGGTTGCCATAATCGCCACGCTTGGCAGGCGTTTTGACGATCATTCTCATCTCAGCTGCTGCCCTTCATTTATCGCTTTTGTGGCCCAACATTCAGATCCAACCTTCCCCTTAAATTTAAGGGGCATGCTGAATTCGCAGATCGTTCCCGTGATCTGCCACCATTTCATCCATCCAGTGTTAATTCTGTGCTTAAGACACCACAATATACTAAAATAACAGGCACTATTCCCGCCCGAGCTATTTTTTAGTGCTCGCTTAGCGATCCTTCGGACTTTTTTCCTTTTTACTCGGCACCTAAGGGTCGTAGATGTTACCTACAGGATATGTTATTATTCATTAGGTGTACACATTTTTTAACTTCGCTTGTTAGGATACAAACGACTAATCCAGTACCTAAGTCCTTGGAATTTAATAAGTCATGCCTAGCATCATAAACATTAACCCCTTTATTTACAAACGTTGCTTAGGTTATGTAAGTTAAATTAACTTAGTTACGAGACTTAAAAATGAAAAAAAAATGATGTACCTTACTGAAGAATTGGGCTATCAAATAAGTAATGTAATAAGATTTTTTCAAATCCGACTGGTAGTTCCAGAGATTAGGGCATTCAAACCAACGAACTCTCAGCTTTATTAGAATAGTATAGATGTCAGAGAAATACCTCAATCTCAGACAACACCACCATTCAATTACATTATTTAATTAATAGATAAACTTGAATCATTACTAGATTTATGGCCAATTTTTCAATCGTAAAAAAAAATCCGAGGAACAAAAGTTGTGGTTTGACAGATTTTATAAAGAAAATGTCAAACCACCTTATTTATTCTTCAGATATACGACTTCTGACTATCCAATGATATCCAAGTTACTTCTTCAAGTTTAAATGAGTAGGTACCAAGTAGGTATAATTTATGCGAATAACGATGGCTTTAATGTAATTAATCAAACTATATCACGTCACTCGTCAGTAATAAATGTATTACCAAAAAAACTAAGGGAGCATGGACTGTGAACAATATGTTATTATGTTACTCAAATTGAAATCGACGTTGTCTTGTTTTCTCAAATCGATGTTTAAAATGCTACTCGTAGCGCCACCTGTTGCCGAATAAGAGAACTACAACGATGTCCAAGCACGCAAGAGACATCTATGATGGCTATGGTGAAACTTTCACTTGTTTATAGTACCACTCTATCGTCATAGGGTGGTACTATAAAAGCTTTTGCCTCTAAGCACGACTTATGAAGCAGAGATTTACCAAAGTAGCCTGTTCGATTTTGGTTCCAATAGATTCTGGCGCAAAAAACATGATAATTACAAATATATTTACGCTTGTAAGTATCTGGGGATGGGAAAGACAAAACTGTGACTTGTAGGTAAAGGCGCGGCGTATCGTCGCGTACTCTTGACCTAAAACGGAATTAATTTGGGTAGATATATATTATTTTATCCATAGAAGACCTTGAGTTCGTAATAGATTCCAATTATACCAATATAGAGCTTAACTGAGCTGGGGACAAGGGGACAAGGACAAGATAATAATATGAATCATATTAAAATTCGTAAAATGGTCACAAACTGACAATTCTTAATATGATCTGCGTACAATTCATATCCCGCAATTCATCTGCTTGACAGTTTTTTTATGGAGATTCGTAAAATGGTCCCCAAAATATGAATTGCTCTAATGAACTCTAATTTCAAATAGCAGCTGTCAAACAGATGAATTGCAGACTATGAATTGTACGCTGATCATAAGAATTGTCAGTTTGTGACCATTTTAAGAATTTTAATATGATTCATAATATTATCATATTATGATTCTGCCAAAGCGTCCATTTTAGGCCCCCAGAACTTAATCGATACTAGAGCGAAGACAGTGACATCCACAATTACTGTAAGTAGCTTACATGCCTGGGTACCTATTCTCTTTAAGAACACCACAAAAAAGACACGGCCTAATGAGGAAAATGTCTTTACTTTTTACGTAACTATATAGTGTATCAATCAATCAGCGGCTCAGTTTCACTGCTTATTGGGTAAATGCCTAGGTACTAAATTACGCTGGGGGCTATATCCTCTTAGTATATACAAATAAAACCCTCAAGGATTGTTAAGCCAGCCATTGATTGGCTGAGTAAGACAAGTCTGTCGCGGTCGCCGCCGTAAATATGCTGACCACGTCCACTATTGTTTTAAATAAAATGCTATCTGTAGGTACAAAAACGAATGCACTGACGGACCGCACCATCTCGTTAAACCCCTTCGGTTGAACGCGTCCTCATTCAGCATTTTGAATCATCAATTTATGCTGCTCGTCCTAATTAGATAGTTTAAAAATGATTAAACTGGGTTTTCAAGTTATCTACGCATAAACATACTATAAATATACGGGTACAATAATTCGGAGTAAACACAAGGAATAATGTGGCTATTCAAGACTTCTACAGTGATATCCAATAGCGAATGGAAGAATATATCGTTATTTTACAATCATACCAGACAGCACTCTATAAGATATCTGCAATCGATTCTGAGTTTAAAGCAAATCGACATTCAGTTTTTTTCTGCTTACCGTATGACTAGTGTCCGTAATAGGGAGGGCGATGCTACAGAGCCACTATGAATATTTCGAGGAATACACATACCTACATTCATCCTATTAATTCTAGAGTCACATAGTTCGATTTACGTTACTAGAACTTAACGAAATGTATGAAATACTGACGTAGTTCTTCGTAATTGTGTCCCGATTAGTACTGGCCTCGATACAATATGCGAGCAAAAACAATGATCCAAAAAAGGCGACAAAATTAATTATCGCGAGAGCAGAGCCTTCGGAACCGGTGTCTTCATTCTTGATGGATCTGCGCTTTTTTGCCAAACTGGCAATCAGTCAATAGCACATCTACCTACAACATGCACATCTACTTTCATACACGCAGTATAATAGTTGGAAGCATACAATTCTAGTAGTAGGTTGGAAAGAGAAATCTTTTTAGAACTTATACTAGATACTAGATTACATTAACAATCATAATCGAGATTTTAAACAGAAACACAATTTTGTTTTTTTACACTAAATTGAGTTTGTCAAAATTTCTGTTTTGCAATTTTATTTAAAATCGCCCTAAATAGTAGTAATCTTTGAAATAATATAAAATGATCAATAGAATTAGCATAAACATATTATTCCAATCTCAATTATGATTGTAAATGTAATCCTTGGTCAATCCCTAGCATCAGTGGAATGACACTGACAGCTCATTCCACGTGAGAAATCACGGTGAGATTTTTACAGAATCGACATGCAGGGCCCGAATTAAAAATGAATGACAACATGATTTGATAGTGGTCCTTAATCCCGATATGTATTTACCCGTTAGAAAAATGTAATTTGTCACTTGTTTTATCGGATCAACTACTTACTTTCGGACGGGTCCGTATCGTTGACGGACTTAGACAGTAGACATTCCGAGCTACCATAAAGAAGCGGGCTGTACCTACATATTACCGTCCAAGATTTTCCACAAGTTTAATCAAACTAAATAGCATGTTGGAACAAATTCATATTTAATCAACGGGTACTCTTATTAATAGTCGTAAAGTATTGTTGGTAGGTAGTTAACATCTTTAAATTATCTCTATACAGCGAAGAGAGTGATAATTATAGCATTCAAGTGTCGAATAAATTCCGCGTCAACGGAGCTTGGCTAGTATTGAGATGCATTACGCTATAATTATTTCCTTTAAAGGTAAATGCATCACAGAAATAATCCTTAGCTATGGTTTAAAGTTTTTTTTTACTAAACGATACGTTGCAAAAGTTTTTCCTTACCCAGCCTCATTTAAATCAACTGCTGACCTCGTACTAATACGACTAACGTTGTGATAACACTGATAGGTAACAATATTAGTAACTTCATAAACGCTGATCAAAAATCGACTAGGTACGTGTGAGACCTACGGCCCAATAAGAAATAGCACAGCTTCCCTGAAAGACAAACAGGTTTTTGGCGTATTGAAGACCGTTATATTTGAGTGTTAATTAATTCAACCAATTACAATAATAACCGCTTTTAAATAGCGCATTTTCCACGGCAATGACCAACAAGAGTGGCTACTGATATAGTTGATAGTTCTTCAATGGTTCAATTAGTACCTACGTAGATACTCTTTAATAACAAACAAATTAGATTTAAAAAAAACCGGCCAAGTGCGAGTCGGACCCGCGCACGAAGGGTTCCGTACCATTATCTATAAAAATGTCAAAAAAATCACGGTTCTTGTATGAGTCTCCTTAAATATTTGTTTTATTTAATTTAATTATTTGTTTTTAAAGTGAATATATAACTAAATATTCTGTGAATATTTCAAGCGTCTACCTGTTGCCGTTATCAATATAGAGCAAAAACTTGCAACAAAAAACACGTTTGTTGTATGGGCTCCCATACAACAAACGTGTTTTTTGTTAAATATTTATTTTAGTCTGATTTTAGAGAGAAATACATTATCTGTGAAAATTTCAACTGTCTAACTATCACGGTTCATGAGATACAGCCTGGTGACAAACAGACAGACAGCGGAGCCTTCGTAATAGGGTTCCCGTTGTACCCTTTGGGTACGGAACCCTAAAAACGAACGAGTCATTCAGTAGTCGCATATGATGTGTATAACTGACATCTCACCTTGGTAATGAGCGACTGAGCAGCGACAGAAATTAACCTCAAAATTGAAAAAAGCTAAATACTGAAATATTTATTCGAATAATTATTCATTACTAGTGGTCGTTAACTCTACTTACAATTACTAATTCCATGATTACACTAATTCCATGCTATTAAAATGTACTTACTAATTCTATCCTATTAAAAAGTACTTACTTATTCCATGCTCAAGCTGTCACTTCCTGTTACACACTTCCGTCCCTTTTCACGAAATCACTCCTTCAGAAAGCGAGAGCAAAGAAGTTACACATCAATAATAAATGGGGTCGTTGTTGGTTTATTTTATGAAGGTATAATTACCTACATTCGATGTAGATTCTAGGTTTTAAACACGAGTATCCAATACTACTCAATAGTAAGTAATAACAGCCGCACGGGTCGATCCATCAGGTTAAGCTACGCTTGCCACGGTCGGTCCGTGGATGGGTGACCATGTTTTCATACCAAGACATGCCTTGAAAAGTACGTTAAGCCGTTGGTCCCGGCCTCCGTGGTGCCGGCTGTTGTTTTTACATCTTCGACATTAGTTACGGGTTGTCAGAAGCCCGAAAGTCTGACAACCAGTCTTACCAAGGGGTATCGCGTTACCCAGTAACTGGGTTGGGTAGGTCAGATAGGCAGTCGCTCCATGTAAAATACTGGTATTCAGCTGCATCCGGTTAGACTGGAAGCCGACCCTAACATAGCTGGGAAAAGGCCTATACTCTATTTGAAATAGGATTCGAATTTTAAATAATCTTTTTACGTCCGTCCAACTGATTTTAACTTCTATTCCGTAGGCATAAGGATGGCATTAAAAGCAAAAACGTGGTTACAATACCAACTGTTTATTACAGCTGCCATTTGTCATGCCACCAACGCAATAGAAGTCAAAATCGGTTGAACTGACTATAAAAAAGCTTTATTTGTAAATGTCTAATCTTATTTCAAATGGAGTAATTAGGTATATATTAAAGCAATGATTGACGTGCGATCGTAGCCTCACATACTGACTAGCCTTTTCCCAGCTATGTTGGGGTCCGCTTCCAGTCTATCCGGATGCAGATGAATACCAGTATTTTACATGGAGCGACTGCCTATCTGAGGGGCAATTCTACTAATTTTAAGAACGTTCACAGTCTGATCTCAGTCTCAATCTGTCAAAAGTACCTCTTATTTCCCTACATTTTGACAATATTTTGACGTTTGTTTGTCGCCAAGATGAGATTACGACTAGATTTTGAACGTTTTAAATTACGAGAATTGGCCTTCTGATCTCCCCAACCCAGTTACTGGGTAACGCGATACCCCTTGGTAAGACTGGTTGTCAGACTTTCGGGCTTCTGACGACCCGTAACTAATGTCGAAGATGTACAAATAACAGCCGGGACCAACGGCTTAACGTGCTTTCCAAGGCACGGAGTGGTCTTGGTTATCTTGATATGTAAAGATGGTCACCCACCCATCCACGGACCAACTGCGGCGTGCGGGATTGCTAATTGTTTGTCTTGTAAATCAAAACATGGAACTGTAAAACGGAAACACTTCTTTCATTGAGGTACTTTCTAATTTTAAAGATAGGAGGATAGATCTTTATTACTTCACACCTACAGATAGATGGGGAATATAACAACCAATTAAAATGGCAGGAATCAATACCATCTTTTCTAAACGAATATTATGAAGGGATAAAATTGTTTGTTTATAGTTATGTTTATAAAAGGTACCTAATCACGATACGATTACAAAAAATATTTCACTGATAGAAACTTACACTATTTTCAAGTGTATTAGGATATATTTTATGTTAAAACAAGGAATTTTATGCGATGAAATGAAGAAGAATATGATTGAAAACCTAACGCAGACTCCGTATAAGAAATCTGGTAATACAGCCATGGCCACCCATACACTTGGTAAACTATAATACTTGGTAACTATAATGCAGTAAAATGCGAGTTAACAATCATATTAGTACCTACCTATGTACTTATGTACTTCCTACTACTACTTACATAATTATCGTATACCAAAAATAAAGGGGTCCACTAAAAACATCCATCGATTAAATATTTTTTAACCGAACCGGTAAATACAAAGGCAACATTTAAGTAAATCGCATAATATTCACCTTATAACTTATAATTAGCCAGTGTTTCAAAATTTCTGTCTCAGGGGAGTTAAACATTCTGAATGCGTGCGTTGCAAAAGTCGCCTATTATACGTAATTATGCGGCCGCATAAACCGAGCACTTTGCTGCTCAAGCCCCAATTACACTTAGCAGGCCTCTTAATATTGTTCATTATGCTAAGGAAATGACAAGATTTTGCTAGAATCCATTATCCTTATAAAGACGTTGCGTGCTTATACGCGTCTTGCGATCGAACAGATAAAAACGCATTCAATCAATATAGCTACTCCTATTATGGTAATTCGTAGATCAAATCTTAACTTCTAAGCTTAGACTGAGACTGTAATAAAGGACTAACTATTTCCAACGGTTTGTACTAAATAAAGAAAAAAATAGCTTTTCAACGTTGTTACATTACAACTAATATTTTTTTCCAACTCTGGCTAGATATTTATCTTACCACCTCTTTTCCATTGTCTTAATTTTTAGGTAAGATGTTTTATTTCCAACGGTTTGTATTAATTATAGAAAAAAATAGCTTTTCAACTTTGTTACATTACACAGGCAATATTCTAGTTAATGTTTTAATTTTTTGCAACTCTGACTAGATATTTGTCTTACCACCTCTTTTCCATTTCCTTTATTAATAGGTAATATATGTTTTACGCTTCTTTTCATTACGCCACAAATCATTCAAACTTATTAAAGAAAACTACTTTTGTGTCTTTATTAAAATCAGTTATGTTAAAAGTTGTCCGTTTGTTGCTGGGCGTAAAGAATAGCACTATCCCATTTCTTCCCGTGGGTGTCGTAAAAGGCGACTAAGGGACTTACTACAGAATGGGCAGCAGCGTTCTCTATTCATTTTAACACCATACTGCGATCGCCAACCCTCCTGCTAAGCGTGGCGATTATGGCAAACCCCAGGGGAGGCCCATGTCCAGCAGTGGACGTCTTTGGGCTGAAATGATGATGATGATGATGATGTTAAAAGTTCGATAATTTCGAATAACCCACCTAATTTGTTCTTCTTATTTCCTTGAAGTAAAACTCCTATTTAACGTAATCTTCTAACAAAGTCGCAACTTGGTAAAACAGTCAAAAACTTCCTGCTGTATAGAGGAAAGTCTAAATAAAAAATATTTTCCTGGTAGACCCGCTAAGTAAACTTCTGTATCGTGTAGGTATGTAGCACACATGCGTTGTGGGTAATATTTTAACTTTTTTGAGTTTATTTGCAGGAATTAGAAATCCTTATCTCACAGCGGGCCGAGCACGGGCGTGCCAAGACGATTGTGACAAGACATGATAAATTATGTCTTGTCAATTTGTACTAGCATTTTAAGACAAAACAGTTTTATCGCTCAAACTGTGATAAAATGTGTGACTCAAGTCATGTCACAGTAGGCCGTGCTCGCCCCGCTGCCTGTTGTTGATTGTACTCAAACTACTTATATTTATAGATATTAATCATCGTACTGGCTACATAAAAGTCTATGATAATGCATGATAGTTATATGCTAAACCAAAAAAGTATTTTTTTTTTCTTTTTGGGGGAAAACCTTTAAAAGGCACCTGGACTTTGGGGAAAATGACCAGGGAGTGTGGGATTCTTACGTCACTAAAACCACCCCGGGGATCACCATCGGCACATGGAGGGGATCCCGTTACCTCTTAATAGACCAATCCGGAACCCTCTTAGTGCAACGCCTATTAGGGCACGTCTCTGGGGATGCAAGAAAGTACCTAACTTATCAATATGTTACTTTTGTTTATAAGAAACTAGATTTTGCCCGCGGCTTCGCTCGCGTTAATTTAGAATTTGACAATCAATTCGGGTTGTACACTGCTTGTTGTTTGGCGTTTGGCGGCAAAAAACTCTTAACACATTATTCAAGTTTCAATAATAATATAATTCAATCATGATTCGAAAGACACGTGGCGCCATCTATTACCATAAGAACGCTAAAGTTGTTTTCCTCGGGAACAGAACTTTCGGGATGAAAGGTACCCTATGTCCGTGTCGGTACACCTGACAACATATGTGCAAAATTTCAGGATGATCGGTTCAGTGGTTTAGGCGTGAAAAGGTAATAAACAAACAAACTTACACTTTCGCATTTATAATATTAGTTAGAAAATACGAATTAGGTAGGTCTTATCAATTATCATCCTGTTTACTCTGTTAAATTAATACTTAGCTACCTTCACCTATAATCATTCGATATGAGACTATTTTGCTGAATTATTACATGGTTCATCGACACTAAAATATTAAACGTTCAAATTTTAATCATAAATAACTTCCTGCAGATTATTGCGCATGTTAAGTGATTTATAGCTCTTCCTAAATAGAAAACTTGGCCGTTAATCAAGACTGTGGTTTTTTTAACCGTTTAACTAGAAGAGAAACTTAGTACGACAGTCACAGCGACGCAGTCATGTAGTTTTCATGATCCACCGCACACATTAACGGTAAAGCTCTTTTTGTTCTAGCTATCACCTATCAATTTAATTTACACTGATTACTCATTTATTTATAAGACAAAGTTTATACAAAAAGATTATCGAGCCCTCCAACCATTATTTGTTATCGCGTTGCCCTTTTTGCAACAGATATATCTACATAATCATAAACCTTTCGATGGCTAAAAAATACGACTTTGTTTTTAAAATTTGCTGTCCTAATAAATCTATAGGATGTTTATTCATTTATTTTCACAAAACGTCTTACTAAAATAACAAGACATTTATCAGGTACCAAAATTAGTTATTTAGAATACAAGGACGAGGTAAAATGTAAGTTATGATTACCAACGTTTTTAGGGTTCCGTAAGTCCGAATGAAAAACGGAACCCCTATAAGATCACTCGTGTTTCTGTCCGTCTGTCAGAGACAATTTAATCCGAATGTACTTAAACAATTAAGTTGAAATTTGGTACCTACACATATGAATTTCTGTGACCCAAACCCGGACGTGTAAGATGAATAAAAGAAATTTGAATATGGGTCACTTTACGGGGGCAAATCGGAAAAATAAAGTTCTGCAAACTATACCGTGTGACATATCAAATGAAGGGGCTTGTTATGAAGGTTTCAATTTTTTTTTTGTTTTATAGTTAAATTTATTTAAGAAAATCGTTTTTTTTTTAAAGTGAAAAAAATACAGAGAATGTTTCTTTGATTACAGAAAACCTATAAGAAGTCTATGGTCTTAAAATAACGTGATACATCTCTCAATATTGTGCGTACAAACTTACATTTGCATTTGTAATGGTATGGGAGAACAAGTTTTTCAACTACAATGTTAAGTTTGTTCTTGGGATAAAAAACATGGTGGATAACATATTCATCGTACGGAACCCTTACCACACGAGTTCAAGTCACACTTGTCCGGTTTTTACTCTCAATATGAAGCCATCAGATTATCAACACGACGTGATCGATCAAACTTAGGTCAGGCAAGATATATAAATTTATACTATAAGTATATATATGTACACACGGCTACACATCAAGCTATACATTTCCAGTTTACGCTGACTTCTCATTGTAAGGAAATTATAGGATTTCCTTACAACAAAGCGAGATCAGCTTATACTGGAAATTATAGCTTGATCTGTAGCCGTGCGTACAAGCTCTTCGCCCGCGAGCCCGCGACACCATCCGTGTGGATCTTACAGAGAGAGAGAGATAGAGAATGGGCAGCAGTGCTATGCATTTTAACATCATACTGCGATCGCCAAGCCGCCTGCCAAGCGTGGCGATTATGGCAACCCCCCCCCCCTTTGGGGGAGGCCTATGTCCAACAGAGGACGTCTTTCGAGTGCAATGATGATGATGATGAATGATTACGATCTTTATTATGTAACTAGATAAGTATTTGTGCTAAATTTCAAGTTTCTAAACCGAAGGAATAAGATTTTTTATAGAAAAGAATACCCTTTTACCTCATTAGGGATAGAATTTCCAAAAATCCTTTCTTAGCGGTTCACAAAAGGAACCTAGTAACCTAAGTTTGAATTTCTACCATAAGCGGTTGGGGCTGCTGGGCAATGATTTCTCATTGCCTTTTATATAATAATCAAAAACTGGCCAAGGGCGTGTCGGACCACGCACAATGAAGGGTTCCGTAGTTGGGATGCATTTATCCCAAAAACAAACTTAACATTGTGCAAAAAAACATGCTCTCCCATACATCGATATACTTTACGGTCAATTCGCCAACTGCAAATTTAAGTTGGTCGACTATTACTCGTTAACTTGTAAAGCCTACTTAGCTGTGATAGTTTTCCTTTTAATTTCGTTATATATACTACTGCCATGATTTTTTTCAGATATCCAAAACCAGCCATTTAGCTGGCAGGGGGAGGGACACTTGACTCTAACAAAAAATAGCAATACAATCTAACAACACGCAAACGGATCCCTGGATTGAAAAATAGTTTTCACAAACTCACAATATTTTTGAACGGCCTATCCAACGATACCCCATACCATGGGATAGACGAGAAAAAGTGGTCGTGCAAGAAAAAAAATTAAGGTTTTATTTTACGACTTTGTCGGCGTGATTCTATCTATTCCCATGCCAAATTACAGATTTCTAGTACTAAGATTCTCTGAGCTAAGCTGGGGACGAACAGACAGACGGACATGGCGAAACTATAAGGGTTCGTTGTTGACTACGGAACCCTAAAAACTGCATTGACAGCCAAATTTATATTTATAATAAGATGATCATTTACTAGTTAAAACTAGACATCTTTATAAACCAATTTATTAAATTGTATAGGTACAAGTTGCTTTCACTTATATGATAGTTTTACTTAACGCATTTATAATCAAATCCATTACGAATCTAACATTGCAGATTGCTTATGTATATATGTTGGATCTGGTATAAATACAGAACCTGTTGGCTTTACATCTATGTATGCAGTTTAAAAATAAATTTTATCTGCTTACTTGGAGTGAGTTCAGCTTAAAAGGGTGTAGTTAAATGACGCAGGACGTCATTCGTGGCGACTACTGCGACTTTAATCTCCATCAGCCACTGCCATTGCGCTTAGTGAAACTAAAATTCCCACAGAGCGTCGGAAATAACAAATAATTTTATTTGTTTATTGCAAAACACGTCAATAAAAAGACACTTGGCATAGGTCATATTCGTAAAAACTTCCACAAGCTACAATTTAATGCATAACTAAAAGGATGCTAACTAACAATTGGGAATATTGAGATAGGATATATCTACCTAAATAATGCCTTATAGTTTTAAGAGCGTTTACGACTTGCGGCATTATATACAAACCTTCAAGCCCTTGTTTTTCGAAATGACGATGATGAATTTCGTCATATTTCAACAAATTTACCCAAAACCATAAATAATGACTTTTACACTAAAGAGCGTTAAAGACGAAAAAATGTTCTTAACTAACTTTTTAGACCTATGTATCCTGCTTATGTGTATGAAGTTTCATTAAAATCGGTTCAGTAATTTCGAAAAACAAGGGCTTGAAAGTTTGTATGAAATGCCGTACCTACGTCGTAAACGCTCGCATACGATGCATATCAATTGTTTTTCGAAAAGTAAGGTTTTTTTTTAATACGATTTGGTTTCACCATTAAGGCTTCTACATACCGGGGCGACTTGTCGCGCGACGCGACGCGACACAAAGGCACCGCTCGTCCCGCAATACGCGGGGCCCTTGTGCCGTGTCGCGTCGCGCGACAAGTCGCGCTGGTATGTAGAAGCCTTTATGTAACATCACCTATAGGTATGTACTTATTGGCCAAAAACTGTCTAAAGTTTCCAACAAAAACTGTTAAGACATAAATTATGCGTTTTTAAAATGATTAAATAATTAATGTTTACGTGGACGATTCACGGTCAAAATACGACGCAAAAACTTCATAAACGAAACGTCATGTCTAATTTTCGAAATGAGAATCTGATATCTGACATGAAATCGTTTTTTTTCACACGAAGGTCGGTTATGAACGTTATTATTATATATAAATTATAGCTTTAAACGCAGAGTCGTAAACATTTCCCGAATTCAATACATTATTGACATAAAGTTGTAGCTAGAATCAATAATATCCAGGCAGTGGGAACATAAAAACACCTCCCGCGGCGCCAGCTTAATTAGCAATTTTGTGTTGTGCTAAATTATTGTTATGGGAATTAACTGCAAAACCTGACAAAACTACTAAATATGCTTCAGCTAATCATCACATCACACTATCATCACATCACATCACATGATCACATTATATAATATTATATAATATCACACTAATATTAGGCGAAAGTTTGTGAGTGTGTGTTTGTGTGTATGTTTGTTACTTCTTCACGCTCAAACGGCTGGACCAATTTTAATAAAATTTTGTATGGAGGTAACTGACACCCTGGATTAAGACATGGGCTACTTTTTATATATCACACTATTACACTAATATTATAAAGGTGAAAGTTTGTGAGTGTGTGTGTATGTTTGTTACTTCTTCACGCTCAATCGGCTGGACCGATTTTAATAAAATTTTGTATGGAGGTAGCTGACACCCTGGATTAAGACATAGGCTACTTTTTATCCCGATATTTCTATATGATCGAGACTTCCGCGGGTGAAACCGCGGGACGCAGCTTTCATAATGAATAGCAACTAGAGAATACACCATAAATATATCGTTACCATACTTTCATTTTCAAATTGGGGGGCAGCTCGAGGCTAAGTAATAACAGCCGCACGGGTCGATCCATCAGGTTAAGTTACGCTTGCCGGGGTTAGTCCGTGGATGGGTGACCATCTTTACATACCGAGACCCCTCCGTGCCTCTGAAAGCACTTTAAGCCGTTGGTCCCGGCTGTCATTCGTGGATATTTGACAGTCGTTACGGGTCGTCAGAAGCCCGAAAGTCTGACAACTGGTCTTACCAAGGGCTATCGTATTACCCCGTTACTGGCTTGTGGAGGTCAGATAGGCAGTCGCTCCATGTGAAATACCGGTATTCAGCTGCATCCGGTTAGACTGGAGGCTGACCCTAACATAGTTGGGAAAAGGCTGATTAATTGACTTTCATTTTCAAATTAAGAAGAGTGCATTTTTGTAAAACAAACAAATTAAGGGGGATGCGCTAAGGTAGCCCGCGAAATTCAAATTTTATTACGTTTTTTCAATTTGCAGGTCAGTAACACGTTGTATGTTGATCTTATGATGATTCGCGGCCATAACCAATATGGCTTTACAGAATTATAATCACTCGAATCAGCATTACAACTCCCTAAGTTCAAAAAATCCTACTGAATATTATTTCAGAAATAATCATTCAATAGGATTTTTTGAAGAGAGTTAGTTGTATTGCCGATTCTAATGATTATAATTCTCCCCCTTAATAGACACTGAGGTGTCTAACACACCTGTTAACTAATGAAATTGTTTCTGGATAGCTTTGACTATAACTAATCCAAAAGTCGATTAATCCGTTATACCTCTTGGATTTTATACAAAACGTTTTAAACTGACTGCAGCTACACAACAACTTTGTGCAAGCTTAAACTAAAGGGTGAAACATACATTTTATATGAGCGTAAAGTAATAAGTGGGCATTCCACTTTAGTTGAAGACTTAACGGAACTAACCGGAATACTCGCATCTCGTGGGGTGCATCAGAAAAATTATCGACTTTTAATATCGTATCGAAACCTGTTGTTTATTAGAATACATCCAATCGAGTCAACTTACATTCATGCTTCAAAATATCACGGATATTATTTTAATTATATCAATTTTTTTAAGCCTCAGCTATCTGTGGCTAGCAAAGATAATACCTACACACATTTGATTTAACAGCCTCTCCGAAGTAAATTCATGATGCTGATGCCCTTGAACTCTTGATAATTTGCAGAAGTCATGGAGTTAATCATTTATTAAGAATAATAATGAACCGATTTGCATAAAATACGTATATATGAATAACATCAGATAAGAGATGATATTCTTTTAAATCGGCGCGGCGTCTGCGAATGTCCCGATGGAACAGCGTAATAAAAATGGATGGCATCGGTGCTCTTCTACGTGGTGCAGATACAAATTGATGTTCCAGTATTTAATGAGGAACATTAGCGTGTGCAAGCTGTGGACGTGCCTCGGACCGATACCATTTGTGGCACTCATTACAACTTTTGACCAAGTACGGCAGTAACGGTGAGCGCTTTTCTTTCATGATTTACAAAACTCATTTGCAAAAGTATTTCGACATGTTTCGCTCGGTTTTTGCTTTTACTTCATCTTTGTCTGTAAAATATGATCGTATACTTTTTTGTATTATATTTATATCCGTGCCTTACAATACAAGAAACTGAGTAACTTTGGAGTTGTGCTGTTTTGCTTGATGTTTTTATTTTTTATTTTATTGATCTTACATGCAACAGTAAACCCTTTTCATAGATAGATAGATAGATAGATTCATTTATTTGCGTGAAATATGGTATTTTACAGATTTTATAACACATACACAATAGTTCTTCATATTCCGCCTACTAAATTCGGCATGCAAATTTTGCGACAGTTATAATAGCAACTCTTTCTGTCTATAGGTAGATACACTGCTTTACATTTATTTCCTAATATACTTTTTTCTTATGAATGTTTTCTAAAAATTGCATAGCTAGTGTATGTAAATATATAACAATAAATATCACAAATAATTTTGTCTGCTCGCCACTCGATTTTGCATTTATAAAGTTCAAGGCTTGAATATACCTAAGTCTTTAACGCAAATATTTGAATTTATTGCTTTTGTTGTTGTTTAATGTTTTTATTATGTATCATGTTTATAACAATAACCATAAATGAGTATTCAATAAGATACCAATTTTTTTAAAGAAAATCCAAGTTCCCTTCCAAACTACAATACGGATACGAACAATGAACATCTATTATAACCAAAATAGTAGGAACAAACATTTAAGGTAAGTTTACACCTAATACGTAGACTTGAATAGAGACCATTGCTATAATTATTAAGTTTAGAGCACATAGGCATGAATGCGGTGCGACTTCGTCTTAAGAATGTCACATAACGTAACAGGTAATACCTAGGTACATTAGTAGAAACGTAACTTCCTTCCACTTAATTCGCTTCGCACCGTACTTAGTCATTGCGAAATTCTTAAGCAGGTTATTTAGCGAAAGATGACATCCACCGCTAACGACACATTTCCGCAACCAATTAAGTAATTTGTAATAATTTGTTACCAAACAATAAGCCGCTGTTTATTTTCCTTTTTTTATATCTAGGTCTGATTTAAGTCCTCAGAATATTACTCATACCTAAGATGAGTCATATTTTCTATTTTACCTACTATGGTACTTTCAGTTCCGTCTAACAGCAATAACATGTCGACTGATGACTACGATGATTCACTCAGTACACAAGAAAAATCTTATTTAAATAAATGTTTATTCATTTTGCAAATTTAAATACCAATTTGGAAACCTCTTCCCTTCGCCGTCTATTTTGGTCCTTGTGGTGATTGTAACCTGGGGTCTACTCCTAACATAAACCCGAAGTATCAGCCGAATGTTCGGCCGTTGCTTGACTCACTATGGCTTACTACGGCAAAAGAAAAAAAAACCGGTCAAGAGCGAGTCGGACTCGCGCACCGAGGGTTCCGTACGAATATATGATGTTGATGATTTCTGAAAAACTGTGCTATTTAGAGACATCGTTTTATTTTTCCTGTAATCTTTACAAAAGTTTCTATCATACAGAATAATTTCAGATGTTTATCTCTGCAAACTTCGGAGATAAAGGGGGGGAACGGTATTTTTTTTTACATTTTTCGTCAAAAGTCGGAAACTATGCTGCCTAAAGATAGGAAAAGTGTTTGAGAATGTGCAAACAACGTTCTTTTATATGATACCCCACATGCCCTAGTAGCCCCACTTCAAATTTTTAAGACCCCCTTTCAGTCCCTTTTGCAAAAAAGATATATTTTGTTTAATATCTTTCTTGCTTGCAAAATAGTTGGGCAAACGTCATCTAAAACTATTCTAAATTTCAAGTTGATAGCATTAGTAGTTCTTGAGATATCCAGGTGTGACAGACAGACAGACAGACAGGCAGACAGACAGACTTAGTCTCACCATAAGGGTTCCTTTTTACCATTTTGGTACGGAACCCTAAAAAACGACAGTCAAAGAGATAAGCCAAAGTCAAAAATGTGACTGGTGAAACAATGGAAGTTATAAAACGGCTGAACATTCGGCCAATACTTCGGATTAACGCTTCGGAGTAGACCCCCTGATCTATAGCCCGATGTTATCCAAATCCACACAAAAGCTAACAAATTATACAACCAATTTAATTAATTGATTATTGTTCATAAAGCCCTCACGCTAACTGTACTCTTTAAAGGGTGCACCGACTCACCGAGTGAGAGCCTCGACTGGAGAAAGTGCGCAAAGCCCTGTTATGGCGGCATTTCTCATTCCTCTGCCAGTGCCTTTTCTCCTATTATTCGCGTAAATATGTCACTTCGGTATTGCAAGTACAGCTATAATTTCTTATAATGCAAGCTAAATATCAGTAGCACCATTCATTAGATATTGATACTAAAGATATCAACCTAACAATGTAAGGTAGGTACCTAATCGACCCGGAATTGTTGTAAACAACATTAATTGAAACCACTTAGCTGCAAATAAGTTACATAATTACGATGGTGTTCAGAAACCGGAATAATAAACTTATTATATTTATAAATCTTTACTTATTCAGTCTTTATTTCTAAACAATGATGTAGTGATGGACATAGGTATGTACGTTTCAATATAATTAGTTAACTGTTACCTATATCGCGAATAAATAACTCTAGAATGCTTCGTTCACTTTATAAAGCGCAAATCCCTAATTTAGTTCTAATACCAAGAAAATCTTGTCCTAAAGATTGCTTGCGGCTGTTACAAGATGCGCTTGAAACTATGGAAAGCGTGGTGAGCATCAACACAAGAGTGTGACCTCTGCGAGGTGCGCGCGGCAAGGTCACGAACGCGCGTGCGCGTCAGTCGTGACCCGCTCGCGCGCCTTGCCTAATGCAACACTCTGCAATTTTCGTATCAATACAAATGACAATAGAGTACACAATCATTTGTACTTAAATCTCAACACAATGTCTCGGCTGTATCTAATGCGACACCGGCGGTATTCTGGCCCGCTCCTAGGACATATTGCCTGTTAATTTTAGACAAGCCAGATGCTTTTCTAAGGGCAACCGCATGCGTCATGCGTCTTATAATCAATTCAATTCATCGAACCATTTACTATAAACATTTTCTTAAATATTCATGACAAGGCAGAACATTCCATAATCGCGAATCGTGACGAGGTATGAATCTTTTAAACGACTGAATTTTGATCACGCAGGTACCAGCTACCTATATATTCTCGATCTTTTGTATTAGAACAATAATTAGTCATTCTTAGTATAAGTTGTAATTAAGTTATGATACCATATTTGTATAATTTGATAGCTACGTAACCTACAGTTCTTCCTATCATTAACATAATAGGTTCTAGCGTGATTATTCGCTATAGTAAAATAACGAATTCGTTTTCCGCAACCAAAAATGAGTCAGTGCGAACCTACACTAAATAGCGACTCGCTGAGATCATAGACGGTTTTATTTGCTAAGTTTCATAATAACCTATATTGCTATTAGAATATTTATAAGATATAAACATTCTAGCCTCTAAACAAACAGCATTTTAGATATATCTTCATTACATTACTGACTACACACAAATGTTTGCCCCACGACATCATGTGGTATCTTATAAATTAGTAAGCA
The DNA here is from genome assembly GCA_948098905.1 of Tiliacea aurago. NCBI lineage: Eukaryota > Metazoa > Arthropoda > Insecta > Lepidoptera > Noctuidae > Tiliacea > Tiliacea aurago. Next base: position 15,392,391 of record OX402577.1, read on the forward strand.
TTGTGTTTGAAAAGTATTTAGATTGGAGTTTTATATTAAAAAAACGGCCAAGTGCGGATCACGCACAATGAAAGGTCTAGTAGTTGGGATGAATTTATCCCAAGAACAAACTTAATATTGTAGTTGAAAAACGTGTTCTCCCATACATTTCAACTGTTGTAAAGCCTACTTAGCTGTGATAGTTTTCCTTTTGATTTCGTTATTTATGCTATTGCCGTGAATTTTTTCACATATCTGAAAACAACCATTTAGCTGGTAGGAGGGGACACTTTACTCTAACAAAAGTTAGCACTTTAAAGCTTAATATTACGCAAACAAACCCTGAATCTAAAAATGGTTTTAACCTATTTTTTGTTAAGTTTTGTAACTTTGCCTATCCAACGATACCCAACACCATGGGCTAGACCAGAACAAAACGTACAACATTTTATTTTTCAAGTTTTTTTTTTGTCACCGTGATGAATATGTATTGTATACCCATGCTAAATTACAGTATTCTAGAACTAAGAATCTCTAAGCTAAGCTGTCAACAGACATTTCATATGTGAACAGACAGCTGCTGGGGAGTTTGTTGCACCACTTCTTCTTCCCAGCTAAAGCACTAGGAAATGGTGAAGGATGGGCGTTTTTGGGGGACTGTCTCATGTAATTTTTGACGTTCAAAAAGTGCTGATTCTCAGCCTAGTTTGAATAAATGACTTTTGATTTTGAGACAGACACATGGGGAAACTATAAGGGTTCCTTGTTGACTATGGAACCCTAAAAGGGGATATTTCCTACATCGATAAATCCAGTATAACAGAATTTGAAGGCATTTATGCAGTGTGCTACGACCATAATTTTTTGAACCTGTAGAGGTGGAAGAGTAACATGGTGGAAAGTTCCTCATCCTCCATAGAAAAGGGAGGATCCTCCACCGGGTGTTCTGTCTCGTGGGCTACTGAACGGTGTTGTTGTCGGGCTCTTATAAATATACCAACTTCGTAGATAACATTGCTTGCGTGATGTAGGTTTTGTGTGACGTCAGATGTAGTTCGTATGTGGCGGTATAGATGTCGCCACAAACCCAATGATACTTAGCCAGCATCCCAGTATTTTCCATTCCAGTCGTAAACCGGAACAAAGTTAAACTACAAACAATAATACGTATAGTTTCAACATATGTACAATGCATTTGAATTCCTCCGAAGGCCATGAACTCAAGTCTGAAGACAACGTAACGCGAAATGATGGCACCTATGTAATAATACACTTTGCACTTAGCTCATAAACTATCGCGGTGTTGACTTGCGATGTGACTTGAGTTTTATGAAGTCATTATGTTAATATATTTTTTAAACAACTAGGGCAAGTACTAGATGTAAAAAAATACTTATAAACGTATACATAAAAAATCCTGTAAAAATATAAAACCACCCATTAAACTATTTAATATACCTACCCCTCTTTTATGGTAGAAGAACTCTATCTACAGAGCAGACGAAACACGACGTGTATAAAATCCAAAAGTGGTTATTGTAATCATGTCGACAATTTGCTTATTTCATTATACGCCGACATAGAAGGAGAGCAGTTAGAAGTAACGGTTGATTGTCGTGTGCCTTATACGTTGGTGGTAGAAGAGAGATGGCCGGGAAAGGGATACATTATTCAAGGGGATCATTTACATCGCGACGCAGCGGACGTGGTGGATCGCAACTCCTTGTATGTGCGTCGGTGGCGCGTACGGAACCCACTACGCCCCACAAAAAACATTCCATATTGCTCCTGGAGGCATTTTTTGTTTTAAATGTTCTCCAAGTATTCGCTTAATGATCCAACACAACGTCCATCCATAGATTGCATTCAATTTAAAAGATAAACTTTATCTTTACCAAGTAAGTAGCCGATAAAAACTTTAAAAATTCTCTCGTATTGACCGTTCATAAAATAATGTTGTAATTTATTTAACAATTAACGGTAAATTAAAGATATAGTTGGCGATTGATTTTTGTAAAAAGTAAACCCCTATCAAAACGAAAATCTTTAAAGCTTGAAAAAAGCATGCAGATGAAGCAACTTTTCGTCGTCATTTACAGAGAAATTACATCTGATAAAAATTATTAATAATCTAGCTACATGGTATGATACATAATTTGGTTTAGTCATCAATTTTTCTATCCATATCACATAAGACAAAAAACCACCAAATCACTTTCAAATCGTTGAGATGAAACCATTTTACTCCTTCATTTTTTATCAAAAGATTATAAAAACAATATCTACTGCTTTACAATACAAAGGAAAATGAATTGGTGTTTTTACTTTTTAAAATATGTATTATTTTTATTATAATAAATTAAAAAGTGGAGTAGAGTGGCGCGGAGATGGGTCGTTAGCTCCGCCCAAATGCTAAAGGACATTGGTGTGATTACAAGCCTTAAGCCAGTAGCGGGTATATAAAAGATTGTATTAAATAATACGTAATGGACAAAGCAAGTAACGATAGCTATGAAGCTAGCACACAATCCCTGATTTATTGTTAGATAGACTACTAACATTACAATAAATGTACTTCGTACTTTATGCCGTAGTTAGTGGTTCTCCTAACAAAACACATTTTAATTTATAATTTTCTAGGCAACTGAGAAATGATAACGTCTTTTCTTAGTCCGTAACTCATAAAGATTAAACCCGTAATGGACGACGTATGGGTTACTAAGTTTTAATGAGTAGTACCTTAATACTTTTATTAATGAGAAAATACATTTTATACTTATTATCTTTATATACTCATTCGTAGATATATACATAATTAATACGTTTCTTGTGCCATCACAAGAAACGTATTAATTATGTACTGATACTCTGTCTCCAGTTGACATTTATCCAACCCGCATTTTCGTCAATAAACAAAAACCTTGCAATTCTACATATTAACTTCCAGCTAATTACTAGGTATTATATAAAGAAAGGTAATATCAACTGCCAACGCTACTTTAAATGCATTATCATAATTCAGATCTTTATAAATAAATAAATCAAGCGACTGGTTAGTGGCAGCCTTAGCGTGACAGATTGTGATTAACTGTTTACTTATACGAAAATGGAACTCAACTATTCTGAATAAAAAACATGCTTAAAAGTCATTAATTCTTTGCAACTCCAGCAATATCGATTACTTTAATAATTACGTTGGCATCCGAAAACATTCGTGTGACGTATGTAGGCGAGTGAGAGGCGCGCCCTTGCCTCGGTCCTTGCCACAATGTCGTCGTAAGTTCGGACCCAGGCCATACACCCTGCAGTCGAGGCCGAGCTCTCTGAGAGAATGTATAACCTTAAGTCCTGCCTCACACCCGACATTAAAACTATAAAATGAATCTGAGACTTTCATGTTCTATATTTGGCAGATTCGTCTCTATAAATATTTTCATATAGTATCGATTGAGTCAAGTATTTGTTGTCGCTATTTCGACCATGAGTTCCGTGTTCTAAAATAACCTAATGTTTATTTCATAGCTACCTAGCTATAAGTACTGATGGCGTACAAGGGTTCCGTTCACGTGAAAAGCGATCAAATTTCCGAGACTATCCCTACGTTAAATTGAAAAATCATCGATTCGGAAGTTAGGACATAACTAGGAACTAGGGCACACAGGCAAATGAAGGAATACGGGTGGGTTTTAGTCAGTAAAAGTCTGACACGTCCTGAGCTCCGCCCAGAGCGGGAGAAGTTATTTGATAATTTCCCACCTAAAAAAAAAAGGACAACAAAATGAGCGAGCATAATAGACAAACTTACTTTCAAACTTATAAATAATTTAAAGAAAGTAGGGATCACCATATCTCTAATATCTCATCAACATCCGAGACGTTTTATCATCTACCATCACAAAATATAAGTCTAAGCATCCAGTGTTTACTAGAATGTATTATAAAAATATTCCTACTGTATACAATTAGCAGACATCGATCAACTATTAAATTGACCACGGCACGACCACGGTATCCATTAGTTCATATTTAGATATAATTACATATACAATCGCCTACGCTGACGTTAGATAAGGTTCATTGCTATACCTTGGAACGTTCAACAATCTCGACAAAAAATCTTAAACTTTTTGTTTCCCTCGCAAATCAAATATTCTTTCGCATGCATGTTTTACAAGACAGGAGAAATTGATTACATTATTTCCAAAATTTATTTAACGTTAACTTATAAAATTCATAACGACCTCAGAGGCTTCCAAGAAAGCGATCATATCTCAAAAGATGCTTGACATACAAATTATTGTTATTTGTCATTTATTTAAAACGCGGCACTTACGGCACTATTATAAAAACGGTAACCTGAATGTTTTGTTACCTTTATTACCAACTATTTTTATTATTCCAGGTGGAATCCTAAACGTAAAAGCTCAGTTGAAGTATAAAGTCATTTATCCCTACATTTTACCTGCGCCAACAATTTACATATATTTTTGCCGCCTTTATCGAGTTCCAATTACACAGATAGCGAATAGTTTATGTTAGCTGTCCACGGGAATTGTAAAATAGATACAAACGCAATAATTATGAATCGGTATCAGAAATGCATTACATTAACATCAATTTACAGCTTAAATTTAGCATAACACGTGCTACAGGAAATGGAAATACTTAGTTTAGTGTATCCCAGCACACAACACATTATTCAAATTCATTAAATAATTTCAGGTGCCTAACTGAAATCAAAGTTAGGTAGTTTCTGTAAGCAATCGGTAAATGTATGATGGTTTAATAATATCTTAAACCATCACTCATTTACCGATTGCTTTTGTGATGCTTCATAAATCGAATCTTTGCTGACTTCAATACTTTCTTCAGCGATTAAAAGAGAATAGAAGAGTGATCACGACATTTTCAAATCAGAGACAAAACAAAACTTTTTCTCTTCGCCTACACGGGAATTAAACACACTATTAAACATAACAAGTCGTTCACAAGATTTGTCTAATCATACTTAAAATAAAATAAAAACCTTTAGGTAAGCTAACCTAACCCGTAAGGGTAAGGACACGAAAAATATGAAGCCTCAAGAAGTTTCTCCCAGTTTTTTTTAAGATTGTAAGTGCGTCTTAAACTTATAACATCTTTTGAAGTGTTTTGATATGTGAAGGGTATGATATGGTTCATAATATTGAATGCATGACATTTTATTATATATCTATAGGTATACATTTTATACTCGTGCATTATTCTCGCAACTTGGTCCACGAAACACTAAATTAATTTAACAACTTATACAGTTTTATAGCGCACTATATTTTTTGCAACAGTCACTGGCGACTTATCATTGCCAACGTGTGCACACGTTCATATATTTTTCAAATTTATTCTCACGAGTCAAAAATCAATCTGTCTAGCTTTTCCTCAACTATCAAACATAGTTGGGGTAAAGCTAGGGAGATGGATTTTTGACTCGTTTATATATTTTTCAAATTTATTCTCACGAGTCAAAAATCATAAATCAATCAATCTGCCTAGCTTTTCCCTAACTATGTTAGAGTCAGCCTCCAATCTAACCAGCTGCAGCTGAATACCAGTATTTTACATGGAGCAACTGCATATCATATTATTATGTTTGTCGAAGGACCGATGGCCGATGGAGCAGACGAGTCCTGGAGCGGAGAACGCGTATCGGCAAGCGTAGTGTGACACACCCCCAAGCTAGATGGACCGACGACCATAAGAACGTAGGTGGGTCAGAATGGAAGCGGAAGGCGGAGGACAGGGTTTTTTGGCGCAGCCTGGGAGAGACCTATGTCCAGCAGTGGACTGCGATAGGCTGTGTTGGTCGATTGAACTGCATATCTGACTTCCATAACCCAGTTACAGGGTAACACGATAAGACTGGTTATCAGACTTTGTGTGTGGTAAAAAACTCAAATAATTTATTACAATTAAACCATTTACAGGCACTTTTGAATTGTCAAGGAGTCGGTCGGTTAGAAATATGGAGCTAGTTGCCCACTGTACCACAGTAGTTGACTGTCAATGATTTACGAAAAACAGCTGGAACCAACGGCTAAATGTGGTTTCTGAGGCAAGGAACGGTCTCGATATGTAATGGATGGTCACCCATCCACGAACCGACCGCAGCAAGGGTAGCTTAACCTTCGACCCGTGGGCCTGATATTCGCTCACAAGTAATGTTTCCAAATATTTTTCACCAACATTTACATGCAATGACAAAACTGGCCCTTACTGTTTCTTTATTGTTAACTAACTGCACCCCGTGGTTTCACCCGCGTAAGTCTCGATCCCGTGGGAATATAGGAATAAAAAGTAACCTATATGTTAATCCAGGGTGTCAGCTACCTCGATACAAAATTTTATCAAAATTGGTCCAGCCGTTTTTACGTGAAAGAGTAACAATCCATACTTACAAACCTTCGCGATTATAATATTAGTAGGATAAAGTATGAGTAAAGTTGAAACCGTTCATACAATGGGTTTTACGATGTGGATGTACAAATTGGGAATATACATGTATAAATCCTTGAATAGTTTTATACTGCACTTTCCTAATTAACAGTTATTACGTACTCACTATCTTCGTCAGGTAAGAACAATTTACGCTTATAGGCGTTTTTATTCGAAACGCTGGTTCGGGTTTTTATGTTATTTTTATTACATCGGTATTGTGAAACATTGTTTTCTAGTAACTTTGTCGTTAAACTGAACTATGTTAACTTAACTTACATCAAATGATGTGATTAAGGATAGATGCATTTTTCTACTAAACTTGAAAGTATCTTCATGCATTTTTCTGGTGGTAAAATAGGATGAGAAATGTAAAACAAAAGAAAAAGTTTATATCTACGTTTAATAATAAAATTAACATACATTTCAAGAAGCAGCTGATACCGTTATTTAAAAAATATACTTACAGAGTCAGAAATAATGACTCATCAAAAGCACTTACCTAATACTCATGCATAAACTAAGTATAGTATCTAATAAAATTACATGTGTTTCCACACAAAAAGCTATGAATTGTTTGAAATAATATAAAATAATATAAGTGGTAGTAATATTAAAGCGAAAAGACTATAATACCCTGTGCTTTAACAAATTACAGAACTTTACATATTTGCACGAGCCGATTAATTATTTTAATGAGCCAAAGTCGCCGTTTCATTCCTATTTAATCGAACCCAATTATACTAAGTTATTTATGGAAGCAATAAGTCTTAGCAGACTAATATTTTCTTAAAGTTATATTAAAATTATTTTGTTTCAAAAGGTAATTTAAAGTCACCCGCTCGAAACACAATGTTTTGTTTAAAGAATGAATTCGTTTTTACAAATGGTGATTTACATCAATATTAAATTAACAGCGCCGAAATGCTAATATAACTTAATTACTTTGTAAATGCGTCAACCATTTGTGGCATGTAATGTGACTCATCTTTATCATGTTATCCAAAACTAAGATCCAAGGTATTTAAAGTTACGAAATATAATAAATCTATAATCAATACTTCAATGTCATATTAAATAAATAAATACTAGCTATTCCTTTGACTTTTCTTGCAAGAAATTTTAATATACAAAATTCAAAATCCCTTCTTAGTATTACATACAATGCCAGTTTTCAAGTTTTAAGACGCAGATATATGCCAGTGACCTTGAATGGTTAGCTTGCGTGTTCTGTACTGAGCTCACGCAACTCGTCGTACGTTCAGCCAGTAATAGGATTCGCCCAAGGAGCGCTGTCCCCAATTTTACGCATTATTAATTTATTAAACACAAAACAAAAGGTATTTTATTAAAACGCGTATACTAAAATATCTATAATTAAATTATCTTTAAATTGGTGAAAGTTTCAGAAAAATACGCTTGGTAGATTTTGCGCCATTCTCAGTTTTTTATCCGCGTTAGACATAACTTTATAAATTAATTTCGCTATGTAATATAAACATAATCTAAAATATTCACATATGAACTTATTACGAAAATGCTCTAATTTAACATATATTTTTTACAAATCATTAACATTACTCGTTTAGACGTGATCTTCAGTATAAAATCATTAAAGGTCGGTTATCGTCCCCTTAATGATTCCAGAGACTTCGTGGTGAGTAAGTGAATGGTAGTCATCAGTTTTAATTTGCTAAGTTCTACATTCTACGTAATACATATAATTAAAGTATCTAATACTGGTGCGTGATGTCATATCGCCCCATAAACGTCCACTATAGAACATTGGCCTCTTTAACAGACCGCGTCAATGAAATGTCTTAAGAGTTTGAGAGGTGGTGATATTTCATAATCGTTATCATTTGTGATCGTAGTCTAAAGTTGTAGAACACAGAAAGATACACAATGACAAAATCTTTTAGTCGTTATTATGACGTCCACAGAAAATAACGGTTTTTATTGGCCTATACACCTTGTAGCATAATGTGTTCAAAATTAATAACGTGATCTTAAATATTACGAATCATTTATATATTAATACAAAGCAATGAGATGCATATTCCTTTCAAATAAAAGTTCGACTTTGTGTGAGTCCTGTGACTCGGTGAGGTGACGTCATGAAATCTTTCCCAATGGACCGAAGCAATGGACGAACTTTTTACGAAAACGCATGAAAATACTGATAGTGATTGTGTTGGAGAACTGAATAGTGTTATAGGTACCTACTTGATGTTTATTGAGCAGTCAAAAGAATTCCAAGATTTGCTGAACCTCAAATAATCTTATCCAATCTTTTCAATTATAATATTGAATAAAAAATATGAGGATTTTCCTTGTTTATGTTTTATTATAACCGTCAACCAAAAAATAACATAGTTTATTTTTATATTTTTTTATAAGACTGTAATCTCAAAATTGAACTGAATTGTGATTATATGTACCCATATATTATTATAATGGCAAGCCGTATAACGAATCGAGTTAATAAAAACGTACATTCATATACTTATAAGGTAAAGCTAGCCTTGTTGACGTCGGTTTCTCTCTGTCACACAGATCAATAGCATGCTCTGTCTTTATCACACTAATAAGCTACAACACACGGGCAGCCTCCACGCACTCGTCCACAATGTTTCATTGTGTGTGTACATCGATGTCAATGTGATGAATAAACAGTTTCTCCAATTTTACGACTCAATGATTATAGATACCTATCTATGCAAAGTTGGTTAATGATTTTGAAATAGTTAAGTGGTCTTGGGAAAGAATCAAAAAACAAAACAGTATATTGACGCAACAATTAGACAGTTACATTATACTATTGTCAGTGGCTATTATTGTTATCTCATAATTGTAACTCAACACTAAAGGTTCTACAGCTTAACTGTGAAGATAGTAACATTGGTTTAAACTTTAACAAAGCCTGCAGCTATTAACTATTACATCAACTCGCGAAAGAATGATATCGGATGATCTTACATCACATTGTTGATTTACAAACGCAATCAAACAGAAAAAGTCGCGAGGCAATTTACAGAAACATTCTAATTAACGGTGAACCGCTCCTCGTACTTAATTTCTGAGAATATTGATGTAAAATAAAATTGTGATACATTGATCGATCGATCTCAAAGCCAAATACGTATTTTGTTGGCGCTACAGGAGGCCCCTATAGCCTTAGCGTACCTAAATCATGACTGAGCAAAAATAATACCGATCATCACATTATGAATATGCCATAGGCGGTGGCTGAAATAATAGAAGAGTTTCTTTAGAAAATTAATTCAAGCACGATCCATTATTGAACTCGTCTGATTATGAGAGGTCCAACATAAAAGCAAAAACCGTCTTATAGTCACTTTTGATTCTTGTTTTATCACAAGCTAAGACCACAGAAATGACCATAATCTCTTCAGATGTTAAAGTTAGATTGTCACAAACAAACTGGTTTTAAATTAGTTACGATAAAAATAAACAATGGCCTTTAAATGGAATTTATTTAAAAACGACTTTAGTATTAATTGGTCAGTCTTGAATAAGACCACGTTTAATTATCGGCACAATCACTATATATAAAGGGTAAACAACGGGACTGAATGTGGCCCCGACCGACTAAGAGGCTAACCACAAAGGAATCCCCTAACTCACAAAAAAAAGTTGCGTATCTATATGAATATTTAACTTCCCTTCCCGGCCGAAGGTTTATTTTCAGTCGTAAGCTCTGGGGCCATAGAAGCTGTTTTCATTCGCCGCTGTAACCCTACACTCCGTTGATGTTCGATTCCAAACCTTGATGTAAGATAATAAAATCCTATAATGGATTTGCTGTTGTGTAGTCGCGGTTACAAAAAAAAAGAATGAAATATTTATCTACTTCTGGGAGTGGATGAGAACTTTCCATTCGAAAATCATTGATTTCATATAAAAATATAGTGGTCATACGCTGCAATTAAAAACTTTACTCGTAAACATTGTTTTTATTATTGTTTGTGCTCTCAATATTATTTATATTACAAACCTTCATTAAAAAGTCAACAAAAGGTCAAATTATAAATTGATCCAAACAAAATGCGTCATCAACAAAAGGTTGTGGAAATATACTCGATACACTGATTCCGAGCTTCCATATGTTTATAGAATCTCAATAAACAGATCAGAATTGTATTGAACAAACCTAAAAATAATATATGTTTAATCAATCGATCCACAATGTTCTTTAGTTCCGAAGAAATTTTATCCCCCGTTGAGATTTCTGTCGGACGCTGGCTCGTCGGTGCCTAAAGTTACATAGCAACGTGTGTATGTGTGTGCGTGCGGGTACCTTCAACCTCCATGTGATGGGAAGTGAACCCTTTACGCGGGGAAACCGTTTTTTATTTGCACTCGGACAGCAGCATCAGGTAGAAAGGATGATCGTTAATTTTTAAAGGACACACTGATCTTTGAGTTTAAAAACAGTGACTATTCAATATGAGGTAGGTAAACGGACAGTGGTATTTCTGCGTTTTTATAACATACATAATAAGCTACATAAGATTCACTAATTAAAAAAACCTTCTTGTAAAAGGTAAACTACGTTTTGCGTCATCAACAGAATTTGAAAAAAATAAAAAAATCATGTTTCGAAAACATGTTTTTGAAAATAACAACATTAAACCAAACACGCCGATTAATACCAGAATACGCCGAAATAAAAATGCACGGTTTTCAGCAAGTGCTACGAATCCCACCATCGCGCTACGGGAGTGTGCCGGAGCGCCCGTTGATGTCTTTTGCTAAGAGCTTTTAATATCTCGCGCTTTCACGAGTTTATTGACTCCTCGTCGTAGCCGACATAGTACAACGTTCGATTCTTTGTCAATAAATATTGTTACACAGATTATGAATTATAAACATACATATATTGTGTATTTATCATTTATCAGCATTACAGATACACATGGTGCGTGCCATACTGAACTGTGAGTAAACTACGACTGATATTATTCGGCTACGAGAATAGTGCAAGTTTTAAAGTGATGAATTGAAATAAATTTATTTTATACTAGTGACCCCTGCTTCGTACGAGTGAAATGTAGTGTGTTTAATGTACCGAGAACTCTGTGGTATTCTCCTTCTTTTGATGCCTCTACAATTACTGAAACTTTCAGTAATTGTCATCAACGACGAATAATTCTCCTTGTCCTTTGCGAGGTAGAACAGCTCAGCAACACTCGTGCTATATTCGCATGCGCATCTTATTACCTGTACCTACATTCATAGCAAATAAAGTACTGATTCTGTTAGTTTTTTAAACCTTCCGGAATAAATTCTCTGAATTATGGTGAAAACAGCATTCAATAAATTTCATTGTGCAGTTTAGTAGAACTAAGCGGTCACACAGATAGACCCGAAGAGCGACTTTATTTATACTAAGTATATATTGAAATGTTTTTCCTGTGGACTGGACGGTAACGTGATAGTTACTTAAATGTGCTCACCTGTAAAGTACTTATATGCTTTTGTGCAATAAGTAATTTTTGCACTGTTGACTCATATTTAATTTCTGTCTTTCAGGTCAAACAATACTTAGTTGCTTACTTTTAGTAATTACCATGCCATGTCATGGAACCATTTTTATTTATTGCAAGTGTGCAACATCATCAGATATTATAAACAGAAACGAATAAACACGCAATCTTTTATGGATTAAAATACTACGAGTATACCCTTAACATACTATTTAAAAACTTTAAAACAAATTACATTTACAATTTAAGCCGTTGCTCACGATATGGCAAGTTGCTTAAACCAACTTGTTGTTGAAACCAACTAAAGCCGAAGCCGTCCGATAAAAAGTGTATGTAACTGTTATGATTCCCAAAAAAGCAGTTTACCGGCCAAATAATTACATTAAATAATGATTGGGGCGAGAACCCGAGCGATGGTAAGCTCATCTCGAGGGCTCGCCGCAACGAGCGCGAGCGAGGTAATAAAATAAGGCTGTGCCGGGACGAGGGGCGCGGGGGTGCGGGCGGCGTGGCCTGTCGCCTTGCAGGGGGCCAAGCCATAAAAAGACGCGTTTCTGAAAAACACTGTAGCTGGACAACATACCTCAATACGCAAACACTATGATTAGCAATTTTTGGGAAAATTACACACAAGGGGTAAAATATAAGTACCACAATTCATTGAAATTAGTGTTAAATAAAACTTTAATTTGTTGTTTTATTACAACAATAATGTTCTGAATTACTTTAGACGTGGCGTTTTTTATTTGAAAAATGAATATTAGTCCTGGAGCAAACATCCCTTGCACTAAATACGTGAGCCGAAAATAACTGCCAATAAAAACTAAGAAATGTAATTTTTTTAAACTATAATTATAATGTATTTCCTTCTAAGATACAGGCCATTCCTAGTTTAAGAGACAGGATTTTTATTTTTTGATACAATACAAAAAAAAATCCACTTGTGTCCATTGTTAGTTGAGTAAGTATTATCATGTAACTAGTATACAACCTGTGTCTATGTATATTTTTGAATCAATAAACTTATTATTTATTTTAAAAACCCCCTTTAACTAATAAAGAGATTTTTTTTTTATAGTACCGCGCGCCGCCTTTGGCTCGTACCGTAGTGCAACAAAAAGTCATCATTAAAGTGTTGGAGGCGCGGCGGGTGAGACTCGCAGCCTCTCGCTCCGTCCTAAACGATTCAGCTGAGTTTTTATCACTTACCAATCCATATCGAGCTTATTTATTCATTTTTACTAAGAGCTCTCCCGTTTTAAATTCCCTTATCAGCATTAATACTCTCGAAACTATACAATCATGATATATAAAGATTGATATCCAATATGTTTTTCAGAAATCCGATACAGAACGTAATGGATAAGTATATTTTGTAAATAACTAGCTATCCCGACAGACGTTGTCCCGTCAAAATTTCAATAATTCATACAGTATTTGTATAGAAAATGCACTTTTAGTTCCCGTATTTCCCAATTTTCCCCGCAAGTTTTCAAAATTTTCTTTCCGTGAAAACCTGATTTGGAACATTACAAACAATATAAAATATTAATTTACCAAATCAGTCCTGCCGTTCTGAAGTGATGCGCTTACCAACGAACAGCATTTCATTTTCATTATATAGATAACTAGCTTCTACCCGCGACTTCGTCCGCGTAAAATTTCTTGTTTTAAACATAAAATAACCTATAACACTCGACAATACTGTAGCTTCCCATTACTGAAAGAATTTCGGTTCAGTAGTTCCGAAGATTACCCCCTACAACCTCACAAACTTTACCTCTCTATAATATTAGTATCGATAATCCGAAGAAGGACCATAAAAACAGACTTCTAATATACATACGAATATCAGCATCATATTATTTTATTAGCCAGTAACAATGACGTTATTTTTTTTTTTTTTATAAAACTTTATTGAACTCAACGTTGGTTCAAAAACAAAAATAAAAATCATTTCTGGTCATTCCATACGCCATTCTCAAGCACGACATCTCATGAACATAAAATAGATTCCCTCCTATTTTTAAGTCCATTTTCTTAATATATTCCTAAAACTGGTTGTAGAAAGAGATAACATATCTATAATTTATAGATTAGCTAGTGGAAGACTTGATTATGGTAAGTGATTTTAGTTGGGAGACAGTTACGGACAGCCGTTCGAATGCCTTATAGTGTTGAAATAGTGACGTAGCATGGCTTTAACGTTCCGTAAGCGCTCAGTATCAAGATTTACTTACGTAACCCTACTTTGTAAGCTGTTTTAAGAATGAATTCATATTACTTACATATTAATCTAGAAGTTTAGGTGGTTTGAATTGAACACTGACATATTATATGTTAATTTGCTTCATGATTGCGAGTATTATCATTATATTTCTTGTTATTGAGTGCTTATAACACTCTTCGTGTACAATATAATAACGCCTTTAGAGCTATTATTAAATCTGCCCTGGCGGCGTAGTGCGACTGGCATGTTCGTTGAGACTAGAGTTACCGATTTTTACGTGGTCTTGAGGAAACTCAAGCCATCCTTCCTGACTCGACTAAGTGCATGTACTAAACAAATAGGGTCTGTAATACTTCGCTGTGTGTACATGCTAAGACGCTGATATATTTTGGTATTTAATTTAATGTAATAAATTTATTTTTTATTTCCTATTGTAATTTAATTTTGATGCATGTAATGTAATTTAAAATAATGTTTATTTTTTTAAATTTTACTATTCGTTTAAATCTGAATTAAAAGATTATTATTATTAAGAGTTACACTATTGATCAATTGTACGCGTTCATAATTTTCCCGTTACCGTATTAAATCGTTGCGACGTGACCGCGTATTATTTCTACATTACAATAAACTAATACACAGGTGCCGGTTATGAAACTCGTCTGGGCAGCAAACAGACGTAGCTAATTTTACTACAAGCGCCGCGAGATGTAGACGAGCGTCATGCGATATGAATGACATGCAAGCACATGGCAGAGGCTTTTTGCGACGGTTACGTTCAACTCGGTAACCGCCGTGTTTAATGACGCCTCCTTATGTTACGTACCTCACTAGACAAGAAACAATTGAGTTAAGCCGGAGATTTCTAAAAATGGTCAAAAATGTGTTTTTTTAAAGCAGTGTATCTCTTAAACCGTAAATATTTTTTCCAAAACTAAAAAACAGTATGATATTTTCAAGTCTTTTGTGCATACGGTGATGGAACTCAAAACATAATTTAATACGTCAAAAAAGTCTTCAAAGACAACTCTTAATTATTTTTAAAAGCAGGTATAAACTGTCCCTTCGTTAACAGTTATAATTATAATTAAAATTATACCATGGAATTGCAAATGCCAAACTGCATCCGGTGATGTATACATTTTTATTAATTAGTTAATATCTAATTTTATACGATTTTATTTGCATTTTTACGCCATACGTTGTGTCATCGCGCATCTCTTTCTTTTGTATGCAATCTGACAGTGACAGCGGTTTACCTGTAACTTGTCGGCGACTTAAGGCCACGATATGTCCTACGGAGATTTAAGTCTGATTTAGCCTTTTTCTAAAGCCTATAACTGTACCTAATTACTATGAATTTACAAGTTGACCGATTCAAGAAATCAGATCATGCATTTCATTGCATCATGCATTGCATTGTAAGTATAGCATTGTTACAAACTTAGGGCGAGGTCATAATTTCTGTTAGTTGGTAACAAGCATGAAGATGTCGAACTGAGCTGAAGAGACTTTGTATGAAAAATAATGTCCATTATCTCTTATTTCACAAATATAATGCTGAGACAAAAATAAATTTCACATTGGAAGAAATAAATTAACGAAAAGTTTAGCCCAAAAAAGGGACTTTTGTATTACAAAGTGTAACGTCTGCCATATTGAAGTCCCTGTAACTATAACAGCGCATCCAGATACAGAAAACTCATCAAAAGTAAAAATCGCATTAGTTGAAAACTTGAGAATTGAAAATTCGTTTAGTAGTGAGTGAGAAGTTACCTCGTCTAGCCTAACACGAGGTAACTTATCTCATTTGCATTTGTAATGTTTTATGTGACTGTGGAATTCCTAACCCTTCCTTTAATTTCCTTAGGCTTTGCCCTAATAGTCGCAAACAATTATCAAATTTCTGAAGCAAAGTTGGGACCACTAGGGTTGTCTTGTAAGGCAAGATCAGTTGGTAAGGATTACTATTATAATGGCAAGCTGGTGTCGATACAATTGGCAAGATCGCAGCATCGCAGTGGTGCGGGCGCGGGCGCGGACGCGGCTCTCGCGGCAAGTTCAAGGTGAGCGCGTCGCTCCGCCCACACGCGCCGCTCCTAACGCGTACAACCGTTACACCCGAGACTGGACCTCCGACACAAACACCTCATTCTTCTAAGCTAACCAAACACTACTCACTTGCACACACAATCAATTGTTTCTAACTATCCAAATCTTCACGATCACGTGTTAACACGTTAATGTATTAATTAGACGAACTCGTTGTGACTTGTGACCCGTATATATACGCTCTTAACACCCACCAAAGTATATAGTTTAGATATAAATAACCAAAAGTATTGTAAAAAAAGTGCTTAGACTATGTTTATTATAACTATATTTTACTAACACAAAAAGACTATAAAGATCGATTTTACACGTTGAAGGAATTTCTGTATTCGACTATAGTGGAATTTCCCACTGTCAAAGACACCTGGCAACAGTGGCAGCGCGATACTTCCATATCATCTTATACATTCGAAGCTATAAAATACGATATGATACATACATCGATGTTTATGGAAATAGCCATCTATATGATGTTAAATATTAGTAGGTAAGAATGGAAACACAAAAAGGTGTGTGGAATTGCACAAAGACATCGGCGGGCTATGGATTGAAAGAGCTGCATTACCTGGGAATGGTGATGACCTGTCCGAGCTCGTCGACGACGTGGTCGGCCAGCACCAGCACCGTGGGCTGGCCGGGTGCGCCCACTACCACGGACACGCCGCCGTCCACCAGCTGCCCGCCACTGCTCACCAGATGGCCGTCGTCCAGCTGCCCGCTGATCATCTCGACGCGCTTCTGATCCGGGGTCGTTGTATATATTACAGTCTGCTTTTCATCTTCGTATATTAAATCTATTGGAGTCTTCTCGTCCATGGACTCCATGCCCTGATCGTAGACATCGGGATGCACGGACACTTTGCTATCAGGGGCGTATGCTGCCATTTCGTGCGGCGAGTGACGGTAGGAGTGCGCCTCCGGGGGATAGCCGTCATCGGAGTCCATCTCGACCTTGTGCGGGTAGTACTCGTGCGCGGGCTGCACAGGGGTCATGGTGGCCAGCACGGCGTGCGCGGGTGCTGGCGAGCGCGGCGCGGACGAAGGCGATGCGCCGGCGTGGGGCGAGCGCGCGCGCTCCTCGCACGGCGACGCAGACGCGGACATACCGCAGTACCGAAACACGCTCGGCGACGTCTTCGTGAGGGCGGAGGCTCCGAACTGGAGCACCCCGCTCAACACTTGACTGTGACTTTAATTTCTGAAAAATAACCTCTTGTGAATACTGTGGCAGTATTAAATATCGTATAGAATCGTAACAACCAGTGAAGGACGCTCGCTTGTCTCAAATATCACTTTCACAAACCAAGGAACATTCATGTTACATCAAAAAGAATACAAATAGACCAGTTGAACAGAAGACCACTATTGATAAAAGAATCGAAATTCATTCTAAATAGGTTCTTAGGAATGAGTGCGTGTCTAAGACGCTAAGGGCAAGCAGTAAGTAACAGCTGATTCAAATCCAGTTAGAAAAGAACGAGTATCAAGTGGCACCTGATCGCCGAGAAGCGCCCGAACTTGTTCAGCAGCCCCTTGCTCCGGCCGGCGCCGTACGAAACGAGACGCACCACCGAACGGTACAAACTGGTAACTATTGTATCCACGTGGTTGTCAAACTTGTCAGTAAACCATTATTTACAAACAAATCAGTTACGCTAAGGATAACGCTGCTGACAGTGGCTTTTCTGTGTCGCAAAACGGTATTTGTTACAGTCAGGCAAGGGATCCAAATGAAACAATTTAATATTGTATTGATAAACGAAATAACGAAAATACCAAAACACAGACAGGCTTAAAAACATATACAAACTCCTAGATAGAAACCTATTGTAGCTTTCGTTCTCATTTTGTAAAAAGACAAAAAGAATCGTATTGGTTCAGAAGCTGTACTGAGAGGGATACTGAGTTCTCGGTGCATTGCTACGGAGGCTGCGGCTCGAGTGCGCGAGCGAGACGGCGATACGTCCGACTCGTGAGCTTGAAAGTGACCAACATCAGACTGCTATAAGTATAATACGTATGTGTGAGTGTGTATTAAGGAATTTTTCACGATATAAAACTTTGCTTTTTGTCTCTTTATGATCTGACTTTATTTACAACAAAATGTAAATGACCTTTACATAAATACAGATGAAATTAACAAACACTGTCTTTCGTTTGTTGACATCCATCACCCATTTAAATCATCGTAAACATGGTCCTTTAATTTGAAAGGTGGTTCTTAATGTGAGGCTACACTATGTTCGAAAATATTCTTATAAGTATACCTACATGCCATTACGAATGCGTTGTTGTAGTGTAAATAAAAAATGTCAACAATAATTTTGAACTACCCTCAAACAACACTAATGTTTCCATATCCTTTATTAAATCCCAGTTACAATTTTCCGTCAAAATATATTTTCTTTAATATACAATTAAGTGAATGTAGACAATAAGTTACTACTACTATTTATATCTACAGATATTTTTAACGATGCCTACCTGATAACCTTACGCATAAAATAAAGACACCATCTTTGTCCAATCGAAAAATTTGCTTGCGAGGAGCATTACATCGCTGAACTGAAGGAGGAAAAATAAAATTACAAAAAGGCTCTGCCGCTGAGCGCAGTCGTCAAAGTGTGCACGCACACATAGACAGATGAAGCTCGCCGAACACGTCGTTACAAGACATAAGCGCACATAATTTACTCACACGCAGAAGTGAATTGGTCATGACTGTACGCTAGCGTATAGTATACGAACAGCACACACGTTTACGAGACACAAGTAGGTATCTAGAAGACATTTTAATTAAGTATCGACATAATATGAGAGAGAGACTTTAAAATTTAACGAAATAGCATTTGGTCATTTCGAATTAAGTCACACATGCAAAACTTCAAAACAAACGGTAGAAAATTGAAAAGTAAGGACATCTCGACAAACCATTGATGCAAGACGTATTGAATACAGATGCACTATTGTTATCACTAGCAACTCTAGCGGAGGAGACAAGCGGGCACGTCATTGCACTGGTGCTAAGGTCGGGGGCGGCAGCGGCGCGGGCGTCCTGGCGCAGGCCGTCACGCACGCGCCTCAAACTAGTCTCGTGACGTCACGGCCCGCCAGGCGAAATTACAAAACCGGCCGGGTGGCGCAACCGACTGCGCCAGCAAGCGGCGCAGCGCAGTGGCGGACGCGCTGCCGCCCGACCCCGACGCGCCACCGGCGTTTCACATACCGTGGGCGGCGTCACGACGCTGAGCACGGCGCGGGCCAGTGCGCGAGCGCGGGTACACGAGCACGCGGCGAGCGGCGCTACGGAGCGCGGGCGCAGGTGCTCTGAGCGCAGCAGCCTCCGCACGCCGGCGCCGCCGCCCCCGCGCCTCCCCGCACCGCCCGCGCCGCGCTCTCGCACGCACCAAAACGACGAATTTATCTTCCGTGCCTGCTGGCCCTCCTACTCGAGGACGTTGCCCAGGGTGGCTCCTTAACAGAAATTCATGTCGATATTTTAAGTCGGTGCATCAGTATAATTCAAATTTGATTGAAAAGACAAGTTATAAGAATGCTTCGTTCTTAGTTTACATGGAATTATATATTTTACCTGTTGTAACCGACTACGACATCGTAGCTGTGGAGCGGACGCAGCGACGGGGCGTCGCGGCGGCGGCGGAGCGGCGACGGCGTCAGCGCCCGAGGCAAGAAACGCCGCCGCGTCTAGATGGCTCGCGAGCCGACGCGGCCACAGCATTGTCGGTTACTTACAGCCGTTACAAAATCTGCGAGCTGCAACGTTGTAATTGCCCAACTTTACGCAACTTCTCATATTGAACTTTCATGCAACGATATATCGGATAATTGTGGGCCTACTCACCGTTTTGTGTGATATCAAGAATTTTGTAACCATTGATAATTATGACTCCAGATTGCTTATGTATGTACAAGGACCTCCTATTTTGCAAAACAACAGGCGGCATATGTCTTTAACACATAGGTGACACAGGTCGACTTTACAATAGGTGCTCTGTACGAGAAGGAAACTTTGCATATTGTCACTGCCGCTGATCATCGGCTTTTAATTGAATGATTATGATAATTGATAATATATTTAATTTGTAAATTGTTCAAAAATTATTTATTTATTTATTTTTAATAAATCTAGATGAAGTCGGTGTTTTCTAGCAGACTACTCTGAGAAGAGACCCTGAAACCTTTTAAAGTCCATACAATAACATTGTAATGATCAAATTGTATGAGAAACATGTAGGTTAATAGTTTAAGTGTTCTCTTGATGAAAGCACCACACAAGTTTGAGTGGATCTGTTCACACAGTGCACGCATGTGTCAGTTATTATGAAGCTCAACTCAGAACTTAAAAAGCTCAACGATCCGACAAAGTAAGGACATATGGGTAGGCCGCATTAATTAGCTACCTACTCAAATTGCCAGACTGTCATGAAATCTATCCGTAATATAATGACCTCATAGATAGTCCTCATATTCCCAATCATTATGATGATTATAATAATATTATAGAATGCTTTACATAGTATTAAATATCAATATATATATTATACAACCTGTTTTTTTTTATATCCCATAACTCTAGGGTTATATTCTGTAGGTAAAAATAATACTAGAACTCCTAGAATAGGTGGTCCAAAAATGCATCGTTTCGGAGATATCATAATTAAATTAGGTCAAAAATTGTCACCAGTATGACGAATCTTTACTTTTGCGAGGTTGCCAAACTTCGCAGTAGTGTAGTAAAATAAAATATGTAGGTATGTTGGTATCGGGGCTTCCCGGCGGCAGCTAGTGAAGGGAAAGCTACCTTGTCGACGTTGTCATATTTCACGTAAGGGTGTTTTACATTAATAATCGTGACTTTGCCGAATTATTTTGTATGAAAAATGAAATAACAAAATAACGAAGGATTGGAACATAACTCATATGCCAGTTGATTCTTTGATATGGCCTCAATCATACCCTAGAGTTATGGGATATAAAAAAAAACACGTTGTATAAATATTATTAAGAGAGAGAGCGAATTTTGTGAGTTTGTGTGTATGTGGAGGGTAATCTCCGGAACCACAGCTCATATATGAATAATTCTTTCACCATTTGAAAGGTACATTATTCCAGATGGATATATACAACATGCCCCAGAATGAAAGCACAACCTCTTAAGGGGTCATTGTACTCATCATTATGAACAACTTTTACTATAGGACCAAACCTGAAATCGTTAAAAAAAAAGTCGCTGTTCCCTACATTTTGAAGAGTTATTCGAACATAAATGTAGGGAAGAGCTGATTTTTTTTTCTCGATTTCCGGTTTGGTCCCAAAGTAAAAGTTGTTCATAATGATGAGTACAATGACCCCTTAAGAGGTTGTGCGTTAATTCTGGGACATGTTGTATATAATAATATTATAAATGCGAAAAAGAGTTTGTTTATTTGTTATGCTTTCACGCTAAAACGGCTAACGACCGGGGGTAGGACATAAGGTTATTTTTATCTCGATATTCCCACGGGATCGTGACTTATGCGGGTGAAACCGCGGGGCATAGCTAGTCTTGAATATGGTTAGGAAGTTTGCTATAAAGGCGTATCATCTAAACGAGAGGGCACATAATCAACTGGGCAGTTTAAAGACTTCTAAATGCTACAACATAGTACTGGTTACTACCTCACTACCCCTAAATGCTCTGAGGGTGATGCCTTTTGGACGCCAGGGGTGGAAAACACCATCATCTACCTTATTTGGGGTCAGTGCAACACGTTTTCTTCACCTATTCTCCCCTGTCAATCGTACCTCAAGAGGAAACAACGGATCCCTTATAGGATCACTTCGTTGTCCGTCTGTCTGTCTGTTAGTCTGTCAAGACCCTTTTTCTCAGGAACGCGTGTAGATATTAAGTTGAAATTAATATCAAATACGTAGGTCCACGGGCTCCGTGTGGTGCCGGACGTAAAGAATAGCATCATCCCATTTCTCCCCGTGGGTGTCGTAAAAGGCAACTAAGGGACTTACTAGAGAATGGGCAGCAGCGTTCTCTATGCATTTTATCAACATACTGCGATCGCCAACCCGCCTGCCAAGCGTGGCGGTTATGGCAACCCCCCCTCCCTTTTTGGGGGAGGCCTATGTCCAACAGTGGACGTCTTTCGGCTGTAATGATGAGGTTCACGGTCCCTTGGAGGTCTAAAAAATCAAGCTTCTAAGTTAACGCAATAAAACAATACGGCGATTTATGCGACATATTTCAATACTCGCAAATAAATCAAAACCTATAGGGTACTTTCCGTTGATCTAGAATCATGAAATTTGGCAAAAAGCAAGGTATCACAGCACAAGTATAGGAAAAAGTCCTGAAATTGTAAATTTGTTGTTATATCACATAAAAATATTTTTTTTTGCGATTACAAACTTATATTTACAGTTGGAGAATTAAATGTGACTTATATCGATGTATGGGAGAACATGTTTTTCAACTACAATGTTAAGTTTGTTTTTAGGATAAATTCATCCTAACTACGGAACCCTTCATTGTGCGTGGTCCGACACGCACTTGGCCGGTTTTTTTATATAATTCCTAACACAATTCATCCACTATTATTTGGCCTTCCTCTCCGTCTCCTTCCACATTTATATTATTTACTCTTTTAGTCTCATGCGTTTCACCCCTCCACACCACGCCAAACTATTTCCTTGGCTAGTAAACATATGCCACAAAATTCATGCAAAAACGGACGGTTGCGAGCACGTTGGGAGATAGAAAAGTAATCTAGTGTTCTGTGTCTCATCCGTCCAGAGCGTACCAAACTCATAGTATACCTCGTTTACTTTCGTTGTACGAAATAGCCTTAAAGGTAATCGCCGTTGACCATACAAATGCGCGTCGCGCTCACGCGTTTCATAGGGAATATTTATTTTTAGTAACGAAAATATGAATATTTTAAAAATCACAGATAGAATTATAGATAATAATATAGTCAAAAAAAACCATGAAAATATCTTAAGTAGTTTGAAAGTAATATTATCTTTTATGCTTTGGGTAGACATTAATTCCTGAATTTATTTCATAAAGTATTTTACTACAATACTTAAATATTCACATATAGAATTGATGTGTATGCGTTCTAGTTTAACATTTAACATAGATCTTTTGCATAACTTTACGACAAATTTAAAAGTCACTATAATCATATATCTGCGACTTAATAAGTTTAAATATTTAACATATATAATTAATAAATATACTTACAGTAAGAAAGTCCAGTCCACTCGGAAACACATTCAATGAGGATAAAAACTGCCACTTGCTCACTTCAGCTACCGCTACTATGCAACGTCTAAGAATTTTGGTAACTAGCTGTCACTATCCATACATTTTTAGGGCTCCGTACCTCAAAAGGATAAAACGGAACCCTTATAGGATCACTCGTGTGTCTGTCTGCCTGTCACAGCCAATTTGCTCCGAATCTACTGGACCGATTAAGATGAAACTTGGTACAAATATGAATTTCTATGACCCAAACACAGATGTGTAACGTAAATAAATGAATTTTGAATATGGGGGTCACTTTTGTTTTTTTATATTAGAATTTTTTATAGAAAAGTTTTGCTAATGGTACCGTGTAACGTATCAAATGAAAGGGCTTGTTGTAATAATTTCAGATATATTTTTTTTAATAATAAAACAAATACATTGAAAGTTATTAAAGAAAATAGACCTTATCTCCGAAACTTTTGAAAAAAATTCAGAAAATAGTTATTTATTTATAGATTACAGGAAAACCTATAAGAAGGCCATGGTCTTAAAATAACATGGTAAATCACTCGATAGTGTGCGTACAACTTACATTTGCAGTTGGAATGTATATGGGGGATCATGTTTTTCAACTACAATGTTAAGTTTGTTCTTGGGATAAATTCATCCCAACTACGGAACCCTTCAGTGTGCGTGGTCTGACACGCACTTGGCCGGTTTTTTTGTAAACAAGCGATAATAATATATGAATATAATAATTAATGAATATGCCCACTTGCGCAGCTGTGGACTGCAAAAATACGGGGACCCATGTATTTGCCAAAGATGTTAAAAGACGAAAACTGTGGAAGAAAGCTCTCAGAAAAAAAAATGGAAACCCGATATTTCGTCGACACTACGTGCTATCCTTTTGAAACCTGAAGACTTATAAGGGAGAAATTCGCATACAGGTGATGCTCTTATGAGAACTAAGTCGGTTTTCTTTACCTACAGGCACTTGTGATGTGATATTATGTAAATTATAGTAAAGGTGTATGTGTGTGTTTGTATTATCATATAAATTATAGTAAAGGTGTTTGTGTGTTTTGTATTATCATATAAATTATAGTAAAGGTGTAGATATGTTTTGTATTATCATATAAATCATAGTAAAGGTGTATATGTGTGTTTTGTATTATCATATAAAATCAGTGCTAGAATTAACATCTCTGAAGTTTATCAGTGAGGAAGATCATCTTCGAGTTGGTTTTCAACGCAGGCAAGGCTATCACCATCAACTAGCCAGATCCGGATTCCGGACTCATCATCATCATCATTCCAGCCGAAAGACGTTCACTGCTGGACATAGGCTTCCCCCAAAAGGAAGGGGTGGTTGCCATAATCGCCACGCTTGGCAGGGGGGTTGGCGATCGCAGTATGGTGTTAAAATGCATAGAGAACGCTGTTGCCCATTCTCTAGTAAGTCCCTTCGTCGCCTTTTACGACACCCACATAGGATGGTGCCATTCTTTACGTCCGCTCCGTCCGTCCACACGGACCACTACTGAGAAACTCCTGATTGAAAAACCCAATAACACTGCCCGACCTGGGAATTGAACCCAAGAGGATGATCAGCAGTCGTACTTGTAACAACACCCACAAAAAATCAAAATAGCGACCCGCCCTTGCTTTGCAGGGTTTTTACAACTTAACATCGTGATTTCTTGATTCTATGTAAGTTTAATATTAGTAACTGGGTTGTGGAGGTCAGATAGGCAGTCGGTCCATGTAAAATACTGGTATTCAGCTGCATCCGGTTAGACTGGAAGCCGACCCTAACGTTTGGGAAAAGGCTGGGCATAATATAATGATATGCAAGTTTTATATTAATGTAATATACACATAAATGGAGGGGCTTGTGCCTAAGCATTTCACATTAGCATTTCTTAAAGCACTAAAATCGAAAAGAAGAATTTGCCAACACCAATGCAAAGGTGTACCACAAGGAAGAATTGTAGGTCCTCTGCTCTTTATTATTTATATTAATGACCTCCCAATCCATCAAATCCTCCATGGTTCTGTACAAAATTGTCGGTATTCATATGCCATATAAATATGCTTCGTAAAGTGATAAACCAAAGTGCACTTCTATTACCTTCTACTTACCACGCTTACGTTGGTTTGACTCTAAGTTATGGTATAATGTTTTGGGGGAATACCACTGAGAGAGAAACTGTCTTCAAAGCTCAAAAGAAATGTATCCGAGCAATATGTGCATTAAAAAACTTTATAACATCTATGAACCTATGAACTAAATATCTATGAACAAATCGAAACAAATGAATAAATCTATGAACTAGCATTAGACATTAGAAATAATTTAAAAAAATACGAAAGGTTAGGCTTGCCAGTACACTTTGTGCAATACGCCATAAACCAGCTGTTTGACAAGAGTGCATTTTGTATGGGCCCTAGAATATATGATAAATTACCTAATAACAATGATAATTATTATACTATCATTGCCTAATAATATAAAAGAAGCAAAAAATTTAAATAAATAATAAAAAGAAATGATGACTTACTTTGTCAATAAAGTCGATTACAAAATTATTGAATAAATAAAAATGATAAATGAAATATTTTTTTTAAGTTAAGTACTAATAATAAAATTCGTAAATAATTTAATATTAATATTTGTAAATGAATTAATAATAAATATGGTTTAAAGAACTTTTTTTGTATGTATCACCTCATTTACCCATATTCAAGCAAATCAATAAAATTATTTGATTTGATTTGATTAAGTAATACTCGTAACAGCCGTACGGGTCGATCAATCAGGTTAAGCTACGCTTGCCGCGGTTGGTCCGTGGATGGATGACTATTTTTACTTTCACTTTACACTCCTACCAACTTATCTGTGAAATGGCGAAAATTGGAACTACGAAATTTACCTAGGTTAATTTAATTTTATTACGAAAATTAGCAACACTGAATAGACGGTGGCGTTCTCTTTCAGTTCACAGATAAGTTGGTAGGACTGTAAGCCGTTGGTCCCGGCTGTCATTCGTGAATGTTTGACAATCGTTACTAGTCGTCAGAAACCCGAAAGTCTAACAACCAGTCTTACCAAGGGGTATCGTATTACCCAGTTACTGGGTTGTGGAGGTCAGATAGGCAGTAAATGCATGTAAAATACTGGTATTCAGCTGCATCCGGTTAGACTGGAAGCCGACCCCAAATTAGTTGGGAAAAGGCTAGTCAGATGATACACATAAACCATCTGGGTTTTTTTTTTCTAAATCATGATGAAAACCGCATCAAAATGTGTTGCCAGCGTAAATGTTATATATCAAAGCAGTTCTGTTGCAGGTAAGGTTACTAATATATATTTTATCTAGATTTTCAAATATAAGTAGGTACGATTCTGAGGACCCTGTGGTTAAATGTCAATCACGCAGTTTGCCCAATCGGGCAGACTACAATAATTATTGCACCTTTAATTTGAAGTCCCATGCCCGTCTAACAGACAATAACGATGGAGTTTCTTGCCCATTCTTCTCCATACGAAACTACCTTTTGGAAGGGGCGACTAGAATCAATAATTTTTTTTTTGTAAATATTGACGTTAAAAAGTGCCCTAACTAAGTGCCTATTTGAAATAAACAATTTGACATTGAATTTGAAAAAGGAAGGAAGGTTCCTTTAAAAAAAACACCTTAATAACGGTCTACTTCAAAGATAAACGAGTCGGGCTGATTCACAAATTCAAGGTCACTCAGCGTGTTATGGAGCGGGCTATGCTCGAGTTTCTTTGAAGGATAAGATCAGGAATGAAGTTATCCGGAAGAGAACCGGAATTACCGACATAGCCTGCAGAGCAAGCAAGCTGAAGTGGCAATGGGCTGGCCATGTTTGTCGAAGGACCGGTGGCCGGTGGAGCAGACAAGTCCTGGAGTGGAGATCGCGTATCGGCAAGCGTAGTGTGGGACGCCCCCCAGCTAGATGGAGCGACGACCTTAAAAAGGTGGCTGGGACAGACTGGATGCGGAAGGCGGAGGACAGGGTGTTGTGGCGCAGCCTGGGAGAGGCTTAGGTCCAGCAGTGGACTGCTATAGGCTGAGTTGATTGTTCAGCCGTTTCCTGACTACGGCTGACTATTATGGCGAAAATAAAGGAAAAACATCAGTCAAAGAGATAAGTCAAAGTCAAAAATGTGACTTGAAGTCGAGTAAGGAAGTCAAAAAATAAAACTTTGGTAGTCAAGAAACGGCCGTACATTCGGCCGATACTGCGGATTAATCTTCGGAGTAGACCCCCGGGACCTAAATATCGTGTAGTGTAATTAAGGGTTTAACTTCTAAGAAATATTTCGTTCTACATATTACTTATATCGGTAGGTTAGCAGTAATCACAAAGTGAATCTGTTTGTAACAGACAACCGACTGACTGATATGATGAATCGGTACCTATATTTAAAAAAAATCATTTGCATTTACTTACCTACTTTATATACCTTATATTCGATCTTTGCGATAAATTAAACCGTTGCTACCGATAACGTCATTATTAATTTGTATTTTGATCGACCCTCTCGCGTTCACTGAGCGTGATACTGCTGCATTCCCACAACGTATGTAGAACGGTGATGATCAATGAAAGCTTTTGGATTTGTATATGAATGAGCGTACTGTTGCGAATGTGCTTTATTAAGAAAGCGAACAAGTTTTTAGGGTTCCGTAGTCAAATCCTTATAGTTTCACCATGTCCATCTGTATGTCTGTCTGTCTGGCCGCGGCTTAGCTCAGAGACTCTTAGTACTAGAAAGCTGTAATTTGGCATAGGTATACATATTAATCACAGCAAGGTAGTAAAATCATTAAATTTAATAAAAAAAATGTAGGGTACCTCCCTTGCACGTAAACTGGGGATGATTATTTTTTTTCTCGTCTTCCGGCCACGGCTATCGTTGGATAGGCCGTTCAAAAATATTGTGGGTCTGTGAAAACCATTTTTAACCCCTGACGAAAAAGAGTGGTGTTATAAGTTGTTCGATTAAGCCTCGATCCGTTGGCGTAATATTAAGCTTTAAACTGCAAATTTTTGTTGGAGTCAAGTGTGTGTGTGTATGTGTCCTATCCCCCCACCCCCTCCTGTCAGTTAACTGGTTGTTTTTGGTTATGTGAAAAAAATCATGGCAGGAGTAGGTATTTATAACGTTAAAAAGAAAACTATCACAGCTAAGTAGGCTTTAAAAGTGTTTTCCACACATTTGCTCAAAAAATGCATTTACGAAGCTTGTATACATAGTTCGAAAGTTAAATATTACGCACCATACAACGGAAAGGGCGGTAAAATAGGTACTCTCACCTAAGTACATGTTTTACCGCCCCCTACGTTGTATAGCGCTGTGCGTATCCTTTACGGTTTTTTTTAATTACCATAAAAATCATATAAGAATTCCACCAAGGAGTTTCAAATTACGAGAATAAATAATCTGAATGGTAGAACCTCCTTGGAAGCGCTTTTGCTCAATACGTTTATCTCACTTCATTATTAAAGAGAAAATGAGACGAAAGATGTAGTACTAATTTTCACCATGTGCACGTGGCGCCATTTGCTAATTCGCGCCATTTTCTAATTAGAAATTTCAAAGATTGTTGCGACTTTCCGACTGATATTTACAAAATAATAATATGAGTTCAAGCGAGGAATCCGATATTAATATGGAATCTACTGCACCTGATATCTTGAATGAGCCGCCAAAATCGTGAGTGCTATTTAATGATTTAAAATAATTTTATATCATGGAAGACTCGAAGAAATACTTACTCAATCATTCTCTTAAAATGTTTTGATGGCTTATTTTATTACCTATTGAACTGTTTTCTCGCAAATGTGTTGAAAAAGGTTGTATGTCACACGCGCAGAAATTGGTATTTACAAATTCGTGACTATGGTAAGCCCTCGACTTCGTCTCGGGCTTACATTCGTCTACTCGTTTGTAAAAACCAACATACCGCACTAATATTATAAATAACTATTCTTTTAGTACAAAGTTTTGTAATAAACATGTTTTTCGTTGTTAACTTTGGTTTTGGGATAAATTCATCCCAACTACGGAACCCTCCTTTGTGCGTGGTCCGACACGAACTTGCCTGGTTTTATTTTATCTGTTTGTTCTCAATCAAAGACAACATCAATCAAATTAAATCAAAACAAAATAATAAGTTAGATAAGTTTAAGTCCTCATGTAGGTACAGTCCAGTATTTTATACCTTTTCAGTTTTTACAGTTTTCAAATTCTTTCCTATATCAAAGTCAAAGTATTTATTAGCGTGGTTTTTGGTGATACAGTAGGTCTTAATGTTTGTCTTCCAGTAGTAGAGAATCCAATACGAAGGTATTATACGAATTTATATAGTTGTAGGAAGCTCAAAATGAATAAATAAGGGATAAGCGGAAGGCAGTAATTTAGCTAGATAAAGCGCTACTCAAACTTTGCGCAGACAGAAGCCAATGACTCTAATTCCATACAACTTAGATCACTCTTCTCAACCGAACTCTACAAGTGCTTTTTATTGCCGGAATGGCATGATTGTGAATAACATAAAACAATCGTTTAAGAATCGAGGTGCCTGAAAAAAGTATGGTCTTTTATCAGGCGAAAACCGGATGGCGGAGTTTATGAATAGGTTTGACATGCTTAGTTAAATTTATTCAGACTCAGAACTTGATGCGCTGGATCGGATACAACACCCACGATCAACGGCAAAAACCTACATGTTTTTACCTGTGTATTTTTTTTTTGCACTATTCGTGCTTCTTGCCACTGACAATGTTTTATTTGATAACAAAACGTAAGAATCAAGTACTCGCGAAATGATTAAATATTATAACGGGGAATTTGGAAAATGGAAAGGAGATTAGTTGTTATTAAATAAAAATAATAAATTATAACAAATTAACATTAAGGGAATATAATTTAACAGAAAACTAACGTTTTAACGCCACTGGTGGCCCAGCAAAAAGGCCGACTCGATGCGTAAACTAAGAGCTACATGGTACATAAAAGAGGTTTATCAATGATGTTTAAATATATATATCATTATTTACAAGGAAAAGAGCTATGGTTTTATAGATATCTACATTAAAATAAAATAAAATACATGCAATAGAAGTGGGAAAAGGGACTCGGAGGGAAACAAGACTTTGGAAAAGTGAGGAGTGGTCATAAAGGGGGCAGGAAAAATAAGGTGGTTCAGATCTCCCACTTCAGCGCCACATTCACAAGCAGGGTT
This sequence comes from Tiliacea aurago, assembly GCA_948098905.1. Lineage (NCBI taxonomy): Eukaryota > Metazoa > Arthropoda > Insecta > Lepidoptera > Noctuidae > Tiliacea > Tiliacea aurago. The sequence goes on from OX402577.1 coordinate 15,423,240, forward strand.
CTGCACAATGCCAAGCCTGGCAAGAAGAGCAGGAGTGCACACATGACCTAATCGCATACGTATGAATATTGTTGTAATCTTTTTGCTTAGTTTGTATTTGCTAAACCAAGGTTTAACAAAAATGGATGGCTGAATATTACGATAAAATTTCCCTTTCACTGATTGCCCGGACCAAAGCTGACCCCAGGATTTCTGTAGATAAACCTTGAATTTTCTAAAGCTTTTAACTAAACACGGAGTAGCTTTGTGCCTCCAGTAAGTGGATGAAATTACTTCTTCAGAGAGAATGAAAAGTTTATTTCGCAAAGGATGATATGTAAATTGCAGACACCGAGCCATAAATCTATCAGCTAAAAATTGACGTCGTAAATGAAGTGGAGAGTCTCCACATTCCACCTGAAGACAATTAATAGGACTGCTTTTCATTGCACCTGAAACCACTCTAAGTGCCTTTGACTGAACACTGTCAAGTTTCTTAAGACCAGCAACATTAGCAGGTTCCAGCAAAAACGTCCCATAGTCCAATACGCTTCTAATCAAGGTGTTGTACAATAGTTTTAATGAAAAGGGATGTACTCCCCACCAAACACCAGCAAGACATCTAATTATGTTGATATTTCGTTCACATTTAGCAGCTATATAATCACAGTGTGGTAAACCAGTAAGATGTGTATCCAAAATAAGGCCTAAAAATTTTACCTGATTTTTAACGGGCATAGGGATATTATTATACCTTACTATAACTATAGGGGGCTTACGCATTCTAGTAAACAAGACAATGTTGCTTTTATCAATTGACAGGTGTAGACCATTGGTTTCTAGCCAAGTCTTCAGTAAGCATAAAGAAGAGGTTAAGGAAGTACAAATATTCTCAACAGAATGACCAGATGAATAAAGAAGTAAATCATCTGCATATTGAAGAACTTGTACTGACTCATTTAGGGAGGATTCCAAATCATAAGTGTAAATATTGTAGAGAATTGGACTAATTACAGAACCTTTCCATACTAAACGGGTAAATGTATACCCTTAAATATGAAGATTTAAAGATCTCTCTGAAAGCATGTTAATTATGAACTTAGACAGCATTAATGGAACTTGTAATGAATTCAGCTTTTGTTCTAGGATTGATACCTGGACATTATCGTTAGCTGAGCTAATATCCAGGAAAGCAGCAATTACAGAATTATTAGAAGAAAAGGCTAAGCGAATATCAGTTGTGAATACACTAAGGCTGTCCATCGTACTTTTACCCTTCCGAAAACCAAACTGTGATGTAGCTAGCAAGTTTTTGCTTTCCAAAAACCACTCCAAACGATTCTTAATGAGATGTTCAACAATTTTAGCAAGAACTGTAGAAAGTGCAATTGGTCGATAAGATGTAACATTAGAGGAAGGTTTGTTTGGTTTCAGAATGGGAATAATTGTTTGAGACTTCCAACTTGATGGTATGTTGCCAGATATCAAAGCTGTATTGATGAGATTTAAATATATTAAAAGAACGTCGGATAGTCGGATAAATTAGCTATAAATGAATATGGTATACCATCTTCACCAGGAGCTGAATTCTTAACATGTGAAAGGACTCCCTTCAACTCACTTAGTGTGAACAGGGAATTCAACTCAGAATGAGGAATAGGAACATAGGGATAGTGCATTAAAGATCTCTGTTCTGGGACAGAAGGAGGAGCTAAATGATCCATAAACTCATTGGCTAATTCTAATGGCAGTTTTGAGGCTGTTGTGTCACTAAATGCTGACCCGAATCGCCTAATATTTTGCCATTCTAGAGATGCATTAACTTCTGGCGAGATAGATGCACAGAATCTTTGCCAACCTTCAAATTTCTTTTTCCTAAGGAGCTTACGAGTTGTACGAGCAGCTTCTAGGTATATCTCAAAATTGTGACGAGTCATAGTATGGCCATAATTTTTTTCTGCCTCTTTTCTTTTTTTAATGGCCTGAGTGCACTCAACATCCCACCAAGGTGTTGAAGGAATTTTGCCTGTAGCACCATTCTTAATAGGGAAAGTATTATCTGCCACCTCTATTAAAATTCTTGTTATTTGATTAGATAATAACTGAGGATCATGTAGTTGTAAGGAATTAGATAAACCAAGAATTCTTTCTTGTACATCATTTTTGTATGTATCCCAATCTGCATTTTGAAATCTATACTTTAATCGTGGTGCTGGATTGCTAGCAACTGGTTTTTTTATGTGGAAAAGAAATTATTAAAGGGTAATGATCACTACCATAAGAAGATGGTAAAGGAGACCAGGATAATGTTGATGCTAACTCAGGTGTGCAGATTGAGAGGTCAGGGGCACTTATTCCCTCATCTGGATTTGTTCGGCGTGTTGGGAGACATGTGTTTAAAATACACAAATTGTTAAAGTCTAGAATTTCTAATAACTTTTCCCCATAGCAATTGGAACTAGAACTACCCCAGAACTGATGTTGTGCGTTAAAATCTCCCATTACCAAAAATGGTTTAGGTAAAACTGAAAGAAGATTACTTAAAAGAATATCTATAGTGGGACGAGAATAATATATACAAACTAAACAGATTTTATTTACAATAGCAGCGACAGCAGATATTTCGTCACTGAGACTTGGAAGAGGAAAAGATTGAAAAGACAAGTTATTTTTAATAAGTATGGCGACACCGCCATACCCATTGCTTCTGTCTGTTCTTAGACACGCATAGCCAGGAATTCTAAAAGAAAACCCTGGTTTAAGCCATGTCTTACAGAGAGCGACTACAAAGGGATCGTATTTGTTCAATATGTAGGACAGATCAGATTTTTTATTCACAATGCTGCGACTGTTCCACTGGACAATCTTGGGTAGATTTGGATCCATTATGATTAAGGTTAAACAAGTTATACAGAGTATCAATTTAAAGTGGCAACGTTGGACGGTTCAATATTATTATTTTTAGATAAAGTATTAATAAGCATAATTATTAAATTAAAAATTTGGCTCTCATTATTATTTGTTGTTTTATTTTGGAATGCAACACCATTCCCTGACACAGAAACATCATTAGTGATTAATGCTTGATGAGCTGCCCGGTCATACTCCTTAGTTGTTTTTGGGGGATCCCGAGGTTTAAGAAATACGGTTTTTATTTGTGAGGAGACAATTGGTGTGTTACGTGATTGGGGCGAAGGTTGTGAAGAGAAAGAATTTTTAGTGGTATGTGATGGGGCAGATGTTACCACATCTGCATACAATTTTGAGATTGGTGGATGTAGCTGTGACGCTTCCGCATATGACACGCAGCTATAATGCTTAATTGCTTTTTACCTCTCAAATTCTGGGCATTTATTATTAATGGCGTAATGAATGCCACCGCAATGACAGCATTTACTACTACTTTCATCTTCAATACTGCAAGTGTCAGAAGAATGCTTCTCCCCACACTTGAAGCACTGAGGGTTCGACCTGCATTGTACCTTTGTATGGCCAAAACGACAACAATTAAAACATTGAATTGTTGGGAATGTATACAATTCCACTGGCATAGAATTGTAACAACAAAACACACGTTTTGGTAAAATTTATCCGTCAAAGGTGAGCACGACTGTTTGCGATGGTTTCCACACAGGGGTCGGTTCGTGCACTTTATAATTGAGACGCCTTGCTTTGATAACTTTCCCGCATCCAGCGGGGACAGATATATTTTCCAGTATTTCCTCCGGAGAACATTCGGTAGGTACGCCTTTAACTATTCCAATGCGACACACATTAATTGATGGAACAAATGCCTTCAATCTTTCTTTGGCCAAACTTGGATCATTTAAGAAAGAGTTAGCATCTACGTAACGAGGGAAACATAGCGATATTCTATTACGACCAATGCGTTTTAATGAACCGTTAATGATGTTGTTGAACATGCGTTTTTTAAGAAAATGCCCTAAAGTTATTGGGTGTAATGTTTGAACAGAGTTTTGTGTATCAAATGTTTTTTGGATGTGTACAACGTATGGCGACAGGTCTGTGGCCTCATACAAAGCCCTTGCAACCTGTGGCGCCTTCTGGGGAAGATCTGACTTTATGAGGTTTTCAGTCTGGGGAACATCCACAGAACGTGGAGAGGTTTCTTGGTGAACTAAAATTGAATGTACCGGTACGTCTGATGCTATTTTTGAACTTAATGTGACTGAGTCATTGTCGCAATGACACTCTGCTCCTTTATTTATTTCTGTTGTAGTGTGAGAGTGACTATTTCGCCTTTTTTTATTGCAATTTTTGCACACTTTACGTGGAGCTCTAGTCCTTTTTCGCTCCGATCTGGTTATGGATGAATCGGTATCCATACTGGATTCATAAATTATTATATTATGCCCGACCGAGGGGACTGTGCCCCCCGGATCAGGCGGTTCATTGTCCATTGTGGCCAGAAAAAAATAAAATACAAAAAACTTACCCTAAATATGAAGTACAATATACACAAACAATAAAATTATCTAATCTAATGTATATCTACATATATTTACACAACTTATCTCCAATCTTAAGTGTTTTTTAATTTAAAAAAGAAAACTAAAGAAAAATCACGCCCGCCAAATTCGATGATTCCCGCGCTTTTTCAATGTGTTTATTGTATGTATATGTAAATGGTACACCACAGACTACCTGTAGTATTGTCTCTGATAAGGCCGCCCATTATGTCACCCTATGTAAAATTTCTAAATTTTTATCTGCAATCCACATGGCGTACATAATAAGAGAATTATATTTTATTCTGCACCCAGATTTTTAAATAGACAGGTGACAGGAGACAGGTGTGCTGCTGAATGAAAAGATTCTTCTCTCTCAAGATCTGATCAAATGTCCTTTTTTTGGTACTGTTCGTCGAGTCGTTGAGCTCCTTAAGTTTTGAGTTGAGCTGCACGATTACTGACAAATGCTTACACTGATTGGTCAGGTCCGCTCAAATTTGCGTGGTTCTTTCCTCAAAAGACCATTTCAGACACGGATCTACATGGTCCTCACATGATCTGACCAAGATTATGTCTGGACTTTAAAAGAGACTTTGACCCCTGAGTTTGTTTCGCCATTTCTTCTCAGGGGTAGTCAGATAGGAAATGTCGGCTACATCTAGATTTTTTATTTTTTTTATATGACGTGTAAAAGTGATTTTAATATCCTATTTACAGAATAAACGATTTCATTTCATTTCATTAGAAAGGTAAATTTTTTAAGTGGTACATGTCCAGATCGTATTCTAAAAGCTATTTTAAGTAATCGCCTACCCAGTTTAACATCGGTAAACCACGGTATCCGAGGAGGCTCACATTGCATAGTTTTGTACCATATTCCTTTTTCTCGAGATCTGATGTCAAAATGTTCTTTCCACTTTTGTTGCCATATTGTCTTGTACCGTGAAAAATATTCTGAGTAATCAGGAATTATGAATACCTCACTTCCGTCTGTACAAGATCTTTTAGCCAAAATGTCAGCCTCCTCATTACCTCTCAAGCCAACATGTGAAGGGTTCCACTGCAATCTCAGAGTTACATCATTAGGCATGGTATAAATTTTATCAAGAATAACATAAGCTAACGCTGTCCCTCTGCAACCAGAGGCGGAGCGAGCTATGTGTTCTAAAGCGCTTTTGCTATCCGAAAAAATTACAACATTTTTAGATTTTAAACAACAATTTTTCAAAAAACATATGGCCTCTGAGATCGCAAATAGCTCGGCGCACATAATGTTTACTCCAGAAGAAATTTTAAAGCCCTCACTTACTCCTAAACTATTACTAACATAGGCGGCCCCAATACCATCTTTAGTCTTAGAACCATCTGTAAACACTTTTTGCCATCCTGCATATTTAATATCTAATTCATCTAGTACATTATTTAACAGTAAACTATAATTATACGAATCCTTGGACGCTTTAACGCAATCCAAATTGGTTAAAATTACTTCACCAATTTTTATTTTAGAAGTCCATATATCCAAATTAAACATCACTAGAGGCAAATACTTTCTCGTGTTTAATCTCTGTGCATACAAAAGGTAATAGTGGTTTCTTTTTCTTTTGCCAGTATCTATTATCACATAGGGTTTGGAGTTCCTCTAATAAAATTATGGTGGGATTATTAGAAAAAGAGCGAGCTTTAAAACAATATTTATAGGCAATATGTTGCCTTCTCAAAAACAATGGCGATATACAGATCTCACACTCCATTACGTGTATAGGAGTTGTTTTTATAAATCCGCCAATAATTCTAAGGGCTTGATTTTGGAGCAAGTTTAATTTCGAAATATGACTTTCGGCACTATTATCATATAAAAAAGATGCGTAATCCATCCTGCTACGAATCAAGGCTATGTACAATCTACGTAAATGTTTTGGGTGTACTCCCCAAGTAGATCCAGCCAGTATCTTCAATAAACTTAAAAATTTTAGTGTTTTTGCATGTAGTTCATTTATATGTTTATTGAAAAGCAATTTACTGTCCAACCACATACCTAGATATTTGTAATTCTTAACTAACTCTAAGGAAGTACCCTCTGCCTTAATGTCTAGTTCTTTACCTTTCCTACCTCTAGTGAATAAACAAATTTTAGTTTTATTTACCGAAATATTCAAGCCCAATTTTTCTAACAAATTAACAATGAGATTAACTGACTCCTGAAGGTGAATAACACTGTCATGTAATTTTTTATTTCTAGTGTACAATACAAAATCGTCGGCGTATTGAGAAACAGTTACATTTCCAATGGCTTTATAGATGTTATGGGTTATAATATTAAACAGTAGTGGCGACATAGGATCACCCTGTGCTAGGCCTCTGTTTGTATACCTTTCAATAAAATTATTATCATTTTCACACTTTATTTTTAGTCTCCTTTCACTGAGAAATTCCCATAAATACTTACAGACCCGAGTACCCACCGACAAACCATCAAGTATAGTGACAACTTTATCTATTAAAACATTATTATAGGCACTCTCTATGTCCAAAAAACAGGACAGGGTGTCACAATTTTTTGACAAACCAATCTGGATGTATGAAACTAATCTAGTGAGAGCATCTAACGAGGAATGACCTCTCCTGAAACCTACTGTTACTGGAGCTAAAATGTTGTTTTTTTCAACAAACCATTCGAGACGTTTAGTGATCATTAAATTAAAAACTTTACAAAGGCATGATATTAACGATATTGGTCTTAATTTTTGTGTTAAATTACGACTACCAGCTGTAGGTTTAGGAATCGAGATAACTAAGATATCACGCCATTGCACGGGTACAATTGATTGCTTAAAGATTGCATTGTAGATTTTAAGAAGGTACTCTTTCGCTGACCAAGGTAAGTTATACACCATAGAGTAAGTTATTTCATCCATACCGGAAGCTGTATCTTTCTTTTTAATACAACACAGAAGCTCCTGCATACGAAATTCACCTTCCAATAGTTGGTTTGTCGACGTAAATAGTGGTTGTCGCGTAGTTACAGAATCAGGAGCTAAGTCACAAAGCAAATCTAATTTATCGTCAGTAGATGAAGTGAATCTATTATATTGCCGTCCTTTTACCCACCTCATTTTTCTACAAACCTCAGGGCTAGAAGAAGCATCATCCAATCCATCACAAAACTTCTGCCAATTTTCTGATCGAGCTTTACATGTTTTTGATTTAGATTCAGTATATTTATTTTCTAGTTTGGTTAAATTCTGAGGTGTGGGGTTTCTCCTGAATTCTTTTAATGTTAACCGTCTTTCTGCTACAATTTTAGACAAATCAGGTGTCCAGTACGGTTTAGGTGTGAAGTTTTGCGATGGGTTTGTACACACTTTAATTTTAGGAATACTCTTGTCAGTTGCCTCATTGATTATCCTAACAAAAGCATTATACATGTTCTGAACTTCCTCAGAGCTTGGTAGCAAATCAACATGCATTAAAACTTCTTCTTTATACATTGACCAGTCAGCTCTTTTAAAATTACGTTTAGGACAAAGTTTAATAGCATCATGATATTTATAAGTGATTTTTATAATAAGATGGTCACTTCTCAAATCCTCATTCAAAACCCGCCAGTTAAAGTGCATAACTAAGTCCGTGGAAACAAAAGTGACATCTGGTGATGTTTCTTGGAGTACACCATTCATATATTTACTTCTTGTTGTACTACCATCGTTTAGAGAAACAAAACCATTTTCTATTGAACTATCAAACAACTGATTGCCCCGTGTATCATTTTTGCAGGACCAATTCGTATGGTGGGCATTAAAATCACCAACTATCATTGTACTGTGCATAAATTGAGAAAATAAACAATCCCAGTCAGCTTGTGAAGTTCGAACAGGGGACGTACAATATATCGCAATAATATTTGTTAAGTACTTACAGTTTAGGATTTTAACGCACATTACTTCAATTCCAGTATTGGTAAGACTGATTGGATAAACGTACGACTGAATTGATTTGTGAACAATTATTGCTAAGCCACCATATCCATCATCCCGATCCTTCCTGTATATGTTATAACCGCTTAGATTTAATGTACATTCTGGCTCCAACCAAGTCTCACTTAGAATCGCTATGTGAATTTTTTCCTGGCTTAAAATAGCTTCAAACTCATTTCGTTTCGGTCTTATACTCTGCGCGTTCCATTGGATGACATTCAGTAAAAAGTTTTTAATCGTATTAGCCATCTATAAAACAACTAATAAATCTGTCAAATAATTCTCCTTCGCGCATTGTCTTCTTGAAATATAATCTAAATTCTCTAACGGCTAACTTAAAAAGGCTTCTCATGGTATCAGTCAAAGATGAATCTGAAAAAACAATTTCTTTCACTTTCTGTAATATCCTCGTCCAAAACAAACTGCTATCTTTTATCTGTGTCTTTTCACTTGTATTTTCACCTGTATTTTCAATCTCAATCTGCATTTCTTCCGGTTCATTAACAACATCTATCTGTTCAAATATTTTTTCCTGCTGCTCTCTCTGCTTGTACTTGGGTTTTGCTCGGTTTCCATTTGTTCTACTGATAATAGGTGATGTAGTTGTTCTCTCTTCAGAATATGGATTTTTTTTCTAATGTTATTTCTGTAGTTTTTTCTTGTTGCGGGTTCGTATCTGTTGTAAGGTCGTCTTTATAGGGAGTTTTATTGCTAAGAGATAGTAGATTCCTTTCTGAAAGTGTAACCATATCTTCGTTGATGAAATCCTTATTTTTTTGTAAATATTGCTGAAGTGCTTTTTTATATGTACAACTGTCTTGAATCATAATCAGTCTTATCTTTTTCTCTTTATGGAACGACGGGCAATTTTTATCAAGGGACATATGGGGACCTTTACAGTTTACACATTTATAACGTGTAGTTTCGCAATTCTCGTGTCTCTCGCCACATTTTGGACAAATCACGTGATTTATAGGGCATAACCGCTGTATGTGACCATATTTCCAGCAACCCGAGCATTGAGTGACTGGAAAGATATATGGCTCCACCTTAAATCTACACCCATGTGCGTAAACATATGATGGTAAGGTGGCCGTTTTAAAACAAAAACGTACTGTTTCACTATCTTTCCACCCTTCATTTGTCATTCGTTTTAATCTTTTAACATATAATATCTCCTGTTCACATGTAAAAGTTTCTTTTATTTCCTCTTTGGTAATTTCCTGTTCAATTTGTTTCACTATTCCATAGGACAAGTTTGTATCAAAAGTAAACTGGCACTGGTATCCCAGTTCTTTAAGTTTTTCACAATTCATAATTTTATCAGCCTCCATTCTTGATCCGAAAATCAACAAAACTTTGTGTGGATTTTTATATTTGATTTTTTGTATGTTAGTGATATCTTGTGATGTTAATAATTTAGCCATACTTATTGGTTTGGGTAAAACTGTTTTTGACGTCAAACTAATTTCGAAAATTTCCACAAGTTCATTTATAATTTTCTCCGATTGTTTAGAATTTTGTGTCTGTGACAAGCTGCGCGCCAATTTCTTTGCGTTTCTAGTTTCGACGAGAGTAAAACCATCACTATCCGTAATTTCTACTGTCTCAGTTAGACTATTTAATCTGCGTTTCTCAGCACGGGATAACTGTTCCTGCTCCGCATTCTGACATCCTTCGACATTTTGATGAATATTCAACGTCAAAACATCACTATTATTCACTTCTTCATCACTTAATAATTGATCAATCACAAATCCTCCTCCTTCATCTTCAATAGTTCCGTCAACCGAGTTATTTACGTTCATGATAACGATATCTTTTTAACGTAGGGTAGACCGAAAAAACTACTCTTCGCTCGAGTACAATACGTGCGTACGCTGTGTCGTACCGCGCGAGAGTGAGACAAAATCTTACTGATTGCTATTTTAATTGTATAATTTATTACTTTTATGACATTTATTTTGCATTCTGTGATTACCTTAAACTCACACACTGATGTTATTATTATTTTTTTTTTTTAGGAAAACGTTTCCTTTTTTTTTCCATTTTTGTAAATATGTGAGCACCATGTATCTATCACATATATAATTTATCTGTCATTGCTTCATTATTAATTCTTTTTACGTATTTTGGTATAGTAATTTTATTCTAGGTGCATCGTCTTCACATATAATTATATAATTGATGTACCTATACAAAATATTGTAAAACATTTTAAAAGAGTAACGGAGGAGTTTCTTGCCCATTCTTCTCCATACGAAGCTACCTTTTGGACGACTAGAATCAATTATATTTTATTTGTAATTTTTGATGTTCAAAAGTGCAATTTATGTGCCTATTTGAAATAAATAATTTGACTTTGACTTATTAATGAGAATAACAAGATTGTTTTCCTGCAACCCGCATTGTTTTTGTGAACGCAGTGTTGTAATTTTATATGAGGATCATTGAGGGTATGCATTTTGTGAAAAATACGAACTGAAACGTTTAGAAACGTCAGTCGATAAATGTTTTTCTTGGTAATAAGTTTGATATTAACTAAGCAATATGAGGATAGAGAATATTTGATTTGTTATTCTATGAAATGAATATTAAAACATAAAATTTTATTTGTAACAAAAATCATTGATTTAAATTTCTTTCAAAGTAAGTATTCTGCGTATTGATTATTCTATGAAATGATAATATGAGAAAAAAATTATGTGAAACGAAATTCTATGGAACTATTTTCTATAAAACAACGTACAACCCACTTTTACACATCAATCATATTTTAAAAACTAGATGCGGTCAGCGTTTCCTATCTAACTAATCTGAGGAGAAAGGCCGAAACAAACTCAGAGGTCACAGTCTCTTTTAAAGTCCAGACATAATCTTGGTCAGATCATTGTGAAGACCATGTAGATTATTGTAGATGGTGCCTGAAATGATATTTAAATGACAGAACCACACAGATTGAGGGGACCTGTCCAGTCAGTGCCCGTATTTGTCAGATATCGTGCAGCTCAACTCAAAACTTAAGGAGCTCAACGATTCGACGAACAATACCAAAAAAAGGACATTTGGGTAGGCCGCATAAAGTACTCAAACTGCCATACCATCATTAAAACTAAGAGAAAAAAATTCAATAGTGCTCAACTCAACATTCATAATCATTAAAATAATATAATATAAGTAAAGCAAAGTCATTGTTTATGTAAAATGGTATATAGAAAAAGAAAAATACCTATAGGTAAATAGGAATAAAAAGTCGGCAAAAAATTAAAAATTAAATCAAGATCAGGAGACCAGGAAATGGCAGGCCAAGGTGCATAACTACACGAGAAGACCGATTCATCATGAGCACTATGTTAAGAAATCGACGTCTCACGGCTGTTCAGGTCCGAAAAAGTCTTTAAGAATATCACCACAACAATCATGTGAGCTCTGACACGATTCTGCGACGTCTTCATGAAGCTGATATAAAGCCTTATTGACCAGCAAACGACCCCAAACTGCTCAGAGAACTTCGAGTTGCCAGGTTACGGTTTGCTCGAGAACACATCCAATGGACAGATGAAGATTGGTCCAACGTTATGTTTTCCGATGAGGCCAGATTTTGTTTATTTACGTTTTTTTTTTTTGTGTGGGAAATTATCAAATAACTTCTCCCGTTCTCTCTTTCGGACCCCTTCAATTGGTGCTGACGTCTCTTTGAGGCGCGCGTGGAACACAACTCGCCGTCCACCCGGGCCTGGTCCTTATCGGACGGTGGCCCATTCGCTCACCGTCCGTAAGCCCGCGCCTACGGTAGCCGGGAATCGGCCTGCGATTCCCGACGCCCGGGGCGTCTCCTGCGGCTACTAAGGGCGGAAGGGCGGTAACCCTGCCTCACCCTCACGCGTGTCGCCTCCTCCTTCGCGATAATTACTGTTTCGCAGAAGGAGGTGACGGCCTCCCATGCACTCTCACTCCGAACCATGGCCTGAACCAGGGCCGGACGCGAGAGATCGCCGCCGCCGATCGCCTCCGTGAGGACACGGTGGTGCACTACCCAAGCAGGGCAGACCTCCACCGTATGCTCCACCGTGTCCTCCGGGCGATCCACACAGTGGTGACACCCGGGCGTTTCCTCTCGCTTTATCCTGAACAGGAACCTCCCGAAACAACCGTGTCCGGTGAGGAACTGCGTCAGGCGGAAGGTGAGGACGCCGTGGCGCCTCTCTAGCCACTCCTCAAAGAAGGGACTTATCGCCGCAATTGTGGCGTGCCCAATAATGGTTTGGGCTGGGATATCTTCAGAGGATCGCACGGAGTTAGTGATCATAGAAAACGGTGGCTGCTGTCAGATACACAGCAGAGGTTTTAAATGAGCATGCTGGTCCTTTCTTAGTGAATATGGGTGCAAATTCAATTGTATGCACGATAATGCGCTACCACATACTGCTTGTTTGGACAATATGTATATTCAAGACGTCGGCATTACCTGCATGGAGTGGCCAGCTCGCAGCCCAGACTTAAATTCCATAGAACATGCATGGGATGAGCTCGGGAGATGCGTGAGACAACGCTCTCCTGCTCCCCTTACCTTACACGAGGAATGCGCTAGTGGAAGAATGGGCAAACATAGACCAAAATCGAAAAAAAAATAATTTACAGCATGCCACATCGTCTTAATGAAGTGATACGGGTTCGTGGACGAAATACAAAATATTAAATAGACAAAAAATCTTTTATATTTTAAGATTTACTGCGAAGTGTATTTCTGTTGTCATAAGTTAGAAGCGAAATTTTCTTATTTTTTAGTACCTATTTAATTAAAGTTAGGTATACAAAACTATATATTAATCAGTCATCTACATTATACTATAGTTTCGCGCAAATTAGTCTTATGTATTTAAGAAACTATCACGCCATATAATAGCGACCCGGAATTTTTGCGATCCAGTGTATATTTTCGGAATTAGAATCGATCCCAGCCCTAATAGCAATTACTTTTTTTGTACGATTGAGAGAGATGTACGATTTTGACTTCGCTACGATTTTATTCTAAATAATAATAAAATCGTAGCGAAGTCAAAATTGTAGGTATAGATATATATTTTGTATACTTACCAGTAAATGCTATTTAAAATAAAAACGTAAACACAAAGTATTATTATAATTTCGCAGTCTTCATCTTTTCGTGTCGATTGACTACTCCTCATGTCCAACCTGTAGCTACCTAGACAGCTGTCATTGGCTTCGTTCAAATTCTTGTAGGTGCATGAGGCATATCCTGTGACCCATGTGCTCCACACTAGCACTGCTGTGTTTGGGAAGAGTTATTGATAACCCCATTTGGCCAGATTGTTTCTACAGCGGCCAATCTGGGCCCGCAATTGATTAAGAGATTTCCAGATTGGATACTGCAATTCGTGTCCAAGTCATTCCAAGGGGAGATGTGCTGTCGGAGTGATGAAGTGTGGAGGGCTGAGGTATTATGAAATGTATGTATTGGTAAAATATGTAGGGTATTTCTATTTCTAAATAAAGCGACTACTTATTCATGTTATAAGTATACAGGTACTACCGTATTATACAGGGTGTGCCTAATCCCGACATAAACGCGCAAACTGTTACCATTAATTCAGTATATGATTTTAGACCCCCAGATTTAACACTATGTAGGTAAGTGAATTTATAAAGGATTTTTTTTAATAAAATTTTTTTAATTAAACGTGAGGGCTTATTTTAAAACCTGTTGTTTCCAATTGCTCTCTACCGTTTTCTAGTTATTGCTGATGGAGACTTATGAAAAGTATGATACGAGTACTATAACTCTGTAATTAATTTACAGAGTTTCTTCACTTTTGTATTTACTTACCTATAATCTTAATATGAATCTCGAAACAGTGTAGCGACCACCACAAGACCGCGGATGCTTCCAAGAATTGTTTAAATGACCGGTGAAAGCTACACAAAACAGGTGTGTAACACATTACCGACGTCGAGGGTAGATGCAGTACCATTTCACGAAAGTTCGATATAATGACATGCCGTTTATAATTAGCAATTTTTTTTTACCACAACATGAAAAACAATAATATGAACAACAATATTATGACAATAATCCTAACTAATATTATAAATGCGAAAGTAATTTTGTTTGTTTGTTACCTTTTCACGCCTAAACCAATGAAATTTTGCATATACGTTTTCAGGTGTACAGGAACGGACATACCTTAAATCCCGAAAAAAAGTACTGTTCCCGAGGAAAACCACAATAACGAACTTATGAGAATAGATGGCGCCACGTGTCTTGCGACATGCGAAAGTAAGTTTGTTTTTTTGTTTGTTACCTTTTCATGCCTAAACCACTGAACCGATCATCCTGAAATTTTGCGTAGGTATACATTTATACGTTCGTTTTGTAAATTCTAAATTAACGCGAGCGAAGCCGCGGGCAAAAGCTAGTTGATTATAATAATGTCATAATCATGAATAGTTTCACACCCTGAAAGGTCTATACTATCACTAAAGAGAAATGACTGACTGATTTATCAACGACACACGATGGAATAACTTCATGGAATCCAATGATTGGAAATAGGTTCCTTTTTAGTGGGGTGAGCCGCGTAAACCGAAAGAGATACGTAAAATTAATGTTCTACAGGATTGTACATCTTAAAAAGACCAACAAAAAGGCCGCGATAGAATTAACTGTATCTTCTAAGGATTACCCACAGCAACCATTTTTATCCTTTTCGAATATAAAACTTGCGTTGTTATTTCCGAAGCTATTTTGACCGGTATATTATTATTACCAATAAAATACCTATGTTATTTAAATTAGGCATTTAATTTCAATTTAAACATGACATCTTAACATTTAAATTAATATTTTAAAAGCTAACACAGATTCAAAATTACGGGTAAAAAAAAAATTATGGTTCATTGCTATGCTACTTACGATACAAATCACAGCTGAACGGAATTTAATGAAATTTACACACATGGGATAAATTAATAGCGGTAGTATGTTTCCGTGGGATAATCTCCAACCTTCACGCGGGCAAACCCGCGGGCAAAAGCTAACCATAATAGCTGCTGCCCGCGAATTCTTTTTCTTTCTTCTTCTTCTTCTGTGTGTATTTTGTATTTCATATTTTTTTATACAAATATCGACGATGATACTGTAGCCTAGGTCCTTCTCCAGGTCCCAGGCTACCTATCTTCAAATTTCATAACGATCGGTTTAGTGGCTTAGGCGAGAATATGTAACATACAGACAAAGTTACTTCCGCATTTATAATATACTTACCTATAACTAGCTAGCTCAATTGATATTATCCCTCAAGAGAAAAAAACGGAACCCTTATAGGATCACTTCATTGTCCGTCTTTCTGTCTGTCTGTCAGTCTGTCAAGACCCTTTTTCTCAGGAACGCGTGTAGGTATCAAGTTTAAATTAATATCAAATACGTAAGTCCATGGTCCCTTGGAGCTCTAAAAAAATCAAGCTTCTAAGTCAACGCAATAAAAAAATACGGTGATTTAAGCGACATTATTGCGACATTTCGATACTCGCAAATAAACCAAAACCTACAGGGTATTTCCCGTTGACCTAAAATCATGAAATTTGGCAAGAAGCAAGGTCTTACAGCAAAAGTATAGGAAAAAGTCCTAAAATTGTAAATTTGTAGTTTTATCACATAAAAAAAATGTTTTTTGCGATTACAAACTTATATTTGCAGTTGGAGAATTGACTGTGACGTATATATATCGTTTTAAGGGAGAACAAGTTTTTCAACTACAATGTTAAGTTTGTTTTTAGGATAAATTCATCCTAACTACGGAACCCTTCATTGTGCGTGGTCCGACACGCACTTGGCCGGTTTTTTTTTTTGTTACTTTTGTACATGTTGTTGTTCTTTTTTACATGTTAACCCATTGAATGGGTTTTATACTTGAACCCAGTGAAAGGCTTACATGATAAATTAATTCAATGGGTACTATACCTACTTGAAACCCAGTAACATGAAAAAATCATAATAATATGTTATTTCGAGATCCGCCCAGCACGCGTAGCATGACCAATTCTATCTCTATTCTTCCCAGGGACCATTTTGGTTACCATTTTAGAAAAACCCTATTGAAAACCCTTTCAATGGAAAGGGTTTTCGATAGAGTTTTTCTAAGCAGTTAATCGGCCCAACCAAAGGCATAACTCTTAGCCAGGGTTGTACGGTCCCTGGTTACAACACAACACATTGTCTGATAACGACACGCACACGATATCGGAGGGCAGATAATCTCATGCATTTATTACGTTGAGTTGTACTCGTATTGATGATTCTAATGGTTAATTCTGTAATTATACATATTTGGTACGGTCACGAATCTTTAAATTTTAGAAAGCAATTTTGAATTTCGCGGGCTTCACTAAATCTGTAACTTCTTAGATAATTATGGATAATTATGTGAGTTTTCACTCAGTTTAAAAAATATGCCGTAATTTTTCTTTTAGAAATTTATCTACCCTGCCTACATACTGTGTACTACTCACAGAGAGTCTAGTAGTCAAGCTGATTAGTCTGTGAGAAGGGACAGGGACAGACCTTAGAGGGACTTCTTGGCGGGAAAGTGAAGCGTCATGTTCAGCAGTTTGTTTTATTTTCCAAATTTGTGTTTATCCGAATATTAATGTGTAATAATGGTGGATTTTTAACCATTAGGTGTTTCTGAACGTGCATTAATGTAGGCAAATTAAACAAAACAGTGCAAATTTGCTTCAAGTTCTCTCAAGAAGTCCGCGTGAGGTCTCAGTAAAGTGCCACATCTTTACTGAAACTCAAGGGAGTGGGCGTGGATATCATCATCATGCATTAAATATAATTCATTTCATCAATAATACACAAGTTTTGTAACTAAATAAAGACTTGGCTTAAAGGTTCCAGCAACCAGGCCATTAAAATATTATTTAAAAAAAAACAGACCTTAGAGCTGTAGGCTAATTGCGTAACACACTATCAGTAGGAATCGGTTTCAATTTGACAGTTCAACAACATTCATTGCGTTATTTACGTTGTTGAGCAGACCAAGTTTTTTAACATTTGAAGCAATGGATTAGCAATATACTTCAAAATCATTCCGATTCAAACTGTGTTACGCAATTAGGGTGCTGTAGCTGAAGACCTAAGAACAAGGAAATGCATAGAAGGATGATTATAAAAAACAACTCTGTAACTACCTTTGTTCCCGTTCTATCTTATGGCACGAAGATGGATGTGGGAAAGAGATAAATGATTTACTCTTTGTTTTACTTTTTTGGCATGTCACAAGATGAACATGCCATTTGGTTATAATGGTATATTTCAACCCGACCAAATTTGATATTACTTTACTTCAATGTCTGACAGTTCGTTCATTGAAGTACTTAACTTGTTCGCGTATTCTTTGTTTATGCGTTCGTCGTAATCTCTTACAATTTTTCGAAGTTTTGATAATATTTCTACTGTTAAATTGCACGAATTCTTTGAGTAACTACAAATAGTGAGCGAGAGTGCAAGTGAGTGCATGGATGCTGTGGAACAATGTCTTGTGTGGTTGGGGGCTGCAAGACCCATTAATCACGAAAAGAAAATAAACAAAAAATTTTGATCTTACGTTGGTAAGTTTTTGCTCAATTTTGTGTTGAATGTGAGCTGATGAATTAATATAAATACTTAACAAATGTTGCTGAATCGCTTTGCAGCGGAAACCAGACGTATTATCTATTCCAATAGAAGTTATTAGCGAATATTTTGAAAATGTTTTGAGGTTATCATGATCATACATAGTGATGTAAATAATGTTGTCGATACCTACTTTTCTTTTACAGATTTCCTAAAGACAAGCACAGTCACATATTATGCTCCAAGCAATTTTACTTTGAATTCATTTGTATGTAAAGAAACTGAAATGGTTAATGTTCGCGACGATGCGTCACCAAATAGTGTTTTTAGTGTTTTTGATATTAACTTAAATTCGGAATGATAACAGTGATAGTTAAACAAAAAACAGTGGTGAAACAGTGTTTAGTACATAAAATCGTAAGTACGACCCTTACAAACCTCAATTTAGTGGGCTTTATAGCCGTAATTTATAGTTTTAGTGCGGCCAGGTAACCTAGACCGAGACCTAGCCCTGGACCTAACTTTTATGTATTTAGTCTCTTGAGAAAGCTCATTTAATTGAGTTTGTATGTCATGTTTTTTTTATTGTTAATCTTATTATTTTGGTTTGCCAATCATGTTTTTATCTTTGAAAAATATAGTTGTGATATTTAAAATATTAGATTTATTTAGGTCTATAGACCGGCCTGAAGTATCTATAACTAGTTTAAAAATCGGTTTAGTAGCTTTTGGGAAAATCAACAAGATAAACAGTTTTAATTCTTTCTGTTTCCTCTGAAATACCCTTTCAGTGGAAATTTAAATAGCTGCTAAAGATACCTCAGGGAGACAGAGAATTTGATATGAAATCCAATGTTATGTAACATGCCTTATGTAGGTATTCTTATAGTGGGTTATAAGCATTAAAGTGATGTAATCTTAATGAAAAATAGATCAAATAAAACTTTAAAACAGGAAGCAATTACCGGCTCTCGTTTAGGTAAAGTAGGCATGTACATAACTAAGCAAGCGTGTAAAAAAGCACAAAGCTCAAAGCTTCAATATAATTGTAGTATTTCTGAAGAGTCCCGAAAATTGCTTCCTGAAGATTCGTGAAGACTTGTGTATTATTCAGATAAAATATTCCTTTAAAAACGACGTCAAAACGTACTCCTCGATCAGATATCAAACCTACTCCAACATTTCTCCAAACCCTTTCCCGTCATAAATACTGGAACATAGAAGCTGCAGGTAGCCGTCTTGAAGATATCTGGAATCTATAGGTGCAGAACGTCAGCGCCGCCTGGACTGGAAGACCTACCCTCAAATTGAGACGGTTATCATTTTTGGAATTATAAGATAATGTCATTGTAAATTCTATCGACGTTGAAATTTTGTGGGTCACATCACTAGTCAGAATAAAAAGAGTAGTAGAGTAGTAGAAAGACACCCTACGAAATTTCGAAACGTCTTCTGTATACGTCTCCTTCTCTAACATCATAGCGGCTCCATAAGTCAAAATGAAGCAAATATATTGAGTTCAGTTGCTATTTTAATCATCCTTCTATGCTTGTTATTATTCTAAGCTGAAGACACAGACAGACAGTTCACAGATAACTTTATACTAGGTTACATGCTCTGTGCGAGAGAATAAAGGTTAGTCTGTCAACTCTGTCCTTTGACTCTGTCAGAGATCTTACGAGCTACGTTTTAGTAAATACTTACGGTAAATACCCTCAGAACAATGAAAAGCATGGAATTAGTATGTACTTACTTAGAGTGCTACGAGGCAAATACCTTTTGGTGCCTGAAAGCTTAGAGCTTTTATTATAACCTAAATGCTAAGCTTGAATGACATTTACAGGGCTAAATATAGTACGAGTTACCAACGGAAAAAATTATAATAAACGTCACCGTCAAGTTAGTTTTTATTCTGTGCAAAGTTACAAGAAACCGCAAGAAATAATCAAAATCAACGTGTCAACGTGTGCGAAGTGTCGTCGTGGAACTTACTACTCTTCTGTGATTGGTTGAAAAAATCTGATTGTGTTGTGTATTGCTGCTTTCATTAATTTTGTTGTCTCTTTCTTTCGCGCCTACCAAAAAACCGACGAGTACGGTTTTCGTTCCTGTTGTAAACTTCGAATTCGAATTCAATAGTTGTGTGATCCATTTATTTTTAAAACTCTTCAATTTATTCAAGAACATATTATGTAAGTTTTGCTTCGTCAATTATCTAAATTATCAATTTAATTATAATACTCAATTGAAATATAACCTCTAAAGGTTGTCGAAATTTGAAAGTTTTATCTGCCGCCCGCCTTTAATCTGCCAACTAGAAATTTATAATAATTCAAAATGTTTTAATCTCATCGTGTTTTGTGTATTTAAAAGTAATTTATAAATTTGTTCTTATAAGCTCGGAAACTGCTCAGTTTCACAACTTTATCGTCACTAAATTATAACCTTTCTACAAGTCACTGTATTTTAGCATACTGAAGATTATTTTAATAATTTACTAATAGGAAATTTGAAACTTAGATAAACTGATAAACCTACGTACAGCATACGTTACCATTTAAAAATATACTTCCAAAAATTATAAATAATGTTATATTCATTATTTTCAGAATGTCTGCCCTAGTACATGAAAAGATTTGGTTGGACAAAAACATCTATGGTGATGCTGAACGAAATTATTATGAATCATTATCAAAGGTTTGTATTATTATCAGCTTGTAATACCTTACTTTCTTAGGAAATAACATATTTTGAAATAACATTGTTTACATTTTGTCAATGTCAAAACTTTGTAGGTCCAAGCTACTCCACTTTCAGTAGCTCGCACTTCTTTGGCCAGTGAAGTTGCTAAGGCTAGACAACATATCAAAGATTCTTTAGAATGTGTGAGTACACAAATTTGATTAATATTCACACATTGTCTTGCTAGAGTTATAAGCTCATTTTATATTTAAACAAAACAGTTTTTAAATATTATTTTCGTTCATAGCACTTTAAATAAGTAGTCAACATAAAAGTTTTTGCTTTTTAAACAAAAATGAAGTTTACTATTTGAAAACTAATTAGTACTTACTAAATATTTCCAGATGGACAGTGTTGCTACATTGGCAGGAGTTCCTAACACAGAACTCACTAACAAAGTCAACACACTGGAGAAAGAAAATGGTGATCTGAAGAAAGCTATATATGACTTGCGTAATTTGGTCATTAGCCTTCAAGCCAGAGTAGATACTTTGGAATCAACAGGTGGTGGTGCCAAGACTGAACCTTCCAAAGTGAGTTACTGTTCCATGTTTAACAAAAAGAAAGAATACAATAAAATAATCACTATACCTATAATAAATAATAACTTTGTTTAACTTTGTTAGGCCCCAGCATCCAAGGCACCAGCTTCTAAAACTCAAGACGATGATGATGATGATGGTGTTGACCTTTTTGGCTCTGATGATGAAGAAGAGAGTGCAGAAGCTGCAAGAATAAGAGAGGAGCGCCTAGCAGCATATAATGCCAAGAAATCCAAAAGTTTGTAGAGTAATTATGTATTTGTCACTAAATCATTTCTAAACAAATAAGCAATTTATTATAATATTTGTTTATAATTTCTTTGTTTTAGAGCCAGTTCTCATTGCAAAATCTAACATTATTTTGGATATTAAACCATGGGATGATGAAACAGACATGGCAGCTTTGGAAAAGGCAGTAAGAGTAATTGCTACTGATGGTCTTTTGTGGGGTGCAGCTAAACTTGTGCCGCTAGCTTATGGAATTCACAAGCTACAGATATCTTGTGTCGTAGAAGATGACAAAGTTTCTGTTGATTGGTTAATTGAAGAAATCGAAAAAAATGAAGACTTTGTAAGTTGAATATTTTGTTTACACTACGTCTATATTGAAACACTGAAAATATAATCAACACACAACACAACAAACAAAAAAAGAACAGAAAACATACCAAGTTGAGTGCAAATATCTCAAAAAAGTGGAACAAAGTTTATATTGGATGGATTTTTATGAAACTTTTTTTGTTGATTTCCTTGAAGGGAGTAAGAAGAACAAAGATAAAATTAATTTGAAATATTTTATTCTTCTTGATAATTGTGATGAATGCATTCCTAGATGTAGTGACAAAAATTGAAAAGAGTACCTATGCTTCGATGGTTTGGTCATGTGCAATATGTATATGACTCATGTTGAAAGGATGAATGAAAGGCGAGTAACACATAGTATTTACAAGGCAGATTTGAGTGGAAGCGCTAGTACAGGACACCTAGAAGGACATTATAGTGACATTATTGATGATGTTCTTCAGAAAGGTCAGGTGCGTAGTGCTCGCAACCTGCGTGCGTATATGACCAGAAGGCCAATTCTCCTAATTTAAAACGTTCAAAATCTAGTCGCAATCTCATCTTGGCGACAAACAAACGTCAAAAAATTGTCAAAACGTAAGGAAATAAGAGGTATTTTTGACAGATTGAGACAGATCAGACTGTGAACGTTCTTAAAATTAGTAGAATTGCCCCTCAGATGTATGAATATAAACGATGCAACAGGAGTACATATGGATTGTAGTAGGTGGCATTATGTAGTTTCTGCCTACCCCCATGGGAAAAAGGCGTGAGTTTATGTATGTGTATGTACATTCAACAGTTTGGTTTTGTTAAACATTTCTATAAAATAAATATAAAATTAACAGCCATACAAATTTAGTATTCTAGAGATAAATCAAAATAATTAAAGAACTTGACATAAAAAAAAATATATATACCCCATTTATTTGAAAATGTTGTACAAATAGATAGACAGATCAAATAGGTGGTGAATTGTTGTGCACTGGTCACACCATTACGCCATAACATGAATTCTTCGAATTTCAAGTCAGATAGCAATAATAGAAAATCCAAAAAAAAAAACTGGTTGATAATGTGATTCAAACAATAATTGTTGCAAAATGTGGTGAGGTATAATTTTGTGTTGTAACCTTCTAAATTCAGATAAAGTGTTACTGATTCCCTTTGTGAGTGACGAGTCCGCTACGTGTCTTCGAAATATGTTACGCCGAATAACGCAGCGCCGAAAGTTTGCAATAACGAATAATCTAATGACGAAAGTACGAAGCGACGAATATTGTTACAACAAAAACATTTGATAACGAACCACAGAACAAGGAATGCACGTTACAATGAAAAACTTTACACCTAACTACGCGGCCTCGAAATAATGTAACAACGAACGAATCAACGACAGTAAAACAAAACAAAAAAATTGTACTGTACTACTAATAATTTGGACATATTAGGTATTAGGCCGTATAGAAATCTGATAATTTTTGGAGTAGTTACCAAAGTTTCTCTAAAATAAGATAATATGCTAACATAATATTATTATTGATCTACTAGTTTAATATTCCGAAAACATTTGATAACGAATGCACGTTGTTCCGTGATTCGAAATGTTTTCGTTGTACTTACTTGACAATATTCGTCGCTTCGTACTTTCGCCATTAGATTATTCGTTATTGCAAACTTTCGGCGCAGCATATTTCGAAGATACGTAGCGGACTCGTGAGTGACTGCATAAGAATTTAACCTGGATCTGTTCCAAATATTTTCGGTGATAAATATACCCTTAATTATCACCTAAAAGTTTTGGAACAGATTATAGTAAACTTTACTATAACTTTAATTTTGAACTCAATTGACTTTAATACTTACTACCCAGCCTCAGTGTCTAGACTATGTTGATGCTATTTGTATGTTTTTGCTTGTTACAGGTCCAAAGTGTTGACATTGCTGCCTTTAATAAAGTATAATAAGACCTTGTTAGGTTCAGTGACTTACAAATTGAACTGATAATAAATGTGCCTTTTTTTTTCCAATGTATGCTGTTTTAATTCCATGTATCACAAAACAATGTTACCTAGCTTGAATGTAAAGTTAGCCACACATCAGCGGTAACACTTGGGCTACGAAAACGGTTTTAATGTTACAATTTTAAGACTGAGATATATGCCACTGACTTTGAGTGGTTAGCTTGCGTGTTCTGTACTGAGCTCACGCAACGCGTCGCACGTTCAGCCAGTAATAGGAATCGCCCATTAAGGAGCGCTGTCCCCAATTTAGAAAGAAAGAAAGAAAATACGTTTATTTGCGGTAAACATGACGCAAAAAAGAACATAAACACAAAAATAAAAAAAAGGTTTGGGGGAAACATGCGTCACATCCACGCAAAACAAAAATCAATACACAATCGCAAGTTCAATCGCAATTTGACGCATTATTAATTTATTATACACAAACCAAAAGGTATTTTAATAAAACGCGTATAATAAAAGATCAATAATTAAATTATCTTTAAATTGGTAAAGGTATCAGAAAAATACGCTTGGTAGATTTTGCGCCATTCTCAGTTTTTTGTCCGCGTTAGACATAACTATACAAATTAATTTCAATATGTAATATAAACATACTTAATCTAAAATATTCACATAATAAGTTATTGAGAAAATGCTCTAATTTATCATATATTTTTTTCAAATCATTAACACTACTCGTTTAGACGTGATCTTCAGTATAAAATCATTAAAAGTCGGATAGCGTCGCTATAAGGCGCTGTCAATGTCAAATTGCTACCACTGATGTGCAATTGACTGTACCTGAGAAAAAAGCCTACAAATCCCTGCGACTTTAGAATTCGTCTTAAGGCTTCTACATACCGGGACGACTTGTCGCGCGACGCGACACAAAGGCACCGCTCGTCCCGCGACACGCGGGGCCTTTGTGCCGTGTCGCGTCGCGCGAGAAGTCGCGCTGGTATGTAGAAGCCTTTAGTTGCGTATAATTATGTAATAACTAATAATGATTGTAGGTGCCTACGTAATAAAATTATGGGTGAATGAATAACATAAAGCATTTCTTTTAATATTGACGTGTAAGGTAATGTTATTTTATTGTTTTGATATACATTTTGGAAGTCAAATAAGGTCAATTTGAGTAGGGATATTGACGATTTTGTACGCTTACGGTTAGTATTAGTATTGATAATTCCGATAATTCGATAATAGGATACGATTAATATGGTTTCAGTTGGTAGGCACAAATTTGAGAAAGAACCCGACAGAAGGATCCGGTAGGGTTGGGTAGCGTTTGGAATACTTTAAGTCTTCTCGTCACGAATCCCGCAGTTTTTGAAGACAAGTCTGTCCCAGCCACCTTTTTAAGGTCGTCGATCCATCTAGCTGGGGGGCATTCCACACCACGCTTGCCAATACGCGGTCTCCACTCCAGGACTCCTGCTCCACCGGCCATCCATCTTTCGACCAACATGGCCAGCCCACTGCCAATTCAGCTTGCTTACTCTGCAGGCTATGTCGGTAACGCTGGTTCTCTTCCGGTTATCTTCATTTCTGACCTTATCCTTCAAAGAAAGTCCGAGCATAGCCCGCTCCATAGCATGCCGAGTGACCTTGAATTTGTGGACCAGCCCGACTGTCAGTGTCCACGTTTTGTTTCACACCGTATGTCATAACGGGCAGGACGCACTGGTTGAAGACTTTAGTCTTCAAAAACTGCGGGATTGGGGACCAGAATACATGACGAAGTATTCCAAACGCTGCCTAACCCAACCGGATCCTTCTGTCGGCTTCTTTCTTTGTGCCTACCAACTGAAACCAGCTTAATCCATACAATTTATACGTGCGTGTAGGGATGACACGCCTGTCAGCACATACAGTCTTTGATGTTTCAACATCTAAGCGGTTCATTTTCGTAGGTTTTGCTAAGCACAGGTAGCACGATATATTTGATATGGCCTCAGAAAGGTACGTGCAGACTTTGGCGTCGATCATTGTCATCATTAATTGATGAGTCACCATGTTATTATTACTGCACTCTGTGGGGATATGGGCCTGAATTTCATCATCCATTTGTCTTTTGAGACCAATGACAACTGCTTCGCTCTCCTTTACAAAAGTAAACTGAACTGGACGACAATACATAGTTGAGCATGGTTTTGGGTTTGTCCATACAATATTATCTCCATCTATCAGTTTTAGTGGCACCAAGGAGGTCATGAAAATGCTTGCATCATCTTGCTCACCCTCCATTTTCCGCTTCTATCGGCTTTGGTTGGAAGCACCATCAAATCCCCACTTTGATATCAGCTTTAGCTGCTTATTTTGCACATAGTCAGAAAGACTTTGAAGGATCCTCGTCACCGTGATGTCAAGTAAAGCTTGAAGTGTAATCCTAGATTGATTGCTTCGGAGGGTAGCAATCAAGCTTAGTTTGTTGCATTTTATAGTAGGATGGATAATATCCTTAGCACCTTCCCGAATGGCAGCCTCTCGCCAAGTAATATATTGCCACTTGGACAGTTTTAGTGAAAGAAGCAATCCAAGCGCTTTCTCTGGTATAAATGTGACTGTTTTCACTGGTTACTTAAGCGTCTCTTTAATTTTAACGGCTGCTTCAGGATTTTTCATCATGTAAGTACTCATGCCCTTCTTCTTTTAAACGCGCTGCAGCTGCATATGCCAATTCACTGGATTCTTCGCCTGTATGATCATCAGATCTTCTCTTTTTCTGTTTACTTCCCAAATCTTCGAATGGTTGTCGGGACCTTTTTGTCATTGTTCTAACGGAAGATGATGGCGACGGTTCTTGAGAGTCTGATTGTGCTCTTGGTATCTCATCAACAGTTGGTTCTTGATTAACTAAAGTTTGCACACAACTTGGCCAATCAATATTTGCTTGCAGCCAATTTCCGTACAGTCTTCTGAAGTGATTAAGGAATCGGTTGGATTTCTGCCACTTCTGTAAAGCAGCTCGCGTGAATTTCCGACAAAATTCTTTGAGAGTACTCGATCTTCGGCAGAAAGGCAATCGCCTATGCGGGATACAACTGCACCAAACAATACTTCATGATTAAATGAAGTACTCTCACTTTTTAGAAGAACAAACAAGTCTAAATTGGTGATTAAACTTTCCATTTTAAGATTTTATAGTCGCAGAGCAAAAATCTTGTGTTAGCAGTTACACAGTTGTGTAAAATCTAAATTATAAAGCAAAATTTTAGCCCTTTTATTGCAAAACATCGATAATTAGTTAACTACCGTCATTAGAGTTTTAAAAGATGTGCTAATGAAAATTTATAATCGCCAAAAACATTTCTTAGAACTCATAACACAACTAATTATCAAATTAGCTTACTTATCAGAAATCATTAACAATCATCTAATCACCTAATCATTGTAATTACTTAATCACTTATTTTCAGACACACTAGAAGACTAAACAATTTGTTATCCGCTACTTTGGTTGTATGTAAAGTTTTAAAACTCATTTTGTATTGATAAATATCTAGCTCAAACATAGTTGTCTAAGTGTGGATCATGTGGATGTACTATAAACCTCTGACTATTCCTTCGGGAATGTATGGGTGATGCTATTTTATGTTACGTGTTGTTAAAACTCTGTGTTCCTCAACTTAAACACTAAAAGGAACCGTTTCATATGTAAAAATAAATAAAAATATTTTGACGATTTAAAAAAAGAAAATTTATATGAGCGAATGTAGCGATAACCGTTTTATGACATATTATTATGTCAAAAAATCATAAATAATTAATACTATAACCACCTGTAAGGATATTACGGTTTTCCTTCCTTTTTCCTTTGCCTTGCTGTTTACGAGATAATTAACTTTTTCATACTTACTAGCTTCATACAAATTTTTGTAAAAAAATTACAATTCTTTCGTTTTTGTGCAGAATTAACTCGGGTGTCATTTTTGATTATAGTAATAACTAATAGAAGCGATATTCGGCAAAAAATCCGGCACTTGCAAATTGAAATCCCTTAAGTCTATGAAAGCCGATTTTCAGCCCACCGTGAGCCGTGCCGAACGCACCCGACGTTAGCCAAACTTGACCCGAAAGTGTGATGTTGTGAGTTTCGGCGCGGCCGAAAGGTTCGGCTGTTTTTTGGCCGAAACTGAAAACGAAACTTCGGTCGGACACTACAAAATATGCCATTTGATTTGCATATAACTTTAGGATCCTATGAAACTCGCGAACCTCGTTCCTCTTCGAACCACGACCCAACTCCGTTCGGTGGTGGCCCTAAACTTGTTGATTTTTTGCTCAACTGTCATATGATGTGAATTTATTGTTCTCAAAATATCTTCACATAATTTGGAAGCAACCGTATTTAAATACTATACGATCATCTCTTAGGCCGGCCACATACAGTCGGAATTCCATTTCGAAATATCGATTCGGAATTTTCGAACGCAGCAAATCTCACAGATCTATCACACGTACAGTAGTTCTGCGTTCGAAATTTTCTCCGATTCAAACGGATTCAAAATTAAGCATGGTAGTCTGTGCGTGATTTTGTATGGATTTGCTGCCTTCGGAATTTCCGAATCGATTATTTCGAAATGGAATTCCGACTGTATGTGGCCGGCCTAATTATTAACATCTACCTATTTATCAGTCTGATTGTGATATTTGTGATGAGGAATAATACAGGGTGAAATTAAAATAGGTAGTGAAACTACGCAAATGTGATGGGTATCGATACCTAAACACGACAAAATAAAAAAGATTTGATGTTTTTTTTTTTGTGTCACTACTACTGGTAGTTTTTTCACTTGCAGTGCGAGTTGATAAAATCTGTTTTATCGTGTTGAGATATCTATACCCATCACATTTGCGTAGTTTCACTAGCTAATTTAATTTCACCCTGTGTTATTCCTCATCACAATCAGACTGATAAATAGGTAGATGCTCAGATTATAGAAAAGAAGCAGATAGACCGCGCGGAACACCGAGAGTGCGGCCAACAAAGCAAATACAAATTCAAAAGCGAATACACTCTTGATTCAGTACAGCACGAAGCGTCGCATCGTTAGTAGGTACGTCACGGGCTCTAACAGATAATTTCAGAATGATGCCGTCTTATATTTTTAAACATTGTAAAAACCCAAAAACAAAAGAAATAAGATGGAGTATCTTTCATAAGTAAAATATTGATTATTTGTCTATTTGGATTTATTTTACGTGTTTATTGTTAGTGACATCTTGAAACACAAAACCTTAACAAAAAGCATTCGGTGTTGCTAGTTTATATTGAAACATTTACCCCTAAGTTAGGAAATAAGTATAGGATACAGGAGTATCGATTTACAAAAATATTTATGTCGATAATAGTGTTTTATTTATCGCCTTTTCTGGTTAGTATGTTTATAAATAAATAAGTATGTATGTGTCTTCGTAAGTGTAACTAGTTAATGGATTCTATATTACTTATTACATCAGTCGATTTGCTATATCATGGGTTATATGACGTCACCATAAAGTAAATATACAATAAAATAAAATGTTGGTGTCTCAAAATAAAAATATATCGCAAATGTATCGTTTATATGGGTATTGTTAATTTGACGTATACTGTTAATAAAAATAACTGATTTAAGAAAAAAAAAACTTTTTTTCTTCATGTTATGAAATATTATGGCTAATTTTTTCATTCTCCTGGCAACCGTACACACACATAGAGGCACCTGTTCTTATAGTGCTGTCACGTGGCTGTAACGCACACATGTCTACAAACGGGCCTCTTTTTATTGGTCCGCGCGGTCTATCTGCTTCTTTTCTATAATCTGAGGGTAGATGTTAATAATTATCACGTCTGTGAAGTTTACTTAAAAAAACAGATTATTAACCGGATATTATAACGTAAGTGACTACACTACCGATATGAGATATTAAAACAAATACCCGGAGAAAAGCTTGAGGATTATTTCAACAAATTTGACAATATTATCAGAGAATTAGAGTGTGCACAAGAAATCTTAAATGAGAGAGACAAAATTGAATGTCTGCTTACCGGTTTGGATGAAAAGTATGATACAGTGATTACGGCCATAAAATGCAACAGTGACCTGTCAGGAGTTCAGGACCAGCAGATATTAAATTGGAGTTTGTAACAGCTAGATTACTGGATGAAGAGCTGAAGTTTACTGAGAAGACACGAACAAGAAGTGCCAGCCACGTAGAAACCGCCTTCATTACTTGCTACACTTGCAACAAGACTGGACATATAGCGAGGGACTTTAAATCAAAACAAGGACGAGGGTTTCTTCGAGGAAGAGCAACCGCAAAAGGATACCAGCCGAGGCAACGAGCTGAAGAAAGGTCATATGTGACAACAAGTGAGGAACAACAGGTATAATTAATGAACATTGTAATTTAGCAAATAAATGTAATGAGAACTAAGACATTGAGTGGGTAATAGACTCTGGCTGCACGGAACACACTCTAAGTGAAAGTTATGAGAATTATATGTCAAATGTACAAAAGTTAAGTCAACCTGTCAAAATATATGTAGTGAATGGGGATTTCATAGTAGCTGAAAAGAAAGGTTCTATTAAAATTATGTATAACACTGAAACAATAAATTTTGAAGCATTGATAGTTAAAAATACAAAATTTAACTTGTTATCTGAGAAAAAGATTGTAGCAAACAATTATGAAGTAAAGTTTATTAAAGAAAGTGTACAAATCTATAAATCAGACCCAAATGTGTGCATACAAGGATTTTGTTCTGGCAACTTGTTTATTTTAAAACTGAAGGTATGCTTGAGTGTTAAGGTTTGCTACAGCACTGTGGTCAAGGATGATATTTGGCACAGGAGACTAGGACACCTGAATAGAAGGAGTCTACATATTATTATTATGAATCTGCCATTGAGCAAAGAACCCTGTGACCCCTGCATGTTAGGTAAGTCAACTAGACTACCGTTTGTACCAATAAAGAAACCAAGATCTTCTCACGTCGGAGAACTTATTTATACAGACATAGCAGGACCAGTCCGCCACCAAGGATTAAAAGGCGAGATATTTTTTCAAGTAATTATAGATGATCATTCTCACTTCTGCAAGACATTCTTTTTGCAACTCAAGAGTCAAGCAACAGATAATTTGATCAACTATATCAGAAACCTAGAAAATAAAAACGATGTCAAAGTAAAGAAAGTAAGATGTGACAACGGAGGGGAATTTAAAAACAGAAAATTTGAAGAATTCTGCAGATACCAAGGAATTTCGGTACAGTATACCCAGCCATACTCACCGCAACAGAATGGAGTCTCAGAGAGAATGAATCGTACACTATACAACAGAGCGCGTATTCTTCTGAATGAAACCGGACTACCAAAACATTTGTGGACAGAAGATAAGGCATGTGCAACATATCAATTGAACAGATGTCCATCATCGGCTATAAATTTCAAAACACTACAAGAGGTAATGCAACAAAAAAGAGATCTTTCAAAACTGAGAGTATTCGGCAGTAAAGCATGGGCTGTCATTATACCCAGACAAGATAAATTAGACAATCGAGCCAAGGAATTAAGAATGGTAGGATATGCTGATAATGGTTATCGATTGTGGGATCCTGAAATAAATGAAATATTAATATCAAGAAATGTAAGATTCAATGAGCATGACATAAAATACACAGACAAGAACCAGAAAAATTATATAAATACATACTACTATGAAGAAGATAATGAGGTTGAAGAGAAGGAAAGAAGAAAAATAGATGATAAAATACAAGAAAAACAACATGAGAACATAGAAATCAGACCAGAAGTTCGTGAACCTGAAAAATCCATTAGACCACAAAGAACGGCTAAGAAACCAGAATATCTCTATCAACTAGCAGAGGATGAAGCAGCTGAAAATTTTAAAGATGCTTACATAGCATATTGTTTAATAAGTGAAAGTGACCCAGTTACTTTCAAGGAAGCAGTAAACAAGGGAGAAGAGTGGAAAGAAGCAATCAAGAAAGAAATTAGTTCACTGAAAGAACTAGAGACGTGGCAAGAAGCTGAGCTACCAATGGGCAAAAAAGCTATAAACACGAGATGGGTGTTTAGAACAAAACAAGACGGAAAAAAGAAAGTGAGGCTAGTAGCCAAAGGTTTTCAAACTGACAGTAACTACAATGTATATTCACCAGTTGCAAGAGTATCCACAATAAAAATGATGCTCAGTCAAGCTGTACAAGAAGATCTACCGCTGAAGCAACTCGATGTTCCAACTGCCTTTTTAAATGGAAAATTAAACGAAGTAGTATACATTAAACCACCTGAAGGAGTCGCAGTTACACAAGGAAAAGTACTGATGTTGAACAAAGCACTTTATGACTACGTGAAGCTCCAAAATGCTGGAAC
Source organism: Tiliacea aurago (assembly GCA_948098905.1). Taxonomy (NCBI): domain Eukaryota; kingdom Metazoa; phylum Arthropoda; class Insecta; order Lepidoptera; family Noctuidae; genus Tiliacea; species Tiliacea aurago. The sequence continues at coordinate 15,455,543 of OX402577.1, forward strand.
GAGAGATTCCACAAATACATAACTAAGCAAGGATTTAAACAATCAAGGATATGATTTCTGTTTATACACAAAAGAAAACGTATGGTTACTAATTTGGGTTGATGACGTTTTGATAATGGGAAAATGTAAACAAATAATAGAAAAACTTAAAGAAGAATTAAAAATTAAGAGATTTAGGAGAAATAAAAGACTACTTAGGTATGGAAATTACAAGAGAGAATGGAATGCTAAAAATCAGTCAGAAAATATTAATAGAAAAAGTACTAGAAAAATTTGGTATGAATGAGTCAGAAGGAGCTCAAACTCCCATGGAGCAAGGAATATCGAATAAAGAAGAGGAGGTAATAAAAAACGTACCTTACCGTGAACTCATAGGAAGTCTCATATACATATCTACAATTTCACGACCAGACATAACATATGCAACATCACTCCTTAGTAAGTAATCTAGATAAACCTACAAAGTCATTGTGGACTGCAGCTAAAAGAGTCCTAAGATATTTGAAGCAAACAATAGACAAATGTCTTATTTATGGTAAGTACACAGGTGAAAAGAAACTAGTAGCCTACTCTGATGCTGATTGGGCTAGTGACAAGGAGGACTATACTCAATCATACAGTGGACTAAACAGTTCCAATTATACGTCTTGTCCTTCTTCCTCATCAATACCTCCTACCTCACCGATGCCTCCTATCTCATCGATGCCTCCTACCTCACCGATGCCTCCTACCTCACCGATGCCTCCTACCTCACCGATGCCTCCTATCTCACCGATGCCTCCCCCTCCTCCGCCTCCACGTCCTCATTGTTAAATAATTGTTTAATTAAGCGTTTTATGTCAACTGTCTCTTCGTCTATTTCTGTCATGTTTTTGTAATTATTAATAAAAAACGTACGAAAACCGATTTTTTTTTTTTTTTTTACCTGAACATTATCCTTTAGCACCCCGATTAACGCATCACAAACTTCAGGAACGATTACTGATATTCTTTGTTTTGATATACGAAACAGATACTGCAAACTAGTATAAGAATCTCCCGTGGCCAAAAATCTTAACGTAACCAAAAATCTTTCCCTCGCGGTTATTGCTTCTCGAAAATTTGTGTCCTTGCTTATTTTGGCGTTTATAAGAGAGTACAAATTTTCAAATTCAATTTTATTCATTCTAGTGAAATTGCTTTCTGCATCATCAAAGCACAACTCTTCAAATAATGTGTTCCCAGCTTGTAATCTGTTTTTGTATATCGTTTTTATCCAAAAACGTTTAGGTTTTTTTCTTTTCTTCTTTTGTACAAGTTGATGAATTAGTATAAAGGCAGTGGTGGCGATAGCCTTCCGAACGCACGGCCTCATGACAATCTTGAGCACAACTGAATATGCGCTACGCTCGCCTGGTCTCTGTTCGACTAATTGTGAGTCACCACTGAGCGTTCGAGACGTTCGACTAATGGCTCAGCCTCGCTCCGGCTCGGCTTTGCCGCGCGCGGCAGCCTCATGCATATTTAAATACAGACCGAGGCTGCCTCGCACGGCAAACGTTGCGAAGCAAACGTCCGAGGCAGCCTCACGAGGCTGCTCGCACAGTCAGTACGCGGCTTTTCAGATATATAAGCTCAGTTGCAACTACTGCTGCTGCTACAAACTGCTTCAGCTGAGGAAAGTGCTACTGCTGACTGCTTCTTCGAAAACCATGATACTAAGTTGTTATTATAAAATATAGCACAACCATAACCAGTGTATAATTGGTATGCTCCCATATCCGCTTCGAAAATAATTTTATTTATAGCATGCTTTACATTTGCTAAAGTAAAAGCATCATATTTTCGCAACTCATTTGCGACGTGTTGCCCATAAACATCGTAGGAATCATGTTTTTCCGAAGCAGTACTATCACTTGCACACTGTTGTAAAAGTGTTAAGGCTTCTGATATAGCATTATTAGTTAAACCATCTGGCTCAGTTCTTTTAGTTCTCTTCTTTGCTCTCGTATTTTCATTTCTGGTTTCTTCAACTGTATTTTCATTGTCTACTTGACTTTGACTGCCACCATTTTGAGTTTCACTTTGACTTCCATCATTTTGAGTTTCACTTTGACTTACATTCTGTAAAGTGAAAAATCATAATTTTATTTACAGATACCATCATCCGAAGAAGAGTGGCTTACTACAGCAAGAGAATTTGAGACAAAATGGAATTTTCCTCATGCCATTGCAGCAATGGATGGGAAACATGTTATATTACAGTCGCCTATAAATAGTGGCAATGATTACGATTGTTACAAATTGTTTCCCAGTATAGTTCTGTTTGCTTTAGTTGACGCCAATTATAAATTCCTGTACATAGATGTTGGTAGCAAAGGTCGTATATCAGATGGCGGTGTGTTTAAAAATACCAATTTATATAAAAAACCCGAAAGAAAGGAAATTAATATTCCTCCGCCAGAAATCTTACAAACGCCTTATGCAACTGCAGTGCCATATTTTATTCTAGGTGATAAAGCTTTTGCATTGAATGAGTACACAATGAAACCTTATGAAGGTACTCCAGATCGAGGTTCAATGGAAAGGATCTTTAATTACCGACTGTCCAGAGCAAGGAGAGTTGTGGAGAATGCGTTTGGAATTTTAAGTTCTGTGTTCAGAGTATTGAGGAAGCCCATCCTATTGGAACCAGAAAAAGCTACAAAAGTCGTGTTAACTACTATATACTTATATAACTACTTGCGAAGAGATCAAGAGTCCTCTCAAAGGTTCACTCCCCCGGGATCATTCGATGCCGAAGCTGAAGGAACAATAATACACGGGCGATGGCGGCAGGATACAGGAATGTCATCAATGCTACCTATTCAAGCTATTCCACGGCGAGGGCCAACAGATATAAAAGAAATACGTTCACATTTACGGCGACATTTTATTACAAATGGAGCAATTGCTTGGCAGAATAATTATGGGTAAATACTCATTTCTTCATGTAAAGAATCTTGCGTATTTCCTGGGTGGTTTCTATCGCCCAGGAAACTGAAAGCTTCATAGGCGTACCAATGTGATTTATATATGTCACCACGACCTGTAATAACATTAATGTTTTTATCTTTCAATAAAATTGAAATTTTAGAGTGTATGTTTATAGTCTATAGTTTTCTCTGTCTACGATCCAAAGCGTGGCCGGCTAAATACACTGAAGTGTAGTTTAAATTAAAGGCATTAACATAATAATAAACATAAACATACCTGATCCTGTGATACGGCTTTTCTTTTCACGTGACCTTTCCCGCCTATAGGATCCTAACAAAGACTCCATCTTTTTTTTTAAGTCAGTTATTGGAATGTTCATTTCCCGGTTTATGTTTCTCCACGCATCTTCTCTTAGTAGTCCCCTGTTGATATAATCAGGACATAGCGCATCCCAAAGTAGACTATATTCGCCATATAATTGTATTAATTTGAGACACTGTTCTTTATTCATGGTGTTCTTCGAAGAAGCGAGGCAAAACACAACCGTCTTGAGTGCGCGCGGCAAAGTTACTGAGGCGCTTTAGAGCATGGACAAAAACCGACAATGTTTGGCTCGGGCCGCGGCACGCTCGGGCGAGGCAGCGCGTGGGTTTGCCTCGGGCGAGGCTCGTCTTGACCGACCGAGGATTTGCCTCACGCGGCTGCCTCACGAGGCTGCTCGCTCAGTCAGTACGCGGCTAATGGTATACTTACTGATTTTAAGTGAACTGTGTTCTTATGAGAAATAAAGATTCTTTAAACCTAAGTTGGAGTCTCATTTCCTACGAAATGTATGGGAAAAGTTTTTTGCGATTTCTGACTTTTCTAGTACTCAAACCTCTGTTGGTCTAATACAGATTTTTGATCCATATAAGAAACAGAATCGATTGGCATAAAAAAAAGTTTTTGTGAAAACTGCTCATTTTCCTGCTGACTGTATTTTTTTTTGAAAATCTGTGAATGGGGGTCAAAATTCCATAAAAAATTATGGATAGTCTCTTAAGACCATTTTCGCGTAGCTGCAACGGATAAGGTAGTTCCCCTTACTGCCCCGCTGAAAGTTTCCACCCTGTATATAACAACAAACAACACAAATCTAACAAATAGGCAACTGAACATGTTTAGTACTTTTTCACATTATTTTATAAGTCAATGACAAAAATGTACCTGTGGTAGGTAGCAAGCGCAACCCTCATTTCAAGTTAGTGTTTCAAGATTAGAGCATGCTTTATGGTTTCAAGATTGGTTACAAGTTAGAAGACTATCGTGGTACTTACTAATTCCATGTTTCAAGTCCATTTGATAAAATAAAGTCAGTGTCAAATTGACACTGGCATTTGTGTCAATCAATAACATCACACAATTCATGAATTCACAACTCACTGTCGCAACTGCACAACATAACCCAACTTATAACTAAAATAAAAGCAATAATAATTCCTCAGAGTTGGGATGTTTCGATGCTTACAATACAAGGTGGTTTTCATTATATAAACATGACCTGCAAAAAGTGTGAGTCTCCTAAAACAGTTGTACTAAGAAAAAAGGATTATTATTGTGATGATTGTTTTATGGTTAGCACTAATCACAAATTCCGTGCATGCATTGGCAAAAATAAGGTTTTGTCACCACATGAAAATGTTTTAATTGGTCTCTCAGGAGGTGTGGGCTCTACAGTGTTATTAGACTTAGTCCACCATGGTATATCATTAGACAATACTAAGAAACTACGGATAGCTCCATTCTTTATACATTTATTTGGTAAGTATAATACTAAGCATTCCAAATAACTTTTTGTTTTAAAATGTTAAATACATGAAAACCTAAAACAATAAATTGATAGGTATCATTAATTGACAGTCTCCACTATTTTTGTCTAATACGATACAGCATTGCATGGCTGTTTGTGTGCATTTATGCGAGATATTAAATATAAGCCAATTTAGTTCCCTGAAAAGATTCAAGTTTCCTTGACATAACAACTACATATCCCAGCCATTAAATAATTTCCATGTCACATAGTGTTTTAGATATTCAAGGGTGTTTAAAAATAAAAACTTCTGCTAGGTACATAAAATGTAAATCCTTGCTGTAGTTTGAAATATGCTTACTCAGGTACATAAACTAATTTTGTTTTGTTAAATTGCAGATAAGAACAGCAAAGATTTAGCAGACAAAGTAATTAAACAATGTCAAAATTATAATTTCAATGTTTATATAGTCCACCTTGCAGTTTATATGAACACAAATTATCAATTACCTGAAGCAAACTGTATACCAGATGTTGAAGAAAATGAAACAATAGCATTTTATGATATGTTAAACACCATGACTCCATCAGCAGCTACAGATTTTCTGCTCAAAATAAAACGCAATTTGCTGGTTGAATATGCAAAGCAATTGAAATGTAATGCTGTTTTTACTGCAGAAACAACAAATACTTTGGCAATTAACTTGTTATCCAACCTTGTTATTGGTAGGGGATCACAGGTTCAGAATGATATTGTAAGTACCAATATACTACTCTTTCTATGTAACATGAAGTTGTAATCACATGCTCACTAGTAAATAATATAGTCCAGAATTTAATACACATGTAGGTATAATTTGTATGTAGGTTAGTATAAGCAAAAAACGAATATAGACCCCAAGACATGTAAATAAAATTGCTAATTTTAAATTATTTCCAGGGATTCTGTGATCTCCGTGATGAAAATGTTAAAATAATAAAACCAATAAAAGATATCAGTAATGAAGAATTGAACTACTATGTTGACATAAGGCATTTAGCTCCTGCATACTACAACAATATAAAGAACAACAGCCTGCAGTCAGTAATCTCTTCATTTGTATCAGATCTTCAAGATAACTTCTCCGCCACTATATCAACTGTTTGTAAAACTGCTGACAAAATTGGTGACCATAATAATGAATACAAAACACATGAGAGATGCATTATCTGTGAGGTATATTTCAATTTCCATACTTATAAAACTTTTTCTTTGGTTTTTTTATTTATTGTATTCCATAATGTCTATTGGCTTAAAGGTAAGACAAACTAAATTATTACCTATTTTATATTATCTGACTAGTTACGGTAGGTACACTGAAGCTGAGGCTATGGAGTAGGTAGTGGCCTCATTAAACTTTCTCTAAAATAAAGATAATAAACTCTAGGCCACTAATAAAGTGAACAATAAAGGCTACGAAAATCGTGTCGAGCATTTCAAATGCATCCTATTTTTTCCCGTGGGTGACGGTGGGTGTCGTAAAAGGCGACTAAGGGACTTACTAGAGAATGGGCAACAGCATTGTCTATATGCTTGTAGAAAAAATATCGATATATCGATATTATTTGTTCGATAGATCGATATTTTTCGGCGATATCTTTTATTTCGATACCTACATCGTTTTATTGATAAAAAATATCAACTATCGAAAATGTATCAAATACGATATATTTCCAATAGCAACACCGTTGTTCCCACTTACTAAAACCGCTAGAATTCAGAGCCGTAAAAAAGTAACATTATTTTTATCAATGTTTTATTAGTTTATGATTTTACATCAGAAATGATGTTTCTAGTTTGGTATTTTTATGAATAAAAACAAACACAATACAATTTCATGAAGTACATATACTTTTTAGAAAATTTCACCGATATTTCGATTTTTTTTTTCGGTATTTTGATTTCGTTAACAATATTTTTTTTTAAATGATCCGATATAAATCGATACTTTTTGCATTCCTAGTTCTCTATGCATTTTAACACCATAATGCGATAGCCAACCCGCCTGCCAAGCGTGGCAATTATGGTGGCAAACCCCTACCCCCCCCTCCTTTCGGGGTAGGCCTAGCAGCCAGCCCAGCAGTGATGATTTCAGACGTCATATATCTGCCGTCCCGAGATAGCTTTTTTTGACACCGCTATGCTACGGCTACATTGTCGCGGTAACGCGAACATGTAAGTACAGACGCCAGCAGGTCAAGCTACCCGAAACTGTCAAATGTTCCCAATCAACCTTGAACCTTAATTAAGCTGTAGCGATAAAGTTGAAAATCTATTGAAAAAAATTGATAGATTTTAGTAGCTTGATGTGCTGGCGTCTGTACAACGCTTCGCGCGCTCGTACGTCTACCATGAGTTGTTATCTTGTTAACGAAAAATTACTCGCTAGCGTATTAACGTAGATGAAATAGATTTACGACGGTTCATGGACTACTTAAATCATTTAGTAGTTTTAATTAAATTTGTAATTTTGTTGACGTTGAGTGATCTGCAGCATTTTTGACTTAAATTTAAATTGAAACAAGTTTACTCTCAAAAACGTGTGTAATTTTAATAAAAAACAAATGTTTCACACCTCAAAATGCTAGTGAGCTACGTAACTGCTATCGCAAGCGTATTTTTCGATAGCGTCTGTCGAATAAAGTGACTCATGGTGCCGTTTTGTATGGTGTCAGCTGAAAAACGTTAGTGGCTATCGAATAGATTACGTTAGGTTTCTTACCTATCGAAATCTATAGTGCTCATGGTACGTATTTTAATTCTTGCTGTGACCGCTGTACAATATTTCATACTTACAATCTCAGATTATAGAAAGAAGCATATAGACCGCGCGGAACACCGCGAGTGCGGCCAACAAAGCAAATACAAATTCAAAAGCGAATACAATCTCGATTCAGTACAGCACGAAGCCTCGCATCGTTAGTATGTCACGGGCTCTAACAGATAATTTCAGATTAATACCGTCTTGTATTTTTAAACATTGTAAAAACTGTTCCCAAAAACAAAAGAAATAAGATGGAGTATCTTTCATAGGTAAAATATTGATTATTTGTCTATTTGGATTTATTTTACGTGTTTATTGTTAGTGACATCTTGAAACACAAAACCTTAACAAAAATCATTCGGTGTTGCTAGTTTATATTGAAACATTTATCCCTAAGTTAGGAAATAAGTATAGGTTATAGGAGTATCGATTTACAAAAATATTTATTTTGATAATAGTGTTTTATTTATCGCCTGTTGTGGTTGGTATGTTTATAAATAAATACGTATGTATGTGTCTTCGTAAGTGTAACTAGTTAATGGATTTTATAATACTTATTACATTAGTCGATTTGCTTTAACATGGGATAAATGACGTCACCATAAAGTGAATATAGCTACCAAAAACAATAAAATGTTGGTGTCTCAAAATAAAAATATATCGCAAATGTATCGTTTAAACGGGAATTGTTAATTTGACGTATACTGTAACTGTAAATAAAACTAACTGATTTAAGAAAAAAAAAAATTTTTTTTTCAATGGCAAAATTTTTCATTATCCTGGCAACCGTACACACACATAGAGGCACCTGTTCTTATAGTGCTGTCACGTGACTGTAACGGACACATGTCTACGAACGGGCCTCACTTTATTGTTCCGCGCGGCCTATCTGCTTCTTTCTACAGGGTTACTGGTAATTCGACGTATATCCGGCAGGGGCTGATAAGGGGGCCAAAATGCAACAAATTGAACCCCCCATATGTATGGCCGAAATTCAATAGTTTTCGAGATATTAGAATTTTAAGGGTTTTTCGATATTTACCCAAAATTTGACATTTCATTCCAAATTAAAAAAAAACTACATATTTGAATGTGTACCATTAAAAATGATGTTGTAGCTGGCACTTCAATTAAGCTATGGACATAATTAAAACTACTTAATTTAACAAAATAATGAAAATAATGAGCGATATAAGAATAATATCTTACCAATATTTTCATTTTACGCTTCAAAAATGTTGTCTCGTCACAAAAATTGATATGACATTAATCGTACAAATAACTAAAACAACTTGCTTATCCTGTAAGCTTTCCAGAAAGGTATAAAAGTCAATTTTAAAATACATAATTCGTGGCATGGCATGTGTTTGAATCGGCGCGGGGAGAGAAAGGGTCATTTGTATTTGTATGAAATAAAATGCATAAAAAAATGTACATCAAATTTTATTACAAATTTTACACATCTTGTTCAAAATGAGCCCCTCGATTACGAATGCAGGTTCGAATTCTCTTCCTAACTTCGGTTTTCGTCACTCTTGATGTGAACGTTGTTCTCATCTGTTGCGCCGCGTTTATTATTCGCTGTCGAAGTTCTTCGACTGAATTTATTGGGGTCACATAAACTAATGCCTTCATATGACCCCAAACATAAAAATCAAGTGGTGTGATATCAGGGCTAGACTATTGGTAGAGGTACTGTTGTACAGCGAGAGAGGACGTGCGAAGTGTAGTTCGCGTTATCACGAAAATGTAGCCAGTGTCATTTCACGGCCATTACAATGATGGCACGACCTTCACATTTATTTCATTTGTATTCCTGTACAGTCGACGGCGCGTACAGAGTTTCAATAAATGGTAATTTATTTGCATTAATTTCTTTTCAGAGCGACCTGCACACAAAGAATATGAAACTATCAGCTCTTGAAGCAACTAACTTATCAAGAACAGTTTCATTTGGGAATACTCGGTTAAAGCAAGATTTAGCGAATGATCCTGATCTTCTCGACAATCTTCGTGACGTCAATCCCTCCATGTTTCCGCTAATTCATAAATATCTTTGTTATGGCTGCAGCAGGAATCATTTAGAAATGAGTCAATCTAAATTACCGCTATTTATACAAAAAGTTTTAAAGTCTTAAATAACAAGTTATTCGGCTGTTATTTTTAAGATATGCCACCCATAGCGATTTGGGTCTACATTTTATAGTAACTCAACTTTCTGTGAGGGGAGGAGGATTGGTAAAGAAAAATGCGCTCGCTCTATTTTTAATATTTAGTACCTATACATTATATGTAATAAAAATACACAATAGTACATTTTTGTTTTAATTGTTTTTAGAAAGCCTATATAAACTAGAAAACTCAAAGTAAATACCTAGTTGCAAGACGTTTTATGTTTCCTCTTGCGGCTTTTGTCACGGATTTCTTTATCATAATTTACGGCAATATCCATGGACGTACCCACGTTGGGGCGTGTGTCCCACCCTGGTCCCTAACTCGAAGCTAAAAATGTAGGTTTAACAAGTAACAAAATTAATGATTAAATTGGTAAAATTCAAAATTACGCCGTGAAACATTGCCGTATCTATAACGTGCGCATGCGTAGGACAAAGTTTTCTAGGGTTCCGTACCCAAAGGGTAAAACGGGAACCCTATTACTAAGGCTCCGCTGTCCGTTCGTATGTCACCAGGCTGTATCTAATGAACCGTGATAGTTAGACAGTTGAAATTTTCACACACAAATTTTGACAGATCTGTCATTCATCATTTGTTGTTATCAACAAATACTAAAAAACAGAATAAAATAAATCCATACAACAAACGTGATTTTTTTGCCGTTTTTATAGATAATGGTACGGAACAATTCGCACGCGAGTCCAACTCGTACTTGGTCCGTTTTTTTTAATACGCTTTTATTAGCTTCATACATGTTAGAATGTAACGGAAACTTTGAACATGATTTTGACCCCCTTCAAAACGTCGGATTAACTCGAAATTTGGCATACTTATGAAGGACCGATGACAAATCAATATTTTTAACAGTTTTAAACCCGTTATCTTTATACTAGGATAATCAGGATTAGCGATTTTTGTTTTCCTAAAAGTGGTAGTGTCTTTGCGCCAATTCCCTATTGACATGTTGATGTTTAATTGTATTGTTTTATGTGTGTTTGTTGTTTAATAAATCATATTTTGTTGAGTACTATGGAGCCGTTTATTATGCTAAGATGTATGTTGACTTCAAATAGCGTGGCAGTTGAGAGTATGTCATACTCACTTAAATATGTCGCTGGTCATTCGGTTCCCTATAAAATGGTTGAGCTGTTGGTGCTGCCACGCGTCATGTTCGTGAAGATACTGCTCATCTCTTAACTGCCAGGGCTTATTTGTAATATTTTAATCTTATATTTTGTTTTTTTTTACATTGTTCTCACTCAAAGAAGTGACAAGAATAATGTACCCAGGATTTTGTAATATCTTGATTTAAAAGAGTGTCCTTGGAGTTTCTTGCCTGTTCTTCTCCATAGAGATGTTCGTTTTGGAATGGTCAAATAGTTTCAACTTTCTGACCTGACGGACTCTTTGACAATTTCTCTCAAACACAACAAAACTCTTTGGCAAAAGTGCCTGTAAATCAGTTATAACGGTAACGGTATTTTTTTTACATTTTTCATCAAAAGTCGGAAACTATGCTGCCAAAAAAAAATGTTTGAGAATGTGCCAACAGCTTTCTTTCATATGATACCCCACATGCCACTTAAATTTTTAAGACCCGCTTTCAGTCCCTTTTGCAAAAAAGATCATTTTTTAAATGTATTTCTTGTCTGCAAAATAGTTGGGCAACCATCATCTAAAACTATTCTAAATTTCAAGTTGATAGAATTAGTAGGGCGAATTCACGCAAATCAAAGTCAACACATGTGACCTTTACTCTGAGGAGAGACACGTGTCCGCCGGTTAAACTTAACAATGAGGAAGTCCCGCAAGATGACAATGCAAAATACTTGGGCATGCACTTAGATCGAAGGTTGACATGGAAAAAACACATATGGACCAAGCGGAACTAGATTTAAAACTGCGCAGTATGTACTGGTTAATAGGACGACACTCACAAATGAGCACACACAGCAAGTTGACAGTCTACAAAGCCATCTTGAAACCAATATGGACCTATGGCATACAGCTATGGGGTACAGCCGCCAACAGTAACATTGAGATACTGGAAAGATTCCAAACCAAAACACTGAGGAACATCTTTAACATCCCTCAGTACATTAGTAACAAGAACATTTAGCATGACCTAAATGTACCAACTGTCAAACAGGAGATAGCTAAATATAGCACCAACTACCAGAAAAGACTCTCAAATCACGAAAATAAGCTTGCCCTTAGACTCAGTCTCTCAGACCAAGGCCTTCAACACAGAAGATTAAAGAGACAGTTTTCCAAACCTACAAAACAGATTCATCAGGATGGAATGAGACACCTTCCTGAGGAGTGTCTCACCAAGCTAAAAAACATAATCAGATATAATATATATCAAACAAAGTAGTGGCTTATTGTTGTGTCCAACAGATTGCCGCGATGCAGAAAAAGAAAAATAAAAAAAAAAGAATTAGTAGTTCTTGAGATATCCACTTGTGACAGACTTGTCTCACCGTATTGGTTCCTTTTTACCATTTTGGTACGGAACCCTAAAAAGCGTAATGCGCTTTTTAAGTTATCATAAAAATGATAATCCTTCTACTCATATCTGTCAATGAAATATTTATAACTCTTGACACCACGCACCGGACGCTTTTTTTACAATAAAATTATTTATTTTTCATTTTTTTGTTTGATTTTATAAAAAAGCGTGTTTTTTAGTTTATTTTTTAAACTAAGTAATATATATTTAATCCAAATTAGTTTCAAGTCATTGTTATTTATTTTTATGGTTCCGTACCTCAAAAAGAAAAAATGGGACGCATATCTGTCTGTCTGTCCATCTGTCACAGCAGATTTGCTCTGAATCTAGTGGAACGGTTAAATTGAAATTTAGTACACCCA